>JAWNOJ010000016.1:2500000-5000000 GCA_035046065.1 Chymomyza procnemis
TGCTCGATGGCGGATAGACTTATTCGGGTCTTCCCCAATGCTTCGCTCTACAGCAGCACTAGCTTCTGCGACGAATCTACGCCTTGTTCGATGATTGTTTGGTTTCAATTCTGGCACGAGATGGATTTTTTGAGACCGCAAACCAAGATCCTTCCGCAAAATTATTCATAAAGTGGATGGACACAGATTCAATTCCTGTGCTCGATGGCGGATGCACTCGTTCGTGTCTTCCTCAATGCTACGCTCTACAGCAGCAAAAGCTTCTTCTGTGCGCACCGTACGGCGTCTCGGGGGTTGCGAGTTATCAATTAGAGAAAACCTGATGCGAAAACGGTTCATGATTAATCGCATTAACCGCGCTGATGAACGATTTTGTCGACGATAAAATGGACGTAATGCTACGTATACGTATTCCGGACAGAACCATTACTTTCGAAGTAAAATTGAACTATTTGCAAGCGTTCTTCTGCTGTGAGTCTATTCATGATGAATTACCAAACCAAACTGAGAATAAAACACTTGACAGCTGTTAAAACAGTCGCCATCCCAAACAGTAACGCCAACTGTAAGTTCTATACCACGAAAAAACACCCTGTTTAAAAATATAAAAATAAAACTTGTGAAAGTTACCAGCTACCTTCTAATTTGACTATAAACTAAAAGTAACTTTTCCCTTTAGTAAGTTCCCTTGTTTCAACTGCAAATGACGCTTAATAATTATTGTAGTAAACAAAATTATTTAAAAAATATCAATTCTATTGATCTATATATATAACCCAAAATCCTATATATTTCCTTTATCGAAACCCAAAAGTATCAAACACAATGAATGTTTATGTATCTCAAGTTAAGGCTTGCTTTTTCTGTTTAAAAGATATAATAAAATTTACTTGAAACAGCATAAACCTGCAAAAATTCCCTCAAGTAGCGCTAAGCAAAGAGTTTGGAAAATGTCAGTAGATGGTAAAGTCAAAAGTTCCCAGGTAGTGAAAGCGTACTCGCCTCTCAGCCCGAAGATCGATGGTTATATTCCACGCTGCACCATTTGCCTAGCACTAGCATAGCACGCCAATAAGCACAATTTGCCAAAGTTAGAGGACAGTGTGTATTCTGATGTATATTTGTAGAGCGAACCGATTGACCCCGGTTGACAGAAGCTGCAAACAATGGTGGATTCTTTGAGTGACGCCCATGCTGCTTCCGCAAACAAACCCTTCCAGCGTATCGTTTCGTTAATGAAGTAAGCTTTCTACGACCTGTGCGGTTCACGGCAGGTATCTAATTTTCGTTGCTAACACCTAATATCTGAGAGACGTTTCCTAGGTTGCTCTTTAAGTAAGCGCAGGGATTTCAAGCTGTCTCCCGGAAAATATAATTAAAAATAAAACTTTGATAATGAAATCTGAGCCTGCGGCAAAAGCATCATGTCTTGCCATTTCAGGAAAGAACACTTAAGCTACTCATGGTATATCGAAATATTGATCAATTAGTGTGTTAGCACAAAGAGGTGAATACTTTAATTTAGTTGAAATTTAAAATATTTATGCGTTTTGGACTTAAAGCCGATCGATTGGTTATTCCAATCGAATGCCTTTGCTTGATCTTTCCATTTAAGTCTCGTCGTCTGCTTGGTCTTCCTACGTCGGCTCTTGAACATCTCTTTTGCCGCATCACTTCTCTATCTACGTAGAGCTCATACAGATTATGGTTCATTCGAATTCAAAGTTGTCGCCTATACAAAAGCGCCCTAGGTTTTTGCGAAAATATATCTTTTTTAACACCCCAAATATGCTTGCATCTGTCCGGTACACAACCCATGCTTTTTTCGGCCGAGAAAGGTCTTTGCCAAGTGTGATGTTTCGCTTAAACTACATTCTGATATTGTTTCCGGGGTTTACGGTGGTACCAACTCCTTGACAACTTCGTAAGCCTAGACGCCCTTCGCTTCTGTTTGTGGATACCATTTGATTTGTCATGCCTTCGTTAACCGCCAGCCATATACTCGACTCGAGTCCTTTTAAATTACGGAGTTTCCTTTTAGATACGGAAATTATAGCAGTAACATCTCCGTGACACACAATGTTGTCAATATCATCGATATTCCCGGGCCCTTCACATTTTTTCTTCTATTTCAAAATTGAATAGATCGCGGTATGAAGAGAAGCACCGCGGGAAGTCCCGAACGTTATTTAAGCATTTTGAGAAGTTCTTTCCGAACTTGACAAAGAATAATCATGAATAGATCTTGAAACTGAACTAAGCGTCAGTGTGTTCGATTTTCAATTAAATATACAAGTCATATTTCTAATTAATTTAAATTAAAATCCACTAAATTTACTAAAGTAAGAATCCCGATTTGCACATACTTTATGCGATTCAAAAAGCTATGTCAAAATTACATATAAATGCAATGCATTCCAAAAACATTTAATCAACAGATTTTTAGATATGATATGGTAACATTATAATCTTATTGAACAACAAGAACCATTTTTTCCTATTTAATTACAATAAAAGTAACATAATTTTCAAAAAGTTTATTATTGGACTAAGTGTAAGCTAAAAAGTTTTGCAGAATGAAGGGAACAAAAGTGGATTGCCACTATCGTAAATAAGTCATTAAAATATCATGATCGAATAAAAATGCTAAGTACTAAAGTCACAAATAATATGTAACGTCCTGAGAAACAATATTCAAATATGGAGAGCTTGTTACCATATAAAAACTGCTCAACTGTTCTACAACGGTGGCAATTATCGCCCTCCTGAGAAACTATGACACGCTTCACTTAGGCCGGACTTACTACCAGAATATTTCGCAACAATACAGACGTGTAGGAAAGCTCTAAAACCGTAACAAGTTTTGCTTATATCGGTCTTCGCTGTTTTCCAAAAACTTACTCCAACTTACCTATTTTATCACAATATTTTCTTCTTCTTTTACTTTTTCGTTTATTTTGAAATGAAATTTTTAAGAATTGCACCAGCGCCGCAAGTTTGCAAAGAATAAATATTAAATACATTTGTTTTTTAGGAATTTCACTATCTAGAATTTGGAGGAGGACCTTGAAGCAATATTCACTTAAGGTCGGCTATATCCCGATAACGGGTTGTCATGGCCAAATGAAGTAAAAGAAAAATAATTTGGTTACAAAAATTAGAATAATTTTTGGTAAAAACTAAGTACTTTTAAGAAGAACAACAAATATTTTTGTTTTAAATGCTTTCAACATATTATCCACATTGTGAGATAAAAAGATCAGAAGAACTTTAAAGAAGTATTTTTTTTAATTTCCAAAATAATGTACAATTAAATTTTTTTCTACAGAATTTTTCATTTAGAAATAATCTGTAAAAATATTGTCATAATTACGAAAAATTTTAACTACAAAAAATCCGACAAAAATGTACTCTTACAAAGGGATGGGAGATACTAATGTTAAGCCAAAATATTTAAAATAAATTTATTGCCCTTAACCATGATCATCGCTCCAAGATATCGTATATAGATAACTATTAATAGCTGTTCTAAGTGAACAGGGACCTATAGTTTATAAGGGAATCCGAACAGCGTTTATATTAATTAAAAGAGATTAACGTTCATTTATTTGCTGGCTATGTCAGTGCTAGACAAGTGCAGTCAGTGCTGCTGGGTGCAAGCGAACCACAGAGCTTACGATCTAGATTTGCCAATCTAAACAAATTTTAATAAATGTAAATAATAATATAAAACAGTTTTCAAATAAAGTAGGATTCCAAACAATAATTTATATAGTAATATAATGGAATTTAAGCCCGTAGATTGACATTTTCATCCTATCGAGAAACCGGCGGTATTTGAAAGGGATCCTCCTAAATATAGCTGCAAAGACAAAGGAAGTTAGTTTGACGATCAATCAATCCAAGACCAAATATATGAAATTGTCTACATACGTTGAGGGAAGAAAACCACGAATTCTCAGCATAGGCGATTATCACTTCGAAGGAGTTGACAACTCTTAATACTTGGGTGACAATGAGAACAACGCAAGGGTCTGCAAACAAGATCGAATTGAATCTGCTAATAAAACCAACTAGCAGGGCAAACTAAAAATTTAAAATTCCATCATAAGGCCGATAGTCACATATAAAGCAGAAGTTTGGACCATGACGGCAGCAGACGAAGAATCCCTTAGATTCTTTGAAAGAAAACGTTTGGGATAAATGGATAAATGATCGCGATGACTACATTCCAAGGAACAATGACAAATTGTTGAGCTTCAACCACGACGAAGATGCAGACAAATTCATTAAATCCCTGAGGCTAATATGAATAGGACATATTCTACGGATGAAGGACCAGAACAGCGCGCATAAACTTGTGTGTCATACACAACACTCTACACAAGATGCAGGAGTCTACCAAGAAAACGCCTAATTGACAATATTGACGATGACATGCTGAAGTTGGAAGTAAGGAACTGGCGCGTCCTTGCTAACAACCGAGATGAATGGAGAAGAATTGTGGAGTAAGCCAAAACCCACCCCGGCTTGTAGAGCTGAATTATGATGATGAAACCCGATTGCCCAAAAGTCTGTTACAAATGCAGACTTCGATAATTTCTAGTAGTTAAGTAGTTTGAAATATACAAATTCATTTTTAACTTTTTTATTTTCGTCAAAAAGGGCAACTTGCATATGAAACCATACAAGTTTTTATTCATTCTTGAGATTATTTATATTTATATATAGTTTGGATCATTTCACACCACTCGGTCATGTAAGTTAATGTATTATTATCTTTGAGTTTAGTTAAATCTTTTCAAAACCCAAAAAGTACTTCAAAATCAGTTCCTCAAGCATTGACTGCGATTTAATCTGCTTATTAAAGATATAACATAACTTCTGCAATATTATGAACTGGACTTTCGCGCAAAATCACAGACTCGTTTCAAACCGCCAGAGTTGCCAAAGCGCCTCTGCCAATTTTTGCAATTTGAAGCAATTTTAGTGTGACCAAATTCAAAAAGTTTTATAAATTGCTAACCTAAGCAGTGAATATGCATGCTCTTCGAAGATAAATTGATAAATATAGAGTTTAAGCTGTTTGTGTGTTGTTGTATTGGATGTGTGTATGTGGACAACCATTGGGACTAGTCCCTTTTGCATGACCCTACGATAGTCACGTACCAGTTGCCGGTACTAAAGGGTCATTGGGCATTGTGTGCGTGTTGATTTTCGGTGTAAATCGAACTAGATATTTTACATATGTAATTGTCTCTCTATATTTGTGCCGCTGGCTTTGACTGCGGACCAACTTGGACCATAAAATCTTGTTATTGACAGCCACACAGGCGACCGGTAAATGTGCTGCTGTAGCTCTGTGTGTGTTTGGTATCTGTGTGCGGCAAACTGTTAATAAACTTGTTTTGATATGGCAACGACTCTCAAAAGGACTCGGCACAAAGCGAAAACAGGCCAGAAAACCAACAAATATGCTAAGCAGCGGCACCAGCGGCAGCTGAGCAACTTGGGCAAGGTCAAAAGGACTGTGAGGACGTTTCGCTCGCTACGTACGCGACTTGCCTCTGGCAACAAGGCGCCCGGCTCAATAATATTTTAACTGCTGACATCCATTAAAAGATACTTCGTTGCTGCACTTTGCCTCTTAATGCCCGACAACGACAAGTTTTTTGGGAACTATCTATATGCAATGTATGCCAAATGTAGAGTACATATATATATATGCTATATATATACTGCATATATGTATATAAGCATATATATATAGATGTGCAGGAAGCATGCGGCTTGGGTTATCGTTGAACGTTGAACGGAAACGGAAGTGAAGCGTTCGCCACATGGCCACATAAAACATTAGCCAACTTTAAGCTGGACGTACACGGAAATTGATGGGCATAGGCAAACACTTTTTGCATTTCTTTTTTTTAAGTGTATATACCTATGTAGATATATATATATATTTGTACAACACTTTTGCAGACAGTGAGAGAGTAACAGAAGGATTTTTTTCATGCGCAAGCAGATTTTACCAGGTCTTATACAAAAAGGAGCAAAACGAATATTATTTGTGGTGGCGCCACCTATTGCTAAGGTAAATATTTCATTGATATGCTTATGATAAGCGAGCGAAATTGTATAACAAAAGTGATAGAGTTCGGCAATGTCAAAAACAAACAAATAGTATAGAAAAAAGTTTAACGAAACGTTCCAAACAGTGCAGAAAGCTTCTGGGGATAATTATATATGGCCAATGCCAAGAAGACGAAATATGTAATATACAAGATCAGTCAGAAATAAAGCAGGATTATTTTAAAAATATATAGACCTCGAACCTTAAGGACGCTGGTTCGATTTCACCATGTAGCACTGGTGCATGTGTCTAGCACTGACATAGCTAGCACATAGACGCTATTCATCTAGAAAAATCTCTTTTAATTAAACATACCGGCCACCTCCATTCGGATTCAGCTATAAATTATAGGTGCCTATTCTCTTTGAACAGCTATTAATACCACTTCAAAACCGGAGCATGTTCCAAGAAAACAGGGACCTACAGTATATATATAGCCGAATCCGCATACTAATTTACTTAAACAAATAGCGTTAATTTGCTAACTATGCCAGTGCTAGGCTCCAATGCGGCATTGCAGAATTGCACCACCGACCTTCGGGCTTAGACGCGAGTACGCTATCGCTAAAATATATTACTCGATGTTTTACACGCGATTTTTTGCGATGTTTTCCAAATGATTTAATAGCTTTGTGACCAAAAAAACAACAAAGATAATCACTTAAAAAATCCAATTTATCCAATCCAAAGAAAAGCGCAATTTACTTTGATCATATGGGAATACGCTTTTGTAACCTTTGTACTTGCAGTGCCCCTAATTAGGAAATGCTCCACTTAACTACTGTAGCGCCCAGGGAATTGTATTGAATTCCAAGTACTATTTGGCCAAAGTTGATATTAGCCAAGTAATTACATATGTTCACATATTCGTAATTATGGCGCTTAAGTTTGCCACAAAAATTGGTATCGATTGGTAGGTCATCAAGCATATTGTATTGGAGTATTAGAGCAAAACATTTATTCTTTTTTTTTTAACATTTCTACTATTATTACTCACTGTCAGTGGCATTTTGTACAGGTTACCACGAAATACCATTTGTAGAATGTGTTCAACAATTCTAAACGTATGTAGCTTAGAAATGAAAAGGCTACGAAGCGTTTCGTTAGCGCCAAACATTTAATAACTAAAAAAACAACTTTAAAACGTCTTGCCGTGTACATAATTAAATTTGCTAAGAATCCTGAGCAGAGTAAGGGCATTTAGTTGCCAAACGACACCAAAAGTCGCGCCTCCTCCTCCGGCATATTTTTTGTATTCTTCAAACGCTCAATTTCAGCTTGGAACTCAGGCACTGGATTCGGACCGCCAGCATAGGCGTAGGTCCAATTTTGAGCTGTTTTCACAAAATTTTCTGGATAATTTTTATACTGAAAACCAATAAAAGCCTCTTCCGGATGCTCTGGTTCGGGAACGGAAAGAATGCCTTGTATGGATAGCAATATTGCTTGCAACGTCATGCTAGGTGACCAGTCCTTCAGGAACCAATTGCGGCAAACATAGCCAGCCATCGAGACATTTGGATGCCAGATGCGGGTCAAAAAGCTGATCTCGAACGCACGGAAAGGGTATGCTTGTGGTACCTTTATCTTCAACTTGAACTTTCCTCCCTCATAAGGGCTATCCTTTGGGCCTTCTATTTCTGCGCGCACCTCAGCCCAGTTATCGTTATGGAGAGTCAATTTTGCGGTACATCCTGCCAGTAGATTACCATTCTGAAGTTCATTGAACTCGCGTTGTACGCGTGTTGCAGCCGGATTCAGCATTGTAAATGAAAGGAAAACTTTTTATTTTCGAAAAAAACAATCGATACAAATTTTTTAAACGATTTTGCTTAATTTTTCGTCTCAAGTAAAATAAACATACTGATGTGAAACTCACTTTTTAGAATGAAATATCAAGGCTTGCCTTATGCAATATTTGTTTTAAATTAAAACTTTGTAAAATTCTTTGCATAGTATGCCGTGCGTTCTATGTCCTGCAAAACGCTGGTCCATCAAAGAGGCAATTTGCTGATGGCGTTTGATGATATAGCTTTTAGAATACGTTACTTTGCCGTATTGCTTAATGTGAGCAGTATGTTGAATGTTACGGTTTCGACTGGATTACTCATAGGAAGATTTAAATAAGCGTCTACGGGATTTAGTTTAAGAGGTGCACTTAGGTTTTGGTTTACCAGAAGTTATTTCACTTGGAAGTGGCCACCTTTTTAGGTATCACAAAAACCGTCCACCAGCTAAGATGGCGCAGAGAGAATAATAATGGTTCTTCAGCCGCTGCTCCAGATTTACACGTCAGCTGTTAAAAAATTCATGCGTTTCCAGGATTTACCTCAACTATTGTAGGGTTCCATGCTTATCATATATACGCCTTAGCGGAAGATATTTCACTTGGAAGCAACTATCTTTTAGAGATCACAAAAACCGTCCAGTATTGATTAGATAAACCCACCAAACAAGCGATTTCGTAGAACTTAATAATGGATGCGATAAACCGCTGCCAAAAAGAAATCAATGAAAGACGTTACAATTAAAAGATAGACTTTTAGATGACAAGACTGTAAATGAATGGCCCACTAAGTGCTGTGTGACGCCGAACGGAGAAGCAGTTTTAACACAAATTTTGGCTCAATTCTAACAACTGCTTGTTGCACTGCTTTATGACAACTGCTTGCCGCACATAGCTCATATAAGCAGAGATTTGCCAATGAGGGATAATTCTGGTAAAATTAGTAGTTTATCAAGATTAAAATACTTCCAAGTTGCTATTTTAGTAACGTTTGGAAAACTTCAAACAATCACAATTTTGACCATGGACTGAAGGATTGGCACAACAGTCAGGTCACTTTTAAGAACAATGCCAAGGTTTTGTCCCGTCGCTGTGGTAGAATTCGAAAATTACAAGTTACTCTGGATGGAATGACAATAAAAATTGTATTAGGGCGTGCATTAAGGTCAATGAAGGCTCGTAAGAGTAAACTATTACTAAGAGACTATAATTTTATAAATAAGTTTAAGTAATCGAAAGTTAGCACTACCACAATTTGTACCCCGAAAATATTGCAAAATGTTTTTGACTCAATCAATTCCCGATAGATTTGACCAACAAACAGCAGTTTTGTTGTAAAGGGTGTTTTTTTTGAGGTATAGAACTTTAAATTGCAATAAATGAATGATGGACTATACGCTTGTCATGAGTTTAATTTATCCGAAAGATAATCTTGTGGCATTACATTTTAAATGTGACTTCTGGCATATGACAGCCACGGCTGGCTCGTATGTAGTCCAATCTGAACGTACAATTTTCGATGACTTTTTCCAACATTTGTGGACGTATATTGGCAATAACACCACGAATATTGGCTTCTAAAATCGGGAACAACGGCATTCTCGCAATCGACGAATCTACGCCTTTTTTGACGATCTTTTGGCTTCAATTCTTGCAGGAGTTGGATTTTGTAAACACGCAAACCAAGTTCCTTTCGCAAAATCTGCCATAAAGTGAATGGACACAGATGCAATTCCTGTATTCGATGGCGGATAGAATTATTCGGGTCGTCCTCAATGCTACGCTCTACAGCAGCACTAGCTTCTGCGACGAATTTACGCCTTGTTCGATGATTGTTTGGTTTCAATTCTGGCACGAGATGAATTTTTTGAGACCGCAAACCAAGATCCTTCCGCAAAATTATTCATAAGGTGGAAGGACACAGATTCAATTCCTGTGCTCGATGGCGGATGCACTCGTGCGTGTCTTCCTCAATGCGACGCTCTGCAGCAGCAATAGCTTCTTCTGTATGCACTGTGCGGCATCTCTGGGGTTGCGAGTTATCAATTAGAGAAAACCTGATGCGAAAACGGTCCATGATTAATCGCATTCACTGCGCTGATGAACGATTTTGTCGGCGATAAAATGGACGTAATGCTACGTATACGTATTCCACACAGAACCTTTATTTTCGAAATAAAATTGCACTATTTGCAAGTGTTGCTCGTGCTGAGTCTATTCTATGCCAAACCAAACTGAGAATAAATCACTTGACAACTGTTAAATCGGTCGCTAGCTTAAAGTTCTATACCTCGAAAAAGAACACCCATTATAAGGGACATTCCACAGAGATATAGAGAAAAATAATCGCTTACTATGCACAATACTTTGTGTGATATGTGATTTACTCTATTTCACCAAAGCAATTCACTTTTTGAGCACACAAAATGTAGTAAGTAGCAAATGCCATGTTCACCTTTGATTTGGCTACTAGTCGTAATCTATTACAGGATAATTTCCTTGGAAAAAAAACACTGCTTGTTGCACTGCTTATGAGCAGTTGAGTATAAGCAAAAAACATAGTAGTGTTTGCTTAAATACTATAAACGCAGAGTATTTAGCAGTCGTTGTGAACGACAGTATATATTTTCGAGTTTTCCTAATAACAGGTGTATTGTCAACAAGGACTCTCAGCCATTCGACCATTGTTGATGTTGATAGCTAGAGCAAACGAAGCAAAGCACTTCAAGCTGATTGATTACTTGATTGATTGATTGCTCGATTGAATTTAGTTGGACTTCGTGTGTGTGTGTGTGTGTGTGTGTGTGTGTGTGTGTGTGTGTGTGTTGTGCTGTTGTTTGCGTATGTGTGATTAGCTGCCGCAAAGTGGCCCATTGCTCACATAACTGTAACTAATAAAATGGCCGCGAATTTGGCCTTAGCTTATGCAATAAAATAAACATTCGATTGTGAATGTGTTGCGCGTTGTTTCTGTGTGCGTGCAAAGAGCAAAAGTCATCAGCCACACACATGCTCGCACACATGCTCACACCCACGCATAGGCCGAGATTGAATTGTCTATATGTGTGTGTGTGTGTGCGATGTTATAAGAGCGCACGTCTAAGAGTGAAGCACAGAGAGCGACGGAGTGAATGGCGACACTCATTCAAGCACATCGAGCAGTGTACACTTCATTAACGTTAATGTGCCCTAGACTAGGACGACGAGGAATGGACGAGAAGGACGTTAGGTGACACAAGCCAGCGCACAAGGAAGGGACATTTTAAGTAGAGCAAAACACGCACACTCACAAAAAAAAAACATGCACTGACATACTAACACACTTACATATTCAGCTCCAACGCACACAGACACACGCAACACAAACACACACGCGACACACACAGTTGCACGTGCAGAGTGCCTGCAAATTTTATTTACGATTGTCATATTAAATATGCAAAAGTAAATTCTGTCGCTCCCGACACAAAAAAACATTAAAATAAGGATGTCAGCTGAATTTGGAACAACGAACTGGCCATACACTAACTGCGCTGCAGCATGAATAAGCTGCTGGTATGCCATTCCTGAAGCCTGCAAATTGGCAAAATGCAATTGACCAAGAAAAGGTATTCACGCTTTGCTGTCGAGCATGCTTTTGCAACTAAAGCATTGCCCGCATATCATTGCCCGAAAAGCAAAAGTATAGTTGCCATATTTGTACAATTTATTTAAATAATTTTTCGACACAAAAAGCTATAACAGCAAAAACTGCTTATGCGTGTAACAAAAAACTTAATAAAATATGTAATAACCATTTGCAACTAGTTTCGTAAGTTTTTTTAAACTTAAAAAATAAATAAGTAAAATTTATGCATTTCATGCAGCAAATAAAAAGTTCTCTTCGCAAATATTTCAAAAAATTTGTGCGTCAACTGTACAATGAAACTCATAATTTAGACAAAAGCATTGTAAAATTGAAATCTTGTATTTTTGGGAATTTTTTTTGAGAGCTCAGTCAGCACTCACACCATGCAAATGTGTTAACTCTCTCACACGCATTTGCTGTATGCACGCTCTCGCGCTCATTTGTCCAGCATTGCCTTATCTAAAAGCTAAGCCTAAAAGCTTTAGGCTTCAAGCTTCCAAATATCTAGATACAAGACACTTGAAGAAAAAACCCAAGCATATTGGACAAAGTATATTGTAGGCCTCGACTTCATACCAGAAATCGCTCGTCAACATTTGCTAGTCGACGAGTCAACATCACTCACTCAAGCAATGAAGATCTGCTGCTCAAGCAGTCACTCAGTAAGTTGACTTTTGTCGTTCGCTTGGTACAGACTCATAGATAAGAATACCGAAATGTTGTATATGTGGATGGATATGCTTAAGAATGAAATGCGGCATAGTAATGAATATATTATTATGATATTATGAATCAACTCGTCTACAGCTGCAGCACAGTGTTGCATCATAACTATAAATCCAATGAAATTTAAAGATTTGCAATCTTAATCAACTTAAAAAGTTTGTCAGCGAATCTAGAAAATCCGGCCTGCATATAAACTGCTCTAAATCCAAGAGTATGAGGATCAATGTGTACAATAGCACTCAGTTGCATATTGAAGGCAATTCTTTAGAAGAAGTAGAACAATTCGAGTACCTCGGCAGCCAATCAACGAAGAATGGAGGAACTGTAGTGGATATTGAGAGAAGCATCCGAAAAGCCAAGGCTACGTGTGGGCAATTGAAAGACTTCCGGAGGGTGAATTACTTCCATCAGAAGACAAAAATTCAAATTTTTGACGCCTGTATTAAATCTGTGCGCTTAAACGGCTGTGAGATCTGACTCACCATCGATTGTTGCGTGTTATTTTACGCATCTACTGGCTCAGAACTATATCGAACCAACGACTGCGGGAAGTTTGCGAGCAAAAACCCGTGGAAAAAGAATTCGCGAAGCGCAAATACGGATGGTTGTCTCAGACCCTACGCAAATACTCCGAAGAAGTCCCCAGCGCGCTCCACTGGAGTGGAATTCTTAAGGCTGCCAGAGGTAGAGGCAGACCAAAAGTGACCAGTGGCGGCAGAAACCCAAAAATCAATGAGCGAACTCCGTGCAATAGCTTACAATGGGGACAATTGGAAGACGTTTACCAAAGTAATTTGTAATTTGTGTGCTCCATAGAGCTGAAGCACATCGCTGTCCCGGGTACGTAGCCTGGACAATACCATAGGATGTGCTCGGTACAAGCCGTACATGTTGGGTCACTTCTTAATCCCAAGTTAACCGTATGTTGGCTACTAGTTATGTGTCCCGAGATGAGCCTCAGCTTAGCTATCAGATCCTTTCATACGAGATGGATATTGAAGTTCGCAGCTATGGGTGAGGGTTCTTTCACGAAGTATTTTGTAACTCGGCAACCTACTGTACGTTTCTAGTGGTCCTTACAAATCCTGGTCGTTAGTTCCGCTATGCGCCTCATAGTTACCGCCTCACTGTTAGGTATGAATGACCCAGGTCCTTTTACAGTCTCTGCTTGCACTCATTTACAATGAAGGAGCAAAAAATGCTCTATGCTCTCAGGCATACCTATATAAGTACCGAAGGTCAGCGATACGATAATTCTGCGGATGGCAGTGGTGCTGCACTTGGCTAACAGTGATCGCTAGTTCTAAAATAATGACTTATTTCCTAGGTAAATTTTTAGTTCAAGATCTCGGCGATTCAGCGATAAACTAAATCCCCGTTCAGTCAAGGGTTACAAATATATTTAAATTTGAATATGAAAATACCTGTAAATTAACATCTTTATGAAATACTTTTTGGATTTCGTTTTAATCCGCCAAGTTTATTTCGTAACGAAAGTTGAAGAAGTGTCAGGGTACCATTAAAATAAACTTGTTTTTAGATATCTTGTTTTCAAAGCATCGTTACCTGAAAAAAAACAAGAAAATTTAATGAGTTAAAATGTTATTTTATATATATTGCAATTAACTATATTTTCTATGCAAAAAACATCCAAAAAAAAGCAAGATAAAAATGTGAAAAAGCAAAATTGGCGCACTTTAATTTCTTTACAAGAAAAAAATTAAAATCAATTTAGATTATTTTTGAGCAGACTTTGTGTCAAAATGTCATAAAACCCTACCGGGTCACCTTAGAGGTTTTTCTCATCTTGAACAGAACCTTTATCGAGTATATAAATATTATAGCAAATATCAAGTAAAATATTTTCTTTTGCAGACGTTACTTTCGATAATTGACGAATTATTTGAGCTGCCAGCTATAGCGACATAATTAGATCTAGAAACAATTTCTAAAAATTGCACAAACTATATGCCCAACATGATGGTATTGTGTGGGTCTTCACGTGGGAGTATCTGCAAAAAACTAAGCAACAAAGGAAACATTTTTTGAGTGGAAAATTATAACAAGAATTTATTCAAAATATTATAGTTATAACAGCTAAATAAGAATTTCTTAACGTACAACAAAATAAACTAAGCGGCTCTGCCCCCTGCGCAGTGCACTTTGGCGAAGATTGGTCAACAGACCAAATACACCTTAACCCCCTCAACTTTTCATTTAGTCAACTCTTAAGTGTATTCACTTGGCTTTTAGAGTGGAAATCTATAATTTACCAGTCTTCTGATTTTTAAGAGTAACACAAGCACGTTTTTTTGCTTTTTTTAACCCTGAAGAAACGTATTTATCAGCTTATTGGGAATAAATCAAACGTCTTAAAGAAACCTTATTTATTTTTATTAAAGATTTGCCCAAAGCAGAACTAAAGCATTTCTAAGTCGTTTCAATGTTAGCATAAATTCTTTAAAAATAGTTTAGGTTAGGTTTAGGTTCCAAATGTAATTCATACTCAGATATTATGTCTGACTTGTCTCAACATATTGGCATAATATTATAATCAAGTAAACTCATATTTCCAACCGATTTTACAAATTTAAGCGATCAATTTAATGTTTCTTCAGAAGTTACTCATTATAGTTATAAAATTTATACCTGCGTACGTCACCTCCAATAACTAAAAATCCGAGATGATACTAAGCCGCAAGATACTGGGGAAAATTCTTTAAGAGTTCAACCAACTGCTCTATTTGTTGACGACCTCTATAAGTAACTTAACTTATAAAGTGAAAAATATTATTGAAATTGGGGGACCTCATTGCTCAATGGGTCATGCACCTGCCTGCTTAACATTAGCTCGAGGCTTCGAATCCCACTCATGGTAAGAGGCACGACAATTTTAACGTTCCACTTAAAATGCTTTTCTACTTAATAGAAACCATTTTTCCATTGCACAATGGCATTTATTAATTTCGGCAACTCTCCTTACTCCATTACTCATCCCCTCCACCCTAAATGGAGGGCTCAGTATAGAATTAAGCGATATTATTCGTGTTTCTGCGTAGAGCAACAACGAGGCCTCTTCACGAGTATCAAATCTACGTATCATTTCACAATCGCATCAAAAACAATGGTAATCGTAGACGCCACTCCCAGAAGACATCAGGTGGCAGCCCGACCACTGGGATAAGACGCATGCCACCAATCACCGTTACGATCGAAATCCCAACCGATTGCAGAAACGAATACAAGAGAATTAAACGTAAGACGGCTACCCAAAATCGATGACGACGAAAAAAAAACGGATACGAATTGTAACATGGCACGTTAGAACCCTTGGAAGACCTAAGGCGACCTGGCGTAGATCCATGCTTCAAGTACTGGCCCAGGCGTACACAACATGGAACAGCGCTAAAACGGGCGTGCAAAACAGGCTTCGATGGAAGATTCTAGTAGAATCCCTAAGTTTCCAAGCGGAATAATAAGAAAAAAATAAATATTAATATTGCGTTCAAAATAGCCTTTTCATGCCTTCAAAAATATTTTTTGAATAATAGTCGAGGCAAGTTTGATTTTTAAGGCTACAATCTTAAATATTGTAGAATAAACCCAAAAATATATATATATATATATATATATATATATATATATATATATATATATAATTTTTAAAAGCAAAAAAAATACCTTATCGTTTGGCATTTATACTTTTGATCCACTTTTTAGAACTTTTGGAAAATCTGACTTATCTCATAATTAAAAGAAAAAATAAAAAACTTCTTGTGATAAAAAGCTGCAAATAAAAAAGCTGCTAAAACTATTAAAAGTTTTAGTAAGTTTTGAGGTTATTTATTATATATATATTTTTTTAGAAAATCGAATTTTAAGAATGTTCGATCAAGTATAGACTTTAAATTATCAATTGTCAAATTTATGTTGTGATATAATAACAGTTGAAAACGCACAAATTGAACGAGTTCACAATTTCAAATACCTTGGCGCGTGGTTAAACACTGATTGGAACTCTGATCAAGAAATCAGATGCCGCATTGAAATAGCTCGTAGTCATTTCCAAAAAATCAGACAGCTGTTCACTAACAGACAACTCAATTTTCAACTGAAACTACGCTTGGTAAAATGTTATATATGGTCTGTCTTGATGTAGAAACTTGAACCTTGAAAGTAGCTCAGATGAACAAGCTAGAAAGTTTTGAGATGTGGATATATAGTCGAATGCTTAAAATCTCTTGGGTCGACCACATCACAAATGAGGAAGTCCTAAGAAGAGTTAATAAAAGCAGGGAACTTCTTAAAACCATCAAACGCAGAATAGCAGCATATTTTGGTCATGTAATGCGTGGCCCCAAATATCAACTACTTCAACTCATTATGGAAGGTAAAATTGAGGGCAGACGCGGCATTGGTAGGAAGCAACTTTCTTGGCTACGCAACATCAGAGAATGGACTGGAATAAGAAGAGCTGAAGATCTTGTTCACCTCACTACCAACAGAGAGGAGTACTTCAACTTAGTTGCAAACATTAATTAATTAAAAAAAAAAAAAATGTAATTTCGATTTTTAATAAATTTTATGTGATCGCTTACATCCTGTATAGGATCGCAGTTTAGAAAGAAGAAAATAAATTTATGTTCAATTCTTCGAAGTTAAGTTGTCTGAATTTTGTTTTTACGCTTTAGTTCTAGGGTTTCAATAATTTTTTGCACGGCTAAAAGCTAAAAAAATAGACAACTTCTTAATTTGCTGCGAAATTGGCAAAAAATTTAAAATTATATGCTCAGGTACTTTATGCCTTGAGCTGAGATATCTTGGATTTATCTTGCCAATTTTGCCAAAATGTTCATAATATTCATTTTGTGAAATATTGAACTTTCGCAAGCATGGTCACCCTACAGTTGGATATGCCAAATTAAGAAATGCAAACGTTACCATAAATTTTTAAAAGCAAAAAAAAAAGCTTATCGTTTGGCATTTATACTTTTGGTCCACTTTTTAGAACTTTTGGAAAATCTGACTTATCTCATAATTAAAAGAAAAAATAAAAAACTTCTTGTGATAAAAAGCTGCAAATAAAAAAGCAGCTAAAACTATTAAAAGTTTTAGTAAGTTTTGTGGTTATTTTTTTGTTTTTTATAGAGAAAATTCCAAAGTGGCAGGAATGTGCTAAAACCAGACCATTTAAACGATTGTAGTAAAAAAAAAATAATAAACTTTATGAAACGTTATATATATTTTACTGAAGAAATAAGCACAGCTGGTCGTACATTAGGTTGAGTCAATTCATAATCATTCAAAAAGAGATTTTTGGAGCTCGGCGATTTTAATTTTAGACAGAATCGCACTATGAAAGTTATAGGATATAAGCCAGCATTTGCCACAGTGAAGTAGTATATAGGGGCTTTATTTTTGCGCGACTTTTGCAACAATTGCGCTTTTTTTTCAAATATTTTGTTTGTTTTTTAGCTGAAGCTGAACTTCAAACGTTTTATATTTATTTAAATGGAAACAACTATTTCTATAAACTAATATATGTAGGTTGAATGGAAAATGTTTCGCGCTGCGACTATTTAAATAAAAACCGAAGCACATATCGATTCTCAAACATAAATGTTGCTGTGCTTTAATTAAAAAGTTGCTTTTCTGCAAAAGATTAAAAATTTAAATATTTAGCAATGGTTATCTTTAATCCTTTCTTTTTCAAAAACCAAAATAGACGCAGCGCAAATGAAAGCAAAGCGGCAAGAGTGGCATGCAACACACACACACACACACACACACACACACACACACACACAGATATGCCAGCTTTGCCACATTTAAAAAATAAAAATAAAAAAAATAAAAACCAAACAAACAAATATGAGAGTAAATAGGCAAAAAAAAATGAGATTCAAAACAAGTAGAAAGGAGGAAGGAAAAACACAAAGCCGCAGCTAAAGCTTAAGCTCTTGCTGGCTCACACACACAAACGCACTTGTACACATATACGTGTGGGTGTGTGTGTGTGTGTTGCGCCGAAAAGCAGGCAATGGCAATGGCAGAAGTCAAAAGGCAAAAGGCAAAGCCAACATGGCGACGATAGCGGCGACGTCAGCGGCGACCGCGGCAGCGTCGACATGCTTAAATGTTTGTGTTTGTCGCCATTGTTGTTATTGCATTTTATTTTTATTTTTCTTATTTATTTATTTCATTTTGAACAAAAGTGCGAGACCCGTTAGCCTAAAAATCGCTTTAGGGCTGCAAACTGGAACTCTGTCTGCGACTGCGATGGGCATTGCGTGGAGGGGATGGGCAGGGCACTCACAAGCAGTGGGTCTGGCAATGATGTTGCTCTTGTTTTTTTAGGCCTTGTAAAATTGAACACACTCATACGCACACACACGCACACACCCGCACTCAAACACGCAGCATGTGTGCGAATTTTGTTGCTTTTTTATTTTGTATTAGAAAAAAAATAAAGATTTTCTTTACATTTTTTATAAAGCTTCCGATTTGCGTTTGTGCTTCTTCTTTGTTCTCACAACAGTGACGTAGTGGGGTTTTCTTTGCTGTGGGGGGTGAGCGGCAACAATTTGTTATTAAAATTGAAACAAGCCAGCGACAAGCTTGTAAAAGCTTTCAAAAATATTCACTTCTTTGTTTTTCAATATTGAAGAACTTAAATATTGGACAACCGATTGACTTGACTTCACATGTTTTGGAGACGTCAATTCAGTACAATTTCAATCATGCATCGCTTCACATCGAAATAGTAACTTTAGACATTGAAAATGGTCGAACCATCGCACATATCATGGCAAGCAGGCACCGTGTGACAATACTATTCGTCGTTTGGTTTCAAGTTCTTTTTCAGCACGGAAGAGTATTTGGGGAACGTAGAATCCCTGACCATGACCAAAAAGTTACTGTTTGGGCCGGCCTTTGCGTCAAAACCATCTTTGGGGCTTATTTTTTCAAAGTGAACCAAACTGTCGATAGAAACCGATATCGATGGAAGTTGACTCACTACGTCTGCCCACAAATACGCGAAAAAGATCTTGAAGATTACTGCTTTCAACCCGATGTTACGACATGCCACACTGCAAAACCAAGAATCGTGTATCCGCTACAAAACTCCTTGGACGTCTGATGTCAAAAAGATTCAACATTGAATGGCCACCCAGATCTTTGGATTTGACCCCTTGGACTACTTTTTGTGGGGCTATTTGAAAAGCAAAGTGTGCGCCAGCAAGCCCCTGACCATACCAAGCGAGCTGCTCGAAAAGGCAATGGAAAACACCACATGAAGGGCATATTTTGCTGTGGCCAATAAAGGCGGCCACTTGATTGATGTTGTGCTCAAAAACTAGTCCTGAATAAATTGCAAAGCAACAAATTGAATAAAATTACCTCACATTCAGAAAGAGGCTTGTTTTTTTACTTGCGATTCAATGTTTATATGCCCACCAAAGAAATGGCGCACCCTGTAGAGTAACAACCCTAAACTTTGAAGGAAATTAAATTTTTCAAAATTCCTTCGCAACACAAAATTCAATTCTTCTTTTTTGTTAAGAAAAATCGGTTATTTTTTTCCAATAAAAATAGGTGCTCTGTATCCTTCGATTCCTGCAAATAATTCGACCCGATCAGCCCACTAATCGCTTGCAACCATAGATGTTTTGGTGAGCAACCCAAAAAGTTTGTATGCCAGCAATTGGGCTGCTTTACTGGATCAATATTCCTGCCAAACTGAAGACGTGGAATTTCGTTTCGATTTAGTCAAAAGTAGGAAAATTGGATATGAAACATATTAAAACCGTGAAATGTTACAAGCTGATTTTCCACTTCGGGACCTGCTGCTCAAAACTAGGGAGTTTGAAGATGAAAGCAAAATGATGATCAGCCTAGGAATACGTCTCATCATTGTCGATATCCGCAGAGTGCTATCTATCGACTATAAGCTTGCAAAGCCAGCAGAAACTATTAATGAAAAATAACATATAAGTGGTAGTCGATGCGTTTAATCCTTCAAAAGATAAAAAAAAGGTTAAAGGTTACAACATGGCCACACATAGGCCCATTTGTTTCCAAAGAGGTGATAATGCTCCAAATGCACTGATCCTGACTCAAAAGTTGCATGCGTTTTTGAGCACGAATGAAATATTTTGTATCATCTTTCAAAATAAAACTCATTACTATCACAAATCCTTTCTTCAAATAATGTTGAAATTATTCAAAATATAGTACAAAAAAAATGTGTTTTATCTTCGAACCGAATGTTGTTTGGTATTTTTTTTCTTGAATAGGTAGTTGAAAATATTCGGAGACGTATGAGAAAGTTGAGAAACAAAATATAATTATCTGCTTGTTATATAAATGCGCTTGAAAGCACCATATGTTCCCATACAAATGCGCAAGGTAAAGTTTTAAAAAAGTTGCACAAAGGACTGTTAAGGGTACAAAATTTGCTGGAAAACCTAAAATCGTAGGTCTTACGCCTTGTTTTACACTCCAAAATGTTGCATTTCCGGCTATCGACTATTAAACTGGCTGCAAATGGATTTACCAATAACTCTCTCGGATCTTTGACGAATTCGAAAAATGACTCGATAGAGGCTAGAGGGGAAACATTGAACGTACGGATGACAAATATGGTTGACTTCCAGTAAATCTTAGCTACAACTAAGACAAAAAAGTCAATCTAGAATCAAGTTAGAAAAATCGTAAAATTCACTTGGTCCCGTGCAAGAAAACAATGGCTCCTATCGCCTGTTATATCGAAGGCATGTAAGAACTTGGTGAACCAGCAATTAGCAAAAGCATCAAGCTCAAGCAAGGAATGTCGAAAGAATGGATCCCAGTAGTCCAATTACTAGTCTTCCACACCCGAAGCAAGAAGAAGATTAAGAAGTGCATCCAAATGCTCGTTAAATAGGCAATGTGGAGAAAACTGCAAAGCGTCTTGGAAGAAGAAACTGAATGGAAGCTCTACATCGTGAAGAATGGAGTAGATTTCAAGGGGCGGCCAAGATTCAACTAGGATCATCGCGCTACTATAATAATAATATTAGACAAAATAATTACCGAGGGATCTCTGACAACAAGCACGTTGATGCTGATGAACTTCATGCGTAAAATATCTAAAACTATTTCAATTGTTTGGTAAAAAAATTTAGAGACCATTTAGATACTTCATTCATGGAAGCTCAACACTTAATTCTAGCTGCCAAAAAAAACCTTATACCCATCAAACTTAATAGACAATAGAAATCCTTTTGTAAAGTGCTCAAGTCTGCTTTAAGGAATATGAAAAGAAATATGTTAAAAAAACTTCAAAAAATAGTGATTTTTGCTATATGCGAACCCAATTTCTTAGGATAGTTATTGCTAAGTAGGAGCAGTTTCGTGAAGTTGTTTATTGAAGCTGTGAAAAGGAAATTAATGTGAAAAAGAGGTTTAATTTAGTTACGATTTAAGGGGTACAACTGTGCAAACGATTTTTGAAAAATCACCAGCTTTGTTGGAAGGGGAAAATCACATAGTTTTAAAACTAAAGAAATAAGCCTTAAAAAAAATATATTATCCAACGCTAGAGAATATATAAATAAGTTTAAAATTTATCAAGTGATTGATTGTTGATGTATTGAGAGATTAAACGCCGATGATATGGATTTACTCTCACAGCACCAACGTGAGATGCAAAGTATGAACGATTCCCTATCTGAAGTTTCTCTTAAAACTAGCTTTTAAGATAAATTGTGGCAAATCGAAAATCGTGCACGTAAACTCTTGTAATCAAACTCCACATTCTGTGAACAATCTCCCTAGATAGTATGCTGACTCCGAATGGTTGTACCGTGCGTAATGTGAAGAACCGGCTACAGAAAGCTAAGCGTACCCATGCTGTGCCTTCTCGAGTTTGGGGTTCCGCCGTCATTAGAGAATCGACCAAATTGAAAACTTTATTATGCTTGCGTTCAGATGGTACTACTATTTGGTAGCGAAACCTGGCATATGACGAATAAAGCTATCAAACTACAATGCTTCGACAACCGATGTCTTAGACCCATAGTCGGTATATTCTGACCTAGGCGAATCCCTAATGCGCAATTATGGAAATAGCTGGTTAGGATACACGCTCCGAGAAAGAGAGCAGGAAAATCTTGCACACTCCACCCTTACCTGGAACCGCATGGGTACTAGACGCAGGGGGCGCCCCAGACGTACATTTATTTATTGCTCCTTTTAGTGATATAAGGCCGAACCTAACTAGAAGTTTGCCAAAGTTACGAATTTTAACAGGCAATACCCAATAGATATTCGAAAAACTGTCAAAAGTTCTGAAAGTGTATTTGAGCCAACGAATTGTTTGTTTTGTTCGGCGGGAAAATTTAACTCGAACCAAAAAAAAGAAGGTAGGAGGTACTACACGCAGGGGCCGACCTAGGACTACGAGGAGACGTACTCTTATGAATGAGAATGTATCCAAGAAGTCGATAGTTGATATATTTAGCTCAGCTAAGACAAAATTGGCAAATGATAGTAGATAGGTTAAGTTCTCAATTTTCCAACTCAAGAGGAGTCCGACAAGAAGGTGTTCTCTCACCCCTACTCTTCATTCTTGTGCTAGATGAAGTTTTAAAGAAAACTAACCCGAAGGATGCGGACGGCTTGCAATGGCGCCCTCACCAAAAGCTCAGGGAACTGGACTACACCGATGACATATGTTTTATGACACACACTCTGCAAGGCGTTAAAATCAAAACTCAGCAGACTTGCGGAAAACGCAGTCTGGCGGCCTTGAAGAAAACTAAAATGATGAGAGCGGATACGTAAAATCAACTTACTCTTACTATCGGTGTAGTTATGGACGCCGTAGTTGTAGAGAATGTTGACGAATTTTTGTTATCTTGGCAACCTAAACAGCAGGGATAAAGGTGCTTCAACAGAAGTGGTGTCTCGACTTAACAAAGTGAGAGTAGCTTTTCACAAACTGGCCAGTGTGTGGCGATCAAGTGAACTCTCGCTAAAAACAAAACTACGCATCTTCAATGGCGGCGTCAAGCCAGTGTATTCTGTAGGGGTCTGAGACATGGATGACGACGTAATTCAATCTGCGGATGACTGCAAATTTTTGCAAACGTTTATCGACGGAACTTTTGCCGCATTCTCTGGCCAAAAACTATCACAGACGAAAACATGCTGTTACTCTTTAGAAGTGCTGCGTTCAATACCGAAATCAAAAGTGGAAAATGGAGCTGGATTGGATTCATCCTAACATCGCCAAGAGATCTTACCAATGAAATCCGCAGTGTACCCGGCTGCCAAGGACGCCCTCAATGGACTTGGTTGAGAACGGTGCTTGCAGAAAGTCAGAAGAGAGCGTCATGGCTAAAATGGCGTGGTATGGCCTTGATAGAAAGCGCTGGAAGTAGTTTGTCACTGCCCTATGCTCCGCATAGAAGCGTCAAATTTAACTTTATTATTTTATTACTTTTTTATAATATTTTGTAGTATAATTTGACAAGGAATTTAAAAAAAAGAAGAAAATTCTCAAAATTACGCTGTGTTATAAAGAAGAACATGTCAATAATGACAATAATATTTGCAACATATTTTTGAAAATACCAAAAACTATAAATTTTTCCCTAAAAAGTTCAAAGCTTAAACAATTTGTTCCGTAAAAAAGTTGAAACAATATTTTGGCTTAAATGTGTCTTAGTTTAAATGTGTAAAGCGCAATTTCTATATACCAGGTCGTATTTGCCCCAGCTTATGCTTACTTTCGTTTTTTTGCGCCGAACTTATTCAGATTTCTTGAAAAAATATGAGCTTTTCTCGCTTTACATTCTATCAAGCTGCCTGTCTATTGGTCTGCTGCACCAACCCCCCTTTGGTTGCGCCACCGTTTTTGCATATATTGCGACAGCTGCCACAACGTACATACAAACACAGAGACAATATGCAAACGTTTTAAATAATTCAGTAGTTTTCATTTTGCTAACCGCACTTCAATTCTCTCGATTGACAAAGCTTTTCAAGTTGTTTTCTTTGTTTGTATGTATGCATGATGTGTGTGTGTGCGTGTGTGTGTGTGTGTGTATAAGTTATTGTATGTTTTTGTATTTGTGGCAGGAAGCAGCCCAACAGCAAAGGCTTGCCACATCGATTTGAATCTTGCTAATCGTTACAGAAGCTTGACAATGTGTCCAGTAAAAATAAATTTTTGTAGAAATCTACAAAAATTTTGATGCACAGTGAGCAAAGAAATTATTTTGACAATAATTATATCTCTTTGGCAAGTCGAGGCAAGGCAAGCTTCACAGGTTAATTCCTATCAAAACATAAGATTTCCTTTGGGGAAGCGCTTCAAGAGCCGCATCAAAGCCTAAATCGGCTCATGGAGCAGCGGAGAACAAAAGCTTAGTACGAATTATGGTTTTGCGTGTAGCAAATTGTATCTAAGACAACATTTAGAGCTACTAAGTAGAAATACAATTTTATTTTTTTATTGCAAAATTGCAATATTATTTTTTTTTTTGCGTAAAATTTGTAAAGATTTTTAGATTTACTAAGTTTTCGTACATTTTATTTGAATTTTGCAAGTTTTTGTTGCCTTAAGTTTGCGGAGATTTTTTCATATTTTTTTTATTATAAAAAATAATTATAATGCCGTCGAGGCAATGTCCGATTGTACAATGTTCTACAGCTTGCTTTGTGAAATGCATTTTTGCGGATTCTCTTCTAAGAACAATAACCACATAAGGATTTTTTTTTTTTGCAGCGTTTGGTGACCTTACATCTTATGGTCTAAATATATATATATATATATATATATAGGTCTGTTTATCCGTGGTAATATTTAACTAGATGTTACGTAAAATAACTAAAGGTTTATCGTAAATTTGAATACCGATTAAGCCATGTCTGTATATATATATCCGTGGACATCTACAGATATCTAACATAACATCCCACGGACGAACAGACCTATATACAGACATGGCTTTATCGCTATCCATAGTTATGTTAAACCTTTTGATATAAAGAAATTATGATTTGTCACATCTCTATCTTATATTTGATTAAAAAACGTATTTGTAAAGGGTGTTTTTTTCGAGGTATAGAATTTTTAGGTGGCATTACTGTTCAAGTTGGTGATTGATTTAAGAGCTGTCAAGTGATTTATTCTCAGTTTGGTTTGGGAATTCATCATAAATAGACTCACAGCAGAACAATGCTTGCAAAAAGTGCAATGTAATTTCGAAAGTAATGGTTCTGTCCGGAATACGCGTCGCGTCCATTTTGTTGTCGACAAAATGCTGTAGAGCGTAGTATTGAGGAAGACCCAAATGAGTCCATCCACCATTGAGCACAGCAATTGGATCTGTGTCTATCCACTTTATGGAAGTTTTGGTGGAAGGATCTTGGTTTAGTTGCTTACTCAATCCAACTCGTGCAAGAATTGAAGCCAAACGATCATCGAACAAGGCGTAAATTCGTCGCATTGGCCCAAAACGAGAATGCCATTCCCGATTTTTATAAGCGAATTTTGTTTAGCGTTGAAGCGCATTTCTGGTTGAATTGCAACGTCAACAAACAAAATTTTCCGTATTTGGAGTGAAGCTAATCCTCAAGTGTATGTCGAAGCACTACATCCACAAACATCCAGAAACTCTGACTGTTTGGTTTCCGTACTTCTACAAAAACGATGATGGTCAGAACGTTACAGTCAATGGTGGTCGGTACAGAGCCATGATTACTAACTTTTTCTTTCCTAAATGGAAAAACCATAATGTCCAGAAGCTGTTGTTCCAACAAGACGGCGCAATATGTCACACAGCTCGTGCCACCATTGATTTATTGAAAGACACGTTTGGCGACCGCCTAATTTCACGTTTTGAACCTGCGAATATATAAAGTCGGATAAGCCACAAACCTCAAACCATATGGAAGACAACATTCGCCGTGTTATTGCCGATATACGGCCACAAATGTTGGAAAAAGTCATCGAAAATTGTACGTTCAGATTGGACTACCTCCTAGCCAGCCGTGGCAGTCGTATGCCAGAAGTCACATTTAAAATGTAATGCCACAAAATTATCTTGCGGATAAATAAAATTCATGTCAATCGAATAATCCAACGTTCTATACCTCTTCAAAAAAAAACACCCTTTATTTAATTGAGAAACGTTGTTATATAACTTCAGACGAATTTCCCAGCAGCTAGTACTTGTGAATCTAATGGTTTGTTGAGCATTTAAAGACTAGACTGACTTTATTAAAAAAAAAAAAAATAAATAAATTTAAGGGAAAAACAAGTCAAAATTTACTATAGAACGTCTTAAAATGCTCCATTCGAAAACGTAGAAAGCATTAGATTAAAAAAATATTTTATTTTTAATTGCAATTTTACAATCATAGATAACTCTCCGAAGAAATTGAATTGAAGTATATGCCAAATCGAATTTGAGATTATTTTCGAGTTCTTTCCTCTCAGATTATATACAAATATAACGTGGTTGTTTTCAAAATATAATATTACAAAATGTACATTAGTTTTTTAAGATTAAATATGAAAAGTGTTATCAATATTTTTTTAGCAAATTCTAAGAATATTCGCAGTTTAATTTTGTGATCTGTTAGAATTCCGGTCATAAATTCCGAAACTGTTCTATATGAACTTTATAAATTCTTCAAACCCCTATAGGTAATGGCTACCTATAATCAATTTTAAGTGAATAAGTTCGATTAGGCTACTTCAGTATTTTTCGTTCTACTATTCTTCTACTTTCCTTTATATCAGGAAATATTTCAATTGTGTAAGCCGCCAAAAATTTCTGGTTCTACGAACGAATATGCAGATCCGTTCCTAACATGTTTGTCTGCTTTTTGTTTAAGCGCGCAAATCCCTCTTTTCGAACGTTTCCCTATCGAAAACCGCAAAACTCTACCACAAGGGAACGATAAGATTTTGTTAAATTCTTTTGCTGCTTCAGTAACTTTGGTGAGAGTAGTTGTTAGTCTTCAAGACTTGGAATTTTATTTCATTATTAGAATCTTAGTTTTAAATACCAAATGTATTTAAGTAAAATAATACGAAACACAAGCTGGAGTTCTGCTAAGAAGAAAGCGATTCCTTTGCGGCAAAAATCTCTACGATTGGTGACGCCCAACATATGACAACTCATCTTGACTATATTGAAAACCTCAACGTGAGAGCCACGAGATCAAACTTCATGTAGTTGACCAAAAGGGGTAAGAAGGCTGGGCAAAGTACCAAGTCAAAAAACCATAAAAAGATTTTATAAGATGACAACGTGCGAGCCCATATGGCTGTAGGAATCAAATAGCAACTGCATGCTCTGATACGGAATGTTTCTTTACCCCCACATCGTATTCCCCTTACTTTGCTCTTTCTGACTTCATTTTTTAGTTTGTTTACCTGATAATCTACGGTTCCGGTGTTTTAAAGTTTTCGTAGAATAGATCAATAACTGAATGGAGTACAGAAAGTACTAATTTTATGTGATATGATATTCGTTGGGATCTCGTAATTTAGTGGGTAATGAGGTAGGGGCCTAAATATGAGGTAGGAGCCTCGAATCCCAGTCTCAAGATAAACAACGCCGAATCCCAGCACTCATGGCAAGAGGCATGACCATTTTAACGTTCCTCTTAAAAATGCTTTTCTACTTAATAGAAAGCATGTTTTAATTCAACAATTTCGGCAACCCCCTAGCCATATCCCTCGCCTCTCCCACCACGCTTTAGAGAGAACCAGGCGCCATTCATCGCTTTTCTGCATGCAGCAACAAAAACAACAGCTATGAATGTTGCCAAAATTAAGACTGTATCGTCCAGTCCTTTCCACGATTAACAAATCTAGGTGTCATTTCACAATAACAACAAAAACCATTGTCATCATAGACGCCACTGTCAGAAGACATCAGTTGGCAGCCCTCCACCACTGGAATAAGTCGCAACTGGCCAATCACCGACTCGATCGAAAAGTTAACCGCTTACAAGGAACTTAAGCATAAATGGTTTCCCAAACTCGATGACGACCATAGGCATTTCAAAAAACGCACACAATTTCTGCAATGGAACGTTAGAACTCTTAAAGAGGAAGACCAAAGGCGAGTTGCAGAAATCAATGCTTCAAGAACTGTCGCACAAAACTTGGAACTGAGCTGAAACAGTTGGCGCAAAATGGAGTTCATTGGACGTAAAGTTCCTAAGTTTCCAAGCGTTATAATAAAAAAACTAAGCAACTAGATGAATATTCGATTTCAAAACAATTTAATGCAACATTCAAGTTAAAATGTGTAACGGCTTTGACAACATTGCGAAACTTTATTATCAGCAAACGATTTCATTTAGTAAACTTTTTCTTCCGCTGCAACAAAATGCACAAAAAATGGCAAGTTTGGTGATGCGAATACTTATGCGCTGCCAGAGCTGGTTGTTCATGTGGAGGAACGTACAAGGATATGGCTCAAATGCTAGGTGAGATATGGATAAGGCTTTTGTTATAAAGAACGCGGCAACGGGCAACTCGGTAAAAGAGCTGGCAGCATCGTAGAACGATATAACGGCTTTACTGGGGATTGTGTCTGCGGCATTTTGGCATAAAAATTATTGTTTATAGAGTTTAAGTTAATAGATTGCAAGTGTGTGCGTGTATATTTTGCGCACACTGTTTGCCGAGACATGCTGATTGTTGTTGTTGGTTGGGTTTGCTGTGCTTGTGTGTGTGTGTGTGTCACTTATGCAACCGCAGCGTCTAACCAAAAAAAAAGTAAGCAAAACCCCAAAAAGCTTAAGTTTTCAAAGCATAATTTTAGGCGGCAGTTGAAAAGCCATTTTTGTTGCCAATTGTTGTTGTTCGGCTTTGGCTTGCTTTCTAATTTGTGGCAATTTATAGCGCTGACATAATTGTACACACACACACACACACACACACACACAGGCTGGCTGACATACATTCCACAAGCAGCAGCAGCAGCAGCAACAACAAGACAGCACGCAAATTTCGTTGCTGCCGCCATTGCCGCTGCTCTGCCAACGCTACTTTTGCGTCTTGGCCGTCTTCATGCCGCCTAAAACAACAACAGCAACAACAAAGCGCGCGCCACACACACACACACGCAGACATACGTCTAGGCGCAGTAGGCCGGGTGTAAGCGCATGTAAAACTTTTATTGGACTCTCCCAAAAGAACAGCAACAAGAAGTTGTGTGTGCGTGTGTGTGTGTGTGGCTAAAGACTTGGAGCCAACAACGACAACAACAGCAACCAACGCCAGGCAACAATTACAAGTGTGTGTGTGTGTGTGTGTGCGTGTGTGTCGCTGCCAAAGACGAAATGGCAACAACAACCAACACAACAACGGCAGACAACAATTACAAGTGACTGTGTGTGCGTGTGTGTCCGCGTGCTCTTAACTAACGGCCAGTTGCTGATAACTGTTCCTGTTCCTGCTCTCCCAGTCCGCTGCTTTGCGTATCATTTTCGCATGTGTTGTCCTATGTACTTTACTCTCTCTCTCGCTCTCGCTGACTCTCTCCACTTCATTACACAATATTTTTTACAGTTTAGTTTTTGCTCCTTTTGTTGTTGCTGCTTGCTTACCTTGCTTTTTGTTGTTTGTTTGTTTGTGTGTGCGTTGCCCGCTGCTGCTTGCCGCCTGTGCCCCACCAGTTCCTAGTTCGAAGTTGCCGTTAGCTGTTACGCTAAACCGTTAATGTTACCGCTAGCCGTACGCACTAACTGTTTTCAGTCGGTGTTTTTTTTTCCTTTGCTTTTGCTTTATTTTGATTAGAACTTTTTTTTTTTTTAATTTCTATTTAAATTTAACGCGTTTTATTGCTTTGCAGACGCTTTGCGCTCATTCGCTAATTAATTTCCAAAAAAAAAAACTTGCACTAAAAAAATGCACAAAAATTAAATTTGAGAAAAAAAAATGCTAATAATTAAGCACAAAAATGTCATAAATGCAGGCAAAAGTATATAATTTTGTTGTATATAACTAAGTATATATGTGGTACATATATATAGCAGAATATATGGATCAATTGAGCCGCAGTCGGAGCACCGTACGCCGCACTTTACGCTACACTTGATTTTTTTTTTGGTTTTTGCCAAAAAAAAAAAAAAAAAAAAAAAAATACGCTTAATTTTTTTTGAACACGTTTTACAGTTACTTTTACTGCTTGCTTTTGTTTTTATTATTATTATTATTTTTTTGGCCTTAAAGTCTTTTGTTTTGCCCAAGTTTTCAAATTTTTGACTTAAAGTTTCAAGTTGCCTAAGTTCGCGCAGTGCGACCGCTGAGCTACGCACCTAAAAGTCGACTACGAATCGCAAACAAACTCTTGCCGCGTTGAACTCTCTCATTCGATTGATTGCAACGTTTCCATGCACAGCGTGTCCGCTTGCTTCGTCAAGGCTCGGCTTGGCTTCGGCACGACTTCGTGCGCAGCGACGAACGCAAACGCCAACAATGCCGGCCCGACTTTTCGCCGTGAAAGTTTTTTGTAAGCGCGTGTGTGCGAGCGAGTTAGACAACTCGTGCCTCTCATGCACAGCTGTGCACCAGTGGGGGTTTGTCTGTGCTAGAAATTGGTTTGTAAATTGGCTAATTAAGCGCTTTGCATGGCGTTTTGGGTGCCAACAAACAGCAGAGCTTTAAGCTTGGCTCTGCTTGAGCTTAAGTTTTGGCGCCATCTTGTTGTCATTACTTGGTTATACTGCAGGTGGCGCTCTGCAGCGTATTCTGCTCGAAAACCTAAAGTCGTCGGATCGTTTCCACGCTGCTGCTGGATTTACCTAGCACTAGCTTGGCTAGCAAGCAGACGCTATATTTGACTAAGTAAATCTCTATTAATTCGACTACAAGCTGCAGCTACCCATACTTCTTCGAAAAGTTATTAATCTCCGTGCTCTACCCTTTGAAAAGGGAATTACAATTTGTTTTTCAAAATTATTAAAATTACAAGAGAATTGCAAATTAAATGGATATTGCAAAAAAAATAAAAAAAAACCATATATAGTTACTTGTGCTTATTTTTGCTTAATTCAAAAACATTTTTGTAAGTTCTCAGATAAAAGTAATAAAGGGTGTTTTTTTCCGCGTACAGCACTTTAAGTTGGCATTACTGTTCAAGTTGGTGATTGATTTAAGAGCTGTCAAGTGATTTATTCTCAGTTTGATTTAGCAATTCATCATAAATAGACTCACAGCAGAAGAACGCTTGCAAATAGTGCAATGTTATTTCGAAAGTAATGGTTCTGTCCGGAATACGTATTGCGTCCATTTTATTGTCGAAAAAATGCTGTAGAGCGTAGCATTGAGGAAGACCCAAATAAGTCCATCCGCCATTGAGCACAGCAATTGGATCTGTGTCCATCCACTTTATGGAAGTTTTGGAGGAAGGATCTTGGTATGCGTGCTTACTCTATCCAACGCGTGCAAGAATTGAAGCCAAACGATCATCGAACGAGGCGTAGATTCGTCGAATGGGCCCAAAACGAGATTGCCGTTGTTGCCGATTTTCATAAGCGAATTTTGTTTAGCGATGAAGCGCACTTCAAGTCGAATGGCTAAGTTAAGAAACATAACTGCTTATAACCCTTATCGGCGGCAATCAGTAATAACTATCCATAATAACTATTAATTATGTTCTCTACAAAGTAATTGATTTCAAACCATAATTTGATTCAAAAAGTATTAGAATTTTCGATTGCATATGCTGGGCACAAGAATATTATTTCTTCCTTACTTAAATGTGTAATTGGTGTATGCTTGGGGGTCGAAAAAACAGTTTTGTGCATCCCTTTTGGAAGCTTAGTTAGCAAATTTAGTTTTTCTTTTTCAAGTTTTTCATTATTTACATTAATTATCAGTTGGATAAACTTGCTTCCGCCGTTTTCGAGGCTTTCTTGTATTTCGGGTACATACATTCTTTGAAAAATACTAGCTGTTGTCATCTACAACTTTTTCGGTAGGAATCCCCTTTTGTAGTTTCACTTCGCCCCAACAGCTTATAATATATGACACCTATCTGGTCCTAGCAAATTCAGAGCATAACTCTGAACTATAAGAATATAGGGCTTCGCTGTAGACGTGGTAGCTTGTTTGAAAGTAACCAATTACCTTCCACCACCAAAGTCAATATTCTAAAAGAATTGAAACCACTCGCACGACATTTTCTCGACATACATTTTCCCGACATCGAGCAATCGATGAGTCTCTGACGTTATTTTGTCTGAATTATAAAAGAAAGGTAACACTTTGCGCAAATGACGCGAATTCCTCTCAGTAAATTACATCAATTGGGCTTCAAATTTGTAATGCCAACATATTTAGCTTTATTGCAGCTTATAATTCACATGCGTGTAAAACCACATTCATATCAAGACGGGTGTCACATCTATGGGGAATAAACCAAAAATATCTTTTTAAGGTTACATGGTTTAAAATTATACTTTATGTGGACTCCACAAAGTAGTAAGCTGGTCTATGCAGCGAGACGTTTGGAAGCCACCCAGTTGAGCGCAGTGCTTGGGTCTTGACTAATGAAATAAAAAAAAGTGATATGCTTTCCTTGTAAAGGATGTGTTTTATAGGACTTTAAGTTGGCTTTAATGTTCAAGATTACAGCTGTCAACTCTATCTCTCAGTTTGCTTAGACTCGCACCTGAACAAAGCTAGCAAATAATGCCATTTTATTTCGAAAATTATGGTTCTGTGCGGAATACATATCGCGCACTACGTCCATTTAATCGTCGATAATGTCGTCCATCAGAGCAGTTAATTCGATCAACCATGGATCGTTTTCGCACCACGATCTCTCTTATTGATAACTCGCATCCCCAGAGACACCGTACGGTGCGTACAGAAGAAGCTATTGCAGCTGTAGAGCGTGACATTGGAGATGACCAGAATGATTCCATCCATCATCGAGCGCAGCAATTGAATCTGTGTGCTTCCAGTTTATGAAAGATTTTGCGAAAGGATCTTGGTTTGCGTGCTTATAATATCCAACGCGTCTATACCTCTAGAAAAAAAACACGCTTTACCATAAACAATTTGAATGAAATATAGGGACTTATTAAAACTTATGAAATAGTTTATAAACCAATTAAGCAAGTCCGTAATACCGATTAGCCAATAATAACGCTCAACCAGCTGCTTTTGAGTAGCCCTCACTAGGATTCGAAGTATTTTTTATTTATTTAAATTATTGAGGCTTTATCATATACTACTGGGGGCAAAACGTGTTGGGAATTTAAAATTTAAAACAGTATTACGTTCCGATAGCGGGAACAACAGCCAATCCAACAGGCTCTATCCATAACTCTTTCACTTGAATGGTATAAAATGTTCAAAGAGAGCCGAGAAAATGTTGAAGACGCAGAGCGGCCTGGTCGACCATTCACGTCAACTGAGCAACACGTCAACGAAATCAAGGAATCAGTTCTTTGCGGAGTCTAGATTTTCATACAGCCGAGCATACCGAATTTGCTCAACAAAATTATGGTGTGTTTTGGCATCAGCAACTCTTAGTCTGCCAGACCTACTTTTTGCTGCTACATAAGTTGGACAAATCTAATATTCCCTCAAATAAGCATAAATCAATATATTATCTTTCATATATCTTCTTGGTGAGGGAATATCTATCCATATGCACCTATTAATTCTGATATACGAAGGTAGTTTCTCGTAAATTTTAACCATATCGTTAACCTTACTGCCGAAAACATCCAGAAATTCTGTAGCTAGTTCCATCGGTTCCAAACAATGCTGACATAGCCCAAGAGAAAGAATAATAGGCGACTTTTATATAGAGATTTCCACAACATTATCTTTCCGAAATTTTCTTGTGTTTCGCGTAATAATGCTCTTTCTTCATTTCGAATATTTCAATATTCTATTTGACAAGATCTATACGGATTTTTGGCATGAAATATGGCAACATTCCGTTGACGTAACAAACATTTTGGTTCCCCAACGTTATTCTAACGTAACTAAGAAGTCATAATCCCTGCAAATCATTTTTAAATATTTTGAACAAACCGTAGATCAGCCTACTTGTGTATGGTGCTACATCAAATCTTCAACTTAAACGCGCAGGCATCCCCCAAGTGTTCAGTTTTAGGACTAATTCTTTATAATATATCCACACATAATATACAGAATCTCCTCTCTGATACTTTTACAGGTGAAAAACTTATTGAAATATTGATGGGACAAGTGTTAATTATTTTACCCATAAACTGAAGCCTTGTTACCAAACACAAAATGCTTTCGGATTAAAAACGAATCAATTCTATAAGCGAGGAATATCAAATATGTTGGTATTCATTTGGAGAGCAAAATGTTTGATTTCCATATTAGAAGCAAGATCATTTGAAAATAAATTATTAATAGTTAAAGTAATATTTTAGCCAGCTATGCCAAATGGATCGGAAATTGCAGATGGTTGTGTTAAGAATTATTTTAATAAATCATTTAGTTCTTCTACTTTTCTCTCTACGAAAAAGCAGATATTTGCATGGTAATCGAAAAATTCAAACAGCATATACTATTTCATTTTATACCGAAAATATAAACAATACAAACAACAAACTTGGTTAATTTTTTGTAGTCTTAGCTTTAAAAAGTTCGTTTTTTTTCTTTCGGGGTTCTTTTTATTAATATTTTCCTGCATTTATAACTTCACAGATATGTACAACGCCAATCTAGATAATATTTTGTATCCTTAACTCAATAATACAATTTTATATAATAATGAATTAAATTAAAACTAAATTAAAAAAAAACAAACAAAATATCAGATATCTGTCCAAGTAGCCCTAGCTTTTCTGACAACTTCCAAAAAGACTAACTTCAATTTTCATATTAAAAATACTTCTGCTCAGTAGTATATTCTGGAAATTATATTAGTAAAAGCGTCACGATAAGGTAGGTAAGTGCTATTAACATTGATTGGGTCTAAGAAACATCACAATTTTTAAGATATTCTAGCAATGACCTGTCCCACGGAACGTAGCCGCATTATACGCAACATTCGGGATGCTGCCAATGTGCGCAACATTACGGATCCGGCACCTTTGAAACGTCGGGACGCAATGCCACTGCGTGAGATGGATGTTAATACAATTTGGAGTGTCGTTGAGACTCGCCAATATTTAATGAATGGCGGAGCTGATCTTCACGACGAGAACGACTCTCGCTTCGATACAAACCCAAATCAAAATTTATATACATGTCATAATTTTAATACTACTTCCTAAAATCTCTGAACCTCCTGAGGTCTCCGACTCCTCCATCCATTGATACATCTACAGAGGAGTCGGAACTGCAGATTGAAAACGCAAATCAAAATTCAAAACAATGTCAAAGACGAAATACTTCATACCAAATAAGCAGATCTAAAACCAAAAATAGAAAATTTATATTTCAAAACAAAGGATGGAGTAAAGTACAGAAGCCACTACAGTTCTTATATTTTTCCAAAGACGATCGACAATAATGAAAATACAGAAGCTGCACTTTTGAAACAAAAACGATCGTAAATTGAAAATCTATAAGAAATGGAATTTGGCACAACTCCTGGACATTGTTATATTTATATAAGAATATACATATGTATGAATAAATAACACATAACAGAAAACGATATTTTTTATTTAAAAAACTATGACAAACACTTAAGCGCCCTTAAATTTATTCCAGAAGAATAACGCCAATAATCAGCCTTCTGAAAATTATTACATAAAACTAATCAACTGTTTAATCACAGTTCAAGAAAATTAATATATGCATAGGAGTATATTATTTTTAAATATTTAATATTTTTCCTTAAAAATCATTATTATTTTACATTCGTTTCGCTGTCACCCCATTGTGAAATTGCGAATAAATTCTTGTGAGAATTTTCAGACAGCTCTGAATTTGTGAAATGAATTCGTGTATTCAGGAACTAATTGGAAACAAGGTTCGGTTATTAAAACTCTGCTTCGATAAATCTAAGAATAATTTATTTAAATAATAAACTGATTTGGGATCAACTCAATATGTTAGCTTTTCACAGCTTAGATTGGTATAAGGGATAGATATGGGCAAATCTCAGAGACACTCGTTCTGCCAAAGTTAATAAAACTGTCCATGTTTCGATTGTAAAATACTTATTTTTATTTTCAGAAAAAGTTCTACCATCAGCTACAGCTGCAATTGACAATTTCCAATTTTACTTTGAGTTATTGATGAGTCAGAGAGCAGAGAAATGCTTCTGATTACTCCTAACTTGGCATCAACCTGAGCGATCCCTCCCTCACAAGATGAAAAGTTAAGATACAGTCTTCTTACTGGCGCCACCTGGGTAACTATCTAAACAACTACCTAATAGTAATCTAACATGTGCAGCGAGTCGGAAATAGATTTTGACTAATTTAAAGCAATTTGTTCGATGTTGCGCCCAACTATATATGAAATACGAGGAATATCGTACCTTATCTCAGCATCGTATTAGCCGTTTCCCAAATTAACCAAATTAGCACTCTGTTTCGATTCAGAAAGAAAATCTGTATACACATTGAAATGCTTGACAAAAGTCCACAAGCCATTTGGTTTTTCTTTTGCGAAATATTGGCCTTAGCTACTACTTAAATGTGATACACATAAATATGTTTTTGAAGAAATTGTGCTTCAAGATCGATCTTTAATCTTAAAGCAATATCTCTTGAAGATTGAAGTCGCTTCTAACACACACAGCTTGGGAAAGTCGAGGGTCTAGCTCTTCCCAGACAATTATGATTAAAAATATATCAATTAATTAAAAATAAATCTTAAAGAAATTAAGGAATAATATTCCTTCGTATAAACAGAGAACATTATTTCTTGAACTATGATTAAAAAATTGTAATTCCTACAATTAACAGGAATTAATTTAATCCATCATGAAGGGAATTTTCTTTGAGCCTTATTTTTATAAAGATTTTGAGAAAAAAAGTTATTTTCCGCGCATCATATATTTCCCCTACCTCAACGATGGCATACTTTTTCAAAATTTTTATCTGAATAAGACGCAAAAATACTTCTATGCTTTTGGCGGTAAATTCTCTGATAAATCAAGTGTCCGACTTGAATAAAATTTGATTTATATTAATTTAGTATAAAGTGATAAGATATAAAGATATTAGTTTTAAAAAATATCGTTTTCTGTTATGTGTTATTTATTCATACATATATATATTCATATAAATTTAACAATGTTCAGGAGCTGTGCCAAATTCCATTTCTTATAGATTTTCAATTTACGATCGTTTTTGCTTCAAAAGTGCAGCTTCTATATTTTCGTTATTGTCGATCGTCTTTGGAAAAATATAAGAACTGTTGTGGCTTCTGTACTTTACTCCATCCTTTGTTTTGAAATATAAATTTTCTATTTTTGGTTTTAGATCTGCTTATTTGACATTGTTTTGAATTTTGATTTGCGTTTTCAGTCTGCAGTTCCGACTCCTCTGTAGATGTATCAATGGACGGAGGAGTCGGAGACCTCAGGAGGTTCAGAGATTTTAGGAAGTAGTATTAAAATTATGACATGTATATAAATTTTGATTTGGGTTTGTATCGAAGCGAGAGTCGTTCTCGTCGTGAAGATCAGCTCCGCCATTCATTAAATATTGGCGAGTCTCAACGACACTCCAAATTGTATTAACATCCATCTCACGCAGTGGCATTGCGTCCCGACGTTTCAAAGGTGCCGGATCCGTAATGTTGCGCACATTGGCAGCATCCCGAATGTTGCGTATAATGCGGCTACGTTCCGTGGGACAGGTCATTGCTAGAATATCTTAAAAAATGTGACGTTACTTAGACCCAATCAATGTTAATAGCACTTACCTACCTTATCGTGACGCTTTTACTAATATAATTTCCAGAATATACTACTGAGCAGAAGTATTTTTAATATGAAAATTGAAGTTAGTCTTTTTGGAAGTTGTCAGAAAAGCTAGGGCTACTTGGACAGATATCTGATATTTTGTTTTTTTTTTTTAATTTAATTTTAATTTATTTCTTTATTATATAAAATTTTATTATTGAGTTAAGGATACAAAATATTATCGAGATTTGCGATGTATATATCTGTGAAGTTATAAATGCAGGAAAATATTAATAAAAAGAACCCCGAAAGAAAAAAAACGAACTCTTTAAAGCTAAGACTACAAAAAATTAACTAAGTTTGTTGTTTGCATTGTTTATATTTTCGGTATAAAATGAAATAGTATAGGCTGCCTTAATTTTTCAATTACCATGCAAATATCTGTCTTTTCATAGAGATAAAAAGTAGAAGAACTAAATGATTTATTAAAATAATTCTTAACACAACCATCCGAAATTTCCGATCCATTTGGCATAGCTGGCTAAAATATTACTTTAACTATTAATAATTTATTTTCAAATGATCTTGCTTCTAATATGGAAATCAAACATTTTGCTCTCCAAATGAATACCAACATATTTGATATTCCTCGTTATAGAATTGATTCGTTTGTAATCCGAAACACAACAATCCATCAACAGCCAGACATTGTTGTCCGAAGACTCCATGAAACACACCCTCTTGATCTTGGAATGGCATAAAATTCGTAATACCCAACGCTCTGCTCTAAAGAATTAATGCATAATAACTATTCAAATTTCAACTCTAAATTTTTTTTTTTTTTTAAATTGAATAATTAAACAACTTAAGATTTCTTTCCCAATTAATGGGGGACAAAGCTCTTGACAATGAAAGCTAAGCAGCTTTAAGCTTAACTTTTAGCGCCATCTAGCGTGCGTTTGGTACTGCAGTTCAGCGCTTGCGTCGCAGTTGCCACAAAAATCCTTAACTGTTGGCAACTGCTTGCAAGAGGGCTGCCCACCTGGCCAGCAACCACCGAAAACCACCCTTAAGCAAGGGTTGCTGCAAACTGTTGACGTTTTAGTTTAAAACTTTACGCGGAAGCCTACGGACTCGTCTTTGGCCAAGTGGAATGTATCCGTGTGCGTGCGTGTGTGCATCGAAAACCTGTGGCAGTCAACCAGTTTGGCATTCCATTGATAACAGATGCAACAAGCTGGCAGCTGCTTAACAACAACAAAAACAAAACATAACTAAAATAAATAAATAAATTAAATGATTGCGTTTGGAAATCTCAACTTGATTCAAATCAAAGAAACAAACTCAAGGCACAACAACGCCAACAACGACAACTAAAACAACAACAACAACAGCCACTTAGCCCAAAGCGAGTAAAACTGGTTTATTTTAATGTTTCTTGAACTATGCAAGCGGGGCATGGACGAAACCTGAGCCGGGTACAAAGTTCAATCAGCGTCACTTGAAGCAATAAGCGCAGTGCGTGTGTGTTCGTGTGTTTGTTGTGTTTGTCAGTATCTGTGTTTGCTTCAGCGGGTGTGAGAGTGAGAGAGCGAGAGAGAAAGCAAGACAAGGTAAGCTGAAGCATGGTATAATTAAACAGGTAGTATCATGCCACAAGTGGCTCTCACATATTCGTCTTATTTTTCTTTATATAAAAACATGATTCTTTGTTATGTTAATTCAATACAAATTATATTTATTTCAAGTTTCAATCTGTTTAAATTTAAGATTTCATTGAATGATGGTATATTTATTTTTAGATCAGCATAAGACAGCGTCAGACTGTGCATTCGAAGATCATAAGTAAAGCTATTTTGACGAATATATCCTAAAACTAAACACTGAGGGACGCTTTCACTTGTCAGTCTACGACTTATACTCAAAAATATCTTTCTGTTAAGGAGTTTGATGCCAGACAGTGTCAATTGTCGATTGTCTATGCAAAGTTAGCATACCTACTGAATTGTTGCATTGAAAGCTATGCTTTTCAGTTATTATTTGTTAAATTATACTACCAAATAATACAATGTAATAAAATAATGAAGTTCATTCAATTGACGCTGCTATGTGGAGCAGAGGGCGGACACAAACTGCTTACAACGCCTTCTATCATGGGCGATACCACGCAATTCATTCTACGGCACTCAGCTCTGTCGAGGGCGTCCTCGGCGCCGTGTACTTTGCGGATTCCATTGGAAAAATCTCTTGGCGATGTCTGCATCTGACTTCCTGAGTGTATGGCCAATCCAGGTCCATTTTCACCTTTTGATTTAATTCAAGAGGCAAACTTCATCTCTTACAATTCATTTCAGTTTATGGAAAGGTTACATGTACCCAAATGAAGCTTCTGGTGGTGCTAAATCTCCTGCTGTAGAGTGGAATTAACTTTGCTGAATTATTAAGATTTGACGTTGCAGCATGCTTGGGCAAACTTACCGATGACAAAATAGTATCAAACCTGCATTTCTTTATCAAGATTTGCCACAATGTGAATCTAATAGCTATTGAATCAAGAAATAATGTCCAAACGGTATTCTAGCACGTCGTTTTAATCATTTGTATTTAACACTCAAAAGTACATTTTCTGGGATTGGAAGGAGAGCAATATAGAGATAGTTCTTTGAAATACAGCATTTGTGGAATAATTCCTGACAATGGTATGGCAATAAGTAATAGAACAGAGAAGAGCGCCAAAAATTTAAGCTTTCCTTAACAAAGAATCAAAATACGCGGAATTAACTCGCGTATTTAGCATTAAACTATTTGGAACTAAGAAAACAACAGCTCCGAAAAAGAATACGCCTAAAACGAACAAGTTCATTCGATGTGAATTTAAGCGTTCCAAAATAAAATTGTTTTCTGGGATCATCGACTTAAATTATTGACTGTAACCTCTAAACTTATTATGTCTACTAAATTTTTGAAGACTATGCTTTATGTCATTCTTCAAAGCGCATAAGACCAGCTGAGAAGGAAGAGCATACATTGGTATAATTATACAGGTAGAGTCAAAAGAACTCTAACAGACTTATTTTTACTATTATCGTTAAAACTGGTAGCTAGAACCAATTGTTTTTAAAATTTAAGTTTATAATTGAAAATGTTTTTAATTTTAAAGTGGATATATTTTGTGCTTATTCTTTTTTATTTAAGATTTTTTATATTTCTTTCATAAAACTCGGTTATACTCGGTTGCATTTTAATTTAAAAGATTTTTGTGATAGTTGTATGTGAGATATAGCTGAGTTTTTATTTCATCTTAAACTTTTTTTTTATATTTACTTTACTCCAATGTCTCACAAAAAGAAGAAGTGCTTATTTTAAAAAAATTAAAACTTTAACTAAAACAACGAAAAACCCAAAATTAAACTTACATTATGCCTTATAAAACTTTATTATTTATTGTATTAGTTTTAATTTTAGCTTTATTTTTTTATTATATTTTTATTATATATTTATCTTACCGTTTTTTTCCTTCTTATGCCGCTTGGGAACTTAGCGCCTCTACTAGAGCTTTTCGAACCTTTCGAACGTGAACCCGGTTTGCGTTTTACCTGCTGTCCTTTAAACTTTTTTTTGAATGTTTCAGTGTTTTTTTTTAAATAAACCCTTATTTAAAAAAAAGAAACTTAATTTTACTTACTAAATTTATTGTTGGCACTAATTTTTCAGCCATTTTTTTTTAAATCCAATTAAATATTTATTATATAACAACCTGCTCGCTTCACTTGAAAACCCTAACCCTTCTCTGATAACTTTGAAAAAATTTAATTTTCAATTGTAACAGCATTACAATTTTGACAATCTTTGTCCAAACAGTCCAATTTTTTTCATGCTTCATTTAAACCTATAATTAATTTATTTTTCTTAATTGTATATATCCTACGAACTTCAATTGGTCCTCCATTTAAATGTCAAACTTTATCATTTTTTTGTTTGTTCAAAAGTTGAGATTTATTGAAATTTTTAACTTTTCTTTCCAAATTTTTCTCCAGCCTTCGTTTTGTATCAGATTTCTTCTTTAAATGACGAAGTTTGCTCTTCCTCTTCAGTTGCATTCATTTTTCTACCCATCTCTGAAAATATCTCATATTTTAGTGCATCCTCAGTACACACTATGTAGAAGGACTGCTGGTAGTTAATATTATATTTTCATATGCAACTATTCTATTTAGGTTTAAGCCCCACTGAGTTCTTCCAAAACTTTTTTCGGTGCATTCCTAGGCGTAATAACACCTTTTCTCACTTTTTACAATAAACAAAACCACATATTTTCCAAAGTAAATCGAATTTAATTTTTAAGCTCATAAAAGATAACAACATTTTAGAGAGTGACTTTTCTCGGGTGACCTTACCTGTTGAGTTATACCATGCGCTAAAGCTTCCAAAAGAGCGCAACCAATTGGTGTGCGTGCTTGTCTGGGTGAGCGTTTTATCTCAGCAAAGTTAAGCCGTTTGCTGCACTTCGGGGATAAACGACTACCCATCTCTGAAAATATCTCATATTTTAATGCATCCTCAGTACATACTATGTAGAAGGACTACTGGTAGTTAATGTTATATTTTCATATGCAACTATTCTATTTAGGTTTAAGCCCCACTGAGTTCTTCCAAAACTTTTTTCGGTGCATTCCTAGGCGCAATAACACTTTTTCTTTTCACTTTTTCACAATAAACAAAACCGCATATTTTCCAAAGTAAGTCGAATTTAATTTTTAAGCTCATAAAACATAAGAACATTTTAGAGAGAGACTTCTCGGGTGACTTTACCTGTTGAGTTATACCATGCGCTAAAGCTTCCAAAAGAGCGGCGTGCGTGCTTGTCTGGGTGAGCGTTTTATCTCAGCAAAGTTAAGCCGTTTGCTACACTTCGGGGATAAACGAGCAAACATCGGCTGCCGGAAGCTATGACTGCATTTGACTGCAACAAAACTTAAAGTTATTTCCATATGCAGATCTAAAAATGAGAGAACTGACTTATTATGTCGGGGTAGCAGCGCTCGATTTGAGAGAAGTAGTTATTTTGATTTCCCCACGTGTGATAAAAAGAAATCATGAACTGCAACATATTCATAGTATTAAAATATCATCGGAACTTTAAGAATTATTAGTAAAAATAGAAAAAATAAATTAGTTAAAACTGATAATTTTATATAGGTTCTTCTTCGGTTCAACGCTTAGAGAAGAATTCTAATACGATAAAGCTGCCTTTGCACTTCCGCAGGGTTTTCCATTCTTTGCACACTTGCGTGCCATTCATTCTTAATTTTGAATGTCTTTACCCAAAACAAAAAGAAAAAATTAACTATAGATCAATGCTTTTAAGTTATTAATAATTTTTTCCAGCCTAGGCATCCACAAAAAAAACATTGCAACTTTGAATCGCTCTTGCGCCAAAGATAAGCACTTCCAGTTATCGAATCTTATATTTTGGACCTTTTCTTTTTGAAATAAACTGTGCGGTTGAAATTGAAAAGATTATCATATATTATTGTGCTTCAGAGAGGTTGGGATATTATGTATTTTATTCCAATTTGTGGTGGCGTGGTACAATTTTTAGTTTTTGTTCCTAGATGTTCTTCAAAGTCAAAAATTCGTGTACACATAGCTCCCAAGGAGAGCATAGAGCAGGCAGTCAGCATATCTCTCCATCTATCTCGCTTTATGCGGAGTAGGCTGGCTCTATCGTTCTTTTTCACTACTTACGATCAGGATAATATTTCCTGTGTCTAATCCATAAAAGAGTTCTGGGCCTACAAAGAGAGTGTCGCAGCTCACTTGCTCGCTTAGTAATAGAATTGAATTGCCACACTATGAGCTCATCATCATCTTCTATTTATTTCTGAAAAATGAAAACTCTATCGATTGTCAGTCTCCATAGTTAACTATTATTGTGTGACTAATGGCTACTGCCTTAACTCAAACGATTTTATTGCTAACCCTATTTCAGGTAGTTAGAAAAGATTTATTTATTATATATGAATAATTGTTGTACTTTTAAATAAATAGTTCCTAAATTAGAGCAGCTAACTTATTTTAAGGCGTAATATTTCAAATAGATCTTAAGTAGTTTAAGTAGCCATATAATATTGTTCGGAATCTCAAAACTAACTATTTCAGTATTAAGATAAACTAAACCAATGGCCACAACTTTTAATGATCGCTAAACCAACCACTTAGATTAATACAAACTGTATCGAAGCAGACTAGAGCGGGATATATCGAGTTTTTAATAAAATTCATATAAAAAAAAATTATTAAATTGCTACCCTTGACTATGCTGACATCGCTTCCAAGGCTGAACTTGTAGTCGTCTCTAAGAATAGCTAATCTACGTATCCAAAAGTTAAATAATATAGAGAATTGTATGATGATAGAGACGCACCACAAGAAATACCATTTTTCGACTTTATTATCATTTATTAGACTATCGATAAATCGATGTTTTTGTAGCTCTAATGCAAACGGAGACTATACTAATATCACATGTTTTTGCAGCTTAATGATTATGGTAATTAATCGTTAGTTTGCATTCTTCGGAATGATCGATATATCGATGTTTTTGCAGCTTAACTTAGTATAAAATCACATACTTTTTAATGATCGATATATCGCTGCTTTTACAGCAAACGGTATTTAAACGTAGAATTACATACAAATGTATCGATACTTATGCATATATCGATATGTTTACAACTACAATTCTTAAGAATTATCGCTGCTCTCTTAAAAAAAAAAAACGGTCAAAGACGTTTTGCTTTTAAATGCAAATAAGACATAGACAATATAGCAATGCTTGGAACCTTATAGAATCCCTTTTGGAGTACAATTTCAAGCACCTTGTTCAAGGCGTTTTAATTAGAATTCCAATACCCTAATAATGTTTCCTAATAAGCATCATACAAGACAAAAAACAGACATGTTCTACGTTTTGAGTTCGATAGTAACGCGCGGCATCGATGTTCAACGTTCGGCGCGATTTCAAGTGTTTGTAATCGGCAATGAAAACTAGAACTTGCCCATATTTTTTTTTGCCAAAATAGAACTGCCTTTTGCTTGTTATACGATAATTTTTGTGTCATAAAGACCAAATGCTTCTGCACTACGGATGCAGCCAAAACGCAGTCTATTTTCTGACAGCCTTGAACAATCGGCTTATATGCAAATATAAATGGTCTCAGATTCTCTGAATTCACGTAAACATAGATAGATTGCCAAGATGATAAGAAGTTCATTGACTTCTAATACGACGCTGGCAGTTGGTTCTAAATATTTATGAAATTCCAAGTATTGTACGATTTAAATTTCGATGCACAGAAATTGCATATCACTTAGGTTAGATTTAAGAAAATTTGCCAAACGCAAATCAGATAGATTAAGATTGAGAAACCCTAACAAAGATTTAATACATGTTATTAACTTAATCGCAGATAGTGTTGTGCTCACTGAGATAAGTGATGATAACTAAGTAAATTCAAAGGTAACTAAAAGATGCACGTCATGCCCACGCAGCCAAAAAGTTTAAACAAAAAAAAAACCCCTAAGACCAGAAATAAAACACAAAAGATAGATAACTTTATTGGAACAAAGTACAGACATGGGTAGTAGTACATTTGCGCCTCGGTAGACCAATGGATCGTTCATATAGAATACATACATAAGTATTTTTACGAAACATTGGTTTAAATTGGACATGTTCGTTTAGACAAGCTTACAGAGCAGTGATAAGAGACAGTGGCGTCGATCGATTTCTTTGTGGGAATTTGTTTTCCAGTGAATCATGTGTATGTGCTGCATTTTTGAAATGACTAAGTTTTTCGTACAGCAATCATATTGTAAAGGTGCAAAGGTGCGTCCCTGTCATGCGAAAATAAACTTTTGCCAAACATGACATACCAGATTTGTTAGTTTTTAGACAATTTTTCATTTCGCAAAGATTTTTTTTGTATTCCTATTATTACGCTGAAATATATTGGGATTATTATTAATCTTAATGTCCCATGACTTAAATGATGCGTCCTACGAACTTTAACAGAAACTGCTTTTGAGTTGAAAGAAATTTCGCAGTTATCATAGCATTTGCATAAGTTCAACTTCGTAGTATTCTTCATCGAATCAATAGCAAGCTGGGAATAATATTTGTTGAAGTTCTGGCGAAATTCTTAGCAAGAAGTGTGGGTAGTTCAAAACCAAGCACATTACTTAATATTTAAGCGAATATGCCTAGTTGGAGCGTGTGAAAAATTGATATTTTTGCATTTTTTGGGAAATAATAAAATGATAAGAACATGTTTTCCAAGCGAAAAACTTTTATTTTTGGAAGAAATGACTAAAAGACTCAAGTACTATACAATAAACAAAATTTAGTAAGACTAATTTGTAAAATCACGAAAAAATTCAAGGAATTATTGTAAAAATTGAGTTTTTTGGAGCTATATCATTTACTCTGACGATTTGAATTATATTTGTCATAATAAGTGGGACACGAAATTGATTAAATTAACTTTGTAAGCAAATAAATTGTTTATGAAAAGCTCTTCTTTTTTTTAATGTCGCAAAACATCTCTATCTGATCAGTATCATATATTCAGGATATCAAAAAACTTAAATTCCGTTGGATAATAAGGTTTTGCTAAAAAGTTTGGTTGACTCTTACCACATCAGGGAACTAGGCACTTGTACCGACGGAATGAGACGAACGCAAGGATAGACGCACATGCGAACAGATGTACGGATTGACCGAGGGAAACGGGTATATTAACTGCTCTGGTTACCCTGATCATACTTTCAGTAACTTTTGTGGGCTCTGCTACTACTATTCTCTCTGGCTGTCAGATAAGTCAGATATGGTGTTTGACTAAGTTCTTCTTACTTGCACTGACATCTTTCATCTTACTATTTTCTTTTACCAAAAAAAATTGTGAAAACGAAATACTTGATTTCTTGATAATAATGTGGGACAGACACTTAAGAATAAAAGACTTTTCGTCCAGCACAAAAACTAATTTTGTTCGAAATAGACTCTCTTTTTTTGAGCTTTTACGAGGAAAGTTTCATTTTGAACATTGAATACATATAACTTTAAGTTTTACTTAACTTTACTTACATGCATTTATTATAATTTTTAAGAATATGTTATAAAAAGTTGAAGTATATATCTGTGTTGACAGATAAACTGCACTACTCTGAATGGCGGCAGTTTGTATCCCCATTTGAAATTTGTATGCAATTGCCTAGCACTGGCATAGCTAGCAAATGCAACATTCTACCTAGGAAAGTCTTAAATAATTAAAGACGGACAACAATTTTATTGTTTGTTTTCACTTTAATTATATTAATTGAATTGGAATTATAGGAAACTATGCAAATGTGTATTTTGAAAAGTTATTGAAAATATATCTTAACATCACTTTGAAGGAAATATTTTGAAACTATCCATACTTGGGAAACTTCTTCAATTGTAGTAGTTTCAGTAATTTTCCCCAATGTAGCGAATTTTGAAGAAAATAAAGGAAACAAGATATACTTGGGGAAACTTCTTCAACTGTATTTTAGTTAGTTTCTGGAATTTTTGCCAATATGGCGAATTTTGAAGAAAATGAAGCAAACAAGACATACTTGGGGACACTTCTTCAACTATAGTATTGTAGTTTTAGTAATTTTCGCCAATATGTCGCATTTTGAAGAAAATTAAGAAAACAAGACATATAGCACATTGGTTCATTTTGAAAGCAAAAATTGTTTGAACGAAAAAGCTCTAAGTAGTTCAGGTATTTTTGAAATATTTATTATGCGAGTTATGTCAAAAAAACACAGAAAATTTAAGCAAATCTCTTAAAGAAAAAAATAATAAGTTAATAAAAAAAAATTATAAGCAGAGAAATATATTATAATATTTTTTTAGGAGTTCAAAATTTGAGATTATATTGCTTGACTATGCTGACATCGTTTGAAGATATCTCTATAGTAATAGCTGCTCGAAGAGAACGGGCAGCTGCAATTTATATGAACGACGTTGTGTTTTTTATTACTAGAGATTTACCTTACTAAAAAGCGTTCCTAGTTTTGCTAGGCATCAAAATACCAACTTTACAATCTAGATAGATTTTGGGAAAACAACAATTTATTTAAACTTATTACGAAGCTAACCCCTTCAAAGCGTATAAGGTTTATTTTTGTTTTAAGCGAAAAACAAGGCTATTATTTTATAAATTTAAAACTATTTTTAGTTTGTTACAATTTATTTTTATTTCTCTAAGCATGGGGGGAGTGGGGATTGTTTGGTCACAACAAACGTTTCAAAATTGTTGTTAAATCTGGTTTTTTTTTTAATTATTTTATTTTTCTTTTACAGAAAAACACAAATCATTTACAGTTGCATAAAGCTGCTGCATAACGTAAATGCAAGTTGAGTATTCCCTCCATCTCAAAACGTGAGAGATTTACAACGGCAAGAGAAAGAGAGCGCGACAGAAACACAGAGAGAGAGAGAGAGAGAGAGAGAGAGTCTCTCATGCCGGCCGGTTAACACTTGTTTAAATTGAGAAACAACAAATTACATACAAACACTGAAGAAGAGAGAGCGTCAGACAAGACGCAAACTGAACGCCAACGCAATTCGCACTTGAAGCGCGCTCTCTCACACTCTGCCTGCTGACGTCACACAGCCAACGATCATTGGCAGCCGCCTGTGGCAGCGACAAATTCAACTAGAAACAGTCGTGCCCCAACACTCGACATTAGCAGACGTGTGCCCTCCAGTCAGCAGCAACCACTTAGACAACCTTCGCTAACAATCCAATTGCCAACTGCATCCAAAGCACACGATCCCACACGATCGTTGACTCTCTTGCCCGCCTACTCGTCGCTCTCTTTATCACTCTCACTTTCCATCCGTTATACGTAGTTTTTTTTTTTTTTCTTCTTGTTTATTATCGGTTGCAGCTTCATTTGCAGTTTCAGTGTTAATTCTGTGTCGTGTCTGTCACGTACGTCGCTCTCCGTGTCGCCGTAACGCCGTGTCAACGTCTCTGCAGCCGTGTATATCGCGCAACAACTTGCACCAAAACTTTATACTTGCAACATGTATTCCTCCGACGCGGCCCGCCGCTTTGCCCTCAACTGCGCCGATCTGTTGCGCAAAAGGAATTCGCTATGCACCCGCGCCATTACCACCAACAGGCGCCAGCGCAACACGGCCAGTGCTGAGCGTGCCCAGAGCATCAGTGAAACGGATAAATTTCTGCATTATAATGCCGATGATGGATACTACAAGACATCGCCCTTTGAGCCCATTGTGCAGACCAATCTACCATTACATCAATATGTTTGGCGTGATTTTAAGAAATGGGAGAACAAGATCGCTACGGTAAGTTTGCAAGAGAACCAGAAAAAACAAATAGAGCGAAATCGTCATTATTATGACAAAAATTGTAAAGTTATGGTATACGGTGGGCGGTTTTGAGAAAGACATCTGAGCCCAAGTGGCAAAAATTGGTGTATCTGCTCAAGAAAATAATTAACCAAGTAAAGTTGAAGAAAGTGAATTTAAACTCGAAAAAACGTAAAAAATCGGTTCAGCAGCCAACGAAAAAATTGTTTCGCTGTAAAAACGTTAGTTTCAGTCATTTTTATAAATTTTTGTTCGCGAGTTTTGAAAAAGAATTCTAGGAAATAGTTTCAATAAGTTTTTTACTTTCTGCAAATTTTGAAGAAAGTAAGCTCAAATGCGGTTCATCTATATTTCCAGCATCGTATGAAATATAGATATTTTTAACATTGTTTCGAGTTTTAAAGAAAGTGAACTCAAATTCGGTTCAACTATCCAAGAAAATAATTACACCAGAAAAACGTTAAATATTTTCAGCAATGTTTTTTTTTACTTTGTTTCGAGTTTTGAAGAAAGTGAACTCAAATTCGGTTCAACTATCCAAGAAAATAATTACACCAGAAAAACGTTAAATATTTCCGGCAATGTTTTTTTGAATTTTGTTTCGAGTTTTGAAGAAAGTGAACTCAAATTCGGTTCAACTATCCAAGAAAATAATTACACCAGAAAAACGTTAAATATTTTCGGAAATGTTTTTTTGAACTTTGCTCTAAACTCGATTTGAAGAAAATGAAGTCAAATCACTTAAAACAAATGGAGGTGCGCCTGTGAAAGAAAAATGTTGAGCAATGGAACGTTAACTATATCTTTATTTTCATCGTTTTGTTTTGATCTGATGAGTTTAAAAAATATTGATCTGGAAATCATTACATATTTTTTCTTGTTATTCTTAGCAAAAAAAAGTTTATTTATTGTGTTGCAAGTTTTGAAAGAAGCGAACTGAAAGCAAAATTATTGATCCGAATATTTGTAGCAACATTTTTTTTTCTAAGAAGTTTGGAATATGCTTTTAGAACATATAAAGGTAAATCGGTTATTATTCAAAAATATATATAAATATTTTTTTTTACTCGAAAAATTAATATTTCTGATTAATTTTGGAAGTTTCGAAAAAGGTAGCCTTATCTCCAAGGAACATGTAGATTAAGCGGCAAAATTGATCTATCAAAAAAGCAATTTATGACCAGAAAATTGTTAAATATTACGTTCCGCTCGTTTTCAACATTTTAATTTGCTGGAAGTTTTGAAGAAAGGGTTCCAAATAACAAAATAGACAAATTGTTTAAGTGTAAATGGAATTAAAATTGCAATATTAGTTTTCTAGAAATTACGAAAAGATAAACCAAGAATTTTGGAAATAGCTGTAGACGCGAAATTCCTTATTATTAAAACTTGTATGCCATAAATTATTATTTTCATTTATTATAGGAGATAAACTTGAAAGAATTTGCATTTTCTATAAAATTGTTTTAAACAATATATAAACCGACAATATATAAACAATATTTATATAAACAATATTTCAACCGATTATGATATATTGATGAAGCGTGGTCAGGAACTTCTAAAAATAAACTAAAACCTTTGATGCAAATTTGTACCTCTAAAACTATAAGTTTCTATAAAAAAATTCTGATAAAAGTTGACTTTTATCAGACTTTTATATCTTAATATTCCTTATACTGCAAGAAACAAATATTTGAGTTCCAACAAAACTTTTCTAAAGCATTATTAGATATTCGTATGAGTGTATAAAGCTCAATAATGTTAAGAATTAAAGCAAGATATGTTTAAGATACATTTCTCATTTAAATTTTTATGATTTTCGAATATGGTAGCATTATAGTAAATTTTCCATTATGTATGTTTCAGAATACCTCAAAGAAAAGCAAGAATTCTATAGCTAATTAGATCGACTCTATAGCTAAATCTAAATCTAATTTTTTCGTATCATCAATTATAAAGAATATAAATGTTGGTTGTTGGCGTTCGCAGCGAGTACTATAATTTCTACGATTTCAAGCACTGAATGACATATACTCAAAATATCATAAAAATATACTCAAGTTGTCTGCTCTTTTTGAGAAAATTTGATGTTCTATATTAGAATGCAGATAAATGCAGACATAGCTTAAGGGTATTCGCAGTTCGTACGTTAGTTTTTGGCACAGTTGAAGTATATTTATTCCAGTTCCGCAAAGCATAAAAAATTGATTATAGATTAAAATAATTAAAACCTCTTTTAAGGTTTGTTCCAAAGGAAATTCTACAAATAAAAAGTTTCAGATGCTCTTATTTAGATGCTTGAATCACTGCAACTAACTGGTTTTTGGAAGTTTTCGAGCTTTCGATTTCAATTGATCCAAATCGGTTGACTTATATATTCTATATGCGTAAGATGCAAAATATCGTTTGATAAGTCAATTTTTTAAGCATTATAATAAAACACTAAAAGTTTCTTGGAGGTAGTTTGTATTGTGCCGGTTGTCTTTCATATATAAGATGGGATGGTAAGAAATATGGATCATTTTTGCAACTTAGAGGTTATTTTGAAAAGACTTATGCACAATAGGAGAAAAGACTTCCCGATTGTTCTCCTAACAAACGTTCTTTAAAAAATAGAATTTTGCACAAGATTCATTTTATTTTGTTTTTTGCTCCCAAGTACATTGTTGGTTTTGAACAAAATCATTTAACAACGGAGAAAATAAACACAAAAATGTAGTTTATTTCACTAAATTCGTTGTATTTCGTTTGATTTTCAACTTATTCCCTATAAATTCAGTTTAAAAAGTTGAAGTTTGAGTTGAGTTTGTTTGAAGTCAGTTTACTATATCATTTAGCTGCTTTTGGCAAAATCGGACCAGAAATTCCAGTTTCACACAAAATTTATATTATTCTGTTTGTTTTCTGAAGTATGCTAACTTCCTAAGTATCCTAACTTAACTCGAGTATTAGAAATCTTTTTGTGCTCGAATTGAATAGTTTTCATTAACAAAATATTTTTGGTTTTTATTCGTTTTTGATTATATTATCAACGAATAAGCTAGTCTGCAGAATTTATCTTATATTATATCAAATTGGTAAAATCGGTCAAAAAACCATTTTTCAATGATATGCTTGTCCAGAGTGCTTCATAAATCTTCATATTATAGATGTTTTCATACTTGATACATTAGAAAAGTGATACGAGGTAAGCCAAAGTTGCTTGCACTCGATGGAACTTTAACTTGCGGTTTACTATAGATAATAAAGATAATAAGATAATAATCTATCTAATTTATCAGCTTTTCTTTTTCTGAGAGACGAGTAGGTTCGTATAGTGCATTTCTCTACCTGTTTCACTATTCCTTTTCTCTCATTCCCAAACACTATCCAACCCCTTCCCTTTCACGGTAGCCCGTGGCGGTGTTTGTCGCCTCTGCCAACCTCACATCTCTCTATCTAACATCTACATATGGTAATTAAAGTTTTTTGTAAATATTTTGATTTTCTGTCATATCTTTGTGTTCATCTACTCAGCAACAAGATCTAAGTTTTTGAAAGTTTCGTACGGCAATATATACGTAGTGCTTGATACCAAAACGTTTCTTAAATTTCAAAGCCTATAGAGCATGCCGGTGAAGGCCAATCTCTCGTCTTGAAAACGATTTTTTTTTTATCAATATGGTTTATTGAACCTCCACAATATGTGCACACCTGGAACCAAGCTATATGAAATTGTGTCTGGTATATGGTAGACTTGTCCTACACGCCTTATAACAGTCATGAGCTTTGCTGGTGTGCCAAAGATAAGGTTTCGCCTTAGCTGGGTATTTGATAGTTTGTAGTATTTGGGTCATCGATCAAGCGTTGGTGATAAGAATGCGCATCAAAAATTGTAGCATTTGCTTTAATTTGAAGTGGTATGGCACTACAGCTTTTGAGACTAGTTTGAAACTAGTTTGCTGTTGTTGTTCATTTCTTATGTTTGGACTTGATATTTAGTCTCAGAGCTAAATTGTTTTGGTATATTGATATGGTGGTAGTTTTTGAAATAATATTTAACTTTTGCCAAACTAAGAATAATATAGGTATCAAAAAGAGATTGTGTATGAAGAAAACCTTTAAAAAATATTAAAGGTATAGATGCATAAATTAGAATTCGAGATAAAAAACTATTTTAAGAGTATTTGAGCATTTAGAATATTTGTTAAAAGATAAGAAACTTGAAAAAATCAAGAAAAACTCTTAAAAACGGTTGGGAAATGATATTCGGCATGACACAACCTTGCAGCATGCCCGCTACTGCATAATAACATATATATTGACAGTACCCTACCATATCATTAATCCCATGCAAGTATTATACGATCTACACTATGTCAAGTTCATTCAGTATATATATTTTCATTCTTTTTTTCAATTTTTTTGCTGATAAAACATTCCTCGAGTTTGTAGTTCCCAGTTTCCAGTTTGTGCACGCCCACATTGTAGTCGTCTGCATATTGTTGTCTCTCTTTTGTTATAATAATTGCAATTGTTGTCATTGTGCGGAATTCTTAAAAATAAACTAAATTGTTATGCGCACATTGATTAGGCTAAAGTAATATATATATAATTTTGTTTGGATTGCAAACAAAGCATTTGCATTTTGGCTGGTATATTTCGATTAAGGAATTACTCAAAATCGCTTTGAAAGTAAACGTATTTTAGGGCCCACTTCAATTGCTCCCAACTCATAGCAATTAGTTGCGTTTACGACTTGCACACTTTTCACTTTTAGTGCAAATTGTGAAATCAAAGTGCAAATATTCTGCTCAAAAATTGTTTATATGCAAAGCATATAGAAAAGTGCATCTAGGGTACGAGTTTGTCGTTGTGTGATTTGTTGACAATTTGGCAGTTTTGTTTATAATTTAAAATTGTTATTATTAGATATAGCCACAAGAGTATCTTGCGTCTCCTATATATATTAGATTTCACAATATTATGTGCAAAAAGTGTCGTTAATTGCCAATTGAAAAAGTATTTGGTTTTCGTTAAGGGACAAATTCTTTTATTTTCAGTATTGTCGTTGATATCTATGTTAATATCGCAATTCCTAAGTTGATCTTGTGTTTTGTGAACAACCAAAAGTGCATTTTTCGATTTTGACAATATCTGAAATTACTCAACAACGAAGTGTCATCAAAGTTTGTGTTCGGCATGAAATTTCTGGAGTCGAGTGAATATATTGAGTTATATTAAAAATTTTATAAAAAAAACCCCAATCAAATTCGCGACTATAACAAAAATGTATGAAAAAATCGTAATTATTGTTTATCAAACTAGTTCCGTAAGTATGACTTAGTTCCCTATCGAATTCAATGGCCAAAATACAAATGAGATGGATAGACCCCAAATTATATCTTAATCTAACATCCAGGGCGCAATCTATTTTATCGATCGAACTGTCAAAAAAAGTCTGTCCTACATTAAGTTGTTTAATTTTTTAAATATTTTAACTTAATTAAATTAAAGGTTCGTTAAACTTGATTACCACCTCAATAAAATATTAATTTAATTTGTTCTCATAATTATTTTATAAATAAAAATCATTATTTATGGGACAGCTCATATTTTAAAATTATTTTTATATTGCAATCCTAAATCAAATTCTAAAAAAACCAGTTCAAATACTTTGGCCAAATTAACCTAATTTGTCACCTGCTGATGATAGAAATCGAGATAAGAGCACTTCTACAATAATTTATTTTATATTTTAAAATAATTATTTTAATATTTCAATCCTAAATCAAATTCTAAGAAAATCAGTTCAAATACTTTGGTCAAATTAACCTTTTTTTTCCTGCTGATGATATAAATCGAGATAATAGCACTTTTAATTTATTTTATATTTTAAAACAATTATTTTAATATTTCAATCCTACATCAAATTCTAAAAAAATCAGTTCAAACACTTTGGCCAAATTCACCTAATTTTTTAGTTGCTGATGCTATAAATCGAGATGAGAGCAACTCTTGCTTAGTTCTCAAATTATCAAACAAGTTCAAAATATTGTAAAACTTTTCTAGAATTCTTTGTCTTTTTATTATTAATCTAGCTCACATAAGTTTTAATACTAAGTTTGGTAGTGCTGAGTTTTATATTGGAATACTAAAATATTTACCCTTCCAAAAAATATATTTCGTTTTAGCTTACAAGTTTTTTTTATCTAAAAATTTAATTTTTTGATTTTTCCCCCAAAAGTTCTTTAGAGCTATCCTGCTACCGAACAATGTGTACATTTTTATAAAATCCACTTCGAACTTAGAGAGTTTAAATATTTTAAAAAGTCAAACTACATTATGAAGTAGTTTTGATGATTGTCGGTGGCTAGTTATGGTGAAATTCTTGCATAAACTACTTGAACGTCCATAGTTCCAAGACAATTGTGGGTTCTATTATGTTTTTTCTTAATATTTCGCTTGGTAACTTAGCGCCTCTGAGAGAACCTTGCCTTAGGTCTTCCGATCCGTCTGCTGCCTTGGGGATTCCAGTCCAGTGCCATACTGACACTACTGCTTTGGTTGCTTCTGAGAGCATGCCCTATCCACGTGCCTTTTTTCTCCCTTATTTGGAGTTGTACAGGGGGCTCACCTGTGACACGGGACAGCTCTGCATTGGATATTCTGTTTGGAGAGAATATCCCGCATATAATCCTCAGGTATTTGCTGCTAAAGACTTGCAGTCACTGCATCATCCTCTTAGTGAGATGGAGCCAGGTCCGCTATCATATAGCAGTATGGACTTGACACACTCATTGTAAATCCAAAGCTTTCATCTGCTTATTTGTTTGTTGATCCAGATGCGTTGGAGTCTCCCAAATGCTGATCGAGCTTAGGCAAGTCGGATTGTAACGCCATTGTTTGAGATGATGGTGCCTAGGTATGGAAAACTAGTAACGAACTCAATTGCGTTCCCATAGATAGTGATGTTCCCTTTTCCGGACAGGTTGAAGCGCATTGGTCTTGGCTATGTTTATCTGCAGTTCGACTTTGCTTGTGTGGGTTCTACTATGGATGATATGTGTATTTATTAACCAGTTAAATTGTCTTTCTTTACCTAATCTTAATCTCTATGGAAGCTTTTCCAAAGAAAATGCCTTAATTTTTATATAGGAAAGAATTTACAAAAGGTTTTTAAAAGCTATGGGCTTCGAAATAATCTATCTATAAGAACTTAAAATCTCTGAACAAAAGTTTGCACTATAAAAATATTTTAGAAAAAAGGTATCTTCAAATTCTCGTTTGTCTGTAGGTTAATATAGTTATAAACATAGTTTCTTCTTACCTGATGCATTTCTCGCCGTTTTGCACGATTTTTACAAATGGTTTTCAAATGTTAGCACTTAGAGGACTCACAGAAATTGATATGTACCATACGATTATCTTAATTTTTATATACTTTATCCAAGTGCTACAAAGAGTTTCATAAGTTGCACAATAGGAACGGTATGGTATGCATCTCGAAGTATTCCATCTTAAATGCTACGAAAAACAATAAATTCAAACTCGTTAATATTATTCATGTGACCAGTGCTGTGTCGTCGCATTCATGCCATCCATAGTCAGCTATTGCAACAACTTAAATGCAATTAAATTCGCGAAGCACACCCCAAGTTAAAGATGGTGCAAAGTGCAACTATTGTTCACATTTCGAAAACAATGAAAAATTATTGCTGATTTAGACTGTTGCGACGACTTTCAAGTACAGTAAATTGAACACAAGCAAATAAAGTTTACATTTTTATAAATAATAAATATATAATAAAAAAAAAACTATGTATCTGTGTAAGTTGAAGGACAAACACACTGTTTGCATAACAGAAACATTTGAGTTTATGGCCAGCTGCAGTTCGATATCCGATATGTCAATTCATATGGAAGACACATTTCGCGTATGAATGAAGTGCAAATAGTGTAGAATTTATCAAAGAAAGTATAGAGTTTCACCGATTTCAATGGCTTTCTCAATCACTACTGACGCTACATGGCTGCTTGCTGTATAATATTTCCAAACAAGAGGTTCTCTGGCGTTGTACTTTGACTGCTGACGTCTTGGAATCCATAAAGGGTTTGCATCATTTTTTAAAGAAAAACTGAAGCAGAAAAAGTGAAAACTATCAACATTTCATAAACTATTAGAAATTAGATTTGTTGTCAGCTGTTATTCGAAAAGTCACAAATATTTAGTCATTACCGAAGTTCGCCTCAAATTCGTTAGATCAATAAAGCTCAAGTTATAACTATTCATAACTATTTGCTCAAAGCTCGATGTTTCTAAGCAAAACTGTTGCATCTAAAAGACAACAATTCACTCAAAAAGCTACAAACGAAAATACATTTTTCTCTATGAAAAAGATAATGTGAATTGGCATTCGAAAAGTTGCGATTTTTTGGGATTCGATCAAAGTGTAGCGCAACTTCTATCTTTAAAATTTTTATATCATCGTTGGGCACCTCTAATACGCCCAATAGCATTCTCACACTTAACATAATACACTCTTCCGCCATTACTTTTTCTTTCGCTTGAGACATCTTAACTTCTTTGCAAGTTTTGGCTTTAAATTATCAATAAACTGAGATTTTTTATAAATGTTCTCAGCAGCAGAGTTAAAAGTTTCCCTAATCTTCCCAAGTTCTTGATAGACTTCGTGTTCCATGTTTAGCTTGAGCATAGATTTGCGTAAATGCAGTACGACATCTTTGCTTCGGCCCATTACTTTGTATTAAAATAGCAGTCACGAACAGCGCAAATGAGCACAAGAGCGACAATCAAACAAATGCATGTGAGAGAGCGTTCACACACATACATTGCGCATGTGCTGACCTCGCTGGGGCACGCATGCCTTGTAAATTGGTGTGCCCATCTCTGATTTAATTTAAAAAGCTAGCAAATATTTTCAGTGCATGGTACAACTATTATTATATTATTATTATTTATATTGTTATTACTATTAGTTAAGCCATGCACCAGTGCTTCTGCAGGAAATCAAGTCACCCAACTTAAATTTTAGAGCTGAGTTTGCTACTTTTGGTCAGCGACCTTCTATAATGTGTTATTATGAAATCTTCCCCCACTTGTACAATGTTGAACTTTTTCACATTTTGTTCAGCATTTCTTAATCTCGAACTTTTATGTCATCTTCTTTTTCCAACTTTAATATGTTGAATGCAAGTTTCTAGCCAGTCTCAAACTGCTCTCAAAGCGCAGCTCAGTAATTCGTTTCCAATCTGCAGCACTGATGCACGCTATTTGTCCACTGAAATCTCTCAAAGCTAAATAAGGTAGCACCTTTGGTATTTTATAACAGAAAACATAAAGTTAAGCTGAACTTACAGATAACATTTGTGGCCGTCTATAGCGAAATCGCCTGCAAAACCTAAAGTCGTCGGTTCGATTCCCTGCAGCAGCATTGGTGCATATGGCTAGCACTGACAGAGCTAGCAATTATTGGTCTAAATTATTCTCTTTTAAATAAAGACTCCTCATTCGTTGGGATTCGGCCATAAACTGTAGGCTCCCTTTGTTCTTCATATAGCTCTATTAATGAGAGCTAGCTTTCTGGATATTTCAGTGGGATTTTATACACTTTATTTATTTATTATGATTTGTGACATACCGCTCAATATGTCCTACTTATTGAAAGTAGTAAAAATTATATTAGTTTACAATCTGTTTGTTCGGCTAGATGGCGCCACTAGCAATCACGCTGCTTTGGCATAAGATATTGCGTTAGTCTTACTAGATTTTTTTTACATGGCTAATTAAGTTCTTAACTAACGTTGTTTAGTTAGTGTCTTCATTTGCAATAAACTTACAGACCTCAAAAGCCCCAGGACAACTCCTTCCCAACTCCAGCTCGCAAACTCTGCGATTTTTCGCAAAACTCTAATTTCTTTTGAAAATTAATACGAATACAATATTTAATATTTAATTACTTTGTGGCTTCATATCGAATATCAACAATTAATTGTTTATAGCTTGCACTCTTAATGAGTCCGAAATGCATAAAATCTTGATAGAAATATTCAACCATATCTATAATGTCTACACATAAACTGAGTAGTAGTAGTATTATAACAAGTGATATTCACACCATTTCGTATAGTAAATTCCATTTTAATTAGTCTTCATATCAGTTAACGAAATGGTTTCCAAAGGTTATCAAAATCGTATGACTTTAACGTAACGTTGTCATATGGTAGTCGCAACACGTTCGATTTACTATTTACTATAAAATCCGTATAGTATAGAGGCGAAAATGCGTAAACTTGTACGGATAATAAAAAAAAAACTATCTACGTATCGGCGGTGATGCGAAAAATTTTTGGATATATGTGGGACTGGTTTTGTTTTTTATCGGCTAACCTGCCACCCGTGCCTGCCCGATGCCCATTAATATTGGCCTAGCTCTAATTGTTCTTTTTTTTATTTTTTATTCGCTTAATTTAATGCGTGTGTTGATGCGTGTGTTGGTGTGTGTGTGTTGGTATGTGTGGGGGAGCGACACCGACTACGTCAAAATTTGTATACGGTCAGGCCCCCTGCCGCTACATACGCTCTCTTGCTTTTGCAGCTTTTTTTCGCTCTGCTTCAAAAGTCAACAAACGACAAAGCACACTCACACTCACAAACACACACTCACCAACACATTGAAACAATTTAGAGAGCACGATGCTCTTCTCACTTTAGACTCTGCAGACTTTGTACTTTGCCCCACTGAACTTTGATCAGAGACCGGCCATTGGGGAGGCGGCATTCAAATGTTGCTCCACAACGTACAAAAATTTATTTATTTTTTTTTATTTTTTATTGGACTTGTTTCTTTTTTTTTGTTTTTATTTTTATTTTTTTTTTTCGTTAATTTATAAATGTTAAACAGTTTTTATTTTTTATGTGCTTGTTTTTGTTTGATATTCTTCAGCGCGCGCACGCTCTTAAGCTCTGTGCACACAGACAATTTGAGAGAGCATCGTACATATGCTTAGTTTATCGCTTTCTTCTTCTTCTTCTTGTGAGAGTAACATAACAGTAAAAATTTGTGTTTTTTTTTGTAGTTAGTACGCAGCAAATGTTTGTTTTGTAGCTGTAATTGAAAAGAGTTAAGCTCTACTTAAAGGTTGCTGCCTAGAAGTTTATCATATGATCCTCTAGTACATGCCTCACTTAACATGTAAAGAGTGATTTTTTTTCGAGGTATAGAACTTTAAGTTTATTGCAGCTTATAATTCACAAGCGTGTACAACCACATTCATAACAAGACGGATGTCACATCTATGGGGAATAAACCAAAAATATGTTTTTAAGGTTACATGGTTGAAAGTTGTACGTTCTTAGGGCTCCACAAAGTAGTAAGCTGATCTATGCAGCGAGTTGTTTGGTAGCCACACAGTTGAGCGCAGTGTTTGGGTCTTGACTCATAAAATAAAAAAAAAGTGATATGCTGCATAATGACTTTGTCATGTCTTTACTTGTAAAGGATGTGTTTTACAGGACTTTAAGTTGGCTTTAATGTTCAAGATTACAGCTGTCAACTCTATCTCTCAGTTTGCTTAGACTCGCGCCTGAACAAGCTAGTAAATAATGCCATTTTATTTCGAAAATTGTGGTTCTGTGCGGAGTACGTATCGCGCACTACGTCCATTTAATCGTCGAGAATGTCGTCCATCAGAGCAGTTAATTTGATCAACCATGTATCGTTTTCGCACCACGATCTCTCTTATTGATAACTCGCATCCCCCAGAGACACCGTAGACCAGAATGATTCCATCCATCACCGAGCGCAGCAATCGGATCTGTGTGCATCCAGTTTATGAAAGATTTTGCGGAAGAATCTTGGTTTGCGGTCTCAAAAAATCCAACTCGTGCCAGAATTGAAACCAAACGATCATCAAACAAGGCTAGAATCGTCGAATGTACCCAAAACGAGATTGCCGTTGTTGCCAATTTTCATAAGCGAATTTTGTTCAGCGAAGAAGCGCACTTCTGGTTACGTCAACCAACAAAACTGTCGCATTTGGAGTGAAGCTAATCCTCAAGTGTATGTCGACACACCATAACATCCAGAAAAACTGACTGTTTGGTGACAAACGCCTAACTTGTCTTCCAAATAGACAACATTCGCCGTATTATTGCCAATATACAGTCACAAATGTTGGAAAAAGTCATCGAAAATTTCACGTCCAGATTGGACTACATCCGAACCAGATGTAGCCGTGTTCATATGCCAGAAATCATATTTGAAATGTAATGCCACAAGTTTATTTTTCGGATAAATAAAATTCATGTCGAAAGCATGATCCATCGTTGTTTTATTGCAATTTCAATTTATACCTCGAAAAAACACCCTATACAACTCGTCATAGAATGTGGCAGGCCAACACAGGGCCGTAGTTACTTAATTTATACTTAGGAGTCTATACTTTTTAAAAATATAGTTGCTGAAAATATAGTAAATTGAGTAGATCAACTGATTCATAAAAGTAGTAAAGTTTTTATGTCGAAAATAACTTGAATTAAGGGCTAAGCTTTAATACTTATTCTGCTAAGAACTTACTTGTATTTATTTTCTTTTGTATAATAATAATATAATATAAATTATCCCTACTCCTAGTAGCTTAAGGTTTCAACATAGGACATTCAGCTGTCCCTATATCTAGCAATTGCTCGTAGCTCGTTAAGCGATTTGCCAGTTTTCTTCTGAACTTGGCAGTGGGTTCGAACGTGCCACTGGGCATATCGAGTCCATTGTTCATCATCAAAAAGGTGGTCCTGTTTACAAAAATGATAAGTCGAATTTCGTGCGCCATAGGTTATCAGCCAATTATCCTGGTGACAGGACTGCTGTCTAATGCATTTTCTTCGATGGGTGTTCAGCCTCCAGGTTTGACGAGTGGCTTCGTTATGGTGCCATAGTCATTTCCTAACACGATCTGGTGTTAATACGGTTATTCCGCCACTAACTCGGACGACATTTTCTCAGCAATGTAATCATCATCCAGCGCGGGAAGGTTAGAGATTGGCATTTGGCTCGCGGAGACTATGTGTCCAACCCCTTGCGTATATGTACTATATTGCAAAACTTAGTATTCATCGTCTATTCGATGTATATTCACTTTTTCAGTTTATTGGCAAGACATCCAACATAATCTATAGGCGGTATCATATTTTTCCATATCTTTTGTTTTCTAATTTTTGAATGATCTTCTACACTAGGGGAATTAGTAGTCTAATATCTGTTGGTTTTATGAAATCATTTTTATGCGAAATAAGCTCAGATCACAAAAAGCTTAAACTACGGAGAAGAAAACGCAGTGCGAACTTCTAATCAGCTTTACAGATCAGTAAAAGTATTTTTGCATTAAGTTCAAAAAGCTTGCTTAATTTATTCTCCTATAACAATTTTAGTTTAAAAAAAAATGGAAATAATAATAATAAAATCGGCAATTATCGAAAAAAAGTTCAAGAACAAGTTCTTTGTTTCAGCTTGAGGTAATCTAATGCAGCTGTTCAGTTAATAAAATAATAAATATTAATTTTAAAAAATCAACAAATAATATTCATTGTATGCACATTTAAAAATATTTTTTATATGAAAGTGCAAAATCTACAGTTGCGAGACTTGAACTTGACGGAATTGGGGAGCGCATAGCAGATTCGAAAAAACCTCATACAGCTGTACAGTTATCGAATTACTAAAAGTAATTATAATTATAAGAACATTTGAATATTTTTAATTAAACAAAAAGTGAAAAGTCTAAAATTGTGTAAAACGAAACAGACTTGAACTTGACGAATTTGAGAGGAAATATGTAGTTATTTTTTATGGCATATTATGCAGATCGATGAAATCTTATGCAGCTGTTCAGTTATCAGTATTTGGCAATATATTAAAAATTATTAAAAAAGAAAAGTATTCAAATTTTTTTTTTATTTATTATTTATTGTATTTTTTATATAAATTCTGCAGTTTTGTAACGAAATTAAGAGGAAAAAGTTTTTTTTGTATCAGCCCAGATTGTTTGTATACTTTTTTCTGTTAAAATTATTAGTATTTGACAAATTTTATTTATTTATCTTCTTCTTTAATTGTTTATTCACAAATTGAATGTTGTACAATCACAAAAAATTACAAAATATTATAAATATTGTTTTTCAAGTTTTCTCTGTCTCTAGCTATCTGTCTCTAGTTCATTGTGGGGTATTCCTCAGCGAAGATAGTTGTTTTCTTCCGATGCCACATTTGCCTTCGATTCTACCTTGGACAATCAATTGCAGTAATTCAGATTATGGGTCTCGGATGATATGACCTAAATACGTAGTTTTTCTAGTTTTCACGGTTTTTAGGAGCTCTCTAACTTTACCCAATCTTCTTAGAACATCTTCATTTGACATTTTGTCAGTCCAAGGAACCTTCAGAATCATCATCTGTAGCATCACATTTCAAAAGCTTCACTTCTATTTATTGTTAGGATTCTTAAAGTCCGGGATTCCATTTCATAAAGTAGAATGGACGCGTAAGTTGATGCTGATGTTGCTATTGCATATAACTTTTTTGAATTTGAAGAAGCAGCTTCGAGCCATCTCTATCCGGCATTTAATTTCTTCAGCTGATGTCCACTCTTCATTTAACCAGCAACCAAGATATTTAAACTTAGGTACTCGTTCTATAGTTTCAGTTCCAATTTTGATGGTAGCATCGATGTAGGGTAATCGTTGTCAACTGATGATCATGAATTTGGTTTCTTTGTTGTTCATGGATAAGCCAAAATCTCTACTCTTCTGATTAACATTTTCAAGAAGGAATCGAAGATCATCTATACTATCAGCTTTGAGTGTTGTATCGTCTGCGTACCTAATTTTGCTTTAAAATATTCCACTTACCTTGATTCCTTTATCGAGATCGTTTGTGAACTATATGAATATTATTAGATAGGATCCTTGTCGAACAACTACTTATTTATACAAAAAAATAAATTGAATTTAAAATCATACCAAACAAAGCGAATCCTAAATACCTGAAGTTTTCGTGGCAACAATAAGGAGAAATAAATTTCAAGACTTGTTAAATCGTTTAAGGAAGTTTTGTTTTCCATAATTGTTTTGCTCCGATTTGAGACTGACCCATATACCGATCGAAAGTTGCATATTCTTTTTTTTTTGAAAAGATCACACATTTTATATGTATTTTGTGACGGAATTGAAAAGTAGTTTTTGGTTGTTCCTAGATTTTTCATTTATTCCAATAGTATTTGGAAATCAGCATTTAATAAAATAACAATAATTAAAAGAATTTATTTTTCGTATACAAAAAATAAGAATTCCGTTTTTGTTAAATTAAACACTCGAACAAATAAGGTAAAAGATAATAAAATACAAGCAAAAATCGAAATGTCTTACATTTTTTGAGCTCGTAATAATGGAAAATAAATTTCAATAGCTTTTAAACTCTTGAACTACTCCGCCAAACCAAGTAACTTTTTAACATTGAATATTATTTCGATCTATTTTGACAATGATCCATACGCTGATCAAAACACCCCAGTTTATATATATTTATCGAAAACATTTATCGAAAATATTTATCGTCTTTAAAGCTTATGGTAGATATCCCATGCTGCTGTTCAATTATAAATATTGGACAAAATACTTCTGTTAGAAGAACTGCTTAGACTTTTGGAATATATATTATATATTATTATAATTTTCCTATCATAATGGAGTCAAAATTGTGATGCAGTAGCGATCTTTTGAGTTTGTTGAACAGCCAGTAGATTCACAAATTACTTAGTTGTTTGGAAAAAATACCTCTCATATCCTTATATCATATCAACTCCGTTTTGCATTTTTATAAAGTTATAAATCGGGAAAAGGGATCGATTTAAAAAAGCCCGGGAATTTTTGAAAAAAAAAATAGCTTTTGAGCTTTCCAAACAAGCATTTTGTGAGAATAATGCAATGTCCATCTGTACGCTCGTCTTGACTCGGGAGCGACTAAACCTTTTTAATTATAATATTTAATTTTTATTTTATTACATTCAAGAAATATTTTTTAACCTCAAATGCATTGTTGTTGTAATAAACTACTTCAATTTCTCGAAATTAGTGCTATCATATATTCTGCCCCCTCCCTGATGTTGGCAGCAGTACCCTCTCTGATAATTCCAATATTAAGTCGATTTGCCGCATTAACATGATTATAGTCAAGACTATAGAAAGTTCCAAAAGAATGACTACATTTTGTGACAGTGTGCACACACCTAATGTCCAAATATTATTCAAAATTTCACTGTTGATAATGTCATCGTCAACTCTCTGCGTGATCGGGGGCCCATACAAATATACACACGTTTGCCTCCACACAAGTCTGTACGTTTGTGCTGATATTTTTATAATTATTTTTAGATTAGAACGAAACTGACATATAATTGTGATTTGGTTTGGCCAAAAAAATATTTCAACTGCGCAAATTCAAGCAGAGCACACACCCCTTGCAGAGATCATTTTTTTAATCAGGCAGACGGCCGACCGGTCTTATCTATAACAACATTCCTACTATGAAAGTACTTGGGTGTGCCAAAGTTTGCATACTCTACGAATGAGAGCAGTTGTAGTAGAGAGACGTCTTTTAGAATTAGTTTGGCGAAAATAGTTTGAAATCTCAAGCTTAAAAATCGTTTGCTGAGAATCGAACGTGTTATTTGGTTAATTGAGCAATTGTAACATGAAATTAAATGTTTTCTTGGAACTGGTTTGATATGGAAATTCTGGTTTATAAATCAAAATATTTCTAAGAATGTGAATTGGTTTCCATAAGTGAAATCTTGGGTAGAATGATACTTAAGTACTACGAGAAGTAAGGCGGTCTTAATTAAGGGGTTTATATTCAAGTGAACCGTGAAATCACAATCTTAAATTAAACGGGGCATATTTTACTTAAAATATATGGAATATATTTATACTAGGTAAAAATATTTAAATTATGGCAAAATATGCTTGAAACTGAAAAATTCTTCAAATAGAAGCAAATAAAAGATTCCGCCTTGCGCTCGGATTTCCCATACTGAAATACGAAATATATGATTTTTGCTTTCAGCGTACAATATCTCTACAAATTGAATTATCAAACTCGCGATAAAATCAAGCTCGAATTTCAATGTTTTGACTTACGGTCTCAGCGCACGTCTTCGCAGCAATCCATGTTCGAAATCATAACGCTTACCATCTTATTATTTTAGATGCTTGTCTCATTCGAAAAATAAAATAAAACAAAGCTGTAAGCAATAATACTTAGAGATAATATCATTTTATTATAAATTTAATTATTTATTATCATTATTATTTTTTTTCAAACAATAAAGTTTAAACTGTAAGGAGATATAAAAAATAAGGAACTTTCAAATGTGATGTATTATTTTACGTCTTTACTATAAAAGATATGTTATTATTGGAAATCTTTATATCTACAGACAGTCAAACTTTTCTCAAGATATAATCAAGCGTAATATGCAAAACATTGTTTCAACTTAACTTAAAGTATTTTGAAACTCTTAATTTGTTCTAACTTTTATCCTTGCAAAATTACCTCGAATTTAAAAAAAAATACTCCAATATTTGTGTAAATCTCAGGCAATCAAATCTAAAAATAATAAATTAGGCAATTCGCTTCAGCATGGAACGCATAAACAAGTCAAGCACAAGAGCATCCGAAGTGGAGTAAAGAGGGATTTGGTAGAAGAAGAAGAAATATAGGTTTGACAATAAATTGGTGTTGGAGATCCATCTGGCAACCCACAAGCCTTATCACCGTCTGGCAACACCAATCAGAGCACCGCACAGTTTTTCTACGGTTGTCACCAAGTTCACACGCATCAGTCGCCAGATATATAAATTAATACTATTATAAACATTAAATTAACCATATTCGATCGAACAAGTAAATAAGCGAAACTATTACCAACAATTGAAATATATTTTTCGAATTAATTTACGGCAGACAACTTAAGCAATCGTAAATATATTTAAAGTATTTACAGGAATCTACAAAATTATTTCCATCGAAAATTCGTATTTTCTAAACCGATTTTGGCTGTTTTTTACCTAATAGATATCAAATACATCTTGTACCCCTAAATTTATGAGTATTCAGACTAAAGAAGCATATCACATCATTGGGGTTGGTATTTGTAATAGGTCTTGCGGGAATATAGACTATTGTGATCTGGTTGATGGGAAATTTGCAAAGTAACTAGCTGCGAAGTATCCATAAGTTAAGTTCGATTAGCGAAATTTTTTAATTACAAAAGAAATCATACATATAGAAACAAAAGAGTTGTATCGTATTCTAAAAAGCTGTATATTGTGACGATTTGTTTGGATGTAAAGATTTTGACAACAAAATATTTATATTCATAATAAAAATTCGAAATATTCGGATATGCACAATGATATATTACTGGAACGAAATACGTGCCAAAGAATACTGAGATGGTAAACTTAGTTCTCAGTGGAAGCATAAAGAAATCAAAAATGGGGTAACCAGGGGTTTGGAAAAAGTAGAAGAAGAAAACACAGAATACCATAAGAGGAAGCGTATTTGCTTTGCGAATCAGACTTTACCAGTGACTGATACGTCGTTGAAGATATCATAAAAGAATTTTAGAAATTTACATATTTTATACGAATTTAATTCTAGTAGCTTTTTAGTTACTTTAGAATATGAAAATCTACTAAACCAAGGCAGATACAACTGTTTCCGTATATAAAAGTTTTCCGGCAGCTCAAATGCCATCCAAGATTATGGGTAACTACTACGCTACCAATTTTACCAACTACATTATTAGTTAGGGTATCACTAACCGACTCACCGACCTTCACCTTTTCGTATATAACAAATTAAGCCTCTACAACATTTCGAATTCTTCTACTTATCATATAATTATGATATGATTACGTTTCTTCCAGGTTTGCGTTGTCACGAATCGTCAATATACCTATGCACAGTTGCGCGATGCCAGCGCTGCGTTGGCTGTACGTCTTCAAACCAAATTTAAGCTCTTTAAGCCCGATGTGGTGGCCATATGCATGCCCAATTTACCGGAATACCCCATTGCTGCATTGGGATCCATTGAAGCTGGTGTAGCCGTGACCACCGTGAATCCAGTGTATACGCCTGGTAAGTATCTTGTAGAAAAGCAAGAAAGAAACAGCAAATGAGCGAGTCACACGGCTTGACGTAGGCCCCACTTGATTGAGGGGGGCCTGCGATAAGAGTTTGCACAAATCTTTGGACGCGACTAGACAATGACTTGCATATAAAACAAAACGCACGATATGGGCCTGTGGCCCTGGCCCATAAAAAGTTATTGGCGTTTTGTTTGACCATTAGCTGGCGCCTTATCGCAGTGGGCATGTTCATAAGGTTCATAACCAAACCATATGAAGTAAATCTCAATGACGTTATGATTTCGCTTGCTTGCAGATGAAATTGCGCGCCAGCTAAGCTTTAGCGATGCCAAATTTCTGATTGGCACCGTTCAAGGCTACAAGACATTGAATGCGGCCTGCCAACTTGCGCAGAAAAACATTCCCATTGCGGTGGTACGCACTAGCAACGACGAGGCTGTGCCCGCCGGTGCCATAGATTTCTTCGAGCTTATTAATACCGATAATGTTAGCTATAATGAGCTGCGCCAGGATAGCAATTATAGCAATGATGATATGGTCTTTTTGCCCTTCTCATCGGGCACTACTGGTCTGCCCAAGGGCGTGGTGCTCTCGCATAACAACATCACCAGCAACTGTGAGCAGGTGCAGGCAGCGCTCAATATTGACACCCAACGTTTTCAGGACACACTGCCAGCAGTGTTGCCCTTCTTTCATATCTATGGGCTGACTGTGGTCATGCTGTCCAAGCTGGGACAAGGCTCACGCTTGGCCACTATGCCCTGCTTTAAGCCGGATGATTTTCTCAATTCGCTGGATAAATACAAGGGCAGCATATTGAATCTGGTGCCACCCATTGGTAAGTTGTTTAGTTTCTGCTACGCTCTAGCGATAAGGTACTAATCCAAATTTACTTTGGCAGCACTTTTTATGATCAATCATCCCAAGGTTACGCCCGAAACTGCACCAGCCTTGCGTGTGGTTATGTCTGGAGCAGCACCTATAGGCGAGCACGATGTGGATCGTTTTCTAAAAAAGTAAGCATAGCTCAAATTGGCTACAACTTGTTTTGAGGCACATTAAGCTCCCTATCTAACTGTACACAGATTCCCCAAGGTGCGTTTTATGCAGGGCTACGGCATGACCGAAGCCTCACCAGTTGTGCTCATGACACCAGAGGGCAATACACGCTATGCCTCTACAGGTGTCTTGGCTGGCAGCACGGAGAGCAAGATCGTGCAACTGGATGGTGAATGCATCAAGGGTCTGGGACCACGCAATACCGGTGAGCTTTGCGTGCGCGGACCTCAGGTCATGAAGGGTTATCTGAACAACGATGAAGCCAATAAGGTTACCTTTTATCCCGGCAACTGGCTGCGCACTGGTGATGTAGCCTTCTACGATGAGGATGGCTATTTCTATATAACCGATCGCATGAAGGAACTCATTAAGGTCAAGGGCTTTCAAGTGCCACCCGCCGAATTAGAGGCTGTGCTGCGCGATCATCCCAAAGTGCTGGAAGCTGCTGTCTTTGGCATACCGCATGAGCTGAACGGTGAGGCACCACGTGCCATTGTAGTGCTGCGCGAGAATGAAACGGCCACAGCCGAGGAAATCGCCGAATATGTGGCCGGACGTGTAGCGCATTACAAAAAACTGGAAGGTGGCGTTATCTTTGTCGACGAAGTGCCCAAGAATCCAACGGGCAAAATATTGCGCAAGGATTTAAAGGAAAAGTTTTCCGACTAAACGGACTGATGTAGCTACAAGTTGTGACTACAACAAATATGAAAAGTGCGCATTTTCTTGTTTTAAAAATTAAAATATAAATAACAATTTTTTTTTTCTAAATTAAGTTTTAGTTTTAGACGCTGCAAAAGGTTTCGGACCTTGAGCAATATATTATACTTGTAAAACGAAGGAGCTTTGTAAACACCGCATTAAGCTGTGACCCACTCACATCTAGCGTTACTTTGAGGCACAAGATGAAAAAATTCTCCATAGCATGTAATTTATATAGAAGAAAAATCAAACCAAGTAAAATTATGACGTTGTGGCAAACAAAATTATGTTAAATTTTAAAACTGACTTGTATTTGGTAAACGCAAAATTGGTGCAGACCTAATTTCCCCATAAATACGATATGATATGATATGATCTACTGTAATGTATTTTAGATATTTATGCAATAAATATGGTATATCCATTATGCAAATGTAATTGTATGTGTTGAAAGTAAATAAAAATGATGACATGGCAAAGACAATATAAAGTGCGTATATTGTTTGTATTAAAATTTCGGACTTTTTGTGGAAATTTTGTGCTGTTGCCAAATTTCAGTAAAATATTGCCTGAGGCGTGTACACACGGACTAAGCTTGGCAATAGAAATTGCATTTCGTTGGTCCAATAAATATATCATCTGTTTTTTTGTCCACCCAGATTCAACAATACTAAAGACCAATACCTTGACTATTTAGAAACAATTGGAAATCGATATTTGCTGAGGAAGGTTGTAATGCTAAGCATATCATGTGGAGATCAAGAATTTTCAACAGCAAAGGACAAAATTTATATGAAGCAATTAAAGCAAACAACAGCTGTGTACTAAGCACAGGAGAACCGACTTATGGGCACACAGACACTACAAAAGACACCAGATTTACTTGACATCTACATTATTCAAAAATCTGACCACTCACCAATTATAATAACACTCCAAGACAGACCCATTGAAAAAATCACTTCATCGCTATACAACGACACGACGAACTGGAACATATTTCAAGACATGCTGCAGGAAAATATGGAAACAGGGGTACACCTAAAACCTACTACGGAACTCTGACTCTGCAGTTAAATGACATTATCGTAAAAGGTAGTAATGCCATCGATACCAGTACTTAACGCTCCAACAATAATTAGAATTCCTGTTTCGATAAAAAACAAAATCAGACAAACACGTAAACTCAGAAAAATATGGCAACGCAAGAAATATCCGGATGATAAAACCAACAAACTAAAGAGAGCAGCAAATGAACTGTAGCGAATTCTTCAAAAAGACAAAGATAATCGACTTAAGAAGTTATTAAGCTGCCTAGAGACAACTTCAGTTACTAATTCTTACTTATCGAAAGCGACAAAGAGACTTCCTAAAGCATTTTTACATAAGCCTCCAATTAAAACAAACTCCATCACATGGGCAAGGACTAACTAAGAAAGAAAACGGAAACTCTGGCTGCCCGTCTTAAAACAATATTCAAAAATAGCATGAACAATCAAAGCATTGAGCCGCCAAAAACTCCATCCAATGCCTTCTATCTTGGGCGACAATACAAAACTCATTCCACGATGCTCCCTGCTAACTTTCTGCAAGCATCGTTCTCACTCAGCTCTGTCCAGGGCGTTCTCGGCGACGGGTATCTTGCGAATTCCATTGAAAAAATATCTTGGCAATGTCTTCATTTGACATTCTAAGGGCATGAGCAATCCAGGCCAATCCGCAGTTTGCTTCACATTGTCTATCCAGCGAGCTTTTGGACGACCTCTTCTTCTTCTTCATACGGGTGTGTTTTGGAAGACTTTTCTAATTACTAATTTCTACTGGGGTCGATTCGTTGGACATTGCCAACCCACTGCAGTTACTTGAGCTTGATGATTCTCCAAGTTCTTTCCCGCTTCGCTGTTATATCGAAGGCGATAGGAGCCATCGTTTTCTTGCACGGGACCAAGTATACGGCAAAGTGAGGAGGATGTCGAGTCAATGGGCGACCTTATCACTAACTGCCCAGCCTTGGCACAAATTAGATCAAAGCTGCTAGGCAACTACATTCTCAGTGAGAAGAATCTGATGTATGTCGCGCTGACTGGTCTGACTCAGTTTTTGAGAACATTAAACCTGAACTAGTAGAATGGGAGCACAATAGACCCATGAGGGTCCCAGTGCTGAAGAGGTTTCAGCTCCGTACATTACTGTCGGTGATATAAGCGTTTTGCACAATCGCATTTTGGATTTTTTTTTGTTAGTTTATTTGAACCCAAAGCTTTGTAGAGTCTGTTTTGTGTTTTATTTGCTGATTTCATTTGTGCGTCCATCTCTTCGCTAGAGTTGATCATGGAATTTATTATTAAGTCCAGATTTTTAAGGATTCAACCTACTCAACTGTATTTCGCTGTTTGGGAACTGTCAAGTGCCCACCATTTTTGTTTTCTCATGAAGCTATTGCAACTTTCGTTCTGTGATGAGGTATTGCGAGCAACAATACCCACATCGTCAGCAAAAGTAAAAATCTGGCTGGATGTATGCCGGAGTGTTCCGGTTGTCGCAACATCTGTTTTTCGGACTACATATTCAAGGAACAGATTAAATAGAGCCGAAGCTAAGATATCTCCAGTTTGTGTATTGAAGTTCTTGGTGGTGTTTGCGTTTACTTTGACGCACGATGCGCTTTCATCTCTTATTTTTATAGGATTAACAAGCTTCTTCGGAATTTAAAATAATGCAAGTATTTTATAGAAGTCTCTATAGTATTCCTTTGCTTTTTCTATAATTTGTCGAACTACGAAAAGGACGTACAAATAAAACAAATACAAACAAATGAGACAAATGGAGCTCTAATCAAGAAGACTTAAGCGCAAACCCCAACAGAACTATTATAGGTCATATAGTAATATGTAATTATTTTTAAGTATAAGCAATAAAGTCTTTGCGAAATATTCAAAACTTTTTAATCATGATACTATAAATTTAAAACCCAAACAAAGGGAAGGTTCATTGTAGTTCCAAGCTGTCTTTACCAATTATTTATTATTTAATATAAACAGATTGTAAATAAAGAAATAAAGAGAAAAAAATTTGTAAACAATGCACATAGCAACTTTTCTTGTTTTATAATTTTAAAACCAGGAAGTCTGAGCTATATATCCTTCAATATCAATTTAGATGAACATAAGAAAAAAATAAATTATACCCAACTCTTTCATATTTAAATTAACAGAGAATGGAAACGGTATTCGTTATCCACGGGCAATACTGCGAATCACGCATGTTATTATTTTTACTTTACGAAAAAATCTTTTTCGTATTCCATTTTGGGATTTGGCGAAGACATGGCAATGCATACAACCCGTATACATATATGAGTCCAAGATTTGGCCATGGATATCAGAAAAAGACGGCACAAAACAGGAAGGCTCTAGTACAGGCCCTAAGATCCCAAACGAAATAACAAGGGGAAAAAAATAAAAGAGACAAAGAACAACTAAGAATTTTCGAAAAACAGAGAATTGAAAATTCGTGGCAAAATATTAGAAAGAGTTGATTAAGGAATAAGTTACAATACCGTCTAGTTGCTTCAGAAGGTAATTCCTCAACACAAGCCGATTTGGATCAAAAAAAGGAAAGACATGTACATCTACCATCTCGAAGCGGTCTCAAATGCTATGTTTTAGGTGACAGGTCCTAAATACAAGCCGACTTTGGATAAGAAAAAAGGAATGTCCGAAAATACTAATCCAATTGCAGACTAGGCAAAATTACAAACAAAAAAGAACGTAAGACATGAAAGACGATTGTGCAGAAAACCAACCAAAGCCCCTAAGATTTATAGAGCTCGACGAATGTGAAGCTTCGTCAGATTTGGGTGCTTGAAATGCTCAGTGCTGCTGAAACTTGAAACAACAAAGCATACTTCTTGATATCATCGTATGACAATCTAGATAGTTCATTAAGGGTTCTAACGTTCCATTATCCTATGGTTGTCATCGAGTTTGGGAAGCCGTTTTATGCTTAATTCTCTGGTATTGATTTCTATAATCGGTTGAGTTTTCGAACGAAATGCCGATTGGCCAGTTGGGACTTATGCCAATGTTGGGGCTGCCCCACTTGACGTCTTTTGGTAGTGGCGTCTACGATGACCAATGTTTTTGGTGTTCTTGTGAAATGGCACGTAGATTTGATAATCGGGGAAAGGCTGGGCAATGCAGTCTTAATTTTGGCATCATTCATAGTTGGCATTGTTGTTGCTGTATGCAGAAAAGTGATGTACAAATGGCGCTTGATTCTATGTTGAGGAAGAACTAAGGCAACCCGGAGAAGATCCATGCTTCAAGAACTGACCCAGGCGAACACAATATGGGACAGAGCGCAAAACAGGGTTTGTTGGAAGCCTCTAGTAGAGGCCCTTAGTTCCCTAGCGGAATAACAAGAGGGGAAATATCGTATAATGAACTTAATTAACTGACATCAGCATTATAGTTGGAGAAGACTCGATTCATTATCGTGCTACAAACTCTACTGACTTAAATTAATTTATAACTTTTCTTATTAATAATTAATTTCTATTTAATTTATGTATAATTTTTATAATTAATCTAATCGCAATATAGTTGGCATAAGTTGGTTCTCTGCGTGTTGTGCTGCGTTATGTCAGGAATCTGAAATTGGCAAATATTTAAGTTAAAAATTTTTTATTTAGCAAATAAAATATATACATACACACATACCAACTTATAAAATACGATGCCATACCATACAAATTGTTGCAGCTTTGCGCCAATGCACGAACTAAAAAAAAAATTAAATTAAAATTAATAAATTTTTAAATTTAAAGCTGTAAAATATTCATATAAGTTTTAAATTTGGTGCAAAAATTCAAGAGATGAAAATATTGCACTATTTTTTTAAACTTTCGCCAAATTTAAAACTTAATTTTATAAATAAGACACTTTGACTTCTGACAGTTGTTTTTGTTTTTAATTTTTATTTATTTACGACAAAATACACAAAAAGATTTAGATTTGATTTACTTAATTTTCTTGCACATTTGCTTTTTGTTTTCTATTTGGTTTGTTTACTATTTGCTTTAAATTTTTTGTTTTTTTTTTTATAATTTATTTTATTTTGTATTTATAAGTAAATTTAGTTCTGGTACGATTGCATTACAATTTGATGTACAATACTTGCACTTACTTAATATACAATAGCAAAAAAATATATATATTTTTTTATGTATATATTTATATTTTTTTTTTTATTAATTTTAATTTAAATGTGTGTGACGTTGTGTGTGGCTTTTGTTTAAAGTTCAATTAATATTTAAATAAGCTTAAGACAATGAACGAATACAAATTTGTTTAAGAAATAAAAACAATTTGTGCGCTAAGTGACAACAAAAATATAGGGCATAATTAATTAATGCAAAAACATAATGAAAAAAAATATATAAGTATATAACATTTAAATATTAAAAAGTGTATAAACATATATATATTAATATGTTAAGTGTTGTGTTTAAAAAAAAATATTTGGTTTTTAAGCTAAGAAAAATTGCTTTAACTAAATTTTTCAAAATTTTAAGTATTCATTTTGTTTTTAAATTTTGCAAAAGCAAATTTTTTTAAGAATTTTTTTGTTTTTTAAATGCAGTAAACTTGCTGACATAAAGCAGAAAAAAATAGTTGATAAATTGAGTTAATATAAAATATATATAAAATAAAAATAAAAATAAAATTATTTTCTTTAGTTATTTTTTGTTGTGTGTGTGTGTGTGAGTGTGTTACTTTTTTTCAGTGTTGTTAAGTGTGGAAGAGCTGTAGTTGCGCCAAAAATTGGCCAAAAAGTTTTGCAGTGTTGTAAAGTAAACATTGAGTGTGCTGTACGTGTGAGTGTTTGTGTGTGTGTGTTTTGCGTTGACTGTACTTTTACTTAGCTGGTCGGAAAATGTTGCGCTTTAGCTGTAGTTTACAGTTATGCTGTGTGCAGTGTTGTAAAGCGCTAAGCAGGCGTTGTTACGCAAAAAAAAATGTTTCTTAGCTTTACAAACTGACACAGTCAAAATGTAGCTTTGTTTGGTAGCAGTTTTTGGAGGGTTTTAAAAAAGTTTTATTTTATTTTTTTGGTAGTATTATAGAACCACTGTTTCTTTTTCTGTTGCTGTTTCTCTTGTGCGTTTTTTTTTTAGTTAACTTGGCTCTTAGCAAGCCCACAAATACGCTTACATAAATGCACTACTACATTGACAATTACAAATACAATATATATATATATATATATAAATATAGCTAGGCATCGTACATTATTTTAAATTTTTGCATTTTTGTTTTTCATTTTACTTTCTTCTGCAAAAGGCCACAAAATGTGTTTGCTGCGTGCAAGTTTCAAAGATTTTGCACTTTTTTCATAAATATTTTGTTTTTTTTTTTGTTTTTTGTAAATCTTCTGGCATTGCACACACACATCCGCACACACGCATGTCTAATATCGGAGTACATTTAGCTATAGATTTGTATTTTTTTTTTTTACTTATTTTCGCTCGTTACACACACACACTGCATCTCTCTCTCTCTCGCTTTCTCTCTCTCTATCGCTATCTCTTGCTCTTTCTCGTTCTCATTTCATCTCGCTTGCTCTGATTGTGCTAATTAGCATATCGTCTAGTCGTTTCCAATTCCATTGCGTTACGTCGTCATTGCCATCATCATTTGTTGCACATCCCAATCCAATAGATTTCACGCCTTAGCTCCTGGAATCTTAGACAGCACCTTGGACAGATCCACACCTGTCAGCGCATTTATAGATGGCGGCAGCTGGGCCACAAGGCGTGTCACATCATTGGTTAGATTATCGTTACCACCAATAAGCACTATCTCATCGGTCTTGGCCAGTGGAGCGGCCACCTCGGCAGCAATCTATAAAATGCAAAAGAATTTATTAATAATGGAAATATAGATATTTCTATGTAAATCTATAAGAAAAGGCTGAAACCGAGTTGCATCTTTAGTTGTTTCATATTTCGTTTAGGTGCGCTACATCGTGTTGTCTAACAGTGTTGTCCCGTTATTGCATCTGCTAAGGCAATTGACCAATATGAAATTCACGATGAAAATCTGCACTCTTTCCTATAATTCCATAAAGAGTGGAGTGATAATGGGGCAAACTTCTGTTGTAATTACAAATCCTTGATTTGTAGTTTTACGCTTCTTTGAAGATCTTAATGAAATTGGAAAACGGATTCGGCTCCTCGAGAATACTTTGAAAAATTATCGTATTAGAGAGACTAGGATTGCTCCTAAGCAATTCGTTATCATAATTTCGTTTGGGTCCGCAACTTCGTGGTGCCCGTTAGTATTGTCGCAATAGAATAACTTGTGCGGTTATTGCAACTGCCACGGCATTTTGAACAATATGAAATTCTTCATCTGCACTCCCACTTTCCATAAATAGTGGAGTGGTAATGGGGTAAACTTCCGTTGTTATCACAAATTCTTGATTTCTAGTTTTACACTTCTTTGAAGATCTTAATGAAATTGGAAAACGGATTTGGCTCCTCGAGAATATTTTGAAAAATGATCGTATTAGAGAGACTAGGATTGCTCCTAAGCAATTCGTTATCATAATTTCTTTTGGGTCCGCAACTTCGTGGTGCCCGTTAGTATTGTCGCAATAGAATAACTTGTGCGGTTATTGCAACTGCCACGGCATTTTGAACAATATGAAATTCTTCATCTGCACTCCCACTTTCCATAAATAGTGGAGTGGTAATGGGGTAAACTTCTGTTGTAATTACAAATTCTTGATTTCTAGTTTTACACTTCTTTGACGCCCTACATGAAATCGCAAATATGCCCGGAACTGGGTTTCCTCTATCAAGTCCTCAAACTAGCTTTGAAAAATTATCGTGTTAGAGAGACGATGATATGCTGAAGATGGAAGTAAGGAACTGGCGCGGCCATGCTAACAACAGAGATGCATGGAGGAGAATTGTTAAGAAAGCCAAAACCCACCGCGGGTTGTACAGCTGAATGATGATGATGATCGTGTTAGAGAGACTCGAATAGCTCTTAAGCAATTCGTAAACAACGCTTAACCCCTACAACATGACTTTCATCATTAAATGTATTTTTCTTTATTTCCCTCCGTCTCCGAGTGATCTCGATCAATTTTTTGACCAAGCTGCCTACTTTACCTTACCCAAATCATTCTTTTGACTATATCATGTGGCTCTATCAACTAATACTGATTAAGCAATTTCTTGTAATTTCTGAGCATATAGAAGGTAAGATAACTTCGCTTCGTGACTTCCAGCGGAATACGGCTTAATACAAAGCGCTTCGAATAAAAAGCAACCACTTCATCATCCATAAGGCGACAACACAGTTGCCTGGAAAAAGTTGTCATTTCCGAAATTAAACGATCAACTGGAAAAATTTGCCATTTTCAACGGAAGCGCTGTCATTTCTAAAGCAAACCGCTACTTTTCAGCGACTAACCTTTGGTAGTGACTCGAGCACAATGTTCATAATGGCCGCATCGCCATACTGCTTATAGACATGCGCCTTCATGCGCATTCTCTCCGCTTCCGCCTTGCCGACCAGTTCGATGGCATGCGCCTCTGCGGAACCAATTTTACGTATGCGCTCAGCCTCGGCACGTGCACCCTCAATGGTCTGACATCTGTAAAGTTCAAAATTTGAATTAGTAATGCGCTTTGCGATTCTTAATTTCTTCAAAAAACAATTTGGCCACTTACTGCTTGCCCTGGGCAATGGTCTGCACACGATAGGCCTCAGCTTCGGCGGGCAGCTTGACGGTGCCAATAAGCTCACGCTCCTTGCGCTGCACCTCCTGTGACTCAATCTCGATTTGCTTACGTCGCTCGACCACCTCGATTTGTATCTCCTCGTTACGTATTTTTTGACGTATCTTAGCCGCTTGCAGTTCATAGGCCAGCTGCGATTCAGCCTTGGCCGTATTGATCTCCTGATCGAAGTTGGCCTTTTGCAGCTTATACATGCGCGTATTATCCTCAATCTTGGTATCCGTTGAGTACTTTACATCCATGGCACTTTTCTCGCATTCAGCCTCGCGTATGCCAGCATCACGATTGGCCTCGGCCACACCAGCATCGGCATCACGCTTAACCACCGCCGTTTGCGCCTTACCCAACGAGGCCAGGTACTGCACATCATCGTAGACATCCTTGATCGTAAACGAGAGTATCTCAATGCCCATGCGCCCCACATCAGGCGCTGCTACCTCGCGCACCAGGGCCGCGAACTGGTCGCGGTCTTTGTACACCTCTTCGACTGTAAGAGTTCCTGCAAATAGACCAAAGCATAAAATCAATAAGCAATCAATAGCAAGCGTTTAACCCCTTACCGTCGAACCACTAGACAGGTGACGCCCACTATAAGAGCCACCTTAAAGGTGCCTAACCAAACGACAGACATGACCAGCAAACTGTTCAATCAATACTGAACTAAGTCGTTTACTGCTGCGGGGTATTACTCGATTTAACTAGTCACAGTGTATCTATCTATCTATCTATGGTTGTCTAACGCTGGCCAAGTCGTTGGGTCTTAGTCTTGACGTCATAGCCGCATTGCGCATACGCTGCTTATCAGCATAAGTCTTGGCTGTGATAAGACAGCAGCAGCAGCAGCAGCTGATGTCACAGTTGGGTTACGTACTGGAATTGGAACAACTAGGGATGTGCTTTCTTGGCTGTATTATTTTTTTCTTTAAGCCGAAGGTCAAGGTCAAGAAAAGCACGCCCACAGCTGTGCGCTTCACCCGCAATGTTCTTTAATTGACTTCAATGACAACAAGTACGCAGAGGCGCGTCACGTCAGGGGAGGCGTTGACAATGCTCGCTTAGCGGTTTTTTTCTAAAAACCTATTTCCGACCTATGCGCGACGCGTCGCGTTTTCAACTGATTGTCACAGCCAGCTACATGTTGATATATTTAAATTCAAAAGCCTCTCTAATACGATTGTGGATAGTTCTCGTTTCTATACAAAGGTTACAAGTGCACCAGGCTGCTTGTGGGGCGTCCAAACCAGGTTCAATGAATGCCATAATGTACGAGTTCAGTTTAATTTATCTCAGGGAGATACGAGTAATCAGATGTGAAGGCTGCGTGCATGGGTGACTACAATGAGCATATTCCATGCTCAACGATGGTGAAAAAAATTTCGTCTCTGATGGAAGAATCTCGGCCAAAGCGCTACATTTGCTATTGATGCGTAGCAAAAACAAGATATGCTATTAGCATGTTCATCAGAAGAACGTCAACAACGGCAGCTCCAAGTCTGTCTAAGTTACAAGTCTGTAAAATAAGCTTCAAAAAGCTCAGCCGTCTTCGAAAAAGCTTCGTAGCTTTTATTTAAATTCAGCGACCTCAAAACAAATAGAGCATTTTCTTGACACTTTGACAAACCTGTATGGGGACTAACCCATATTTTGTAAGACCCAGAAATTATGTGCTGCGATTCATCTTTGTTTTAAATATTTTCTTTTAATTGTTAAAATAACAATTATTTAAATTTAAAATAAAGCCGATTATTACTAAGCTTTTAAAAGTTCTTAAACGAAAGCTCAAAGGTATCAACAAATTAACTTGTCTTGAAAAGTTGCATTCTCGAAATTGACTTAAACTAGCCAGTAGTAAATTCAAAAGTACCGAATTTGAAAAGAAAAACGAGAAAAGGCAGTCTTATCCACCGCCAAGCTTATTATCTTAAAAGCCATTAAACTGGGCCTCTTAATTACGAAGCATCCCGAACTTAACTGAGTCTTTCCAAAATACAAAAATTGGATTGGATTCGTTTAGCGTTTTGTAAGGTAATGGTATCCCCAGAATATATGTTACAAATATTGTCTAGAACCACAAGTCCGCAATGATTATCGCTCTGAAAGCCCACATTGAAAGTATTCTTCGTGGAACCTCGGCCAATATGTTGAAGGTACTATTCAGAATAAGAACCCGCGTATGAACTTCTAAATGTAACTTAAGCTGCTAGAAAATCGCGCTTAGCAAATAAGCTAGCTCTTAAAAAAACACCTCTTAGTATGGCCAAAAACACAATATCAATACTTTTTGTAGAATAAGAACAAGCAGGCTTTGATAGTTCTACTTGACCGATTTGTCGGAAATATATTTTAGTATACTTTTGCTTGTGGCAGCATACAGTACGTGAAATTTATTTCCTATAAAAATAATATTGAATATATAAAAAAATAATAATTTCAGAGTTTCAGTTATATTTCAAGATGCCGAACTATATGGGACGCGGACAGATATGCCATAGGGAACGTAACTTTTTAAATGAGAATAAAAATAATATCAATTATTGGGCCAAAAAGTCACGTGCAATGCCGCAAGACATAAACAATACACATATTCGAATATGGCGTCCGGTTGTACTCAACTATTCGGCAAGTCCGGTACAATTGGAACTTTCACGTCTTGGCCGCTCACGTTTGAACAAGACGGCACCGACTGACGCACGCTGCGGACTTATGTTGTCATCTGGAGGCATACCCTACGATGATACAATATTACAGGAACTCAAACGCAGGGAGCAACTTAAGCGCTCAGCTGGCGGATTTAATTCCAAGCAATACACAAAAACGATGGTAAAAAAGAAACCTGCTGGCGATCAGGAGGAGTTGAATCACATTGGGGATGGTGATGCACCACGCAATGAAAAAACTAAAGTTACTACTAAGGCTCGTGCAACTTTAAAGTCACATGGTAGCCAACTATCGCTGGCTTCAATTAAATCGACCAAGTCGAATGCTTCTGTTAAATCCAATCACTCGATTAAATCGAATGCCACCGTCAAAACGAATGCCACCCTTAAATCGAATGCCAGCAATAAATCGCATGTCTCAACGAAATCTAATGCAACGATCAAATCAAGTGCCACGGTTCACACTCATGCCACAAAAAAGACTGCAAATCCTGACTTGAGTACACCTAAAAATAATGAATATAATTATCTAACCGATCCGGAACGTATATTGGCTTTAAATGATGCTAAAGCAAAGTACAATGATTTAATAATACAGTACAATTCATTGCCGATTTGTTCAGAAACAATGCGTACGATTAAGCGTAAAGTTGCTCTTGAACAAGCAATGGATGAACTGGAATATAAGATGCATTTGTTCGAGCAACCTAATTTATCTTTTAAGCGTCCCTAAACCTCTACTATAATATTGTAATGAATAGTTTTTACCATATTTCCAAATCATGTTCAAGTATTTAAGCAAAAATAATAAAAAAGTCCTATGGCAAGGAATAATAGTTTTCTTGTGAAATGAAGGGGAAAGCGAAAAAAGAAGAATCCAAGTTGAAGGATAATCGACTGATATACTTTTGCAGGCTTTTCTACGTAACTTTACTTAAATTGGCCATCACAACCCGTTATCGGATTACAGTCGACCTTGCTAGCTCTCGCCAGGCGCCCCTGCTTTTCGCGCACCAGTACGTCACTCCAAGTGCAGATATTACATGTCCTTTATCACAAAAGATTTTAAGAATTAAGTGTAGCTTTTTCAACAATATTCGTGGTAAAGTTCATTAGTTCGATTCCCATCAGCCGCACTTGAGCTTTTGCCTAGCACTGGCGCATAGCTAGCAAATACAAGCTACTTGATTAAGTTAAGATTTATCAATGAGCACATCGCGGTTCAGATGTGGCTATAAACTGTAGATCCCTGTACTTTTCGAACAGCTATTAATGGAGATACTACATACTCCGCCTTAAGAGCGATAACAGCAAAGTCAAGGCGAATCAATTTATTTATTTATGAAGACAGTAGGTACCAATTTCCTTAGCTATCCCCATACTCCGCCTTAGCAGCGATGACTGTATAGTTGAGGCAAATATTTAAAAATTACAGAGAATTTTTTTGAATTACTTTCTATATCTCAAAAGGTTGTTCACTTCGGACTCAATGTGTCATAAAGTTTGCAATACTGCCTCGTCATCTAATTTCCCCAACACTACAAATTAGCTGTCGAAGTAAAATACATGTATACGGAATATATCGCACAAAATATGCAAAGGAGCTATAACGACAAAATTACCTCAATCAAATTTTATGACAGTCATGCAGACATAAGGGAGTTAAGTAAAGTGAAGACTACGTAATGATTAGTTAGAAATAATCTGGAAAAATGTGGAACCAGAAACAAGTGTACTATGAATCTCAGGATATAACAATGTATCAGAAATGCAGTATCAGATACTACGTATAGCAAGAACGGGGCAGCAATGCCATTAGCCAGGTCCGAATCAAACTGTATTATTGGTTAACACATGAAAATTAAAATTCTAAGAAAATTAAATTTCGAAATAAAATCGATTAAACAACTGGAAGCTGAAACAAGGACTTCAGCAAACGAAAATTCTTCGCACCAAAAGATTAAAACATATAAAAAATAGTGTAAGGATCTTTAGTAAGGTCAAAGTCAAAGTAAGCCAGTAAAAGAAAGAGGCTTTGAGACCTGTATCCACCGGAATCGATGCAGGCCCCGGGCTGCCCAAGGACTGCAAAATCCTCTCTGTTTCGGAAGCTCAAACTACCTGGTGCAACGAAACAGCTACAACAATAACAAGCGAGTATTAAGACATAACAGTTTATACATCATTTTTGAGAGCTTAAGACCAGAAAGGAAGTAAAATGGATACTCCTCAGGATATTCCTCCTACAAATAAAGTTAACTACGCTCAATCCAAGGTGTTGTCCGTCAACGGCAGCACTATCTACAAAAAAATGAATCCTCTCTGGCCTCGAAGCAGTCACTGAGCCATCGTTATCGATTTTTTAAAAAGACACGGCACGATAGCCCCCAAATTCATTTGCATTCCTCGAATATGCCATCAGTCGGAGGGGGTGCATGCTTTCTAGAACACATTGGGTGAGATAAAACTATCCTATTACTGTGTTTCGAGATCATTTTAAAATCCAACCGCCACATGTACTGGAGAGTTTTTAAGCTGTCATGTCCTTTGGCTGTTTCTAATCTTTACAGCTCATAAGTTGGTTTTGTGTGGTTTTAGTCTGGTTTTAGTAAACTATATCCAGCTGGTCCCATCTCTCTGACTTCGTTGTAGACAAACTAATGGAACGGCTTCACTTAACTTTACATAGTACTTTTTGTGCTTGGGTTTACTTCGTAGCATATCTATATTAAGTCTTCAGTCCCAACAATTCTGTACAAAAATCACTCTCTCCTTCCTGCTTTTTAAAAGTTCTTCTTAAATATTATTATCGATTTTCGATATCTCTCGACTTCAACATGTTGACCCCTCATTTACTAGCTTTTGAATAAATCCCAATTAGAGAAATCTTTTGCTGCATCACTTCAAATGATTTTGCGAATTCCGTTTGCTTTTGGACCGCATGGATCTTTATACAGTAAAGCCTCCATATCCTCAACTTTAAAAATTTATAGTTTGACTTCTGACCTTTATCTGCAACAGTAATATCACCACTTCGGAAGCTTCGCAACCACTCTTTGCAGATTCGAAATATTTGATGAGCTACAGCTAAACATCTCTAACGATTTAGAAAGAAAATCAGATGTTCCCGTAAATGCTATTTATTTATATTAATATTGTCAGAAGTAGACACTGATGTCGACAGATGTTGAGCGCTTTCCAAAAAATAATAAGTATAACTTCCAAGATCGGGTTTGACTGACAGGCGAAGCCTTCATTTTAAAAACATACCGATTTAATTTTTGCCCCAATGTTACAGATTTCAAGTTTTCTTTTTACTTTCTACTAGTGTTGGGTTTGTACGAAATGCTCTACTACGTTATTTCCTTAGAAATCGAAAACAATGTATGATTTAGCAATTTAAATTTTTGCTGCTGCACAAAAGATATATGTCTGTAATTTCAAAGATTTAAAGAAAAACTTTTTATGATGTACGTATAGAACTTGGAGATATACAAGCTGCCGCTAATATCACAATATCGCTTAAACCCAGATAAACCCAGATCTTAGAAAGAGATAAACCTTTTGGAATGAGTCTTTTTGGATGGCCCTCTGTTCTACAAACTACGATTTAACAAGTTTGGCGTACTCTAGCTCACTAACTGTTAATTTTCATATATACTTTTCTACAAAAGATATATTTTAGTCAATTTGAAAGATAATAAAAAGTTTTTGGTGGAGCTTCAGAATTGGAAGATTCAAATGGAGCAAGTGTCGAATACCATGGAACCACAAGAGAGATAGAGTTTAGTTTTGTGAGTTTAGACATTTTGCTTGGTTCTCTTGCTAATTGTCTCTATAAGCAATACCATAACGCTTGCCTAATTATTGCTATGTTTCGACTGTACTTTAAGTAATGGTAGTCGATCGATAAATGAAAAAAATCGATTATAAAAGATTCTTGAACTATATGCAATATACATATACATGGAGCTAAGTAACTTACCCAGAATGGCACGCAAATGACCCTCCAGAGTTTGCAGAATCGTTTGCTTTATTTCCTTGACGCTCTTGCCCAGAAATTGCTCACTGGCTGTACCCAGAAGCTCGTCGGCCTGATGATGAAAATAATAAACATTCATCATCTGCGTGTGTGTGTGTGTGTGTGTGGGAGTGGGTGGGTGAGTGTGTGTGTGTGTTTGTGTGTAAATGGTTATCGGTTTTTTTTTTTTGCGAGTGTTGTGAATAGTTGGGTTAGTTATTGTTTTTGAATAGTAGTAGTTGTTGTTGCAGTAGCAGAGTAGTTTACGGAGCAGCGCAGCAGATTCAAAACCAGAAGCCATAGCCAAACACAGATGAATACGAAAACGAATACGATAACGATAACGAATACGATTACAAGTATTCAATGTGGTATTATTTGATTATGATTTTTTGTTTTTTTTTTTTCATTATTATTATTATTATTATTATTATTATTAGCCAGACACACACACACACAAAGACGCACACATAAAAAGATAGAGAGTGAGAGTAATGTTTATTTTTTGTTTTTGTTTTTTTTTTTGTGGTAGTAGTAGGCACAATTCGATCGAATGATTTTTGGCGATTCGTTAAAATTTAGTCGATTATTCGTTTCGGATTAGTTTGATGAGTTGAGAGACGAGTTGTTCGAGCGAGCGCAGGGTAAGTGGTGGTTGTTGGTGGTAGTGGTGGTTGGTAGTGAAAAGAAAGTAGAGAAGAGTAAAAAAAACACAAATGTCAACGAATTTTCATGTAGACTGTACTTTGTTGTTGCTTGCTGTTTGTTTATTACTTAAAAGTTAAAGTTCTCTAAGCAAAAAGGGGAGACAGCAGAGGTTAGTAAAATGATGGCAGGGGGGTTGGTTTTTTTCACAATTTTTTGTTTTTGCAAATTATAAGAAACTATGTAGTAAGTACTAAGCAGTAAATAATAAACATGCAGGCAACAGAATCTACCATAAATAGCAAACATAGACAAAATAAAATGCTTATGTTGTAAATATAATATGCGCTAAAAACGATTAATCGATTATACGATAAATCGCGCGCATAACAAGTGTTGGGTAGCTGCGTATTGTGTGCATATGTGTGTCTGTGTGTGTGTGCGTGTGCGTGATTGATGTATTATGATAAAGGGTGATTTTTTTGTTTGGTGCTTAAAAAAAGGCTTTATGTCTACTACTAAGTAGTAAGAGCGCTGCACAGTACCAACAACAAAAAAAAAAAACAATAAACAAAAAACCAGTGTTCGTTTAAAAGTGAGCGACTGTAAACCGTGAAACCAAACTTAAGGACAAAACACAGCAAAATTAAGCGTTAAAAAATTATTTTAAACTGCAATAATGAAGAAGAAATAAATATAATAAACGCAATAAACATACCTCGTCGTTATTATAATCTTTATTTTTATACGAAGATGACTGCAAAAATGAATTGAAAATAAATTAAGTAAGTAAGAACATAATTCGAGGCAGACATATTCATAAAGTGCAAGCACTAATATGCCTGTAAACGCTTGCAATCAGGCGCGTGATCAAAAAAAACCATACCAGTACAGTTCCAGAAGTTAAATAAATATATATCTAATTATGTGAGCTTCAAAAATATACATGTATAAAAACGGTAAAAACAAAGAACAAAAAATAAAATGAACAAATATTAAACCATACAGTATGTTTGGAAAATATGAACGTTAAGTGGAAATTGTAAAAGTTGAACGGACTGTTGCTCGAAAACTAAGTTCCAAACTGCCTTATTTCTGCATTGCTGAAAATCGGTTTGTTTCACTGAAAAATCCCCAAAAACTAAAAAAGAGCGCGTTAGATCTGTTGTTATCAGAAAATCGCGATAAACTAAAATCAATCGAAATAAATCTGTGTAAATTGGAAGATTTTACGTCGTAAATAAAATCTCTTATTACTTTTTATTATTATTGTGAACAGCAAATAATATAAATCGTGTTTCCGAAACAATACAAAATTACTTCAATTGAAAGAGAGACACTGAAATTGAAAGAGAGAGCACGATTTATGTAAGCTTAAGGCAAACGTGCCTAAATGTTTTAAGAATTAAGTCAACATTCAGCCAATACAGAGAGAATTTGGGATATAACAAATATTTTTTTGTAATTATAAGAAGAAATGAAAGAATGAAGAAAGAAGAATAAAATGCCTTATCCGCTGAAGTTACACAACGAAAGTAATAGATTTTAATGACTAAATCTATGCTCGTATTCATGAAAGGGTGTTTTTTTAGCAACTCGATTTTTGGCGACAAGTTTGTTACAGATGCATATGGTTCATATGAATTGTGTGAAACACGTTTAGTTTGGTCTAAAATACCAGGGGTGTAAGTTGAAATTTGCCGGTTTGAACGATAGATGGCGCTAGCAAAATAAAGTTTTCTTTGAGTTGGTTTACGTGTCATTCCTAACTGTTGACCCTAACCTTCAAAAGCACAAACGGCATATTACGTCGAAATAATAGTAATAAAAACATGTCGAATTTTGTGCCAAATAAATTGCATTTGCGGAATTCGTTGCTTTTGTTATTTTACCAACGAAAAAAAGTAGCTAAAGCTCATCGGTTGCTGGTAGAAACATTTGGGGAACATGCTACAGTAATTAGAAGGTGTGAGACATGGTTTCATCAATTCAATAGTGAAGATTTTGATCACCCTGGTGCAGCGAAAAAAATTCAAGGATGAGGAATTGCAGGCGCTTTTGAATGAAGACCCAAGCTACAACAATGAGCGCAATCACTCTTAGATTAGAATTCTTAGAGCCATAGACAGTACACAGAGGTCTGGGAAATGGGTGCCACATCAACAGAATGATAGGCAAATGGATAATCGAAGAGCTGTTGCTGCATCAACGGTTTGAGAACATTTTCTGCATCAAATTGTTACGGGGGAGGAAATATGTATAAATATATATAAATAATATTTCGAGAATCCGAAACGAAAAGAAGCATGGTAAGGCTGGCCCCACAACTGCAAAGCCATATGGCTTTGGTCGTAAAAAAATACTCTGTGTTTTGTGGGATCTTTTCGGTGTGTTATACTACGAGTTATTAAAACCGGATGAAACGCGTTATAAGGATCGCCGACAATGACTCATCAATTAAATTAACGCCTTGATAGATAAAAGGCCGGAAGTTGCCCAAAGACATGTCAAGTTTATCTTGTAAGATGATAACGCGCCGGGTCATATAGCTAATTTGGTGAAAGACGCGATGAATTGGGAAATATTGTCCCACCCGCTCCAGGCCTCGCTCCGTATGATTATGATCTTTTCGCCAACTTTGAAGAAGTCGAAAAATGTCTTGTCAGATTCTTCGAGTCAAACGAAAACAAGCTGTATTTGGATGACATTCATAATTTCCCCCAAAAGGTGGGCTAAATATGTCGAATCAGATGGCCAATACTTTCAATACAAAAATTTGTATTGTTCCTTGAAAATTCTCTGTTTTATTTATCGACAAAACCAGCAAATTTCAACTTACACCCCTGGCAAAACCATTAATCGATTTAAAAACGTGCAAGGCGTAGAATTTTATAATCAAAGTGCATGCGAAGTAGCATTTTTGGTTAAATAAGCGAAATATTCGTATTTGAGGTACTACAGAGTATCCAGATGCAATGCATTCCGAAAAAGTCATTAGTGTGATTTATGGTCTGGTGCATCATTAAAAAAATAATTTTTTCTTTCTTTTGATTATGATGAAATTGCTTTAAAAGCGAAGTATAGAGATAGCTCTTCGAAGAGAATAGTTACCCACAGTTTCTAGCTGAATCCGTTGTTGACTTTAATTTATAGAACTTAAGCTCTTTTCGCTAGCTATGACACCCAGCGCTGCAGGGTGGAATGGAATCACTGACCTACGGTTTTAGAGGCGAGTACCATAACGCTACCAAGACCAACATGTTATTGTGAATGACGAGCGCTTCCATATGATGCTTATAAGGTGTTCTTGTGCGTCTTCAAGAAAAAAGTTTCTCATGCCACATTTGAAGATCCCGTGCGATCCATTACTCATTGTAGCCCATTTTTTTTGTAAACTATATTAAGGCTTATATGTCTGATACAACAATTGGAGCCCAGTAAGCCAACTTAGAAGAACTATTTCGTAAAAAAATTGGTATATATGTAGCGTAATCGCAACCAACATTTGCATCACATTATCTTTAAATATTGAAATAAATCAAACTTTCTTTCATCTTTTCGATTTAAGATTCTATGCATTGTTCTGACCCTCTTGATAATTGTAGGGCCTCACTTCAGAGATCCTCAATTGGTAAATGAGCCACAGCCTCATTAAAAAAAAAAAACATAATTTAGTTATTAATTATTTATTATTATTATTAGGACATCGGTAACGTGCACTGGCATAGCACTGGCAAAGCTAGCAAACAGATGATTTTTGCCCGCCGTTCAGATGCGGCTGAAATTGTAGATACATATCGAACAGCTGCTAATACAGAGATTTCCATGTTCCGCCTTTGGGGAATAAATTTATTATCTATTCTTAGAAGTCAACATAAATCATGCACAACTTATGTACATTTTTTATTAGATTTTCATAAGGGGAAATATTTCCCTCCAAATGTTTCTTTTACAGAAGAATACCATAACGTCTACAGCGGGTAAAATAAAATTGGAACAACGTATACGTTTTTCGGAGCAGCTCTACATAGGCTTTATGAGATTGATCATCTGCGATGATGAGTTGATGAAACCGCTTGAGATATTTTATCTTAAAAAGAGTTGTGCTGAACTTTTTGAGGAAAATTATTGGTAAGTTTTCAAAGAGTAGAGAAATCTGTTCCAATTAATATGTGTATGCTGTTTTTGAAAATTCTTAGAAAAGCATCGTAAAAACTCAACGGTTTATTAATAAACGTAATGTTCGGATAAGATATTATGCTTGAAGTATTATATATTGGCTGATTTGTAAAAAAATTAGCAGCTGTTATATACTCTTTTTCTGGAGCATCTTGAGCAACAAACAAATAAGCAGACAAGCAAAGCTCCCGATCTACAATGCGTGTGTTGAGTTCCTACTGCTATATGGTTGTGAGACATGGCTTACCACCAAGAAGACGACACAAAGACTGCAAGTCTTCAGCAACAAATGCTTGAGGATTATATGCGGAATATTCTGGCCAAACTAAATATCCTATGCAGAGCTCTCTCGTGTCACAGGTAAGTCCCCTATACACCTCCAAATAAGGAAGAAAGAATGGACGTGTATAGGTCATGCTCTCAGAAGAAACCCAAGCAGTATTGTCAGGATAGCTTTGGACTGGAATCCCCAAGGCAGCAGAGGGTTTGGAAGACCCAAGGCAAGCTGTAGAATTATATATACATCCTGCAAAAATTGTCCCAGTCGAGAACAACATGGGACCGAGCTAAACAGACGGCGCAAAACAGGGTTTATTGGAAGGCTTTAGTGGAGGTCCGAAGTTTCCAAGCGGATTAAAAAGGAAAAAATGATATACTATATCTTTAATTTGTTCGAAATTCACAGAATTCGATATAAGTTAACGCCTTAAGCAGATTACGGCTTAAAGCAAAGTAAGTACAGCCTAAAAAGTTACTTTCCGTTAAGAAAACTAAAAACACAAAAAAGGATTTTGGTACTTTTTTCTTTCAAAATGTTCCGTATCGTTTTTGCAATTTCCACTTAAGTTCTTGATAACATACAAATAAGTGCTGGGGGGTGCATTTCTTTTATGTAATATATAAAGTAAAAATATATAGCGAGATATGTAAAATGTCCAAATGGTAGTTAGTTACATAAGCAGGGCCAAGCACATGTCATAAAGCGTGGGATATTTTGGGGGAAATTTCTTCAATTAAATGTGATTTGTTTTTTTGTTTCATACTACAAACCGAAACTAAACTTACGTTTGATTGGGTTGATTTTAAGGCGCTTTGGTTAGGCTAAATAATTTGTAATTAGTTTCTTTTTAGATACAAAAAAATAAGATATTAAAACTAAATAATATAAAGAATTTTTGAAAATTATGCACATTTGGTGAGCTAGCAAATTTCGATGTACTCTATAAGAACTACCAAGATATTAACGTTCTATATAGTATGTATGCATGCTAATATATCATTATATTTTTTGGCTAAGAAGTGAAAGATTGGATTAGTTATGATACGTTTAGAAATAGTTAAAAACAACAACAATAATAATATGTATATATAATAATAAAATTAAAGCAAAATAATAAATTGGCTGGGGTTTCAAATCCTTGCACTATTACATTATTGAAAGGGGAACCGAAAATCAAGCTTTTTATTTACTTTCATTATATACTATAAATTATTATATGTGCAATAAAAGTTGCTTGTAAAGTATATAGAGTTACATAGAGTAGATATATATATATATATATATAGTTTATATGATAATTGGCCTTAGGTATAAGCATAAGGCCAATTACATACCTTCATAATCTTGCACTGGGCAACACCTGTAACGGTCAGCGGCACACCCTGAGCCGTTTCCACATTCTCGCACATGGGATTCAGTGTCATTACATTGAGTGACAGACGTTGGACATCTGTGACCAGCCACCAGGCCCAGGCCCAGCCTCCAACAATGGTTCGTTTTTTTGTGGAGCCACAGCAGCCACCTGCAAGGAAAGAGACAGAGAGAGAGTTGATGAGTGAGAGAGCGCGGCAAGTTAAAAGGTGTTCAATAAATCAACTGCTGACGTCACAGTAAGAGTGAAAGCATTTAGCTGTCATACGATATATGCTTTTTTTTTTCAAATAAATATAAAATGTGTTTGTGTTCGTGTCAGTGGCATATAGGTGTTTTTTGACAACAAGAGGGGCTTACAGCAAAAGCGCATTTTGCAACGAAATCGATTTTGCTGAATCGTCTCACTTAATAGCTGTTCCATAGAGTCAACTCAAGCAATTTATGTCATGATCAAGCAACATTTAAATTTAAAGCCAAATTTATCCAGTATTTCAATAATTCTAAAGAAAAATATCTTTAAGACGGTTTTAGCTCTTAATGATTCGATTTTCTTTGAAATATTTTCCCAACATTTCTAGAATATAATGCTAAAAATATTTCCCTAAAATCGTACACATTGTATTATAGCAGCGTTTTGCTTCTAAAGTCACCTTACCCAATCATTCTATTTATTGGACGTAGGGTAAGAACTACTACATCAAAAGCGAAGAAGGTTTACGATGTGAAATCCGACGAAGGGACGCTAAAGGTACGCTCAGATGGAAAGATCAAGTCGAGGTGGATCTATCTACGCTTGGAGTGACCAACTGGAGCAGTAGCGCGCAAAGCACGGGCGCCTGGCGAGAGTTAATTAGTTCGGCTGTAAGTAAACCGAAACCGGTTTGTGGTGGCCAATTAAAGTAAAGTTAGCTTAGCGATTTATATCACCGGCCACACTGTACTTGAAACGATTCTAATACTTAATATGTTTCTATTACATAGAAAAGTTTTTTTAAAAAATTTTTTTTTTTAATATCGGGAATTGGTTCATATTAAAAAAAACTTGATTTATTCTTCTAAATCGATTTCGTCGCCTTTAATACTGCTCGTCCCATGCAGTGCAGTTATGCCAGCGCTTCTTTCAGTTCTCGAAACAGTCAGAAAAGTTCTTTACCGGAATCGCCTTCAGTTCCTTCTTCGATTTCGTTTGTATATCCCTAATCGATCCAAAACGTTGGCTTGGTTGAAGTGGATTTTTTAGTTTTTCGGAGAGCCAAAAGTCACACGCAGCCAAATCATGTGAATAAGGCAGTTGTGGAACAATATGGGTCAAATGTTGGACAGATTGATCAGGAAGTACATGTGCGGTGTGTGACGGTGCTTTAAAAACCAACTGTTGTTTCGCCATAGTTCTGTTTCTTTTTGAGACGAATTGCTTCACGCAAACGACGCATAACTCTCGAATAATATTCTCTATGAATAGTTTGACCGGTTGCAAGGAATTCAAAGTGCACTACATTGCGATTATCGAAAAAAATGAAGCGCTCTAGTAATTTATAAACAAATCAAATTCCAAATAAAATTTTATTGAGTTATAAATAAATAACGAAATATGGATAGTTTATAATCGATTCTCATGAAGATCGACTCAGTGCTATGGGATTCTAAAAAAGGTTAAGATATCTTAAAGAGCAGTTTTCGAGCAAAAAATACTTTTATGATCTATTTTTCCTATAGTCACTACACGATACAGTCAACACTAAAAACCTAAGTACGGAATGCAGAAATTAAGACTCATTTTGAGTGAAATGCCATATGGTAGTAATATGAGTTGGCCAAACGATTTTAAGTAACTTTGGCATAGTGCTTGAGAAAGGTGTTGTCTGGTAAAAGCTCGCGGTACAGGAGAGTGTTCCGTCACGAATCGCTTATAAAATATTGTATATGTATCCTGTGCTAATTTATAATGGAACGTTTCTGTAGCACCCCATATGTTTTTTATAAACAAACGCATTATTCAATGAAAAACTTTTATTTTATGTATCAACTATAAAATTAAAAAAACTTGCATTCTTGCGAATAACAGCAAATGATTTCTGAAAAGTTTGGTTACTCTAGAAGAAACATAACGATGTAGATATTTGTGTTTGGGCATATGGGAGTTCTCGCTTGACGCCCTGATAATACTTTAAGAAATTTTTTGTGGGGTCAACTACTTTTCCTTTTTTGAATGTTCTGTATATTTTCGGTTTGCAACTAATTCTTCCAAACACTTGTTTGCCTGTTTTCAGTTTCGCTAATGGTTCACTTAAACTGTATCTACCGGAATAAAAATTTTTTTGTAAAAATTTGAAACAGACTGACTTTGACGCATATGATTATATTCACATTTCCTGACTCCCTGATCATACTTACGAACCGTGTCTTTTTAGATGTAACCTTCACTATTGGCCATTGTAGATTGTATTCAAAAATTTAGAAATTCAAAGCTTTTTCACAAATCTACCATAAATCGTATTTCCAAATAATTTAATTGCACTTCCTGGGGACTTACTGGAACTTATAGATTCAGACGGTGTAGAGATAGTCACATTTCATATTTGAAGGCGAAACAGCTTGATTTCCAAAAGAGATTTTTGCTTGAAATTTCTTTAAGTTGTCTAGTTTTTATTTTGAAACTGAATGAAACTTAAAAAATAAGCAAACCCTCAGACAATAGAAGCGTCTTAAGTAGTATTATAATTATATATTTTGTTTTTAATTGCTTGTCTTTCAAACGTAATGAAAACAATTCACTTAAATGATTAAAAGTGTAAATTTGCGGGCTATTTTCCAAGAAGAGAAGCTTTGCCAGCTACAACGCAGCGGTCATTCGCTTATTTATCGGCAGACAACACATCTTTTGCAAAATTTATCTAAAAACGCACATAATCCCACTGATAAGGCGCTCTAACGTAATGCTGCTAACAATCTTAAAGAAGCCATTAAATATCTTAAACCGAAGTGAAATAAATTCTCTTTTATCAAACGTGAAGAAGCATAAAGAAGAGTGTAGAAGAAAGTCGAAGTCTTTGGTGCCTCACTTGGTAAATAAAATATTCTGCAAGCGCTCAGTTTCAATTTTTCAATGGCTATTGATACCGAACTGACCGCAGTTTTAGTGCATTATCTGGAGCATCATTTTTCTACTTTTAATCTCAAGGCGGCTTCTAATGTTGAGGAAACTCATGAAGCCGTATTATCATCGTAATAAATGGATTTGCCAGTATATTCAAAATAGATGTTATTCCTATGAGCTTTAGCTGAGATATTCAATACGTTTACAGCAGCTACAATATCTTAAGCTCTTTCTTTAGTTCCAAACCAAATCGTTCAATGCGTTTATGTGTTTGAAATAATTTTCGAAGGATTATTAATGTGCACAATTCAAAATGAGTCGATGTTACTTCTTATCGCACTTTTTAATTAGAAAACAAGAAAAAGTGTATTCCCTTTGACTAGGTTCATCGTTTCAAAGGCTGAGCGTGGAGATAACACTCTTACCATTTGTTCGAAGAGTACAGCGATCTACAGTTTATTTCAAGATGGTGTCTTTATTTAGTATAGAATTTTGACCGAATTACCGATCTTTAGAGGTGATTTCGCTAACACTGCGCCACCGAGGCCCACACACTTTACAAACCAAATTTCAACTTTTAATCAACTCGACTCAACTAAATCTACAGTATGATGCAAGACATTTAAGACTCATTTGAGAATTCTGCTGGATGAAATAGTCAACAACGCTGACAGTTTGCACGGCTCCAACACTTGACTTGCCATTCAAGATCATCGCTCAGTCATACACTATTTTATGTTGCTTTCTCGGAAGACCTGGCACGAAGAATTGCTACAAAAACTTAATTTGAAGCTTCCTTCAAATAATTTTTGCAAAAATCTTTCGTGTGACAACAACCCCCCTCCCACTGCCAGCTACTGCACTGTGCACGGTCTACGTGCCGGCAAACATGTCAAAAGCAGCGCCACATACAAATCTTTGAGGCATTTGTTGCCAACTGCCACCACCAAACAGGAAACAAGGGCCTCCAAACGCAAAAGGCAAGCGGTGCGCATGCGCGCATTGTATGCAAGAATGAGAGCGTTGTAAAGAGAGTGGTAATGGCCATGCATGGTAGTGGTGGCAGAGTGAAAGAGTGGGAGAGTGTTGGGTAGAGTGTTGAAGAGTCTTCAACTTGACAGCCAAGTTAATGCAAGATGAACGTTGCCTCAACGCAGCAGTTGGCCAATGAATGTCGCAGAGCGCGGTTGCCAAAGCGTAAAAGAAAGCGGGCAAGGAAAGCGTTCCGTAGATAAACGCAAAAATCAACAATATAATCGAACGCTTAGAAGAGCAAAGCAGAATTCGTAGTAAATATAAAAAATACGTAAAGTAAAATAAATCAAAGCAGAAAAAAAAAAGAAACAGGGCCGGCCAACAAGTTACAGTGAGTAAAAAGCAACAACAAAAATACAAAATAAACAAATATTTATGTAAAAATAAAAGAATAACAACAGAAATAAGAGAAAAAGTGTGCCAACGCCAGCGTCGAGTAAAGCAGCGAAAAGAAAGCAACAAAAGCAGCACGACAACAACAACAACAAAGAACTGACAAAAATTCTGAAGCTACGCATGCGCAGAGTCAGACGGCAGCGACGCCTACGCCACACAACGGAAGCTTTCTATGGGCTTCGCTGCTTATAACGGTATAAACGACACTGCCAGCGCCACCGACGCCGCCTGCGAAGCTCTTAACGAAAGTGATTCATGAAGCTTCAGTTGCCGTCGTTGTTGTTGTTGTCGTCGTCGTTGTATTACTGTAAATATTATGCATTTCTCTTTAGGGCTGTACGCATACAGTGAGTGCAAAAAGTTTAGGCACAGTTGATTTTTTTTGAGATTTTTTAAGAAATTGAGACATTCATTATATTTATTTTTCTCCACTTATGTTGTCATCGTTCTTCCAATGTGCGAAGAGTGCAAGGATTACACGGCGTCCGAACGTTGGTATCTTTTAGTAAATGAGATTTACTTAGGCTATTTGCTAGCTATGTCAGTGCTAGACACTACACATGCACGCCACAATGGTACTACTACTAGAGTTCCCTTTACCTGGAATTAAGAACTGATCCAGCATGTATAGCTTGTCTCGAGTAGACTGACAGTACCCAGCACACCCTATGCTATTGTACAGCTTGCTCAAGAACAAGGCTGCATACCCTGCGCAGCGTGTGCTGCAGTTCGATGAAGCACACAAAGCACACACCTCTGCAGTCACTGCTCAACTTTCTTCGTGAGACAAGGAGGTTCGTTTAGTGGGTTTCTCTGCCTGTTTCACTTTTTCTCTCTCCCAAACACTATCTAACCCCTTGCGCTATTTAGCCTGAGTGTACGAGGCGGTGTTTGTCACCTCTGCCAACCGCACTTCGCTCTATATATATATATCCCTTTAGCCCTTTTTCAACCAAATTTTAGCGACTTTAAAATAATTAAGTACTTTTTTAAATTTATGTTATCGGATTACTTTTTATGTCGCTTAAAATTGTTTTTCTTTTTTTTTAGTACTTTGCTTTATTTACTGAATCTTCTCATATAAGAACTAACAACAAGTTTAAAAATCTTACTGATAACTAAGTGTTGTTCACTTTTTTCGAACTGATTTGCGATTAAGCGTCCCTAAAGCTGCATTTGCTGTGTTGGTATTTCTTTTTTAATCAAATCATAAAGTTAAATTTTACGCCCCTATGTGGAGCATAGGGCGGGCACAAACTTCCTCCAACGCCTTCTGTCATGTACGATACTACGCAATTCATTCCATGCAGCTTCTTCTGACTTTCTGAAAGCACCGTTCGCATTCAGCACTGACCAGTGCGTCCTCGGCGCCGTGTAAACTGCGGATTGCATTGGTAAGATCTCTTGGTGATGTCTTCATCTGACTTCCTAAGGGTATAATCAATACATGACTAATTTCTTCTTTTGATTACCGTGTTGATCGATGCACTTCTAGAGAGCTTCACCAAGTTTTAATTTGTGATAGTATATAATTTATATGCCCGTATCTTACAGCTCGAATTGTATTTTCATTTTTATATAGGTATTTTATTTTTTTGAGCTTAAAATAAATAAAATAATGCATTTTTCAACTTGACTTATGCGTTCATAACTTCAAAAGTGCAGCATGGAGATAACGCTAAACTCGTTATTGAATTTAGTAATTCCAAAAATCTATTGTTTAGATGCTCGCATCTTTGAACTCATAACGTGCCTGTATATTGTTTTTTTGCCACTACTTTGGTATACTTTAGTCTTTAGCAGTGTATCCCTTAACTCGAAACGTAAATTTCCATTTGAATTAAACTTTACGTAATACCACAGCAGCATTTCTTCTAGCTGTCAAGCATTCTGATGCCCGCCTTTCGCCGTTTCACTCTAATTCTTGCTATACAACAAAACATTCGATTTGAAATCGTAGAATAAATGCATTTTAGTGAAATTTATGTTAGAAATTGTATTTCTTTTTAAAATCCCTGGGAATTTTCAATTTTATTTTGTGTAGAAACTTTTTTGAATCACTGTACAAAAATATTATTTGCTTGCGTGAGTTGAAATAAATGGTTAGCACCAACATGGCCGGCGAAATTTCGTGGCCAGCACCAAAGTTTCAGTCAACCAAATCTGGAATGTTGAGCATTATTGTTGCTACCGCACACACACACATACACTTTACAACACTGTATCTGTGTGTGTGTGTGTGTATCTGTGTGAGCATTGGACTTGGTGTACCTTGAACTTGATCAGATACCGATCGCTGTTGCTAGCGCACATTCAACCCAAAGTCGCCGCATAGACCAGACACAGCAGCAACCAGTTTGCAGCTTCAACAAGCGCAACAACAACAACAAGAGCAAAAATCCCAACAACAACAACGTTTGTTGTAATTGCAACTTAGCAAAGTTAAGAGCTGTCCAGCTAAAGATTATGCAAAGCAAGCAAGCAAAAGGCCGGAAATGTTTTGATCCGAACCACTGCGAAGCTACCAGAAAACGTCAATTTGAGTTTGAGAGAAAATTTGACGTTAAAGTTAACGATTTGTTGGTACAAACAAAAAGAGTATTTGGAAAAACTGCTTACTCAACGAAAATAACTCATAATACTTATTAGTCAGTTGGCCAGCGGCTTGTTAGTTGGTGCTAATTAGTTTGTTTAAAATATTTCCAAAAAAAGCCTTTAAGATCTTTAACGGGCTTTGCTGAAATAAAGGGTGATTTTTTTAGAGGTTTAGCACTTTAAATTGCAATAAAACAGCAATGGATTATTCGATTGACATGAATACAATTTATCCGAGAAATAAACTTGCGGCAATACATTTTGCATATGATTTCTGGCATATGGTAATCTCGTTTTGGGTCCATTCGACGAATCTACACCCTGCTTGATGATCATTTGGCTGCAATTCTTCAATTGGCAAACCAAACTGAGAATAAATCACTTGACTTACTGTTAAATCGGTCGCCATCTTGAACAGTAATGTCAGCTTAAAGTTCTATACCTCGAAAAAAAACACCCTTTATTATCAAATTGTGGCTATATTTATGAGGTTTGCTTTTAAAGAGATTTCAATAAATAATCCAAGCTAGTTCGAAAGAAAGCAGAAAAATCGGTTATCTTTCGTAAACTGTTTGCTTAAACTTAAAGATCTAGATGTTATAAGCGAACATTGGTTAAACAAAACTTTCTTTCCTACGATAAATGCAAAACGTCAAACTTCAGTCGGTTTTGTGCTTTTGTATTCGCTGCTGTGGCTACCGTGTATTTTTACTAGCGCCACCTACTTTTATGTTTTCCGACTTAAATCTACGTTGTTTTATAACTTTTACAACGATTTTTTTTTATCAAATATAATATTTTTTGCTTATAAGCATTGAAAATTCCTGCGTTCTCGAAAGAAAATTAAGTAAATATATCAGCTGGTATGATTCAATTCAATCAATAAAAGTTTCAAAGAATTTAAAACTAAGTTTAATATTTTGTGCAAAATTATTTTCATTCGTTTCTTTTTCTGCAATAAAAATTTCGGTTGAAAAATACGATTTAGTGCACTTGGACGCAGTTTTAGGCCGAATTCTAACCAAGCTTTCCGGTTTCTGTTTTTGGCTATAATAAACAGCCATATATGAAAACCAAAATCAATAGAAAAAAACTTAAGGGGGTTACCCAAATAAGCGCAATTGCGTTCCAACAGAAGCGTCGACTTACTCTCATTGACTGCAATAAAAATTACAAACTCGATATTATGTGACAGAATAGACACATAGAGATATCATTTATAACTCAATTGAAGCATAGAACTTTACGAAACATATGTCTTTTATATTATTTAAAAAGGAATATGGAAATAACTCTATTAATAGCTATACGAAGAGTATAAGAACAATCTACATTCTAAAGCCGAATCCGGAAAGCGGTGCCTTGTATGAGCAAGGATTTACTTAGGAAAATTACATAATTTTACTTCTTCGACTTTAGAGGCGTGTATGCCAAGTTATTTTGTAGGATTTCCGACAAACAGTAAAACAAAACAAAAATTTTAAAAAGTTTTAAAGGCATACATTTTTTTAAATCCTAAGCCTTATCCAGAATTAATGATAAATATCAATCAAAATGATTTCAGCAATGAAGTCTTCTTACAAAAAAAAATGTTATCAAAGTATAGATGTAGCAACAGACAGATTTGCTTGAAATTCTTGATAAAAAGTAAATTTATGGCAATATTCTTTCAAAGCAAACTAGACACCTAAAGTATAATATTCTTAATTATTAACGAAGCTGCGGCTAGAAATAGAACTACGAAATTCGAAATTGTTTCGGCTCTCAAATGCGAATTTGTATAAACAAAGCTTATATATACGTATAAAATAAGGAGTCTTTTAGAGAGACTTAGCATTTATGGCGAAAATTTTAAAAGTATTGGAACGTTTTTCTTTTCTTTTTTTTGGATCAACAATTAGATTTGTTGAAAATCCGGAAATAATTACAAAAACATAATTCAATTTTTGTCCTTATCCTTATCTATGCTTTCCTATTTACAACCTAACATTTAGGAAGAAAATTGTATAAAATATTTAAGAATTATTTTTTGCTAAAATTTGAAATACTAGTTAAAGTTCGGAAATGTATGCGTACTTAGAAATGCTTGCTAACTTGTTGTGTGGATCGCAAAAGTGGAGATTAAATGGGGTATTGAATACGATCGGCACACGAACAAAATAGAAAATAATTGTAGCAAAGCCGAACAACGCCACAAGTCGCGGAGCATATTTTGAGAACTCAGCCTATCTACAATCATTTTCCAATTTTGTCTTTGCGGAGCGAAATATCTGAATTCATTTATTGACTTCTTGGTTTTGTTCATAAGCGTACGTCTCCACGTAGTCCTATAGGGAGCCTCCTGCGTCTAGTACCTTCTACCTTCTTAGTTTCCGGCCGAACAAATCAAACCATTCGTTGACTCAAAAACACTTTCAGAACTTTCGACAGTTTTTCGTATATCTATGTATGCCTTTTGGGTATTGCCTGTTAAAATTCGTAACTTTGGCTAACTTCTACTTAGCTTCGGCCTTATATCACTAAAATATATCAGAAAGTTTAAAGCAAAACTTTCGGAAGAACAAACTATTCTAAGCACAATTGTATGGGTTCTGTCAAGTACATTTTTGAGCAAGTGTTTCTGAAAATATAAAATGAAATCTAGGAAAAATTTCAAAATAGTATAGACTTTGCTAGTGCACGATTTTGTTAATATATATCTAAGTCTCATGCAGTGATGAGCTAAACTAAGCAAGCAGCGCAGTCAGCAATACGGCAAATGAGCGCGAGAGACACAATTAAGCAGATGCATATGCGAGATTTGACTGCGCTGCGGCAAGTAGTTCTAAGCTGCCAAACGAAATTAATATTTGTATTATCCAACCTTAAACCCTTTCAATTTTTACTATCCTGTCGACTAATTGATTCATTCCATATCCACTCAACGCTCAACGTTTAAAATTCGCTTCGAACTGGTTGACGATCATTGAAATGAAGTAGTTTGAAAACTGGTAACTTGAGAAAAAAAAAACTTGAAAATTTTATAATCGGCACATGATAGATAGTTGTAGCGCAGATTTCACTTTCAGCATATAGTTAAGAGACATTTAAAGTTACGCGTTGGCAACTCTTTTTAGGGTTGCCAACAAAATGCACATGGAACGCTGATATTATGAAATCAGCTGGCTGCGTGATTGTAATGCGAAGCGAGAAAAGTGTGAAAGACAGACGTTTTGGGGTCAACCCATAGTATAACCCGATTACATACGAAATAATGTGCACGATTTTTCATCTATAGCATTCCCATATTAAACAACCATTCACAATAATCAATTTTCAGAGCACGTTGCAAGTTTTGGGCTACGGCCGCCAAAAACGCTGTGATTTGGAGTTTCGAACATGAGTTCGGCAATTGTGGGCGCTGCTTCGGCCATTGGAGGCGCAGTGACGGCGGCCACCAGCAATAGCTGGTTTATACCCATGCTTATGGCTGCAGTAGCCTATTTTCAATATGAAGAGATTATGGATCCCGAGTCGAAGCCAAGTGATGTAAGCGGCGATGAGATACTCGATCATTATGATTTTATAGTCATAGGCGCGGGTTCGGCGGGTGTGGTCGTTGCTAATCGTCTGACCGAGGTGGAGAACTGGAATGTGCTATTACTGGAGGCTGGTGGTGATGAGACGGAATTGACCGATGTGCCGCTTATGGCTGGCTATCTGCAGTTATCGAAAATCGATTGGCAATATAAAACGGAGCCCTCGGGCACATTCTGTCTGGGTAAGTTGCAGTGGCAGCTCGTAGTTTTGCGTTCTTGCGTGCTAATTTTCTCAAACCCTTTTTTCCAAGCGCAGCCATGCAAAATGGACGCTGCAATTGGCCACGCGGCAAGGTCTTGGGTGGATCATCGGTTATAAATTACATGCTTTATCTACGCGGTTCGAAGCATGACTATGACAACTGGGAGGCCATGGGCAATCCCTCATGGTCTTACCGTGATGCGCTTTACTATTTCAAGAAATCCGAAGATAATACCAATCCCTATCTGGCCAGCACGCCATATCATGCTACGGGCGGCTATTTAACCGTAGGTGAAGCACCATATCATACACCACTGGCGGCCAGTTTTGTTGAGGCTGGCGTGGAAATGGGCTATGACAATCGTGATCTTAACGGCGAGAAAATGACAGGTTTTATGATTGCACAGGGCACTACAAGACGTGGCTCACGTTGCTCCACCTCCAAGGCTTTTCTACGTCCGGCACGTTTGCGTCCAAATTTGCATATATCCATGAACTCCCATGTCACACGCATTATGATCGATCCCGTCACAAAATTAGCCTTTGGTGTGGAGTTTGTCAAAGAGCAGAAAATGTATCATGTACGAGCTACCAAGGAGGTAGTGCTATCAGGCGGTTCGGTCAACAGTCCACAACTACTCATGCTTAGTGGCGTTGGTCCGCGCAAGGAGCTAGCCAAGCATCGCATACCACTTATCAAGGAACTTAGCGTTGGCGAGAATCTACAGGATCATATTGGTCTGGGCGGTCTCACTTTTCTGGTCAATCAGCCAGTTTCAATTGTGGAGAATCGCTTTCATACCATGTCCACGGTGCTGCAATATGCCGTATTTGGACAAGGTCCACTTACCATTTTAGGCGGCGTTGAGGGCTTAGCCTTTGTGAATACCAAATATGCCAATAGCTCGCTGGACTGGCCGGACATAGAGTTTCATTTTGTTTCCGGTTCGACTAACTCGGATGGCGGCTCGCAGCTGCGCAAGGCACATGGCCTCACAGATGCCTTCTATCATGCTGTCTTCGAGAAGATTAATAATCGTGATGCTTGGAGCATTATACCCATGCTGCTGCGACCACGCAGCGTGGGCAGCATACGTCTGCGCAGCAGCAATCCCTTTGACTATCCGTATATTTTTCCCAATTATTTGTCCGATGAGGCAGATCTGCGCACCTTAATAGAGGGCGTCAAGATTGCTGTGGCTCTTTCGCGCACCAAGGCCATGCAGCGCTTTGGTTCACGTCTATCGACCATACGCTGGCCGGGCTGTGATCATGTGCCACTGTTTACCGATGCGTATTGGGAGTGCATGATAAGAAGCTACACTTCCACCATATACCATCCGGTGGGCACCTGTAAAATGGGTCCGTATTGGGACAAGGATGCCGTGGTGGATGCCAAACTGCGAGTTTATGGCATACGCGGATTGCGTGTCATCGATGCCAGCATTATGCCCAAGCTGGTCTCGGCGAATACGAATGCGCCGGTTATTATGATTGCCGAGAAGGGCAGTGATATGATTAAGGAATTTTGGATTAAAAATACCATTGTCTAAGTGGTAGCACTTTTTTTTGTAATTTTACATATGTGTGCGTGTGTGTGTGTGTGACAGTGTGTGTATGTATTGATATGTATGTGCTTGTCGGTGTATGTGTGTTTGGATGTTATAACTTAAGATTTTTTTTTTGTTTAAAATTTAAGTTCAAAAAAAATGTATTTATTTTAAATTATAAACATTCGAAATGTTAGCGCATTGCGTTTTATTCTTCGTTGTACAAAAAACTTTTCTCCGCGCAGCATTTATTTTTAGTACAGGCTTCGACAAGCAAAGCGAACAGGCGGTGTGCCCCCTATTTGCAAACTTTACTTCTAATCGTAGACGCCACTCCCAAAAGACGTCAGGTGGCAGTCACCACTGGAATAAGACGCGTCTGGCCAATCACCATTTCGATCAAAAATCCAACAGACTACAGAAAGCAATACAAGAGATTTAAACATAAACGGCTTCCCAAACTCGATGACGACCAAAGGCATTTCCAAAAAAACGGACACAAATTGTAGCATGGAACGTTATAAGCCTTGGAAGACTTAAGGCGACGGACCTGAAGAAGTTCTATGCTTCAAAAACTGACCCAGGCGAACACAACTAAAACAGACGGCGCAAAAACAGGGTTCGATTGGTGGTACTAGTAGAGGCCCTATGTTGGCAAACTGAATAATAAGGAACAAGAAATTATTTTATTAAAGATCTTGATATTATACAATAGTAATTACTTTTAGTGGTTTTGGTTTCGTTTTGAATGGATGGCAGAAGAATTTTGTAGAAATGATCATTGAAGGCATAATTTAATATAGCGATCATTAAAGTGTTTCAAGGTAACTAAGTTCTTCAAGTGTCAGTTACAAAATGCATAAAATATTTCCTAGTCTCAAAAATCGCATTCTCCTGATTTAAATGAATTCTCTAACGTATTTCAAAATTCACTAGAGGCTGTAGTTCTTGCCATATACATTGGCTGTAAACCATTGTCTCAACGCAAGATTACTGACTTTGATTAATTCGGTAATATGTTTTGAGACTCTTGTACCGCATGGAGACTCTAACTTGGGGACATCATTGTTTACTGCAGTACCAGCACACGAAGTTAGGAGTTCTAGACTGGAATCAATTTCACTGACGCACTCAATGTGACCCGGGGAGCAATTTCTCAACGTTAAATTCAATAGTATGGCATTACGATTCAACAAAACGATAGGCAAATGGTAAATCGAAGGAGTGTTTGTAAAATTCTACATCAACGGTTTGAGGAAAATCTCTTCTGCATCAAATTGTCAGTGGGCGGCGAATAATGTATATATATATAGTATTCCGAGAATCCTCAACGAAAAAAAGCAGGGCTTTCGCCTGGTGACGCTGGCCCATCGATTGTAAAGTCAAATTGTTTTGACCGTGACACAATGCTCTGTTGGACTAGTCTGGTGTGTTTATACTAAGAGTTATTAAAATCTAGTGAAACGGTTAATAAGTATCGCTACCGATAACAATTCATCGGTTGAAATAATAAATTGACAGAAAAACGGGCGGAAATTACCCAAAGAACCGGCAAAGTTATCTTGTAAGATGATAACGCGCTGGCTCATATAGCTAAATAGGTGAAGAACACGGCGAACAAAAACTAATTGATAAATATTGTACCAACCGTTGTACTCTCCAGACCTCGCCCCGTCCGATTATGAGCTTTTGCATCAATGAGGCACTCACGTGCAGAGCAGCACTTGGCCAACTTAGAAGAAGTCGAAAATAGGCTTGTCGGATTCTTCGCCTCAAAAGAAAAAAAGTTTTATTGGGAGGGCATACATATTATGCCCAAAAGGTAGGCTAAATGTGTAGAATCGCATGCTCCATACTTTGAAAAAAAGGCAGGTTGCATGTTCTTCTGAAAATTCAGTGTTTTATTTATCGACGAAACCGGCAAATTTCAAAAGCAACTTAGACATTGTCCAGTGGATACAGTCTAAGATGCTAAGAACAATGACCGGGAGCAACATGTTACCTGCGGAACGAGGAAATCCACTAGAGAACATCAAAGCAAAAAACCTGGAAAAACTGACCTCACATGCAATTCTCTTGCAAGAAAACAAATCAGAGTTTGGGCTTTCAGGTGAATTCAAAATACAATTATTTTGTAGTAATTGTTGAGTAACTTTAATTAATATTTTTTCTCAACAAAAAAGAGAAGATGCGATAAATAATTTCATAGTTCGAGGATGGCCCATAGCTGCTTCGGACCTTAACATTTTGCAAACCAAAAGTAACAGAGCACTGTTAAGTGTTTTATTAACAGCGTGCTGTTAGACTAACGTTAACAGCGCCCTAACATGACGTGAGACAAGTTTCACACCAAAGCTTTGGCGATAAAGCTTACGCATGCGACACCACAGCTTTTCGCGCAGTTCATTCACTTGACAGCCGCCCGCTGCGACGATGCTCTGCCGCCCTCCAGGCAGCCATCCGTCGGCTTGCACAACGATTACGTTACGGAAATTATAGCAAATATTTAAATTGCAATTAAACCGCCCCGTGTTTGGGATTATTGCTTAAAATTTTTACGACAATTTCTTTTGAAATGTTGCAAGCTCAAGTCGTTTCATTTTTGGCAGCGCAATTTCGCAATACCCTCAGTTTGCTGCGGTTCGGCGCAACGAAATGTTTGACGCGCAGCGCATACACAAACCCAACAGGGCAATTGCTACGGGTAAGTTAGCCAAGTTTATTACCCCAACATGTCATGTCCGCACAATTCTTACACTCTACGCAGTTTTGCTCTTTTGGGGCATTACAACGTCGGCGGAATACTGTGCTGCACCCAGCAATGGCATTGGGGATACACTCATTGATAGTGTCGCTGCAGCGCTGCAAACAGCCAAGTGTGATTTAACGGATGTCAGCGCCTGGCCACCGAATTTGGCAGATAAACCAGAACAGCTGCAGGATCTTAGCTATGATTATATTATTATAGGCGCGGGCAGCGCGGGCTCGCTTGTTGCCAGCTTGCTTAGTGGATCTGCTAGTGTCAAAGTGCTGCTGCTCGAAGCCGGCTTGGAGCCACCATTGGAATCGGAAATTCCCTATTTAAGCGGCAGTTTGCATCAGGATGCACGCTATATGTGGCTGGACGAGGGTGTGCCCAATACGCAATGCTGTCAAGCAATGAAACCCGGACATGGCTGCCGCTGGCCACATGGACGCATGTTAGGCGGCACTGGTGCCATAAATGGCAATCTATTTGTACCCGGCAGTCAGCAGGATTTTGATGGTTGGGCGCAGCTTTTGCGTCAGACTGGCTGGAACTGGGGTAATGTGCGGCTTATCTATGAACAGCTCTTGGAGAAAAGCTTCAAATTAAGCTATCAGCCGATTTTGCCATACAATCAACGCCTGGCGGAGCTGCTGTACAATGCCAGCGCGGAGCTGGGTGTGCAACGCCAGCGCCAGCCGCTTATTCAGGGCACCACAGGTGGCTATACGCATCATGTGCCCGTAACCATAGTTGATGGACGTCGTGCCAGCAGTGCTAGGCAATTTTTGGCCACACGTTTTGTTGCACAGCGACAGAGTCTGCACGTGTTTCGTGGCGCACTGGCCGAGCGGCTCATCCTAAGTCCAGCCAGCTCCAATAAGCCGCTACGCGCGCGTGGTGTTAGCTTTCGTCTGTTGGCGCACAACCTAACGCTGCAGGCTTGGGCGCGTCGTGAGATTATTGTCAGCGCAGGCGCTATTAATTCACCTAAGCTGCTGCTGCAGTCTGGCATAGGTCCGGCGCCACAACTATTTGCTGTTGGTGTGCAACCGCTGCTACATCTGCCGGTGGGTGAGAATCTGCACGATCATGGCATGATGCCTCTGCTGCTGCGCTTCAATAACAATCAATGTGCGGTCAACAGCAGCGATAATGCTGCACCCAGCGCACTTGATGTAGCACAATACCTGCTGGGTGCACGTACTGGACCCTTAGCCGCTGGCTTCTCCATGATGGGCTTCATCAACTCAAGTGCGCCGCATGCCAGCAGTGCAGCAAGCTCACGTCCAGATTTACATTTAGTTTCACATACACTGCTGCCACGTGGCAGCACGGGCTCCTTTGGCTATTTGGGTTTTCGTGATGAACTCGCTGCAGCACTGCAGCAACAACTCAAGACTACGGATATGCTGCAGATCATAGGCTCACTGCTGCAGCCCAAGTCGCGTGGACAGCTGCGTCTACGCAGCGCCAATCCTGCAGATGCACCACTTATATACAACAATTATGCTGCCCATGCGCAGGATCAGGAAGTGCTGCTGCGCTACGTGCGCTATGTGCAACGTCTGATACGTACCAGAGCATTTCGTAGCTGTGGACTGGAGCTATGGCGACCTCCGCTGCCGGAATGCGATAAGCTGCGTTGGGATTCCAATACCTATTGGCTTTGCTATATACGTTATTTCTATGTTGGTGCCTGGCATGCGGTGGGCACTTGTCGCATGGGTACCGCTGATGATCCTAAGACTGTGGTAGATTCGCGTCTGCGTGTGCTGGGCGTTGATGGTTTGCGTGTGGTCGATGCGAGTATAATGCCCGAGATTACTGCGGGTAATACAAATGCACCGACCTTACTTATAGCGGAGAAGGGTGCGCGTATAATTTTGGAGGATAATCGTTAAAACTTTGTTCATTGCTCTGTGACAGCAATATGGGTAAATCGTTGTAAAAGCAATAAATCCACGTAAAATTTGAACCCAGCATACAAATTCTTTGATTTCCTCTGACCCAATGGACGATTCACGCGCCACACCCAACAATTTTTCTTTTTCTCTAAAATCAGGTAGGCTATGAATTTTCCAATAGTCTTGAAAACATTGTCATGGCACACTGCTTTGAATGGTGCAATAATAAGGTAAAGCCGTGAGAGCGATTTCTCTCTCTTGCTCAAATCTCTCTCTCAAAGCAAAACACACTGTGACGTGGCAAACAATGAAAAATAGTTTTGTTTGGATATATTACGACACTTTAAGTTTTCAAAAAAAAAACTAGAAACAATTTATTCCCTTTGGTTATCCTATTATCGCTCCACAGTCGGAGCTTGGAGATGTTCGTAGAGAACAGGTAGGCATTTGTCTTTAATTAATTGAGATTTACTGAGACAAATACTTTATGCTAGCTATGCCAGTGCTAGGCAGTTGCTTCAGTGCTGCAGGGTGGATGTGAACCATCAAACTTCAGATTTCGCAGCGTGTACGCTACCACTAAGCCACTAAGATCTACAACTTTTTTTAGGTAAATATAAATAGTTCTCCTAAGACTAAAGACAAGAAAAATGTAAAAAAAACTAGATAGAAAACAAGGTACCCTGAATATCTTTAGAAAACTAACACAATCAATTTGAGCTTAAGTTATTCAATTTCAAAGCTATACGTTCTCATATTTTTCTTATTATGCCTTAAGAGCTACCGCAGCGATTTTGCCAATTTTTCATTTGTCGGATTTATTCCTTGAAAGAAAAAGGAAAATTATTTAAACGACAAGGTAAACGTTAGAGTTTATTTTTTCTTAGTTTTTAGCGTTCTACGTTCGAAATTCCAATCTATACGCTTTATTATATAAAATTAGTTTAAAACTATAACTTATGAGAGCTGCTATCGTGATTTTATCAATATTTGCCATCTCGAAAGTTTATTACAATAAATTTGGGATTTAGCGCAGTTATCTGGTAGCTCCACATACTCATAGTTTTTCAGTATGAGCGTTATCCTGAGATTTCAGAAAGGCTTGTACTATATTAAAAAGAATTTTAAATACTTTCTAGCAATATTTCAAAAGAATCATTTAAGATAATTTTTTTTATAATAGATCTTGATATTGTTACAATATTTTGGTAAACTAAAATTTTGCATGTGCAAAATCACTTCAGCCTTTAGCTTACTCTGAAACTGTTTAGATAAATTATTGTGTTTCGTTGATATTTAATTAAAGGTATTATTAAATTTTATAATTAGTCCAATTTTCGTGGGTTTTCTTCTGGTTTTCAATTGGCTGCTTTGTGGAAACCTCGCTGCCGCTTGGGGCTCTGACAATGTTACAGCTGTAGCCAACACATTTTCTTTGATAAAAGTTATAGTAATATCTGAATTATTCTTGTTTTTCGAAATTCCCTACTTGTCAGTAGACAAAAATAAATATTTAACCGACTACGTGACATCATAGTGTATTTTTTTCTTACTTTTTAATGTTATTTCACACCGAAAATATTTGAATGTTTTAAAAATGGAAGCACAAAGCTTGAGAGAACAAACTGTAGGTATATTATAAATGAAGCTAGTTCATTCCGATCTTTTAGTTACAAAGAATTATTATCTAAAGAAGTTTTAAAGTTACGGAATTTTAAAATTAAGTTTAATAGAACTTAATAGTTGTCTAGTTTTGTGAATTTTTCAAGTGTGATGTAGAAAAATGTACGTAAGTAAGGTGGAGAGGTCTAACACGAAAAATATACCATAAAAGCTTATAGAATAGTAATTTTTGCAATATTTGGTCAAAATCGCACTCTGGCGGTGATTCGACTTTTTAGTGAATTGAAATCGTCGAAAAACAAAAAATAATGTGCTTGTGCCTAACATTTGCAATACGAACTTGGTATTATTTTTTTTTATATTATACCTAAAATCTCTATTTTCGAAAGGTGTCTGGCTCCAATAGAGCTACATGGTTTCTTAGGCATAAATACTTAGAAATACCCCTTACAGCTTCAAAAAAACTGACTCACTCTAATTTTTAGATCCGAATCGTAAAAAATGTCAGCATTCTAACAATTTTTTTTTCAGCTTTACGTCTTGAGTGGTATCTAAGTAATCCAACAGATTTAATTCAAAAGAATACCTACAGTTTATACCCAACTCAATCTGACTACGCCACCAGCAAATATTGTCTATTTGCTCTTGAATTACCATAACCATTTACGGGGAAAACTTTTTACTTTAAATCTTTAACAATTTCTAAGACCTAAGCTCATGCATATTAATTTATATCCTACAATTTCTTATCTTTATTTTGCCACTAAAATCGCAATTTACCTAACAAATGTTCTGTTACAGCCAAGGTTAAAGATCTTTGAAGATAACGTTACTACAAGCTTACTTTTTTTTAAAAAACAATCACGATATCAAAATATCACAGATTTATCTAAATGTGGTATCTAAATTTTAGTTTTGTTTTTAAGATTCAAGGGCAGGTCTATTTTTAAGTTGTAATAATTACATATAGGAAAACACCAACATAACTCTATAAATCTTAACACAAAGACATGATGGGGCAATAGCCACACTTTGTAAAACGAAGAGAAATGTAACATCTATTTGAACTCAGATTGAGGGCATATTACGTTTTTACAAGCCGCATATGTTTATGATATCCAGAGGAATAGGTCCGAAAACCGCCCAAAGTTATGATGTACACATATCTGTGTGTATGAAAGCCTACATCAGAGCTAGTAAGACCAATTTTTCGTAAACCTAACTCGTTATCCGAAGTTTGACAGTGCAACCTACGCACCTAAAATAAATGTATCTCCCTTGACTATACTCCAAATGTGGAACATAGAGACATCTATTCTTCGCAGAAAACGGCAATCTACAGTTTATAGCCGAATTCGAACAGCAATGTCTTTAATTAATAAAGATTTACTTAGGCAAATAGCGTCAATTTGCTAGCTATGTCAGTGCTAGGCTTGTTGCATGGCATCGAACCAGTGGCTTTTGGCTTAAGAGGAAAGTAGGGTATTGCTACACTACTGAGAAGGTCGTCACATAAAGCTTCAATATAAAAACTTAAGAATGGACGCCCAGCTGTATACTTGACAACCCTCATGCATGGTGCTTCCTGAGGTAGCTACTACAACAACCCAGCTGTATCTTCCCTGAGTTCAAGAAGTGATAAAAATAAAGTGGCAGCACTAGATACCCCGAAGAATCTGCAAAACCTGCCAGAGAACAGCTAGACCACAAGAAGACTACGACGAACGAAACCTCTTGACTTTGCTGCAATGCCATGAGCATAAAATTTCTTATACCCTAAAAAAGGTTTTAATTTCACTTTATTGTTTATTTTTAAAGAAATCATAACTGAGTCAACCGATCGAACTTAGTTACAGATAAGTGGTAAGGTGCATCAGTGCCATTCTTATTTAAAACTAAACTATTTACTAGTTTGGCAAGAGCATTAGCTATAAGGACCTAATAGGATAATTCGATTCTCTATAAAGAGGTTATGCTACAGTTCGGAACCAGGATGTTTTTTGCTGTTGATATTCATAAAACTCGACTTACCATGTCTGTCCCAAATTTCGATTTTCGGTTGACTATATCAAGTAGCTCCCATAAACCGAATGGGGGTTAGAAAATGAGTTTTTGTTTAAACTTGGTGTAAAGGGTGATTTTTTTTCGAGGTAAAGAACTTTAAGTTGGCATTCAAAATGGCGACCCAATTAACAGCTGTCAAGTGATTTATTCTCAGTTTGATTTGGCAATTGAAGAATTGAAGCAAAACGATCGGCAAGCAAGGCGTAGATTCGTCGAATTGGCCCAAATCGTGATTGCCGTTGTTTCCGATTTTCATAAGTGAATTTGGTTTAGCGATAAAACGCACTTCTGGTTCAATGTTCAACAAACAAAACTGCCGCATTTGGGGTGAAGCTAATCCTCAAGTGTAAGGTCGAAACACCATTACATTGGTCCGTACTTCTTCAAAAACGATGATGGCCAGAACGTTACAGTCCTTGGTGATCGGTATATAGCCATGATTACTAACTTCATTCTTCAATTGAACAACCATGGTTGTTGGCAACTGGTGTTCCACGAAGACGGCGCAACATGTCACACAGCTCGTGCCACCATTGATTTATTGAAAGACACGTTTGGTAACCGCCTAATTTCACGTTATGTATCTGGGAAACAGCATGTTGTGATTTAACAACGCTAGACTACTTTCTGTGGGTCTATGTAAAGTCATTGGTTATTGGCAGACAACCCGAATTGCATTGGTTTGGTGTAGCCAGCACTGGTGTATTTGCCTAGCACTGACAAAGCTAGCAAATAGACGTTATTTGCCTAAGTAAATCTCATTTAGTTAAAAACTCCGCCTTTTGGATTCGGGTAAAAACTTTACTGTTGTTCTACTTGTACAGTAATTAATCGAAATATATATTCCGCCTACACCGGCTTTGAAGCGATGATAGTGCAAAGGAAATGAATCTAGCTTAGGTTAGGTTAGGTTAGGTTAGGTTAGGTTAGGTTAGGTTAGGTTAGGTTAGAGAGGTTGCCAAAGGGAGTATACCCTTGGCACACTTAGGCCGAGCACGGCCCATTGTGATGCCGCAAGGCTTCTCTCCCAATCACTCCTGGTCTGCAACCGCATCATGAGCCCTTCCAGTGACTCGTACGAACCGCACTATGACCCTGGGCCTTTTACAAGCAAGATCTGATAGATCCGCGAAAAAGTAAGCGCCGAGGATTTGTTTCCTAGCCTTACAAAGGGCTGGGCATGTACAGAGGAGGTGGAAATGAATCTAACCGAATGAAATTTATAATTTTCTGCATAATTTTAATGTCAAATATTTGTTAATACCAACATCAGCGATTTAGTCCGCATAAATTGTTTGGTTTTTGAAACAAATAAAGGTTTCGTCTCTTCAAAGCCGCTATTGATTCCAGCTTTATGTCGAATTCGCAAAGTAAAAACAATTTTACAAAAAGCACTCACGAATTTATTTTTACGAATAATTTTTCAAATCAAGTAAATTTGAAATACCTATCAATGTTACAAAGCGAAACAAGATTTTCTAGCTATCATAAAATTATCATTCAAGCTTTGCAATCCGAACAGAAAACATCTAATTAAAATAAGGTAAAAAGTTTTTTTTACATTCCCAAAAAAAAAAAAAATTCATTAAATAAATAAAATAAATTTATTCAAATTTTTTTTTAGAATTTCAAAGTATAAAATAAAAGCAAATAAACTGTACAGCAATGTCGGAGGCAACGTCGAATGCGCGCGCTCAAGGTGCTCTGGCCCGTTTGCGTTATGAGTTCGAACACATGTTGCAAAATGGCGAGGTAGAGGGATGTTCGATTAAAGTGGAGCTTTTCAATAACAATTGGTTTGATATGCGTGCCATTATTGCTGGACCCTGTGGCACGCCATATGAAGGTGGAAATTTCCAGTTGAAAATTGAAGTTCCATCCAACTATCCCTTCTTCCCATTGAAAATCAGTTTCTTGACTCCCATATGGCATCCCAATATTTCAATGACCGGCATTATTCATCATAATGTATTGGCCAAAGACTGGACTCCAGCGATGACAATATCTTCTTCGTTGCTGACCATACAATCCATGCTTTCCGTCGCCTATGTTGAACGTTCGGAGGAAATCCTAATTGCCGAACAGTTTAATAATAATGTGGAACGCTTTCGCTCGATCGCCAAACACTGGACTTTTGTTTATGCCGGCGGACCCGACGCAGTGCCAGAAATTCAAGAGGAAGTGGATCAATTTAAGGCGCAGGGCATGACGGACGACGAGGCACTGCATGCCGTATCTTTCACACCCTGATTGGCTCAATGCATTTGCAATGTTCTCCTACACATAATTCACATATCGTACTCTGATGAAACCAAATATACTGAAATAATACACGCTCATTCTAAATCTTATCTTTTTGCTGGATCCAATTTTAAGGGTTTATTTGGGAACTGTCAGCAAAACTAGTTACCATATCATATAAATTATCTAGCAAAGCTGCCGGTGCCATGGCAGTACAGCGCAGGCCACAAATATGCTTCACCCTAGCAAAGTGTTGGATTTTTATTTTTTTCAATTCCAAGAGAAAAATAATTTTGGTAACATTTTGACAGAAAACTCATGGAGTGCTTCGGTATCGTAGTTGCAGCGTACTCGCCTTTAAATCCAAAGGTAGGTGGTTCACTTCCACCCCACACGGGTGGACTAACTAGTAAATAAACAAGATACTATTTTTTGGCTTCGAGTATAAACTTTAGGTCGCTGGTTCCTTTGAATTGCTATTAAGAGAGGTATCCCCAAAAGCAGAGGAGCGATGACCATAGTGAAGTAGAATACATTTAATTTATATTTATTTTTTGGTTTGCAACTATTATCGCGTAAAATTCTAAAACATTGAAACTTTTACAGAAATCTCTTTGGCAAAAATGAATCTAGCTATCGAAAGTCACCATCATATTACAGACAAACAACTTGCACTTTTTATAAGTCTAAAAAATGCACCGCTTAAGATTTATTCGTTGCCAACATTCCACGCCCGCTTTAGGCACGCCGATTGCATAACATTTATCGAAAAAAATCGAAAACATTGCTGAAGACGATAAGCAAGCAAAACAGCTGACATTTGTCAAAAATCGATCAAATAATTTCATTTCTGGACGTATGAGGCAATATAAAAATTTTCGAAAAACAATGTTCGCAATTGTTTTAAAGGAGATCAAAATATTGATAATACAACTACATTAATACTCGGATAACCTATTTGATTTCTGTTCGTCTAAATTTAAGTAGACTACTTAAAATTTATTATACGGTTTTTAATTAACAATAAAGACAAAGCTGGTTTTCGTGCAAATAAAGTACGCGACAACGTGCATATGGACTTGTCTAAACTTGCCCATAATATCAACATAACTCGCATACAATTTTTGGATAATCGGCTGGTTTTTGAAAACATAGCCTGATATAATAATACGGACTTGTCTAAACTTGACATTTAGCCATTTAAATGAAGAGTGACCACTTCGGAGTTGCCTTTACAAGGCTTTACCAAGAAGCTCAGTTTATCTTATGTTATCTTCTGCACATCTCTACTTTTATGGTTTAAAATGACAGATGACGTTGGCAAAGAATTGGCAGTTGCGTTTCAGCGGCCTTACCAAAAAGCTTAGTTTATCTTATGTTATCTTCTTCACATCTCTAACATTTCCCATTTTATTTAATATTACTTTTATGGTTTAAAATGACAGATGACGTTGGCAAAGAATTAATATAAGCTTTTGTTAGAGTTAAAACGTAAGTGTTGCTATCAATGCTAAAATATTCCTCAATTCTACAAGGATATAATCCTATTTTTTGCTATGGCGCAGTGCATTGGTTTTCAACTAAAAATTCTTCGCAAAATCTTAATTCCCTTAACGAATTGGCGACGACTATCCAATTGGATAGAAGCAATAGATTTGTGAACGCTACAAGTAACATCTATGCAGCTGTTTCAGCAAAGAGGGCGAAATTCGACGAAGGAATGGGTAGACATTTCAGATTGAAAGACAAAGTGTGGGAGGAGCCTTGGAGTGAACAACTGAAGAAGGCGCGCGCGAAAAGTAAGGGCGAGAGCTAGTGAGGTTGGCTGTAATCCAATAATGGATTGTAATAGACAACTTGAGTAAGTAATGTCAATTTTTAGTAAGTTATATTATTATTTATTATTCTTCATAATTATAGCAAATGCTGGGAAACTTGTAATTAAAAGTAAAATCGCAAAAATATCTAACAACTTAAATCAGCTAAAACCATAATTTCGCCCAGTACTGTAGATTGCGCATGAAGACGCAGCAAAAGTCAAAAGCGGATAAAATATTTTTTTAAAAACAACCAGTTTTAGGGTTACCAGACAACAGGGCAACCCGAATGGACGACACAAGAAGGCTGGCAGGGATTTGAACCATAAACACCGGGAAATATCCAAAAACTTGCGAAAACCGTAAAACAGTTGAGATGGGCTACGCTCTGAAACCAAGCTGGAAGATCATAGAGAAGCCATAGATAGGCCTGCTTCAGGAGTTCGAATTTTGGTGATCAAATAAATTACGTTTTGTTGAGCTAATAATAAGAGTTATACATTTCAGTTAAAAGCAACAACACTTCAAAGAGATCTGATGCCACTTCCTACTATAATCAAGAGTGTAGTTCTAGACTTAAGAATGCACGCTAAAGTTACATATGATTATGCAAAAGTTTTAGACATAAATCACTTATGAACTCTGACATAAATTATATAAAAATCTTTCACAAACTTGTGCTAGATACATGGGGTGGATGAAATCAAAAACGACTCGATAAGATAAACGTTACACAAGGCATGCCTATAATTCTCGTAATTACACACGAATCGTTCTTATAATTTTATAAAATAAAAAAAGATTATTCGCGGTTTAAAACTTAATATTTAGGGGGAAAAAAAGCGTATGGATCGCCATTGTATTATAGACTTTCAATATGATCTCTAGTTGACCACGCCCAGTTTCCCACAAACGCCTTCCAAAAACAAGACAAAATGCACAATTTCATATTGACAGATTGCTTAGACAGTCCTACCGACCACATATCTTATATCATATCTTTCTTAGATATTACTCCCTATGCACTATATTCTGCATATGGGACTCTCTGTTTTCGAAATTTAAGGAACGCCACCCCACTATTTTTAAGTTAAATCCATGACGCACTCACGCATGCTTATTTTCCAACGTAATTTCCAAAAAAAACTAAGCTTAAGCGACTTTGCAGCTGACAGACCAAGGATCTTGAAACACATTGTTGCACATAATGTGCTAGAGTAGAAGAGTGGCACCTCTATGGACTTGGGATTCATCTATTGTAGATTGCCTTGGTAGCACTGTAAGTATCTGAGAGATACATAATTTGTGCCTTGTTAGTAAATGGCAGGATCACAGACGAATGGGTGAGCAGTCCCGGGCGTTCAACCCCCCAAGTCTGACGGAACTACAACTGAAGGGTCTAACTCTTTGATTTCGATAACATTCACTGAGTCATGGTTCCAAGTCATCCCCAACTAGGCTCGAGCGGGTTCGGCCAACTCGGCTAGGCGTTGTGTTTTGACTGCTCAACCGCTTGTTGCTACCCAGAAAGCTGAAGGTATGATATATACCAAGAAGGTGCTGTGCATCGACAGCATACAATTGGAATTGTTAGCAAAGAAAAAACCACCTTCAGCTGTTGCCCTCTGAAACTCTAAACCCGACTCAACGTGCCGCCAACTCTGGAGCCCAGGAGAATCATCACTCAAGTGCATACAAAATTTGGTGTCTCTTAATTAGTTGACAACAAATTACTTTGTTTTGATTGTGTTTGCCAATCATGGCCATGAAGCGACTTCTGCAATTGCAGTTCCAAGAATGACCAATGCATTTCAAACTGTATAGAGTCATTGCACTTTAGCCAGCGGGCCGCCAGCCAGATCAGCACTTATGGAGGAGCTATCCAAAATAGTTGATGCAGCAATTTTTTAAATTGATTATTACCATGGCACAGCTGCTGGCAAGTGCTTGCAGAGAAGACCCATTTAGTTGTGTATTTTTAACGGCCGCGATATGACTGCCGTCACCACCTTCGTCACTATGTGGCGCTTCTTGTTCACATTGGGTCCATCGGCGGTGCTTTTGCTAATGCTGAACAAGGGCATTAAGGATTACAGGCCCGATATTGTGGATGAGCCAAATCGCGTGCGTTCCATATACATTGAAGAGTTGCGTCCAAGCTATGATTTTATTATTGTAGGCGGTGGCACGGCAGGTTGTACTTTGGCAGCGCGCCTTTCGGAGAATCCCAATTGGAGTGTGCTGCTGCTGGAGGCAGGCGGTGATGAACCTTTGCTTTTGGATTTGCCACAATTGTATCCGGTATTTCAGCGCAGTCCATGGGACTGGAAGTATTTGACAGAGCCCTCCGATCGCTATTGCCTGGCCATGGAGGATCAGCAATGTTTTTGGCCACGCGGCAAGGTGCTTGGCGGCTGCAGCTCCATAAATGCCATGATGTATGTGCGCGGCAATCGTCGCGACTATGATCATTGGGCAGAGCTGGGCAATGTGGGCTGGCATTATGATAATGTGCTGCATTATTTTCGCAAAGCTGAGGATATGCGCGTGCCGGGCTATGAGCAGAATCCCTACCACGGCCATGGTGGACCCATTAGTGTAGAGCGTTATCGTTATCCCTCACCGCTGATAGATATTTTTATGGAAGCTGCCAACGAGCTGGGCATGGCGCATCCCGATGGCGACTTTAATGGACGCACACAAACTGGCTTCGCGCCACCGCATGGCACACTGCGCGATGGCCTTCGATGTAGTGCCAACAAGGGCTATATGCGTCGCAGCTGGCAGCGTCCCAACTTGGATATAGTACTCAAAGCGTTTGTAGAACGACTGCACATAGATCCCATCAGCAAGCGTGCGCTGGGTGTAACCTTTGAGCATGATCTGCTCAAGTATACGGTAAGTGCGCAGCGTGAGCTTTTGTTATCCGCAGGCGCCTTGGCCAGTCCACAGCTGCTGATGGTCAGCGGCGTGGGGCCACGTGAGCAGCTAGAGCCGCTGGGCATTGAGGTAGTGCAGCATTTGCCTGGCGTTGGCGGCAATCTACAAGATCATATATCCACCTCGGGTGCCATTTACACCTTTGACAATAGCGTCACCGGCCATCCGCTATCCTTCATTGTGCCGCAGCAGCTGAACACGCATGCCGTGGACAGCTTTCTACATGGCGCTAATGGTTTCTTCTATGCCATGCCTGTCAGCGAAGTTATGGGTTTTGCCAGCACCAAATATCAGCCAGCCGCACAGGACTGGCCCGATGTGCAGCTCTTTCTGGGCAGCTATGGCTATGGCGCCGATGGCGGCATGATAGGCAGACGTGGCGCTGCCATTACCTTGGCCAACTTTGCCGATACCTTTGAGCCTATGATTTATCAAGACTCCTTTGTCATAGCACCGCTGCTTATGCGTCCACGCTCACGTGGCTATGTGCAGCTGCTCTCAGCGGATGTACGTAAACATCCGCTCATACATGCCAATTACTATGATCATCCACTGGATATGGCCATTATGGTGGAGGGCTTGAAGCTAGCGCATCAGCTGACACAGACACCAATTATGCAACGCTTGAATGCCACACTTAATATCTATGAGTGGCGCAATTGCCCCGAAGTGGAGTACCTAAGCGATGCCTTTTGGGAATGCCTAGCCAGATATTACTCACAGACGATCTACCATCCGGTGGGCACTTGCAAGATGGCACCCAATAGTGATCCCATGGGTGTGGTCGATCCACGTTTACGTGTGCGCGGCATAAGTGGGCTACGTGTGATCGATGCCAGCATTATGCCCACCATACCCACGGGCAATACCAATGCTCCGACATATATGATAGCCGAGCATGCAGCGGATATGATTAAGCAAGACTGGGCGCACTATGACGCTGGTAATTGGAGCTAGTACACAATGACATGCCGCTCAATGATTAGCAATTAAGTCTTGTCTACACTGACAGAAATCAAGTAAAATTTTTTATAAACATTTTTAGTTTTAGATTTAAGTGGCAGAATTATGAAATAAATAAAATATTAGCAAATTTGTATAAAAAAATAAAAAAATCTTGATGCTATTTTCAGGTAGGAGTTGTGTGCGTAGCAATAAAGTGTGATTTTTTTAGCAACTTTTTTTTTGCCAGCACTGTTTTTAATACTTGAAACGATTAATATGCTTCAACGTTATTGTGAATGATGAGTGCAAAAGTTTATTTGACTTAACGTTATCGGACTATTTTTTGTGGGCCTCCAACAATATAATTTGTAAGATGCCGGAAAATAAGTTGCAGCGTAAGAAGGCTTACAAGAAATGAACGACATTCATTCTGAAAAACAAATAATCCAGCTCTTAAAAAATCACCCTTTATACATACCAAAATACAAGTTTGATGATTTACAGATATCCATTTTGCCAACACCAAGCCACTCTGGAACCATCAAAAGCTGCATTTTTTTTCAAGGCAGCACCAATATATCACTTCCTTATAAATAAACTTTAATAAATTTTTTCGCAAAAGGTGTGTACGAATTCAAGTATTTTTAATTGACAGATGACGAATCATATGGAAGCCTCAAGGTTTTTTTCTCTGTGTAAACTTGCCTAATTAAATTTGAAATTTCAAGTGAAACTTGAAGGTATTGTTTCGTAAATGCCAACAAACTGGTGAATGGCGCTTAACAGTGGCGTCCATATCACTACCAGGGAGGGGGTGACGCGCGCCACCCATTCGCATTGTTCATCGCCTTGTGGCAAGGGGGCAATGCACATTTTCAATTAACTTTGACGCATTATAATTTATGCGCTTAGCGCGAAAATAAATGGCAAAGAGACAGCGCCGCGCTACGGGTTTGACCAGTTTGCCACTTTGTGTTGCACGCTGCACTGCAACTTGCCAGGCATATGGGCAATTCTTTTACAAACTTCATCAAATGCCAGACTAAGGAAAATATATAGATTTTGTGGGAATTTTATTTTGACGCTTTTTTTGGGGGTTTTTTCTAAAAAGCCTGAAAATGCTCAGTCAACAAAAAAAAAAACCGCAAACTTTTACTTAAAATTTATATCTTTTAAAAATATCCGTATCGAAACAACTTATCAGATTTCCCCAACCACTTGTTGCATTAAGTTATAAGTGAAATTGTTGCGTTGCTGCTATCCTAAACTTCCAGTTTATAGATTAAATAATTTCTTATGAAAAACAAGATACAAGATATAAAAATGCTAACTGAAGCGAAGCAACAATTTGCTTCCAATAAATTTTCCCCCATTTGGTTTTGCATGATTTTTTAAAATTAATTGTGAAATTCTTTATTTTCAGCGCATTTCCCTTTTTTTAACTTTTCCGTTAAAAAATAAGATTGCTACAGAGTGCTGAGCGCATGAAGCGATTGGAAGTTTGAATAAAGTTTGCTGATTGTTCAGCAAAGTGAGCAGGTGGCAAGACCCCTTGTTCAATTTTTCCAAAACAAAATATGCTGAACAACGTCTTGAGAAACAAATGCATGCTACATTGTAGAGAAGAGACCCTTTAAGGCTGCAACATTTCTACGTTTTATTTAATAATTTTCATAATTATTTTAAAAATTTGACTAAGAATAATAATTTAATTACGAAAAAAAAGAGTCCAGCTTTCAGTTGCCAGCTGCAAAATTTCTTCGTATAATTCTTAAAAGAGTTTATGTCAAATTCGTTTTGTTTTCTGCCGTAGAACTACGTGGAGACGTACCCTTATGATCGAAACCAAGAAGTCGCTAAATGAAATAAGATATTTAGCTCCGCAAAGACAAAATTGGAAAATTTTGTTTGTAGATAGGCTAAGTTCTTAAAATAACGCGCAGTTATAATAAGAACATGTCAATAATAATAACTGTTCTTTGTCATATTACTTAAACAAAGTGTAAATTTTTTTAACAAAAAAAAGTCTTTTTTATTAATATTTCACAATTTTTGAGAAATGAGACTGATTTGCCGCACTTAAAAATTTCTACATCGTATTAATTAAATTGTTTAAAAAATATGCAATTATCTGAATAATTTTGAAAGAGACTAAAGGAATGAAAAAATGGAAAATCGATTTCAAGGCTGAAAATTGTGTACCTACGTAGAATTACAAAAAATGTTATATATTTTTGAAAAAGTAGACCTATTAGGTGTGCTGCAACTCGAACAAAGCAATCATTTTCAGAATTTTAACAAAATTTGAACGGTTTTTTAGGGCTGCAGGTTTTCTACATTAGTTAAATTAAAAAAAAAAAAAACACTTTTAAAAAATGAGATTTTTAGTGTTTAAACTTTACTACGTAGTATTATTTAAGTAAAAATATAAGAAAAGAGACATTTCTTAAGCTTCCAAATTTACTTTCTTTGTATATTTAAAAAAATAGTTCAAAAGTTTGAGAGAAAGAGACCTATTTTCAGTTTAGAAACATTTCTACGTAGTATTAATTTAATAAAAATATCATTTTAAAAAGAGACATATTTTCAAGCTTGGAAATTTACGTACTTCGTTTATTTAAAAAAATCGTAAGTTTGAAAAAAATACTTATTTTGATAGGATCTTTTCATCATTTTTAGAAAAAAAAACTACTATTTTTCACTGTTACCAATTTTCTGCCTTGAATAATTGAAAAAATGTCTCAGTTTCTAAAACAATCAGATATTTTGAGAGCCGCATATTTTTTTTATTATATTAATGTTATAAAAAATATTATTATTTAAAAAAAATATGGCTAATTTTCTGTGATGCAAATTTTCTACCTTTGTAAAATTAAAAATAAAAAATCAAACTTCGAAAAAATAGAATTGTTTATTATTGTTGTACATTAGTTCGTTAAGAGCTAAAATATAAAGACATTTATATATTTATTTATAATCTTGCTTTTTTTCGGCTTACCTAAAATTTGTTTTATGACTTAAGTGATTTTAGAAAATCGCGATTTAAATCGGCTGAACCATGCTCGTTTCGTTCATAAATAAATAAAAATGTGACTAAAGAAAACAAATTTTAGGATTTTAAAAGAATAAATTTAAAAAAAAGATTAAACAAGTTAAAAAATACATTGCTTACATCAAAAATATAAGCCTGAACTTCTAAGCTGAAAAATTATATAATTTCATTAAGTGGTAGCAAATTATTCCGAAAAATATATTTAGTAAAAAAATGTATGTGCAAAAAATATATATATAGATTTTATAGTGAAAAAAATATATAGATTTTATTGCAAAATAAAATTTATATTTTGTAGTAAAAAAATATATATATTTCATAGTGAAAAAATCTATATATTTTATTGTAAAAAAATAGAGATTTATAGTAAAAAAAACTATATATAGATTTTATTGTAAAAAAAATATTCATTTTATGCTACAAATAATATATAGATAAATATATATGTTTCATAGTGAAAAAAAAAATATATTTTATAGTAAAAAAAATATATATAGATTTTATTGCAAAATAAAATTTATATTTTGTAGTAAAAAAATATATATATTTCATAGTGAAAAAAATCTATATATTTTATTGTAAAAAAATAGAGATTTATTTTAAAAAAATTTTATTGTAAAAAAATATACATTTTATACTACAAATAATATATAGATAAATATATATATTTCATAGTGAAAAAAATATATATATTTTATTGTTAAAAAATATAAATTGATAGTAAAAAAAATAAATATATAGATTTTATAGTGAAAAAATATATGTATTTTATACTACAAAAAAGATAGATTTTACAGTAAAAAAATATATATATATTTTATAGGGATACAGGGATAAAATATATATTTTATAGTAAAAAATATATATATTTTAAATGAAAAAATGTATATATATTTAATAGTAAAAATATATTTTTTATACTGAAAAATCATTTACATATTTTATAGTAAAAAAAATATATATATTTCAGAGTGAAAAAAAAAATATATATTTTATAGTAAAAAACAGAGTTTTTATAGTAAAAAAAAATATATACATATATTATAGTAAAAATATATATATATATATTTTATAGTAAAAAAATATATATATTTATTTTATAGTAAAAATATATATGTATATATTTTTTAAATTGCTTTGGGAACATTGTAGTAAAAAAATGTAGCTGAAGTTAACTGACAATTAACCTTGCAACAAATAAATATTTTGAAGTAAAGTTTTAAAAATTCTTAACGACTTTGTTTTTTATTTTAAATGAGATATTTGTGATAAATTTTTAGAAAACAATTATTTCACTAAAAAATGCTTTACACTGAAACTCTTATGTAGAAAATGCGATTTTAAATCGAAAAAAAAAAATAAATACGTTTTGAGCAAATTCGCATTAATTTTTCAGATCAGATTATATATGAAGCGCACTACCAAGCTGTGTGGGGCATTCGCGAATTCGTCGCAACTGTGCCGCCCCAGAACTGTCTGGTGTGTGTGTATTTTTAAGAAGGTTCTCGTATAGAAGTTTCATATAGCCGCATGGCAACTGCCGGATCTCTGTCAGCTGCTTGTACTCAGTTGAAGCCGTTGGCTGCTGGCAGCATGACACGAAACGCAAACCCAGGTGGCATACGATTGTGGCAGCTGCTGCTGTTGCTGCTCTTGCAGCTTGGCACAACGCTGGCCAGACCACAGCAATTTTTCTTTGCATCCTCATCCGAGCAGAATGAGGCAACGCAGGCGCCCACGTTGCTGGACGATCCCTCAGGTGAGTGCGCAGTGCGGAATGCATTTCACAGCGTAAATTTCGAACTCAGAATTACTTGCAGATCTTAGCGCTGGTCTAAGTCTTTTGCCATTGAATAATCTCATTGCCGCCTCAGCCAATCCAGTGCCACCAGCGCCCATACAATTCGTGCGCAATGCCATGAACAGTGGACTCTAAGAAGGCATTTTGTACGCTAGATGGCGCCAGCTGTTTGTGCAATTTTTTTGTGTTTTTTTTTTCAACTTATTCCATGTGTGTGTGTGTGCAGTGTACATGTGTGTGATGCATGAAATATTATTTAAGATTTAACTGATTTTTTTTTTTGTTTTTTTTTTGTAGTTTTTATATGTCCAATAAATAAAAGTGCGATAAGCCCATGACTACTTGTACTACTACTACTACGACTACTACTACGTACAGTATGCCCCAAGGCAGTGAACCACAAACGAACCAACCAACCAACCACTTTGAATGAACCACTCACTCACTATGTGTATATTGTTAATATTATTATTATTATTATTATTAGTTGCCATGTATTGTATATTATACTTTTGTGTTTACGTTTATCTCCCGTCGCAAGTTGAAGTACCCTTGTACCACTTGACAATTATTAGTACTAGTTTATTACAATAGCCTCTCTGGGCTGGTGGATTGGGCCAGAAGAGCTACCCGCAAACGCTGCTCGCAGGGTTGATAACAAGGTCTGCCCACGCGTTTTATGCATAGCCCTGTGGGAACTGTGACTTGCTGCCAACACTTGTAAGAAACCAGAGCAGATAAGAAGGTTGATAGGTATATATATATATTATATATACCATATACCATATGTATTCTATGACATTGTGGAATATATTTTTATACATACTACTATGTAGGCTAGTTACCATTCATGCTCCGAAACAGCTTATAAGCTGATTACTAGAAATCTTATTTTTATTTATTTGTATTTTTGGCATACACGATTTTGTTTGAGTTCAAGGGTATAATAGATTTGTGCAAGGTTTCTTGCGAGACAATCGCAGAAGTGATTGTCTCTTGAGTTGTGTTCAAACAAAAGAGGGTTTTTTATTGTAAAGTATTAGAAAAGTATATCATTCATAGTCTTGTCCTACGTAAGTGGATTTTTTTGCGCATATCTCTGTTAGTTTTTGAACACATATATTTTTTTTTCTTATTATTCCGCTTGGGCACTTAGGGCCTCTAGTAGCACTTTCTATCGAACCCGGCTTTGTGCTGCCTGTTTAGGTCTGTCCCAAGTTGTGTGCGACTGGGCCAGTTCTTGAAGGATGGATCTTCACGTTAGGGTTCTAACGTTCTATTGTCCAGTTTGTGTCCGTTTTGGGAAACATCGAGTTTGGCAAGCCGTTTATGTTTTATTCTCTTCTAATGATTTCTGTAATCGGTTGGGTTTACGATCGAAATGGTGATTGGCCAGCTGCGACTTATGCCAGTGGTGGGGCGGTTGCCAACTGACGTCTTCTATGAGAGGCGTCTACGATTATTATTGTTGTTTTTTAACTCTAAATTCATATATGAATGCCACTGTGAACTTAATGAACTAGCAACCAACAAAAGGGTCTCTCTGTTATGGGTGCCAGGGCATGAAGGTCACTCAGGTAATGAGGCTGCGGACGCAAAGGCTAAGTCAGAGTTGGAAGCCCCGTTTGTAGATCCAAGTCTGATGTTTGTTTATTCCAATAACAGACTCAACACTGACATCATAAAATGCATAGAAGATACGAAAGCTATGCATTGAAACAATCTAGAGGGTCTCAGATACTCAAAAAGATTTGTATGCCCGGATGCGGCAAGAGTCAAGGAAGCTCTATCCTTCAATAGAACACAGCTCAGGTTACTTTGTGTAGCGTTGATAGGCCATTTTCCCTGCAACGAGCTCTTACACATAATGGGCTTTGTCAGGAACAGGACTTGTAGATACTATGAGAAGTAGGCCGAATCAATGGAGCATCCAATCACTAACTGCCCAGCCCTGGCCCATAGAAGATCACGCCGAAGGACCTAATGTACATCCCACAGACTGGTCTAACTCAGTTTCTCTGAACATTAAAACTGAACTTGGAGAAAGGTGGGCGTAGGCCCACCCTCGTTCATACGTTACATTACAACATTTTTTTTGGTGTTATAGTGAAAGAACACGTGGGATTGATAATTGTGGAAAGGTTTGGCGTTGCAGTCTTAATTTTGGCATCATTCTAAGCTCGTATTGTTGTTGCTGTACGCAGAAAAGCGATGAATGGCGCTTGGTTCCATGTTGAGCTCTCCATTTAAGCGTAGCGGGGGGTGAGTAATGGGACAAGGGGTTATATAAAGGAGAAAAGTATTTTTAAGAAGAACGTTAAAGTGGTCATGCCTCTTGCCCTGAGGTCCCACCAAATAGCATATAAAAAAAATTAGTACTTTCGGTTCTACATTCAGTTATTTATCTCTTTTTCGATTTCTTCAAAATACCCGAAGCGTAGATTATCACAAATACATACTAAAATTATAAAGTCGGAAACAGCGGTGGTCTGGAGAATACGGTATAGGGTTACAAAGCCTTCAATTTCAGTAAGCTCAGTTACAATTTCATCCTTACATCCATATGAGGTCGAACGTTGTCATCTTATAAAAACTTCTTTTCGGGATTTTCAACTATTTCTGAACGTAATACAAGACTCAAACTCAGTCGATAATGTGTCCCACTAGTAGTTGCGCCTCTTACCGTTTAGTTCCACCATAATCTTTGAGCCGTGAATGTTTTACTTTGTTATCGCAGAAGACGAAAATTAAACAAATTCAGCCGGCTTGGCAAAGTACTTTTTTTTTGCATGGACCACTCGCTTAGTTAAATATATACACAATTCATCTCGATTATAATCCGATACAAAATCCTTTCATATCATTATTTATTTATTTATTTATTTTTATTTATTACGTAAGGGTACAACTAAGTCCAGTTGACCTAACATTAGACAACTTAAACATTCTAAAAATTATGAAATAATTGATAAAAAGGAAAAAATATAATAAAACTAATCCGTATTCCTAGCTTGATGGGTGAATTTTTTTATAGATATGCACCGTCTCACATCTGGGGCTAGCCAGGAACTTGGATTTACAATGTAAAAGATGAAAACAGAAAGTAGCATATAAATTTAGACATTTATTCCAAATAGAAGCCAAAGAACAGCGTTGACCAAGATAGGTTTTTATAGTTCATGATTGGTCAAAGAAGCTCGATTTGGGGAATCCAGATAGGATAGGATAGATGAAGAAATGGATTGAATAGACCGTTCAAAGGAGACGAAATTATAGAGGTTATTATAATTTGCGCATAGGACACGAAAAGGATCGTGTAACGCATAATTAGTTCTACAAAAAGTTAATGCTAGAGGTCGAAAATTACGAGTTAATCTGGAAGGAATGATGAAAGAAATTTTATTAAGGAGAGCGTTAGAGTCAATGAGACCGAGTAAAAGCTTATGCAGAAATAGCACGCCGTGGCATGTTCTACGATCACTTAGCGAAGGTAATTTGATAAGGCGAAGTCTGCAAGTATAGGATGGCAAACGAATGTTGGGATCCCAGTTTAATCCCCGAAGAGCAAATATTAAAAATTGTTTTTGAACGGACTCAATCAACTCTTGATAGTGTTGGTATTGAGGGTTCCAAATGCAGGAGCAGTATTCCAAAATTGGGCGGACAAGCGAAACGTACAGCAGTTTGGTAGTATACGGGTCATTAAATTCTTTTGACCACCGCTTAATAAATGCAAGAACCCCTCGAGCTTTGTTTACGATGTTGTAAATGTGTTTATTAAACTTGAGTTTAGGATCAAATAAGACACCAAGGTCGGACACGCTATTCACGCGTTCCAATGTATAAGTGCTTAAGGAGTATATAGCAGAATATGGGGCACAACGATAAAACGTCATAACATTGCATTTTGATACGTTAAGAGACAGCTGGTTGCACATGCACCATAGCTGCATGCTTTCAAAATCATTTTGAAGAAGTAGTTGTTTGCTGGTATCATTGTAGGTCATGAAAAGTTTAACGTCATCTGCATACATGAGAATGCGAGAATGGGAGATGACTTGGGGAAGATCGTTTAGAAATAAATTAAAAAGTAGAGGACCTAAATGGCTACCTTGTGGTACGCCTGATGTGACTTTAATCACTTTAGATGCACTGCCTTTAAAAATTACCTTCTGAACTCGGTTAGATAAATAAGAAGATATCCAATTTAAAACGCCAGATGGAAAACCCAAACGTGACAGTTTAAAAAGGAGAAGGCTATGGTTTACAGAGTCAAAGGCTTTACTAAAGTCAGTATATATAACATCAGTTTGCTTTTGTTCTGTAAAACCATTAATAATAAGAGAGGAAAGTTCTAAAAGATTGGTGGAAGTAGATCTACGTTTCACAAACCCATGTTGGGAGGATGATATCAGTGAACTACAGTAGTGTTGCAATTGAGAGGTAACAATCTTCTCAAAGATTTTAGGAATCGAAGAGAGCTTTGCAATACCACGATAGTTTTCGATATTGGATTTGGATCCTTTTTTGTGAATAGGAATGATATAGGATTCATTCCAGATAGTTGGAAAATATGAGTATTTAAGAGAGGTGCTAAAGAGAGAAGCTAAAGGAGCACAGAGCGAGTGAGCACAGTGTTTCAAAATACTACTGGGAATGTGATCAGGGCCAGGAGAAAAGGACGGTTTTACGGACAATAAGCATTTCAAAACGTCAGCCTGAAGGATATCAGGATTCGCAACAAAGTTTGAATGAGGTAGATTATAGGGATAGTTAAGGTCAATGTTATGTTGGTTATTTGAATAAGTTGATTGGAAAAAAGTTGCAAACAAGTCAGCAATTTCAGTATTGTTAGTGGAAGATAAATTTTTATAATAAAGCGAGGCAGGAAAACGGGAAGATTTACGTTTAGAATTAACGAAAGAATAGAATTGCTTTGGATTAGTACTGAATCTAAGGCGACAGCGGGAGAGGTAATTTTTGTAACATGTTCTGTTAAGAGAATCAAATTTGCAGCGTAAAATGGAATATTTATAGAAGTCTAAGGCAGATCCAGATTTTTTAAACTTTTTAAAAGAAGAGGACTTAAGATTTTTTAATGAAGACAGACCAGATGTAAACCAAGGTGGTTTTACAGATTGTTTAGGAGTAAAATAAGGGATAAATAGATCAAATGCGCTGTATAAGGTTCGATAGAAAATTGAGATGGACCTTTCTAGGTCATCTGTTGACAATAATGAGGACCAGTTAACTTCTGACAAGAATAAATTTAAACCAGCAAAATTTGTTTTCTGAAAACAGCGATAACGCCGCAAATGAGTACTTGACTGAGTATGGTTATTACAATAAAATGATAAAGTAATTTCTAAAGTCGGGTGGTATTTATCCTCGGGCGAAGAGAGAGGACCTACTCGCAAAATTTCAAACTCGGAAGTATCATTGACGAAAACAAGGTCTAGTAGTTTATTTGAGCAATTATATATATTATTAATTTGGCTCAAAGATTCATCAATAAGTCCAGAAACGAAATCATGATGGCTAGAAGGAAAAAGATAGTTGGAGTTCCTAGAACTAAGCCACGATAAAGAGGGTAGGTTAAAATCTCCTAAAACAACAATTTGGTCCTGAGTACGGACAAGTTCAGAAACCATACGAATGGCATCAAGATGCTTCATATATACACCCAAGTCAGAACTAGGTGGTACATATGAACAGGTTAAGTAAATTATGACATTGTTTAAATTAATTTTAACCGCTATAAATTCAATGTCTGAGGGAAAGTTAAGAGAGATCAAATGAGATTCTAATAACAATTTTACAGCAACAAGAACTCCACCACCACGACCGGTGGACCGGTCGAGCCTGTAAATTGTAAAGGAGTTAGTAAGGATTTCGGAATTGAAAACTGAAGCATTAAGCCAGGTTTCAGAAAAGGCAAGAACATCAGAATTAAAATCTACGCTACTAGTATAGAGTCTACTTAGTTTAGAAAGAAGTCCACGAACATTTTGGTATGTGATAGAGATTGTAGAAGTTAGTTTTTTGAGATAGTATTAGTATTAGTACTAGCCACAGAATTAGAGTTATTAGAATTATTAGTGGATGGAACGGAGGTTTTAGGTTTTTTTATAAATTCATGCACAACTGTGTGTATGGGCCAGAAAGAAGGGTTAACTAAGGTAGTGAAGTAAGTTAATGATACACTTATCTTAAACGATGAGATATCACGCTTATATTTAAAATTAAATTTAGTTATTTCAATATCGTTTGGAGAGGACAGATTGAGCTTCTCACAAACGTATTGCCTTACGGAATTTTCAGTGGCTGATTCCATGAGTCGGGAAACAAAGATAGATTTTTTTGGAGCGACTCCAACCAATGATCCAGTTGGTTCCATTATTACGGGAACCGTTGGTAACGCCACAGCGGTCAGTGTGGCTGCGGAGGCTGGAGCGTTGGTCATCGGATTAGGTACGGCTGCCACCGCCACGGAAGGAGATGAACAAGGTATATTCCTATTGGGGCTGACAATAGGGATCCGGTCCGGGTCTCCAGTAGGAGCTGATGACGGTGGGTTAGGAGTCGTAAATGATATAAGCTGCATTGGGGCAGAAATAGCCGGAGATTGGCAAGAAACAGTATTATTGTCAATTGGCTGGTTGTTTGTCTTTTTGCGCTTTGGAGAAACTCTCATAACCTGCAAATTAGCAAACATACCAGCAAGAGAAGAAAACTTATCCTGCATTGACTTAAAGTCTTTAAATAAGTTGTCAAAGCCAAGTTTGGTTTGACGCATGAACGCTTTCATGTCGACTTCAGCCGACCGACAAGCTGTGCAGGTCCAGCTTAGGCCTTTCCGTTCACGAATGCAATCATGAACTCGACCGGTCAGGCCAGCACACTTTATGTGAGCTAAGTTGTCACACATCCAGCATGCAACGTAGGCTTCGGATTGAATACCACTCCATTTGCATGAAGGGTAACAACAAATTTTTGAATCGCTCATTTTTTTTTTTTTTTTTTTTTTTTACGTTAATTGAAAAAGGGGGTGGACCGTTTGTAGAGTATATTAATTCGGGAGTTATGCGCTTAATGTAAAGTGCAAAATCAACTCTTTACTCACACGGTCACAGTTTACTAGCTTGTAAACAACAAAAATTAGTTTATATGCAGCGCGCAACAACAAATATGTGTTTGAAGAGCACAGCACAAAACGAAATGCAAGATTAGGCTCGCGAGAAAGATCCGTTTAAAATTGTTTTACAACAACAAAAAGTAGGCACGCTGAGCGCAAGATATATAGCGCGATAGAGCGGGAGAGTAGACAAAAGTATTTAAAGCAACTTAGCACACAAAAACAATTGAAGTAGCGAGTACAACAGCAAAAATGCGCCAAAACAATTTTTTATGTTTTAATTTTATAAACACAATTTTAATTAAAACAGAATGTGCTGTTGCAATGATTAATCAAAAATGCACTAAAACAAGCACTAAATATGTTTTTTTTTTTTAAAATCAAATTTATAGATTAAGTGAAATAGGCGAAATAAAATAATTTTGCCGGAGCACAAAAATATCACTTGTGATATTGTGCAGAATCGCACAATATCATACTTTTTAAGAAGTATTTTTAATTAACCTTTCGACAAAATCCCTATTAATTGAACCCCAGCGAAAATTATTTGTCAAGTCAGTTCCAACAAAACTGAAAGTTAAACTTGCGTTTGGTCCCGCAAAGCCTCAATTTCCTACTATACTAACTTTTTAATTCCCCATAGTGTTCGATGGGCTTCAGCTACAATTATTCCTTTCCATTAAAATAATAAGCCAAAAATATGCGCGATTGCCGCTTATTTCATAGAAATCCAGATATTTGCGAAGAGACATAAAATTATTTTAGAAACAAACGCTGATACCCTTTAATCATTGTTGAGAGATATCAAAACTTTTGACTGATCTTAGTAACCACTTTCAACATTGGTCACAACTTGATATATATATTGTAGACCCAATAATGTGAACACTTTATGCGAAAAGATAGGGGGCTACGACCCTGCGTACTGCGCCAAATTAAGTTCACACGCGCCGTGGCTACCAACTTTTAATTGCTTTCATGCAGTTCATCTTTTCGTTCCAAATAGTGTAGAACCTTAATTTTTAAGCCATGGGTCTCAAGTCTTGGGTCTCAACAACGCATTTTATCAATTTGGACGCTAGAGTTACAATGTTGGCAAAGATTCACCCAATTCGAGCCTGCTTACCTCTTTTTCAAAAGTAAAAATTTTTCGTAAGAGATTATTATTTCCAATTAAGATAAATCTAAATATTTTTTATGCATAGATTAGCAACCACTGTAGCGATTTAGAGAATCTTTAAAGTCTTATTTTAGATCTATCTCAGAATAGATAATGTAATAGATTTAATTTAAGAAAAAATGTATCAGAGGGTTATCGAAAAAGCTTATGTATAATACACAATATTATTCACGAAGACTAAATAAGACGACGATCGACGATCCAAATGCATCCTTACTGGCTTCTTGATTGTTTCTAAACAAATATGAATTCGAGAGTCCCGAAATTAAAATTTGTCATTATTTAGATTTAGATTTGTTTAAAATGAAACTCAAGCTTAGCAATTTCAATTTAAAACAGTTTTTTTAGTTTTTTTAATTAATCAACCTTTTTTTTATTATATAATAAATGATATATTACAATGGCTTAATGTGCTAATTTGAATCCCTAAAATTTGACGCCAAATAATCTTTTATGAAGTTGTCAAAAGCGTCTGAATGTTGAAAAAAAAAAGTGAATACAAAATTAAAAATCTATAGCACTCGAAGCGCTGACCCACATTCTGATACTCTAAAATTTTTGTACTTAAATCAGTTTTAAATTATCGCAATACTACGAATTTAAACGAATTTATCCTGACTATCTGTCATCGCTCCATGGTATCATTATTCAGCTATTAATAGTGCTCAATTCCTCGGAAACAGGGGCTCCGAATCCGAAAGGCGCTGCCTTTAAATATTAGATTTTGCTAGATCGATGGATGATGCAAAGAAAACATGCTCGATGCAGCAGATGGGAATTACTTTGAACAGAATCAAAAATATTTTGGAAATAAAATAAAGAAATATTGAAAATAAAAAAACTGCAGGTTGTGGTTGATTTTTGAACAAAAAGAACTATGTTATTGTAGAGATTTGACGGTATCTAGAAAGTAAGCGTACAACGTCTGTTTTCGGAAAAAGAAAAAAATGTTTTTTTTCGAAAAGTTTTTATTTTCAAAATGTGCAACTGAGGCTTTCACCAAATTTGCAGCATCATTGAGAGTGACTCAACAAACAATTTCCGTAAGATTAAGATGATTGTGACTTTTTCAAATTAACGATATTTTACTTAAAAAAACAAAGGAATCGTGATGAGATGGTTTGTAAATATATACAAATTTCAAGAAGCAAACACACTTTTCCAAGGCATGGAAGGAATTTTATACCAATTTGTGTTCAGGAATTTTAGGTGGATACTACAATAGACCTAAGTACAAAAGTACCAAGCATGATGAGACCACTTCACAAACGTTTAAGCTAAACGTCGTTCAAAGCTTATGGGGATGTGCTCCATAGTGGAGTTGGTCAAAAAAACAAGTATCATGAGTTTAGATCTTTTAAATAAATAGGTAATGACTCATTGACTGTATCTGCGATAGAGTGAACCCATTTCATAATAATTTAATTATAATACAGGTAGCATTTGCTTGTTTTTTTTTTTTTTTTGAGCAAAATAATATAGTTTTCTACATAAAGCCTTATAATTTGAAGAATTTAACGAAAAATTGTATTTATTAAAATTAGAGTTAATTTTTGCAGAATTCCATAATTATCTTAAGCAAAAATAGTGCTACTGGGTTTTAGGTTTCGCTGAGTTAGTATGATTTCAGATTGAAATACTGCAAGTTGCATTGATATTGCAATAGTTTGACTTTTCCATTTTTTTTTGTCGAAATTTTGGGTTTCAACTCATGTCATAGCTGTAATTCGTCAAAATAATGGCTATCATTTAGACGTCTACATGAAATTAGGCTAAAAATCTAACGATTCGTCTGACATATAAGATCATATTAGTGCGTTTTCTTTTCATAACTATTTTTTACACAAATCTACTTAAAGTGTATCTAAAATATGGAGATATTTTCAACTCTACAAAACCATATTTTTATGAAGCATTGTTGAGCAAATAAAATTTTGTAGTTTCGATCACGCGAGTTGTTTACGTTAGCGATCTCGTAAATATATGAGAAATTTTGCTCTATTTCAAGATTCTAACAAAGTTCAAAACACAAAAGCCACACTCAAGCGTTATCTTGTTTTTCATAAAAGATTTTCTTTAATTTAGGCATGCTTTGATTATAGGCTGCTCAACGATCCAAATAAAACGAAATGTTTACTTTAATTACTGTAATAACCGTGCATGTATACTACTATCATATCATTATTTCCCGACCAACCTAAAGTTGCTCATTTTCAATATGTAGTGCATCTCTACCGATAAACAATTCGAACGCTTTCCTGGCAAACAATTGTCAATGGAAATCGCTTAAACACGCAACGTACGCCCATAAGCTCTAGTTTGCATAATTCCCGACTTAAACAACACACTATTCCGAAATAATCAAAAGATTGTAATCTTCAAGTCAACAATATTAATCTGCTGTATTATGCATCAATAGAATTGCAATTGTAAACATTAATCAGTTGCAGACTAAAAACTTTTATGGGTTTTATAAAAAAAAAAAAACTTCAAAAACTGGAACTGACACGTTCCTTGGCGCATGACACATGCGCAAAACACTTGTTCAAATATCTGGGGGTACTTACGGGAGTTACAAAACAAGCCAGCGGGGCGGTGTGTGTGTGTGTGAGCAGCTCTGCCGTCCGTCGTCTCTGACTCACGGATGGCCAGAACTGATATGATAAGATGCGTGAATAGCGGGCAGATACGCTGTAATATTTGTGACTTGAGAACTCTATGCCCGATTTATTTGCTTCTGTAACTCGCTTATCGCGTCTATAAAAGCAGGCTGCCTGCTCGAGGCGTATTTCAAATAATCTCAAGTCAAGATGCAGGCAGCACTTGATGCCCACGGTATGCAGTGCAGTGGTCCCGCTGTGGGCGTACTGGATGGCATGGTGACGTTGTTGTTGCAAACACTAATGGCGGCGAGATGTAACATAACAATGACTAGTGATTGGCCAACGGATTATGGTGATATAGCAATGCATGCGGGTCTGACGGAACCCTACGATTTTGTTGTAATTGGCGCTGGTTCGGCGGGTTCGGTTATAGCCAGCAGGCTGAGTGAGAATCCCAAGTGGCGTGTGTTGGTCTTAGAGGCAGGCGGTGATCCTCCAGTGGAATCAGAGGTATGTTTGGCGCTCTAAGTAGTTTCCCAAAAAACTTAAAATTTTTACTTATGTCGCAGCTGCCGTATCTCTTTTTTTCGCTGCAACATACGGACTTTGTGTGGAACTACTATACCGAACCGAGTGCCACATCCTGTCAGGGTATGCGCGATGGTCGCTGCTATTGGCCACGTGGACGCATGATTGGTGGCTCTAGTGGAGCGAATGCTATGCTTTATATACGTGGTAATAAAAATGATTTTGATAGCTGGGCGCAAGCCGGTAATGATGGCTGGTCCTGGCAAGAGGTGCTGCCCTATTTTGAGCGTTCTGTACGTGCCGTGGGCAATGAAACGCATCCGCAGGGTTATGTAACACTTAATCACTTCGCGCTGCAGGATGAGCATATACAACGCATGATACGCGAGGGCGGCGCTGAGCTAGGTGTACCGTCGGTAGCCGAATTCAAGGATGGCAGTTTTCTGGGTTATGGCTCAGTGCCGGGCACTGTGCAGCGTGGCCAACGCATGAGCACGGGTAAGGGACATCTGGGCAAAGTCTCACAACGCCCCAATTTGCATGTCATCAAGCATGCACAGGTCACACAGCTGCACTTTGATGCAAGCGGCCAGCGTGTGGAGTCGCTGAGTTTTGTACTGCGCGGCAAGACGGAACGTCCACTTCAAGTAAAGATTGCCAAGGAGGCTGTACTCTCGGCAGGCGTCATAGATTCTGCGGCGCTGCTGTTACGCTCTGGTGTGGGTGCACGCAAGCAGCTCGAAACTCTGGGAATACCAGTAATACAGCAGCTACCCGGCGTGGGTGCAAATCTACAAGATCATGTGCTGGTGCCGCTCTTTTTGCAGCTAGACCAAGATACGGCAGTGCCATACAATCAAACACAGCTGTTGGACAATCTTTATGAGTATCTAATGCATCGACGTGGTAGTCTGTCCACACATGGCACTACCTCGTTGGTTAGCTTTTTGAATACCAATGCCAGCAGTCAGAGTCCCTATCCGGATGTGGAGAATCATCATCTGTATTTTCAACGTGGCAATATTTTAGCTTTGACCAGTTTTCTCAAGGGCCTGTCCATACAGGATAAGTATGCGCAACATTTATACAAGCAGCTGGAGCGCGCCGATCTGTTGTGCATCTTTGTGCTGCTCTCACATCCGCTTTCCACAGGCCAGCTGCAGCTGCGTAGCGCACACTATGCCGTACCCCCATTGCTTGTCTCCAACTATCTAAGTCGGCAGGAGGATGTGGCCACCTTGTTACGCGGCATACGCTATGTGGAGGCACTGCAGCAAACGGCTGCCTATGCGGCACACAATGCACAGCTGGTACAAATGCCACTCGATGAGTGCAACAAGGCATATGAATACCGCAGCGAGGAATACTGGCGTTGCTATGCCAAATATTTGACGGTTACCTGCTATCATCAAACGGGCACTGTTAAAATGGGCCCGGCCGACGATGATCAGGCCTGCGTCAGTCCCCGCCTGCAGCTCCATGGCGTTGAGAATCTGCGCGTGGCCGATGCCAGCGTTATGCCAGCGGTTGTCAGTGCCAATACTAACGCGGCTACCGTAATGATTGCCGAACGTGCCGTGGATTTCATTAGAGATGATTGGCAAGGCGTTGGGCATAAGGTGCGCCGGCATATGCATGCTGATGGTTTTTAGCAGAGTGAAGAGAGATTAGGGTGTCTTGGGAATGGGTGAATGGGTTTAGCTAGTTTATGGAATCATCATAAGTAAATTAATGGATACCGTGTGTGTGTGTGTCTGTGTGTGTGTGTGTAAGTGAGTAAGTGAGTGGGAGTGTGTGTATACCATCTATATGGGTTTAATGGCCCGTACAATAAAATAAACTATCTATTCTTTTTATTATTTTTTGTAATCTTTATCTACAAAGTGCTTCTAGAATGTGTATCCCAGTATACAATGGGATATATTATATAGTTGGGCCTATGTAATCTAAGTCTATTAAAATTTACACAAGATGATATTCGTGGATACTTGTAGCTTTCACATAATCTAACTGGGTCTATAAATTACTTTTAAAATGTATCAGCATATTGTAATTTTAAATTCCAATGCTTAGTTTTATCGTTAAGAACGCTTTTTTAAAAAGATTTCATTTATCGAAATTTATTAAGAGATTTTTATATCAGATGCTTAGTTGTTGTGAGTTTCTTCTCAAATATTATCTGTTATCTGTTGTACTTAACTATCAAATAAAGAAAAAGCAGCTTTGCTTTGTAAGTTGAGTTTTGTACTGAAAACAATACAACATCGCTTCAAGATACGCTCGGACTTAGTTCCAAGTTAGGGATTCACCAAATTCTTCATTTTGCTCTCAAAAACGACATCTACAGCCAAACGTATGTAGCACGAAAAGGGAATTCAGATTTCGTCGCGTCTAACAAGAATAAGTTATCACTAAGCTACCCAACTTGAGATCAAATTTATAAAAAAGTATTCTTTTTGATGAATCGGGTGTTTGCTTTTTGCAATAGAGCTTGTCATTGCACCAAAGCGAGCAAAAACTTTGAACCCATTTTATTCTTCGACTCGGAAGACAATTTTTTCGTTAACTCGAAAGTCTCATTTTCTTGTAAACTTCGAAGCCACTTTTTCTACTTGCAGCTGGAAGTTCTGAAATAAGTTTCAGTGCTGCTTTCCACAAAAAACATAAATCTAACGCTTTACGATTGCACATCTTAACCGTATTACCCCCAATCGTTTTAAGGTCAAAGTACTCGAATTGTATAAGTCCGCGAAACAAAGCTAAGCACCTTACTTATAGCACTTATGGAACATTCTTGTTCAAAAAAAGCAAAGTTCTATGCGTACAAATTTTCAGCACCAAGATCACCCTAAAAATAAATGGAATAATTTTTAAACATGAAAACTAAGCGCTCATTACTTTCCTGAAGAATTATTCGAAATCGCTGCTTAAACTTTTATAAGTTCATTCATGACATAAAACGAGACGTTTAAAAAGTAGTTCTACTCGTACAAGACCTTTTTAAGAACAGGCCAACATAGCTGACTAAGAATTGTTGTCTAAAATAGGAAATTCCATCTTGAAATATTATATATAGTTTGTACAATATAATTTCTATACAAGCAAATTGAGCGCGCATTATTATTACTTCTTGGTGAATTTTTTTTATATCCCTTCTTAGGATACATATAATCAATTTTTAGCGCTCCCTAGTTTATATGCACTTTTTGTAACTAAAGATTGGCTGAACGGATTTTAATAATCTAAATTTAGTTAAATGTACATATCATCAAACTTGAGCGCTCCCTAGTTTATATGCACTTTTTGTAACTAAAGATCGGCTGAACGGATTTTAATAATCTAAATTTAGTTAAATGTACATATCATCAAACTTTAGCGCCCCCTAGTTTATATGCACTTTTTGTAACTAAAGATCGACTGGACGGATTTTAATTATCTAAATTTAGTTAAATGTACATATCATCAAACTTGAGCGCTCCCTAGTTTATATGCACTTTTTGTAACTATAGATCGGCTGAACGGATTTTAATAATCTAAATTTAGTTAAATGTACATATCATCAAACTTTAGCGCTCCCTAGTTTATATGCACTTTTTGTAACTAAAGATCGACTGGACGGATTTTAATTATCTAAATTTAGTTAAATTTGTCTGATGATGACATTATTAGTATAATTATAGTTTGCAATAGAAAACTTAATCACATAGTTGGTAGAGGCGAAACTTTGACAGAAATCACAAAATCTTCAACTGCTTGATTTTTCGCTTATTTTGTGGTAATGCTTTAAGTTCTATAGCTTTTACAATATACAGAATACAATATTTGCTTTATAATTTTAGCGTCTTTTGAAGCTACAGACTAATTTAATATCACATCGTAGAGGTTACAATGGCGAGAATTGTATTAGTTAAACAAAGATGAGTCTGCGCACATTTGTCAAGTTGAAGATAGTGAATATTAAGCTACGAATATTGACTTAGTGAAATAATACTACGAGACCAAAAAAAATCGCTTTTCAGCATTTACAGCGATAATAAATTGTACACATACCAAAGCGATCTTAATAATGGCACAAATCCAGCCACCACTAACCAATCATACTTCACTCACTCGACGCACAGAAAAACAAACACCCTATTTCTCGTTGTTCAAATGTTGACAACTACAAACAAACTTTCATAAATAAGTAAATTTTATTGCGAAAAAATAAACTAAAAAATATAAGGCAATAATTATCCAAGTACTCGATGTACTCCATGCACTTATCTATACAACTTCTACATATTAATATACCCCACTCATAAAATCAACAAAATTGCGCTGAGTTAATCAATATATAGAGATACTCGTACTTCCAGACAAATATTAAATTTCGCTAGAATATTTGCAAAACAAATATATTTGTTAAGCTAAAAATATATGCACTCGAGTACCGCCACAAACCCATGAAATTGCAATCATCCAAAACTATCGAAATTCAACGAATATACGACATACAACTTTATTACCGGATAAGCTGTTTTATATATAGTAGGAAGTATCAGCGTTGGGTAATATAAAAAATTTACCATGTATATATCCCGAACTAATGGAATTTGATATGCCAACAAAATAACAAAAAACATAGATATCGATAGCGATTGGCGCTGGCGTTGCATTCTTGAAACTTCCTCTACTTAGGATTTGGCTTTAAGGTTTCTGAAGGAACGTATGTGCAGGATGCTTACCTGCGCTCGAATCGTATTTAATAAGTAGCATCCGCTTATTTTCAAGGCATCTCTCTTTGCTTTGTATTAAGAAAATTAGATTGGAAATTTATATTATCTAATTATGTCATGGTCAAAATTGTTCGCAATAAAGATTTACTTCATTGAACCAGATCCACTTCGAGTGCAGATCGAGCGTGTACTTCTTCGAAATAAATACCCTATGAAGTTGCTTAAATAATATATATGCTCGATCGATTGACTCAGTTATAACTTCTTTATTTATTTATTGTTACTAAAAAGGGCTACTACTAAGTCCAGTTGACCTTAAGATTAAACAGGTGAAAAATTTTAAGTTTAAGAAATAAATAATAACGAGGTAAATATGATAAAAAACTAAAGCGTATCCCTAGCCTGATGGGTTGAATTTTTTACAGATATGCACCGTCTCACAACTGGGGCTGGCTAGGAACTTGGATTTACAAGAAAACAGAAAGTAATATAAAAGTTTTGACATTTCTGAACAAAGAAACCAAAAGATCAACATTGAACAAATTGGGTTTTCATAGAAATAGATTCAAGAAATAGATTGAAAAGACCGTACATAGGATAGGAAATCGTAGAGGTTATTATAATTTACGCAGAAGACGCGAAAAGTATAATACAATGCATAATTAGATCTACAAAATGTTAATGCTAAAGGTCGAAAATTACGAATTTCTCTTGAAGAAATGACGAAAGAAATGTATTAGACTCAATGAGACAGAGTAAAAAAATAACACGCCGTGGCATGTTCTATGATCATTTAGAGAAAATATTTTTATAAGGCGAAGTCTGCATGCAGAGGCAAACGAATGTTGGGATGCCAATTTAATCCCCGAAGAGCGAATATTAAAAATTGTATTTTTACAAACAAAGCGTAGACAACTTTGGGAAAATAGTATTTTTACCAACTTTTCCTATGGCTTTGTCGTTTGAAACAAACAAAACTCTAAAGCACCGAACTGGGTTACAATAACTAAGAAACATACAACACGAAACCAGATAATGTTATAGTTAATCCGATATCAACTTCGACACAGTTCTTTAAAATTGTTTAGATGATGTTGCAGATGATGTTAAAGTCAATCCGATTTCAGCTTCGACACGATATCTTGAAAATAATTTAGGATAATGGAATATAACTAAATTAAAGTAAAAATCTCTACCTCTACGTTGATTTAAAAATGTTTATGATTTTTAATACACCTACAAAGGCAAGCTATACACGCTATATCAAAAAATAAAACCAAAATAAACTTGCATTCACTCGTATAAGGAAAATTTTATACAGAAAAGTTGTTGGTTCTAGTTCTTAGCATTTTTAAAAGCTAGGCGCTCATACAGACCAGACATCGGCATATCAACTTATTCAGTCACCCAGGGCATACTTTGCATGTTTTTAACAAACTTAATATAGCCTTTGTATGGTGCAGGGAATAAATATACAGGGTGCTCAGTTTATAAGATATAAATGAAAAAAACCAAAAAAATTTCCAAGACCAAGTTACGCTAGACATTGACATTTGTACCTCTATCAAAATATCACCAGTGTGTACCTAACGAAATTTTAATAAATTAATTTGTGATTGCGAAATAAGCGTTGACGGCAATATCGGACACATGAGTTCTAGAGTTCCAAGGCAAACCAATGGGCCTCCTCAATAGCATATAAAATATTTATGAAATTAAAAAAAAAAAAGTACACTACATTCAATTTTAATATCCAGTTTGTACCTGTACCTGTAGTTTCTGCAAGTCGCTTACTTATGATGACAAAGGTCTGCCTCTTTGAGCTCTGATATGGAAGTAGCTTGAAAACCAAATTTTTATATTAGATGAATTATTTCACAATCAAGGCTGTTTCTAAGATTTCTGCCTCAAGCCGATATTTTTGGGTAACTCGAAACAACAAAATATTTAAAGTTGTTAAATGGATCTCTAGACTATACGAGTTCGAAGCATAAAATACACCAGCTAATATCAAATAATTGCTTATGTGCCATTCCGTCCTTTTGAACCCAAACAATTGTAAGTAATTTATTTCAGTTCAAGTTTTTCTGACAGAAATTAAGATTTATTAGAAACCTTAATTAACCATCCCAAAGAAGTCATTATGTGGCCAAAACTTGGAGCCCCCATGCTTCTTCATAATAAAGATAATAACTTTTTTAACATTATGATCTTAGAAAAGTTAGAAATACCAGTCCGATAAAAAAAAAAAAAATAGGTAAGACTAAATCCGCTTTATAAGAATTTCTCAATCCCATTAATGTCTTAACTTGACTCGATAATGTTGAGTAGACTGATCGAGTCTTTCTGTAATTTTTCATTTAAATAAAGCAAAGTTGATGGGAAAAATATGTCGATACGATGTCCAATAAGAGCTGCAAGCTGCTTGCCATTAATTAAGCGGTCATACGTACGTGAAATCCGAATACTCTCACACAAAGAGTACATAGATTAAACCATTGTTTAATTTGTTTCTTAACTAATTGAAACGCTTGAATTGTATTCCATAACGTTCGTCATAATTTTTCTTCTCATGTTTATCGTTGCATATATATCATTATTTCCAGTAACAACTTAGTGCCAAAATGCCTTATTCCCAAGTCTTTCCAAAAGCAGTTCCAAGGTAAAATATAGCCTTATCGTAACAGAATTTGTCAATTAGAAGTTCATTTTTTTTTTATTAATTAATAGATTTTATTATATAGCACTCATAGCGCTAATCGCTCCAAAAATATAGAACATTGCTGAAAATTCATTTTTATCTCTAAAGCTTACACAATTCCTCTGATATAGTATAAGAGCTACTAAGTTTTATGCAAACTTTCATTGAAATCGTTTACATTATATAAGAGCGATCTCTTAGGATAAAAAATTTACTTTTTCACAAGTTGTATCCAAATCTTGAATATTATTTGGAAGAAGTCTTTTATAAGATTCGTTTGCGTTATTGTCGCACTGGGTATTCCAAAGTCGTCTAATGTTCGTGCTCGACTTGAGGGCTTGCCTTTTTTTAAATTATTTCAATAAAATATTTTTTTGTAAATCTTACATCTTTTATTAGGATACAATTAGTTTTACGAAAAATTCCCTAATTACTGGGGTTGTAACACTGAGCACATTATTACCAAATGAACATGGTTTGGAACAGAGAAAATCTGTATTTTGATGCAATTTATTTAGAAGTCGTGTAGACACGATGGGAACATTCTTACAGTTTCTGAAAATAAACAAAAAATCGGTGGATTCTACCGCTGGGATGTGAGGATGAGATACTCGTAAGAAACAATGAAATTCGATCGGTATTTGATCTGTATTTTGATGTAGATTATTTAGGAGTCGTGCAGACACGATGGGAACATTCTTACAGCTTCTGAAAATAAACAAAAAATCGGTGGATTCTATCGCTGGGATGTGAGGATGAGATACTCGTATAAAATTGAAATATTATTAAATAACATGGAAACTCCAGTATAACATTGGAATAATAAAGTTTAAAAATAGAGCACATTTCTTCTTGGTAGAGAAGACTGTTTAAATTTAGTCACTTGAAAGCTATTATTTTCAAAAAAAAACTATATACATTGCAATGCTTCCCGCATAACATTCAAAAACATTGAAGTCGTTATTATTATTATGAAGATTGCAAATTAAAAATAATAAAAAATAATAATAATTCAAAATATTTTTAGCTTCAATATCCATTTAGTATCGATAATGTTGATATGCCTAAAAGCGTCAAGATGGAGAGAACTTCTGCTATTATTATAAAACTATGGAGCTTCAGCCGTTGCATGATTGAGAAAACTCTACAGGGCATGCAATAGTGTATTTGAACTGTCGAAAATAAAGTAGATGCAACTTCGAGGCGGAGCTCTCTACCTGGTAATTGGATGTAAATATAGGTGAAGTACACAATCGTTGACTACCCTCATCATTAGTTAAATGTTAAACAAATCGAAGATTTCCGACAATGACAAGCACAACATATTCAAGATTTCGTAAAACATTTTTGATGGAGCGTCACTACTTAAGCTCGCCCGCTTGTGCATAGAATGCTTGATTGTTTTTAATGCTTAATTCGAGAATGCAGCTCATGTACCTTGAGTTTTAAGCAAACAACAAAAATACTATAAATTATATTATGTATCAAAACAAATAAATATGATATAACAATATGGGTGGTCCTCATAATATGTAAAGGGTGATTTTTTTGCAGTTCTAGTTTTTTGTTTTTGACAACACGGTTTTTTTTTGCAGCTGACTGCAGTTATTGCGCCCTCCCTGTGTTGCTGTCAAGCGCATTATTCTATAATTTAAATATGAATAAAAAACATTTATAAATTAATGAATTTTATAATTTTTAATTTGATTTATCGTAAAGCTAGCTCACGACGCAGCACATTTCTGGTTAAATGCACAGATCAATAATAAAAATTTCTACATTTGGACTAAGGAGCTATCCGTAGAGTAGCACGAAATACCATCCCAAAAATTCAGCGTTAAGTGTGAATTATGGTTTGTGCTTTTTTAAAGATGATGAAGGTCGGTGCGTTATTGTGAATGGCGAACAGCACTCCAAATGCAAGAGCTCGAACTGACAAACATAATGTTTCAACAAAATGCAACTACATGCCACACAGCAGGCAATATAATAATATAATGATGAATGATATTTCACATTTGGGGCCGCTCCACTGAATGCCTAGATCTTGTGATTTAATATTTCTAGACTATTGTTTGTGGGGTTACGTTGAAGCTAAGTAATAGTGCTGCAAGTTAAAGTTTGCCGGTTTGAATGATAGATGGCGCTAGCAATATGTATGCATTTCTTGTGAGTTGATATACGTGTCATTCGTCCCTGTTGACCATAACCTTCAAAAGTAGGAATATTTCATCAAAATAATAACATCGTTCTTGTTTACCACAGAAAAGATGTCGAATTTGAGGAATTCGTTACTTTTCTTATGTCACCAACGAAAAAAGCAGCTGAAACTGATTGATTGCTGGTAGAATCATTTGGGGAACATGGTCCAAGGATTAGAAGTTCGCCAATTCAATAGTGAAGATTTTGAAACATGAACATCCCGGTGTAGCGAAAAAGTTCGAGGACGAGGAACCGCAGGCGCTATTGAATGAAGACCCAAACCGATCGCAATAACAATTGGCGCAAACACTTAAGCCGGATAGCAATTTCTCAATGTTAACAGCCATGAGTAGGATCCAAAATTTTGGAAATGGGTGCCACACCAACAAAATGATAGGCAAATGGAAAATTGAAGAAAAATTTGTGAAATATTAAATCAACGGTTTTTGAGAAAATCTTTCCTGCATCAAATTGTCACCAGGGACGAAAAATGGATATATATGTTATATAGTATTTTAAGAATCCGAAAGGAAAAAAAGCAGGGCTTTCGCCTGGTGAGGCAGGCCCATCGACTGCAAGGCCAAATCGTTTTCAACAATGACAATGACCTGTGCTTGGTGCGACCAGTCTGGTGTGTTATACTACCATTTAGTAAAACCTAGTAAAATGGCTAATAAGGATCGCTCCCCACAACAAATCAACAATTTGCATAATAATTTGACAGTAAACGATTGGAAATTACCCAAAAACATGGCAAACTTAGCTTGTAACATGACAACGCGCCAGCTCATATAGCTCAGTTGGTAAAAGACACATCCGCCGTACTCTCCAGACCTCGTCCCGCCCGATTTTGATCTTTTCGCAACAATGGAAAACCCATTTTTAGAGCAGCGCTCGATTTGAAGAAGTCGGAAAATGGCTTGTCGGATTCTATGTAGAATCGAATGGTCAATACTTTGACTAAAAAAGTTTGCATGTTTTTCTGAAAATTCAGTGTTTTATTTATTGAAGAAACTGGCAGATTTCATATAACACCTCTGAGATACGATTGATACGACTGTAAAGTATAGCTACCTGATCTTTTCGAACAGCTTTTAATAGAAATATTTTCGTGCCCTATGGAGCTATGACATAATTTAGGTACATAAATTTAGTTTTGTAGTTTTGTTTATTATTTCACAGAGTCAATATCCTTAGAACCAACAACTTTCATTAACCTCGAAAGCTTAATGGCAGCGAACTCGCCTATTAACCCGAAGGCCATTTGCATTTGCCTAGCACTGGCAGAGCTAGCAAATTGACGCTATTTGGCTAAGTGAATCGCTGTTTATAATGACGCCGCCGCTCGTATTCGGCTATAAACTTTGTGGGTCCGTCGCTGTGCCCTTTGAACAGCCCTTAATAGAGATATTTCCATGCTTCATAATTTGTAGTTTTCAAATCCAAAGATGCCTAAAAGCAGCACATTCGTGACACGGTATAAACCCCTTAACAATAATGCTAACGCTAAAAATCAAATTTAATTTAAAAAAAAGTGACGCTAGATGGCGCCAGCAGTAATAATATATAATTTTATTGACTTAAGCGCGAACCTCTTGTGTGTAATAGAGAAGCTAAGCAAGGGTGTGGACTCTCACCGTTGCTGTTCATAGTTTGGGATGTGGACACTGCCGTTGATGCACCAAATCTAGAGAAGCCGGCCTGCACATAAACTGCTCTAAAACCAAGAGTATGAGGATCAATGCGAACAATAGCACTCAGTTGCACATTGAAGGCAATTCTTTAGAAGAAGTAGAACAAACCGAGTACCTCGGCAGCCAATTAACGAAGAATTGAGGAACTATAGTGGATATTGAGAGAAGAATCCAAAAAGCCAAGACTACGTGTGGGCAATTGAAAGACTTCCGGAGGGTGAATTACCTCCATCAGAAGACTAAAATTCAAATTTTCAACGCCTGCATTAAAACTGTGCTCTTAACTGGCTGTGAGACCTGGCTCAGCATCGTTGCTTGCGCCACATATTACCCACCTACTGGCCCAGAACTATATCGTACCAACGAAAGAGAAATCGCAAAGCGCACATATAGATTCCGAAGAAATCCCCCACGCACTACACTGGATTGAAATCAGCAAGGTTCCAGAGGTCGAAGCAGACCAAAAATGACCTGGCGCAGAACCGTGGCGGCAGAAAGCCAAAAATCAATGTGTGAACTCCCTACAATAGCAAGATATAGGAACAATTGGAAGACGTCTACCGAAGAAAACTGTAAGAAGAGACAATGTTTTTTATTTTTTTTTTAAATAATTTTTAAGTTGGAACGTACATAATTAATCAAACACTGATGCACTGAAAGCTAAAATTGAAGAATTCATTGCTGAGACAACGGCCGAAAGCGTATACCCATAACAAGGGGCACAATAGACCCATGAGGGTCGCAGTGCTCAAGAGCGTAGGCCCACCCAAGTTCACTCATATCCATAACAATTGCGCTTTGAACTCAAATAATAATTTTATGTATTTTTAAAAACAAATTAGCAAACTGCTAAAAAATCACCCTTTATATAGTAAGTTAGATAAAGATTAAACCCAACAAAGTCTTGGGTAGAGTTCTTTTAATTCTTAAAAAAAGTTGGAAAGTCCATGAGCTGCCAGCCAGTATTGCTGATAATATTAGATGTTATCGGAAACGAGTGAGTAGTGTGCTTTTGGTTATATATACGATTCCAAATATAACTGTCATACCAATGTTTAGGGGTTCTCTTCAGCGGGTATTAATATTGCGATTAAACGATTACGTCGCCAAAAATTTACTCACTAGCTGCCATTTGCAGTTGCCCTCTACGTGATCGCCGAAATATATACCTTATATGGTTGGTATATGGTGTACATAGATAGATAGACTCTATAGTATGTAGTTAGTTGGTAGTTAGTTGTTGGGCTTAGTTTCATTTGCTAGTTATATGGTCTTATATTGATGCAGCACGTCTGGGTGCGGTCTAGGTGGGGGCAGCATGTGCAGTTGCACTTAGCCGCACCAACGCGTGGCGGGAATCTAGCATTGGATCTAATCTTTTTGGCCAATAAAGATATTGCAGACCAACCAATGTTGGCTAACTTATCTGCTGCTGCTTGGAATCTGTCGTGGGGGGGTCATAAAACCCCCAAACTAGATTGCCTGGGAATAGTGCGCGCGCGCGCTTATCAAAACCGGCAAACCGCATACGATAATCGTAGTATGTACATATGTAGCTCCACTCCGGGTCACCTTTAGCTGCATGCTCTTGAATGTCAATGGCGGCTAATCTTGTCGCAACGCCGAAGCTGGCGTTCGGAGCACTCAACGCATTTTGGCAGGCGCGGCTTATTTATGTGCATGCAAATGGCCCAAGTGATTTACGGCGACGTAGCCGGCATACAAAAAGCACGCCGTGCTAGAACGTAAAACCGTACAAAGCCCGTGCGCTGAGCAACTGGCCAGCACAGTCGTGAGGCAGAGCTCCAAGGCAGCGCCACGCGCCAGCACAATAACAAGAGAACCAATAAACGTAGTTAATTTATTTCTATTTTTTGTTATATTAAGTATACGCCGCATTGAACAATGGAATTCTTGAGCGCTCAATGCGCGGCTCGCTCGGCGGGACCGGCGAACACTTTAATGTCATTATTGCTGCATACGCTTATAGCCAAATATTGTGATTTAAGCGGGCAACAGCAGTGGCCAGAGGATCATGGCGATTGGTTGGATAAGCAGGGCGGTTTTAAGCAGGATTACGATTTTATTGTTGTGGGTTCGGGCACTTCGGGTGCGGTTGTGGCTGGCAGACTGGCGGAACAGGCAAATTGGCGTGTGCTGCTGCTGGAGGCAGGCGGCGATCCGCCAATTGAAACGGAATTTGTGGGCTGGCATATGACTACACAGTTCTCCGAATGGGATTGGCAATATCACACACAGCCCAATGGACGTGCCTGCATGGCCATGGAGGGTCATAGCTGTCATTGGCCGCGTGGTAAAATGTTGGGTGGCACCAATGGCATGAATGCTATGATCTATGCGCGCGGCACACGTGAGGACTTTGACGATTGGGAGCGACGTGGTAATCCCACATGGGGCTATGACAGCGTACTCGAACATTTCCGTAAAGCGGAGGATTTACGCTCAACACGCGATGGCTACAAGCCAGGCGATCATGGCGTGGGTGGACCCATGGGTCTCAATAACTATCTATCCGACAACGAATTTCGTACTACCATACGTGCTGGCATGCAGGAGATGGGCTATGGCAGTGCACCCGATTTTACCGAAGGCTCTTGGGTGGGTCAAATTGATATTTTGGGCACACAGGATAAGGGCAGACGCATAACCACAGCACGTTCACATTTGCACATGGATACACCCAATCTGCATATTGTGCGTCATGCGCATGTCAAGAAAATCAATCTGAATGCCAAAAATCGTGCCGAGGGTGTTACCTTTGTGCATCATGGCAAAAAGGAGTATACTGTGAAGGCCACAAAGGAGGTTATACTCTCAGCGGGTGCACTAGGTTCGCCGCAATTGCTGATGCTCTCCGGTGAGTAGTAGTGGTAGTAGTTGTACTTTACACTTGCAAGCCAAGCTAACCATGCACACTGTTTTAGGCATTGGACCCGCCGCTAATCTTAAATCTGTGGGCGTACCTGTCAAGCTGGATCTGCCTGTGGGCAAAAATCTTAAAGATCATGCTAGCTTGCCGGTTATTTTCCAAATCGACAAGAGTACGGCACGCAAACCTACCGAAGAGGAGCTGGTGGACGCCATGTTTAATCTGCTTATGGGACGCTATAGCAAGCTGTTGCATCACGAGGCCACCGCCTTGACAGGCTTCATTAATACCACCTCGCTGCAGGGTCCTAATCCAGACATACAAACCACCAACTTCTTTAGTCTTATGCAAAGTCCTGAGCTGCGTGGCTATGTTAAGGCCACCGGTTTCAATGAACGCGTAGCCAAGAGCATACTCTCAGCCAACGAGAAATCCAATACCTACATAACCTATTTGCTGCACTTGAAACCCTTCTCAAGCGGCAGCGTAGAGCTGCAAAGTAATAACTTTTTGGATGCGCCACTAATACATCCCGGCTATATGACCGATGAGCGTGATGTGGACACATATATACGCGCACTGAATATCTACTCCCGTCTGCCCGATACCAAGGCTTTCAAGGATCGTGAGACAGCGCTGCATAAACTGGATCTGGAGGCTTGCAATGAGTTAACCTACAAGTCCGATGATTATTGGCGTTGCTATATACGTCACATGACCACAACAGTATACCATCCTGTGGGTACCACACGCATGGGTCCCGCCAGTGATCCCAACACAGTGGTAGACTGGCGTCTACGCGTGCACGGCACCGTCGGACTGAGGGTGATTGATGCCAGCATTATGCCCGACATTGTGGCGGCCAACACAAATGCCGCGTGCATCATGATTGGCGAGAAGGGCGCCGATATGATTAAGGAGGACTACTTGGGTGGTGCCGAGGGCACAAAGCATGCCGAGCTTTAAATTGATATTCACAGCACATAGCCATAAAAATAGCTTGCTATACATATTTTTTTTTTCTACATTTAATTTTTATTGTTTTCAATTGATAAAACGTTTAATATATAAACATTTTTTTTGTATTATCGTAAATCTTGATAATAGTTTGTTATTTTCTTAGCGCCAAGTGGCTGCACAATGCTCCTAAAACTGCACGTAGACCTAACTGCGTCATAAGCCTAAACAGTGCTGCTCAAAGTGTAGCTGCTGTGCTGTCAAACTGTTGCTAAAGGTTTGAGTGTCAGCTGTATTGATGCCAAACTGTAAGGCGATCATAATTAGTCAGTACACAAACCAAGCGCCAAATGAATTTTGTTCGTACAAGGCGATTTTTTAAGGGCCTTGGCTTGTTGAAAAAAAACAAAATTCAGAAAAATTATATGTTGCCTGTCGATACTTGGACCGAATTGTTAGATGTATCGCAAGCATTCGACAAACAGCTCTGCCCGAGAGCACACACGTAAGCTTCCGAAGTCATATCTTTATGACAGAAAGTTTTCCCTACCGCCGAACTCAAAATTAGGGCCTGAATTTCCCAAGGCAGCGTTCTTGGGCCAACTCTTTACCTCTTTTACACAGCCGACATTCCAAAATACCTCAACAAGCTTTACTCGTGGCCTAACCATATAGCGAGAGACTCCGCAGTCGATCCTGTTTTCGCCGTAAGCACCTACCAAGCCAGCGAATGCCGTTTTAGGGACGTTTAACTTAGTTATCATTAAGTTTTTTAAACTTGTTATGAAATTTTATATGAGAAGATACAATCAATAAAAGCAGAGTAAAAAAAATATATATATTCCAGAGACTTTTAAAAAATATTAATAAAATTTGCACATAGTAAAAGAATATCGTCTACAAAAAAGTTTAGATAAAAGTTTATACAATCAAACTAGAGTCGAACTTTTATATCAAAAAAATTCTATACGACAATGCCATTCACTTGGCTTTAACTTTTCTTGGAAATGTAGTCGACGAAGCTCCTACTCGCTGCCCCCAATATCCCGCTCGCTGCGTTTACTTCATCTATATGTATAATTGATGCGCGGAAAAAATCATAAATTGGTTTTAGAAAGTTTAATAGTTTCGTTTCCTTTAGCTGTAAGAATGTATATCGTTTCATGGCTGTTGGAAGAAAACAAGGTCATACAATTCATAGGCGACTTTGAAGGCAAATGCTGAGGCAGTGAACTTCGGAGCGAGTATGCTACTCTTTCAACGGCTACCACATTCTGGCGCAATTAGTTTTGAATTAATAGCGGCTTCTTGCAATTCTTTTATCATTTTAATATTCCCAGCGGCTTCTTCTCTCTCTTTAATGTTCCCAGCAGCTGCTTTTAGTATGTCTTCCACAGCGAAGCTCGAAATTTTCTAGGCAATGCTGAGTCCAAGGAATATATACAGCCAGTTTGCCGTCAAGAGTCACATCGCGGCATGGCTACACACACAGAGCACTACTATTACATTTTTATTTTTAGATTCGACAGATGACGTCTGCCGAATACTTGAATCTGATTCTGCAAGCAAAACTGACACGGGCAAGGTTAAGCTTTTGAAGCACAAATCCTGCCAAATGTGCTGGCCTTTTCACAGAAAAAGCAAACTGTCCAATAAAAACAAGCTCCAATGCGTTGTCAAGACAGCATGGAAATATGGCATTGAGCTATGGGGCACAACTTCATAAACAAACTTAGTTTGGAAAGATCTAAAAAAAAAAATAGTTGAGACAAATCGTAAGTGCATCCTATTATGTAGACATATGCCAACACGCCTAAAGTGATGAAGAAAATGGCCAAAGTCAGCAGTAGGCACATGTATAAAATGGACGCATCAAGCAATCACTTGTCCATCATCCATCTATCGTCAACAATGCCGACGCCTCCATCGACTTTACACACTCGACTCCATTTAGGGTTTCCCTAGACCAACACTATTTTCCTAAAACATTACGGGCAATTTTGGAAATTTTGGTAAATCAATCCACGATGTTGATATTTTTATTGATTACTTAAAAGAAAGTTAGAGAGAATAACTTAGTAGGACACCCATAAAATCCTGTTTACAAATTCGACACAAAGGTCTCGGAATAGACTCGGCAGTGTCTACCTTATAATTTTCGTAGCATACAAATTTTTTTTAAAACTAAGCAGGCTGTTCTGAAATTTTTTTTACTAGTTGAAGTGTCAAGCGGGTCGCTATTTTTAACGCGTTCCAATAGACTTGGGATTTAAGTGAACACTACCAAAGCGCTGCCTTGAAGGTGCCCTCTATTTGCCTTGATTTGACAAATCTATAAGTCGCTGCAATTTGGAGTTTTCTATTAAAAGTCGTACAAGAAGAACAGGCATCTATAGTTTGCAACTAAATACCAACAGGAGTGTCTTCATTTAAAAACTCATAATAGATTTCCTCAGGCAGTGTCTCTAGGGATTTCAATTAAAGAGCTACGATTTTAGGCTCAAAGACTGCCATTAAGTTAGGAAATCATTAATAATTTTTTGTTTTCTGAGCATTCACTATACGGATTCTTAAGCGATTAAAAACTAAACCTAAGGCTTCTTAAAACAAGAAGAATTCTGATAACGAAAAACGACTCTATAGAAAAGAAGTTAAAACTCTTAATAGCTTACGTCGAAGCAGACGAACCCAGCTCTGGATCTACAATGCGTAAAGTCCATGCTGCTATATGGTAGTGAGACATGGCTTACCACCAAGAAGATGACACAGAGACTGCAAGTCTTCAGCCACAAATGCTTGAGGATTATTTTGGTCAAACAGAATATCCAATGCAGAGCTGTCTTGTCTCACATGTGAGCCCCCAAGACATCTCCAAATAAGGAAGAAGAAATGAACATGGATAGGGCATGCTCTGAGAAGATTTTGTCAGGATGGCACTGGACTGGAATCCGCAAGAGAGCAGGCAGATCGGAAGACCCAAGGCAACTTGGAGAAGATCCATCCCCCAAGAATTGGCCAAGATGGCACAAAACAGGGTTCATTAGAAGGCTCTAGTAGAGGCTCTAAGTTCCCAAGCGATTCCGCTTCCAATCGACAGCGTGGGGCATTCACTGTTACAACCTGATCTATAGCGACGATATGATTGAAAGCAAGTAATAAGTTCTAAAACATTTCAAGATTTTGGACCGCAACCGCCATTAAGTAAGGGCAATCAGCATTCGTAGTACGCCAAACGTGCCTCGGGTCTCTAAGACTTACCATGAAACGAACGTCAAAGTATGAATACATCAAACGTTCTGAAGCCTCATTTAAGCGCATAATCGTCACGTGATATAGTAAAGCTGATTTAGTTCAACGTACCTGTAAAAAGAGTTTAAAAAAAGTAAGTAATTTGTATAAAACTATTTGATGTTAAGGTTAATTTTTTAAGGTTCTAAAAAAAATTAAACAGCAATCCGCAAAATATATAAATTGCTTATTTCAATAAATAGCAAAAATATTATAATTAAAATAGTCGTTGCTTATATTTAGTACCACAAAAAATAATGTGGAGACTTCAGGTTCACTTGACTTAGCTGGCCCCTTAACCGGCTTTCCTATCAGTAAAGCAATAATTATGAGGAACTAACGACGAGGAGTTGTAAGAACCACTGGAAGCTTACAGCAGCTGGCCGAGTTACTAAATACTTCGTAAAAGAACTGTCATCCAAAGCTGTAGACTTATTCCTCCAACTCGAAAGAAGGAATCTGAAAGCTTTGGTGGGGCGCATCACGGGACACAACCCTTGCGGCCAACATATGGTTAAGCTGGGTTTAAGAACTGAGCCAAGATGTCAGAGGAGGGTAACAATACCGCGCACTTTCGATGCTATTGTTCAGTTTTCTCAAGCACAAGGCTGCAAACCCTGGGCAGCGATGTGTTCCAGCTTCTCAACTTGCTCCAAGAGACGACTAGGTTCGTGTAGTGGGTTTCTCTGCCTCTTTCACCTTTTCCCTTTCTTCACTTCCCAAACACTATCTAATCCATTCCGTATCCGCTAAGACACAATGGGCTATTAAGTTGAGGCGTTGTTTGTCTGCCTCACAACTAACTATATCATCGGCTTGTTGCAGCATCTTTTGGAAATCAAAGGTAAGCTACGTACGGTGCGTTTGTCATTCACAATAGAGTTCCGGCCTTTGTCGATAGCGCAAATCACACAAATTCTTCTGTTTGCTCGTAATTCTAAAAACGTCAATTAGCTTATTCTAAAAAAGACAACTTTTTATGTTTTTTTCCTTATAAAACTAAAGAATTTGTAAGCGCTGTTTGTTTGAAAAATTAAAAAAGACCAAATTATATTATTTTTATTTTTAAACATTCCAATGAAGTCTTCTGATTTTATTTCTTTATCTAGCATTAATTCATTAATATCTGCTTCATTTATATCAACCAAGCCTAATTCTTCAACTAATTCTTGGCCCCACGCAATTATCTGAGAAAACTTCTACTTCAAAGATATTATATTTTATATAAAAAAGTAAACAATTTTATTTTAAAATTTAAAAAATCGCTTAAATTCGAAACCAAGTACCGCGTGTACAGTATGTACACCAATTTTAACATAAATGTTGGCCGCGACTCTTCTATAAATTGATCCAAAAGCTTGCTCCATACGTCAAACACTCTCCAACATATTGTGTGGTATTTCACATATAAATTCCTCAGACATGCGCCTAAAGATAGTCCTAGAAGAGCTATGTAAGTTACTCAATCTAGATGAATCCAAATGGAAAATAAATGGCTCACTGAAGTCGCCTCCCTATTGGAACATTGTTTCGCATGATCCGTGGTATTATCTTGTTGAAATGTTATTGTAGCCAAATCAAGTTCTTTCATTTTAGAAAAAGTTTGTAAGTATCGAATGGTAGTGTGCGTCATTCACAGTAACGTTTCGGCGTACGCATTTTTTTCAAAAAGTACGGCCGAATAATCTTCGACCCATTGATGCGCAATAAAGAGTACCTTTTTAGGGATGCATTATTATTATTGTTGGTGTAGGATAGCACCATGACTTGTAGATCTGTCTATTGAATCCTTACGATACATTAGCAGTTCTTTCAATGTTTCTAACCAGAAACAGTCTTAATGAGACATATATTATATATTAGTTGTTCATTTTAGCAGTATTAAGCTTCGTCACTTATAACAATTAGTCAATCAAACACTTGTCCTACAGAGTAGCCATAAATTTTTGTAATAAATAAGCTAAGCTTTATTGCTGAAACAAATTTTTTCGCTTAAACACTTGATAACCGAACATGATTTCATTTTTGATCCAACTGAACATATTCAATAGTCTCATTAACTGCATCAGCACAAAAACAAATTGCTAAAAAAATCACCCTTTATTATATTTGGATTTTACTTTTCAGTCTCAGTAGGCGCAAAATTGCTTGAAAATTTTTCATACTAATTCTCGTTACAAGTTACTTCAGTCGAGTTTGAAAATTTGTACAAGTAACATATCAAAAAATAAAAAGTTATAGTTCCGGAATTAAATAACAAAAATTAAAAGTTACTTTTCATTTGGCAAAAAAAGGAAAATATAAAAAAAAATTTCAGTTTTTTTTTGACCAAGTTTCGGTCTCATTTGCTACAAGGAAAGCAGCAATGATGGTAAGTATAAAGCAGACCAAAGCAATTGCGGATTTTTAAGTACAAATTTTATTTTCGAAAACTGCAGCTTTCCGCAAAACATGATGCATTCACTATTTAATGGCACTACGAACAGCGGGGACACGTTAATACAGGATTGAGTTTATATATATTTTGTATACTACTATATATTTTCTATATAGTTCAGTTACAATTTGAGTTGGTAAGACACAACTTGCAACAAAGTTCGATTTCGAATATTACAAATTGTGCAAATATTTGCAGTACCCTTATCAGAAGTATTTGCATCAAAAATACTCTCCTTTTTAATATCCTTTTATATGCAATAGCATTGATAATGTTGTAATACCACACAAAACGGCTAATATTGTTTGACGAACAATTAAAATACATTTTATATTTTTTATATTTGAATTGTTTACTTATTTTTTTATTGAAAACCGTGCCAGAGGGGCGGGTCTATTAGCACTTTCTCCCTTTGTTTAGGTAACAATTAATTTCCAACTTTGCCGCTAATAATTGATATTTGCACATATATATATATTGAGTTCCGACTCGGCCATCCAATAATTTGCCTTGTGCATACAAACTAATCATAATTGTTGACTCATGCCGAACCGGCGCTGCATGGAGACCCAACAAGCCAACATAAAGCCCACCAAACACCATTAGATGCCGTGAACTGCACAAATTGCGGGTAATGCTCATGTAATGTCCGTGTCATAATTGGGCTATAGGGGGCAAGGGAATACTACTACTACCATGTGCATGAAGATACATGTACTCGGACTATGACAGCAGCAATTTATTTAATTTTTGGGGGCAACTTAAACTTGATTAAGCAATTAGTTGAGCGATCAAGCGCGTAGCGTCGTAGTAGCAGGTATTATCATATTTCTGCAGCGACTTGGAAATACGCTGCTGTGTATTCGCTCCTCGCTTTTGTTTCTAGAATTACATAATTTGCGGCTTTCAAAGTCATCCGAACTGGAAATTCATTATTATTAGCGCGATGATGCTAGTTCAATCTTGGCCTCCCCTTGAAATATCCTTCATTCTTCACGATGTAGAGCTAGCGTTCTTCAGTTGCTTCGTCCAAGAAACTCTGCAATTTGCTCCACATTGTCTATTCAACGAGCACTTGAACAACCTCTGCTTGCTTAGGGTGTGTTTTGGAAGACTTCAAATTGGGCTACTGGGGTTCATTCTTTGAGCTTGTTCCTTTTGCTGATTGCTGGTTCATCAAATTCTTCCGCGCATACGTTGTTATATCGCAGAAAGTTACAGATGGGAAAATCCAACTCGTTAAGCACATCAAACCCATGCGAATGATTTGGAATGAAGTATAAGATATCTCTATGGGATAGAGGTTTCAAAGTAATTGAATATTTATAGATTGCATGATTCTATTGTAGTTGAATAAAGAGCACATAGGGATTGGCTTTTGCAGCAGCGAGGCGTAGCGACTCCTGGTTCATTGACAAGGAATTTGTAAGCCATATAAACCCCTACCCCTTCCGAGGGGAAGATGAAAAAATAAACTATTTTTAGTAATCAATTTTTCAGTGATAGCAGCCTAACCGATCAGCATAATATATGATTCCATTATAGTTGAACGAATAGCGTATAGGGGTTGGGGATGCAGAGCCCTAGTTCATTTATGAAGAGTTTGTAAGCAACATCCATCGTGACCAAGTTGTTACCCAAAGATAATAATATAAATCAGACATTCATTTTTGCATGCATGATCCATGATCATATTATAGTTGAATTTAAAGCCCATTGGGATAGAGAACCCTAGTTCATTGATAGAGAATTAGTAAGCCATATGAAGCCTCATAGTCGCCAGCTTGTTACCCTAGAATGAGTAGACGCAAAATGCTCTTTCTTCACTTATAGCAGCCAAAAGTGGCAGCAACGGGACTTGTGTCAATCCATATCTCTTGGTTGCAGCAAAGCAGCAAATGGCACTTAAGTTCGAAGCCGGACGCCAGCTCTCGACTGGATAAGTCATACACAGAAGTTTGCATCGCACACAGTACAGCTGAGCTCTGAAGAATCTCAAACTGTTGCGTAATCAAAATGCCTATGATCTGGCGGCTACAAGTAGTGATACCGCCATTTGGTATGGTAGTGAACTCCAAAAATAAGGATGGTACGGTTCCGACTTTTTCGAATAAAGCCAAACATACAAGATTTACGTCTTAAAGGCTGCACCAATCAGCCCCTTGTTGCCACACTTTTAACTTTTATCTATCAGCACTCCATCAACCGGCTGGCACTACCTGTCTTCTCTGCTTACCATTCCCCTTAGAGATCCATCATCCATCATCCAGCTGTTACGTCGGGATGTTGCTTGCGATGTACTGCATCTATTTGAGTCATTAACCGGCGATGAGGCGGTAACCAAAGCTGTCAACGAGACTTATATGCCCATAAAATGGGAAACTTAGGCGAATATATTCTTTCAGCGCCACTTTTTGGCATAGAATATCTTCCATTTTAGCATGTGTTCGGATATGCACTCTTTGGAGCATGGAAGCCAACGACGAGGGCTTGCAGTGAACTGTCAAAAAATCAAATTGATTTTTAGCAAAACAACTGTCCGGTACCAAAAACAACCAGTCTAACGATTTTTGTGATCTACCCACAACCCATCCAGCGTCAGTCCTAAATTCTAGTGACTTGAAGAAAGCTGTATCATCTATGCTGTGGCATATTTCTAATCCGCTAACAAGCTGAAGGGGCTCTCAAACCATCGAGTTGAAGAAGCACTTCTGCTTAAGCATTTTGAAAAGACAATCTTAGAATAAAAAATAAATAAATTTATTTACGGACTTTTTGCCGCAAACGGAGTTACACCGATTCTAATAAACTAATAGATGCCTATTACAATTCGACAGATTCTACATAGTTTAAAATTGCTGGGTAGCCAGTTAGATGATAAATACTCAGGTCAATTTACTATCGAAAATCAATCTTTTAAATGTCAACAAAAGGCATCACAATATCGGAGCATGTGAACCACCACAGTCAGAGCTATAACAAAATATTATCGGATTTTTAATGTAATAGCTTTCTTTGGGTTTTAATAAGCGCTTTTTTGACAAGGATAATTTCAGTTCAAGAATCCTACAGGCAATACAATGTCATTATTGAATATATTTCGGATTATATGCGCGAAACTTATCGTCTTTCAAGTTCCAACTTACAACTATGTACATTTTCTTTCAACAGCTTTGATTTGACTAGTTCCAGTTTAAGTCGCTAAAAGGTCATACAACAACATTAGCGATTAATTTTTCCCCCTTGGAAAGCAAAACTTTCAAGTTACAACTTTGTAATTTTTTTCTTAAACGCTTTTCTTTGACAGCAGCAGTTCAAGTTCAAAAATCTTAGATTAAATGCAACATAGCTTTTTGTTGACAGAGTACTTTCAGTTGAGAAATCTAATAAGAAACCAAATATAAGTATTCATGAAGTTCAGATATCTTTCGAATTTTGAAAATAATAAGCAGCCAAGTCACAACTTTGTATTTTTTTGTTAAACGCTTTTCTTTTATCGAACTAGTTAAAGTCCAAAAATCTTAGAAGAAATGCAACATCATCTTGCACTCTGTATGCGCTTTTTGTTGACAGAGTACTTTCAGTTAAGAAGTCAAATATAAATTTTGTTGAAGTTCAAATATCTTTCGGATTTTAAAAGTTTTGAAAGCAAAACTAAAAATCATCCAAGTCACAACTCTGTAATTTTTTCTTAAACGCTTCACTTGTACAGCACTAGTTCCAGTTCACAAATCTTAAACGCAATCTAACCTCATTCTTGTTCAAGTTTCTATATATTTAGGCTTATCTCCCTTGAAACGCAAAACTTATTGTCTTGACATTTTCAAGTCCAACCAGCTTATGCACTGGTTCAACAAAATCAAGTTCAAACATTATAATATTTAAGTGTATAAAAAATAAAAATAAAAATAAAACAAATTAAAATTAAAATTGAAATCACTTTAGTTCACTTCACGAGCAAACGTCTTGTGGCTGAGCTATGAGCAGTTTGCCAAGAGTTGGAAATGAGTTACGATGTCGGCCGCACACACAAACTTATAATCTCATGCCATCAGATACGTGCATAGCTATCCCCGCCCCCCTTATAAGTACGCTTCCAAGTGCGACTGCGCAGCTAATGCGAATGACGAGCAGAAATCAGAAACCACTGTGCACAGTGGCCGACAATTTGAACAGTTTAGGCAAGCGATTAGATGTAAGTTGCTTTTGCTGCCGGTATCAAGCGTGTGTGGTAACCTAAATCTTAGAGTACATCGAGATACACACACGCACGCACACACAGACACACATACACACGCGGTCTTAGAGAGATACACAAACTTTGAGATACATAAAAAATTATAGTGACAAAAGCCGGCGCCGCACCTGACAGTCAGATACAAGCCGCCAGAGCACAGTTATCTAATACACTCGAAGAAACAATCGCGTGAATTTCAAAAAACTATTTGAATTTTGCATTTCTGCTCAGTATTGTATGAATAAAGGGTGATTTTTTTTACTAATTTACTTTTTGGCATCAAAATCTGATAAGGTCGTTTCTTGAAAATGCCCATAATTAGCGCTAGAAACAGCGCGATCTTCGTATAGTAAATCCAATTACTATTATAAAATTTCGAATCCCCAAAAAAATTACAAATAATTAACGAAAATCGTAGAATAACAATACACAAACATTACAATATCTATCGTATAGTTAATCTAATTATGGGCAATATTGTCGAAATATTGGGCAAAAAACGAAAAAATATCAAAAGCGAAAAAATCTGAAGCTCACAGAAACTGAAATACAAAAAAATCCTCAAATAGCAAATTTGATTCTGTACATGAGGGAAATAATCCTTTAAAATTTTTTTAAAAAAGAGTTCACCAAAAGAACATACATACACTAAAATCACGAAATCCTCAAAATAGTACATTGAAATCCCGAAATAAAGAAAAGGCTATCCTCAAAACAGCTGAAAAAATGTCCATGCCTAGAAATAACAAAACAGAGTAGGAACAATTTTTTCTTTACAATTTTTTTTTTTAAATCCTTATCACATTCTACTCCAAAATAATATAACAAAGTAATAAAACCATGTAGTTAGATTTGACGATCCTATGTGGAGCATAGGGCGAACACAAACTCCTTTCAGCGCCTTCTCTCATGGGCAATACTAGGTAATTCATTCCATGTCGCTCTCTCCTGTTTTTCTGAAAGCACCGTTCTCAACCAGTTCTGTCGAGGGCGTCCTCGGCGCCGGGTACCCTGCGTATTCCATTTGAAAGATCTCTTCTTTATAATTACAACTTCAATTATAATTCACAATAGAGCGGAAAAATACAAAATTCGGCTTATGTTTGGAAAGATCACTTTAAGTTCTTTTAATATAATCGAACCATTTATCAAGATTGTGATAGAACTCTTTATACTCTCATCTGCGTATTTATTATACTTACCTTAAAATCTACACTGAAGTGTTGAACCAATAATGTCATCCGAAAGAAATATTAAAATTAGTCGCAAATAAATCGCTTCTTTTAGAATAAAAATAAAATACAAAGCCCAATTCTTTTATTTGTGGCCAAACAGTTTTCGTTGTGACCATTAGTTTTCTTTATATAAATCCTAAAATAAGGAATTCCTAAGAAATTCTCAAAGAACGAAAAATATCAACATAAAATTTAAAAAATCTACGAAAGCACGATTGAACGAGTTGAAATTTCTTTTTCTTTCTAAAATCGCTTCTAAGAAAAGATGATTCAAGCTATTGTTTACAATTAGAATAAATCATATAATCGAAGTCCCAAAAAAAGCGAAATATTACCAAAATCATGGAACAAAAATATAAATGCTGAAAATAAATACCGACAAAATTATAAATGATGAAGCGTGCTTCAGAAAAAACAAAAAAATTCAAATCGAATTGTAAAATCGCTTGAGAACAAGTACTAAGTACTTCAATTCCAACAAAAGGAATATTTTATGTGGATTGAAAATGGAAATTCTGTTGCCAAACAATTAAATAAATCCACATAAAAATATAGCAACTGAGAATCTGTCGCTTTGGGAAAATTAACTGCTCTGTGGTACGATTAAGAGATGTCCAGTTTTTCCGAAAAAATCGGCGATTCAAGCATTTGCTTGACCTTGTACATTTTACGTACAGGAATAAAAAGAAGTCATTCGGTGGCAAATCGGGACTATCTGGAGGATGATTTATCAGTTGTATGTTTTGGGTGCTCAAAAATACAGTTGTTTGAACCGATGTGTGTGAGTTCGCATTGTCGTAGAATGTAGAGTGATCCGTTTTCGGCGGTTGGTCTTTCAGATTTCTTGCAAGACAACTGGCGAACAAATGATTGTGTATCACTTAGAATTGACTGTTCTGCGTTGTTCTAGTGGTACACATGTCCAGTTTTGGGGATAAAACAGGAGACCATTTTCTTGGAAGTGCTTCATGCGCGCATAACTTTAGTTGGTTTTGGCTCTTCTTCAAACACCCATGCAGTCGACTGCTGTTTACTTTTGGGCTCATACGCGTAAATCCATGATTCTTCAGCTGTCACGATGTTCTACGCATTCGTATTTTTAGAGCATTTCTTTCGACCAATCGACACGAGAATTTTTTGGGCGATTCACAAATTGTGAGGGATGCAACACGCACAAATTGTTTTGACAGTCAAATGTTCAGGCAATATTTAAGGTATGCTGGTCCCACTGCTACCTAGGGTTGTCTCAATCTCACGATAGCACATATGATGATCTTGGATCTTTCCGGAATACCAATTGATTTTGAACGACCTTCACGAAATTCTTCTTGTAGTGAACTATGACCACGTTTGAATTCACCATACCCCATCGATAAATACTAGGTTTCAATGAAGCTTCATCGCCACTGTTGTTGAGATAATCCACATCGAAAGTTATAAAAAAAAAGTAATCGCACGAAAATGTTTGCGTATCTTTTAAGTTAGTAACAACAACACAAATAGAGGTCATATGTCAAAACGTTCTGATTATTTTACAATAGAGCTATCAGTTGCCAGTACTAGGGTTGCCCAATACCGAAATATAAAGGGCAACCCTCGCATTCCAGCTATAAACAGAATTTTCCGGTAAGTGCAATTGTTTTTAACTTTTTTCCTTCATTTATAATTTTAATAGGAATCAGTTGGTATGGCTTCTATAAGACTACAGCAGCAAATCCATAAACTACAGAGTTCCTGAAGAGAAGAGCAGTTAGTCATTGAATATCGCGCAATAATTTTGAGATGAAAACCGCTTGTTGAAAGTCACTTAAAAATCGAGTTGGCGTTACTGAAATCGTAGTTAAGTTGGGGAATTTTGCAGCATACTCAAAGTAAGGAGCTGAATCCTAACTAGAAATTCCCTTACATTCATTCGCATGGAAGTTACCAAAAGATTTTCAACTTAATCTTCAAATAAACGCGTTCTGTTAAGAATGAAAAGTCTAACCGGCAAGTCCCAAACGGAAACTCCAATTTTAGCAGCTTTTCTTCAGACCCAACCCGCCTTAATTTTTCCCAGTGTACTTAACTGTCTGCAGCCAAGCAGTACTGAGCGGGAGCGCATGCCGTTCCAACCAAGCTACTCAGATACTGAGATATTTTTTGTGAATTATATACTCAATCTCACAAGATAGACACACATGGTATGTGTTTATCGTGCAGTACACTTGCAAGTAGCCCTGGTCGCAGTTGATATTACTTCATAACCCCATTTCGCATGACAGTGACGGGCTTTTGTTGTTGTTGTTGGTTTTTCAAGTTGGAGCTGAAGTTGGGGTAACTGCTGCCGCTGCCGCTGCCGCTGCCGGTTGGTTAATGAAGTTCATTTTTCATTTTAAAATTTTCAATTTTTCAATTTTGGAGTTTTTTTTTGGTTTTTAGGGCTTTGAAGCATGCAGAAGACAGCGGCATTGTCTTGTGATAAGGCATCAGTGCTGTCTGACTATTATATCATTTGTGGGCGTTACATTAAGTTTTATGTACTAAAAATTTTTCACTTTTTAATTAAATTTAAAATTGTTTAATACTGGCTTTAATTTTTTGTTTTTATTGAGCAATTGCAGTGCCAAGTAAGTGCCGGAAATATTTGGCATTTAATGTTTTGTTCGTAAAATAAAATTTCAGTCAAGTCCACCCTACCGGAAATGGTTTACAAATGTAATCAACAGTTTAGGCCAACATTTAGTACATCATCTTGTAATAATTGCTGTGTAATACTTGGACATGCTGAGTTGGCGGCATCTTAAGTTTGTTGTGGGAAGTTAGCCCTAAATCAACTGGCGTATAATAAGGCTTAAAAAGGTTTCATCTTTTAAAAGAGCCCCCTTGGTTATATCACAAACGCTTAAGTAGTAAATGCTTAGAAAAAAATAAAAATATCATAACAAGATGCAAGAGATTGGCTATGTCTCTGGGCCTTATACCAGAAACAAATAAAATTGCATTAGAGGCCACAAAAGTAGACGAAGCTATTGCCACATTATGTTTCAGAGATATCCTAAATTATTCAGATAAACAAAAAAAAAAATAAAATCTTATAGAAAGAAAGAAGGTACAGGGTGCGCCATTTTTTATATCGGTATTTCAATATTGAACAATTTGAATATTTGACAACCGATTAACTTGACTTCACATCTCTTGGAAAAGTCAATTCAGTACAATTTCAAGCATGTATTGCCTCACACCCACAGAAAGCGCCGAAGTTACTTTATACATTGAAAACAGTCGTTCGGTTATCTAAACTCCACGTGCCTACTGTCGAAAATATCATGGCAAACAGGCAGCGTGTGACAATACTATTCGTCGTTTGGTTTCAAGTTTTTTTTTGAGCACGGAAGAGTATTTGGGGAACGCAGAATACCTGACCGTGACCAAAAAGTTACTCTATGGCCCGACGTTTGCGCCAAAATTATCTTTTGGACTTATTTTTGCAAAGAGAACCAAACGGTCGATGGAAACCGATATCGTTGGATGTTGGCCCACTATGTCTGCCCACAAATGCGCGAAAATGGACTTGAAGATTACTGTTTTCAACATGATGGTGCGACATGCCACACTACGAATCCAATAATCGAATTTCTGCCACGAAAATTCTCTGGACGCCTGATGTCAAAAAGAGGCGACCACCTAAATCTCCGAATTTGATCCCCCCGGACTTTGTTTGTCTTATTTGAAAAGCAAAGTGTATGCCAGTAAGCCTCAGGCCATTGAAGGACTCAAGGAAAATATTCGTGCCGAAATCATTGCTATACCAAGTGAGATGCTCGAAGAGGCAATGGAAAACGGCTCAAAAAGGGCATATTTTGCTGTGGCCAATAAAGGCGGCCACTTGATTGATATTGTGTTCAAAAACTAGTCCTGGATAAATTGCAAAGCATCAAATACCTCACATGCAGAAATTGGTTGTTTTTGTTTTTCAGGAGAGGCAAGAAAAAGGTTATAGGTAGTCGGTAGCCTAGTAGGAGTGAATCCACCAAAATCAAAATGGCAGCTCGGTGGTTTGGTTGCCCGCAGCAGCGCCAATCAATTTGCTGAGCACTGGCATCGCTAGCAAAATAACACTATTTGCTCGAGAAAAACTTTATTATATTTTGCCATGATTCGATTTCCCACAGCAGGTCTGAAATCGCGAGCAAATAGAAGCCATTTGCCCAACGATATAATACAACGTCGTTATTCGGTTATAAACCGGAAGTGCTTAACAACTTCGCATGGGAAGGACTGACTGAAAACTCAAATTAGACTATTAGGGTACACGGTATGCAAAACCGTAGATCTTTGGTGCGATTATTTAAGAACACCGCCTTTCCGTTTCGGCTATAATCTATAGGACCCTGCACTATTTAAACAGACTTTAATGAATGTGCTTTAATCAACTAGAATCTGTGACAACCTCATTTAATGTATCATATATTAATGTGTAACCTCCTAAATTTATTTTTAACATTTTTTTCTTGTGCCTAACCTTCTCTGACCTCCTAAAATCAGGAAATCTGAGCTCAAATTTGTGATTGTTTCGGTATGAACGCCTCCATTATAAATAAAATATAGCAAACCGTTTTAAAACGCCCAAGCGAACTAATGCACCTCAAGGCTGCGCATGGGTAACAGCTATTAACTTCTTATGGCCAATTCCTAAAGCCTGACAAACTGCAACAATTTATGCGAATTACAGCTCAGCCATACGCTGCATGGAAATGTCTAACTCGGAAACGGCTCATCAACCATCGAAAGACACAACAACTATATTTCTACGCCAGACGAACAATCTCTACGAACTATCTAACAAAGTTAGCTACCTAAAAGATACAAATACCCAAAAACATTTGAGGCTAATTATCCTTCAACTCCTACTATTAAGTTTTAATCTCTACCATAAACTTACATTGCTTCATCCCAAAACCATGCCATAATATCTCGCATCAATTAGTTGCACTTGTTTAAGGGAATTCAACTTGTCGTCGCGTCTCTAAGGTTATCAACACAACCAAGTCATTAACATTTAACTTAATGTATGCCCTTTTTCTAAGAGCAGCATGCCCTTGCATTGTGGGAATTTTTTTTTCAAGTTTTTATTTTTGTAGACCAAGTCAAGATCTCTGGTCAGCATAACATGAGTTACTTGTGGGTTAAGCAAATATTGACATATATTAGACGCGTCATGCTGGCCTACGTGAGCCAAACAATGACAACTTGACAGACGACAGACGTCGATGACAACGTTGACAACAACGGTATGAACGCTGACGATGAAGAGACGGATGAAGAGCTGGAGCGGAGCACAATATCTTCAAGTGCATACATAACAGTTAAATGCGCATGAAGGTCGTTGAGTAAGTGAAAAAAAAACCAAACCAAGATCTAAAAAACCAATTCGACCAAAGATACTCGTTCGGCATAAATTGCCATGTGGCAGGAGACAGCGCCGCCACTTGAAGCCACTCAATTACGAATCGGTTTGAAACGGTTACAGTGCAATACTCACTCACACACACACACACACAGACGCATGCGCGGCATGTGCGTCTATTAACCGTTTCGAAATATAAACCAAAAGGAGTCTGAGCACAAAAGCAACGGAACGCTTGGCTAATCATACACTGTGCGAAAAACTTAAGGTTAAAAATTACAATTGTTTGTGATACAGTTTAAGATAATTCGGTAGAGATAAAACCATAATAATTAGCACATAAGATGATATAAGATGTATTATGTTTTAGAAAAAGAGCCAAAAAGCATTATTGGAATATAAATTATAGATTGCATTGAACGTTTGGATGAGAAAAAATTATAAATACTGTTATAATAAGGCATAATTAGATCCAGAAAATTGTTGGGGTAATGAAAACAAATTGCGAGTTACTCTAGAATTTACACTAAAAGTAACTTTATTAGGAATCATAGAAGAATCAATTAAGACAAGTAAAAATTTAGGCGGGAATAGTACCGCATGGCAAGTTCTATAGCGATTATTTGCTGTGAGAAGTTTTAGAAGGCGAATGGTCAGATTAATAAGCTTAATAGATGGATCAAATTGCTTTTGTACAGACTCGGTACTGACCTGAACTGACCGCTACAAACACATGAGCCATATTGTGAAATTGGGCAGACGTGAGAAATATAGAGAGGTAAGCATCTTTAAACTCTTTTGACGTTTAATAAATAATTTCTTATATTTAAGATCTGTCACTTTTGGAAAACAAATTAATATTTTAAAAAGATGTTACGGTTGATATTGAAATGGAAAAAATAATGGTTGGGCCATTTTCTAGTCGTAAGCAAGAACAGGCTGTTGTACATAATAATTGGGTGGATGAGCAGATTCTCAATGTATCTTCTTGTAACACTTCTAGGACTCATGCTGCTAAAAGGTATTTCTAGGGTTTGCCTAAATTTGTAAATCGAAATTTGTTGACCTTTTAATTGTTGACATTTATATTATATTATTGTTTATTTAAGGCTACAATACTGTCCAGTTGACGTTGTAAATAAAAAATATTTAAATAGGGAAGCACTGAAATAGCGCGAGGAAAATAAAATATATAAAACTTATACGTGTCCCTAGCTTGATGGATTAATTTTTTATAGATATGCCACTTCCCAGCTGTGGGACAGACAAGGAACTAGCTTTTACAATGTAAAACTTGGAGACATGAAGTAATACATAAGTTTGAACATTTCTTGACAAATGGTGCCAAATATCGGCATTGACCACGTTGGAATTTTATAGTTCGTGCTTGAACAAAAATGTTCTATTTGCCAAATCAAGATGAGTTAAGATAGAAAAAGAGAAGTATGGCATAGAGGCGAAATGGAACGTGCAATACATAATTGGATCTACGAAATGGTAGTGCTAAATGTCGAAAATTAAGAGTAACCCTGTATGGGATGGCAAAGCCTCTAAGTGCGAAGGTCGATGGTTCGATTCCAACTTGCAGCACTGTAACATTTGTCTAGCAGTTTGGAATCGGCTATAAACTATATGTGCTCTTCGAGCAGCTATATCTCCATGTTCTGGAGAAAATAATTTAATAAGCTGAAGCCTACCAGAATAACTTGGCAGTCGCATTGTATTGATCCCCATTGAAGCCACAAACAGCAAATATTAAAAATTGGTTTTGGTTCATAATAGGCGTGGTATTGTGGTTCTATATGCAGAAGTAATATTCTAGAAGTGGACGGACGAGTAAAACATACAGCAGTTCGGTTGTATATGGGTTGTTATATAGGGTGCGCCATTTCTTATGACGGCATGTAAACATTGAATAACAATAAAAACAAAAACAACCAATTTCTGTATGTGAGATATTTGACCCATTGCAATTTATCCAGGACTAGTTTTTGAACACAATATCAATCAAGTGGCCGCCTTCATTGGCCACAGCAAAATATGCCCTTTTTGAGCTGTTTTCCATTACCTCTTCGAGCATCTCACTTGGTATAGCAATGATTTCGGCACGAATGTTTTTCTTGAGCTCTTCAATGGCCTGAGGCTTGCTGGCGTACACTTTGCTTTGCAAACAAGGTCCGGGGAGATCAAATCCGGAAATTTAGGTGGTCATTCAATGTCGTTTTTTTTTTTGACATCAGGCGTCCAGAGAATTTTCGTGGCAGAAACTCGATTGTTGAATTCGCAGTGTGGCATGTCGCACCATCACGTTGAAAGCAGTAATCTTCAAGTCCATTTTCGCGCATTTGTGGGCAGACATAGTGAGGCAACATCCAACGATATCGGTTTCCATCGACCGTTTGGTTCTCTCAAAAATAAGTCCAAAAGATGATTATGGCGCAAACGTCGGGTAACTTTTTGGTCATGGTCAGGTATTCTGCGTTCCCCAAATACTCTTCCGTGCTCAAAAAAAAAACTTGAAACCAAACGACGAATAGTATTGTCACACGCTGCCTGTTTGCCATGATATTTTCGACGGTAGGCACGTGAAGTTTAGATAACCGAACGACTGTTTTCAATATATAAAGTAACTTCGGCGCTTTCTGTGGGTGTGAGGCAATACATGCTTGAAATTGTACTGAGTTGACGTTTCCAAGAGATGTGAAGTCAAGTCAATCGTTTATCAAATACTTAAATTGTACAATATTGAAATACCGATATAAAAAATGACACTTAATAAATTGCAATAAGCGCTCTAGCTTTATTTACAATATTATTAATGCGTTTATTGACATTAAGTTTGGGATCAAACGAAACATTCAGATCGGACAAACTATGGATGCGTTTCAGGGTCAAAGGCTCTAAACATTCTAAAAAATCACAGGAACCACTCTAGTTTTAATTACAATAATGTTAATAATATTAAAATGGTTTATAAATAAATTATACATACTTCTGCTAGGAGCTTAGGATTTCAACATAGGACTTACACCTGTGCCTATCTCTGGCAATTGCTCGAGGCTCGTTAAACAATTTGCATTAAATTGGTTAAAAAATGCCAAATGAAATTCTTTTAAAAAAAATACAAGTTTTCCAAAAAAAAATTAAGGTTAGGTTAGGTTAGTCCGGCCGGCCCCCGAAGGGGCCTCACATAGATCAGAATGATCCTTAGCGTTACCGGGTGGGGCTCCACTGGTGCCCTAGGCACTTTGGTCGTCCGTTAAGCGAGTGTGCTGGGTGAATGCAAGCAGCCTATGAGGTGCCCTATCAGCTGCCTCTTGCAGAAAAGCAATCCAGGGCTTTTTCAGGTATTTGATTCTGAGGGAGTAGAGTGCAGGACAGTGACATATAAGATGTTCCAGAGTTTCCTTTACATCTGGTTCCATGCATTTCTTGCATGCATCACTAGCAATGATGCCTAACTTTTTAACATGAGCTGCGGTCAGGCAGTGGCCCGTGAGTATGCCCAAAAAAGTAAAAAAAATGATCCTATTTTTAAGCTTGCAACAAGTTTCTACTTAGTAAAAAAATGCTGCGCATAACTCGCTCAGTTGTTTCTCACTGTGTATGCTGGTTACTTGGCTGCACTTACTCAGCGCTGCGCGTGCGTGTGTGTGTGTGTGTGCAGCTGTGTGAACACTGAGCGCATGCGCAACGTCAAGTTAGAGCAAGCCGCTTGCAACAAGCCAGCAACAGCAGCAGCGGCGGCGGCAGCAGCAGCAGCAGCAGCAGACAAAACGTCGCACGCGAGTTACTTTTGTATCTCAGAAACGCAGCGGCAGCCAAACGAGGCGGTTGCCTACGAACCACAAACTACCGAGCAGACAGTTTGAGACCTCATTGGTGGCAACTACGATAATTGGTAGTTGGTTTAGACCAGACCAAAGCGCGTCGTCAATACACATTGATTATTTCTCTTTTTTTTTGTGTTTTGTATGCCACTTTTTTTTTTTTGGTTTCTTGCTTTCGAAATGTTTTGAATGAAAGTGCACAACAACAACGATAACAACAACGACAAAAGCAAGTGTAGAAGTGGCACCACCACCACCACAACCACAACAAGTGCTTCAAGTGATTTAGTGACAAGAAAACGTCAAGTGCGCAACGACAACATTCTCAATAAACGAAATGTCTTACTAACGCGGCGGCGGGTTTTTGCGTATCGTCACAAAGCAAGCAGGCGCCGCGCTCCAAGTGTAACACATCCTGCAACCCAATCTCTCAAGTGGTTAGCAATATGGTTGTAGTACCCGTGCTGGGTGGCTTACTGTTTAAGGCCAGCGCCGCTTCCAAGGCTGCGGCTACAGCGGGCGTTGCTGCCGTTGGTGCCTCCAAGCTGGGCCTAGCCATTGCCGGTGCCATTAAGCTGGCCACCACAGTCATTGGCGTGGGCAAGTTAACCATTTTGCCCTTTCTGATAGCCGCCATTGCCTACTACAATTACGATCTATTCGATCCCGAGAATCGACCGTTTAATGTCAAACAAGTAGATTTGGGTTATGATTTTATTATTATAGGCGGTGGTTCGGCTGGCACAGTGCTGGCTTCGCGTCTTTCCGAGGTGCCGCATTGGAAGATATTGCTGCTAGAGGCGGGCGGACATGAAACTGAGATATCCGATGTACCGCTCTTATCGCTATATTTGCATAAAAGCAAAATGGACTGGAAGTATCGGTAAGTGACCTACTTTTAAGCCAAAAGCCTAAGTAGTTGTTGTCATTTTGGCAGCTCTCTGGGTATGCGTCAGACTGCCCAATGACTTGCAGTATCTTAAATATCAAAAAAAAAAAAAAAAAGTTAACGAAATTCGTTGGTAGCTTCATTTGCATATGGGCTGGCCACTTAGCTTGTAAATTATTACTGTCTATATGGTAAAGCTCTGATTTCGCACTTTGTTGAGGCCAAATGAGATGACAAACAGTGCTAGGACACGCCAATGTTTGCCTGCCCTACGCACAGCTGCAGCATATTTCGTCATATATCTGTTCATATAAATAGTTTGTGCCGTGTGTTGTGTTACTGCTGTGCTTCCAACTTGCATGCACTCTCTCGTTAATGCGAATACTGTTTTTACGCACTGTTTAATATAAAAGTCATACAAAACTTGTGTCATATGGCGTCATATAGCGTCATATTATCACATTATGCTGGCAATAGTTGTCATTTCATCTTCACAATATTTGCCAGCAAAGTGTTTAAAATTTTTTTTAATTTAGTTAAATATTGTTATTATTTGTTCAATGTATTAAGGCATTATTATATAGTGTCATATGTCACTTTGCTGAACCAAACAAATATTAAGTACAATCGCCTCAATTTAGCATCATACGATGAGCAGCGTTATTTTGCTACACATACAATAAGTCATAATATTGCGCAAAATTGCCAATAATATTGTTATTATAAAATATTTGCTTACTTCCAAGGCAGTCATATATAATATATGTCATATTGTGCAAAACAAACTTCCTAATTGTATTATGTATCGCCTTTTTGGCATGTTTTAAAAACTGGCGTAATTTTTTTGTTATCTTATCTCTTATGATTTGATTTATGAGCAACAAATACTTTTGCTACTTCTAATACGCTTTGTCATATGTCATATTATTGACAAATTCTAATAAGCAGCGTCATCTTGGCATATTTTAAAAAGCAACGCCATTTTGCTTGAATTCATTTTTTCACATTATTTTGTGATAATGTTGATTTAATCATTAAAATAATTTGTTTATTCGTTTCGTAATCCCATTGTCATATATCATGTCATTTTAGCGCCATTTTGGTATCCTTAAAAAACTAGCTTTGAATAATACTTTTTTTCAAAATCATAAACATTATTATGATTTCATTTTATGCACAAATTATTTGTTCAAATCAGAGTCTTGTTGTCGTGCACGTTAATTTATTCATATAAATGACGTCACTTTGGCATGTTTGAAAAAGTAGCTTCATTTTGTTTTAAATAATAATTTCTTTTTGAAAATTATTGAAATTATGATAAATTGATTTGATGACTAAAATATTTCTATAAAATTATTTGTGTTCACATTTTGGCATGTGCTGGAATTAGTGTCATTTTGCTTTAGTTAATATGTCATTAGTGTCATATGGCTTTGGCTAATATGTCAAATATGCCGTGGCAATAAAAAAAAGTTATACAGCTTTGTAAGTGCAAAATTAAGAAATATAAAAGGAAAGAAAAGCCTTGCGTATGCACCAAAATGTGTCATTTGTATATATGGGGCATATGGCACCAAGTAATTCCCCTAATTATTGCCATAAATGCCATAATATTAAGTGTCAAAACTTATGCATCATAGTGCGCGCTTAAAAAAAATAAAAGTCAACAATATTAAAACCAAGTTTACCAAATTTTAACAATAATCCTGATATGTCTTAAAATATGGCAAATTCGAGCACAATGCTGGCATATGATAAATTTAGAGCACAAAAGTGTGACATTTCAGTCAAGCGGTGACAGTACAGAATTTTTTAAATAATTTAGATAAGTATATGCAAGTATATTTTGTACAGTAGGGCAAAACCGTCATTATGGAAAAGCTCGACCCATAATTGCATATATTCTTAAATGTGGAAAAGAAAAAGTACTTAATGTCGTCACGACAGTTATCGTATGGATCTGGCAGAATTGTGACTATAAACATACTCAAATGGATACCAAATAAAAGATATTCTTGAAATATGTGGGTAATTAAATATAATGGGGTAAAACCGACCGAGAGCTGAAATAAAAATATAACTGACAATTGACAAATCGGATAACAAATTAAGTAGCTTAACCATGTTATTTTATTTATTCATTTTATTCCCTCATAATTTGTTTTGTTCATTTTATTCCAGTAATTCCTAATTTTTAAATCTTCGCTTCTTTATTTATAATTGAAATATGCAAATTTGATTTTATTTTTTGCAAAACTTTCTCAAATATGAGAGCGATCTAGCATAAGCTTTCTTTGAATTATCTTCCTATTTTTCACTTGCGGATTGTTAGGATTAGATCAGCTTGATGTCTTTGAAGAAAAAATTTTCCTTTTTATTACAAAAAGTGTTTCTCAACGCTTCAGTTTAAGTGGCAACCGTGGAAGAAAATTATTCCATTATGCAAGATATTCAGCATATCAAAATTTGTATAGAATTTTGTCGAACCTTATTATGGTTACATCAAAAATCTAGTTAAATATATCTGACGAAAAATATTTTCGTTATAATCAATCGAAAAATCACTCTTCTGCAAAAATCATTCCAAAAAAAACGACTCCTACGACCAATAGCCCAAATTCATAAAATAAACCTATTTTGATTAACTTAAAACAATACTTGGAAACACTAAGATCTTCTAGTTTGCTATATAATATATTGTATAGTTAATCAAAATCAATAAAAACATAAAAAATAAAGATATTAAATTAATTTATTTATAAAGAAAAATGAACCGAAGTATTCATTTAAAACTTTTAAATTGCCCTATGGGATAATAAAACTAAAGTAATCCTATACCCCTACTCACGTATAACCAGTCTCTGAAATCTAGGCGTTTCTAGAGACGGATACTCTGATATGGGTAAATCAACTTTCCTTGTCCATCATCCTAACAACATTCCTAACATCCTAATCGTAATTTAGGCAACTTTGTGGTGACTCCGACTTTTACTTCTGGGAAAAGGGCTTATACAAACTGAGCACACCCATTGTAACCTGTGGTACATAATTTCTATACCCTGAAATAGAACAAGTGTGGGCCTGGTTAGCGTAGTGGTAGTGTACCTGCCTCTAAACCAGAAGATCTCTGGTTCGATTGCTAACCTGCAGCACAGGTGCAGGTATTTGCCTAGCACTGGCATTGCTAGCAAATATCGGCTAAAATTTTATTGTTTAAAAACACCGCCGTTCGTATTTATCTATAAACTATCGCTGCCTATTATTAGAGATATATGCTTGCTTCGCCTTTAGAGCGAACCTTATTGTCCTTGTTATAGGGCCTGAGGCTTCATTATCTTAACACTTGAAATATCTAACAATGATCGATGTATGAGCTTGATAACAGCTTCTACAGATCAACGCTGTGAAAACCTCAGCTTTTGCAAATATGGATGACTTGGGATTTACCAAACATTTCAGAAGGAACATAAGCGAATCCAAAGCGGGATAACCAAGCGTTTAAAAGTAGAAAGATGATTGTTAAAGTTAGCTTTAAGATTTCTCTTATTTCGAGAGTTATTAGGTTACAATAGTTGACTTTGCTGTAAAAGCAATTAAAAAAATTAGTTTTAGTATTTCTCATATCTTAAGCGTTATTAAGTCACAATAGACGTAAAAAAGTCGGCATGCGAAACTCCCCAATATTAATAATAAATGCAAATGTCATTTCTACGTAGTTCACTCATTGAAGTGTTTCCAATAGATGTTCAGTGCTAACGCTAGATTCTTGTCTAAAACCCGTTCCCAAGCGCCACTCAACCCACTAAAACTATAGATATATATTTTTTAATTGCTTTGCATCTACAAGATGTAATTAAGTGCTTATCTAGATAAAAGCACAAATTGTTTGTCAATGGTTTTAAATTAGAGCAAGCTACCGTTATGGCACAACTCAAGCCGCTCTTGTGAATCTATTAATCCATCGGTTTGGGTTTATCTCATATTTCTAACTCATGTTTATCTGACTTTACGACAAACAGCTGATTAAACTTGACATCTTCTGCTTCGTGACGAACAAGTAATTTGTAAATGTTGTTGTTTGTTTTTTTTTTTTTGAATTTTTAAATATTTCCAATACCGTAAACCGTTTAACTGTATTACTTTGAGGGCTTGGTCGCACGTATGTGGCCCAAAGCTTGGCCCTAGCAACAAATATAAACCGGCGGCATTTTTTCGATTCCATTGTTTTGTGTTTTTGGGGCCATTGTCAACGACTCCGTTGTTGTTGCTTTTTGCTTAATCAATAAGCACACAGAAATTTCACTTTTCGAACAACTTCAACGTCAGAATTTTTATCGTGAATAATTTTTACGTTTTTGGTTTGCGGTTTCGATGCCGCGCAATGCTTTTAATTTGTTTTTTTTTTTTTTTTTGTAGCCTTTTGTCTGGCAATATTTCCAATGCACAATTCGCCACGCCTTCTGTCGGTTTTCTTTGCATCTTAACGAACTCCTCAATTAAATTGCATAAAAATATGCTGATGGTGAGCGATAAATCAGTTGCAAGCCAGCAGAAGCTTGAATACCCTTTATCTGCCTAATTGAGGCAAAGTGCTAAAATGCGAAATCTTCGTTTTACTTTTACTTTTTATTTGGAAAAAAATTTTACTTAAATTTTTTATTAAATTCATGAAATTATTTTAAAATAAATAAAGTTATTTCATAATTAAAAATTTAGATTTTTCTTCATCAGGCAAAAAAGCGCTATTATAATTTGCTGTAGGCACATTTCAAAATTCGCTTCAATAATAAAAGATGCGAACGAAGACAACTAAAAAAAAATATTAGTTAAAAAATATAAAGTAGTTACAATTTAAAAAAACATTTTTTTTCATTAAAAACTGAAATCAGACATTTGCAGCATTGTTTTTCGATTTTTTTAAATTGCTGTCTATTTTACGATTTATAAGTACTGCTCCAGCAGTAGTATTTGTTACAGTATGGAAGGTTTTCGATTTCGATGTCACGACTTGCTCATCATTCCGAAATCTATTGTAGAACGTGCGACGTTAACGCAATCTTTTGAAATTCTATCTATTCCAACGAGCACTATTTGTTGAAGACCGTGAGCAATTAAGATTAAAGATTGTTCCATAACGTACGAAAAAGTTTGAAAGGTGAGAACTTCCATTGCTGGAGGCAGTACTCTAACCAGCTAGATCCTTAATTTATAATACATTATATTAGGATACAAAATTAATTTATTGCTCTTGACTTTACTCTTATCATTCCGACGGCAAAGCGTAAAGTTAGCTCCATCAATAGCTGTTCGAAAATTACAGTAGCTGCATTCGAACAGCTATATCTTCTATAAAAATAGATTTCAGAATTTAGAATATCAGAATAGACTATCGGCAAACACTATCAAAAAGTGCAGTATAGCAACGCTCAATTTTGCAACAAAATCCACAGACTCCTCTTGAACGCATCGTTCAATAAAAGTCCTTCAAAGGCAATATGTGCAACATAGGAACGTATTTGAACTTTTTGCTATTAGGCAATTTCCAAAAATTAAATATTAAATAAAAAAAATATATTATAGTATAACATTTATTTTAATAATTTTTTTACTTTATTTTTTATTTATTTTCTTTTTTATTTCAAAACAATATTAAAAAACAACATTTTTATAGTACACAAAATATTTTTATAATTAAATATATAAAAATATGTTACAATTGTTTATTAAAATAAAGATGGCACAGCATTATTTTTATAATTTTTCAATAAATAAAAAAAAAAAAACAGCAAGCATTGTTTTAAATAAAAAAGAATTTCTTCAAAATAAGCCTAAGGTGTTTTTTTTTTTAATTGCGAATTTCAATTGCTGGAGGCAGTACTCTAACCAGATAGATCATTAATTTCACGATTTATAAGTGCTGCTCAAGCAGTCGAATTCGCTAAAGTACAGAAGGTTTTCGATTTCGTTGGCACGATTTACTCATCTCAGTTTTTTCGAATTCTTTTGAAGAACGCGCGATATTAATGCAATCTTTGGAAATTCTGGCTATTCCAACGAGCACTATTTGGGAATAATTATTATTATATAAAACTAGATTATAATAATAAATATATAAACTAAAAAGGTAAAGTATTGCACTGTTCTATTGCTGAATTTGCACTAATCTGAGAAATATTACATATTTGCTTGTACAAATAAGTCTCTGGTATTTTAAGAGCAGCATCGCAATTCCCTAACTTTGAATAAATAACTTTACGTATATTACACAAATTTCATGAAATTACGCATTATTCCATAAACTTAATTCTATTAATTATCTTTGCTATCGCATAAAAAATTTCGTAAGCCGTTTGCCATAATTTTCATTTGATTTCATGAATTTGAAAATATTAAGCCAATTTTTACTTAAAGAAAATCGAAAATTTTGGAGTATAACTTTAAAAGCCTACTATTTCCACTCTGAATCCAAAATATTTGCAAATTGGGCCCAATTTTGTTCGTTTTTAATTTCCGAAGAGTTTTTCATATGTACTGAAAACGAAATACTTTTTTACAAGCCTAAGTTGATCTATAAAGTTCAATCTCGGCTGTGTTATTCTAAATAATTATTAAAAAAGCACACACAGCATATGTCGAAATGTTATTGAAATCGAAAAAAATAAATGATCAACTTTAGAACAATTTTTACTTGACGAAGTAAAGAAATATTTCAAATTCAATTCAATTCTTTATTTTACTTCTATACATATTAAATTACTGTTAAGAGTTCAGTTTCCCAACTCGGTTACTTAAAAATGATTGATTATAGAATATACATAAATGTGAACTACAAAGTTTCTAGATTTGATTGGAGGGGAAAAATTTACAAATCCCACTTGGAAAAATTTGAAATGTATCTTAGGTTAGGTTAGGCCGGCAGGCCCCCGGGGGAGGGGACCTCATATAGATCAATGTGATCCTTAGTGGAGAAATATATCTTAATAATGATATGAAAATATTCTTGCTTTTAGTATAGGATAAAAATATTGGATGAATAGGACAACAGAATTGTTATTCAACTTAGCCATTTTGCAAGCTATGTCGCCAGGAATGATTTGAATATTTTTCAAAACAAATACAAAATAAAATGTGAGATTTACACTAAAATTAGGCTGAAAGTTTTTTAGTTTTTCATTAATTGTCCCAACAGTATGTATTATCTCTAATTCAGCAAATTTTCTTGCATAATTCCCAACGCATTTTTCCTACTATTGAATTCTTCTACTGAAATAGAACTGTTTTGCTGTACTTGCCTACATTGCCAGTTCTCCAACTTCGGTATGTTTTCACAATGAGTTGTTTGTCAGATTTTCATCCGAGGTGTAGTTCCTAGGCATTCATTCTGATACTGACTCATCATATCTTCGCTGAGATAACAACTTTGAAAAAGTTGAGATTTTTGGCACTAGTTTATGGTTGTGATTTATTTTAAAATTCCTTTCGTACAGTCAGTGATCTTCCAAAGAAAAACTTTAAGATGTTAAGTTAAGATTCCCTCTGCATCTGATTATGGACGCGACCTAGCTTAATTGCAGTAACACAATTTGCAGCAGGGATATGTCTATTCAAAACTTTTCCTAGGCAAAAGTAACAAAGACACTGTGGGAAAACGATTAAGAACGGCTTCGGTTCTTCAAACATAATTAATTTTTAATTATGCAGCAAAATGCAGCAATGAACCGATAAGACCTCACACAACATGTATATAAATCAAATTAAATCGTGTTTGGAAATCGAGAAGCTCTTTCACTCAGTCTTGCAGTCCCGTCTCGTCCCATGCGATTTCTTTTTGTTTTTTTTACATTTTTCGAATGTTGCATAATTTGACTCAGGCTCAAGTCTGTGCCTGCTGCTGCAACGCGCGAGTTGCCAGACTGTCAGTTGCTAAAAACTGGTTGCAAGTTGCGTCGCGTGTTGCCAGATTGTTGTTACAAACTTGTTGCAAACTAAGTACACTTACTACCAGCTATTTATGGCGCCTGCTGTTGGCATCCTTGACACACTTAGGCGCTGCCAATTATTGCAGCTGGCACTTTGGCACGACAATCTGGCAACACTAGGCAGCCAGTTGGAGCACACTTTCGGCGTTTATTAGGCACTCATGGCATCAAGTATTTGCTTATGGGCCGACTTGAGCAGTCTACAAGTATTTACAGCTTAAGCGCCTGCTGTTTGCATGTGGCATGCCCCCTTTGAAGGCCCTTACACTTCCGGCAAAGCCACAAATTTAGCTGCACAAATTAGGCAGAGAGGGGGAAAATAATAATGGTAAAGCCATTAAATTGTTTGAAAAAGTAAATGCCAAGCTGCAACGGATTAAGTTCAGCTTAGGCCGGGTCAGCCGAGTGCATTGCCAGACGGCTTATGAAATCTCACAAGACACCACATCGATAGATGTAGCACCCGCCGAACCGAGACCCCTATAATTCCCAGCATGCAGTCATAAACATCAAAGCTGCAGTTTAAGTTGAATATGCAATCGCTGGGACTGTTAACGCCAAGTCTCTTTTGGAGCTATGGCCCATGGCTAATGCAAGTATCATAAATTTACTAACCCAGCCGCGCTGCGAACGCCAAGTCAAGAGATCTGGAACGTTGTTTGTCTTACGTAGTGTACATTGTAGTTTATATCCTCTACTTGCATTTAGATTTCTCAATCAATGTGGTATGCCTCAACCGGCAAACCGGATCCCAAGCGCCAAAAATACTTTGCACAAAACTGGGTTAATCGGTTAAAAGCCAACCAGCCAGCCGACCAGCCAGTCAGCCGGATAGCCAGCTCTCTGGCTCTGGAAATGGCATGAAATGGAACCCCAAATGAATTGAAAGCCAGCCGAGCAGAGCAGAAAGTTGACGTCGACAACGTAGGCAGTGACGTCAGCGCTGCGTTGGCAGAGGCCTAATGCTACCTGCTTTGCAATTGCAATGCGCGCAATTGGCAATCAAAAACATGAATCGCAAAGTGAAGCCAACAACAACAACAAGTTCGAATATCGCACAGTGGTCGAAATAGGCAAATAGACAAACAAATTTTATTTGAGTAGAAAAACTATACAATTTCATTGGTGTACACAATGGGATATATGGGGGGGGCTACAATAGACCCATGAGCGTCGCAGTGCTGAAGGGCTTAGGCCCACCCTTGCGCATGTATGGGATGTATGGACTTTACGTTTTTCCAATATTAAAATTTTTTACACTCTTAACTATTTCATATCCGAAGACTCCTAAAAGTAAGAAATTTTGATATACCCATGGCCGTCTGTTCATCTGTATGAACGCTCGGATCTCAGATGGTATTCTAGAGAATGCGCAAGTTTATTTTAGTATTTCAATATCGGAAATATATGAAATAACGCCCATAAGAGTTTTGCAGCACCTAAAACAAAAAAAATTAATAAGCATAACGAAGCCAAATTTGGATTGCAATACTTTTTTGATGTTCCTAAGCACTATTTCATATTTGATCTAAATAGCTTGCTACACTGAAAGTCGGACGACTATATCATATAACTCCCTTAGGCATTTGGATACTTTGCACAACATTTGTATTTAAAGCGTAATTTTGTACAAAATCCACTAATTCATCCAAAAAATAAATAATTCAATTTTATAGCAATTAAAACCCTACCAAAGATTATAGAAGCTACAACTCACTGGTTTGAAGAATGTCGCATAGAAGTCTTTAAGGACAAAACAGAACACCTCATATACATTAAGCGAATTTTTGAAAGACATCCATCCAATAAAAATAAATGAAGAAGTTCTCAAACTAAATTCAAGTGCAAAATATTTAGGCATAACAATAGATGCTAAAGTTACAACAGCTATCAAATATATAAAAAAGTTTTTATTTTCATCCTGACATTTATATTTCATTTTTTTCGGGATTTATATATAAGAGAGTCAAAAATGAGTAGAAAAAAGTCGATATTGACAGACAAACCAAGAAATGAACATCGTCGTTTGCAGGTTTTGAAAACGAATGAAAAGTTTGGAAAGTAAATAAAAGTGAAGACTCGATTGAATTTGCCGTTTGGCTACTCGAAATAGGCGATTACGAAATCAAAGAGTAAGCAATTCCTGCAGATTTGTTATGTCAAGATGTTATGGAGGAAATGTATCCAAACGATATTAATGTATTTTAGCAGCTCGAAATGTTGAAGTCAAAAAAAAATTAATTTATCTATTCTCAATAGACTGCTGGGAGATATTGTAGAGTGTCATTCAATTGATACAGCCGAAGCTGTAGAAGCGCAGGAAGCTGATCAAGAGTATGTATCTTTAGAGTATCTACCGGAATATTTGTATTCCCTGACATCATCTGGACTGCCACCAGCTGCCGATTTGCTCTCAAAGGTAGGATGTGTTGTTATGCTACTTAGAAATTTGTGGTCTTTGTGATGGAAACAGCTTGGTAATACGCAGAATGACGAAAAGTATGCTAATTTGTGAAATTCTCACGGGTGACATATCCAGAGATATAGTTCAAATATACAGCATAACTTTAGACACGCAGGACGACAACGATATGCCATTCGCGCTTAAAAGCATCTCTGTGAGATTGGCCTTTGTTTTATGATCATCAATAAATCGCAGGGACAAAGTTTCGAAAAAGTGGGATTATAGGATAGATTATAGGATATGACGCGTTGCCGAGGTGCAAAAGTTGAAAAGGCATCAAAATACAGTGCACCAGGGAGGAAAAAACAAACAAAAAATATTGTATTTCAGGAAGCGCTCTAATGAACCTCCTAAAGTTATCTATATTTTTTTAATTCCTTACATATTGCGATAAATCGGAAAAGTACTAAAATATGTCAAAATGTATAGATTAAATTGCAAAGGTATATTGTTCACAACTTATGTATTTTGTAAATAAATTTTAAATTTTAAAGTAGAGTAGCCCGCTTGCGTTCGTTTGTAGTGTCAGGGTAAAGTGAGTAGGATGCAAAGCCCCTAGTTATAACAAAAAAACAAAAATCGTCATTAAGTTCAGAGCATGCACGTATTTATTCAAAGTCTCTAGACTATATTATTATTAATGTAACCTATATTATTTAATCGTTTAAAAAAATACTTTTCTACTATAAAATGGATGTGCTTTGTGCATTTTTCCCAAGTGTTCTGACCAATTTGGTACTTAACAGTTTCCAGTTTTTCCAAGTATTATGTCCAAATCGGTTTTGAAGTAAAGAGAAAAGCAAAAACTTGCATGTTTAACGAAAATGGTGGGTCTGTATATTTCAGATTTTCCTAATATTCTGTTAAAATTCATTTTGAAGCAAAGTGATGACAATTTACATATTTGAGTTATGAAAAATCGTTTGTCTTTTGACTTTGAAAGTCCAAATCCATTTTTAAAGTTAAATGCATTTTTATCAATAGAAATAAATATTGCAAGTTTGGAAAAATATTAACTACCATAAACCATATTACCATAACAGCTACTATCAGATTGAATAAAATATACACTGCAAAACATATAAGACAATTTCAACTGCCTTGATACAAAAGTGAATTTTAAAAGATTTTGATAAAAAGTAAAAATATTTGTACACTTATTTACAAGATATTTTCGTTAGTGTGCTCTCATTAAAGTTACACGTTTTGAGATGGTTCAACTGTTGAAATTTTTTCCAACGAATTTCGTGCATTTTTTGCAAAAATAAAACCAGTGTTTCTTCAGACAATAAATAATTTGTTGTTTTCTTCTGTTAATATATATAAAATGTTAAAGGCGATAAAATCATCTTGTTCGTTTTCGTTGTAATTTAAAAATCGATAATAATTTTAACAGAAACCAATCAATAAAATAGTCAGTTTTTTTAACAACCAAAAACACATTTCGTTCCACTGTACAAGACTCAGCTGAGCCACCATATGCTTGAACGTGAGTCGAATGGGCAGCCAAGTGGCTGGCTACTCACGGTGCCACTCGATGCCGAGTTAGTCTGCCAAGCGACAGGCTTCACTGAGCCGATAACCACATGACAGTCCCTCTTCCGCCCTTTTCTACCAAAGACAAGTTGCCAACGACCAACTTCAGCCGCTTAAACGCTATGAGATATGTGTCAACTTGGCTATAAAACTTTAGAGTCGCTGTTTTTTTCTTTTTTGCCAAATATACTTTTCCGCCGTTTTTCGATTGAAAGTTAAGAGAGCGAATATTTCAAGACCTAAGACATAACTAACCTTAGTGGTATAGGGCCTTAGCTTGGTCAATTGTAACGCTTGAACAATGTTTTAGGGCACATAAAGTAGGTTATGTGTCGATTTAAAGTTTGTTTGGTAATTACCTGCAAATAGAAAAAAGAAAACGAAATATTAGTTTAAGTTATGTAATATTAAGAAAATAGAGAGCAACAATATAGAGAGTTGGAAAATGCTGATTAAAAAGTTGTATCGATGTGACAAATTTTCTAAGTAGCCTCAAATAGTTTTACTAAACGAAGATACTTCTGAAATATGCTACGGATTAAGACTTTGAATTTAAAAAAAAAGACTTATTTCGAAAAGTAGTATGAAGATTTCGACCAGTCTGTCTAATACCGGCATGTATCTAGAATACTATAAAAGCGATGCTCTAAAATTCATGTCTTCAGAGTCGATGATCACTGTAACTTGATAACGTAAAGAACGGCATTACTCAAAAGTTATATATTTTATTTCACTTATTTTATCACTTTTCGTTAGAAGGGGCACGGGAAAGAATCTACCTCCATAACAAACTCTGACTGAAGTAAGAGATTCGTAAAGATTAAAATTACACACATGCAGGTAACTCGACCATCAAATTGAGCCTGAAGCAAAATCTTAACACCTTGAGGAGTTTTGAAAGTTCAGTATGGGATTGTCTATCAGGTCTAGAGATTGTCGATCGCCTTTAAAGAAAGTCTATAATAAAACATATCCATTTACAAATGCCATAAGTCTAAAATTTTTCCAATGGTTTTCAGAAAAACGATTAGATCATATTCCCGCACATAAGGCATACGATACGCGAATGCGAAAATGTATATCCGAAATGTATTTGGAAAGAATCAATAAACGATGTTCTCAAACATTCAAATATTTCAAATGTCTTTCTTCAACCGAAACAATATGCAACTATATATCTATAAACTAATAATAAATAATAAAATAATACATAATCAAAGTTTTTGTGTATTTTCTTAGTCTAGATTACAACAAAATGCTTTGGTTTAGAAATTACTATAGCTACATATTACTTTCACAATATTTTGTTATAATGAAAACCGCAAGTTTTCTGACCTGGCTTACCTTCTCGAATATTAAGTATCTCTTCCTGAAGTTTCGTAGTTTTTTTCCCATTGATTGCGTTTTAAATTGCGCAAAAATACCCAATTATATCTACAGAATACAACGCTTGAGATTTATGAACACATCAACTAAGACATTTATAGTCTTCTGAGTTTTTTTGGCTTGTTGAGATTAGTTGCGTAAGCTGACAAGCCAGGCTTGATAATAAAAAGACACCAAAGACATCTTGAGCTAACTTTAGCAATAAATATAATGATTATTTTGTAGGAAAATTTTGAAAAGAAATTGTAAGAAACTGGAAATTCTACGCTGAAAATCTTAGCATTTCTATATAAAAGTTTGCATAAATCCGATTCTATGGCATTCTCGAAAGTTTAAACAGATTTCAATTGTGAAATTCTCTACTTGGAAATATTTGAAGGTACCTCGAAAAATGCATCTTAATAATATATTAAGTTTGCCCTGTAACCAAGTGTCCTAAATTGTTTTAATTGCACCAAATTATATTTTCACTAAGATTTTAAAAAGTTCCTATTTTAAATTTCTGAATAATTTTTGAAATTAAGCGATTTGTTGATAACTAATTTCAAATTTCGCACGAAGCTGTGAGCTAAGTTAGATTAGCTTATAAAGCTCGGACCCCGGTAACTTTGAGGTGCACTGTGATACCTTATAAGAATAAATAAAGAGGAAAACTTAAGAGATAGCTAGATAGTCTAGTAGTTCTAGTTCGGAATCATCTGTGGCAATCATTTATATTTTTCGCTTAATTTTCTGCAGAGGTTTGGCTATGTCGCTGAAACTTTACCTGCGCACTCGTCCGGCAACTCATTTTCAGGTATGACCCGGTACCCAGCAAAACCTGATCGAGTGGTGTTCAAAGCTTTTTCACAGATCTGTGGAATTCAGAGTTTTGACAGCTGCCTGGCTGACGACAAACGTTTATAACTTTTCTGGACTACCGTTCAAAGTTTGTAACATTTTGCTGCTTACCTTACCTCGTAAATCTTCGCCTAAAGCACACTTCATCAATTCCGAACGAAATGTAGGCTTCGAGCTGCTTCGAGAAGACGCCCTCTTCAATGTTTCGATAAAATTGACTAAAATTTATCATCCTATTTAAGAATTGTAGAGCGTAGGTACTTTAATTTCGTCTAGTATTCCTAGTTTGTGCAGGATGCTATGACCAGCAGTAGATGGTGCAAGAAGCGAATCGCAAGGATCTGGTAAGGCCCAGATAGACCATTCATTGAAACCCTTAAAGATTGTGTTCCAGAGCACAACAGCATATTTAACGAAATTCCCCTTAAGGCTCTATTGGAAACAGTATTTTTTATGCAGGGAAATTTACTAAGAAATTACGAGAAATTAAATATCGTAGTAATTCAAAACTGTTTCCAAGGCCTAGCAGAATGGTATTCTTAGAAACAACAAAAAATCCCTTTCTGTTATTTCACGAAAAATTTGCACAAATAGATACAAACCTTGATATTAGCGTTTTTTAAATTAGATTCCCAGCTAGGCTCTTTTACAGAAGCAAATTATATCTTCAAAATGCGATAGCATGTTGTAATTAGTCAAAAAAAATCTATTTTCTAAACGTGCTTTTGATAGATGAAATCCCCTTAGTATAAATTAAGAGTATATCACATACGTACAAGTGAAACTTTTTAAAAATTACCATATTTTCAAATTTACAACTTTAATTCGATTCGAAATACATTATACTTAGCAAAAACATACGTTTTCTAAGCCTTTTGTCACAATAAATTACCTCAATTAGGGCAATTAGCTAAACAAAAGTTGAAATTGGAATTTACCGAGTTGGATAGTTTGAATTATGACTGTTCTACGAGTTCGTACGAATGAAATTAGTTAAGAAAATTAAGCAACTATACAAATTAACCAATGGCTTTCTAAAGCGCTGCAGAAAATAAACTAAGTAAAAAAAAATCCCTTTGCCGAATTTATTATCGCAAAAAGTGTTTCCATTTAGTGAAATTTTCTAAAAATAGATTAATGTTAGTATATTTCGAGTGCATTTTAGTGAATTATGACTGTATCCATCGAATGTTGGTTAAAAAGTTAAGAAAAGGACCCAGCATATTCAACTTAGCAACAAAAAAAACCTTTCGTCTAATCGTTTTTTCACAAAAAGTGACCCCATTTAGGGTAATTCGCTAAAAACATGTACAAATATTTATAGCTGAACTTCCCAACATGAATTACAGCTGTATCACATTGGTCAAAACTTCAATTGAATATTATACTTAGGCAGAAAATATTCTTATCAAAATTCCCTTACCCCATTAAGGGTAATTCACTAAAAATAGTTTCAATTATTTATAGCCGAACTTCTTTGGATAAATTATGATTGTAACACACTGGACACAAATTCACTTGAAACACATGCATTCGATTTCGCTGTTCTACTTAGGCAGAAAATTCCCTTACTCCATTTAGGATAATTCGCTTAAAATAGTTTTAATTATTTATAGCCGAACTTCCCGGCATGAATTATGACTGCATCGTTAAAGTTTCAATTGAAATACTTGCATTTGATTTCGCTATTATAATTAGGTAGAAAATTCCCTTACCCAAATTCCCTTACCCCATTTAGGATAATTCGCAATAAAAAAAAAAATTAAAAATCGCTGTTTGCCGAATTCAACAAATTGAAACATGACTGTATACCGCGACTTCGATTACGAGTGAAATCAATTAAGAAAATTAACCAAGTGTGCCATAAAATAAACATTAAATATTTTTTCGCAAACAACTAGAAAAAAAAAACCGAATTTCGCAAATTATAAAACATTTAATACTTTTATACCCCGGCTATAAATAGCGCCAAAATTTCTATTCGGTCTATTGTCAAATAATGATGAGCATTTTATTTGTTTGGCCAACATTAAACGTTAAAATATATTTGCCAATGGCCAAATTTATGCTGGGGCCGCCACTTTGGCCCTTAACGTGCAAATTATTGGCCTAAAAACAAAGACGAAAACATGAGCTAATAATAATTTGTTTCGTCTATGCGAGTTAACTGCTAAATGGCTAATAAAAAGCAAACAAATTGCGTCAGCTGGCCGGCAGGCGGGGCGGGCGTACAAGCGTGCGGGGCATTGTGATTTTTGGGCCCAAAGTAAAGGCCAACTACAATTCAGTTAAGAGAGTAAAGCGAAAGTTTTTTTTTTGTTTTTATTTGCTATTTAGTTGGTTTGTTTGCTGTTGCTTATTGTTTATTGTTGCTGTGGCAGGCATTTGTCCAATTGACCGACCGACTGTCTGATTGATTGTTTAAATGATTGACTGACTGACTGACTGACTGACTGATTGACTGACTGCGCACAACGACATGGAATAAGTAACAACTTCCTAAAAGCCAAAAGCCAGTTCCAAATCACAAACCGTTTATAAATTAGGCCCTCAGGCTAAGGGCCATCAACAAATTCACACTCATGTCGCATGCATGGGGGGCAGGGGAAGGGGAAGCCCTAACAAGTTGATCCCACAAACCAGCCGAAGATTTTCCGTTGTCAACCATAGAAAAGAGGCGTGAAGAAGCTCACGCAGACATGACAATAGCGAATGGCCAATGAATACATAAGCAGATGCTACATAAATCAATAAAATGCACAAGAGGCAACAAACAAACATTTTTTTCGGAATTTTTTTGGTATGAAATAGTACGAATCGAATATGCACTGCATCCAAATGTAGCTTGCAAAATATTAGTTGGGAATTTTTCAATGGTTTTGTTGCTGTGAAATATTTACTGGCGCCATCTATTCTTATTTCTTTTTTTTGGGTAAGTCAATCGAAAATTTTGCTGGCGCCCTCTACTTTTAATATTGTTTCTCAGTTTTACTTAAGCTTTACACCTTTTCAGAGAATTCATCTACTTTTAATCTGCGCTCTAATTATTACCAGAATTGTTAAACTTTTTGAAGGAACTTTTTTACGGCAATCGAACTTATTATTGGCGCCATCTACTTTCAATCTTGTTTTTTAGTTTTACTTAAGCTTTACACCTTTTCAGAGAATTTTTTCGCGGAAATCGAAATTTTTACTGGCGCCATCTACTTTTAATCTGCTTTCTAATTATTGACAGAGTTGTATAACTTTGTGAAAGAATTTTCTCACGGCAATCGAGGTTTTTGTTGGCGCCATCTACTTTTAATCTGCTTTCTAATTATTACCAGAGTTGTTAAACTTTTTGAAAGAACCTTTTCACGGCAATCGAGGTTTATAATAATAAATATGTCTTTAATAATAATAATAATCATTATTAACAGAATCTAAATATACGTAGACGCGACCTACTTGCATTCTGCTTTCTGACTATTGTTAGAGTTTTATAACTTTTGCGGGAACTATTCCTATTAAACTAGATATATTCTTTATTCAAACACAAATCATTCTCTCAGCCTGATATACTACTGTGAGTAAAAATTAGCGAGAATTGGTTTATATCATTATTTCTTCTTCTAAATCTACTTCGTTCCCTTTAAAATAGTCCTCGTCCCATGCAGTGCACTTACGGCAGCACTCTTGCTGCTTCTCGAAACAGTAAGAAAAGTGCTGTTCCGGAAACCCAAAAATATGACCATGAAGTGGTTTTTTGAGTTTGGCGAATAGCCAGAAGTTATACGAAGTCAAATCAGGTGATAAAGGCGGTTGTGGAACGATATGGGTCGAATTTGTTGGCAAAATGAACACGAAGTAGGAGTGCGCTGTGTGATGGCGCATTATCATGAAGCAGACGAAGACGAATTGCTTCAGGCAAACGATACATAATACTCAAATAATATTCCATCTGAACAGTTTGATCGGTTGAATGGAATTCAAAGTGCACTACGTCACGGAAATCGTAGAAAACAGTCAAGAAGACCTTGATTTTGGAACGACTTTGGCGTGATTTTTTCAGTCTTTGCTCGACTTAAGCAAGATATTCGCTCGATTGTTTCGCTGTTTTCGGGTCGTAGACGTTAATCCATGTCTCGTCTATAGTTCTGATGCGATATATCTTATCGTGATAGTCAGAAAGTATGATTTCATACACATCAAAGTGACGCTGGTTTTCTAAGAAATTGAGTGTTTTTGGCACGATATGAGACTTGACTTGACCCAAAAGGCCTTATAAAATGTTTTCAACTGATCCTTCTGATATACCACCAAGACCAGTAATGTCTCTAACACTCAATCGACGATTTTCCACCTCTAACTCTATGATTCCATGACTTCTGACTATTTGCTCAACTCAAAAAACCACTTAATTGTCATCGTTTGGTACGATTGAGCAGATCGAAATCGGAACTGAAGGTGATTCCGGCAAAGCATTTTTCCGACGTTTTCGAAAACTGTTAAAAACGCTGGCATAATTGCACTGCATTGAACGGGAACTATTTTAAAGCGGACGAATTAAATTTAGAAGAATAAAGATTTTTTGAAATAAAAGCCAATTCCCGCTATTTTATGCCCACAGTAGTATAGTAGATAGGCTGACTTGCGTTTGAATAAAGAATATATCTAGTTTAATAGGAATATTTCTCTGAAAAGGAAAATGCAAATAGGTCGCGTCAACATATATTTAGTTTCCAATAATAATTATTAATATAACTATTTTGACCAATTTTTTGTTTCAAGAGGGAATAGAAAAATTATTTATGCTTTCTAACATTTCTAAGTACTGACAACATCTTTAAAAACAATCTTAGGAATTTAAAATAACCTACAAAAAATCATATACTCTCTTTGTGCAATATCAAATAAAGGCTTGCCCTCTTACTTACGATCTCAAGTCCCCCACTCTATGATACATGCCACATTTCCGAAATTAATTTCACTTTTAATAATATTTGCATTAAACTTTTGGCATTAAATTTGAACAATTTGATCATTTGGTATTGAAAGGGCCCAACGAAGTTAATTTTTTTATGGCCAAAATGACATATAAGTTGGTCAAGTGCTAACTGCTAGGGTCTAATCTTGCCGCGACTACTTTTGTTTTTTTTTTTTTCGAAGCAGACATTTCGGACACAACGATTTATGTATTTTTGTGGTTAGCGTTAATATTCGTTTTTATATTTTCTACATATATTTGACTTATTGTTTGTATGCAAAGTGATCTTTTAGTAGCTTTCTAACATTTATTAATTTCGGTAGAGTAGCCCAGTGTTGTGCAAAACCAGATAGTAAATCATTTGTTCAATTTGTCAGCACGTGATTATCTTAAGTGTGTAATATTTCAGCGGTTTTTCTTATTATTATTATTATGCTACGCCTAACGATATCTTTTGGTTGTATTAAGCTGAACAGGGTGGTGCATTTTGTGTTGGGTTTTTTTATAAACTATCGATGATTATATTAGTCTTGAGGAACTCACTTATATGTTGTGCGGAAAGTGAAATAACTTGGTATTTACTCAAGAAAAAGTTGGGATATGTTAAAAACGATTGCAACTTTGCCGTAACTTTTCCACTTTTCGAAAGCAACTCATTTCAACTCGTTGAACAACGTCAAGCATCTGCGCGAAATGTGTAGATACATTACTTTGAAAGCCTGTCAAAGCTGAACTACACATATATATCTTACACACATATATATCTTTTTCGGCAAGCCTGAGATGTCATTATATTTGCACTAAAATTTTGGGCCTGGCCATAGTACACTTTTTTGCGATAAGAATCGGCATTTTTTTTTCGAATTTTTATTTTGAAGATGTTCTGTAGCAAATGGTTTTTATCAAAAATAGTGGGTAGTAGAGATACGAGTTATTTGGAAGTATCTTAAATTCTGCGACAAATGAGGAACAAGTTCTATTTTAGCATAGTATAAATCGCACTTGGAAATTAAAAAATTTGAATCTGGCTGTTCAAAAAATCCCACAGATTATGCGAAAATCAACGATTCGGGTTGTGTGTTCTTTGCAGGAAATGTAATTTGTAAAAATCAGTGCCAATTTAGAATTTTAGCGAGAACTTCTAAAGGCAGAAAATAAAGACCAGTTAAATTCATACCGAAAACCGCTTGAAGTTCTAGGGTTTTGTTTTCCTATCTAGATGCATGCATTTTGCAAGATTTGCTTAATTTTTGGGACTAGGCGGAGCGCAATGAAACTTTATATGAAATAAAAATTTGTTTTCACAACGATTCACCCAATTTTTTGTAGTACAATTCCACAACATGTAAAATTTCAAAAAACTTTTAAGAAAGTTTAATCAAAAGTATTTTTATGGCTTTAAAAAAACTGCTCTTATATGCTATGAAATATAGTCTCTCCATGATTCTCTTATATTTTGAAAACAAAATCTAGATTATGTTCTTTCGGTATTGGCTTTTTTTGTAGTTTAACATTTTGCAAAAATACATGAATTTCGGGAATAAGTATGCGGAAATACAATTTTTTTGTAGGAAAAAAAGTTTTGTTTTAAGGAATCAATTATTTGTTTGTATCGCTCAACAAGTCGAATGCATAATTCTATAAAAACTTTGAAGAAAGTTTGTTCATTGTATGAGTAGTTTTATTGTTTTTAAAAACCCGTCTTATGTGCTATGAAAAATAGACTCTCGTTGATATGCTTTGAAAACATAATTTTGATTAGTATTGGCGGTTTTTCAGTTAGACGTTTTGCAAAAATCCATTAATTTTGGGGCTATATTATTTTGGGGTTTATATTAAAGTTCTGAAAAAGAAAAAAGTAAAATTATGTAAAACTCTTCAGGAAAGTTTATCAGTGATATGAGTATTTTTTCGGTATTAAAAAAAATCTGGTTACGAGACCTACATGGTATGAAATTGTGGAAATTATAAAACTACACTTTTCGATGATTTTTATGAATTACTTTTCTTCGAATTAAGAGCATAAAGTTTTGATTGCTAAAGCTACAAAATGTATATACCCAAAAACAGTCTTCGTTTGAAATCCAAGATTATTATTATTGGATCATATTTGAATACAATTCATACGCCTAAGCTTACTTCTGAGTTTTAAAAGAAATTGAAATTTATGTCCGAATTACATGAAGTACAATTAAATGACAAAACAATAAAAAATATAAAGATCGTAGATTTCAAAAATTCATTAAAAAAACCTTTATAAAATATTGTATATAATAATATATTGTGTAATATTGTGGCTTTTGCTAAAGTAAAATTAAATTCTTATGGTTTAGATTACCAAATTTAGGGCAAAAATACAGACATTTTTGGATATTAAGAAAAAAGTGTTGCTAAAACAGAAGACTTTTTCAAAAATACTTTTTCAGAAAGACTTTTAGAAAAATGTAGAATCGAATAAGTCAAATATGCAAGTCTTTTTAAAGACATTTTAGTTGAAGGCAAAAAATACTACAGCTCAAAAATATTGAGCCGCTTGAACTTTATAATTTTTCAAGCTTATTTTTAAGATTTCCCAGATGTCAATAGAGTAATATTGATGGGAATTATTGTATTTTGCTGTTTCATTGCCTTCTCTACATTTAAATCTCCAAAGAGAAAAATTTACTTGAGCTGAGAATTTGCAATTTTAAAATATCATTCTTAACATAAGAATCTTCAACTTTAAATAAAGAAGTTGAATAGTATATTACTTAAAAGAGAAGTACTTAAGTTAGAATTAATCTTCTACAACTTGTACCTCGCATTCAAATCAAGTACGCACAATTATTACATCATCTTTTATCTCAGTGTACTTATATGATATAGAGGGCAATACTTCAAGAATCTGGCAGTTCGAAACGAACATCTACGGAATCAATTATATTGTATATATATTTTTTCTTTATAAATACACCTTCTATCAATGTTTAGATGTGCAGCAAAATAATTTTAAATCTTCGAAATCCTAACGATATTCCATCGGTGAGTCTTGGAGAAAAACTAAAGGATAGAGTTGCTAGAACTTATGCAACCAAGATTTGTGCATCAGAATTCACAACTTGTCGTGTTGTTGCACATGTTGGAATTCAGCTACAAAAAGAAGTCAGAAAAAAATCGTTTTTCAAAAAAAAAAAAAGGAAACAAGCGAATAAACTGCTGGACTACCCTTATTTTGATGTTGCCTATTTTTTTTGCTAATCAGAAATAGATGCCTGTGCAACGAACAAAAAAAAATGATTGTAAGTTATCATATTTTGGAGAATATCATTATTTTCTTCAAGTATTCTAGGTAAACTTTCCACGAGCCTCCTACGCAGTTGCGGCTATCATTTATCCGAAATTATCTTTGCATTTCTAATTCAAATGAGTTTTCAATTTTTGGAATATGATGTGTGACTTTGTTTTAATAAAATACTTTCATTCTTTCTAAACTGCGATCCTATACTCATAGAATTAAAAAAAAGAAACAAAATTACAATTACATTTTTTTATTAATTAATATTTACAACTCAGTTGAAGTACTCCTCTGTTGGTAAAGAGATGAACAAGATCTTTAACACTTCTAAAGCCAGTCCATTCTCTGATGTTGCGTAGCCAAGAAAGTTGCTTCCTACCAATGCCACGTCTGTCCACAACTTGGGCTTCCATAAAGAGTTGAAGTAGTTGATATCTGGGATCACGCTTTACATGACCAGAATATGCTGTTTTTCTGTGTTTGATGTTTGTAGGAACTTCTCTGATTTTCTTCATTCTTCTTAGGACTTCATCATTTTCCACATTTTCCCAATCCACGTCTCAAAAGTTTCTAGTTTGCTTATCTGAGCTACTTTCAAGGTCCAAGTTTCTACATCAAGACATATCATATATAGCATTTCAACAAGCGTAGTTTCAGTTAAAAATTGAGTTGTCTGTTAGTGAACAGCTGTCTGAATTTTAGAAAATGACTACGAGGTATTTCAAGGCGTCATCTGGTTTCTTGATCAGAGTTCCAATCAGTATTAAATACTACGCGGCAAGATATTTCAAATTGTGAACTCAACTGTTATTAAATCGTTGTCATATGCGATTCTTCTCCTGCGCACTATCATAAACTTCGTTTTTGAGCTCCTGACATTTAAATTGTATCTCTTACTGGCATCAACAACTCGATTTACTAACTCTTGGAGGTATTATCATCTGCGTATCGTATGTTGTTATGAACTTTCCAAATATTTTATAGAATCGAGAGCCTCCGAGAAAGTGGCTTCAGCATACAACCCTGTCGTACTTCATTCATAATTTTGATATCTCTTGAAGTTACTTACTTGTGCCTTATGTATGCCGATTCATGATACCAGTACTAGCTCTTGAGTTCTTGCAAGTGATTATGTTTTTGTCAATATCAATAGTACTTAAAACTAGAAATAGCTTGTCATGGTTAACTTTGTCGAATCGGCATGGAGCAAAACGCAGACAAAATCTTCACGGACGGATCCAAGATGGATGCAGGAGTGGGAGCATCGGAAGATTTCGCAATAAAGAAAGCTGCAGAACTTGCGCTCACTCTACACCAGCACCAAGTCAACATCTTCGTCGACAGTCAGGCGGCTATTAAATCCACGCAAGCCTACGCTATTAGCTCCAAATGTGGAAACAGGGTCTCACTAGATGCGTAGGGCAAGCAGGGTCTCACTAGATACGCTGAGTACCCGCAAAAGGGTGCGCATATTTGGGGTTCCCAGCCACCAGGGCATTGACGGCCGAATCGACAGGAACGAGAACTGGACGCGTAGGAATACCTCTAAGTACTCTAAACACGGAATCTAAATCGGAAGCCTGCGCTGCAGTTGCTTTCGAAACAAGCTGGCACAACATGACGAACTGTAAAACCGCTCGCATCATATACAGGATAAACAACTTGAAATTAGTCAAGCATATTATGCAGCTTCACAGGAAGGACTGCAGGCCTATGCTGGGCGTACGTACGGAACACTGCCTGACCGCAGCAAATGCCAAAAGGCTGACAACGACGAATGCAGGAAGTGCAGCGAATCAACACTCAATAAAACCCTAGAACACCTTTTGCAACTGCCCTACGCTCTGCACCTCGAGAACTAACTTCCTAGGAACATCAATGCTTGATTCGCTCGCAGAGGCAGCTGAAAGGCCACCCCAGACACTGTAAGGTTTGCAACAGGACGAACTGAAAAACCGCCCGTAGCATGTGCGGAATAACCGACCCAAAACTAGCCAAGCGCATCCTGCGACTTCCTAGAAAAGACTGCAGGCTGATGCTGGGCTTACTAACAGGCCACTGCTTGAGGGCAGTACATGCCAAAAGGCTGGGCGTCACTGACGACGATGCATGCAAGAAGTGCAGTGAACCAGCGGTCAAAGAAACCCAGGAACTCAGGAATGCAACAGCCCTGCTCTCTGTACTTCGAGAACTAAATTTCTAGGGAGACTAACATTTAACTCGCTTGCAGAGGTAGCTCGGAGGCCACCCCAAAGACTGAAAGCTTTCGCGAAACATTCGCGCATATTGGACTACTAACTCATCTATGACCACGACTCACAGCCGATAAGCTCCGATTCCACTAAGTATCATACCGATCTATGTGAGGCCCACCGGGGAGGGGCTTAATCTAAACTAACTTTGTCGAAGGGTTTCTCTGTAGTCGCTGAAACACAAAAAGACATCTTTTATAACAACGCGACAGTTTTGTAGAGAGAACTTGCAATCCAAATCTTCCAGCACTCGAATTGCGTTCTCCCCATTTATGAACTGCCTTACTTCTATGCCTTTTTCTTTAGAATCGAGAGCTTGCGAGAAAAAAAATCATCCGTAATAAAGCTCTGCTTCCAACTAACAGAGCAAATATGAGAAAAATATTGCTGCCGAATTCGAAACAAATAGTTTTGCTCTGTTTCGTTAAATCAAAAATTGAAAATTGCAAATAATAAATGTATCACCAAATAAGTTCCGTAAGTGTATACGCAATTCGCCAAGTTGAATTCACTATTTTTCTTTCTGTTTTTTCTGGCTTTTGGTTTGTTGTCCATTGCTGCAACATTTTGTTGCATTTATGTGCCACGGTTTAATCATATTTTGAAGTCGACTTTTTCACGGTATCTTAACAATTTGCTGCTGCTTTTTATTGTTGGTAATAGCTCATGTTGTTCACATGTCTGTCTATAGATACATATATATATATATATATATATATATATATATATATATATATATATATATATATATACGTAGTATATATATGTAAACAACAATTGACTGACAAAAAGCTTGAAAGTTTCCGCTTATAAATAATTTTCTGTTTTTGTTTTTTTTTTTAATTTAATTTTAAGCAAGACCCCCAAAGGAATATTAATTTACTGGCATTTTGTCCAGTTCCAGTCCAACTGTGTTTCCTGTGTGTTTAAAAACTAAAGCGCCTCAAGAAATCTCAGTAGCACCTCCCCAACCCACCGCACCATTTAAATTCACATTTCGGAAAACTTGTTGCAAGTTGCAGTTGCAATGTGTTGAATGACTTAATGGCATGCAAGTGAAATGAAAATGAAGTGATTGTGTTTTTATTTAGAAAAATTATGTCAATTAAGACAAATTACATGTGGCCCCATTTCGAATCATAAATCACAAATAATGAAATAATCATACAAGTTAGAGAGTTATTAATTAAAGTCCATACTGAGCGTTGCGCTATCAACTTACTCAACAAGGTACAGAGGCATTGGGAACGATCCCGACGTCTGGTTTGAGGGCAATACTAAACCCAACTCCCTTACAGCTAGCAGTATAGGAAGTGGCTCTAAAACAAGCTCTGGGACTTGTTCCTTGTAACCTTAGGGAACACCTAGGTATATTGAGTAGTGTGGAGTACATAGAGTACGACAAAACCAAAACGCTATATCAAAGAGAAACCACACTTAATTTCACGAACAACTATAATATCTATTTTCCAACAAGAGATCAAAGGATTTCAAATCTATCTTGGCCTAATGAAGACGCACAGAATTGGTTCACAGTTGGATCCAAAACAGCATCAGCGGTAGGAGCACGTAAAGTGGGTTCTCGCACATACATCTCTCTCTCTCTCACTTGATGCTGAATGCAACGTTTTTCAGGCGGAGCTATTCGCTATCCTACAGGCGGTCTACAGACTGAATAGCAGGGAGTTGGCTGGAGTGAACATAAGTCTACTCTCCGATAGTCAGGCAGCTCTGAAAGCACTAAACAGCGAAAGCTACAATTCTAACTTCATATACGAATGCCACTGCGAGCTTAATGAACTGGCAACCCACAACAGGGTCTCTCTGCCATACCAGAGAGAGGCGCCAGGTCACTCTGGTAATGAGGCTGTGGATGTAAAGGCTAAGTCAGGGGTGGAAGGCCCAAGTGCGATGTTTGGTTATTCCAATAACAGACTCAAAGCCGACAGAAAATCTATGCACCGAAACAATCTAGAGGGTCTCAGACACTCAAAAAGATTTGTGTGCCGTGTTGCAGCAAGAGCCAAGGAAGCTCTATTCTTAAATAGGACATAGCTTAGGTCACTTTGTGCAGCGTCGAAAGGCGCCTGGAACGACCACTTACACAAAATGCGCCTTGTCAACAACAGAACATGTAGCTTCTGTGAGTAGGATGTCGAGTCAATGGAGCACCTAATCACTAACTAACCAGCCCTGGCATGTAGAAGAGCAAAGCCAGGAGAAGAACCTGATGTATGTCTCTGGTCTAAGACTTGAACTAGTAGAAAGGGTACACAATAGACCTATGAGGATCGCAGTGCCAAAGTGCCGTAGACCCACCCTCGTTCGTACATTATATTCCTAAACGTTAAAGTAGGGGTGCATGGGTGGTCTATGGTATGCCCAAAAAGGGGCTATGTCTGATTTTTACAATGTCAGTCTAGACATATACAATTTACGGAAAAAGCAACGTTTTGTCTGATTTCCGGTTATGGGCTTTAAATGCTTTCATTTCGGGATTCAACTTACAACAAATATTTTAAATCGGATGCAAAGTTTTTCTCTAAAATTAAGTACCCTTTGTCGATATATTGGCGCTACCAGACTCAGTGTGTGCTACTCACTGTTATTTATAGAAAACTTTTTCGACTTATCGAATACTTTCTAACTTATCCGCTTCTGTTCTACTTGCAGCACACAACCACAGCCTACAGCATGCCAGGCCATGAAGGATAAACGTTGCTGTTGGACACGAGGCAAGGTTCTTGGTGGCAGCTCAGTGCTTAATACAATGTTGTATATACGCGGTAATAAACGCGATTTTGATCAGTGGGCATCGTTTGGCAATCCTGGCTGGTCCTATGAGGAGATATTGCCATATTTTCGCAAATCCGAGGATCAACGCAATCCATATTTAGCGCGTAATAAACGCTACCATGGCACAGGTTAGTAAACATTAAAGTTAAGAACCCTTAACCCGCAGCTTTAAGCTTGAGTATGAGCTTTTGCAAACAGGCTGCTCACAAAAAAAGCTTGTGTGACATGCACCGGATCGGCAGGGATTTGCTTTGAATAGTCTACATAAACGTGTATTTTCAAAAATTTGGTTTTAATAAGAATCAAGGCAATATATATAATCAGGGATCGTTCAAGGCTGGCTTCAAAGTGCCTAAAAGCATGATGTAATAATAAGCTACTATACTGCGAGCGCTCTCTCTCTCTCGCTCGTACATTGCAAAGCTCGCAAGGCTAAGAGAGCTACAAGAATGCGATATGTGAGAGCTTTTACCATCGACATCACCTTATTATTAGACCATGCTTTTAGGAGATAGTTAGGCTTTGCAAGTATGTGACGTCACAGAATCCAAATTGATAATGTCGATCGATTTAGATTGAAATTGGCATATTCGCTTTGACATATGCAAATACAGAAGAAAGTATATTTTAAAATTGGAAAAAAATATACGGACCGAAGGAGTTTGAGCCATAGCATATATAGAAAAAAGGTTTCAAAAAAGCTTTTGAAAGCATACACGCAAGCCTGTGACGTCACAGATCCGACTGGTAAATGGTAGCTATGGAAAATAATATTTCAATTTAGTTCAGGATTAACCCAGCCATTTAATATACCAGAAATAAGTCTTTTCGATTCATTCAGAGGTTTTTAGGAGATTGTGCGGGACGCGTTTTGAATGATACCTGATGATCAATGGTGTATGGTGTAATCTACGAAGTATACGCCAAATAAGATATTGTAAAAGAAATAAAAATAGTTTCATTAAGTTCGGCAGGACATTGAGACAGTGAAGACAGCAAGTTAATTCGGGTTTTAGAAAACAAAAAGCCGAAGACGATCAAGCTTGAAAGTGAAGTACAAATCTGGACACAGTTTAGGCCCGTACAGGGCTTCAGCAATATTGGTTACCTTAAGTCAGCATGCAAATGCAGTCAAATACAATATCGAGGATCTAGGTATACTTCCCAGGTATACTTCCCAGGTATACTTCCCTTGGAAGCTTGCAAGACGCTTCTAAAGCCGTTGTTCAAAAATGATTTTATAGAAGTAAGCTTCTTAACCCAAAAATTCCCTGTTATTTATTGCTTAACCCAATAACCAACGACTTCTCTCTCGACTACTTGCAGGTGGCCTTTGGACTGTTCAGGATTCGCCCTACAATACGCCCATTGGCCCGGCCTTTCTACAGGCCGGCGAGGAAATGGGTTACGACATAGTTGATGTGAATGGTGCACAACAAACCGGTTTTGGCTTCTATCAGTTTAATATGCGACGCGGCTCACGTAGCTCTACGGCTAAATCTTTTCTGCGTCCGGCTCGTCTACGTGCCAATCTGCATGTGGCGCTCTTTTCGCATGTCACAAAGCTGCTCACCGATCCACATACCAAACGTGCTACGGGCGTGCAATTTATACGTGACGGACGTCTACAGAATGTCTATGCCACAAGGGAGGTCATACTCTCAGCTGGTGCCATTGGTTCACCACATTTACTGATGCTCTCAGGCATTGGGCCTGCCGAGGAGCTGGCACGCGTGGGCATACCTTTGGTGCAGCATGCACCCGGTGTGGGTCAGAATCTGCAGGATCATATTGCTGTTGGTGGCATAGCCTTTCTCATAGACTATCCCATCTCGATTGTTATGAAGCGTATGGTTAATATTAATACGGCTTTGCGTTATGCCATCACTGAGGATGGTCCACTTACGTCGAGCATTGGCCTAGAGGCGGTGGCCTTTATCAATACCAAATATGCCAATGCCAGTGATGATTGGCCGGATATGAACTTTATGATGACCTCAGCGTCGGTCATGTCAGATGGCGGCACGCAGGTGAAAACAGCGCATGGTCTGAGCGATGAGTTCTATGAGGAAGTCTTTTCAGAGGTTAGCAATCGTGATGTCTTTGGTGTATTTCCCATGATGCTGCGACCCAAAAGTCGTGGCCAGATAAAGCTGGCCTCAAAAAATCCACTCAGATATCCGCTGCTGTATCACAACTATCTAACACATCCGGACGATGTAAATGTGCTGCGTGAGGGCGTCAAGGCGGCAGTGGCCATGGGCGAAACGCAGGCCATGAAACGCTTTGGTGCACGCTTCTGGAGCAAGCCGCTGCCCAATTGCAAGCATTTGCCACTGTTTACGGATGAATACTGGAATTGCTTTATCAGACAATATACCATGACAATTTATCATATGTCCGGCACAGCCAAAATGGGTCCACCCTCAGATCCCTGGGCCGTAGTGGATCCGCATTTACGTGTTTATAGCGTGCCTGGGCTGCGTGTAATCGATGCCAGCATTATGCCGGCCATTACCAATGGTAATATACATGCGCCCGTGGTAATGATTGCCGAGAAGGGCGCCGATCTTATCAAGCAGCTGTGGCTAACACCCAGCACCCAGCAGTCAGTGCCCACACAGCAATGGCGCAGCAAACGCGCGCTAAGCAACGAAACGGATGCGGCTGCGGATATGACGTTGCTGCAGCAATGGTCATTGCCATTGCCGGCGCCGGAGAGATAGAAGCAGCTTGTTTTAGTACAACTGCGTGGTTTTTTTTGCTTGTTCAGGGTATTGCTTAGTCCGGGTAGAGTTTAGTTAGACAATTGTACGTACAAGTTGTTTGTATTTTTGTGATGCCTTTAACATATTTATTCCATAGCTCCTTCTCCTTAAAAACTACCTCCACTTGCAGCTTGTGTTCCTCTCATGCTTTATCCCTGCGCGGTCAATTCAAATCTTTAATTAGTTCTTAAGCGCCTCTATGTATATATCGAGTCATTTGTGCTAATATCTTTTTTGTTAAATTTATTATATTATTTTATATTTTATTATATTAAATATTGTCGTTGTGGCGTACCTCAGTTAATCTTAAGTGCGAATTATTGTTTAAGTGGCTTTGACAGCATTTTTTTTTTTAAACAAATTGTTTTTAATTAGTTTGTAATATAAAAAATAAAATGCTAAAAGACTTCAAAACAACAGTGCTTGTCAAACTGGCGTTCGTTATTTAGTTCGGACACAAACCGCTGGTTTTTTAGTATAAAGGGTGATTTTTTGGTCATTTGCTTTTTAGCTCACTGTCTTTTCACAGCAGCAGCGTTTTAAATATCGAACTCGTTGTTTGATTTACAATTTAAACATGAATTGACTGACTTACAAACAAAAAGCGCTTATAAATAATTACATTTTATTTCGGTAGCGTTAAGTCAAGTATTATTTTTTTAGTTCTCTAATTATATAGCCAGCTCATTGCAGTCAGATAAGTATAACTTGTCGCATGCGAATTGTGTAATCAAACAGAAGCATTTAAAAAAAAAAATCCCCCGCAAAAAAGTCACCCTGCACTGAAGGCCGAAAGTTTATTGTGAATAACGAGCGCTACTGTGCGCTACTTACGAACTTTTTCTTTTGCTTCATATGAAAGAGCTTAACCTAACTTAGGTCTGGTTTCAACAAGTTGCTGCTACATGCCACAGCGCACACGTAACTTTGGCCCAATTAGAGGCGGGTGCGATGGGCCGTCTTTGAACTTTTATTTGAAGAGCTGTGGTTATGCTTATAACCACAAAGCCCCAACGATTAACATTTTTGAAGAATTTATACGTCGAATACCGCTGAGTATGCTGAGTGAGTATGCCAAAATAGGACCAAATAGCCACGACCAGCATTTATACACAATTTCCTGTAAACTTTAAATTATTTTGTTTACATAAATAGAACTATTTTCATATTTTTATCACTTTCGAGAAGGTAAACTCTGTTCGTGAAGTGCAGCTGAAAGGTCATGGCTGCATGCTGAACGTAGGGTGGCAGAGGCGATTAAAGCACCGCTTCAGAAGAGTACAACTCTTTAAAATTTTCCCAATCCAAGGTGCAGTTTCATCATGCCGATATTTGCATGATCAAGAGGCTGCTCGTTCTTTGCTATGCGAACTTTGGATACCTGTCAACCTGCTTTAATGCCCCAAGTTTTTTTTACATATAGCATGGATATTCATTTTAACCTTTCCCCATAAGTTTAGTCATTATTTAAAAGCATAACTCCAGCGAAAAGCACTGGGATCGGTTTATGCCAAACGGAACAAGGGGATCTACCGCCACCCACTGTGGTACAAAATCGCAATTTTTCGCTTAGAAATATATGCAAGCTACATTATCGCAGCAACTGTACTGAGTTTTAAGCAGGAGCCTTAATTTGTGAAACTCTCATGCCGGAAGTTAGCAATTATAAATAACTACCTTATCTCTCAAACAGAAGTTTGGTTTCCTCTGAGCCTGCATCCACGCCATGACACAGATGAAGAGTCTGCCTAACTTGTGATTTCTAGTTGCAGTGATAAAAAAACCGAAAACAGTTGTATTCTTTCAACACGCAAACAATGGAAGTAGTTTTTAATAGGATTCTGGCATCTTTGGAAAAAAATGCGGCCCAAAAAAAGCGAACCTCAGTTTCTGCAAAAGTTTTTGTACTGCTTGTAATCCGATGAGCGATTTTAGTCGGTCAGCAGTGATTGCGAATGTTTCGATGAGGAACTGCAAAGTTGTTTCACAAATAGACAACACAAGTTACGAAATTGCGTTCTACAACTTATTGAATCGTTTACTTCTTATACCTTATCACTATAAAACTGCGCACAAAGTTATCCCTACCAGGATAAATCATCATTAATCGTCGCAATTATATGTCGGATATTAAGTCAACGCTTTTTTTTTCAAATTTAGATATCAGTTTTGGATTTCTTGAACCTCAAAACTTAAGTAAATAAATTTCCGAGATGAAAGTACAATTTGTGTTTAATTTTTCATAAATTCTAAACCAGATTTAGATTTCTTGAAAAACACTGTACAAGCGTTTTTCTAGCATTTCTACTTTGGCCACTATTTTCGAGCGATAGACATCATTTAACGTTTAAAGATAACTTGCAAATACTGCAAAACATAACCGCCACGTCAACTATCATATCTTCAATGGCGAAGTATAGGAATATATCATTTATAACCGTTCGAACAGACCAAGGTGTATACAGTTTATAGCCGCATTCAGTATTTTGGCAAATGCAACAATGTTGCAGGTTGGCATCAAACCAGCGATCTGCGGATTTAGAGGCAAGCATGTTGCTTCAAACAACGGTGCTGCCAAAAGTAAACAAAAAAATTGGTAATATAAAAAGTCACCCTTTATATTTCCCCACTGGTATATGTAAATAGTTGATACACACACCGCAGCAAATGATAATCTACTCTAAACAGTTTGAAAGCATATTTAGCTTTGACACGAACCGCAATGCAAGAATGTGCAACAGCGACTCAAAACTTTATTTTTTAATTAATACACGAACCGCAGTTGAAACCAAACTAAACGCTCAGCAACAACAGAAAGAGCGTCAACGGTAGTCATTTGAACTTCCCGACATATCGGACAAACAATATTCAATAATTTGCCTTCTTTTCGCAGCAGAGAGACAATTTATTCTCTCTCATGATTAAAGAGTTTGAGGTAAATATAAACTCAATATAATTTTTAAGATAATTTATTTAATTTGATTTGTTATTTCTGCCTAAACTCTAAGTCAGGCGCTAGATCAAATTAAGATTTGTGCGATCCCTTGCGCGTCTTATGCTCCATTTATAATTAACTTTACAATGTTCTTTCTTAGAACCGATCTATTCCATTCATCTCTCTTTCTATCTTCACTAATCTTGACTTGCCAAATCGAGCATCTATGACCAATTATCCCCAACTCATTAGCTCTACAATGGCATCCTCAAGGTGCCAGAAACAGTGGTCGCCCCAAGATGACATGGCGTAGAAGCGTAACTAAAGACATTGGCAAATCTTTTAGTGAATCAATACATATTGCTAGAAACCGACAATTGTGGAAATAATTTAAAAAAAAATCAAAGTTTTTCAATTACTTTTTAAAAAAAAACTTTTTTATTGAACTTATCAATAATAATATGAATACTTCAACGTTGACCTTCTGTCACCTATTGTTAAAAAATTTTAAATTTTAGGTTACCTTCTGTTGCAAACTTTTATATTGCAAATCCAAGTTGCTAATCTTTACTATTCACAAGTTTAAAGCCAGCCCTAGATGTGAGACGGTGCATACCTATAATTAACTTAATTTTTTTTTAAGAAATTACGAAAATTGCCTCGAATCCTTTGCAAAATAGGAAGCAAATTCCACATCAGAATTCCATCACCTAATGTAGTTCACCGATTTTTCTTAAATTCGACACAGTGCTTGGAAACCTCCAAAAACTATAAGCTGCCGAATTTGGTTGTAATATATTTATAAACTACGAATGGTATATCAATACACTCGGGGGCACAATGGGGGTTGCAGTGCTGAAAGACCCGCCCTCGTTCATAAATGACATCGTATACTATATACCCGAAATCAAAAAACTAAGACTAAATTAAACGATCAACAGGTTTTTTGATGAAAAGTAGGTTGCTATAGCTCCTAACTTCGCTGAGTTCCGACGTTCAAACTGTTGAGCAGACGGACATGGGTGTATGTCTTTTGTGACGCTGATCATAATTAAGCTAACTTTTGGTGGGCCTCTGATACTGATTACTAGATGTTTCATATATTTTCGGCTTGCACAAACTTAATGCAAGCTTTGTTCCACATGGGAAAGTATAAAGAAATTGCAAGCTTTTGTAAGGGATTTACTATATTTTGAATGATATTATTCCGACTAGTTAAGGCAGCAGAAAATGCAAGAGATCCAAATGAAAAAACCCCAAGATAGATTTTGGTCTATTGGTTGTTTCCCTTTCTGTTGCATTCCACAGTCAGTTTTGAAAATTCATTTCAGGTTGCTTTGTACCATATGGGAAAGGGTATCAACACTTACATTAAGGAAGAGAAGGATGTGCGCTCGGTTGCCTTTTCCCTTATCAAGAGACAATCTGCTCCTGCTCACGCGACAAGACCATCAAGTCATACCGATTGGGTATGCTGTGTGCGTTTTTTACCAAACTATTCCACTGCCATTATTGTCGCTTGTGGTTGGGATCGCACCATCAAGGTCTGAAATTTGGCTAGTTGCAAGTTGAAGAAGTACTATCACGGCCAGAATGGTTACCTGAACACTGCCACTGTTTCTCCCGATGGTTGTTGACAACGATACCAAGGCTGTGTTGTAGGATCTTAGTGATGCAAAGAATCTGTACAGACTGGAATGCAATGAAGTAATCAATTCGTTGTGCTTCTCGACCAACCATGCCACTGGTTGTGCGTTGTCTATAGACCAACTAATTGAGATCTATAATTTGGCTTGCAAAAATACCGTTGTCAAACTGAGGTTATCTCGCCCATATCCATGATCTGGTACGCCAAAGGTCAGACTTTGTTCGCTGGCTACTCTGACCATAACATGAGTCTTTCTCAGCTCGTACATTTGCTCTACTACATATAAAATATATATAATATATAATCGTAAGATAAAATATTCTAGCAGAAGTATTTACTAGATTGTAGTACGCAATAGTTAATTATTTTCTTTCAGTGTAGGGAGTACGGCTTACAGAAGCTTAAAAGTGAAACAAACTCGACATTTTGCATCGAATACTTAAGTTGTTTCAAAAGCGTTATAGATTTAGATATATACAAATTTATTGGCTATCTCACTCAGATAACCAAGCTTGCTCTCTATTTTTCACATTTCCATATTTAAGTTTCCTTAATTATTCCCTAAATCATCACAAAAGGATTGCTGCTTTTTACCCTAAACTAAACTATGTGTAGAACTTATTTGATTTATTGATCAGAAAATGTAGCTGGCTCGGAGAGACAACAAAAATATAGCACGTGCGTGGAGCTCTCGAATGGAAGCCCATTGGCCATCGTTCCAGAGATCGTCCGAAGAGTACTTGGATTTCGAGAGTAATGAGATTTCGGTTTTTAGCCAACAATAGGAAAAGCTAAAAACTTATTGTAAATAGGCTAAGTTCTTAATAATTTATTATAAGAGAGCACGCCAATAGTAATTTTGTTTTCATACAACGCGCTCTGTCCAAAAAGCTCAGGTGTAACGTAAAAAGCGCTCACTAAAAGCTTCACTATGCGAACCGTTAATGCAAAAGCTTCATTTAAATAAATGTCAACACTGCAACGTTAAGCTTTACGTTCGATTTTAGAATTCTTCGAAATATACGCTACATTCTCGGAATTTTGAAATCTTCAACGTTACGTAACGCATGGCAGCCATTTTACGTCAAAATTTTCGCATAATTGCTCAGTTCCTCATCAAACGCACTTTTTAATTGCGCAAAATTTTTATTAGAAATACTTCGCTACTGCGGGATTTTCAATATTATTAAACATTGCCATTGCTTTGGGGGTCTTGGGTAATAAAATTACAATTAAAATTACAACTCCTTTTAAAAATAATTGCAAAAAGTAAAATAAATGTTGAACGATGTGTTTGCTTTATAACTAACTGCCTGACTGGATCATATTACGGACCATTAAAAAACTTAACGATGCGTGTGAACACTGGCTGGAGTTGCAGCTCCAACTTGGCAATGATATTGCATTGTAACAACATTGAATAATTCATTTGACCAGGCGGCCAATGATTTGTTAACTAAACGCATTTCGCGCCGCGCCAATTAATCAATTGCTACACGCTGTAGCCTTTATCTCTGGTTTTAGGGCTATTGCAGCGGAAGTATCTATCTATATCTCTACGCAATGCACCCAAAAAAAAAAAAAAACAACCAAAGTGATCTCTCAAGTGCAACGCATAAATATTTATGACCCATGTGGCAGCCAACGTGCAACACGACGTATCTTTGCCGAACCGGCTGACCGACCACCTGAATTTCAAATCTTTAGTTTTTATTATTTTGCCAGCTCAATGACCGACCAAAATGGCGCAGATTTGCAACAACAACAACAAAAAATCACAACAAACGAAAGTTTCCATTACCCCCAGCTTGAGTACGACGCCAACATCTCTCCCACCTGCAAATCATTTCATTGCCACTGCCAGTGCCAGAAAAGTCTCAAAGCCTCAAACTGGCAACCCAGCAGCAAGCTGTCGGAAGTGCACAAGCGTGGCCAAGAAATATGGCTCTTTGCTTGTGGTATCTGTTTTTCGCTATCTCTCTCTCTCTCTATCTCTCTCTTTCTTTCGTTTAATCCGGAACATTCAAATGAAATTTATTTGCCCATTGTGGTTCGTTTTGACTACAGCTGCTGCTACCTAGGTGCAGGTTCAAGCCCGGTTCGGGCTGGGTTCAAATGAGTGCAAACAAATTTGCAGCTACCAATTGCATGCAAATGCAATTGTATCATTTATAACGATAATTTGTCGTGTGCTGCTTTCCAACACTGGCAGCCAATGTTGCACAAAAAGCACAAAACTTCATCGACGTTGGGTATCATTAGAAAGGTGAATATTTTTATGAGTTGAGTAGTTGGTTTTTACATTAGCTTAGGTTAGTTTAAGCCGGTGACGGGGACCTCACATAGAGCAGAGTGATCCTTCGTGGAACCGCTGCTTTGTCGACTGTGAGTCTTGATCATGACTGAATTAGTCACCCACTATGCGCGTGTGTTTCGCGAGAGCTAGGAGCTGCGCTTTTGCAACCTTTTTTTGGGCCGCATTTTTCTGTAACATAAATCTAAAAAACCATTTGGTGTTGAGCAACAATGGCAGTACAACTCATAAACAACAGAAGCAAAACTGCTCTTCTAAAAACATTTCATAATTTATGAAGTTTTGTCAAAAAAGTGAATTCCGTAAAACCGCTGCAAGCTCTACAGCCATAAAGTTAAAACAGAAGACTGGAAATATTTAAAATCGAAATAGCTCGTACATTATTACCTAACATTCGACTATTGAAGACTTCGCCTAATGTACATTGTCTTTTCTATATGATCGTAGACCATGATACGGTGTGTAGGGCTTTGCATGAGCTTTCACACGGACTTTGACATTGTGTTTCCATTCAGAATCAAGCAATACCACTTTGTAGATTTTATAATACTTTGTACAAACATTTTCGCGTCTACTGCTCTACCTATAATAACCTTTAAGCGAGAAACTCTTACAATCTTAGAAATTAAAAAGTGAATCGTGTATAGCTGGTTCATTATCCGGACTGTCCTCCCATTCTTCCTATAATCCCGACGTGCTACACTTGCATAAGCTTTTTCACGGGCCTATTGACTGCCACTGCGACATTGTGGTTTATCCCCAATCCAGCACTACCATTTGGTAGATCTAATAGTGTTTTGCATGATCCTTATCATGTCTTATGCTCTAACTATAAAAACCCCGGTCTATTCAATACCACATTTAATCTATCTTTACTCTTACGATCGTTATAATTTCAAGCATTTCTATTATTGTCTCATTCACACAAACTCGATTTTTAAACTCTAGCACTATCGTCTATTACATCCCATTATGGTTTGCACGATCCTTTTCGCGTCTTGTGCTCTGACTTTAATAATAACCCTCACGATTTCCTCTCTTCTAGCTACAGTCTACACCATCGATAACTTCTATTTCGACTTGGCATATCGAGCATCTTTGAGCAATCATACACCAAGTATCCCCTATCTGGTCACTGTTGATCTTTTGTTGTCACCGTTTGGTCAGAAATGTATAAACTTTTTGTTTACTTTTATAAGGAATTGATTGATTGAGGCGGTACACAATCGGATTTCTATTTTTGCTCTTCGAGGCTTTAATTAGAATCCTATAGTTCGGCTACCATTCTATACTTCTAGACTACGCCTAAAAAAAAAATTTCTCAAGCGATGGTAAAACATGCCACGGTATGTTATTTCTGCATAAGCTCTCACTCGGGCCCATTGACTGCAAGTGTGACATTGACGACTTCATTCAGAGTAACTCGTCATTTTTGACCTCTTGCACTACCATTTGGTAGATCTAATGTTTTGCCCAAAATTTTTCGCGTCTTACACTATAATAACCTTAACGATTTCATTTCCTACGATCGGTCTAATTTCTTTCGCTGTTTCTCATCTTGATTTGCCAAATCGAGCATCTTTAACCAATCACGAACTACGAATCTCCCACTTGTTCAAATTGGACCTTTTTTTAAAAAATGTCTTAACTTTTATTTTACTTTTTGCTTCCAGCTTTTGCATTGTAAATCCAAGTTTCTACCCTTTACTGTACCGAATTTATTTCATATATATTTATAAACTAACTGCATATTATATATTTAATTTTTTTACATTTTTTTATTAAAAAAAAATATTACCAAAAAAATACCTGAACATAAAATATACCTCTTATCTTTAAACTTATTGACTAGTGTAATTTCTGTAGAACTCATGCATTTCTAAGTATAATTTGACAATTCGTTGGTATTTCCAATGGAGTAAATGCATTCGACTATTAAAAAAAGCGTTCGGTGGAGTTCGGAGAAGCGATTTAAAACCGAATCTTGAATTGAGTTGGGCCTAGAAGACTTAGATGTAGAAGACTTCACTGAAATGTTTAAAAATTATAATGAATATAATGTTGACTATGACAAGGAAACTGACATCGAAAACAAAGATTGCAATGTATTCACAGGTAAAATTGTTCAGGAGGCACTTGTACTAGGAAGAAACTAGAAAACCATTTTTAAAGAGTAGATGTTATTTTAGATCTTCGTCTTAAATATCAACGATATCTTGATGAACTACAAAAACCATACGAAGAGCCTACAAAAACCAATGCAACAGCAGATAATGAGATGATATTATCCAGTGATGATACAGATATTATAGAATTTCGTTGAAACTGATAGTGAGATTGCTTGAAAATAGGAATGAGCCGTAATTATACTTTTTACGAATTTTGTTTTTGTAGCTAATGAAGTATGTAGATTTTTTTAATGGACTAAATATTTTACTTGATCTCATTGTAGGTTCTTTTATGACTATAATCTTATTTTTATATCTTATTAACAATCTAGAGGTTTTACCATAGGAAAAAAGTCTGATTTGATTTACGCGGTTTGGCTGGAAGCGTGTCTACCGCATAAACCGAGGTACAGTTACAATTTGATGAACTGATAAAACGTTGAACCTAATATCCAAGGTAATAATAGAGTCAGACACAGCTAGGCGATTGGACAGATAGCAGAACAGTGGGACATTTGGATGAGTAGTGACAGCAAGACGAATGTGGGCACACATGGTCATGCGGAAAATCTTAAAAAAATGATTTTCAATCTAAGTATCCAGCTTAAGTTAGATTCAGTTGGTAGGCTGCTCAATTCGTCACAAAGATCTTTCAGAGATCTCTTGTAGCACCATGATGCTGGTTTGCAAAAGAAAAGTGTTATGTGGGAGAGAAATAGTAGGGTTGGTTGTGCGGCTACCAGATAGAGCCGATAAACTACAATTCAATGCTACTAAAGAGACACTGATACTGGACAGATGAATGAGCAAAGAGAGATAGCAGATAATTATGTCATCATCGCTATCTTCGCCGGCTGCTAAGCTACATCTAGGTTCTAAATATTGGAACTAAAAAGAATTGTGGAGTTGTTAACAGCATACGCTGTGTGCTTTAAAGTGCACGTCGACTTGCTCAGTTAGATGGATGGAAGGAAGGTCAAAACAAGGACTCATCAGAGTTACTGCTGAACAGACAGACTTAGCACTTGGTTTCGGCCAATCTTGCTTGTGGCTTGAGTATAATGCTATTGAGCTACCTCCACATGGTCTATCTTAACGCAACCACAAAGCCAGCCATATAGGTATATATAGGTTTGTTTAAGCCGGTAGGCCGCAGGGGTGGGACTCACATAGATCAGTATGATCCTTAGCGGAACCGAAGATAGGTATACATAACAAACAAATTACTTAAATCATGTAACAAATTAAAAATATTAAATTGGATTCTTCGTATAGATCGATCAAAATATAAACACAGCAAATAAATATCCGCAAGTGTGACCAGCGCAACCGCAGCAGAGTTCGTTGTAACTTGAGCTTTTTTGTACTTGATTGAGGGGTAGGGGCGTCAGCTGCAGCAGCAAAGAAAGTAGGCTAAATCGAGAGCCGACCCTTTAATTAGTGCGCAAAATGCGTTGGAGAGCGGCAAAATGAGAGAAATTATTCAATAATTCAAGAAAAAGCTTGCCTGAGTAAGCTTACGCTCAGCGATTGCACGTAGCCAAGTTTCGGCAACAACAATGCAACAAAAAGCTTGCAAAAGCTGCGCGCTCAGCTCTTTGTTTTTGTTTTTCTTTTTTTTATTGCTCATCATTGCTTTGGACGGCGGCGCGCATGCGCGCTTTGCATGAAAACGAAAGTGCTGCGTTTGTCAATGTGTGTTTGTGTGTGATTCTGTGTGTGTGTGTGGGATTGTGTGTGTGTGTGTGTGCAGCTTTCGTCTTGTGTAAACTGCAGACGCATTTACACAAAACAGCAACAACAAAAGCACACACACACACACATTGTGAACCTAAATTAAAGCATAATGAAACAAATGTGAAAAAATTGGAAATGTTTTAACGACTTACGAATACTCTAAGATTTCTTCGGCAATACGAAATATGCCATTTGAAAAATGCATTTAATAATATTTCATTAACTTTCAAAACAGAACTTTATTTCGAAAATAAAAAAGGTATAGCTTAACTTTTTTTGCGGATTGGATAAAATTTAAAATAAATCAATCAAGGAAATATCGCGGTTAATAGCTGGTCGGAGGAGTACCCGTAGTTTATAGCCAAATACGAACGGCGTTGTCTTTTATTAATAAAGATTTTCCTAGCCTTATAAATATCTCCATTTTGCTAGCTATGCTAGTGCTAGACACTGTTTGGATTTTTTTTAATGCAAATTTCTAGTTTCCCAAAAATAGCTACTACTTTTTTTTAAAGATTTTGGAATCTTATTAAATATAAGAGTATTTCTGAATTTTCAAATGTAAATTTACAGTTTCCCAAAAATAGCTATTAATTTTTTGAAGTAAGCTATGTCAATGCTAGGCACTTTGCGGTTTGGATACTCATTAATCATAAATATATTTCTGAATTTTCAATGTAAGTTTCCAGTTTCCCAAAAATAGGTACCACTTTTTTGAAGTTTTTGCAAGCTCATCAAATATAAGAATATTTCTGAATATTCAATGTAAGTTTCCAGTTTCCCAAAAATACCTACCACTTTTTTTAAGTTTTTGGAATCATATTAAATATAGGAATATTTCTGAATTTTCAATGTAAGTTTCCAGTTTCCCAAAAATAGCTATCACTCTTTTGAAGTTTTTGCAAGCTTATCAAATATAAGAAAATTTCTGAATTTTTAATGCAAATTTCCAGTTTCCCAAAAAATAGCTACCACTTTTTTGAAGTTTTTGGAAACTTATTAAATATAAGAATATATTTTTGAATTTTAATGCAAATTTCCAGTTTCCCGAAAAATAGCTATTAATTTTTTGAAGTAAGCTTTGTCAGTGCTGGGTGCTTTGCGGTTTGGATAAACATTAAATATAAGAATATTTCTGAATTTTTAAGACAAATTTCCATTTTCCCAAAAATAGCTACCACCATTTTGAAGTTGTTGGATTCTCATTAAAAATAAGAATTTTTCTGAATTTTTATTGCAAATTTCCATTTTCTCAAAAATAGCTACCACCATTTTGAAGTTTTTAAATACTCATTAATCATAAGAATATTTCTGAATTGTTAATGTAAATTTTTTATTTTCCCGAAACTGTCATAAACATTATATAAGATATTCAGCCCTGGTTTATAAATTTCTATCAACTTTGGCCCACAAAGTTCAAACTCTAACTGCCGTACTACTACAAAATAACTTTACATTAATTTTCACATTCAGTCTTGTCTTATACACTGCATGCGCACAATGTTTCTAGCGCATTCATATGCTCGCAGCGTGTAGGGTATCGAAAAGCTTCACTACTTTTGCAACGGCAAGCGGCAAAAGTTTTCTTTGGCATTGCGGCTTGGATCATTGAATCAAGCGAGTCCGTGGCGTGCGTATCATCGCAGAGTGCGCGGCGTCAAACGCAGCATAAAATTATATATATACAGATATATCTATTACATATAATACATACTAATAATATTATTATTATAAACAAAGTGTATATAGACTGTGAACTGCGCGTGTCAGCCCAAAGCCAAACTTGTTGCGCTTTATTTGTTTTTTTTTTGTTTTTTTTTTTCCTAACGCTGCTTTATTATTATTTAATTATTTTTTTTATTGTGCAAAAAATTTACCAGAAAAAAAAAACTATAAAATGTGTGAAACAAAGGAAAGTGTTAGGCCGTCGTCGCATCAAATGTGACAGACACAGCAAAGTCACTGCCAGACAGCACCATCCCGTTCAGCTAACGCAGAGGCAAGTTGTTATAATTATTATTAAAAAACCAAAAAAAAAAACAAAAACAAACAAAAAAAAAGCAATTAAATTAAAAATTAAGTAGCAAGTGAGGCATGCCCCTTTAAGCAATAGTCGCCCCCTCGCACAATTGTTTTTGTTTTTTGTGCTAATTTTCACTTTTTGGAAAGTGCCCGTTTTGGACAACTTATATAAGCCGCGTGCAAAAAAAAAAAAATTAAATAAATAAATAAAAAAAATTGAGACAAACTTGAAATTCTTACGTCATTAAGACAACTGACTACGTGATAAAATGTACAGCACTCACTGCAATCCAAACTCCATGCCATCCCATACCAGCCCATATCCAATGCACAAGCAATTCAATTAACAATTTCTTTCAATTCTCCCCGCCCCTACCAACAGTGAAAGAGAAAAAGTTGTATTTGCTGCACGCATTTCGAGCCAGTTTACAGTCTCTTTGTAAATACATCCACACACACACCAAAAATGCTCTATAACCATTGATAAGCCTAGCCCCAGCCAGCCAGCCAGCCAGCCAGACGATAGATCTCTTACCAACTCTTGACACTTTCTATAAAAAAAAAAAAAACAAATCAAAAACTAGGCGCACTTTCAACGAGCTCCACTACGTATCACACCTATATACAAATTATTATCAATTTGTGCACGTCTCTGCCATAAAATGCCAATCAAGTTCGCTCGGTACACTCGGTCTCCCTAACCGATTTTTACTAAATGCATAAAACTGGTAGCACTTAACTACCGAATAAGTTTTATAAATCTTTTTATTTCTTTTTTGTTGGTTTTTTCAAGTCGTCTTCGAGTAATTTCGCTTAGTCTTATATAATCTTATTATAGCTACTTAATATTATTGAAATACCTTACGATCCAATCAGTAGTTAAAAGTTGATAAATACCTAGAAAGAAAAGTTTAGAGAAAAAATTAATATTTTATTTTGAAATTATCATCATTATTATTATTATTGATTATCATTTTACAATTTTGTCTATGCTGAGCTAAATATCTTTAATCATCTATCGACTGCTTGGTTTCGATCCAGAAATATACTGACTAAGCGCCTAAGACATCGACATTGACATGAACCTGACAGATGACGTATGCTATCAAACAACAGCTACAATGTTTCCAAATATTTTTCTAAAAAAAGCTTAGAGTCTAGTCTTGGCACAAAACCACTTAAGTTTAAGTTTATTGTTAGAGTTTTAAGTTAAAAATCATTCAGAAATTGATTTTCTTTATTTCAGTTTAGTTCATAAGTTCAGTTCATTGATGCAGTTTACACAAAAACTGTTTAAAGTTCAAAATAGTTCAGCACAAAGTATACAAATTATAGCTTTCTTCGTTTCTTCGTTTATCACTTTGCGGGCGCCCAAACCAAAAATTTCAAAAAATTGCTTTTTATTATCAGTTCAGTTCACAAGTTCAGTTTAATGAACTGTTTTATTTCACACAAAAAGTGCTACAAGTTCAGTAAAAAATATTGAAATTAGTTTTTTGCACTTGGGAACGCAAGTTAAAATATTTTGTATAAATTGTTTTTTTTTTATACTCATTTAAGTTCAGTTCATAAGTTCACCATTAAGTTTCAGTTCACGCAATAAGTGCTTCAAGTTCAAAACAGTTTAGTAAAAATTCTAAAAATTAAGCGTTTTTTGTTCCATTTCGTCGAAACACAAGTCAAGAAATTTTAAATAAAATGCTTTTTACTGATACTCATTAAAGGTCAGTTCACCATTAAGCTTCAGTTCACGCAATAAGTGCTTCAAGTTCAAAACAGTTTAGTTAAAAATATAAAATTTAAACGTTTTTTGTTCCATTTCGTCGGAACACAAGTCAAGAAATTTTAAATAAAATGCTTTTTCTTGATACTCGTTAAAGTTCAGTTCACAAGTTCACCATTAAGTTTCGGTTCACGCAATAAGTGCTTCAAGTTCAAAACAGTTTAGTAAAAATTCTAAAAATTAAATGTTTTTTGTTCCATTTCGTCGGAACACAAGTCAAGAAATTGTAAATAAAATGCTTTTAATTGATAATCATTTAAGTTCAGTTCACAAGTTCAACTTAATGAACCATTTCAGTTCACACAACAAATGTTTCAAGCTCAAAGCAGTTTAGTAAAAAATATTAAAATGCATTTCATGAATGCTCATTTAATATCTGTTCACAAGTTCAGCTTTGAGTACTATTACTCACGCTACAAGTTCAAAATAGTTCAGTAAAAATATTTAAATTAAACGTTTTTCGACCCATTTCGTTTCTCTCCCGTTGCGGGCGCCCAAACCAAAAATATGCAAATAAATAGCTTTTTATTATTAGTGCAGTTCACAAGTTCAGCTTAATAAACTGTTTTAGTTCACGCAAAAAGCGCTTCAAGTTCAAAACAGTTCAGTAAAAAAATATAAAAATTAAACGTATTTCGTTCCATTTCCAAGCCAAGTAATTTTAAATAAAAAGCTTTTCATTGATAATCATTAAAGTTCAGTTCACAAGTTCAGCTTGATTATCAACTCCATACATTCTTTGTACCATTTCTTAAAGCGTGGGAACACATAGAACACACAAAAACTCCGAAACAAATTCCTCTTTATTGATACTCACATAAGTTCAGTTTTGAGAACTATTTCAGTTCACGAAATAGGTGATGCAAGTTCGATACAAAGTATAGATTGAAAGTTTTCACACTTCGTGCCGTTGCATTTTGTTGTTTTTTTGTGAGGAACGTTGGCACAAAAAATTGCCAATAAGTTGAACTTTATTGATATTCATTTAAGTTCAGTTGGCTAAACTTTTTCTATTTACAAAGGGTGTCAACTACGAAAAAGTTCAGGACAAATCGATTCGATTTTGCGGCAACACAAAACCAACAAATTTTAGTTTATTAAAAAAAATTTTATTATTTTGAGTATCAAATATAAGTTCAGTTCACAAGTTCAGCTTAATGAACCGTTTCAGTACACACATCAAATGTGTCAAGCTCAAGGTAGTTCAGTACAAAATATAAACGTTTTTCGTTCTAATTCATTCCGCTGTGATTGAAAACCCAAATACAAAAATTTGAAATTATAAACTTAATTTTCTTTTCACGAAACAAAAACGCAACACAATGCAAAAAGTTCGCATGAAAAGAGGCACAATATTTGCCAAACGTACAATTCACGATCTGCTCACGTTTTAGGAAATACGCAGAATACATGAACAGCAACGATTTTGGTTGGTAAAAATGAATAATTCAAACTTCTAACCGAAAAGGAAACCTTTTGTTTTCATACACGGACAAAACGTATAACTATTGAAACTACAAATTATAGTTACAAGTTTTCGATATGATTTTGAATTAAAAAAAAAGGATATTCTGAACAACTTTAAAGCTAACATCATTCCGAGTGTTGTCCGCAGAAACTAATGACTATTCGCTATTTTTCTGTTTATTATCCATTAAATAATTCTCCCTGGCGTCGATCCATTTTTTCGATTTCACTAAATGACTTGCAACAGAGACTCCCTAATTTGCATCCCTCGAAAAAGTCAAAAGAAGACAGCTGTGAACAATATGGCCGATAGGGTAAGACGTGCCCTCCTTCTAGTGTTGATAGATAATTTTTGACCGTTACAGCCACATATTTCCGAGCGTTGTCATTAAGCAAAATCCCCTTGTCTTGCATTTCGGAAATTCCTTGGCGTTTTTGCACTTGACCCAAACGCAATCTCCATCAATATATTTTCCCGCTTTTAGCTCAAGTAGCTCGCGCCCTCCTGATCCCAGCATATACGGAGCAAAGCTTAAGAACCAGGATGGTTTACTTTGCCAAAGTCGCCAAAGACGAAGAAACGGCTTCATGAAGTTTAGCAATTTTTCTTCTTGGAGTTATCATAGTACAGCAATTTTTCAACTTCCATCACGATCCGGTGACAAATCTTCTCTTGTCGTTCAAGAAGCAGTTCCGTAGTTAAAAATCGCCATTCCATATAAAACCACTTCAATCTGTACGATACCTACAATTTCCCTAATTTTGCATTAATTCCAAGGAACTGTTTGCTGAGACATTCCCAACGATTCTGCAAATTAAATTTGCGCTTGGTGCAGATCTTGACCAATTCCTCATCTTTAAAGTTTTGGTATGTTTTTTTTTTTTTTTTGTTGTAATGCATCGAAACCACTCACTATACGATTTATCGCTCGAAGCAGATTAACTATTCCGTCTATTTAACTTAAATCCGTATATTTTCAAAGATGTCAAAATCGACATTATTGTCAGAAAGTCATTTTGGTGCACTCCAATTATGCATTTTCAAAATCTTTAGGATGTCTTCGACGCTGATATGAAAGTGTCGAAAAAACTCTTAACATGGCATATCGATCTTAATATTCGCCATACTTTGTCACAATTAATTTATCGGTTATATCCCAATAAAATAGAATATTGAAGCATTTTGTAAATACCGGTACATAATTGAACAGGAAAAAAGGCAATGATGTTGTCAGAAACCGACGCAGATGCAATCTAATTTAAGTCGACAAACCTTTCCCATGAAATAGATAATACCTTCCATTAGCAGCCACAACTGGCATATTTTTTAAAATCAACGATATTGTACACCCGCTAATCATAAAATGTTTTTTCTTAGTCAAAGAAGATATTTTTCTTGTTTTCTGAATACAAAACAATCATTTATTCTAGCAGAAGATTGAAAGTATTGCTGAAGTAGAGCCGATTTAAAATCGATTTGAACGAATCGTTTTATTATCATATCATATTACGAACGTTCTTAAATTGCAATTCAGAAGCACAAAAGAAACTTAGTCAGTTACTAAGAAAAATTTAAAGACTATGCGTATCAGTCAAAAATGGTTCCAAGAATTGCCACATTTTTGAAGGAGCGTTTGGGATTTGGGTTTTCAATAAAAAGCGCAAAGAAAGGTAAACGCCGATTTGAGTTTTATTTAGCATCGAAATCTAGAAGGCGTCAACGGTTTGTTTCAAAAAAAAAAAAGAAATTCACACCTTCTCGATGGAACTGACTACAATTTCGATCAGAAAACCAGAGCTCGTTTGGCATTTTGTAGAAGAAACCAGTAGATAATTGACTTATTACTGTTTGAACTCACAGAGATCATTCATCATCATCATCAATCATTGTTTGTTATTTATTTTGTATGATTTATTTTATCTTAACTTTTGGCAACAAACGAATTATTTATTAATTATTTGGATTGTTACTCTTTTTGAAAATAATTTTAATAAATTGAGGAAAATATGACATCTTTTATAAATGAATTAATTAAATGTACTTAACTTGTATGCCTATTTGGTGCGGTTAATCGATTTAAACGATTTTTGTTGGAAAATCGCTCGGAATTATTAATTTTCGAAGAATAATGTCGAATATACTGCTTTATTTTTACTTGAAACAGTTAAGATATACGGAAATATTAAGGCATTATCTTTTGAAATATATCCAAATCACCGAAATATAAAATGAAAAATCAGGAAAAAGTGAAATACTTTTTGAAAATTTTATTTAGTAATTAAGAAACAAACAGATAATCAACAGACAAATATGGAAATAGACAGACAAATAGACAATCAGACAAGCAGACAAACAGACAAACAGACAAACAGACAAACAGACAAACATACAAACATACAAACATACAAACATACAAACATACAAACAGACAAACAAACAGACAAACATACAAACAGACAAAGATACAAACAAGCAAACAGACAAACAGACGAACAGAGAAACAGACAGACAGATAAACAGACAGACAAACAGACAAACAAACAAAAAGACAGACAAACAAACAAACAAAAAGACAGACAAACAAACAAACAAAAAGAGAGACTGACAAACAAACAGACAAACAAACAATCAAACAAACAAATATAAATATTCTCAACAATTATATCAATTTAGAAAAAGGACTTCATTTTGATTAATTTAAAACTCGAATGTTCAATGTTTTGATGCATCCAAATCCAATTCCAAATGGAATTTATAATATAGTTCTAAGGAAATATTTTATTTCAAATGAAATCGGCAAATTATGGCGAGACACATCAAATAATTTATTTAATATGCTCTAACATTTTAGAATTGAATTTGAGACAAATTTAAGTTAACTGATGAATTTTTACAACTCATGTTCTGAATTAATTCACAAGCTTTATGCAGCTAAATGAAATTATTTATAACGATTCCCTCAAAACACTGTGAAATTCGGCTCTTAATGAAAAGGAGCAAATATGCAGTTTTCCTGAAATAACTTTTTCCATAACTGTAAGACACTGCTAATTATGAGAAAAGGAAGCATAAGAGTAGGTGGCGCCAGCGAAAATTCAACTTGCTGAGTGCATAACGCCCAATTCGTACTAAATCATTAGGTTTGCAAGTAAATTGCGAAAATATGCGTGAAATTTCTGATGCCTCCCAGCTGTTGAGCGTTAATCAGACCTAATATAAGATCTCTAACTATAAAACAATGGCATTGTTTTACTCATAAAAAACGCGTTAACATTTAAATTAACAGCTAACAGCAAAAATTGCACGTTACACGCCGGATGTCGATAACGTTTAATCGATTTCGATATCACCTGCAAACTGTCTGTCACTATTGCAGTCTTTTTCTACGAATGCATGATAGATGTAGCTATGCGGAATTTTTTATGGAATTAAGGTTACTTTTTTTGTGTTTTAGCGGAAATATTTAAGAGCTAGACTGGGACTTGACTAATTAGCGCTGCAAGCGTCGCTATCACGCAGATGCCATAGTCATGACAGTTGCCCAGGGAAAGCGTGTATGCTCAACAAAAAAAAAAAAAAAAAAATGCGTCTTTTTAAGTAAAAAAAAAAGAGTTATAGCCATGATGAATAGTCACTTGACCCAACTTATTCATGCTTAAAGGGCGTCAAGCGAAAAACAGCAACGACAACAACGAAGCCAAGTCATAAATTATAAACCAAAGATCTGGCTGGCCGTGGTCAACTTTGGCAGAAAGATCATAATTAAAAGCTGTCATATGATAATTGCCAGTCATAATGTTGCAAAGCATATGTAGTTTAGGTGTTTTTCGAAGACAATTCGTTTTTCGTCGAGCCTAGAGTTTTGGGCACATTATATCTACTTCTCTCACTCTCCCTCTCTCTCGCGCGCTCTATCAAATTTCCATTCATTGCATAATGAATAACAAAATGAATTGCTTAATGCCGAATTTGAAAACAAATATGATGTAAATTGATAGGCAGGCAGACAAGACGATAAACCGTTGCAATGATATGATATATCGGTGTATTTTTGTGGGGACCAACTTGTGCACAAAAGCAAAATCAATAATAATGAGAGATTACAACAGCATTTGAACTAATTTTGTGCGTACAGCAGCCCAATGTGCATGCAGATGCTCCAAATCTCCAAACCAAGGGCACTGCATAAATTAGGCCAATGCATTTTTTCAACTTTGTTCGTACCAAGCCCAAAATTGGTCAACAACGACAACCATTTGTATCATCGTCATCATCGTTGCCTACAATGGCAACACTGATTATGACGCTGCCCAAAAAAAAAAAACCACACAACTCTGGCGTCGCTTTTCTTCATTCAAACTGTTAACGGTTTTAATGTAGCTTTGTTGTCAGTTCAGTTGTCTGCCAGACGTTGAGCCGTCAAGCCGTGCTCTACGAAACGTTCGTTAAAAGCGTCAAGTGGTTTTGCGTGCAAAAAAAAAAAAAAAAGAAATACAGAAATCCCCAAACCAAACCAAACAAGTGATTTTAATTACTGTGATCCATACATCCATCCAACTTCACAAAGTCAACCGTGTGGTAATTATAGTTGCTGAGCTTTGGGTCTATAAAATCTATCCATCAATTTAGCGCCAGCTCTGGTCACACTTTTTTTTCGATTTTTTTTTTCAAGTTTTGTGCAGTTGTGAATTTTTATATTTTTTGTGAAAAATCTCAAAATTTAAGTAGAAAAATATACATTTTGTTAAACATTAGCCAAACAAGTGCTTCAAAAGTTACTGCAAAATAAAGAAATTTATTGAAAAACTGTGATAAGATAAGATTCGATGATTTGATTCGATTCGAATATTAATTGTTTTAAATTAATATGTAGCTTGTCATCGCTACAAAGACGAATGTATTTTTACTATATCAAAACCAACACTATCAAGAGTTGACTGAGTCCGTTCGAAAACAATTTTTAATATCTGCTCTACGGGTATTCAATTGGCTGCCCAACATGCGTTTGCTGTCCTGTTCATGCAGACTTCGTCTTATAAAATTACCTTCTCTAAGTGTTTGTAGCACTCGCTATTTTTGCATAAGCTTAGACTCGATCTCATTGACTCTAATGAGCCTACACCCCTTAAATTTCTTTCTTTCTTCATTTTTTCTAGCGTAACACGTATTTTTCGAACTCTAGCATTAGCGTTTTGTAGATCTTATTATGCCTTATACAATCCTTTTCGTAAATTATAATAAACTCTATGATTTCCTTTCGTTTGAACGGTCTATCCAATTCATCTCTTTAACTAACTTATCTCAACTTGATTTCCCAAATCGAGCTTCTTTGACCAATCCCGAAACTGTAGAAACCCAACTTGGTCAACGTTGTTCTTTGGCTTTTGTCTAAACTTTCATCCAGTAAATTCAAGTTCCTAGCCAGCCCCCCATGTGAGACGGTGCATATCTCCAAATTTCAACCAACAGGCGAGGAATATGGTTTAGTTTTATTTTATATTTTCCTCGTTATTATTTAATATTTCCTAAACTTAAAATTGTTAACTTAAAATCAACTGGACGTAGTCTTATATTGATAATAAATAAAATAGATTAAAATAATAGCTGATCACAGAGAAGAGGGACCTACAGTTTGAAGTCGCAATCGAACAGGAGTCTCTTTAACAAACAGAGATCAATATGTATGCTAGTTATGACAGTGCTAGGCAATTGAGCCAATGCTGCTGGACTTGGGATCGTACAGAAAGAATCAAAATAAATGTACTACCCTCGCAGTAGTGTCTTTAATATAGGATGATTTTCTGGATAATGCACCCCACCGACTGTCGGTTGTACCCTATACTACCGATAATAATAAATTAAAATAAATTTATTCCCCTGACTATACCGTCGATTAGATTAGAGGTGATTACGCTACAGATGGCCAGATTCTTCGTATAAAAAAAAAATATTCTGCTCGTCAAAATAAAAGCTAAGGTTCTACAACGCGCTTCTTCAACTTACAATAAATTCAAGCCTAGCATATTATTGATAATTTGGCAAAAATTTACAATTCCTAAAATCCTTGAACTGAGTTCTTAAACTATTGGAAAATCTATAAATGATTTTATAGTGAGACTTGTTGTAAAAAAGCAAGCAACAGCTTTTAGTTAAGTTTTCAAAAATAAATAGGTGGTTTTTTATGATGTTGCCTTCAAAGACATATAGTCAAGCTTTGGAAATCAACCATCTTTGCGCATTCCTAGACAAACAACATGCTTGATAATGCCGTTTTGAATGAGGCATAACAAGAAATACTAGAATTAGGTTTATTATCACATAATTGTTTGAGCTTTTTAGATATTTAAAGCTTTGTTCCCCAAAATTTATGTTTTCTCAACAGAGTGCAATCTTCTTTCTAATCTGTCACTTCATTGCCATCAGCAATTACTATAAACTTTTTAAAAAATTTAAATTACTTGACTTGATTGACTTTTAAAGTTCTGTTCATTTGAAGTTATAGCATAAATATGAATACATATACAACCTACAATATCTCAAAGTCCCGAGTTGATGGGCCTGCATTTGAAAATTTTGGAATTCTCATTTAAAATAGTAAGCACGCGTGCATAGGATACGAAAGACTGTGAGCAGCGCTGTACCAATGCGTCTCTCACACACATTTACTTGATTATCGCTCTCGCACTCATTTGCGCTCTTGCGGACAGTGCTGTTTGCTCTTACAGTGAAATGCTTTCTTATATGAGGTTCTCAAGCAACTCTATTAAAGTTGAAAAGAAAAGGGAAATATATACCAATTTTGTATTTATTTCCATTTCAAAGGGAGCAGCTACATTTCAATGATTAAAATGTTTCGAATTATTTGATTTTAAGGTAAAAGAATATATGTAAAGTGTTCTAATCCTTTGCCTACTTTTCTCAATTCTTTGTACATTTTTAAATACCATCTCTAAAAAATTATCTCTTCCCTGTCCCGATTTAGCAAATTTTCGATCGAACATCCATCTCTACGTCGTGCAGCGTAAAACCTGCCATTTCGGTGTTTTCAAGTAAGTTCCTTACAGCCATATCTGGCTGAGCATTGTCAACTTGTTACATCTCAATGTGTTGCAGTCGATGCCGTTTCCCATAAATCTGGGCTATTCATAAGAGACAACATCCGCAAAGTCCCATCAATTGCAGAGCATATGGTAATCTATGAACTGTGAAGGTTTTGCTTTGGCGTTGATGTAGACGATGATAGCATGTATTCGATTCACCAGACTTGGTATAGCATTTTTTCTTTTTGGGGATATCATAGTTTATCCACTTTGCAGCTGTAGAAAAGATTTGGCACAGAAATCCTTTCCCTTTCGGCTTCATCTTGAAAAAACTACAATATTTTTTGAACCGAACGCAAGTTGTTTCCTGAGTTATGCATCTTGATCCAGTAAAGTCCTCTACTTTTTATCTTTCAGCTCCTGGGTTGTCCAGGTATGCTTGGAAATCAGTTTTGCAGCGTCGAAATCATTCTCTGCATGACTTATCAATCGAAGCATATTCAACATAAGCATCCACAATTGCTCTTTGCGCTTCAGCTGCATCCTGTCTTCTATTCAAAAAGAAAATCAAAACCTATCATAAATGCTGTTTAGTTCAAACAAATACGGACAAATTCGAAGAAGCCAAAATCAAGATATTTGTTAGTGACAGATATTGGTGCAAACGGATTACGATCGATGATGTCAAACATTTTCAATGAAATTAGTACTCGCTTTGAGTACGTGGAAGGTTGAGCCATATTTTGAAAACGACCCGAACTTATTTGTACAGTCTACGCCGTCGGTGGGCTTTGTACCAAAGTTCTCATCTCTAAAACTGAAGATCGTTGGTTTGTACGCCAGCAGAGGCATTACTGCTTGTACCTAGTAGAGACATATCTATTAAAATAATAACATTCGTCTAAGTAAATCTTTATTGTTTAAAAAACCGCCGTTAGAATTCGACTTTAGACCTTACTTCCCTGTGCTCTTCGAAAAGCTATTAGTAGAGACATCTTCATGCTTTATCTTTGAAGCGATGACCGCATTGTCAAGGGTAACAAATTGGATTTGCTTTCTATGTCAGTATCTTCATATCAACGGATGTGCTCGTTAGCTAGAATTGGTCAGGATATCCCTCAGGCTTGCTGCGCTTCATATAAGACACATTTTTCGCCGTCACCTACCATACAATGAATCCTATACGAAGCCAGCTTAGCTGTTCACATCATGCGTCAAAGTAAGCGCAAACACCTTCGAGATCTTCAATACACAAACTGGAGATATCTTAGCACCGCCTCTATTTAATCTGTTCCTTGAATATGTAGTCCGGAAAACATATGTTGAAACGACAGTAAAAATCTGGCATAAATCCAGCCAGATTTTTGCTTTTACTGATGATGTGGATTTTAAAGCTCGCAATACCTCATCACAGAACGAAAGTTGCAATAGCTTTATGAGAAAACAAAATTGGTGGGCGGTTGACAGTTCCCAAATTGCGAAATACAGTTGGGCGGAAGCAAAATTAAGCAGGTTGAATTCTTCAAGTAACTGGGCTCACTCATAATTTCCATGAAGAATTGTAGCAATGAGATAGATGCACGATTGAAATCAGCAAATAAAATACTTGGCAGACTCTACAAAGCTTTGGGTTCAAATAAACAAACAAAAAATCCGAAATGCGTCTGTACAAATCGCTTATACCACCGATACTAATGTACGGCGCACCAACCGGGAACATAAAAAAGGACGGATAAGAAAAAATTGATCTTTTTGAAAGAAAAATACTTCGCCGTATATGAGGTCCATGCAAGAAAACGATGGCTGCTATCGCCTTCGATATAACAGTGAATACGAGGAAGAACTCGGTGAAACAGCGAACAGCAGGCTGATCATGTCCAAAGAATGCACCCCCGTAGCCCAATTAAAAAATCTTATAGAGAGAAGAGATCGTCCAAATGCTCGTTGGATAGACAATGTGTAGCAAACAGCAGAGCGTCTTGGTAGAAGAAACCGGGAGAATGCTAGCTCTACAACGTAAAGAATGAATGATATTTCAAGGGAAGATCATGTAGGAGGATCAACCAGAATCGTCGTGCCATTAATATTGATGACGATGATACGTACGGCAACGTATTCAATTGAGCAATTGATGAGCTTTTTCTTACTTTTCTTTGAATTGTAAAACAACAATTTCCGTAAATTACGCAAATTCGACTTAAAAACTGACTTTTTCAATTAAATGCTAAAACAAATGTTCTAATACAATAATGTCAATGGATTATTATTGTCGTGCTCTCTTATAATAAATTATTAAGAACTAAGCCTATCAACAAATAGTTTCCCGCTTTTCTTATTGTTAGCTAAAAACCTTGATTCGTTAAGCGATTTGGACGTTGAGCACTGTCCGCCTGCAAGCAGTCTTCGGACGCGCTCCAGGTACTATTCGAGAGCTGCACGTGCTATATTTCTGTTGTCTCTCCTGAGGGTGTGTGCTTTCCATCAATATTTTTTGATCAATATGTCGCTTTTGTTGCCCCATTGCTTGGTAGGCTGCCATAACCTCGCATTGAATATGGTACACTCCCATAATACGCCTCCAGCAACGGTTGACGAAACTCTGAAGTTTTCTTAATATATTATTATAGTATGCCAGATTTGGCTTCCATTTGACTTAAAGATTTGCATGTCTAAGATTTTTGTAAATCGTATTGTGTTGTAAAACCGCGCCAGCCAAGTTGTACGTGCGTAATTTTCTTGCAGTGCAGCTTATAATTCATATACAACTGATATTGCGTGCATACGGAGGTTTTTGTAGTTTCTTGTGCGAAAATGCAATTGAAAGATCTGTACGTTTCAGTTGCCGTAGTTGCCAACGTATACGCAATGAAATTGATTTCTTTTTAATGCATTTTTTTTTTATTTTTCAAAAATTATGCGACAGACAATTAAAACTGCCAGAAGGAAGCGTTTAAGTCGGGTTTACAAACCAGCTTGCCGCAGCTAGCCTCCTACTCTGTTTAACTTGGCTGTGGCTTTCACTGCAGCCAAACTGGTGGACCAAACGGGTTGATTTAAACGACACCAGCTACCGACTGCATGTAAAAAATAAAAAATAAAAAACGCTTATAAAAATTTGAACAGTTGTTGGGGGGGACTGGAAAAACCGCAGTGTGATACGTTGTTGTACAATTGGACATGCGGCACAAACAAAATATCAAATATAAAAAAATAGAGAGAGATACAATTGATGTTGTTTGTGCGTCAGGCGGCTGTCGAGCAGCTGCAAGACGTTTTTTCCGGCCGCATATTATGGCATTGAACTTGAAAAGCAGTTCCCAACCCCCCAACTTGCAGCGGCTGCACTTAATGAGATGCAATATATCCAATACTCTGCCGCGGTGTGTGTGTGTGTGTGTCTGACATCATTTGATTTGATAAGTTTGATTTTTCTTCTTGTTTTTTTTCTTGTCCGACACGTTGCTTGCGAAAAAATGTAAACAAGTTCGTTGCCTAAGTCTTTTGTTTTGCGGCAGCGACGGCGGCGACGGCTTCCCACTGTCGAAAACGCACGCGCGTGCAGCTGACACTTGCTTCATGCAGCAACAGGCAGCGCGTGTGCCTGAGACTCGACGTAAGTCTCATCAAAGACCTATAATTCATTTGTCTCTACTCACATTTAATGACTGCACATGTGCGTATGCAAATACGCCATCTATTGGCCAATGCGGCGATTGCCAAAGTTTGACAGCAACTGCAAACACTTCCGCCACCAAACAATACAATTTTTGATTGTTTTGTTTTGTTTTTTTTTCCTTTAGTATAACTTTTAATTATTTTATTTGAGTTTGTAACAAAAGGCGGAAAAAACAAAAAAAAACATAAAAAGAGAAAAAAAAACTTCATAATAAACAATGGCAATTGCATATATCAAGTTAGAGAGTGGTAAATAGTTACACCCACCTACACAACACCAAAAAAAAAAAAAAAAATGTATACACTGTAAAAAATAGGGCCAAACTTTGTGCCAGTTTATGTTTGCGCAGTGGGCGTATATGGGCGTGGCAGCGCACTGTGTGTGAAATAATATGTTAGGCTGAAAAATGCTGCACGTTATTTTGGTACTGCTTGCACTGCTTATGTGCTATAACTGCTTGCACTGCTTGAGAGATTTTTTAAGAAAAATGTTGCAATATTATTTATGCATAATATTAGTTTTCGATATTAGCAGCTGTCGAAAACGCAAAAGATACAATCTTATTCGCAGCTAAAATTCATTATTTTACACAAACAAATAGATCGGCAAATATAGTCGCTGTCAGTTATCTTAAGCGTTCTTAGTTATAAAGCCCAAGAGCCTTGGTATAGCGCTCAAGTGTTTTATAAAACTTTGCACCAATGTTGGTTGCTATATCTTCCAAGCTTTTTGCACAAAAAATATAGCCGTTCCTATTGGAACCATGAGATATACAATTTTTTGAAGTTAAAAATTGAAAATTATATAATAAATAATAGTTTTGTAAATATTTTTATCAAAATTTACAACTGCAGTTTGCGCTGTGAGAACTTAACGAAGAAATAAATTTATTTGTAACGTTTAACTTTGACTAAATAAGATCTTTTGCAAAAAAAACGAAAAGATTTTTTTATTGAATATTGAATATTTTTGAAAAATTTTGGTTTTCTTCAAGACCACAACACTATACACTCATTGATGAGAGTTAAAAATCTTGTCAAATTAAATTTCAATAGTTCCAATTCTAAAGGCATGATACTCTTCGACATCAAAACAGCTTTTGACTCTATGTGTGTCACAATGGTCTTATTTTTTAAATGTATCAGTTTAGCTTTCGCTTAGAACTTACAAAAATGATTAGAAGTTTTCTTAAAAGTCGTTCTTTTGCTGTATATATAGTTGGGCAGACTGCCCCCAAGGGTCTTGCCTATCTGCCATAGTATACAAAATATTTACCACAGATACTCCGCAGATATCTTTGCAAATGATAGCGCCATACTTTGTTCAGAATCTTATGCTGCAGATATCATTAGTTAGCTTCAGGTTGCTTTTGATAATCTGATTTACTATTTTTTTCAAATGGAAAATTACGATATACTTTATATAGAAAAGTAGAAATATTTATATTTCATCCCATCACATAAATCTTAATCTCGTCGATATTAAATGGGAAAATAATGTAAGATACTTGAATCCTTTAGCCATTTATTAATTGGAATTCTCGGCTTTGTATTGAGATCTGTTAGATCTATATTCCAGAAATCATTTAGAATATTTACAAGTAACTCAAAATAAACTGTTAAAAGTGATTCTCAACCTACCAAGGCATCATGCAACTTCAGTTCTTCACTTTTTTCTAATTTTCGAGATAGTTGTTCACAATTAGATTATCCACAGATAAACAACATCGTTTCAAAATAACAATTACTTAGAAAAAAAATTACTTACGAAAAAGTTAAGATCTCAAAAAACCGAAACTAAAATAAAGTCTCTTTAGTTTCGGTTATTGAGAAAATATATGTCAGCTTTACTAGTGTATTAGTCTGCTTCAGCTTCGGGAACAGCAGTTTTAATTAAAAAAAAATTAATTTTAAAAATACGTCAGCTCATACAAACCACGTCGTCATCTTGTGGGCATTATTTGAAAAAGTAATTAATAATTCCAATAATTCGACTTGTCAAATAAGGTGAAGGTTAAATTTTAACAAGAAGACGCATATCAGCATTCCGCAAACTTTTTTCAAAATATTGCATTATTTTTTACCCAAATTTTTTTTTGGGAGCTTATTAATTTTTAGCTTCATCGAAAGTTATTCTTTAATATTTACGAGAAGCGTATAGTCGATTTTTGCCATAGAATACCTCAACATTTTAGAGAATTGTATATGCGGGAATTACCTAACGATACTTCAATTTTTTTTCCAATAACCTAGCTGCATAAGCTGCCAGCAGTCACTCTTAGATATTAGTAATGCGATTCAATGCAGAATTACCTCAAATAATTGACGCAAATTGTAGTTTTTAAAAATAAGAAATTAAATTTTTATTAAAAAAAACTTTATATTTAATTGTGAATTATGCTTTTTTCCACAACAAATTATCGGGCATTAAGTGTTGAGCGAACTGAAAGGAATGTATATATAAATTCATAAGCAATAGCAAAATTATATTATATTAAATATTACAATTTTTCTTAATTTATTTTATGAATAATTGCAATTGTTTAAAAATTTGAAACCATTTTTGGTTTAATGGAAATATTTTAAAGCTAAACGGCAAGCTAAAACCGAACATTTTTTGGTTGTTTCTTTCGGACTGAACGTGACATTTTAGATAAAAAATTATTAAATGTTAGAAATAATACATCTTGTAATCTAGTTATTTTCTTAAAGATTCAAATGAGTACCAAAAGTTCGATAGGATTAAATCAAAAAATCGATTATCGATTTTCATGTTTAGTTTATGCTTTCTTCATATAGAGATTCTCCGCGCATACCAATACGGAAACGACAGCAGTAGAACGCAAAGTCGTAGTTTTTTGTCGGACTGAGTTTTCCGCTTGTTCGAGTGTTAAAAGCTAACTTATATTGGGTTCCCAGCCACCAGGGCATTGACGGTAACGAAATGGCGGACAAGTTAGCTAAGGAGGCTACCGAATCGACAGAAACGAGGAATACCTGGAATACCTCTAAGTACTCTGCACCCCAAATCGGAAGCGAGCGCTACAGTTGCTTCCGAAAGAAGGTGCCACAACACGACAAACAGCAAAACCGCCCGTAGCATGTGCGAAAAAAAACCGACTCGAAATTAGTCAAGCACATCCTGCAACTTCCTAGGAAAGACTGTACCTTGCGAACTAGATTTCTAGGGAGACCAATGTTTAACTCGCTTGCAGAGGCAGCTCGGAGGCCGCCCCAAAGACTGCTAGCTTTCGCGAAACACACGCGCATATTGGACTACTAACATATCCGTAATCATGACTCACGGCCCACAGACTCCGGTTCCACTAAATATCATACTGATCTATGTGAGGTGACCCCGGGGGGCAATTCGTCTTATCTGATCTTAGCTTATTCTTAACTTGCTTCCACTATGTTCCAGCTCTAACAATGTTTCCCTTCTCTTACCAACTTTGCAGTTTTTGCAGTTAAAATATGGGCCAAGAGATATCGCAGCAACAACAACAACAACAGCCACACCAACCAAATAATAAATGCCACAGGCGTCCTCCACAACAACTACCGCATTCTCAACAACAACAGCAGCAGCAGCAGCAGCAGCAGAGAAAGAGCTACTCCCACACCCATCAAAAGAATCTCATCTATACGCCCTCCAATTTCTCCACAAGCTCATGCTCCACCAGCACCGACGATTACGACGCTGCCAACTATCGTCTACGTCATAAATACAATCTGGCCAAGCAGAGCTACGAACGCACCAAAATTCTCAACTCGACCAATTCTACAACGACCGTCAATTCGGATACGGATTCCAATTACGCCAAAATACAAGCCGGCAAGTATTTGCAACGTCATAGCTACGGCAGTGCACGTTGTCAAAGCTCCGACAGTGGCATTTATAACTCTTCGTGTCACTGCTCCTCATTATCCTCGCTGTCGGCTGTGTCCAGCTGCTCGGCCAGTTCAACCAGCGGCTGTCCATCTTCGCTGCTGTCGAGCAAGTCCAGTCGCTCGCTCGACAAGCAGAAACAGTATTTAAGTCATCATCTCTACATCAAGTCCTATTTGGACATTTTGGAAGAGGACGAACGCGCACGTGCACACTTTAAGGCGGCACGTCCAGGTGGTATACGCAACTATACGCCCAAGATCTTGGCCAGCGGCGAGTCAGCGGTCAGTACGCTGTCGGCCAGTGCACCAGCCAACGGCTACGGCTTTGCGGCCACAGCCAAACAACAACATCATCATCATCAGCAGCAGCAGCGTTCCAGCGGCAAGAACGTGCACGAGGATCCGTGGATTTGACAATTACTGAACCATGGCGTTTGGCACAATGACGTCTTTACTTGGCATGATACCACTACTGGCGATCGGCATGAATTATTATCGTTATCAAAGCATCGATCCCGAGAACAAGGTGCAGGAGCCAACAGTGGTAACTATCTCTTTCGCTCGTTCGCTCGCTCGCTGCGCTCAGCCCATGGTTTGCTCACATTTTGCTCTTTTAATCGCTACAGGTACGTCGCCAGTATGACTTTGTGGTTATAGGTGGCGGCTCTGCCGGCGCCGTGGTGGCCAATCGCTTGAGTGAGGTACGCAATTGGACTGTGCTGCTCTTGGAAGCTGGCGGCGATGAAACCGAAATCTCCGATGTGCCCGCCCTGGCTGGCTATTTGCAGCTAACAGAACTGGATTGGAAGTATCAAACAACACCTTCATCCACGCGGCAATACTGTCAGGCCATGAAGGGTGATCGTTGCTTTTGGCCACGCGGTAAAGTGCTAGGCGGCAGCTCGGTGCTTAATGCCATGGTCTATGTGCGTGGTTCACGCAATGATTACGATCACTGGGCTTTACTGGGCAATACTGGCTGGGGCTATAGCGATATGCTCAAATATTTTCTCAAATCCGAGGATGTGCGTAATCCATATTTGGCTGCCACACCGTATCATGAAACCGGCGGTTATCTGACCGTACAAGAGTCACCCTGGCGCACACCGCTCTCCATAGCCTTTCTGCAGGCGGGCATGGAAATGGGCTATGAAAATCGCGACATAAATGGCGCACAACAGACGGGTTTTATGCTAACCCAAAGCACTATACGTCGTGGTGCCAGATGCAGCACAGGCAAAGCTTTCATACGTCCCGTGCGTCTGCGCAAGAATCTGGATGTCTTGCTGCATGCTGAGGCCACCAAGTTGCTGATTGATAAACAAAAACGCGCCATTGGCGTGGAGTATATCAAAGCGGGACGCAAGCAGCTGGTCTTTGTGCGTCGCGAGGTCATTGTCAGTGCGGGCGCACTGAATACGCCGCGACTGCTAATGCTTAGCGGCATTGGACCCGCCGAACATTTGCAGGAGCATAATATACCCGTCATCTCTGATCTACCCGTGGGCAATAATCTGCAGGATCATGTAGGCTTAGGTGGACTCACCTTTGTTGTCGATGCGCCGCTAACAGTAACCAGAAATCGTTTTCAAACCATACCAGTCTCCATGGAGTACATACTACGCGAACGCGGTCCCATGACGTTCTCGGGCGTGGAAGGTGTTGCCTTTGTAAATACAAAATATCAAGATCCTGCCGTAGACTGGCCCGATGTGCAATTTCACTTTTGTCCCAGCTCCATCAATTCGGATGGCGGCGAACAGATACGCAAGATACTGAATCTACGCGATGGCTTCTATAATACCGTCTACAAGCCGCTGCAGCATAGCGAGACCTGGTCCATATTACCACTACTCTTACGCCCCAAGAGCACTGGCTGGGTGCGTCTTAACTCGCGTAATCCACACCAACAGCCCAAGATTATACCAAATTATTTTGCACATCAGCAGGATATTGATGTGCTGGTGGAGGGCATTAAGCTGGCCATCAATGTCTCCAATACGCAGGCCTTTCAGCGCTTTGGCTCACGACTGCACAATATACCCTTACCGGGCTGTCGTCATCTACCCTTTCAGTCGGATGCCTATTGGGCATGCTGCATTAAGGAGTTTACCTTTACCATTTATCATCCGGCTGGCACTTGTCGCATGGGACCCAGCTGGGATGTTACGGCCGTAGTGGATCCCAGACTGCGTGTTTATGGCGTATCCGGCATACGTGTTGTAGACGCTAGCATTATGCCCACCATAGTGAATGGCAATCCGAATGCGCCAGTCATAGCCATTGGCGAGAAAGCTTCGGATTTGATCAAGGAGGATTGGGGTGCACGCAGACCGGGCACTCCGGCGGCTGCAGCTGGCTAAACCGTAAAAGCTTGCTGGGATTTGCTCTCTAACTTTCGCTAATTTCAACTAGTCAGAATGTTTTTTTTTCGACCGTAATTTTTTTTTTTTAATGTTAAAAAATTAATCTAATTGTAAAAAAAGAAATTCTTTTAAAAATATTTTTTTTCAAACTGTTTTATATTTATTATTGTAACTATTATATCGTTATTATTATTATTATTAATATAATAATCGTCATGTAGTGATGCGTCATTTAAGTTTTTTAAGAACTTTTATTAATATTTATTAAAAAGCGGTCACCGTAGATATACGAAACGCTAGTAGAACGAATCCTCTTATAAAAAGCTCTTAAGTATAAACAAATATTTAGACAGTATCTATATCTCAAAATAATGCTTTAAGCTTAAAAAAGTATTTGTTAATTTCTAAAAAAAAACAAAGAGCTATTGGTAATATTTTTTTAATTGCAGATTTTACGTCTGTTGTGTTTTTTTTTGAAAAAAAAATGTTAATTTTGCATAAAGAAGGGAAAAACTGCACTGCTTCTGGGGTAAAAATTTACTACAATAGATTTCAAATTGTTATAATCTAACAATTATGTTTTAATTAATAATAAATGTAACAACAAATAAAAATGAGTTTTGTGGGTGGGCAAGCCCCCAAGGTAAGGAACCTCACATAGATCAGAGTGATCATTAGTGCAAACGAAGTTTGTGGCCTGTGAGTTCATATAAAGGGTGATTTTTTTTTACCACAACTGCAAATTATTGCATTTTCTAATAAAAATTCATGCTCGGTCGGGTAAGTGCCATTTCTCATTCATTCTCATACTTCATAACTTTATTTTTGGTAAAAGAGTAAGTGGTAAAGCGTAAGTTCCGCATGTGAACTATTGTAGTAGAGCAAACAGAAGTATTGCCAGTACTACCAATGAATCCCAGAAAAGTCACTGATTTTTGTGCATTACGGGTCGGTCAGCCGCATCATTGGCTTCAATTTTTATGCAAATACAACAATATACGAAACATCATTTTGACTAGCAAGCGCTACCGTACAAACTTTTTATTTCGCCCAAATTGGAAGAGCTGAACTTGGCCAACATTTTGTTTTTAACAAGACTCGAAACAATGGCTGGCCCCCCATTGGGAGAAAAGCTTCTTGAGCATTTTATATTAAAATTGGATTACTCAGTGGCGCACTGGCCTCTTAAACACAAGACTGGGTTTGATTCCATATCTAGCAAATTTACGGTCTTTGCGTAAGTAAATCTCGATTAAATTAGGGACACTTAGCATTATCACTTCTCAACTTGCTCCGAGAGACAGTGCCGCAATTGGAGTGAAGCTAATCCTCAAGTGTATGTCGAAACACCATTAAATCCAGAAAAACTGACTTTTTGGTGTGCTTCATGGGCTGGTGGAATCAATGGTCCGTACTACTTCAAAAACGATGATGGTCAGAACGTTACAGTCAATGGTGTTCGATATAGAGGCATGATTATTAACTTTTTCATTCTTAAATTGAGCAACCACAATGCCCAGTAGCTGTGGTTGCGAAACATGTCACAATCGACACTTTTGGTGACCGTTTAATTTCACGTTTTGGACCTGCGAATTGGCCTACAAGATCTTGTGATTAGACTACTTTCTGTGGGGCTATGTAAAACCATTGGTTTCTGCGGATAAGCCACAAACGCTTAACCAATTGGAACACAACCTACGCCGTGTTATTGCCGATATACGGCTACAAATGTTGGAAAAAGTTGGAAAATTGGACTACATCCGAGCCAGCCGTGGTGGTCATTTGCCAGAATTCGTATTGAAAATGTAATGCCATAAGATTACCTTACGGAAACACATAATTCATATCAATCAAAAAGTTCATCGTTTCATTACACTTTAAAGTACCATACCTCCGAAAAAAACACCCTTTACTTAGAGTAGGCAAATGTTTATCAAAAGATACAGTATCTATTTAAATTTCCGCTTGAAAGTATGCTATAGGCATGTCAGGCTGCAACTGAATCTAGCAAAGACACAAACCCAACTGAACTTAGATAAACTGTTGCCGTCACATCATGCGTATGCGTAATATTTAAAATTGTTAAGTTTAAGTTGTTCAACTAAATGTTAATTGGCATTTTATTGCTTTGCATGCCCTAAATTGCATCCGCCTTGAGGGGGAAATAGCCAACAACCTGCAATCAACAACAAACAAAGACAACCTAAAATTAAATTGCAACAAAAGCCAAATGTCAAATTGCCAACTAAACTTGGCTAAAAGCAGCGAAAAGCACAAAAACCCATCAAACAACAACAGCCAGCGATCGAACCAAATCAAATTTAATGCGCCCAATGAACCATAGCCAATGTCTTTGATGTGCCATGCCATGCCACGGCCCCTACCACAGTTGCCACAGTTTAAGGCGCCACAGCGCCAAAGCCCGAGCTTCAGTCAGCCAAAGTCAGACTTTGGTTTAATGATGGCGCTTGGTGTTGCTTTTGACTGGCTTCCGTAATTTAACGCTCATAACAATAAAAAAAAGAAAGAAAAACAAAAAAAAAACTAAAGCCGCCTGCCTGCCGCAGTCACGAGTTTAAGCCAAAAACATACGGCTTACACTTAATACCCTGTAAATATAGGGACAACTTAAGTAGAGCGTATCAAGTAAGCGTGTTTGAACGAGTTGCTAAGCGATAATGAGAACCTTGTGCTAAACCGTAATAGTTTGAATGTTTTGATGGGAAATTTTCCCAGATATTATAATAGTTCGGCAGCTATACGCTAATTTAGAGGGTTTTTTTTTAAAGCCGAGGTTGCGCGTTCGAATCCCACTCATGGCAAGGAGCATGAACATTGAAACGTTACTCTTAAAGAGTCTTTTCCACAGAATAGAATGCATTTTTCAATAATTTCGGCAACCCTTGCTCACCCAACCCCTCCACGCCAAATGGTTGAGCTCAACATAGCACCAAACACCATTCATCGCTTCTCTGCGTACAGCAACAAGAACATCAGTGATGCCAAAATGAAGAATGCATTGCCCAGTCTTTCTACGATTAACTAATCCACGTGCCATTTCACAATAACACCAAAAATAAAAGTAATCCTAGACGCCACTCCCAGAAGACTTCAGGTGGCAGGCCCACCACTGGCCAATTACCATTTCGATCGAAAACCCTCAAACGATTACAGAAACCAAAACAAGAGAATTAAACATAGAAACGGCTACCCAAACTCGTTGAAGACCATTTCAAAAAAAAGGAACACAAATTGGACAATAGAAAATAAGAACATTCAAGAGGAATAATTAAGGCGAACTAGAGCCGATCCATGCTTCAAGAACTGGCCCAGAACTGACCCCAAGCGCTCAAGCGGAATAGTAAGGAATTTTAAGCTCGTAGACCGCTTTTGCTTTGATTCCAACAATATAATTTCGGATTCATTCTACTTTTTATTTCGCATAAAATTTTATTGAAAAATGTGAACCATTTAATTGTTAGAAACAAATAAAAGTTAGGGAATATAAAAGTATAATACAAAAGACAATCTTTATTCAAGAACACGACGTTTTGAGGGTTTTTTTTTGGTGCGGAATTCAGTGTAAGTGCATCCATAAGAAGTATAAAAAATAAAAGCAATCTGAGCAGTCTCGTAGAAATATTTGAAAGAAATTTGTTGTGATTAGATTAACACTTTGAACAGAACCTATTGAAAAGCATTTTCTGTTTCAATGCATCAAAGTTTAATTGTAAAAAAATTCTTGTAAGGGTTATCTTTCAATTCCCTATAAAGAGGTATTCTTGAGACTATCTTGGCAACACCAAAGGGTTGGGGTTTATTTCGACAGCGGAATCGTCTTAACAAAATTAGCCTAAGTACTCTCAAAAAAGGATAGGAATTTATCAAGATTAGGCATTGATATGTAACTTGAAAAAATTTCTTTTTTTCAGTTATCTCAAAATTCCCAAAAAATACAAATTTCTAAGACTAACTTAACCACCCGAAGTGCTGGCGTTTATTTTGACAACGGAATTGTCTTAACGAAATATCTAAAAAAAAAATTGGAGTCTAAATGGTCTCAAAAAGGTATAGAAATTTATTGAGTTTAGGATAGAAACTTGTAGCCAATGCCAACCAAAGCCAATTTTGTGAGAGTTTTCTATATCAACGCATCAATATGTAATTTGAAAAAATTTGTTCTTCTTACGGTTGTCTCAAGAAATGTGAGTTTCTCAGACCATCTCAACAACCCGAAGTGCTGGCGTTTCTTTCGACAACGGTATTGTCTTTACGAAATATCTAAAAAAAAAATTGGAGTCTAAAAGTTCTCTCAAAAAGGTACAGCAATTTATTGAGTTTAGGATAGAAACTTGTAGCCAAAGCCAATATTGTGAGGTTTGAATTTGAAAAATTTGTTTCTTTTTAAGGTTATCTCAAAATTCCCCAAAAAAAAGTACGAATTTCTAAGAACATCTCAACAACCCGCGGCGTTGCGGTATGTCTGCAGTCTAAGCGTTCTCGCAAAGATTAGGAATTTGTTGAGATGGTATGGTAGAAACTTGAACCCCAATGGCAACAAGTGCCAATAATACGGTTTTAATTTCATTTGGGTTCAACTTCTACTTAGAAAGAGTACCTTTTAGGAATTTGTTTCGATATTTCGTTAAGAAATCGTCTTACGTCGTTAAGGTTTGCGGTCTAAGTGCCGAAATGTCACTTCAAAAAATTAAGGTAAAAAAAAAGTTCAGATATATTGAAGAAATTAAAGTAAATTTTTATTGGCTTTCAAACAAATCTCGTAAGTTTTGGTTAGTGCTTTAAGAGAATTCTTTGCTGGAGATTTTTATTTCGTGAGATGAGCTCACAATGCTATTTAAGTCTTATCAAAGTCTGCTCAGATCAGTTAAAATCTTTTTGTCTTTTTTTACTTTATGCTATTTGGACTTCAGTCAGACAGAGTCTACTATTTTCAAAGCTGCATTTTTAAATCAACAATTAATGTTTTTCTATATGGATTACTCTACTTTGTGTCATCATATAAACTATAACGAAAGGGTATTTCTCTTGCGATGGTTACCAGTTTTTTTTCTTCTAATTTTTCTGCTCTTTTTTTTTGGATGCCATATCTTCGTTGTAGCAGCGCTTACACGCTCTGTGGGCGTGCCCAAGTGGGCGTTACGCCAAAGGCCACAAAGCGCGCACATGACATTTAGGCTTCGGGGAGGGCAGCAGCAAACACTTCCGTAAGCCCATTATTGAAATCAAAAAAGAAACCGACTTGAAAAGAAAACAAAGTTTGCTCAACTCTTTCAAAGAGTTCATAAATATTACAGTTAAAAGCTACTACTGTCCGTTGACTCGATAAATTATGCCAAGGTTAACAATGACACACTGCCCAACCAGTCAACCGATATATATGGGACGACCAAACATTTGATATTATTTGCACGTTTTATTTCATAGGTGTCAGTTTATTTTTTTCCCCAATGCCCATCCCTGGCAATTAGCAGCCCCAGTCTAATGCATACAATCAACAATTGCAATTCACTCAAATTGCCATTACGATGGCATTAGCCAAGAAACAAAAATGTTACCATATTATTTGTCCATAAACCACCCAGAGCGATACGCCCGGTAACTATTCGCATATCACTTATGTAAGGCCCTTTGCCGCAGAGCCCAACGCAAAAAAAAGAAGAAAAAACAAAAGAAAAAACTTACAACAAATATTTGATTTGATTTAAATGAAACGGCGAGTCATGACAGGTCCCACAACAACTACAACCAGCCAGCAATAACCCGCCAAGACATCCGAAACCCAATGCATACGTGATCTCCGGCAGCGCGGCCCAGAAATGGAAAGTGTTATGCGAAACGGTAGGCAAAAAAATAAAAAAACCTACATAAAAAAATAAAATACAAATTTTGAAAGAAAACAAAAAAAAATAGAGGCAACATTTAAAGACAAAAGCACAACAATAAAAGACAACTTTAAAGCGCCTAAAAATTTACATACTCTATAAATAGAGATACCCATATTCCCATCATCTCTTACAACTTACATCTCAGTACATACCAGAAGACGCGACTTTTGCATGTATTTGACTTAAAGTGTAGAGTTTTTAGAGAAAGAAATTATAAAAAGTTTGCATTTTTACCATCAACAATCATCATCTCTTGTTAGTCTACATATCTCAGTAGAACGAACTTTTGACGCATTATCTTCATTGAAATTTACGTACTTTTATAATTGAGTTCAACTTAATAAGTTTTGTGGTATTTCAAAGAAGTTACGTTGGTAAATAAATTACTTATAATCATCATCTGGTTAAAGATAATTCTTTTTGGGGATTTCTACAAACATATATTTCCACTTTTAAAATTGGTTCGCACAAATCTGCACTGGTCTGATTATGTTTCATATAAAAGAGCTCATTTTTTAAGGTTTCCATTAATAATTCCAAATAATCAGCTCTTGAACGCGTGCGTATCTTACAGCAAAGCTTTGTAAATTAGGCTTGTTGGCACATCCAAGGGTTTTTGAATTTTTAGCTTCCTCTATCAACTTAATATCCATAATCTTTCAATCTAATATTCAAATCTCATTTGTTCTGCTTTCGCAGTCGTATTCATTTGCGTTTTTGAAGCACATAGCGTTCATTTCTTACAGTGAAACCAAGTTCTATGTTAACTTTATGGAATCAACTCTTACAATAAAAATGAGTTACATGTATTATATCCTCAGGGTTATAGAAAAGATCTTTGGAAATTGTAATTCTTTGTTATATTTTCCACTTAATGTTCAGCATCTGTCATTATTATCTACATTTGTCTCATTTTATCTCTTCCGCTTTTTCAATTCTTCTAACTGCAGCAGCATGCCTAAATTGAAAAACTACAATGATGTCTACAATCTTAAAAATGCTTTCCTTAAAATCTCCGAAGATGCGTTTAAATCACATTGAGAAAGCTTAAACAAGTACTATTTTTACTTAAAAACTATTTTCATCTCTGGAAAGCGTTCATCTTCCACAACTTGTTCCTTGTTATCTTCCATATGAAAAGGCTCAAATATTGTCATCTCTGTAAAGCGTTTATATCTTGCACAATAAAAACTTTTATTAAACTTATTCTGCCACTAAATTTGTATATCTTTCTTTATATGTCATAAACATTTAAACTCCGGTAATCTCTGTGAGTAGTTAGATGTTTTTTTGTTCAATTAAACTTTGCTACTTTCAGAGCTAAACATGGTAGAGTTCTATATAAAGCGCTTCAAAAATAATAAACTATCATCATCATTTTTCTTGCATTCTTAACAACCTTCAAATAGCTCTACAACAATATCTGAAGAATCACTCAAATTAACCTCCAGTCTTTCTATTTTAGAGGCAGGCACGCTAAGACTAAGCTACCAACCACCAAAGATGATGATAATTAGCGAATTTTCGAGTTATTATTATCAGTTATAAAAGTGCTTGGGATCCTATAAGTTTATATACAGACGAGTTGAAGTCGAACTTAAACTAGTAAGTTAATTTAAAGCTTTTCCGAAAACCCATTACAGAAACCAAAATAAATTTTTCAAAGGCGCACAATATAATTTCAATGCCGGGAGAGTACCTAAATTTTGATGCCATAAATTTCTTCAACATCAATTTCTAGATAATCATAATATTGAGCGGCAAATCTAGTCCCACTTATCAATACTTAGCTAAAACTTCCTTGTCTTCAAAGTCTTCTTCTAATTGCTAAAAATAGTACTTGCAATAAAGTCACCTGCCGGAGAAGCATATAGTCCCAATTCGATGGGCTGTAGATTGTCTAATTGCCAGATTCTCAGGTACTCTTTACAGGATTTAGTATCTGCAATGTATCCTCTCGAAATTGTTATTGCCACGTTTAAGGGTCAGTTACGAAACTTTCTTTTATATTTTTTCAAATGTCTTCAACTTGCACAAGTTAAGTTTATTCTTTGAAATAAAATGATCTCTCTAAAATAAAGCTTCAGTTACGAAGCTTGCTTTTATATTTTTTCAAATGTCTTCAACTTGCACAAGTTAAGTTTATTCTTTGAAATAAAATGATCTCTCTAAAATAAAGCTTCAGTTACGAAGAATTCTTTTATATTTTTTCAAATGTCTTCGACTTGCACAAGTTAAGTATATTCTTTGAAATGAAATCATCTGCAGGAGAAGTATCTAATTCGCATACGAGTTTGCTGTAAGAGTTTTCAGACATTTGCACAGATTCTTCAGTTTTTTTAAAAGTGCTTGGGATCACAAAAGTAACTTTTAACTCATTATTTACTTGCTTTTCCCATGTTTCAGGATCTGCCTATCAAGTCTTCTTTCATATTTTTCAACTCTCCTCGACTTTAACATGAAGTCATCTGCCAGAGAAGTCGCTAATCTCTGACCAAGTTTGCTGTACATTCTATAAAGACCAGATTTCAGCATAAATGCACTTTTCCAGTTCTGGACTTATTCCCCAACTTTTAGGGTATACGAAACTAAATTTTCAAAAACATGGTATTGCACATGACAAAGAGTGCAATAGACAACAAGCTTCAACGTTGTTATGCTAATAATCGCGACGATAAACGTGAGTGTAATAATGATGATGAAGATGACGAACACAATGACGATAACAATAATGACGCCGTTGCGCCGTTGCCGTTGATGATGATGATAATGATGATGACACACTAAAATCCAAAACGATCGCCAACAATGGACTGTCAAGTGTCTATGGTCAGTGTACTACCACAAATGGAGATCCATCGAAGACGAAGACGCAGACGCAGAAGAAGCGGCAGTCCGTTGTCTTGCAGAAAGCGAGAGTGAGTAAGCGAGAGTCGAGTGTAAGAGAGAGAGAGAGCGTTATCCAATGTAGGTCATTAATCGACTAAGAGCGAATGCGCCCAAATGACAGCCAGAGACAATTGTATGTGCAATTACAGCCAAGCGGTACGTAGCATCCATGGAACCGGGCCCAAGAGACACCGCCACTTCTCACTCACTCGCAAACAATGCTGATTACAAACTTTTGACATAACCGAACGAAAAAGAAAACCAGACGCAAACGTGATTTTGAGCACATCGGCGGCCAGCATTACAAGCCGCCACATCCAATGGAATTTACGACTTTGCTCCACTACGACCCCGCATCTGAGTTGCCTCCGCTACGCGCCCCGTCTATCTCTACGCATTGATCATATAAGGCGTCAACGGCCAAGTTGCCACCGGCAACATAGCGCCCCGTCGCTATGGGGGATTGAATAATGTCAGGTCTGTTTAATTTCGGTTAATTATGCCTACTCGGTTTGCCGCTCGACAACGCCCGAATAAAATCCACAACTATGCAATTTCAATTGCCATCGATAGCTGGCATCTGGTAAGTCAGTGAAAATCTACGCAGTGGGGGGGGATTTGAGCAAAAGCTAAACCCAGACAAGAGCGAAGTGGATGTTGTCAAAATTCGAGCAGCCATAAAAGTTTACGTCATAGCCAAGTTCGAGTTGAGCTTCATAACAATTTCAACAGCTTCGACAATGATATTATTGTTTCTCCAATTGTTGGAGTTTTTTTTTTTTTGGAGTTATAGACAAAGTTATATGCTTTGTGCCAGCCAATTGTGTAAGCTTAAAGATAAGTTTCTTAGAAGCTGCAGAGATCTTGAGGCGATGTAGTGTAGCGGAAACGTTAAAGATTTGGACTCTCGTATTTGAGTTAAGTTTGGTAGGTATAAAATGTAAGGCACAATCGTATACCCATAGCTCCCTCCTATAATCTTAGACTAATTCTTTGATTTGTGAGCATCTAAGCCCCAAGAGCGGTGGTACGCTGCCAATTAACAAGACTGAAGCATTTACGGATACGTCTATAAATTGTAGATTCCTGATTTCTGTGAATAGCTATTAGTGGAGTTATCTACATGCTCCGACGCTAGCATAGTAGTCAAGGGAATAAATATAATGTGACCCTATTCTGAAGGGTATAAGAAAATATATAAGCAGCATTTTCGATCTGGGGCTGGCCACGAACTTCGATCTATTATGTAAAAGTTACTGGAATTTACATGAAAGTTTAAGCATTTTCTTTATAAAAGTTGCCAAAAGTTGGTTTCATAGTTCCTGATTGGTCAAAGACGCTCGATTTGTTAAATCAAGATGAGTTAAGATAGAAAAAATAATGGATTATATAGAGCATTAGTAAGAGAGCAAATCGTAAAGGATGTTTTAATTAGAGCATAAGGAAGGATAGGGTTAAGATGGCTAATACCAAAAGTATAGTGCTAGAGGTAAAAATAACGAGTTTCTCGAACACAAGAAACTTAGTTAGGAAGTCCGTTTTAGCGTCAATGAGTGCGACTACGAGCTTATAGGAAATCATATAGGAAAGTCTATATGTTGTGATCCCAATTTAAGTAAAAATGTTTTTATTCCTCTTCAATTATTTCTGGATAGTGTGGATAGTGAGTAAAACATACCACAATTTTGTTTTTAGGGGTCATAAAAGTCTTTCGACCATAATAAATGCTACGAACCCAGGATGGCTTTTTTCAGAATATTGGTAATATGATTATTGAATTTACGTTTGTGACGGCCAAACTGTGGATGCGTTCCAAGGTAAAAGACTCTAAAGCGTAAAGTTTTAAGATAAGTGTTACAACGACAAAACGTCATAATGTTGCATTTTAATTTGTTATCTTTGAGAGTTAGATGTTGAGGGTGGCAGGTTTGTTATCTAAGTTTTATATTTTAAAGTGAAACGGTAAAAACGCTTCGATAAAACAGCAAAAACCGTTTTGAGAAAACTCTTCTGAACTCAAAACTCTTGAAATAATAAAAGCGCAGCATGCTCCAAGGCACATATGTCGAAGAAGTGTTTCATCGAGAGCTCTAATATTACGGATTTGACTTGAGTGCATGTACAAAGCTTTGAAATTACAGTATCGAATTTTTCACTTTGAAGCCCCAATAGCTGTCGATGTAGTTATTTTTTTTTTTTCCTTCGTTTGGCCGATTTTACTAACTCTCGCCAGGAGCCCCCCGGTTGGTCACTCCATGTGTAGCTAGCTTCTTCTCCACTTGGTCTTTCCATTGCTTCGTTAACTTTCGTATCGAAAAGCATCTTCGTTTATATGAGTGATATGGCCAAGCCAGCGCAAATCTTGTGTCGTAATGGATCGCTGTACGACATCTATGTCGTTGTAGAGCTCATACAGCTCATGATGCGTTCGTTCGTTCGCAAGGGATCGTTGATTTTGCGAATAATTAAATAAATATTTAACAAATGCAAAGAAATGTGCGACTTTTACGCAGAAATCTTGTTTGAATTCTAACCGGTTAAGCAGCAATTTTCATATGTGCCTGCTTATAATTCACAATGCTTTTAAACGGAATTGCTGAGTTAACTAACGAAATGCCTAACTTAACTATGTGCTAAATAATTTGTTTTAAAATTCACTGGACACATATTTTATATCCTCTGATTAAGTACTACGATGAGGCAATATTTATTTGTAGTTCCAATTAAAAATGTTGATGATATAAATGTGCTATCATCTCTCAAATAAGAAGTTGTTATATTCGAAAGCCAAATTATTTGAAGGCATTATAAAAAATGTTATACGTTACCATATAAATTTGAAAACACATCTTGCCATAAAAATACCTTCTAATTTTGTTGGCCAAATATTATTTTTGTGTTTTGCCATATTAATTAATGAGGAGCTACAAGAAAACAAAACGCGGAAAATTATACCATCTACCAAAATCCCAAAAAAACAAGCTAAATAAGCATAACAGCTTTTACTGCTTCCTGACTTGTCTGAACTGTCTATTTAGCTGAGAAATTAGAAAACTACAAGAGTCGCAGTCAGTCAGTCCAGCCAGCTCTCTGGGTGAATAAGCAGTTGCTGGGCACTTGAATTTCAAATTGTGCATTGCACCAAAGCGAAAGCAATTGGATACCCACCTCTCCTAGTTACCGCGATCTATCTGCCTCAGTGCCTCTCACTACGGGGCTCTAGCCAAAAAAATCCGTTTAGCAACTCAGGGCATATAATTTGCGCTGCGGAAAAGTCTAAATAAACTAAGGGAGCCCACCAGCCAAACCAGCCAGCCAGCCAGCCAAGTGAAATGGCCAAAATAAGTTGCGCCAAAAATTTTGCTGGCCATCGCTAATTGCATCTTAACACTATTGCAGAGTTACCAAAGTTACCAACCCATGAGCAGATTTAAAAGTAGGCAACGGTACCCGGTCTTACTTCTTCACTTCGCCCCAAACAACATCTCTCTAACACTTCTCCGGTCCACAAACTACACTACTCTTTCTCTGTTAACCTAAATCATATTTTGGGTTTTGGCGCATGATTACATAAATTACAGCCATATGTATTCAACACGCAGACAACGCGATACACAGATATACGATATAACAGATACAGATATATCTGTAGACATGTTTATGTATCTGAGCCAACTTGTAGATTTGTATGTTGACAAAGCTACACAACAACAACGACAACAACAAGAAAGTAAAGTTGAACAAAAATAAAAAAAATAACTAAAACAAAACTCATATTGAATTTGGAAATACTCTTGAAAGATGTACATCATATGGCAAAGGCTGGCAATATGCTTGACCGGAAATTTTTATTATACGATCTCTGGCAAATCGTATAGTTACTGGATAATGATATTTTTATTTTTGGCAACATAAACAAGCTATTAAATTTAAATTTATTTCCCTTGACGATGCAATCATGAAGTTAACTCTATTAAAAGCTGTTCGAAGAAAACAGAAATCTTAAGTTTATAGCATGAATTCGAACCAGCGACCCCTACGGTTTTAAAGGCGTCAAGACATGCGTCTACATTTTTGTGTAGCATTTCTTCCATATTTCCCATCGATTGCTGATGAAACTGTACGGCGAGGCGAGGCTGTGCTAAGCGAAAGAATGTATCGCTTCAAAATTGTAGAATTCGACGTCCGAAAACGGCATGGCGGTGAGATCGAAAATGTTTTCGATATTGCAAAATTGGCAACATTTTTTGATTATAACGCTTTCCAAACGGCAAACGTATTACAACGCCTCAAAGCCATGGGAATTATTCAGCAGCAAGCATACGTTTTCTTCAAACCAAAAGACATCGAACGGCGTTCATTACTATAATCTGAAGCGCAGAAAGTCCTGGGGGAAAGCCCGGACATGCCTTCACATACAGAGTGAAACCCAATATGCATGGCGCCAAAGTCATGTTCTGCATTTGGTGGGACCAACTAGTTGGTACATATTATGAGCTGCTGAAGCCCTATGAATGATACCGAACGCAGTTGATGGGGTTTCAGCCGATAACTAAAAATAATAGAACACAATACAGGAAAAGATATAAGAAGACATGACTTTCTCCAGCATGACAATATGCGATTCCTAGGCGCAAAAATGCTCGAAAAATACTTGGTAACGCTCCCAGCCATCTTAGTTGGTAAAATTTAACTCGAATTTTAAATGAAGAAGTTTGGAAGATCATAGAATCAGTTCAGCGAATATATGTATAACATTTGACTTTATATAAATTATTTTAGAATAGAAAAATCAGATACGCAAGAACTACTAAAAAATGAAAAGAACTTCTTTATGTTAGCTTCAATAATGTTTTTAATTTATTTTCCGTAGATTTAAAACAAAATATATATGTTGTTTGGTAACGTCATCAGCCTTATCGATAAAACTATTAATTTAAAATAAATTTTAATATCATTCGCTGTCAATAGTTGGCAGCCAATTCCTTGTATTAACAAAACAAAAACATCGAGGAAACGCTCCAAACTTTAATACCAAAATAGGGAATTGTGCGCAATGCTCGGAATTTTTTTTTACCGACGAGAAAGAAGGGCTTTAGGAAGTAAACTGACAACGTGTTGACAATCGATACTGGCATCTTAGTTTTTTCCCAATATTGCGCACGTTTTTGAAAAATCCGAATAAACTTCTGTATTATCGATGAGTATGATGACGAAGGTGTACGAATTTCATGTGCGGATCGGCTTTAGTAGCGTAAATTTACTGCTCGGATAATTTTTTCGGTCTCTATTTTGGTCTTAATGCTGCGAATAAACTCCAGTAGTAATCCACGATTTTTATCCAACATGGATTGCTCCAATTTATTGACACGAGGAACTACGTTCTCCATTTGTGGACCAACAGATATTTCTGCACATTCAACAGGAACTATGTTATTTTGATTCTCCACAGCTCGTTCCATTTTAACCGGGTAATATATATTTCAGTTTGTATTTTATGTTTTATTTTTTGATATTCGTACTGACTGTATGTTATAGTTACAATTTTGGATGAATACTGAACGTTTGGGAGTGACAAACAAAGCGAAGTTATCTAGTAACTGAAGCTTGCTTAGATTGCTTAGGGTTATACGAATACTTTCAGCTGAGCTGATTGTTTTGGTTTTTGATTTTGAAATCGTTTTTGGAGAGTTACCTATTGTGTTTACCATTTTATAGAACTAGAATAATGTTATCTTCAGAAGACCATCTGAAACCATTTCAACGACTCCAAAGGTTGTCAAAAACTTCAGCAAGACCTTGGCCGCTTAACTTTCGTTTAATTACAGAAGACTCTTTCGTGAGCCTATATCTGGTAAGGAGCGTTTTTTTAACTCTGCACCAGAAGTTGTGACTTTGACTTCGTAGTCGCAAATTTCACGCACAATTTTTACAGCTTTTCGTACCTTTAAACGCCATGAAGACATTTTGAGTTTAGATCCTAAAGCAAGTTCATTTTTTGCTGTATTTATATAGGATTTTTCATGTTCGAGATGCAAAGTTTCTAAGAAATACCTTTTTATAGAGTTAACCGTTTTATAGAACAAGATTAATGCAATCTTATTGGGCCCCATTAGTCCCGGCTTGATCGATTTAGAAGTATGTCAAAAGTTTCAGCAAAGCTTTGACAGTTTATCACTCGTCAAATTAGCGAGAATACTCTATCTAATCTTAGCTAGTTTTTTTAGCTTTATCTGACCGGAAGCGATTTTTTAGTTCCTCGGCCGAAATTGTGATTTAGAGCTTTTCGTGCGTTTAAATACCACGAATATTTCCGTTGAGCCAAACTTTTTGGCCTATGAGCGTTATATTTTTATGGTTAGATATTTTTTTTTCGAATTTGCTTCTTGAGTGAAGAATGTGCAATTATTAACATTAGTTCACTCTCTACTAAAGAATATTTGCCTAAAAGAGAGAGTTTGGGAAGTTAATTAACAAAAAAAAAAACAATTAAGTTAAGTTGAGCATAGAAAACATTTTTAGGAAATATCCGGCGGCTGTTACGGAAGAATACAATTTAAGGAATTTTCTGCTATTTCAGAATAGGAGCAGGATATCTAAAAAGATCTTTGAAAAGTTGAATAAAAAAAATGAAAATGAACTGAAGAAGAAAAAAACTTCATCATTCGGAAAAAAAGAAGTTATCTGTTGCAAAACGAATACCCAAGAAAAGATTGAAAAGAAAAGTTAAACGAATGTATGATAGAGTTAGACATTTAGAAGGGGCACAGATTCGCATAAAGAGAAGCCATACTTTAGATTCGTACAGTAATGTAAGATTAAAAAGTAAAAATTATCGTTAGGTTTATAAGAAGAAAAAGAGTACAATATTTGAACATGGGGCACATGAGTAAAGAGTATCAAACATTGAAAAAAGAAATGTCTAGATCTAAAAATTCAATTTAATATCAAAGTCAACGAATACTGCTGGAATCAGTTTCTCAACGCCTCACTTCTGTACCCAAAATCGGTTCAAATTTATGGTAAACAAATCGCCTGCTGGCATTCTTAAAACACAGCCAGTTTTCAGTCCAAAGCTGAAAGCCAGTGATAAAAGACGTAAAGTCTAAAGAAATCTCGGTTTTATTCAAAAAAAAAAAAAAAAAAGGAAATACTTCGGTTGAAATTTGTTATTTTTCCAGCGTGAATCTTAGTTCTTTTACTGATGGGTTATTTATCGGACCCAAACAATCAATAGTGAAATCTCTCACTAAATTTTCTTCGGATTCTGTTTTTATACGATTGGATTGCTTGCTGAAAAAAATCGTATAAAATAAGACACTGATCGTATGTAAAAATAGGTGATTGCTTTCTAATCCCTAGAACCATATAATGTTTATTTTTACATTCGGTATTCGGTGGCAGCAGCTAAACTTGTACGTTTTCGTGTTTCCAACTGAGCATGTCCGGCTGCATTGCCTACCAACAGCCTTTTGAACCAAATATTTTCTAGTTTCTGGCACAAAATATATAATGATCCATTTTGTGAAAACTGTAGTTGTCATCCATGAGATTTTATTGGCCATCCAATTAACTGGAAATGTATCAAAATAGATAAACCTACCATTGCTCGAGCAAGGACCTTAGCATCCGATCTCCCGATTCCACGGCCTTGGAATCGACGCAGGCGCACATCTGCTCAAGGACTGCCAACCACCCTCTGTTTCGGACGCCAAAACTATACCTGCTGCACCGAGACGGCTGCAAAAACATCCGATTGTCAGAAGTGTTACCGCCAAATAAAAATGTGAATCGTTATTTTTTATATATTTCGAAACCAGCAGCATTTTTTTTAGCGATTTGCCCATATATGTTCTTCTCGACATTTTTTTCCAAAAAAGACCAGTTTCGTCAACATTAAAAACTGGTCTGTGTATCCACCAACGGCTATTATTTTTTTAGATTTTAGTGCAAGTTCTTTGACGGTTTTCGTTCCAGAAATCAACAATTGCTTAATTGCAATTTCATTTTTTTAAGTACTTATTGTGGCTTCATCTCGAACCTGTTGAGCCTGCTCTATTTCGAAGGCGCGCTAAAATTTCCATAGTGGTTTCCAAAAAAATTGCTTTACGTTTTAGTTTTGCATTTGATATTATCTTTTAGGAATTCGTAAAATATTTAAGAAAATTAAAAAATATAAATAACTTAATATAAACTACGTTTTATTTAAATGCGTTAAATTTAATGTAATGATAGAAAAACAAAATATCAACACATTTTAATTGTTCTGACTTTTGTGCTTGGGAATTCCCCTAAATTTGTGATATAAACATATTTTGCAAAAATTAAATTTGACAAGAGAAATAGAATAAATTTGTGTAAAAAAGAATAACAAAATTTTATTTTTAAAAAGTTAAAATATTATTTGTATTTTGCGTAGAGTGTGGAGAGCGGCAGAAAGAGAGAGCAAAATGGAATGTGCAAAAAAAAACGCAGATGAAAAAACAAAGTTTAAAACAAATTCAAAAATTAAAATTAAAAAAAGCCATCTTGTTGCGCATTTTACAGGCGGCTTGGTTGTTGTTGTTGTTGTATTTGGTTTTGGAATGCGGTCACGCAAGCGCAACAACAACAACAACAAAAAGCAGCAACAAATGCAGAAAACGGTAAATAAAAAGCAATCAGTGGCAGCAACAGGTGACAAAGTTGCGGGTGTCGCGGCAGCGCAAAGTGAGCAAAAGGGTTGTCGTTGTACAAAAAAAAAATCAAAACGCAAAAGGGTTGTCAGCTGTTTGCACAGCTGTTTTGTTTGCGTTTTTTTTTTTCAAATTTAATGCTGTCAAACATAGTTAACAACAACAACAACAACAGCATGAAGCTGGTCTTATCACGCTTCAAACATGTTCGAGTCAAACAAGTTGCAGCTGCTGCGATGTGCCAATATTATGTGCAATGCCTCGCTGTTGTTGTTGTGTTTATCGCCTTTGTTGTTGTTGTTGTTGTTGCTTTAGTTGCCAAACAGCCGCAGCAGCGTCGACTGCCGCGACTTGGCTTGGATTTGGTTTTGGATTTTTTTTTTTTTCAACTGGGAGTGGGACTCGTTTGCACAAATTTGCGGTACTTGGCGTTTAGTTGGAATCGTACAACGCAGCCGCACTGACGCTGACGCTGCTTCGCTCCCGGCAAATAAAAATAAACAAATTAAATAATAATAATAATAATAGTTGGCAGCAGCAATAATAACAAAACACAACAGAAATATCATATCAACTTGTCTAGTTCAAAGAGGTAAAATATCATAGCAAAATAATAAAAGTGCAATTTAAAGGCTAAAAAGCTTAAAAATAAGTTAAAAAAAAAACAAAAAATTAAATAAAACGATATAACAAAATAATAGAGAAAATAAACGTAAATAGCAAAAAATACAATAAGTTTCTTTTAAAAAGTTGCAATAGTTGTGCTCCAAACATAAAAAAAAATTATAATTGTTACAAATAAAAACGAAAAAATTTGCAGTTAAATAAAACAAACTTATAAAAAATATACTATTAACTAAACATTTAAGTTAGGCAGCATTTAAAAAAGTATGAAAATACATGCATCTAAAAAACAAAAATAAAAATTTAACAAAAGCGAAATGTAAGAATTAAATATAAACGCTGTTTAAAAATATAAAATTAAGAAATCAAAAATAAAAAGACATGAGTCTAAAAAACAAAAATAAAAAAAATACACGAAACTCTTAAAAAATATTAAATATTTTTATCTTTTTATTTATACAACATTCAGCGAAATGTAACAATAAAATATAAACCTTATTTAAAAATACAAAATTAAGAAAAAAATAAAAATGCATGAATACAAAAAAAAAAATACATGAATTTGAAAAACAAAAAAATTTAACAAAAGTAAACAATCCTTAAAAATATTAAATACAAATAAAATTAAAATTTATACATTATTTAAAAATATAAAATTGAGAAATCATAAAAAAATACATGAATCTAAAAAAACAAAAATAAAAAAAAACACATGAATCTGAAAAACAAAAATAAAAAATTAAACAATAGCAAGCAATATTTAATACAAATAACAATAAAATTTAAACCTTGTTTAAAAATATAAAATTAAGAAAAAAAAAACAAATACATGAATCTAAAAAATTAAAATAAAAAAACACATGAATCTAAAAAAAAAAAAAAAAAAAAACATGAATTTGAAAAACAAAAATAAAAAAATTAAATAAAAGCAAGCAACCCTTAAAAAAATAATAAATTTTTTTATATTTATGCAGTATTAAACGAAATTAAAATTAATATAAATAAATAAAAATAAACAATATGCAATTGTCAAAAAATAGAAACTTTGTAATAAACTAAAATAAACTTAAAAAAATGTGTACCATACACTAAAAATTAAAAAAAAAACAGCAAACCGTATTTTTTAAAATTTATTATTATACATACAAACAATATAAAATTGAACAATTGTAATTAAAAACATTAAAAATTCGAATATTTAAAATAAATAAAAAATTTAAGAGAAACATTGCTAATACGCGTTTTGAAAAATATTATTATAAAAATATATTATTATTTAAAAATTTTAAATAATATTATTATATAATATAATAATATTGGAGAAAACATGAATTTTGTTTCTATATTTAAATGAAAATTAAATATTTGTTGTATTTTGCGTAGTTGCCAAACAACTTCTAAAGATGAAAATAATATTCTATTTTATAATGTTTTAACGTTTATATACATATATTTTTTTAATATTGCTAATGGTTTTTAATTCTATTTATAAGTTTTTGTATTTAATATAATATTTTTATATAATATTATTTCATAAAAAAATTATTTATTGTATATATTATATAATTTTAATTAAGACTTACAAATATATTATTTAAAAAAGTAATTTCGCTCAGACACAAATACAAAAATAATTAAATTTTAATTAAAACATAGAAACAAAATTTATATATATTGTGTTATTGTTTTTAAATTAAAAAAGTGAAAAACTAAAAATAGCTTTACGATCTAAAAATACACAAAATCGCCGAAACTTTTAACCACCCGAAAAAATTAAGCTAATTTGAAAATGTCAAGCGACATAGTAAAAACTTTAAAAACAGAGCAGCAAAAACTTTAAAAACAAAACAGACAAACAAAAAAATGATGAAACTTCGTACAATCAATGACCCACCCGCTATTTAATACTTTTACTTAAAAGGTGCTGCAAATTCCAAATAGTTTGGAAAAAAGAACAGCACCGAAGCAAAACGTTTTCAAAAACTGTACTAGTCTTATTTACTACACTATTTTTTTTTTTCAATAACAGTTATTTATAAAATTAATGAAATAAATTTTTTAATTAACAAATATAATAAAATTCAATACAAAGGCACTTTTGCCCTATAAATAAAAATATAAAATATAACAAAAACAATCACATAAAACCAATTAATTTATTTTTTTTTTTTAATTATTTCTTGTGTTTTTTTTTAATTGTGTCAAGTGAAGAACTATTGTGAATTCTTCTGCTGATTCTTCTGCATATTTGGAATCTAAAAAGCGGCATCTTGAATCCCGTGTAAGTATTGCAAGTATCTCTAATTTAATATAAAAAATTTAAGCAAAACTTAGTGCATGCCCCTTATGATCTACATAAGGTTAAGGTTAATTTTCGGATCGGCACAAAGCTAATAGTTTTATATTTCTAAAGGAGTTTTTTCCGCGCATCATTTAAAAAAGCATATGGGGCTTAGGTAGTGAGCCTCTAGCATCTACCATCTTTGAGGTTGAACTCAATACTTATGACGAATTTGGTGTTGCTGAAAAATTCGCCGCTGCATACAACATCATCTATAAGAACTACGAGTGTATCAAAATATTTCAGCCCACATTCAAAGATATATTGCGATAATGCAATCAATAGAGTCGTAGAGAAGAAAATGTTAAAAAATGTGGCATGCCGAAGCCATAATTAAGTAACTAAGGGGTTCAGTTTGCGTTCAGAGTCCACTGAGGGTAAAGCCCCCTAGTATAGTAAATAAAGCCATTTTAGTAACTTTAATTTTAAATCATAAAGCTCAAAGGAAATCTCGAGTTTTTAGGGCAACATTTTGCATATAAGCCCACCAAAAACACGTAATCCTTTTACTTTTAGATTGGCAGTACTGTGTTCGACATCAATGTCAAATTTCAAGTCAATATCTCAATTCCTTAGTTGAACTTGTGTTTTGTAAACTAACAAAAGTGCATTTTTCGATTTTTACAAAGTCTGAAATTATTCTACAACGAAGTTTCAGCAAAGTTTGTGTTCGCAATGAAATTGCTGAAGCCGAAACGTTGAGAATATTGCAGAAGGCCTTTGGTCAGCGGACTCTATTCAAAACTCTTTCACTTGAATGGTATACCATGTACAAAGAGAGCCGAGAAATTGTTGAAGACGCAGAGCGGCCTGGTCGACTATATACGTCAACTGATGAGCAATATGTCAACGAAATTAAGGAATTAGTGCTCGAAAATCATCAATTGAGTGTTAGGGACATTACTGATCTGCTTGGAATATAAGAAGGATCAATTAAAACCATTTTATGAGACCATTTGGGCCTCCGAAAAGTCAAGTCTCATTTGGTGCCATAAACACTTAATATCTAGGAAAAACAGCATCGCGTTGATGTCTGTGAAACCATGATTTCTGACTATCAAGTTGAGATAAAACGCATTAGAATTATAGGCGAGACGTGGATATACGCTTGCGACCCCGAAACAGCTGATCAATCGAACGAATATCGTGCTTAAGGCGAGCCAAGACCGAGGAGCCAAAGCTTGCCCAAAGTCGTTCCAAAATCAAGATCATGTTGACTGTTTTCTACTATTACCGTGGCGAAGTGCACTTTGAATTCCTTCCAACCGATCAAACTGTTCATAAGGAATATGATTTGAGTGTTTGCGTGAAGTAATTCGTCTTAAGACCGCTCTCGTACTTCTTGATCATTTTGCCAAAAATTCGACTCATAGCGTTCCACAAACGCCTCATTCGCCTGATTTAACTTCGTGTGAGTTCTGACTATTCGCTAAACTCAAAAAACCACTTTGAGGTCTTTGTTTTTGGTTCGATTGAGGAGATACAAACGAAATCGTAGAAAGAACTGAAGGTGATCCCGGAAAAGTACTTTTCTGATTGTTTCGAAAACTGGCAAAAGCGCAGGCATGGGACGGGAACTATTTTAAAGATGACCTAATAGATTTTGAAGAATAAATAAAATTTTTTTTGAAATATAAGTAGCATATCCGCGACTAGACTAAGTTACCACAAAGTTGGCTTTGTCTGCAAATGCATTTTTGTCACTGAAAACATGCGATTATTGGGAATTTGGTGAAACCTAAGCGCTAGCAATAAAGTTAAAAGCTAAAAACGAGGGTTTTTAAGATTTAAATGACATTTTCAACATAACTAAATAACAACATAAGAAACATATGTTGCTATTTAAAAAAATAAGTAAAGCATATGGGCGAAAGCTGTAAAAATTTGTCTTAAAGGTAACTCTGTCTATCTTCAACAACTTGCTGAGCACATCCCCAGTTAATTTGTTTTCTTCATCTTTCATCTTTTCGTCATCTTAAAGCTAGGCTGCCCGATTTTTGTAAACTACGATCTACTTGATAATGCCTGGTCGGATCGCTAGAAGTTTGCCTGTAGTAGTATGAATTTCGCTGTCAATTAGGCATGCATTTTGGCATTCTAAAACATATGATGCTGCCTGTCCAGATGTCTATACGCTTTTGTGTATTATATGAAAGTTTTTTGTCAATTTAGAGTTTATTAAGGCTTTTCGGTCTGTTTGATAATGTCTGATCAGAACCCTAGACAATTATGTGCATTGGTATGAATTTTTTATCAAATTAAAAAATTGTTCTGCTTAATCGCTTCAAAGACGAAGCATAGGTTGATTTTGCTAGGTAAATAGTGTTTATTTGCTAGCCAAACCACTGCTAGGCAAATGTACTTCTGGGTGGAAACGTACCACCGACCTTGCTTCTACCGAGGCCCATAAATTTATGCACATTGTATTTATTTTTTACTTATAACATTAGGCAAATTTTTAAAAATTTATATTCTTTGACTGTGCTGTTCTCGTTCCATGGGCGGAGCATGCCGATATCTCTATGGATTCTGATTACATATTAGCCCTCTGGGGGCTTTCAATTTGGCAATAGTTATGTCAAGTTGGGCTTTTCTCTATAAATGTATGTTTGAAGAGTTCAGGAATCTATAGTTTATAGTAATCAAAATTATTTAAACCTAGAGGCTAAGATGGAGAGGTCATGTTGTACGGATGATGGAGTAGAACAGCGCACAAAAGCTTGTGCAGGCCTACACAACACTCTACACAAGAAGCAGGAAGTCGACCAAGATGGCGCCTAATTGACAGTATTGACGTTGACATACTGAAGCTGAAAGTAAGGAACTGGCGTGTGCTTGCCAACAACCGAGACGAATGGAGAAGAATTGTTGAGAAAGCCAAAACCCACGCCGGATTGTAGAGCTGTATGATGATAGTGTATAACCGTATCCAAACGTGTGTCCATTTTCTAGCTATATCAAATAGGTGTGTTCCTTGTTTCCACTTGGAAAGTTAGGGTCTCTACTAGAAGCTTCCATCGAACCCCGTCCGTCTGCTTAGCTCTGTCCCATGTTGTGTTCTTGAAGGTTGGATCTACTTCAGTTCGCCTTAGGTATTGCTCTTCAAGGGGTTCTAACGTTGCATTGTACAATTCATGTGCGTTTTTGAAATGCCTATGGTCGTCATTGATTTTGGGTAGCCGTTTTTATGTTTAATACTCTTGTTTTGGTTTCTGTAATCGGTTGGGGTTTTCGATCGAAATGATCATTGGCCAGATGCAACTTACCCCAGTTGTGGGGCTGCCACCTGACGTCTTCTGGTAGTGGCGTCTACGCTTACATTGTTTTTTTTTTTTCTAGATTTGCCTTTGATAATTGTGAAAAGACTGGGCAATGCAGTCTTAAGTTTGGCAGTTAATACCTAATAATTTTCACATGGGGTTCAGCCAGACCGAGAGTAATACTTAATAAAAACAAAGTTGTTGAGGAGCAAGCAGAAAATCCCAGTTAATAGATCTATGAACCATGTCAAGTTAAGTATGCCCAGAACAGCGAAAGGTCTGGGGCTACAACCAACCGTTGGTAGACCACAAATAACCAAACGAAACTTGCATGCACCAAATGGGATAATCTCTTCAAAGTTAATGTAATGGCTTCAAATTTTTTCGCGCCAGAAATATGGAATGTATTACCGAACTTTGAAAATTTTAAATTTTCTTCAAAAAAAAACCCACAAAAACAACAACTTACACATTGTCTGGTAAGTGGAAAAAAATGAAAACAATTTATATATAAATATGTCGGTTTGTGGGTGGTACGTTGTCCGCTCGAAGCGGGATAGAAAATGAAGAAAGACGATAGTTTGCAGCCATTTTAAAATAAGAAAAACAAAAAACATTTTAGCGTCTTTGGCTTATTGTTGACATTTAACAAATATTTTGTAATGCTTTTTGCAGCGACAGTTTAACGCTTTGTTTGCCAACTGCCTGTAAATAGCTATGTGAATATATATATATATATCCATAGTATATGGGGGGGGCACAAGTATATAGTGGTATCCATGTAACTGTTGTATTCGTATTAGCTGGATAAACGCATAATAAAAGTTGCATTTGTTGTTAGATGAAAAGCGTCAATAGAGACGAATTGAAATGCACTCAAGTGCAAAACAACTCCAACCACAAAACACGAGCAACAGCGATGATCATTATCATCATCACAAGATACTTGCAACTTGCAACACAACAACTACATCGAATGAGAGACATATATTGTCAGAAAAAATATGATATGGCACAATGAAACGATTTTGTTTTGGATAAGTAGGTTATGCGATCATTGTCTAGGATAGCGTTAACTGTTGGTAGATACTTAAGATTTAAAAGATTATTTTGCTCGAAGATGACACAATGCAGCAGTTTACGAGCATTTTTTTTTTTTAAATATTTTTGATGGAAAGATGGATAAGCAGGCTTAGCGAAAGAGTGGCTTATTACATAAACTTCGTTATATTATATAGACGGCTATAGTCGGAGATTACCAAAGTAATGCAAAGTAGAGAGTTTGTTATATCGGTCGTCTGTAGTAGAGACGTTAGATCTCAGAGTGGACAAGAGTTAGAATTAGCAAACTTATACGAGAATATGCAAGTTTATTTTAGTTTGATTTCAGGAATGTATCATATGGGGGCAAACCAAGCAACACAACTTTTTGCAATCCGATATGTGCTATAGATTTGCTGTGTCTAACGCCCAAAAGTATCTGAAACTACAAGGGGAGTCATAGTTCGGTTAATAGAAAGTTGAGTCTGCAATTTTATAACGCAAAATCATTGCCTTTCTGTCTACTGAAAAGACTTGTCTTTAGAAGTAAAACACATCATTAAGTTCCCCATCTATCTGGTATTTCTAGTGGGTAAACTTGTTATACAAGATGATGCAAGTTTATTTAAGTTTGATTTCAGGAATATATCATATAAGGGCAAATCAAGCAATAATACTATTTGCAATCCGACATGTGCTATGGATCTGATGGGCCTAACCCCCAAAATCATCTGAACTTCCAGGGAGAAGCCGCAGTGCAGTTCCTTTGCTAGAAAGTTGAGTCTGCATTTTCAAAGCGCATACTCGATCTGTAACTGTCTACTGAAAAGACCTTTCTTTAGAAGTAAAACACATCATTAAGTTGCCCATCTCTCTGGTTTTTCTAATGGCATGTTAAACGATGTCCCAACAGCACTCAGTAATAAAAAATAATAGGAAGGTCTATGCGGGATCTATAAAGTAAATCAAAATAGTACAGCAAATTATAAGAATGACTGCCTTATGCAAGAAGGAGCCGAAGCAGCAGTGCTAGAACCAGGGAAAAGATAATCGGAAACTCTCTAAGGGAAAACACGTCTATCTTGAAAGATATGCTTACTTTAATCTTAAACGCAATACTCACAACCACAAAATAGCCACTGACTGAGAGTTAAGGGCTGTCAACTTACACCAGATAACATCGAAAACTCGTTTTGGAATATCTTGAAAAGCTAAATACATGCGGCGAACACAATCAAGTTTGGTTACTATGGGTACCAGGACACGCTGGGGCTACGGATAATTAAAAGGCAGACAAACTTGCTAGAAAGCTTGCAGCTTGGACTGCCCTTGTAGAGCCTGCTCACTTTTGCGTTTTAGGCCAAGAAAACATTTCCTTGATATTAAGTAGAGCAGAAGAACGACAGAGAGAATAGTACTAGGAGAGCTTATGCAGATTGAAACAATTAAAAAACTACTGTTTACAATCATTTATAAATGAATATAAAGAATAGGTGTCAGAAACGAACTTAGAATTGTTACAGGATTTTTCAAGGGCAATCAGGTTGGATTATTATCCAATTATAATATTATTTTAAAGAAAACTTGCAAAATTTTGCAAAGAGGATGACGAAAACAAAAGAATGAAGACTATGAAGTTTTTATAAAACAGAAAAATGAACCACAACATTTAAAGAAAGGCACATTACTCAATTTTATAGAAAGTATTGAATTGTGAGATAATCTCTAAGTTAAAGCAGGGGCTACAATAGATCCACAAATCTGCCCCTAAAAACAATAAATAAATCTCTGGTAATTTTCAAAAATCAAATCTAAAACCATAAGTTCCCACTGGCCATTCAGCCACTTTTTGATTTCTTTACAACATTCGACTTGGTGACCCCCAAATCCATGTGCATTCTTCGAAAAAACTAGTTTTGAAACAAAAATTCAACATTTGATATCTCTCAACATGTATAGCGACCAGTTTGCCTGCTTTGTAAATAAGCGCCAATTGTCTTTACCGCATGAAAACGTTTTTTAAGTTGTTCCCAATGATTTCGGTAGGCATCTTGATCCATTGAAATCTTCAATTCCTAATCTTCAATTTTGTTGGATCTAAGATCAACACTATGGCCGCGTCGAAACCACTCGCTGCATGACTTCTGGATCACAACAGATACACTAAAAAACTTCCACAAGCATTCCAATGACCCTCCTGTTCTGCACGAAACTTTCTGCAATTGCCATTTTTTCGAAATATTATAGAACAGTTAAAAGTCGCATTTTTGATTTTCAGTAGCAGACGCTGATGCACTCCAAGTATTATCGACAGTTGTCAATCCTTTTCAGTGAAATTTGTTAATTTTGAACAAAGTGATTGGGATCCTTAAAAAGTTGTTGTTCGTGATATCATTAGAAACAAATTAAATACCGGGAATTTTTAAGAAACGTTTTTTAACCCGATTGATTCTATGAGATCCAAAAGATATAGTCAAGCGATTTCAATGACTTCAACTTGACACGGTGCCGGAAAATAATCAAACGTTAAACGCTAAAAAATTTGCAAAATTTAGGGAAAAAAACGGTTCTCCACATTATCGACTTAACCGTTTAACTATGTACTCCGCCATGGTTTGGAATTAAACAAATGCTCAAAGATTGCTTACTTCCATATATTTTAATTGGTAAATACCGCATCCAAAAGTAAACATATATTTATTACGAAGGTCACGTACCTGAAATGAAAAAGAAAAATAAATTAGTTAAAATTTTTTTATTATTGATTGAAGGAAATGGTGAAATATTTGAAACGGTAACAGAAAAACGTTGTTCGTTTTTGGCGCATCAGCTTTCGAATTATATATCTTTTCAAATCACGTTACGATGAAGTACAGTCCTGTGAATATTACTGCTTATGTTCAAGTAGGTGTCTGACTTTTTTAAAACAGACTTATTGAAAAATATAAACAAGGTTCTGCACTTTAACAGCTTAGAAGTAATTTTTGAAAGTGAAAATGTTACAAGAAACGTAACAGAGAAATTCTTTTTAATTAAGAAGCATTTAAATATTAAAATTATTAAAAAATAATTATGTTTTCAAGCGTCAAAGAGCTTTCTGAGAAAATTGGCGACGTTTGTGTGATTTCTGCTGCTCTTTTACTAATTCAATTGAGTGGAGTCCAAATGAGTTTTTTCAAAACGGCTTTACCGATTCACTTGGAAATTTAATGCTATGACAAGAAATCAAAATGCAACGTTATGACGTGGTATCGTTGGGTCTCCTAATTTACTCCCCTGTCTTTAGAGTTTTTTACCTTGGAAGACATTCTGAATAAAGCTAGCGAGGTTCTTGCATTTATGATCCTTATACAACCAAACTGCTGTATGTTTCGCTTATCCATCCAAATCGGGAATATTATCCCTGCGTTTGGAGCTCCCACGACTATACTGTCACGAATTGATGAGGTGGTACAAAGTTGAATTTTTATTTTTGAACTTCGAGGCTTAAATTGAAATTCTGAAATTCGATTTACGAAAAATCGTTACCTATATTATCGTGGAACATGCCACAGCATATTATTTCTGCATAAGCTCCCACTCGGGTCCAATGAGTGTAAGTGTGATTCCATCCGCAGTAACTCGTGATTTGATCTATTAATATCTAATAATTCTTCGCGCTAACCTTTTCGCTTATACGAACGGTCTATTCAATCAAACTTTTTCTCTATCTTTACTCATCTTGACTTGCGAAATCAGTAAATCTGATTTTTTTGCACCTTTTGTTAAGAAATATTTTAAGTTCTATAACTTCCTGTTTCCCATTTTTATATTGTAAATCCAAGTTTATAGTCAGTTCCAGATGTAAGAGAATGCAAATTAGTTCTATATAATATTATACTCGCGCTTATCTAATACTTGCTAGTTTTAAGATCCAAGATTCGTCTAACCTAAGTAAGCTTAAGTTAAGTGAACTTCGCTTTATTTGTCACTCCCATACGTTCAGTATTACCCCAAAATTGTAACTCTAACAATCAGTACGAATATTATAAATTAACGCGTAAAATACGAACCAAATTCTAAGTCAATTTGAGAAAATATGGAATACACTTTTAAAGAGCTTGATCTTGGTACTTCTGAAAGTGCAGAAACACTAGTTGGTCCACAGGTGGAGAACACAGCGCCGCCCACGCCGTGTCTGGCGGCTCGTATCAAAAAATTGGAACAATCCATGCAGGATTTACATGATGATCTATTGACATTGTATGTGCGCCGTATAAAGCAAACAAATAGATGTCAAATCGCGGGGAACGTTGCTACTTGGTCCCCCCTAAGGCCCTCTAGTTCTCTCACATAAAGTTGGCATACCATCCTCATCATACTCAACGGTGAAACTTAATTTTTCGAACAAACCGCACATGTCCTATTTTGGTATCAGAGTTTGAAGCGTCCCCTTGATGGAGTCTTTGCTTTGGTTCGTGTGTCTTTTGAATATGAAGAATTGGCTGCAGACTATTGATAGTGGATGATTTTAGACTTTGTTTCAAATTTATGATGTTATCGATAAGGCCGATGACAATCCAAAATTACGTACAAATTGTATTTCAAATCTAAAGAATGTAAATTAAAAGTAAAAACATTTTTGAAGCCAACAGAAGTACTTTTTATTTGAGTGTGTTTGGTCAGTTCTTCGTAGACAGATATTTCTAGCAAATCTTTATAAATTGTTTAATAAATTGAATCAATCTATAATTCCATTATAGATTCAACAAGTCCCAGAAAATTTAACGTTGAAAATCGTAAAAGAGAAATATCGGGAAAAAATGTATTTAAAAAATAAATAAATAGAACGCTTTTAGGCACATAGAGCCCGAAAAGCTGTTTAGTAAAGTAATACGAAATCAAAAACTAGGAGATTAAAATTCAACATGTTTTCAAGGTACTTACTCGCACGAAGAGCTCTTAAAACAATAAGGGAATTTCCGGATGAAGAACTAAGATATCTAGCTTAGGTAAGAGTCTTTTAGATAATTGAAAAAATGATGTCAAAATAGTGTAGAAACTATTGACTAAATCAATTAAATCAGAACTTTAGTTGAATAAGTCTTGTTCTATGAAATGGTAAACTTAACAGACATCTCTCAACTTTCGAAGACTGGTATTGTGCAAAGACATTATGTCTCAAATATGCAAAGTCTTATATACATAGAGCAAATAATGAAAACACAATTCCGGATGAAGAAGTAAAAAAAAAAACACCACCCAGTCAGAAAACGGGCAAAAAACTAGCTGAGGTTAGGTTCTTTTGTATGATTTAACGAGTAATAAACTGCCAAAGCTTTGCTGTAACTTTTGACATACTTCTAATTCGATCAAGACGGCACTAATGTGGCCCCAAAAAGATTGCATTAATCTTGTTCTATAAAACGGTTAACTCTATAAACAGGTATTTCTTAGAAACTTTGCATCTCGAACATGAAGAATCTTATATAAATACAGCAAAAAATGAACTTGCTTTAAGATCTAAACTCAAAATGTCTTCATGGCACTTAAAGGTACGAAAAGCTCTAAAAATTGTGCGTGAATTTTGCGACTACGAAGTCAAAGTCACAACTTCTGGTGCAGAGTTAAAAAAACGCTCCTTACCAGATATAGGCTCACGAAAGAGTCTTCTGTAATTAAACGAAAGTTAAGCGGCCAAAGACTTGCTAAAGCTTGTGACTAACTTTTGAGTCGTTGAAATGGTTTCAGATGGTCTACTTAAGATAACATTATTCTAGTTCTATAAAATGGTAAGCACAATAGGTAACTCTCCAAAAACGATTTCAAAATCAAAAACCAAAACAATCAGCTCAGCTGAAAGTATTCGTATAACCCTAAGCAATCTAAGCAAGCTTCAGTTACTAGATAACTTCGCTTTGTTTGTCACTCCCAAACGTTCAGTATTCATCCAAAATTGTAACTATAACATACAGTCAGTACGAATATCACAAAATAAAATATAAAATACAAACTGAAATATATATTACCCGGTTAAAATGGAACGAGCTATGAAGAATCAAAATAACATAATGCCTGTTGAAAGTGCGGAAATATCTGTTGGTCCACAAATGGAGAACGTAGTTCCTCGTGTCAATAAATTGGAGCAATCCATGTTGGATAAAAATCGTGGATTACTACTGGAGTTTATTCGCAGCATTAAGACCAAAATAGAGACCGAAAAAATTATCCGAGCGGTAAATTTACGCTACTAAAGCCGATCTGCACATGAAATTCGTACACCTTCGTCATCATACTCATCGATAATACAGAAGTTTATTCGGATTTTTCAAAAACGTGCGCAATATTGGGAAAAAACTTAAGACGCCAGTATCGATGTCAACACGTTGTCAGTTTACTTCCTAAAGCCCTTCTTTCTCGTCGGTAAAAAAAAAAATTCCGAGCATTGCGCACAATTCCCCATTTTGGTATTCAAGTTTGGAGCTTTTCATCAATGTTTTTGTTTTGTTATTACAAGGATTTGGCTGAAGACAGCGGACATTGATAGTGGATGATATTATATTTTATTTCAAATTAATGGATTTATCGTTGAGGCTGATGACGATGATAATAATATATACATATTTAATTTCAAATCTAAAAAATTAAACACACTATTGAAGCCAACTTACAAGTATGTTTTATTTGAGTGGTTTTAGCAGTTTTTCTGCAATAATATTTCTAGCAAATCTTTAGAAATTAATTAATTTATTCTAATCATTATAGACAAAATTAGCTGCCTTCCAGTTTCCTTTCATTTCTTAAGAGATTTGCAGTGTTGCTGAATGCAATCAAACCGCCTACCTGCGTCTTGAGGGGCGAGTTCCATAACACAACGCTATCGAGGCCCATTACACATTTCCCTTAGTCCCAGATTATAATGAAATAATAAGAAAACTATACAGATGCAGGCAGACTTACTAACAGCTGACTCATAACCTTCAAAACTTGAAAGAATTGAAAAGATCAGCATTTGGTTACCGCATCTGAAGATTTAACTCGTGTATATTCTATTATAAAAGACCTCATCTTGTTCGTGATCTAGCAACGGAATACCGGCTAAACAACGCATAAACAGCATAGGAGAAACAAAAACTTATTCAAAAAAGGGTATAGAGTGTTTGGAAAATCAAGAAGAATTTGATTTGCCAAAACAATTTTCATGTTAGTTTTCATGTTAGTTTAAAGATCAGTTTTGGAATTTTCAAACGAACAATATGATTCTGCACGTACTACCAGAGTTCTGGTCAAATATGACTACCCTACCATCATCAAACTATTATAAATGACTGGAATTTATTCAGCTGTCATCGGATGATATTTTGGAGAGACAATAACAAATTTAGTCACGCAACATTTTTTTTTATTGATTTTTAAAGAAGAACTTAAAACTTAAGAACTATGGTTAAATTTGGGAATTTACCGAATGGATAGACATAGTTTTTCTAACTCCCAATTTGTGCTGATATATTTCCATACCCCACTATCGTTGCCGCCCCAATCCATAACTTAACTAGCTTCTCTTGATACCCCATAGGGTGTTCGATTCAACGAAGAGATACCTATTGTATTTACCATTGTACAGATCTAGACTAATGGTATCTTAAACCATTTTAACGACTCAAAAGTTAGTCAAAAACTTAAGCAAGACTTTGGCCGCTTAACTTTCGTTTAATTACAGAAAACTCTATATTGAGCCTATACCGGTTGGGAGCGTTTTTTTAAATCAGAAGTTGTGACTTTGACTTCGTAGTTGCAAATTTCACTCACAATTTGTACAGCTTTTCGTACCTTTAAGACAATTTGACTTTAAATCTTAAAGGAAGTTAATTTTTTGCTTTATTTACGATTTTAAGATTATTCATGTTGGAGATGCAAAGTTTCTGAGAACAAGATTAATGCAATCTTATTGAGCCCCATTAGTTTCGGCTTCATCGACTTAGAAGTTAGTCAAAAGTTTCAGCAAAGCTTTCGCAGTTTAATGTTCGTTAAATAAGACAAAAGAACCTATCTTCAGCTAGTTTTTTGTCCATTTTCTGACTGCGAGTGTTTTTTTTTTGTTACTTCTTCATCCGGATTTGTGTTTTAATTATTTGCCCGATGCATATAAGACTTTTCATATTTGAGACATAATGTCTTAGAAACTTGAAAGATGCCCAAAAGACCATAACTTTATTTCAATTTTTGGGCTTTTTCTGACTGGGAGCGTTTTGTTTTTTTTTTAGTTGTGACTTTGATTTTCTTATCGAAAATTCGCATACGATTTTAAGAATGGATACACATAATTTTTGTAACTCCAATTTTTTTTGATAAATTTTCATACCGCACAATCGTTGGTTTATTCATATTTTCATGTAAGGGAGCTCTTAAAAAATCACCCTTTACAAACTAAGCTGAAATTTAGGAAATTCGCTTCAGTCTCCATATCCTACGATTGTTGCCTCCCTCTCCAACCTTTTTCTATTATTTTTTTTCATTCGTGTTGAAAGCTCGTAAAAAATCACCCTTTACAAACCAAGCTGAAATTTAAGAAATTCGCTTAGTTTCCATACTCTCCCTCCCACAACTTAACTAGCTTCTCTTGCTGCCCCATAGCGATATGCCCCGCCACACTCACACACAAACACACACACACACATCGTGTAGGGTATTAAAAATTTCAATGTTATTTTAATTGAATATTTTCCAAGTAAAATGCGTAGCGGCAAATTTCATTTAAATGCAATAACACCCAAGTAAATGAGCCGGGTTGCCTGCTGTTGGCCAGGTTAGCCAAAGTGGCTAAAAGTAGCAGCTGAAAGTAAATTAAATTAATTTGCCTTACGTGTGGCTGTTGCATCTATATTGTTGTTGCACATGCAACATGCAGGCATGGATGCATGCCGCATCGCGCCTGTTGCAAATTATTATTAAATGGCATGGCAGCGGACGTAACGTGGCAGCAACAAAGACGAGAGACGAGAAATATCAGACAAGTTTGTGTCCTAAGTCTTTTGTTTTTTTTTCTGTATGTGTGTGTGTGTGTGTGTGTGTGTGGCAAGTTACTGATGCCACTTGAGTGATTGTTGTTGTTGTAGTAGCTGTGTTGGCTTCTGTTTGCCGTTTCAGCAGTTTTTGTTGTTGTTGTAACTATAAATTATTTTTTATGTTCACTCTAGCGAAAGTTGGTCAATGTGTGTGACTACTGTACAGTGCAGACAAGTGCATACATTTCCAAAAGATAAAAACTCTTCGATGGCACTAAAAATCGTCTTTTCTTTCTAAACAAAAACTATTGTTTTTCTTTTATATTTTTGATTCAAAACTTTCGATGATTCGGTAATCGAATTTATTGCAGACAAATCAAAATATGCCAGAGTATCCGACGAAAGTATATACGTTTCTGAGATAGATGCTTCTGCTGCTACAACTGAATTAATATTTGTAATATTTATATCTTTGTAGACCTCTTCATATTGTTTTATGGATTATATTTTATCATTAAGTTCTCATTGACTTTAAAGACCTAGATCTAAAATAATATCTGCTCTTTAAAAATGGTTTTCTAGTTTCTTCCTAGTACAAGTGCCTCCTGAACAAATTTGTGAGTATGCTGTGAATACATTGCATTCTTTGTTTTCGATGATAGTCAACATTATTTTCATTATAATTTTGAAACATTTCAGTGAAGTCTTCTACATCTAAGTCTTCTAGGCCAAACTCAATTCACGATTCGGTTTTAAATCGCTTCTCCGAACTCTACCCAACGCAGTTTTTAATACAATATCAAGTCGAATGCATTTACTGCATTGGAAATACCAACGAATTGTCAGATTATACTTAGAAAAGCATGAGTTCTACAGAAATTACACTAGTCAACAAGTTTAAAAATAAGAGCTATATTTTATGTTCAGGTATTTTTTTTGGTAATATTTTTTTAATAAAAAAGGGTTAAAAAATTAAATAAATAATATGTAGGTAGTTTCTTAATATATATGAAATAAATTCGGCACAGTGAAGGGTAGATACTTGGATTTACAATGCAAAAGTTGGAAACAAAAAGTAATAGAAAAGTTAAGACATTTTTTAAAAAAAGGTCCAAGTTGAACCAGTGGGAGATTCGTAGTTCGTGATTGGTCAAAAATGCTCGATTTGGCAAATTAAGATGAGAGACAGCGAAATAAATTAGACAGATTGTAGGAAATGAAATCGTAAAGATTATTATAGTATAAGACGCGAAAAATTTTGTGCAAAGCATTATTAGATCTACCAAATGGTAGTGCAGAAGGTCCAAAATGACGAATTACTCTAAATGAAGTCACAATGTCGCACTTGCAGTCAATGGGCCCGAGTGAGAGCTTATGCAGAAATGACATACCGCGGCATGTTTTACCATCGCTTGAGAAATTTTTTTTTAGGCGTAGTCTAGAATTATAGAATGGTAGCCGAATTTTATGATTCTAATTAAAGCCTCGAAGAGCAAAAATGGAAATCCAATTGTGTACCGCCTCAATCAATTCCTTATAAAAGAAAACAGAAGAGTTTATACATTTCGGACCAAACGGTGACAACAAAAGATCAACACTGACCAGATAGGGGATACTTGGTGTATGATTGCTCAAAGATGCTCGATATGCCAAGTCGAAATAGAAGTTATCGACGGTATAGACTGTAGCTAGGAGAGAGGAAATCGTGAGGGTTATTATTAAAGTCAGAGCACAAGACGCGAAAAGTATCGTGCAAACCATAATGGGATGTAATAGACGGTAGTGCTAGAGTTTAAAAAATCGAGTTTGTGTAGATGAGACAACGAAAGAAATGTTTGAAAATATAACGATTGTAAGAGTAAAGATTGATAAAATGTTACATTGAATAGACCGCTTGTAAGATAGGGAATCATAAGGGTTTTTATAGTTGGAGCATAAGAGGCGAAAAGGATAGTGCAAAACATTATTAGATCTACCAAATGGTAGTGCTGGATTCGGGATAAACCATAATGTCGCAGTGGCAGTCAATAGGCCCGTTAAAAAGGTTATGCAAGTATAGCACGTCGAGATTATTGGAAGAATGGGAGGACAGTCCATTTGTAGAATATAATGTACTCGTAAGAGTTTCTCGCTTAAAGGTTAATGTAGTTAGAGCATTAGACGCGAAAATGTTTGTACAAAGTATTATTAGATTTACCAAATGGTAATGCTTGATTCTAGATGGAAACACAATGTCAAAGTGCGTGTGAAAGCTCATGCAAAGCTAACACGCCGTATCATGCTCTACGATCATATAGAAAAGACAAGATACATTAGGCGAAGTCTTCAATAGTCGAATGTTACGATATAATATACGAGCTATTTCGATTTTAAATATTTCAAGTCTTCTGTTTTAACTTTTTGTCTGTAGAGCTTGCTGCGGTTTTACGGAATTCACTTTTTTGACAAAACTTAATAAAATATGAAATGTTTTTAAAAGAGAAGTTATGCTTTTGCTTTCGAGTTGTACTGCCATTGTTGCTCAACACCAAATGGCTTTTCTGATTTGTGTTTCAGAAAAATACTGCTCAAAAAGTGATTGCAAAAGCGCAGTTATACTAATGGTTGTCGAAAAAAAAACTCATACGGAAAAGCAGCCACAAAAACCATAAACTCTAGGATTTAAGCGCAGCTTACTACTACTCCATGAAAGTTAGAAAAACAGACCTAGCTTTACACACCCTAAAACACGTTTTTTACGGCTGCGCTGTTTAATAGCTGTTCCCACAGTAGTTAAGACCCCCCAAATCTACAACGATCCATCCTTGGCCACCACACATATGACATATAAAGTCATTGACACAATGACACCAAGTACCACCGACCATCAAATGGTAAAAATAAAAATCCAAAAAATTTACTTATAATTACCTACAATTGCAGTTCCCAAGGTAATACCGACTTTGACTTTGTTTTTTCGCTGGGGATCTTGACTCTACGGTTCGGCCAACTGTGAACTGCGTAGAGTGTCAGCCAAAGTTCAAAGTCGTTGAGTTATAGCTTGCGCCAAATTAACGCACAAAATCACTTTAATTTGACGAATTTTACTCATCAAGTGCTTCAAAAGGTAATTGCAACAAGGCGTGGGTAGCTGCTCTTGGGTTGACTTTTTCGTAGTTTTTTTTTTGACAGTTTTGTGTCAGTTTGTTTAACTTTAAACTTGAAATTCTTGTCAGCTCGCTGGTGCTCATCTCTTATGAAAACTCTGTCTCTTTTGTGGCCTTGGCAGCAAGTCAACTAGGCTTATGTTACTCCAAAAAAAAAAAAAAAAAAAAAAACGATAAAAATCAACGCTCACTTCAAACTATCGACAGTTCCAAAATGACGCATGCCGCATACAACAACAGCTACAGCTGCAACAACAACCACTCCCGACTGACAACAACCACAAAAGGTGGCAGGGTAACAGGTTTACTGAATCCCAAACGACCACAGATCTTGGACCGTTGTTGGCTTACTAAACCCGTTTACTGCCGCTGACCCAATTTCGTTCAACTTTTTTAAATCCAAATTTAAACATTTTCATGCACTTTGTTGGATGGCAAAAAAAAAGTCTTTGGGATTTCTCAATAGTTTTGTAACACCTTCAAAGAAGCCGCAAGCACATAATCTCCAACTTTATAAAGTTAAGAAGTATTGCATTTTCCCTCCTTTTTCTAGAAAAATATAGTCCAAAAATAGCATATCCAAACATTCCTTCAACTAAGCTCTTAAAGTTACTGCGAAAAACGATTAAAAATTTCACGGTATTCGTTTTAAAAAAGTAGTTGTTAGACTCAAAGTTGTAGAAAGCAAATGTGGAGTTCATTCAGTCATTTTTCGTTCTTGGACTGAATTTTTCGTACTTGGTACAGTGCAATTATTGCGTATACCTCTAAATTTCTGACTTTTTGTGGTTACTTTATTTCATTCAAAATCACAAAAAGTTTTGAAAACATCTAACGCAAATTATGAAAAAATTGAAGTTATTGAAGAACAAAATCGTGCAAAATATATATGACTGAAAATACGCAAATTGAGCGAATTTTTTCATAATAAGATCAATGCTAAATTCAAATTATATTTTGTGTTGTTGAAAATAAATCGAACTTTTGAAACTTTAGAATATTTTTGAACAAGAAATAACGCCTAAACGAATGCAGCTGTCGTCTCAAAAAACATCGGCAATCCAACGATTATAACTAGAAAATAGTCCAACATTTGTCAACTAAGTTGAAAAAGCTTATAATATGTGAGGTTTACCGAAATTACTAGATCACTAAATATTATTATATATTACATTCATAAATAAACAAAATAATTTCCCTTGATTTAGCTCTGAACTACGGAGTCTTTGATTGATAGAGATTTACTTAGGCAAAGAGCGCAGTTTTGTTAGAGCGATATATGCATGTTCCCTTCGTCTAAGTAGAGTTTATTCAAAGAAAAAAGTAATATCGTGAAGGAATACATATTTTTATTTTTTCTTAATTTTTTATCTTTGCCTAAAGTTACCGCAGCAACCAATTGTACTTCTAAAGTTAGTGGATTTTGGGAATTTTAGCGAACTTCGTCTATTATAATATTATACAACCGTTGCGCAAAAATTACCAGGAACTTCAAAGGATTGGGTTTCCGTTAGGGGACAAATTCTTTTACTGTCTTTGACATTCATATCAAATTTCAAGTCAATATCTCAATTCCTTAGTTAGTTGTAAACTAACAAAAGTGCATTTTTCGATTTCTACAAAGTCTGAAATGATTGAACAACGAAGTTTCAGCAAAGTTTGTGTTCGGAAAGAAATTTCTGTAGACGAATCGTGGAGAATGTTGCAGAAGGCCTTTGGTCAACGGACTCTATCCAAAACTCTTTCACTTGAATGGTATACCATGTACAAAGAGAGCCGAGAAAGTGTTGAAGACACAGAGCGGCCTGGTCGAACATCCAAGACAACTGATGAGCAATATGTCAACGAAATCAAGGAATTAGTGCTCGAAAATCATCAATTGAGTGTTAGAGACATTACTGATCTGCTTGGATTATCAAAAGGATCAGTTAAAACCATTTTATAAAACCATTTGAGACTCCGAAAAGTCAAGTCTCTTTTGGTGATAAAAACACTCAATTTCTATGAAAAACAGCGTCGCGTTGATGTGTGTGAAACCACGGTTTCTGACTAAAATGAGATGAAATATATTAGAATTGTAGACGAGACGTGGATATACGCTTGCGACCCTGAAACAGCTGATCAATCGAACGAATATCGTGCTTAAGGCGAGCCAAGACCGAGGAGCCAAAGCTTGCCCAAAGTCGTTCCAAAATCAAGATCATGTTGACTGTTTTCTACGATTACCGTGGCTAAGTGCACTTTGAATTCCTTCCAACCGATCAAACTGTTCATAAGGAATATTATTTGAGTTTTATCATCATAATTTTGCCAAAAATTCGACTCATAGCGTTCCACAAACGCCTCATTCGCCTGATTTAACTTCGTATGAGTTCTGACTAATCGCTAAACTCAAAAAACCACTTTGGGGTCTTTGTTTTTGGTTCGATTGAGGAGATACAAACGAAATCGTAGAAAGATCTAAAGGTGATCCCGAAAAAGTACTTTTCTGATCGTTGTGAAAACTGGCAAAAGCGCTGGCATAAGTGCATGGGATGGTGACTATTTTAAAGGCGCCGATATAGATTTCAAAGAGTAAATAAAGATTTTTTGAATTATAAACCAATTCGCGTTATTTTTTGTCCACAGTTGTAAATATATCCAAGCTTTTATAACTAAATAAAAATTTATTATAAATATTAGAGCAAAAATGGTCTCACAGTTTGAAGAATAGGCAAGTCACAAGACATTTTATGAATTGAGGACAAAGAGTAGCTTCGAACTCAAATAGGAATCGTGTTTTTAGTTTGAAAAAAAATTCCCTCAAAAATTAGAGCGCACGTAGTTGCAGGCATAGAAAGCTAAAAGTAAAGATTAGTTTAATCTGAAGTTATTTTCTGAATACCATCCAGTTCTCACAACTAAAATATTTATGAAGACATGAATGGAAACGTGACTTGTAAAAATCTTATTTCTGCTCAATACTTTAAAAGCGTTTTTCTCGAAACCATGTCCTCCTCCATGAACTCCTGTTTGGAACTTTAAGATTTATATATCACATATCATATATTTGTCTTGGGAGACAGTTATCACTATTAGTTTTGAATTAAGTTGATTCAGCATGGACGTTGGGTTCCTTTTATATGTAATGTGATTAAAATTTTGGATTTTAAAAACAATATAAACATCCCTCAATTTTCACAAATAAAATAACTTTTTAATTCAATTTGTTTATTCGAATCATTGTATGCTGCGAATGGGAATAAATCCCATTTTTTTTTTGTTTCCAAAGCGATTTTCCTTAAAATATCTCGCCTGGAAAAAAAATCTGAAGAATGACATTAAGCATGTTCTTCAATACAAAAACTCAGTAGGTATGATAACTTTGGATATAAAATCGAGAAAATATTGGCATGCACTCGTAGCTTTTACGAATCATTTAAAGTTTTTTAGCGGAAACATATTTTTGGGTAGATATGTATTGTGGCAAGTCAGATCTGTTTTAGAACCAATTCTTTGTAATATTTTTACTTATGACATTCCAGTACATAGATTATGTATACTGATGATACTGCCTTATGCTGCTGTGGAAATGAAACTATCAAAAAGAATCTCGAAGAAACTACAGAAAACCTTTTTAGATATTTTCAGAAGTGGAAAACTAATTTAAATATTAATAAAACACGTAAACGAAAGGAAACCTTGTCATCTTCCAAACACAGACACAAGATCACAAACAAAATTAATAAAAGTATTCGAACTCCTTTTATTAATCGTAGCTCTCATTTATCGATTGAAAACAAATTAATATGCCATATGGGTCGGAAGTTTGGGATGATTGTGAACTAGTTACAAAGAGCCCTTACGCTTTTATTTTTCAACCAATCATCTCCACGAAAAGGCTGATATTTACATGATCTTTTCCTTAACCAATAACTTCATACACACAAACATTTCATTATTTTAAATATTTTAAAAGAAGAAAATTGTATTTATTAAAGAAATTCAATACATAATAAGGAAATAAATAAATTTCGCCTGGAAAAACAACGAGTTCATATATTCAATATAATATATGCAAAATATTGTTGGTTCGTTCTGCTACTTTTCTCATATCTTGCGCTTATTGGTGTTTTCCGTAAATGAAGCTAAAATGGATTGTAGTTCTTATTATTTATAAGTTTTAAAAGTTTTTCACAAGAAGTCAACAAAGCTCCCTGGCTGTTTCTGGCTAGTCAAGCTAGGGAATCCCAACGTTTAACTTCTTGAACAAAACAAGAGCAGCTTTTTCACTCATTTTTAAATTATAATGAAATAATGAAATTATAAAATATTTAAATAAATCTGTTTATCAACATTAATCCCACATTTTCTTTAAATTCTGAGCTGCCGTAGTCGGTGCCAGACGCTTGCTTTTAGTATTGCTTGAGAATTTACTATATCTAACGAATTTCGCATTTTGTATTAACAAAATCACAATATTCTCTTTCAATTTAAGAAGTCTCGCGTAATTTTTTGAAATCACTTAGAATCTCTCCTTTCATATACAGAATTTTGTTTTTTTTTTGAGCAACCAACCTCTTAAATACTGTGATAATTTTTGGTGTAAATTAAAGAGCATACAAGTTTCGACACTTGTTGAAAAATGTTTCTGGAAAATAAATATGTGCAAAAAAAAAAAGTCTAGAAAAAAATTAAAAAGTGGGACCCACTTATTTTGGTTTCGTACAGAAAATGCGTGCGTTATGGCCGAACAGGTATGGGCAGTTGTACGAATCACCTAAAAGGAGTAACTGAATGAATTCGTAGACGATTGTAAGGCAGGGAGTTTCGTATAAAAAGCTTGGGGTTTATTTTTTGGGTAATACCAGCAGTTCACACCTGTTTTGGATATTTTCAAGCCTTTGGCCTTTCACTTTAACGCTTTACTCAAGCGTCAAAAATTGCAAGCGGCATAGTGGGCCAAGTAAAGCGATTGCACAAATCTATAGCTGCATTTTTTTTGGTTTATTATGAAACGTGTTCAAAGCGATTGCTTTTAATTCTAAAACTTGCGCAAACCATCGAAATTTTGGGCAATATTGAAAAGTAGCAAATCGTTGCTAAAGTTTCTATGCCAAATGGCATTCGAATTACAAAACAGATAATTTGCTTCCGAGGCAATTAATTTGAATTTTTTTTTTTAAATATTCTATGTGGTTAGGTAAATTCTTCAAGTTAAGTATGGCAAAAATAATAATTAAAAGCGGAATTGTGCTATAGTTTGGAGCCTTCAAAAGACTTTCGAAAACTATTGAACTAAAACTAAAAGCAATTTTTTTTGCGATTTTAAACCGCGCAGGCAGCTGTTTATTGATAATTCCTTAAAAACAATTTTCGAGCTTGAGCCAAATTTTTATATAGTCGTTTAGGTTAACGATCTGGAATAAGAGATACAAGTCACTTTGCGAGCACGATTGGATTTCCATAAACCATTTCTAGTATTAACTAATATCATAGGATGTCAGCGAATATAAATTCGGTTAAGTTGTACCACTCGTTGTTCTGGACAAACCAAAAGTTTGTTTCCCAGAACTCAGTTTTTGTAACTATGCTTTAGATCTTAACTCATGAGACTCTCATGCATAGTCCTATATAAAACTCCAAACTTTACAGCTGACACTACCTTAGACTACCCTAGAAATAATATGCTAAAAAGGTATAACATTATTCAAAGCAACCTTATAGATAAAGCTATAGAATTCCCTGCTGATATTTTCACAGTTGGAAAATTAAATTAAATATAAAAAAGACAAGTGATATTTATTTCAGAAATAAATCTAAGACAAGTACAAAATACTTTCAAATCAACAACTAAACAATTCATTGGGCGAGATATATCAAATATCTGTTTTCAAGTTTTAAGATTCATTTGGATGCCCAAATGTTTTCTTTTTCAACGTACTATAATGGAAATGAACTATTTTTAAAAATGTAAATGAATTTTGGAACTTTTGAACAAATTAAAAAATGTTTCAGTAGATGTATCAAAACTAGAGAGAACTCAATTTTTGAAGAGACCGCTTAACAATTACCAAAAAAATGGTAAAATGCAATTGCTTCAAAGGGAACTAACTCTAAATTAACTATTTTTTACCTCATTTCCAAAAAAAGTGACAATTGCTTTGGGCAATGCACAGTGGTTCGAAGAGCCAAAAAACGAAAAATCGATTATCGATTTTTATGATTCGTTTATGCTCGTTTCATGCAGAAGTCCCTAGCGCTTACGGATACACAAACGACAGCACAACAGATTGCCGACCTTGTAAGAGAACGCAGAGGCGAAGTTTTTCGTATACCTTTGTGTTTTACGCTTTTTCGGGTGACGAAATAGTCGCCCTACACTATAGTGGGAGACCCTTCAGCTATTTATAGAATGCTTGTTGGTACTTTACAAAGAGTTTAACGTTAACTCTAGAAATTCACCTAATTGTAGAGCTGCAAAAAGACGACTACGTTTTCCAACTTACAATCGATTATTAGTATGTCTACTAAGTTGATGACAAAAATGAATTTCCCCTAGCTGCCCCTTGTGTTTTTATTCATGTTTGTGTCTCATAAATCACGCATACGACATGTATACAAATCGAAGAATGCTGCTTTTGCTTAACATTCGCAGGTCGATTTTTTTTGAAAATGTATCACAGTCAAAATTCTGCGTCTCGATAAAGGATTGATTGAAAGTTGCCAAGTTGTGTTGCAGATAATGTCTTGCGTATTTGATATAAATACCGGAAAAACTTAAAAATAAGTCTTGACATAGCGAGAAATACAGCTGTATGAATGGTACTCTATGCCAACATCTGTACATATTCGAACAACTGTCCCAGAAAGCCTAAAATAAAGAAATTTTAAGATTTCGTACAAAAATCTTTCCGAGCGCAAACAATGAAAGCCGTTTTTAAGTGTCCCCTGGCATCTTCGAATCCAGCAATATCAAGCTTATAAAAAATGCGGCCCAAAAAAAGTGACCCTTTTTCTGCAGAAGGTTTGCAACTGCTGAGGTCATCATAGGCTAGTACCCCGATGACTGATTTTGGTGCAGTCAGCATTGAAATAAACAAGACAAGTTAATGGAATCAAAATTGGATTCTAAAACTTTTTTAATCGATTACTTCTAATTCTAAACACTACAAAACTTGGCAAAACTTTTTTTTGCGAGATGAAAATTAAATTTTGGTGAAATTAAATGCCATGTTGTGTCCGCCATTTTATTATCATTCATTTTGTTACCAGATTTGAATTTCTTGACCTTCTAAAGGGTGTTTTTGTTTTAGAGCTATAGAACTTTAAATTGCAATAAAAGAACGATGTATTGTTCGATTGAAATGAATTCTATTTAACCGAAAGGTAATCTTGTGGCATGACATTTTGAATATGATTTTTGGCATGTGACCGCCACGGCTGGCACGGATGTAGTCCAATCTGGAAGTCCAATTTTCTTTGACTATTTGTTGGTGTTTCGAGGATTAGCTTCATTCCAAATGCGACAGCCATTCCACCAGAAGTGCGATTCGTCGCTAAACAAAATTCGCTTTTGAGCATCGGGAACAACGTCAATCTCATTTTGGAGCCCTTCGGCGAATCTACGTATGTTGTTCAGGCGTGAGTCTAGTCATGATGAATTGCCAAACCAAACTGAAAATAAATCACTTGACAGCTGTTAAATTGGTCGCCATCCTGAACAGTAATGCCAAATTAAAGTTCTATACCTCGAAAAAAACACCCTTTACAAGTGATTTTCGAGCATTTGTACTCACGAAACGATTTTTGGCCAGCTTTTTAGGAACCACTGTGCGAGGTAATGATTTTTCTTTTTAATCGAAAAAGGGTTCAATGATTGGAGCCAGCGAGGACTTATCTTCCGTATGATTGACAATTAATGGAAGGCAGTAGAAATATAGTCGCTTACAATGGCACTTCGTTTTGTATTTATTTTCAATAAAAAATGAAAATAAATTAACGCACTTAGCGGTTCAGGTCTTTTGAAGCAATGATCTAACGATGGGAGAGAGGCTACTGAACAATATTTTTACTTCTCCAATCTCATTTCTGAGCGCAAAGAAATAATAAAATAACTAACCAAATCTGTAGACCCCATAATTTTGAAGAAACTCCTGAAATAACCTAATAAATGCAGACCTATTGCAAAGCGCTGTTGTTGTCACTTTTTGTTGCTTTTCATAAACAACAAGTGTTTCTTTTTTTGTTTCTTGTAATTTCTGTTTTGCTTTGGCCACACTCTGATAAACAGCTGATGTACTTATCCAAAAACTTCCAAGACGATCACGTACATGGATACACTTACATATAGTGGATGGAAGCGTATAATATGTCTGCAATATGTTTCAACTATTTACCAATCGAGCGCGCCAATTATACGACTGAGCAAACGAATAACCAAAAACAAAAAAAAAAGACACAACAAAATATATTATATATCAAAAGATACAATAAACAATTGCAACAACAAAGAAACAGCAAAAAGATGTTACGTCAATGTGTGCGCAGGCAGATACAAATACATAAAATTACAAACAATTTGTATTCGCGTGTGTGTGAGTGAGTGTGTGTGTATGTGTGTCAGCATGGTATAATCATTAAAGGTAGCCACAGTAGTGGAAAATCAAACTCATGCCTCAATATTTAATTTTTAGGTTTTTTCTATTTTAAAATTACTTTTACTATTTACCATGATTTTAGGTTAACAATAAGTACACCTAACTCTGTTTTTTTACACGATTTTGATATAACACATTTTGAAAATAAAATATTGGTAATTATTTGTACACGATTTTATTCCACTTGTCAAATTTAATTTTTGCAAAGTATGTTCATATCAGAAATTTGGGGTAATTCCGCATTTGCGCGTTGTCCAAAATTGTCCGGTCAAGTCTTCAGCATACACTAGAGTTGAAGTTCAAGAAAAAATGGAAAAAACACTCATCATATGGCTTGGGGACAATGCACAAAAACAAATTCCCTTAGACGGAAACAATATCGAAGAGCAAGCTTTAAGATTTTATAAAACGATAAAAGCCGAAGAACCGTCTACATGCACACAATCAACTGCTGAGAAGACCAATTTATTTTCTACAAGCACACGGGATTTCTCCAAAGGCATGCGCTTCATAACATAAAAATCAAGAGCGAGATTGCTTTTGGAGTTCGGAAAGCAGCCAAAGAATTTCCAATAAAACTTAAAAAAATAATAGCCGATGGTGAATACACCGCAGATCGGATTTTTAAGGCTGACGATTTTGGTCTTCTTTGGAAAAAACAAATGCCGAAAAAAAATATATGTAGCCAAATCGCAAAAAAGTGCTGAAAATGATCGACTCACATTTTTATTTTGTTTTTCAAAAATTTTAAAAGCTATTAAAGAGATTAGAAACCAATCAACTATTTTTACATACGATCAGTGTCTATTCCGTAAACAAACTATCGTGTAAAAACAGAATTAGGTGCAATTGGCTTAGTGGGCTCGGTATTGTAGCAAAAGCACTTCCCCACATAACTCTTTTGAATTTTATCATTACAATGTTTCGTATTTATATATAGATTTCATATTATATACAGTTTATTTCAATATTTAAGAAGGATTTTATATAAATGTTTGAGCTTATGCTGTTGGAACTTTACGCTTAAGTCGTCTTGGTTGCAGCTTCAATCCAGGTATTTGTCTCATGCTTTTACTTGCAATATTTCATTAATGTTTCTGTAACCTCGACGTCAAGATCGTGATAAATATCAAAGAATATTGTAGTATACGAAAATCTGCATTTGTGATTGCTATCAATAACTTTGATAGATTTTTTTGCATTAAAAGTTAGATATACCGAAAGTTGCCCACATTTCTAGTCCATTCGCACATATATTGGGTTGACCGATGATTTTTTGAAAAAAAGTAAATACATTTAAAAAAAAAATTAGTAGTTCTTCTCAGCAGTTAATCCACACGATGTAGAGGATTATACGTTTTTTATAATTTTATAAATCCCTAATGCTGGCTGTTTTTTAAATTATATATTTTCCATTTTACTGGTTGACTCTTCGGCATCTTTTCTGCAAAATCCACTATTCCACGCTCATTGAACTTCTGTAGTTATTATTATTGTTTTGTGTACTATTTTTTTCATATTTGGTAAAATTGTGCTTCTTGTAAAGTTTACAAAATTTATTTTGTTAATTTATTATTTATTTTAAAAAATGTGTGGATTCCATGTGTTTTTTTTGAGTAAATTGTGATACCTAAGTATTTTGCACTTGGGTGTAGTTTTATAATTTCTCTATTATTTTGTATTGTTTGTCTTTCGAAATTATTCTCTTTTAGCATATAACCGGTTATCTTTGTTTTTTGTTTACCAACCATGCCATTAATAAACATATATGAATTTTTAAAGAAATTGTAAGTTTAGCTCTTTTGAAAAAAACCCCATAATCATAAATTTTTCTTACTTAAGTCGCCTTAATTTTGAATATATTTCAAAATCATAATTATCAAAAAATTCATTTTATCAAATCGAACAGCTTAACCAGCGACAAAAAAATAGGAAACGCAGCAAATATTCAAACAGTTCGAATTTTTCATTCTTAAGCTCAATTCCTTTAAATGGTATAATAATAATAATAATTATTTTTTATGAATGCAAATAAAAAAACCTATGTAATAATAATATTCATAAAAAAAATTAAAATAATACGCATGAAAATATTGTAAAATCAAAAAAGTGCGATTTTTATATCGTTTTTCGTAAGCTGTCTAAGAATGGTTTGCAGCAAAAATGTATCTTGCGGACTATCTACTTGGCTTGCGGAAAACTTCTCCAGCTATAGTTCGAGAACCGAACGTTTGGAGAAATTTAAGATAATAATAGAAAAATCTAACGCTATTATGTGCTCGACATATATTAATGAACCAAAATCCATCTTGGATAATGTTATAAGTAATCTAAATTTTAACTTCCAAAGTCTCATAGAAAGCCCTTGAAGCCATCTTGAGTACCAAAAAATCTGATTCCAACAATCGTGCATGGCGGTGGTGTGGCTTTGCTGGAGCAGGGACCGAGGTTCTTATAGATGAAATTATGAACAAAAACTTAGATATAATGATAGTTCGTGCTTTTCCCAAGACTTTCTGCGCTTCGAACTAACGTTATGTACACTGTTCAGTTACGAACTGATCCCAGCGCAGCAACAACTGCAGGTTCATGTCGAAGCGATGATAAGAGTCAACCCACGCCAGTACATATCCACCTTTCAAACTCAAGTTTAAGTCACCGCAATACGTTTAATAAATATTATTAATCAATTTAAAATGAATCAATTGCTTTAAATTTAAAGGCCAACAAAAAAGCTTGTTGGTCCAACAGACTCATTTTTCATGACCACTAACGATGCGATAAAGGAATTTCCCACAATTGTGCCTTTGGAGAAGCAAAGAAATGCCGTGTGACATCTCTTGGTTACAAGTGGTACGCAACTGTCACTGCTTGTGAATTATTTGAGGCCTTATGACGCGGCTTGCTAATGAATCTGCGACTTGCCATAGTTTTAGGAAAGCGTCTTTTTCCCGCAATGCTAATTCAATTCTGAATAACTTTTTCAATAGAGTAATATCGTTAAGCACTTACCCCTAGAGACAGCTGTTAGAAAACATCAAGAGCAAAGTTGTAGTACCATACGCAAGTTACTGTCGTTACCTTTACGAATTATACCATCTGTGCGAGTATCTGTGTGAGTGCGGGTATCGCTGTGTGCGTGTGTGTGGTTATTGTAACTGTTTACGGCCTGGTCAACAAAATTCACAACTGGTTGAAGATACAACAACAACAACAACAACAACAATAATAACAACAAGATGTTATCGTATCTTTTGTAGTTGTTGTTATGCAGCTAACGGCATTTCATGCGTGTATTTCACAAGCCCAATTTGTTGTTGTTGTTGTTGCAGTTGTTGCTTTTGCTACTTCTCTTTCTCTCTTTCTTCTTCTTTCTTGGTTTATTTTGATTTTACTTTTCAACACGTCAAGGTCACACGATAAATTGATTGATGATTGACAAAAGGCGGCAGCGTCAAGTGATTTCGGAATAAACTAGACATGACTATCAATCGTTCACGATTCACAATTCACTCAAAGTATCGATAGCTTGGTTTCGATGTTTTTTGGATAAGAAAAAGTTCTGGTACAGCTCTGGTAGCTATTTTCTGAAAACTAATCAGTTCGCACAATTATCCCGGAATTTTCATAAAAAATATTTTAACATTTATTTTGACGATTCGATTTGATTCCACATGCAAGGAAACAGTCGGAATTAAACCACATAAAACATGTGGATTGATGCTTCTACGAAAGTAACGATTACAAACGTAATCCGCAGAAAACATATGGTTTCAGAATGGGTGCACGGCTGGTTAACCTAAGCTGGTTAAAATTTCGTTCAGCTCATCTGATAAAAGTACACAAAGACGCAACAATATATTTCGTGAAACAGTTCGATTATTTATAAAACCAGATCTTCCATATACACTGCATACTCTTCTGGTCAAGCATAGTTTATTAGATCTCAGAGAATGTTATAATGATAAGGATGTCAGTGGCAATACTAAAGGTAAGCGCTGAACTGTAGGAAATGCTAGAATCTACGTGGTGCTCTTTGTATCAAGAACATTGTAAATGCCGGCTACTTTGGAGCTAATATTAGTTTAATTAATTTAAACATTTTAAATTTAAACATTTAAAATTTTAAAAACTTCAAAACACTACGAATTGATCTGTCGATGGCCGCGAAAGACGCTAAATCCACGCACTCAACTGTGGGATATGCCACGATGTTCTGAAGGGGGGTCTATATATCACGAGCATTGAAAATTCCGAATACTTTGGCGTCAACATTAGTTGAATAAGTTTAAGCAAACGCAAAACGCTACGAATTATGATTTATGGGTGCTAGAGGCGCCTAATTGCTGAGAACAGAAATAAATCGATGTTGTTATCGAATTCTCAATATCGATTTGTAGACTGCTGATGATTTTTAAGGAAATGTTGTTACGTATTCACAGACTTAATTGTCAAATTATACAAATTGTCGTACTTTCATATACACAAATATTCTGAACGAACAATAATGTGTAACCACAAAATTATTATAATATTAAATTAAATATATTTTTTATTTAGAACAAATTCTTGGTTACTTGGCTTAATAGAGAACTTGTAATCTTATGTAATTGTGAAATGATTCGTAACTTATTTGAACCAAACGGAGTTAAACTTGGACGGCAAGAAAGTGATACTCCTTTGTATATCTATGGTTTTTCAAGTTCTTTTAATTTAATCAAAATCGAAATCCTTTTCGTCTACTGAGCCCCAGTTGTGCGAGGAACCTGCCAGCTGCTCATCGAACGACAAGAAGAAAAGCTTGCGTTGTTTTTTGACAGCCCAGCTCATAGTTGCGCTTATCACCGACAATCGGACACTTTTCATCTACAGCACCCAAAGTGCGCGGCACCTGACAAGAGGACATAGAACATTCGCAAGGAATGCTAGCCTTGTTTTGTAAGCCCAGGTTAGACTTTGCGGTTCTAACCTAATTCTGGAAAATCAGCTGAATCGATATCGACATCAAACGCAGTGTGGTCACGTGGAGCATATGTGTTGACACTAGAAGTACGGCTGCGACTGTACATGAAGTTGGTATCCGAAATTCCATCAGTATTGGACATGTTGTCAAATGACATATCCGGAGAGTTAATAACAAAGTTATTCTTTGCCTAAAGTGGCATGTGTGCTAGCCAGGAATCGTTGGAATGGCCAAATCACCACACATCTAATCAATCACTGAAAGTGTAGCACCAACGTGTGACCATAGATTGAGTGCTATACTTTCCACGATCATTCTACCCATGGAAATTACAAGCTATATCCGATTGATATTCGAGCAAATCTTTTAAAAAGAATGAATTGGTTTCGTAGTTATTAACCGTATCATTCTCTATGCCTGCCACATCCATAGCTTCCCGCTTAAGTACATAAAACAAGTATTGAATGTCGTAGACTAAGATGTCCTGATCATTATGTTCCAAATAGCCATTACCAATAAAGCGTAAGCAAGCTTTTTCAACTGGCATTAAGGCTGTGATCGTATGGACAACCAGAGGTTTTCAGGATTCTTTTGATCTTGACGTAAACAATCCAATATATTTACATAAAGCATGTCCATGTTATCTTCCCCCAAAGCTTTTGGTGGTAATGCTAGTTGATGAGCAGACATGGTATAAGCCATACCACCGCTACTTTGGACCGAAAGAGTCTCAACCGGATTTATGTGAGTGCTATAGACGCTGTTCATGCCCGACTTTAGTGAGAATACGCAAGCAGCGAATTCAGCTGGAATATATATATCCGAATTGTAGGCCTTTGTAAGGAAGAAGTTGAAGGCAACAAACCTGAAAGAAGCGTTTTCCAGATCATGCTGTTTTTTAGCTTCCAATACAGTACGTGCAATATTACGTTTCCCCACTGGGAAGAGATTCACCCAAACTATTAATTTTCTCGGATTGACGACTTGCAATAGTGGTGTTCTTAGCTCTGGTTAAATATGGTCCAAGCTCTGGTTGATTCATGTTTTCCCAAATCTCACCACAAGCAGTTACTGCTTCAGGCACAGAGATCATTCGATTGTTTTTGCTGCGCCATTCCAAAGTAAACAACATAAATGCTGAAGTTTTCTGCGGTGCCATTGTCAATATATTTTTAAGTATCCCAACGAGGCCTAAGGACTGAAATTGATTCTTACAATTCGGCACAAGAACTTTACAAATAATATATTTTTTACAAAAGTAAGTATTTAAGATTCCTTGAAACCACCAAGTACGCAAACAAACTGTTTCCAGATGTCTCAGAAGCAAAAACAGCAGAAGAGTCGTGAGATCTGGCGGAATTTAATGAAAAATGACGCCGGGACCAACACATGCAGCCAAGATGCACTTTTGCGCTGACAAATGTGGTCACATCTATAGCTATGAATATCCCCATGATTTGCTATTTGTCAAAGCTATCTGTCCATATTGCCGTTTTGCAGCCAACTAAAGCGAACTTATCTTTGTTAAATTGTAATATTCTGTTTAAAATGTTTATAATATATAATAACTAAGAGGCTGTGAGATCCTGATCCTTTTAGCACAAACGGAAACCATTTATTTCATTTCAAATGGCTCGTATCTCCGAGATGATAAGTGCTAGAGTAGAAAATACTTGTTCTCCAAGGGTTTGCAAGTTAATTTTAGTTGTGAGATATCGGCGATATCAAAATCGGTGGACTACATTATCCTTTTTTGTTTGTGGAGTAACCCAATACAGTACGTTTTTCAGGCCTTCCATGTATCCATGCTTGAGATTATATCATATAAGCTTTTTTTACAAAGTTTTGTATTTCATACCTGAGTTCCGTCCAACTTTTATAAAGTTTAAACAATATTGCTGGTACAAAAGTGGTACAAAAAGTATCACAAAGTCATATAGGCGCACAACGTAACTTTTATTCTCTAATTAAATGATTAAGATTTCGAGAATCACGTAATGGATTATATGAATATAAAATTTGGTATTGCTATTTTGGAGTAACATTTCTATAAGTTCTTTAAAGGTGAATTATTCAACAAATGGGACCAAATAAACCCTATATTCTCCTTTATCCATTCTATCGCTAAATCTTTGCCATATCCAATAGTAAATAAAGATACGATAAAATTGGATGATATTATCCGTATTGCACTGCAACGCTATTCTACCATACATCCAAACATTTTTTTTAAACAAAAATTCTCTCTTTTGCAGTGGCCCGGATCCCAAAGAGCGTGAGAGGGAATAACAGCAGAAGAGAAGCCGCCAAGCGAGTAAAAGCTTCCAGCCTGAGCCAAGCCATGCACAAGAGAAAGAAACGCTAGATAGCCAGAGTGTGAGCCTGCGAGCGAGAGAGCAAACGATACAATCAACCAATACATTTCCCCCAAGGCAACGAAATACCATCAAAAAAACAAAATTATCTTCCAGCTCCTGGAATTTTACTCATCACTTTTCCACATTTTCCACACACAATGGTATTGAATCTACTTTTTATAACCACCGTCATCAAGTCAACATTCGGCGTGGTCACCACTGGACTATGGCTCATACCGCTTATGTTGGCCGCTATTACCTATTATCGCTATGATGCAGTCGATCCCGAATCACGCGCGCTGGATCAGGTGAATCTTTGGCCAGAATATGATTTTATTGTTGTCGGTGGCGGCTCAGCTGGTGCTGTGGTGGCCAATCGTCTTAGTGAGTTACGCAAATGGAAAGTGCTGCTCATTGAGGCCGGTCCAGACGAAAATGAAATCTCAGATGTGCCTTCATTGGCCGCCTATCTGCAGCTAAGCAAACTGGACTGGGCCTATAAGACAGAACCCTCGAATAAGGCTTGTCTGGGCATGCAGAATAATCGCTGCAATTGGCCACGTGGGCGCGTTTTGGGTGGCAGTTCCGTGCTTAACTATATGCTCTATGTGCGTGGTAATCGGCATGACTACGATCACTGGGCCTCCTTGGGCAATCCGGGTTGGGATTACGAGCATGTGTTGCATTATTTTAAAAAGTCCGAAGATAATCGCAATCCTTATCTAGCTAATAGCGCCTATCATGGACGTGGTGGTCTGCTAACTGTGCAGGAGTCACCATGGCACTCACCACTGGTGGCAGCCTTTGTGGAGGCAGGCACACAGCTGGGCTATGACAATCGCGACATTAATGGCGAAAAGCAAGCGGGCTTTATGATAGCACAAGGCACCATTAGACGTGGTTCGCGTTGTTCCACGGCCAAAGCGTTTCTGCGACCCATACGCCAGCGCAAGAACTTTCATTTATCCATGAATTCCCATGTCACACGTGTCATCATTGAGCCCAAGTCCATGCGTGCCCAGGCTGTTGAGTTTGTCAAACATGGTAAGGTCTATCGTATTGCGGCACGACGTGAGATAATTTTATCGGCGGGCGCTATAAACACGCCGCAGCTGCTAATGTTGTCCGGCCTAGGACCACGTGAACATCTGGAGAAGCATAACATAAGAGTACTGCAGGACTTACCAGTGGGCGATAATTTGTCAGATCATGTGGGCATGGGTGGACTTTCGTTTTTGGTGGACAAACCTGTGGCCATTGTACAAGATCGTTTTAATCCCACTGCTATTACCTTTCAATATGTACTACGCGAACGTGGTCCCATGACCACGCTGGGCGGTGTCGAGGGTTTGGCCTTTGTGCATACGCCGTACTCCAATCGCAGCATAGATTGGCCGGACATACAATTTCACATGGCACCCGCTTCTATCAATTCCGATAATGGTGCGCGTGTCAAGAAGGTGCTGGGACTGAAGGAGTCAGTGTATCAGGAGGTCTACAAACCTATTGCTAATAAAGACACCTGGACTATTATGCCGCTATTACTGCGTCCACGTTCACGTGGCACCGTGCGTTTGCGTTCCGCCAATCCCTTTCACTATCCTATCATAGATGCCAATTACTTTGATGATCCTTTGGATGCCAAGACCTTGGTCGAGGGCGCCAAGATTGCGCTGCGCGTAGCCGAGGCTAAGGTTTTCAAGCAATTCGGTTCCAGACTTTGGCGCAAAGCGTTGCCAAATTGCAAACACCACAAGTTTCTATCCGATGCCTATCTAGAGTGCCATGTGCGCACCATATCCATGACCATCTATCATCCCTGCGGCACGGCCAAAATGGGACCCGCATGGGATCCCGGTGCAGTTGTAGATCCACGTCTACGCGTCTATGGCGTACGTGGTCTAAGAGTTATTGATGCCAGCATTATGCCCACCATAAGCAGTGGCAACACCAATGCGCCTGTCATTATGATTGGCGAAAAGGGCGCCGATCTCATCAAGGAGGATTGGCTCAAGAATCCCGAGTATAAGGTTAAGCGCCACAGCGAGGCGTTGCTCAATGAAACCCTTAACGAGAGTGCTAGTTAGTCAGCAATTGTTAGATGTGTATACGAAACTACAGCAGAGTCAGCGTCCTCAGGGGGGCCATCACTAGCTTTAAAGTTAAGGCCATCGTTTGGATAATCCAACTGAACACAAAACTCAAACAGAGAAAAAATTCAATTTTTGTTTTGCAAAATATTTTCAAAATTTTGAATTTGCGCATGAAATCGAGTCATAGATTAATATTATTTAATGTTTATTTTTATAAATTCGTTTTAAATAAGTATTATATATATAAATTTTTTTTTAATATTTTTAATAACTTTTTTTTTAGCTAAATATTCTATTTTAGTTTTTGACTATTTATAGGCCAATAAATATAAAAGAAATTAACAAAAATTAAATAAAGTATTTAATAATAAATTAAATATATAAAAGTTTTGAATATTTATTTTTCTCGTTGTGCATTTTGACTTCGTAAGGAGATCTGCGTACTGAGCTACAAAAACTGCTTCAAAAAAAAGGCAAAATATTTCGGTTAGCAATACAAAGGCGGTAAGCTAATTTATTCAACTTTTTTGAAAATAAAATATTAAATAAACATATAAAGAAAAGGTGAATCTAAGTTGAACTAAATTTCGTTCAGATCATCTGAAGAGTGTGATTATTCGGCTGAGTAAAGTCCACAAAGGCCCAACTATCAAATTTGTGAAACTATAGGATTACTTATAAACCCTGTGCATGATGACATAATCAGATCTTCCATATACACTGCATACTCTTCTGGTCAAGCATAGTTTATTAGATCTCAGAGAATGTTATAATGATAAGGATGTCAGTGGCAATAGTAGGAAATGTTAGAATGTTTGGGGTGCTCTTTGTGTCACGAATAATAATTTTAGTTTAATTAATTTAAACATTTTTAATTTAAGCTCTCAAAATTTAAACATTTAAAATTTAAAAAACTTCAAAACACTACGAATTGATCTGTTGAGGGCCGCGAAAGACGCTAAAACCACACACTCAACTGTGGGATATGCCACGATGTTCTGAAGGGGGGTCTATATATCACGAGCATTGAAAATTCCGTATAATTTGGCGCTAACATTAGTTGAATAAGTTTAAGCAAACGCAAAACGCTACGAATTATGATTTATGGGTGCGAGAGGCGCCTAATTGCTGAGAACAGAAATATATCGATGTTGTTATCGAACTCTCAATATCGGTTTGTAGACTGCTGATTATTTTTAAGGAAATGTTGTTACGTATTCACAGACTTAATTGTCAAATTATACAAATTGTCGTACTTTCATATACACAAATATTCTGAACGAACAATAATGTGTAACCACAAAATTTTTATAATATTAAATTAAATATATTTTTTATTTAGAACAAATTCTTCGTTACTTGGCTTAATAGAGAACTTGTAATCTTATGTAATTGTGAAATGATTCGTAACTTATTTGAACCAAACGGAGTTAAACTTGGACGGCAAGAAAGTGATACTCCTTTGTATATCTATGGTTTTTCAAGTTCTTTTAATTTAATCCAAATCGAAATCCTTTTCGTCTACTGAGCTCCAGTTGTGCGAGGAACCTGCCAGCTGCTCATAGTTGCGCTTATCACCGGCAATCGGACACTTTTCATCTACAGCACCCAAAGTGCGCGGCACCTGACAAGAGGACATAGAACACTCGCAAGGAATGCTAGCCTTGTTTTGTAAGCCCAGGTTAGAGTTGTGATTATTCCCGGCAGCTGGATGCTGCCCGATCTCTTTGCGATTGGAACCTAATTCTGGAAAATCAGCTGAATTGATATCGACATCAAACGCAGTGTGGTCACGTGGAGCATATGTGTTGACACTAGAAGTACGGCTGCGACTGTACATGAAGTTGGTATCCGAATTTCCATCAGTATTGGATATGTTGTCAAATGACATATCCGGAGAGTTAATAACAAAATAAATCTTTGCCAAGGGTGACATGTGTGCTAGCCAGGAATCGTTGGAATGGCCAAATCACCACACATCTAATCAATCACTGAAAGTGTAGCACCAACGTGTGACCATAGATTGAGTGCTATACTTTCCACGATCATTCTACTCATGGAAATTACAAGCTATATCCGATTGATATTCGAGCAAATCTTTTAAAAAGAATGAATTGGTTACGTAGTTATTAACCGTATCATTCTCTATGCCTGCCACATCCATAGCTTTCCGCTTAAGTACATAAAACAAGTATTGAATGTCGTAGACTAAGATGTCCTGATCATTATGTTCCAAATAGCCATTACCAATATAGCGTAAGCAAGCTTTTACAACTGGCATTAAGGCTGTGATCGTAGGGCAACCAGAGGTTTTCAGGATTCTTTTGATCTTAACGTAAACAATCAAATATATTTACATAAAGCTTGTCCATGTTATCTTCCCCCAAAGCTTTTGGTGGTAATGCTAGTTGATGAGCAGGCATAGTATAAGCCATACCACCACTACTTTGACCAAGAAGACTCTCAACCGGATTTATGTGACTGCTATAGACGCTGTTCATGCCCGACTTTAGTGAGAATACGCAAGCAGCGAATTCAGCTCGAATATATATATCCGAATTGTGGGCCTTTCTAAGGAAGAAGTTAAAGGCAACAAACATGAAAGAAGCGTTTTCCAGATCATGCTGTTTTTTAGCTTCCAATACAGTACGTGCGATATTACGTTTCCCCACTGGAAAGAGATTCACCCAAACTATTAATTTTCTCGCATTGACGACTTGCAATAGTGGTGTTCTTAGCTCTGGTTAAATATGGTCCACGCTCTGGTTGATTCATGTTCTCCCAAATCTCACCACAAGCAGTTACAGCTTCAGGCACAGAGATCTTTCGATTGTTTTTGCTGCGCCATTCCAAGGTAAACAACATAAATGCTGAAGTTTTCTGCGGTGCCAATGTCAATATATTTTTAAGTATCCCAACGAGGCCTAAGGACTGAAAGTGATTTTTACAATTCGGCAAAAGAACTTTACAAATAATATATTTTTTACAAAAGTAAGTATTTAAGATTCCTTGAAACAACCAAGTACGCAAACAAACTGTTTCCAGATGTCTCAGGAGCAAAAACAGCAGAAGAGTTGTGAGATCTGGCGGAATTTAATGAAAAATGACGCCGGGAGCAACCAAGCCAAGATGCGCTATTTCTGCAACGCCTCAGATACCATTGCGACGTGTTGTGGTCAAATCTATAGCTTCGAATATCCCCACGATTGGCTGTTTGTCGAAGCTATCTGTCCATATTGCCGCTTTATAGTCAATGAAAGCGTGCTTATCTTTGTTAAATTGTAATATTCTGTTTAAAATGTTTATAATAATAATGAAAAGGCTGTAATGGTGACCTCTAACACAACCAGAAAGCATTTATTTCATTTTAAATGGTTTTTATCATTACAAACAAGCGAAACATCGTCTAAGACTTTTGGAATTTTTCGAGTCACGGCAAAATATTAATATGCGAATTCCCGACATAAAAAAAAATTTTTTTCTGAATAGTTGGTTGCTGTAGGTATTACCATTTTTGACATCTAGGTGTTCGATCAGTTGGACACCACGACCATAATTTGGGTAATTTTGAGGGTCTACCACTATTTTTGCTGCTTGCATATCCTTACTACTTTAACATTATTCACAACGGGAAATTTAGTGCGCCTTTTCAGACAAATACCGGAATCAGTCGAAACGAAAAGCAACTTATTTTTTTGCGAACAGAATATGAGTTGAGATGAGGCACAATAGACCCATGGGGAGCGCAGTGCCTAAGGGCGTAGGCACACCCTTGTTCATGTATGAGTTAAGATACCAAAAGTTTAAATTTAAATTTTTTGTGCGATATTAGAAACAGGTTAAAAATTTATTGAAATCCGAACAGAAGTTGCATTGCCTCTTAACTACTGCAATGCCTAACTTGTTAGGAAAAAAAGCTCTTGTTATATCGTAAACGATATACAAACCGCCAAAAAGTATGCCACACAAAATGTAAAACACATTTACGATAAAAGTCTGGCAAGTTGCCCCACTCAACCCTGCTCACTGCTTGGTTCAACAATGTGAGCCAACCAACCAAAAGTTTATGATAATATATGGGATCTAGCAAATATTAACCTTTAACAATTCTAATTAATTTATCATAATTGCCATAAGAGAAACATAAACAAAAATTCAATGCTTTTAGCGTTTTTTCCGCTTGTCAAAAAACGAAGCGAATGGCGTGGCCTATCGAATAGGCGCTCCCAAAAAAGTAAGCGGAAAATGTGAAAATGTCACGCAAACATCAACCAAAAGAAAATACTTTCCACTCTTTGTCCAACGATGCGTTGGTTACAAAACGCAAAAAAAAAGAAGCGTGTTTTCACACTAAACTTATTCGATATAAAGGGTGTTTTTTTAGAGTTAAAGAGCTTTAAATTGCAAAAAGACAACAATGGATTATACGCTTGACATGAATTTTATTTAACCGAAAGATAAACTTGTGGCATGACATTTTAAATATGATTTGGGGGTTATGATTGCCATGGCTGACGCGGATGTAATCCAATCTGGACATACAAATTTCGATGACTTTTGTCTAAATTATTGTTGATATCCATAGACCAATGACTTTACAGCGCCCCACAGCTAGTAGTCTAGCGTTGTGAACTCACAAGATCTGGGAGGCCCATTCACAGTTCCAAAACGTGAAACTAGGCGGTCACCAAACGTGTCTTTCAATAAATCGATTGTAGCACCACGAGCTGTGTGACATGTTGCTCCGTCTTGTTGAAACCACTGCTTCTGGACATCTTGGTTCTTTAATACTATACCGAACTGTAACGTTCTGACCATCATAGTTTTTGAAGTAGTACGGACCAAAGATTCCAGCCCATAAATCGCAGCAAACAGTCAGTTTTTCTGGTAAGGATTAGCTTCCATCCAAATCAGGCAGTTTTGTTTGTAGACGTAGCCATTCAACCAGAGGTTCATCTTTAAACAAAATTCTCTATTGAAAATCGGGAACAACAGCAATTTCGTTTTGGGCCCATTCGACGAATCTACACCCTGCTTGATGATCGTTTGGCTGCAATTCTTCAATTGCCAAAAACCAAACTGTGAATAAATCACTTGACAGCTGTTAAATCGTTCGCCATTTTGAACGGTACTGCCAACTTATTTCTATACCACAAAAAAAAACACCCTTTATAAATTTAAGTGCACACAATAAATATTAGAAACTTTAGTTTCCCAGAGTTGCAGCAACAAAAAAATAGAGCTACTTTTCGCTCTAACTCTTTCAAAATATTTTACAGACCCTCAGGTGGTACCCCTTTAGGCGCCACTGCAGTGAGACCAACGCCCAAAACATTGTCTATAAGAATAGCTGAGTTCGTGTCGTAAATTCATTTTCGACAGTCCAACGAAACGGGCTGCCAAAGAGAACCCAACCTAAATGACCACGACCTTGTGCAACAATTTTCATGTCTACGAAATCGGAAGCCGGAACAGCAGTAGCAACGATCGTTAATGCGCTCTAATTAATGTAAATTAATTAATGCTCTTCCAGCAGAACGGAATTTCGATTTTTTTTTTTTGGTACTTAAGGTTTCTTTCAAAATTGATACAAAGACAAAGCCAGTTTTTAATTAACCAAAATGCGTTAAAAGTTAAGACTAAAACTAAACTTAGTTGAAAGAGAATATGTCAACTATATTATACCAGGGCTGCAAGTTAAAGTTTGCCGGTTTGAATGATAGATGTCGCCAGCAAAATATGTATATCAAACTTGTACGCCAATTTGCTTGGAAACGAGAACAAGAAAAAAATTAGTAACCAACTTAACTTATTGGCAATATTTTTTGTACTTTTTCAAATCGTTTGAGATTTCTAGAACTTGAACCCAAAGCGCGCAATTTCGTCTGGCATTGCCGAACCACTTGTTGCATGATTAATTATTGGCTACAGAATATGGGCGGGTTTATCGAGGTGCACACAATTGCTGGCCCGTCAATAAAAATTATAATTTTTCGCATTTTTACATTACGTATACGCCATGTGTGCGCTGCATACGATGTGAGCCAAGTTATTGGCGCAGCGCCTACTGCGAAACATGGCTAAGAGAAGCACAAAAAGTGTTAATAGCTTGAATGCAAAAATGTTTGACAACTCGTGCTGCACTAACTGGGTCAATGGCTGACGGAAGTTGGCACTTTGGCCAGCCAATATAATATAATAACAAAAAAAATCAAATCAAATCATAATAATCATGCGTAACTTGAACTTCCGGTTGTTAACAACGCCGACGCAGACAACAGCGTCGCTGCCAACGCTGGCGTCGTCTGTTTACCGCTATGCAGTAAACTTGGCTCTAAAGCCTTAAAGGTCAATAAACTTGTTATGCTGCCAATTACAAAAACAGCAACCAATCACAACATAAACGGCAACGTGCAAACAAACACGACCGTTAGAAGCCAAGTCTTTATAAGCCAAAAGCAGAAAAAAAAAACTTATCCATTTGCGCCAAGTTAGTAGTGACTTAAGTTGACCCAGACCTACTGAACTTGAGCATTAATTAAGACTCATGGCTAAGAAGTTTTTGTATTTTTTTTTGTTTTTCTTTTTTTTTCAACGTAAAAACTAAGTTTGAAAAAATCATTCAAAACTTACTCTTGGGCATTGGTATTTGCATTTGGCCTATTGGGCGCTTTGTTGATGGGGCTTGGCTTACCTGTAAATAAAAGTAAGAAAATTTTATTTAATTATTTAATAAAGTCGAATTCTAACAACAACAATTTTAAGGCATTATCACAACAGTTCCAATTAAATTTCAAATTACGGCTTATACCTGCTGCTGCCACCGCCGTCGCCGCCGCCAAGTATCCAGATACCATAAAATATTTACGAGCTAATACCGGAAATATTTACGTTAAGTTTTCGTTGTAACCGGTCGACAGTTTGAAATAAAAATAAAATAACTCATAAAGATGCCAAGGACGCCTAAGATTTGGCCTTGTCTAGACATTAGTTAAGCGTTATAAGCTTCCCAAAAATGATATATATGTTTAGGTATTAACTAATAATTGCATAGTTTTTGTTTCTTAAAGAAATTATGGAAACTACGACAATTTGACAAGAGATTGCTTGCATGGCTCGAAAAAGAGTAGTAGTAGTAGTAGTGGTAAAGGGTGTTTTTTTTTGGTATATGGATGTCTAAATGGATTTGAAAATTTGGCAATATAATATAATAACTCCAAATCATCCGATTGCTGGTTTAGGTATGCATCTGCAAATCATAAACAACAGTTTGCTGAATTTAACTGTCAGTATGTTGTTTCGGGGTATCTAGCGTCTGATATTACATCATGAATAACCGAAAGTAAACCGCTTTTGATGTTGAAATGAGAACAGTGTTTCTTTATGTGACACATTCCGTTTGATACCGCTTCTTAAACTCCCTAGCAATAGCTTCTAACGATATTAACAATATTTATTCGATTTTTCGCGTGATAAATCGATCTGAACGATTGTAAAGGGTGATTTTTTTCGAGCTATAGCACTTTAAGTTGGCATTACTGTTCACGATGGCGAACGCTTTAACAGCTGTCCGGTGATTTATTCTCAGTTTGGTTTGGCCAATTCAGCATGAATAGACTTACGCCTGAAGAACGCTTGCAATTAGTGTTATTTTATTTCGAAAATAATGGCTCTGTGCGGAATACCTCTAGCGCGCTACGTACATTTTATTGTCGCAAAACCGTCCATCAAGATAGTAAATTCGATTAAGCAAGGAGGACAGTTTTCCCAACACGTTTTCTCGTATGGATAACTCGCATCCCCAGAGATGTACAGAAGAAGCTATTGCCGCTGTTGAGGAAGACCATCCGCCATCGAGCACAGCAATTGAATCTGTGTCCATTTATTTTATGGAAGATTTTTGGAAAGAATCTTGGTTTGCGTGCCTACAAAATCCAACTCGTGCAAGTTTTGAAGCCAAACCGATCAACAAGCAAAGCGTAGATTCGTCGAATGGACGCAAAACGAGATTGCCGTTGTTCCCGATTTTCTTAAACGAATTTTGATAAGCGATGAAGCGCGCTTCTGGTTCAATGGTCAAGTCAATGAACAAAGCTGCCGCATCTGGAGTGAAGCTAATCCTCAAGTGTATGTCGAAACACCGATACATCCAAAAAACCTGACCTTTAGGGGAAGCATTGGTTCGTACTTCTTAAAAACAGAATATCCAATGTAGAACTATCTCGGGTCACAGATGAGCCGCCTATACACCACCAAATAAGTAAGAAAAAATGGACGTAGATAGGGCATGCTCTCAGAAGAAATCTAAACAGCATTGTCAGCATGGCAATACGGATCGAAAAATCCAAGGCAATCAGGAGAAGATACATCCTCCAAGAATTGGTCCAGTCGAACACAACATGGAACGGAGCTAAACAGACGGCGCAAAACTGGATTCGTTGGAAGGCTCTAGTAGAGGCCCTACGTTTCCAAGCGAAATAACAAGAAGAAAAATAACTAAGGAAAAAAAAACTTCTTCAAAAATTGATGACCAGAACGTTACAGTCAATGATGGTCGGTTACTAACTTTTTTCATACCTGAATTGAGCAAGCATGATGTACAGGAGCTGTGGTTCCATGCCCCCATGCATCACCATAGATAATAAGTATTTTTTTCAATAGCCTTACTCTAGCTTTTACCATCCCTGATACATATCCTCTATAGGCGATATGTGCTAGAGTCAGCCGATTTTAATCAAGATCGCTGCTGTGTTTGATAAGACTTAAATACTTTTATATGTATGAACGACGGTGGCCTTGCGCCCTTCGGCACTGCAACGCCCATGGGTCTATTGTGCCCCTTTTCTACTATTTTAAAATACTTTTAAAACCGGAATCAAGTTGAAAAAGTAACATAGTCTAACGAACTTAATGCAAATACCTTATTTTTCGAATAAGTATGGTGCTTGGGAATACCAAAAAACAATATTGAGAGCCGAATTAAATATATGTATAAAATATTCCTATCAAAATTAAATATACTTACATCCACTTGGTTGAAGACAAGTTTTTTCTCTGAAAAACTGGTTGCTCTTGCTCTTACCAACTCTAAGATCTAGGCGTTCAGGCAGAACCACAAACGGTCGTGCAGATAAAAACGTCACACTGGTCATACATTGGATAACTTTTTGGGAATAAATGAGTTTTTCTTCTGAATAATAAATGTTCGTCAATAAAAATTCATTGAAAATTCTTCAGAGTAAATTTACCTATTTATTTCAAAATCACGTAAATTAAATTTTATAATACTTTTTTGAAATGTAGACTTAAATTGGATTTACCTCTTAACTCTAATTTCGCCAACCGATTGCACTGCATGGTTGTTTGTAGACTTATGGTATAGGATATATATAGTTCTAAAAAGGCGCACATTATATTCGCCGATATACATTTATTTTTTTAGGAAATTCAGTTTTTAAAAAAAACTTTATGAAAAACTTGTTCTACAATAATAAAAGATTAGTTTTTGGAATAAAAAACATTTCCCAAAATATTTCCTTAAAATTTCATCAATATATGGCAGTTATTTTAGTTCGATGTACAAGTCGCTTTGTTATTTCCTAAAAATATTTCTCAATAGGTTATTGTCCAAAATACCATGAAGTGTATAATAATCGACAATTGTTTTCCAAACAATGCATATTTTTGGTTTATTTTAGCGATCAAAATACTTCAGTTCAATCAATTGTCAAACTTCAATCAACAAATTGTCGGGTTTGTTGTTGACTTTAAGCGCATGTGAGTCAAAGCACTTAAAATTTTGATAGAGCTGAAAAGGTTCATTGTACCTCTATTAAAAGTACGGTAGCAAATTGTGTAGGCGCCATAAATCATATAAAGATTGTACAATAACTCGGCGATCATTAATGAGACAGATAACTTCAGAAGTGGGGGTTAAGTACATTCAAAGTTTTGTACCAAAGTCGCAGTGACTTGGGAAATTTTGGTCTGCAATCTACGATTTGCTAAATAATGTTGAGGAATTTTGGTGGTAGAATTTTTCAAATGTTATTTCAAAAAATGAACGCTAGTTCTGCTTCGTTAAGCAGATATATATATAACTTTCAATGAACCCGTTTTTAGATTTAAATTGCACTCAAGGCTTTCTAGGCATAACTCCCGAAAAAGCAATGGGTTGACATCTGTTATCTCTGTAAATTTTGAGTACGACATTACAGATCAGTTATAAATTTTCTTTACTGTCTCGCGAAGTATTTGATAGATTTGTCTTATATTTTTTATATTATACAATATTTCATTTTGATTTTTGTAAAATAATATTATACATATATGAGTGATTTCTTCAAGAAAATCCTTGATTTCGACAGCTTTATGCAAAATGCACTTGAAAACTATTTTAAATCAAAAAGCCACATACTACTGTGGGTAAAAAGTATTGGAAATAAATTTAAAAACTATTGGGTTTCCGAAAGGGGAAAAATTCTTTTATTTTTAGATTGGCAATATTGTGTTTCTGTCTAAATTTCTTAGTAAGTTTATCTTGGTTTTGTAAATAAACAAAAGTGCATTTTTCGTTTTTTAAAAAGTCTGAAATTATTCAACAAGAAAGTTTTATCAGTTTGTTCTCGGAATGAAATTTCTGTAGCCGAATCGTTGAGAATGTTGGCCAACAGTCTCTATCCAAAACTCTTTCACTTGAAGGGTATAAAATGTTCAAAAAGTGCGAGAAAGTTTTGAAGATGTAGGACGGCCTGATCGACCATCCACGTCAACTGATGGGCAACATATTAACGCATTCAAGGAATTAGTGCTCCAATATCGTTGATTGAGCGTTAGAGGTATTACTGATCTTGTTGGAATATTAGAAGGATCAGTTAAAACGAGACCATTTGGAACTCCGAAAGTCAAGTCTTGTTTGGTGCCAAAAAAATCAATTTCCTGGAAAAACAGCATCGCGTTGATTCAGTTGAGTTGAAACATATTGGGCATACGACCCGAAAACCTCCGATCAAGCGAGCGAACATCGTGATTAAGGAAAGCCAAGACGAAAAATATCAAAGTGCAAAAATTAATATTTGATTTGAATATTTTCTGCGATTACCGTGAAGAAGTGCACTTTGAATTCCTTCTAACCGATCAAACTATTCAAAAGGAATATTACTTTAGGGAATAAAATAAGGAAATTGCGTGAAGCAATTTGTCAGAGGTCAGAATTATGGCGAGAGAATAGTTGGTTTTTGCATGAAACGGGAACTTTTTTAAAGGGGACGAAATAGATTTAATAATAATAATAATTTAATAAGAATAATTAAAGATTTTTTGAAATAATTAATAAAATTAACTTAAATATAAATAATTATACTTAACATATATATAAATTGCTCAGTTGTAAAGTTGTCTGTAAATTTTTTTAATATAGGAAAAAGTAAATAATAAAAATAAATAAATAATTAAATAATAATAATTTAAATTAATTGACAGCTTTGGAAAGTTGTACAAAGTCTTCTATAAATATTCTTTCAATCTTAATTTACAAGTTGTCATAAAAAAAATAAAAACTTCAGACAGTCGCCACCAGATGTTTCTTTTTTTTCTTATTTTTAAGTTGATAACTCCGATTCCCGTAAGTCTTAGATATTATCTCACTGAAATTTTACAAAATTTTATCAATATACAATTTTTTCTTGAACATATATTTAATAGTTAATTCTACACTGAGAGAGAAGGAGAGAGAAAACAAAATATCGCAATCTAAAAATTAATTGATTTTCATAGGTAAAAACTTGTAACTTGAAGTAAATTCAAATTGCACTTATAAGATGAAGAAAACCTTTAAGTCCTTTAGAAGAAAGTAGAATAGGATAATGTAACAATTATATTGATTTGTTGCTTTTCATACACTACAATCAAGTTTCCTCATTGGATAGGCATTTTTAAGTAAATGTTAAATTGATTTCTAAGTATTTCAACTTAAGTGTTTCCCAACTTTGTCTTTCATTTAGAAAATAATTTTTTATGTTTTTTTTTATACTTAACTTGAGGCATGATTTTACGCGAATTTTATAATATGCACTTAGTACTTTGTAATCAAAATTTAATTTCACTTCAATAATCAATAACTAGTAATACACTTAAATTTAATTACAAAAATTCACCTTTGGGATTAAAAAAAAAGCAAGATTATTAAAAAAAATAAACTATTTTTAATATCGTTTCGCATTTGCCACCAGGTAAAGTTTTATTTGTTTTCGTGAATAAATTGTAGGGTTCTTGACAAGTTATTGTTCCATTAACGACTTGTAATACGATAGAGTAGCCCACGACAACTAGCTCCGAAACTATTTGCATAGAAGAAAATGATTGACGCTTTAATTTAAATATACTTACATGCAGCTAGAGGGTTGCTTGATAAGTTCTTGAGTTTTTGAGTTAATTTGTTGATAAGCGCTTAGATATATAGTCTCATCAGAAAGATTTTTTTTCGTGCTGCTTCACTTTTTAGAGCAAACTTGCCGCATACTCATACTTTACTTATAGGAATAACGTTCTAGAACTGTCTTAGAATTGTCTAAAGTTAAGAGTGAAAGCTCTTTATAGAATAAAGATGAGTACAATTTTTTTGGCTTAAAATTCAAAACTGAAAAAATATTTAGCGCTTTTATGGATACGCTGCAAAATTACAAAATTTCGTGGACTGCAGAAGTTGTTGGCTGTGTAAAAATGTTCAACTCAAAGTAGATGTATTTTAAAGATTTCTGTCTTTCGTGATGAATAACTTTTCTCTGTAAAGCAAGCTTATCGTGTGCTTATGGATGTTTTTTCTGGGATTTTCATAAAATAATGTTTTAAAACTGCAACACCTCGGTAACGTGGTAGTGGTTTAGTACCTAGGGTACGGCCTCTAGGGCCGTGCGCCACTTTTGCAGTTGCCTAGCACTGACAACAGCTAGCTAGCAAATGCACGCTATTTGCTCAAGTAAATCTCTATATTTTAAAGATACAACCGTGCGAATGCCGCTGCAAACTATAGGCTGCTGTTCTCTTGGAACAAGTCTGAATAGAGATAACTGCATGCTACGCTTTTGGCAAGTAATTCGAACTAAATATTTCAAGTATTTGTTTTCAAAATCGAAAGCTATTAATTTCAGTCTCAGTCGACTCAGTGAAGCAGCCCTTGTTTCTTGATTTGTCGCACAAAATCGACTAATTTACATAAATTGCATTCATGCGCATTCCTAACAAATTTGTTAGCACCAAAAAATTTTGTGTTTAAAAATATCCAAATATATTTTGGATAGCAACATTATCAACATAACTTTAGATTTAACAGCAGAAAGCTATTCGCATAATTTTTGTTTATCTCGTTTTTTTTTTTAATTTTATTTATTTAATTTTAAGACTTTAAATATAATTTACTGTAAAGTGCTGTCTGTCTCACATAACTTGATCAAATGTTCTATGGCTGTCTAACTCTTTGAGTCTTTCTTTGTTTTGTAGCCACTCATGATGACCTTCAAGATTCTACAAGATTTTGCTCTTTACCACAAAAAATCATTTCCATAATTTTATCTTAATTTTTTTTTTGTTTTTTCGTCATAATGTTTTTGTTTAGTCACTAAATGGATGCGTCTGCTGCTGCTGTTGTTGGCTCTTAAAGCTGTTTGTCCGTTTAATATTTATCTAAGATCGGATCGAAACTGAAACTGTAGCTATAAATATGAACAGATCCAACAACAAGCGGCCGGCACTGAGTGTGTTTTGCAGTTGAGAAAAACCCAAAAGCAGCCCCAGTGCCCAAAAGTGTTAATTCCAGATATCGATTGTGGCAAGTCTGCAGCCACTCCCAGCAGCTAAACGGGAGTGACCCGTTTTTGTTTCTGCCTGTCCATGTCATAAACCAAACGCCCTAGGCGCAAGCCAAGCTCAAGACGTCGCGTTCTATACACTCTACAAAGTTGTAAAAAAAACTTGAGTTTATCTCACATAAAATTTCAAGATTTTTTTTTATAGTTTCATAAAATACTTATTGAAAACTGTTAGAGCTGCGCTGTGGTCAACCAGTTGAAAAGTTGTTTTAATAATTTTCCAAAATATTTAATTTAAGCACAAAAAAAAACAAGTTTTTTCGTACAATAAAACCAAAACAAAAATTTTCACCTTCAACTTTGAATATCTTGAGATGCAAATACAAGAATCTTTGCTATTCCATCTTACATATCTTGCAGTGACGTCATCTAACTCACAGCAATCATCTCAATTTTTATTCGTAATAGCTCTACTAGTTTAGTTTAAAATTTGCCATAAGTTGAGAGATTTTGATTAGAAATAGACGTAAAATTTTTATAAAAATTTATGAAATAATTTAGTAGATCATGACAAAGATTTTCGCATAAGTAATGCTATAGCTTCAACGCCAAATAAGAAAGAAGAAATGAACGTGGATAGGGCATGCTCTCGGAAGAGATCCAAGCAGTATTGTCAGCATGGCACTGGACTGGAATCACCAAGGCAGCAGGGGCAGCGGCAGACCCAAGGCAATCTGAAAAAGATTCATTCTACAAGAATTGGCCCAGTCAAGCACTACATGGAACAGAGCTAAACAGACGGCACAATAGAAGAATTCGTTGGAAGGCTCTAGTAGAGGGAAAAAAAATACCATAGCTTGATTCTGGATGTAATTTCAAGCATAAATGTCACTTGATAGAAAACTGCACAATCCAAATCGAACAAGAAGTAGATCTGCCAATTGATGATAAGGAAATATTATGGTACGATCAAACGACTTTATTTGATTGATATATTAGATAAAGAATATAGATTATAATCTCATCATTTATGTTTGTAACTAGTTATGGGAAGCACGCACATCAAATCCATATGGCTTTTATTTTGCCAGAAGGCTGCTACTGTGCAAATGTTGATATCCCGATGACAGTCAGCAGGAACTGCGTGAGCGGTCCAACTGAATATATGCATCAGAAAAACTTGACTTAAGCATCAATTCCGCACCGTATCCACCATATTCAAGAATAATATACCGACAGAGCATGCACTTGGCAGCATTGAGAGACGAGTAGCCATACAGTACGTCAATCCATAGAACTTCGAATATAACTATACGTTTAAGTGTTATCGCTTTAGGGGAATCTCTGAAACTCAAGATATATACGTAGTGAATGACAATGATTTTCATTCAATTCACGGAACTCTCGCAACAGTAGGATCCGATGGCATTTTCTGGGATAAAGATGTACCTATAGAGAAGCTGTGATATTTCTATTGCTCCAAAAAACCACTTCCCATAACATAATATCATAATAATATTACATAATATTACAGTTCAAAATGTAATTTCAAAATCTATCGAATACAGCAGCTACATGACTTTGAAATTGTTTACTGTTCAAAAAAAATATTAAGTATAATAAGTCGTTACAGCATCACAAAAGTTTAAAAAAAAAAATAACCAACTTAACATGATATCTCCTTCTTATTCTTACTATAAATAAAAATGGTCGATAAATTCTTTGCTTTATTTCTAAAAATTCCTTAAATTTCGCCTTGTAAAAAATGTATCTTTCCATTCAATGAAATCTGATTTTCTGTGTGGCAAAGAAACCGTACAGAAAAACCGCCCAAAAATAATTTCACTAAACAAATTTTCTGTGAGTAAATTGTTCTTAATGTAAAGGGTGATTTTTTGGTAATTAATTTTTTTCATTTCATAAAGTAACATGTACTATCAAATTCATGCAGTTTTTTTTATAGTTTAACAATAAATCGACTGACTTACAAAAGAACTTACAAATTGGACGAATTATATAGTATCAAAATTGTTGGATCTAACAATTCTGTTCAGTAAGTGTAAGTGCAACCAGAAGCTTTATAAAAGAACTAGACGCTTTTAGCATGCATTATGGGTCGGAAGGAAACACTACTGTGAATGCCAAGTGCTATCTTTTATTGTCCAAAATAGTGGAGCTCGAATAGTGGGCTGGCCATGTAGTTTCAATAATAAGTTGAAATAATGGGCCAATTGATCGCCTAAACCATTTAATTGAGCGCCTCTAGACTTTCGTTAAAATTAGTTGAAAGACCCACAACGATGACAAATGCAAGCCAGGCGGTTTGTCCCAAAAAAAATTCCATAATTAAGCACAACTTAGAGATTATTTACAGCGCAGCAGTGGCTACTTTGAAAATGAAACTATGTTTCAATATTAAATTATCTTGATCGTTCTATCGACACAAATAAAGATGTTATGTATCTTTCTTTACTTGTATAGTTTTTCCAAAACCAACTAGAAAGGTAACTACTTAAGCTGCAGCGCTTTTGTTTTTAAAAAAATTATAAGTATAACTCACAAATTAATGTAAATCGAAAATGTGTGCATTTATATTTTTGATAACCAAATTAACAAGCTCTTAAAAACTCACCCTTTTTATGTAACATCTTATTTCTAGATTTCACTTGCCATGCAGGTACCACAATTCGAGTAAAAAAATTATCTTTTTGTCTTTGAGTCGACATTTAGCGAAGAAGCAAAGCCACCTTGATAGCCATAGCCTTGGTAACTGCTCTTACAAAGTGAAAAAAAATATATATAACAGAATCTATGGGAACACATCGTTGGGCATCTAAAAATTGTACATAACGCATGAAAATTAAACTGTTTCCGACATTTAAGCTAGCGATGAACATCCGTAGCTTACTGAAAAGATTCTTCAAAAATCACCCTTTATATGCGGTATCTAGTAGACATTTTCTAGATTTCGATTGTCATTTGACATAAAGTAACTACAATTCGAGAAGCATATGAAACAAGTTCTTGTTTTTTTCTTAGATTTAACATCGCAGAAACAAGTGCCTTCTATTAATACTTAGAAGTTTACACAATGATGATGATAGACATAGCCTTGGTGGCTACATAAATGGATTAACTGCTTTGGGTATCTGAAATGTCACCTCTAGGCACGAGAATTTAACTTTGTACTGAACTAAAATAAAAGACTAGCATGAGTAGATTGCTGGCAGACCTTTAAAAAGCACCTTCCTTTTTATTATCTTGGTTAAACCTTGGCCTGCCTTTAAAATTTTCTCCATTCTTCACGATGTAGCTCTATCGTTCTCCAGTTTCTTCTACCAAGACGCTCTACGGTTTGCTCACATTGTCTATCCAACGAGCATTTGGACGATCTCTTCTTTCTCTTCTTGCTTCGGGTGTGTTTTGGAGGACTTTTCTAATTGGGCAGTAGCCCAGTAGAGGTTCATTATTTGAACACGAGCAGCCCACTGCAATAGCTTGAGTTTCATCCTTTTGCTGATTCTTCCTCGCATTCGCTGTTATATCGCTTGCGATAGGAGTTATCGTTTTTATCGTCTTGCACGGGATCAACTATACGGCGAAGTATTTTTCTTTCAAAAATATCAATTTTTTTTTTCAAAAATATCAACATTTTTGTCATCCGTCTTTTTCATAGTACGGCTTTCTGCTCCGTACGTTAGTATCTGTGGTATAAGCGACTTGTACAAACGCATTTCGGATTTATTTGTTAGTTTATTTGAACCCCAAGCTTTGCAGAGCCTGCCAAATATTCTATTCGCTGATTTCATTTGTGCATCTCAGGGCCCATGACGCGTCATCTATAGCCTCTCTTGAGCAAATGTCAACCTCCCTGTTTTATACAGAAGCGGCAATTGCAACCGAGCACTCAGCGGTATAACTGAATTATCATCTCATACTCTCATACATCTCTCCGCATCCCCCAGGAAAGTCTCAGGATCGGAAGCCCTTTAGACCAATCTAAATCCAAACAAGATAGATAATTTATCACCGATCTAGGCAGCTCGAAACAATCATCCATGTCTACCGAATTCCCACTGATTCGAGTATCTACTAGAAGAAACAATTTAGATAACTCCAGAGCTGGATCGCATAATGGCTGGACGGATGTCCAAATCCGGACTCGATTTGGATACTGGAAGCTCAGTATAGCCAAAATTGGAAAGTGATAGTAGTTAGGCTAAGCTCTCAAAATAACGTTGTGTTACAATATTTTAAGAACATGTCAATAATAATACAATTACAATTCTACATGGTAATTATGAGTGAGCCCAGTTATTTGAAGAATTCAACCTGCTCAATGTTGCTTTCGTCCAATAGTACTTCCCCAGTTTGGCAACTGGCGACTGCTTACTTTCGTTCTGTGATGTGGTATGGCGAGCTATTTTAGGATTTATGCCAGATTGTTACTATCGTCTCAACATCTGTTTTTCGAACTACATATTCAAGAAACAGATTTAATAGAGCCAGTGCTAAGATATCTCCAGTTTATGTATTGAAGTTCTCGAAGGTGTTTGCGTATACTTTGACGCATGTTGTGCTTTCATCTATTGTTATCTTTTCAAGATTCCCAAGCTTCTGTGGGATTTGAAAGAATTGATGATAGATCTCTGAACTTTGTTGCATTCTTATGATTTTTCTATAATATTTCTATATGTGCTTGCATATGCAGTAGCTAGATTACTAGATTTAAGCAATAAGATGTGTTCTGAGACTTACTTAAGTAGATTGCCGACTTCTTGGATTAAAATATTTTCAGCAGCTTGTACTAACACAACGGCTACAAATGAAAGCGTTACAAAAGTCTGCAAATGTTCTAGCGATGAACATCCGTAGCTTACTGAAAAGATTCTTCAAAAATCACCCTTTATATGCGGTATCTAGTAGACATTTTCTAGATTTCGATTGTCATTTGACATAAAGTAACTACAATTCGAGAAGCATATGAAACAAGTTCTTGTTTTTTTCTTAGATTTAACATCGCAGAAACAAGTGCCTTCTATTAATACTTAGAAGTTTACACAATGATGATGATAGACATAGCCTTGGTGGCTACATAAATGGATTAACTGCTTTGGGTATCTGAAATGTCACCTCTAGGCACGAGAATTTAACTTTGTACTGAACTAAAATAAAAGACTAGCATGAGTAGATTGCTGGCAGACCTTTAAAAAGCACCTTCCTTTTTATTATCTTGGTTAAACCTTGGCCTGCCTTTAAAATTTTCTCCATTCTTCACGATGTAGCTCTATCGTTCTCCAGTTTCTTCTACCAAGACGCTCTACGGTTTGCTCACATTGTCTATCCAACGAGCATTTGGACGATCTCTTCTTTCTCTTCTTGCTTCGGGTGTGTTTTGGAGGACTTTTCTAATTGGGCAGTAGCCCAGTAGAGGTTCATTATTTGAACACGAGCAGCCCACTGCAATAGCTTGAGTTTCATCCTTTTGCTGATTCTTCCTCGCATTCGCTGTTATATCGCTTGCGATAGGAGTTATCGTTTTTATCGTCTTGCACGGGATCAACTATACGGCGAAGTATTTTTCTTTCAAAAATATCAATTTTTTTTTTCAAAAATATCAACATTTTTGTCATCCGTCTTTTTCATAGTACGGCTTTCTGCTCCGTACGTTAGTATCTGTGGTATAAGCGACTTGTACAAACGCATTTCGGATTTATTTGTTAGTTTATTTGAACCCCAAGCTTTGCAGAGCCTGCCAAATATTCTATTCGCTGATTTCATTTGTGCATCTCAGGGCCCATGACGCGTCATCTATAGCCTCTCTTGAGCAAATGTCAACCTCCCTGTTTTATACAGAAGCGGCAATGGCGACCGAGCACTCAGCTGTATAACTGAATTATCATCTCATACTCTCATACATATTTCCGCATCCCCCAGGAAAGTCTCAGGATCGGAAGCCCTTTGGACCAATCTAAATCCAAACAAGATAGTTAATTTATCACCGATCTAGGCAGCTCGAACCAATCATCCATGTCTACCGAATTCCCACTGATTCGAGTATCTACTAGAAGAAACAATTTAGATAACTCCAGAGCTGAATCGCATAATGGCTCGACGGTAACGAACACTTCACGCAACTGCATCCGAACTCGATTTGGATGCTGGAAGCTCAGTATAGCCAAAATTGGAAAGTGATAGTAGTTAGGTTAAGAACATGTAAATAATAATAATCTAGCTCTTCGCTACAATTCTACATGGAACTTATGAGTGAGCCCAGTTATTGGAAGAATTCAATCTGCTCAATGTTGCTGCCGCCCAACTGTATTTTGCTATTTGGGAACTGTCAAATGCCCACCAAATTTGTTTTCTCATAAAGCTATTGTAACTTTCGTTTTGTGATGAGGTATTGCGAGCTACAATACCCACATCATCAGCAAGAGTAAAAATCTGGCTGGATTTATGCCAGATTGTTACTATCGTCTCAACATCTGTTTTTCGCACTACATATTCAAGAAACAGATTTAATAGAGCCGGTGCTAAGATATCTCCAGCTTGTGTATTGAAGTTCTCGAAGGTGTTTGCGTTTACTTTGACGCATGTTGTGCTTTCATCTATTGTTATCTTTTCAAGATTCCCAAGCTTCTGTGGGATTTGAAAGAATGCAATTGTTTCTTCGCTGTTGACTGCATCCAATGCTTGTTTGAGATGAATAAATAGCTGATAGATCTCTGAACTTTGTTGCATTCTTATGATTTTTCTATAATATTTCTATATGTGCTTGCATATGCAGTAGCTAGATTACTAGATTTAAGCAATAAGATGTGTTCTGAGACTTACTTAAGTAGATTGCCGACTTCTTGGATTCAAATATTTTCAGCAGCTTGTACTAACACAACGGCTACAAATGAAAGCGTTACAAAAGTCTGCAGAAACCAAAAATACCAGTCATCCAATTCGTTTTAGGGCATGCGAAATCAGTCATTAATTTATTCTAAAAGAATTCCACTTGAGAAGATTCTTGAATTTTTTTTTTTTTTTTTGTCTTTTATAGCTTCGCAGCCAGACACGAAATTTATATGCAAGTCATGTGGACAGGGGCCCAGCAGCTGAATCAATATAATAAATATTTTTTACAACACTTGAACGCTGTGATCGCTGTGATGAGGAAAATTTGCCAAAAACAGGCGGCACTTGGGCCAACGGCAATGTCAATGTGCAGCAGCTGAAGAATTGTTGCCCAAAAATGGTCGAAAAACTACAACGTTGCCAAAACTTATAATTTGTTTGCTTAGTAGAGACTTAAGTTATAGTGGCTTTTTTAAGCCAATACAAAAGTCGGTCAAAGACAACGACTAGCAAAATTCTTGACTATAAACTCAGTCAGTCATCGCAAAATTGCGAATTACCAAATTCACACAATTAATACCAACAACAACGGCAACAACAACGACAACAGCGAGTTTTGTTCGTAATGGATTTATCGATTGTACGCAAAAAAACAGCGAAAAAAAAATTGGCAAACAACTTTAATTGCCGTTAGAGGCAAGCGAACCGACAAATTGCAACAAGTTGCCAGCATTGCCTTGACTTCAAATGCACAATTTTTGTGCCGCTTTGTGACATGTTGGCAACTCTTGAATGTCACTTGCTTTCGGGCTGCATGTTGGCAACACCTTGGCCAAGGTTGCAATCAAACTGAAGACGCAGCCATATGGAAAACTCAATTGATTTTTCGAAAATATTAAGCGACTTAGAATAATCGAAGAAACAAAAAAGTTAAGCAAACTGTCAATGCCATGATCTCTTGTATTAAAAACAAGTTTTTCGAAAATAAAGTTGGTCGATTAGTTTGAATTTTAAGTTAAAAATATGTACAAACTGCTGTTTTGGTAGACAATGTGTTCGCTGTGCCGTTGAAAAATATTTGCTTGTGACGTCACTTGCATTGAGGAATGCATTTTGATGAATTTCGTGATAAAAATTTGAAATTTTATTTGGCATTTCATTGGAAAACGTTTTTATATAGAATTTCGGAATAAGCTGCATCACTTTAATCTTCACAAATCTTACATTGAGGCAACTATAAATTAGAAAAAAATCAACGACTTAACTAAGCACTCGCGTTTCGGCTAAATAATGCCCTTATATTCAAGCTCTGAAACAAGTTCTGAAACAAACGATTGTTTTTGTTAACTTTTTTAAATACAAAAAAAGTATCTTAACTTTACAAAATCTGCAAGACTACGCTTATGCTACCTCTGCTCTTCGAACAGTTATTCGTAGAGTTGTCTACATGCGCCGCCTTTTGACATCGTAAACAAGGGAACACACGCACAGAAAAGTTGTATCCTTTGCATTTGAAATTGTAGAGTATACAACTTTCCTGTGACTTTCCTGTACCTTTGATGACGTTCTCATCGCTTCAAAGGCAGACCAAGGAGACAACTCTAATAATAACTGTTCGAAGAGAATAGAGATCTACGGGTTATGGTCGTATCCGTACGGCGGTGTCTTTAATGCTTAGAGGCGCCAAATACCGCCTCGTGACTAAATAGTCCATTGAGTCATACCGAAGAGGGAAGAAGTTGGATAGTGTTTAGGGAGCGGAGAAAGGGCAAAAGTGAAAGAGTGAAGTAAAACTCACTACATGAAGCTCCTTGTCTCTTGAAGAAAGTTGAGAAGTGATAATTTGTGACGTCCATCAAGCTGGAGCACATCGCTGCCCAGGGTACGCAGCCTTGTTCTTGAGAAAACTGGACATAGGAAGTGAATTGGAATTGAACCTACCCATCTGCGTGTTTAGAGGTAGGTGATTACGGTACCGACGTTCACACTATGTGTATGTAGCCCGTAAAAAATTGCATACAATTTATACGAACTCCTACTGAATATCATACACCGTATCATCTTGATTCCCCAAATCGAGTTGCTTTGACCAACCACGAACTTTAAAAACCCAACTTGGTCAACGTTGTTCTCTGGCTTCCCTCTTTGTTAAAAAATATTTAAATTTTTATGCTACTTTCTGTTTTCAACTTTTACATTGTAAATTCAAGTTCCAAGCCAGTCCCAGATGTGAGACGGCGGACGAACTGGACTTAATTGTACCCATATATTAATAATAAATAGATAAATTTGAAGGTCTGCGTAAAATTTATTTATCTATTCAGAGAACTTTTTAGAATCTTGTAACAGCTTCTATTTTAAATTTTAGAAACATAAATTTCTGTCGCTTTGATTTTTTTCTATAGCAAATATAGTCTAAAATATTTGCAAATTCTAACGATATTACTGCTAAGTCTACGCAGCAGATTAATTTAAAATTAGGCTTCAACTCTATTGAAACTTGTTGACCTTTGTCAATTTCAAAATTTTAACAAGAAGAAAACGCTGCACTTTTCTAAAAATTTCCGCTCTTATACATAAACGTCTTTATAGTAATATATATATATATTTTAAGAGTTTCGTCAAGTCGTTTGACTAAAAACATAACTCTGGCTATATATTTTCTTGAAAACATTTTTTTTATCAAACGCTTGGAGGCGTCTTGACACGGCTTGCAGAGTCACTTACAACGCGTCCAATTCTGCATCTTCGAAACCCTATTCCCTTCGATGTCAAGTTCGCTTAAAACGTTGAAACCTTTTTTTTAAAAAAATTAGTCTCAAAAATAAAAGTTGTTCCAAATTTTTGATTTTTCGAAAATGTTCGACTTTTTTTCTTCTTATTATGGAGAGCTATGCTTTTGGTTTTTAATTAGAAGAAAAATGATGAGGATCTTAACTGAATTAAGATCCAAAACAAACGCAAGCTCAACCCGCACAATCATTGTAAGTGACTAAGCAAACAATTTCCGTTGGTTATAAATAGTTGGGTTTTTTCTATAGATAAGGAAATTGAATGCCATACTTGTTACAGCCGTGAGATGTCATATCATATACGGCGATTTGTTACTTTAGAACTGCTTTTATGAATGACATAAAATAAGGGGACTTTTTCAATGGATCGTGACTGGATATGAAAAGAGTACTAATACTAATATAACCCAAAGAAAATGAAAAGAAAATGAAAATCAAAACACTGCCAAATCTACATTGACGGAAAGTGAAACCGCTATGGTTTCCAGACCTCGCTCTGTATAAGTTGGAACTAAAGAGAGTGCCATCTGCTATGAGCCAGTAATACCAGCAAAAATATTATTAAGTAGAGTCATTGACTTAAAATTATAAAACCACCAAAGATAGAGGCTAGCACGAAAGAAACCATTAGAAAGACGAATCTACTAATATTCGTCACACCTTTTCACAAATAGATAAAAATAATACGCGTTTTGAAATGTAATCATTTTAAAGAAATTGTTAATTCTTTATATTCATATACTGATTCCAGTTTGGCTTAGATATATCTAAATTATTATAAATAGATGGGCTAGTCGGTGGAAATCGCATCACTCGCAAACAATGACATCACGTCATCTATTTCTAATGTTTTTAGATCTAACGTGTAAATACTAATCATTTTAATGGCACAGCAGTGAGCAAATAGAGTCTTGATACCGCGAATTTTTACCATGTAGTGCCCGTCGAAAAAAAAAAGCCCTGAAACAAGTGTGATTGCTATCTGAAACACAAACTTAAAGATCTACAAAAGATTCGTGTCAAACTCCGACTATGGGGTCTGCAAAAGATATATCCATATACTCTCTAGAAGTGCTGCGATCAACTGCGAGAAGAAGACATCGCCAAGACATCTTCCAATGAAATGCTCAGGGTACCAGGGGAGAATGAATTGCGGCAGAAGTTTGTGTCCGCCCTATGCTTCACATCGGAGCATCAATTTAACTTCATTATTTGGTAGTATAATTTGACAAGGAATTTAAAAAAAAATATATATATATTTTCTCAAGATATGCTTCGACCAACATCGAAATTAAAAGTAGAAAATGAGCCTGTATTGGGCACACCCACAGTAAGTCTGATGAAGACATCGCCTAGAGTTCATCCAACGCCAAAACTATAACCCTTTACAAATGGATCTTTTGGTCTAGTGTGGGAATACCCACCAAAGAACGCTAACTTCACATACTCGCGCCTTAAAAATGGGTAAATTAAGGTTTTGGGAGAAAAAGTATATCCATAACCTAATCGTGTAGCAACAGATTTTACATAAATATAAACATATAGTTATTATATTAAAAATTAATACAACTAATAAACACATAAATCGATTTAAAATAATTTGCATTTTTTTACAATTCTTCATAATTAGAAGCAAGACTTAGTCATAGTCTACAACAGTTTGGATCAAAATAATATTGAAGCAAAAACACAAAGGAATTAAATTCTAAGCGGGTTTTTTATATGACATTTTGACATATCATGGTATGGTATGTCGAAGTAGACGAAGACCTGAAATCAATGCGCCCTCTACATAGAACACTTTCTACACTAAAGCGCCAGTCTACACTTATCTACGAAGACCGTCGAAAAATTGTTTTAAAAAGCAAATAAAAAACCAGAAAATTAAAGCCGTCTTAAAGATCGATATATTTCAGATTGAAAGACTAGCTCTTTTCAGTGGAGTTTGAAGAATAGACGATTTATAATTTTGTGACATGAGATATAGAAAATCTACGAGGTAATCATAAAACACGTTTTGCTTTGATAGCAGCAGCTCGGGGTGGATCTTTAGAAATAAAAAACGGCATTATAGTCAACCCAGAGGGTAATGCTATATAGAATAAATAAAAGCCAAATTGCCAGTAATAGTTAAAGTCTTTCTTAAGTACCAGTCCTCAACGACTCCGAAATCATGGTTTGAAGCAAAAACCACGACTTAAATGTTATTTTTGAAGTAAAACTCCATTTTTTTGTGAAATATCTCCAAAAATAACTGCGTGAACTTTAGGATATTACTATAGAATTATTTCTTACAACTTCAGTGGTGGTAAGAGAAAAAATATGTACGTAATAGAAAAACGCAGACAATAGTATAAGGGTTAAATTAAGGGTTCTATTGTAGTTTACTTAAACAGTTTGTTGTCGTTGAAAAAGCTTAAAATTAGCTTTCTAAATATTTATAAGTAAAAGTCATCAAAATAATTCTTTTCATATGTATAAATTGTTAATAAGACCTTAAAGTAATCTTTCCAAGAAAAGTTAAAGATTTTTACACAGTCACTTCTACCGTCCAAGAATTTTTGGTATTTTGCAGGGTATCCATAAAAGCGCTAAATATTTTTCCAGTTTTGAATTTTAAGCCAAAAAAATTGTACTCATCTTTATTCTATAAAGAGCTTTCACTCTTAACTTTAGACAATTCCAAGACAGTTCTAGAACGTTATCCCTATAAGTAAAGTATGAGTATGCGGCAAGTTTGCTCCATACAGTTAAGCAGCACGAAAAAAAATTCTTTCTGAAGAGACTATATATCTAAGCGCTTATCAACAAATTAAGTCAAAAACTCAAGAACTCATCAAGCAACCCTCCAGCTGCATGTAAGTATATTTAAATTAAAGCGTCAATCATTTTCTTCTATGCAAATAGTTTCGGAGCTAGTTGTCGTGGGCTACTCTATCGTATTACAAGTCGTTAATAGAACAATAACTTGTCAAGAACCCTACAATTTATTCACGAAAACAAATAAAACTTTACCTGGTGGCAAATGCGAAACGATATTAAAAATCGTTTTTTTTTGTAATAATCTTGCATTTTTTTTTAATCCCAAAGGTGAATTTTTGTAATTAAATTTAAGTGTATTACTAGTTATTGATTATTGAAGTGAAATTAAATTTTGATTACAAAGTACTAAGTGCATATTATAAAATTCGCGTAAAATCATGCCTCAAGTCAAGTATAAAAAAAACATAAAAAATTATTTTCTGAATGAAAGACAAAGTTGGAATACACTTAAGTTGAAATACTTAGAATTCAAGTTTAATATATCAATTAGATGTATAATATACCGATTGTTTTTAAAATAATTTTCAACCTAAATAAATACGAAGGATTTTTCTTTCCGCTTCATACAAATTTTAATTTTAATATTTCATTGTCAAACTACTTTTTTAACTATATTATCAAGCAAAACCCCGAAAGCAGCGGTTACTGCCTCATTCATCCATCAAATTTCCTACATTTTATAAGATTCTTAAATAGTTATGGTTACTTCTTTGACTAATCGCTGGAATTTGTGGGCCTTGGTAGCTTAGTGCTAGCGCATTCGCCTATAAATCGGAATGTTGTTGCTACAGCACTGGTGCATTTGCCTAGCACTGGCATAGTTAGCTAGCAAATGAACGCTCCTTAGCATGGAAAATCTCTATTAATTTAAGACACGGCCGTTCGAATTCGGCTATAAACTGTAGATCCCTGTTCATTTCAAACAGCTATTAGTACAGATATTTTGAACCTCCGGAATTTTGAATTTTTTTAATAATAATTAGACTTTTCATACTTTAAGTTATCTAAGATCTGATCTTACTTTACAAAATACTGCTTAGAAAATTATGATATGGACAAACAGACAGATACTAAAAATAGTTATATTATATAGAAAATAGAAGTATTATTGGAAAATAATTTAAAGCGGTATACTAAGCGCGCATCAAGTATTTCGAAGTTAAATTTAGAAAATTGTAACTTATTTTAGTTTATCATTACAATCCGTTTTTGGGTAACAGCCAACGAACTCGAAATGAATGCGAGACCGAAATAGCAAACTTTTCTTAACTTTCGTATTTTTTCACTCAAAATCAGTATATTTTAATTTATTTCAAATAACAAATACTTATGTCACGAATTCGTTTTTGGGATTGTAATTTTTTGTGTGCTGGAATATAACTCTTTAATGTAGCGCAGTTTATTCTCTCAGTGTAGGTTTATCTATTATTTTAAAGAATATTAAGCGAAAGTTCTGTGTGCAATAGAAGAGAAATATTTCAAATTAAAATTCTTACAATTTTAGAGCAAAAACAAGGAGTTCTAAAAGTCTTGTGTAGGGATCTATTGCAAGTTTGTCAACTTACAATAAAAAAGGCTAGAGCGTCTGTGCAAAGTTTTGCATATTTTTAATGACAATTTCATAAATATTTGTAAAATTCTACTGTTAGAATATTTATACAAAAAAACTTTTCAAAGTTATCATTCTAAAATTCGACAGCTGCGGAGAATCTATAAAATAAACTGATTTTCCACAAGTTTTTCCCAACAAACTTGGCAAACTAGTATAATGCCAATCAACCCGATGTTAACTTATATATTAAATATATTTCAAGATTTTTAAATAATATAACTAAATATTAAATGTAAAATTGTCTGACAAACTCTTCGAAAATTATTGCGGCAAAGGGGCTTTAAAATTACAACAAAATTTCAATTATTTTTCCGGTAAAAAATTTTTTAGTAGATAATGGAATCACGGATATCGTTTAAGGAATTAATGAGTTATATATTTATCCAACAACGCAATATAGACTTGGAAATCTGATTTATAACTAAACAAATGGTTGAGCCCGCCGAAAGATTTATTACATTGCAAAAAAAAAATCGAAAATTTTAGCATTCGCTTAACTTCGATTCTAGAAGAACCATGTGCGCTTAAATTAAAAGTTTGCGCTCTAAAATTCTAGTTCTACACTTTTTATCCGATTTGAATTTTTAGTTTTTCAAGTACTCTCTTTGCGATTTGAATTTTGAGTTCATTTTTGAAGTTCTTTCAAAAACTATAAATGAATTCCAATGTTGGAATATATTTTTATTGACAATCCTAGTACTAGAAATTTTCGCTAAAAAATTCTCTAAAATATATAAAGCACAAATTTTTTGGCAAGAAACTGTTTAGATTTGATTTCCATGTGGGTATTACAAAGCAAAAAAAGAGGATATAATAAAAATTGAAATTATAATCTTCTGGCATTGAACTAGTTTTTCTAAACTAACACAAGATAGAGAAACAGTTTATGCAGTTCAATTTGCTTACATGTTTGGCATGTTATTTAAGATTTTTTAGAATTGTTTAACGATTTGATTAGTTTTTTTTCTAATTGCTGCCGCACACTGGAACTAGTTCATTGCTTCCGAAAGAGCACGTGTGGCATTTATTTGTTTTAATTGGCGCACTTTGGAACTAATTCATGCGGCTCAATTCACTATTGAGGCAATATTTGCTAATAGAAATAGTTGCTAATTTTTTTTGCTTGTTTCATATTTAAATGTGATTAGTTTTTTAATAAGCAAAAGTTCATGCAGTTCAATTGGTTCCTTAGCTTTAGTTCTTGTTAAGTGCATTCATTTCTAATGACTAGTTTGTATAATTTAACTACAAAGTAACGACGAAATCAACATATATATTACTATGGGCAAAAAGTATCGAGAATTTCAAATTTAAAAAGGATTGGGTTGCCGATAGGGTACATATTCTTTTATTTTTAGATTGGCAGGACTGTTTTTGACATCCATGTCTATATCTTAATTGCAAGTTTGTAAACAATCAAAAATGCATTTTTCGATTTTTACAATGGCTGAACTTATTCAACAACGAAGTTTCATCAAAGTTTGTGTACGGAGTGAAATTTTCGGAGCCGAAACGTTGAGAATAATGCAGAAGGCCTTTGGTCAACAGGATCTATCCAAAACACGTTCATTTGAATGATATAAAAAGCAGAAGCGTTTGTGCGCTGAAAACTTTTTAACTGCTTATTATAATTCGATAAAAATTGTTTTATTGGCAGCTTCTTTAGCATTCAACGTCTCTAGAAAGTTGTTTGTATGATATAAATATAATCTATGAACTAAGAGAATATAATCTTTGCAATCATTGTTTGTAACAAAAACACGTATCGTTCATCTTTTTAAGCTTTCTACATATATTCGTTGATATTCATATTATCTTTGTGATATAAGTTTTCAATTGTTCGATTTATTTAATTATACAAACTATAAACTAGTCTGGTTAAATAAAAGGTATCCTTAAGGGCTACTTCAGTGTTCGTTGGCTACAGCGTATGCGGTTGAAGCAAAGCCTTTAACAGAGAAAATATCTTTTTAGTTATATAAGTCAGATGTTCGCGAAAAATTTCCAAATTTCCAAAAAGTTGGAATTCAAATCTAAACAGTTTCGTACCAAAAAAAATATGTGCTCTATATATTTTAGAGATTGTCATTTAGATTGTCAATAAAAAAAATTTCCAACATCGAAATTCGTTTATAGTTTCAAAATTTTTATTTAATTTTAATTATTAATTGTTATTCCGCTTGGGAACTAAGCCGCTCTATTAGAGCCTTCCAACGAACCCTGTTTTGCGCCGTCTGTGCAGCTCTGTCCCATGTTGTGTTCGACTTCTACAGGTTGCCTTGAGTCTTCCGTTCCGTCTGCTGCCTTCAGGATTCCAGACACGAGACAGCTCTGCATTGAATATGCTGTTTGGCCAGAATATCATGCTTATAATTCTCAAGCATGTGTTGCTGAAGACTTGTAGTCTCTGTGCCAAACCAAATTTTGTATTATACGAACAAAAATAATATGATATGTGTAATCATCTGATGTGTTCATCCGTTTGCTTACAACTTCTGAGTTAATTATCAAAATTTAATGAAAAAATAGTAGCGTTCTCAGCTTCTTGAACCTTCACATAAAGTTAAAAGTTCCTGAGTTAAAAGCTATTTTATGTATATTATCATAGTTAATCTTAAAATATAAGATAACTATACAACTTTTTCGTTATATATCATAATTTGAAAAAAAAAATCAAAAACTATTGTTAGGGGCTACTAGAGCGTCGGCTGGTTTTTCCAAAAAATTTATTACTAAGAGAATATCATGTTTTCAACTGTTCGATGAAGTTAATTTTATAAACTAAAAAATTGAACACTTTGTGATATAAGTTTCTGGATTAAAAGCTAAGCAATTATGTGGAGTTATCATAGTTGAACTTATTAAGAGAATGTCAACTTTGTCATATAAGTTAATCTGTTCGCCCTAAAATTTTTAATTATATATTAAGTGTCTGCTCGCTATGGGATATGATTTTTCCAAAAAAGTTTTTACTAAGAGAATATCATCATATCTTTTTAATTGTGCGGCTAAGTCAATTTTATAAACTAAGAAATTGACAACTTTCATATGTGCGCCTATTACTACTAATAATTTGACATAGGTTTATTTACGAAATAAAAGCATATCATCTTTGTGAACATCTGTATTACTTCGCTTACAACTTCAAACTTAAATTGTCGAAATTGTATGAAAAAGGCGTAAAGTTCAATTTAATTGAAGCGTTCAGATACCATATATTCGTTAAGTAAGTAAGTTCGTAAGTTTTTAATTCTTGGTTTAGACTTATCTTATAGACAGTGGCTGTATGTTCCAGTATAGGATATGCTAATTTAGTAAAAATGTTTTTATAATAGATCCATGGAGGTCACAGTGCTGAAGAGCGTAGGCCAACCCTTGTTCAAACATAGATAATATAAAGTAACATAAGTTCAACTGTTCGCTGAAAGCTTCTTAGTTTCTTATTAAAATTCGACAAAATATACTTGAGCGTTTACCGACTATATATTTTATTTATTTATATAATTTAGAGGTACAACTAAGTGCAGTTGAACTTAAGATGAAACAATTCGAAAATATTAAAATTAAGAAATATTAAATGATAACAAGGAAAAGGTAAAACTAATTCGTAACCCTAGCTTGAGGGGTTTCACATCTGGAACTGGTTAGAAATTGGGATTTACAATTTAACAGATGAAAACAGAAAGTAACATAAAAATTAAGACATTTCTTCACAAAGAAATCAAAATATGAGCATAGATCAAGTTGGGTTTTCAAAGATTGTGATTTGAAGATTTGAAGTTAAGACAGACAAAGAAATAGCTGGCTAGGACCGTTTATAGTGTAGAAAATCATAGGAGTTATTATAATTTGCGCATAAGACGCGAAAAGCATGATGTAATATATCTAGATCTTAGATCTACCAAATAGTAATGCTAGAAGTAGAAAATTACGAGTTACTCTAGAAGGAATGACGAAAGAAATTTTGTTAAGAAGTGTAGGCCCATTAAAGTGCATAAGACCGAGTAGAAGCGTATGCCAAAAAAACACGCCGTGGCAGGTGCTACGATCATTTAGAGAGCATAATTTTATAAGGCGAAGTCTACAAGAATGGGGCGGCAATCGAATGTTGGAAAGCCAAACGTTAAACTTTCAAACTAAGAATATAACAGCTGAGATAAGCATGATCCAAACATAATTCCACAAAAATGGTATCCTTGAAAGCATCGTAACTATACGCTGCTTAGCTCATTGTGCCAGCCTGCGCAAAGTTATAAAAATAGTTGGAACTGCTTAAAACAACTTATGAGAACTATGAATGCTACAAAATTTTACGTCTATTTTACAACAATCGATGCATATTGAGTGGCTTGTGTTCAAACGCTTTCAGCTAAATATGCCATAGCAGACGTTTTGGACACTTTTCGGCACAGCAGCGTGTCGTCCTTGAGGCACAAGCTTAGGGGAAAGCCTATTATTCCAAGAGTTCTCGGCTTAGTTTTTTTTTCGGAGTTATTCAGCATTAAATTAACAAGAATTGCAGATTAGTATTCCTTGGCTTCCGCATTCAATAACCACAAAATGAACGCAGCTATGATGAACGCAAGTGATACATCGTGTATGAGCAATTGATTCAAGTCAATGTCAGCCATGGCCACTGGTGGCCGGCGGCTTTCAATATGTGTGCTCGGTGTGTAGATTTGTAAACGTGTCCATTGTCATGCAGCAGATACTATACTGGCTATATTATATTGAAGATTCTTTTTTTTTGGGTTGGAGAAGGGGTAGGGGGCTGGGGTAGCTGCTCAATATGACGACTGATCAAGACGGTCTTTAGCCGCTCTGCAAGTTCAGCAGCACTTTGTTGTATTTCGTTTGGAACAATCGGTCGGTCGGTCGGTCGGTCGTTCGTTGATATTGACAGATGCGGTAGCTGGTGTGGTGGTTGTTGTTGTTGTTGTTGTGGTTGTGACCGGTCCGAGCCGAGCGACTAGCGCCAAGCAGCACATTAAGCCACACGAGAGCCAAGTTAAGACAAGACCAACCAAGTTAAGAGATTCGCAACGGCGCTTATATTTAATATTAAATTGAACTTGAGTAGAGCTCTAGTCAGCATTTCTAGACGGCCGCCCCAACCACACGGAGTGGTTACGCTTGCGCGCAAAACTCGTAAAAAATTAAGCCCAAATAGCTCAAAAAAATCGAACGTTAGTTAGAACCTTTGTTGAACTGCCAACCGCGACGACGACGACGACGACGGCATATCAAAGCTCGATTTGAATTTTATTTTCGAAATTAGTATTTGTTTTTTTTTTTGTTTTTTTTTTTTTGAAAGTGCAAGTGAAGTGATTTTGAAATCGTTAACGAAATGCCAATGCAGACAAAGCTATGCCATTTGTGGTTACTGCTGGGCTGTGGCCTATTGGCGCAACATATCTATGCACAGACCAGTAGCAATGTCTTGCTAGAGACCATAAATTTTTTGCGACGCGGTCAGAACGATTTGGAGCTGGAGAACTATGATAATAGCGTAACACTGGACAGTGAATATGATTTTATTGTAGTGGGTGCCGGCACAGCAGGCTGCACGCTAGCCGCACGTCTGTCGGAGAATCCCAATTGGAAAGTGCTGCTGCTGGAGGCTGGCGGACCCGAACGTCTGATCATGGATGTGCCCATAGTGGCGCATTTTCTGCAACTGGGCGAAATGAACTGGAAGTATAGAACACAACCCTCGGATCATGCTTGTCTGGCCATGAACAACAATCGCTGCAATTGGCCACGCGGCAAAGTAATTGGCGGCAGTTCGGTGTTGAACTACATGATGTACACGCGTGGCAATCGCCGGGACTACGATCGTTGGCAGGCTTTGGGCAATCCGGGTTGGTCGTACAAGGATGTGCTGCCCTATTTTAAGAAATACGAAGGTTCAAGCGTGCCAGACGCAGAGCCCGAGTATGTGGGTCGCGATGGTCCCGTCAAGGTTAGCTACGTCAATTGGCGCTCCAAAATTGCCGAGGCCTTTGTGGAGGCAGCACAACAAGATGGTCTCAAATATCGTGACTACAATGGACGCATACAGAATGGTGTGGCATTTTTGCATACAACCACGCGCAATTCTACACGCTGGAGCTCAAATCGCGCTTATTTGTATCCGTTGAAGGGCAAGCGCAGCAATTTGCATGTCAAAAAGAATGCCTTGGTCACACGTGTGCTAATTGATCCGCAGACCAAGACGGCTTATGGCATTATGGTGCAAACGGACGGGCGGCTACAGAAAGTGCTGGCGCGTCGCGAGGTAATTGTTTCGGCGGGCGCTATTAATACGCCACAGCTGTTGATGTTATCCGGCGTGGGACCAGCCAAACATTTACGCGAAGTGGGCATTAAGCCCATAGCTGATCTAGCCGTTGGCTATAATCTGCAAGATCATACTGCGCCGGCGGTAACATTTACCACAAACGCTACCTCGCTTAAGTTCGAGGACTTTTCGGATCCCACTTTGATCAATCGTTTTAATAGACAGGAGGGACCATATGGTTCGCCCGGTGGTTGTGAGGCCATTGCCTTTTGGGATCTGGATCATGAGCAAGATGAAGATGGCTGGCCCGATATTGAGCTATTTTTAGTGGGCGGCTCTATGAGCTCTAATCCCGCTATATCACGCGCATTTGGTCTAAAAAAATCTATCTATGATGCGCTATTTGCTGAGATTGAGGATAAATCGCTTAATGCTTTCATGATCTTTCCCATGATCTTGCGACCCAAGAGCCGTGGACGCATTATGCTCAAGAGCACTGATCCCTTCAAATATCCGCTAATATATTCCAATTATTTTGCGCATCCCTACGATGTAGACATCTCAGTGCGTGGCCTGCTTAAGGCCATCAGCTTGATGAAACAACGCGGCTTTCAGGCCATCAATGCTAAGCTATGGGAACGCAAGATACCAACCTGCAAGCAGCATCCCTATAAATCTTGGGCATATTGGGCTTGCTATGTGCGTCATTTTACATTTACCATTTATCACTATTCCGGCACAGCCAAGATGGGACCCAAATCGGATCGTGCCGCTGTGGTAGATGCACGTCTGCGCGTGCATGGCATTAAGAATTTGCGTGTGGCCGATGCAAGCATTATGCCGGAAATTATGTCGGGTCATCCCAATGGACCTGTATTTATGATAGCAGAAAAGGCGGCGGATATGATTAAGCAGGATCATGGCTTTATCAATTAATAGAAGAATTAGTTACTTTTAGAGTACTTAAGTATGCAAAATTTCACATCAGGTATACAAATTAGGATCACAACATTATATTTTTTTTTTATTTTTTCTTGTAAAAAAAATCGTCATCCCACGAACTGATATTAGTTTAAGCTAAAAATTTAAGAGAATAAAAATTTTAAGTACAAAAGATTTGTGGTATTATTTTGGTATTTGGCTGGGATTTGCAGCAGCAGGAGCAGCTGTAAAAATTTCTTGCGCTTTACAACACTGACTGAATACTGTTATGTTAAGCGAGAGAGAGAGAGGGAGAGAGAGCGCGCGCAGCAGCTAACTGTAAATGCAACTGTACAGCTAATGAGAGCGTGCATAAGTTAAACAGAGAGCGCAGATGCACAGCAGCCGGCTTCTTTGACCGCAACTTGACATTGACTTTGAATTTCGTCTTACCGTTTGATCGTATTAAAAATGTACAACTTTGGGCCGGTTTTTTATTTTCTGTATTTTTGTTGTTGCTTTATTGTTGGCTTTGTCTCTTGCTAATAGACCGAAGATCGTCAAAAGCCAACACGCTAACAACATAATCAAATTAAAATCCATAGAGTTCAGCACCCAAAAGCTGCTTGTCATTGTTGTATTTGAAGCGTTTTGATTTATTAAATTTTAGTTTCTTGATTATTTTTTTTTGTTTTTTGTGTTTATTGTTGCGGAAATGATCTTCAAAAATCTTATGTTTTTTGCATTGCTTTATAAAATACATTTATTTATATGATAACTATTGTTTTTTTTTTTGGTTTTTGGTTTTTTTCATCGTGTGAAATCGTTTAAAATGCGGCATTCTAATTTACAAGGTTTTATCTTAATTTAACAGCAGTTTTTCGCGCGTTCAAAGACGCTGGTGATTTTAATGTTGCGAATTGTTTATCAACAAAAAAAAACGTTAAGTTCTCTTTGGCATTCCATTCACAATAGCAAAGTAATTTGTATTCAAAATAAATGCAAAGTTTGTTTGTGTATTTGTTCAACACCAAAAAGTATGCTATAAATTTTAGAGGCAAGCTTTAAAGCGCTCGACCAGCTTGAGTATAAAGCAAGAACTAAGTTCTTAAAGCTCTTTAAAGCTTTTATTTGGAGTCAAAAAGTTCAGATCTACATTCAGAAACAGCAACAGTTTTATAAAGCAATTTTATAGGCAATTTCTTTCAGCGAATGGCCGATTATACTTATACAATTCTGTAGCACCACAGTTCCCAAGTTCCATCATTATGTAAGCCAAAGCTCTTCCAGTTGCTTTGTATAGCCGTGGGGTACTCTCAACTCTCTGTAGTGCATTCAAGTCCAACTCAGTTAATGCAGCCCTAGTCCTGTTCAGCATGAACACACTTCAGGAACTGGCGGCGGAATGTGGCAGGCGGAAAGCTCTAAGACTGGCGAGCTTTACCAATTGCTAAGAGCCAGTATCAATTTTTCTTAAAAAAGAGCTCTTCAAACGATGAACTAAAATCAATGCAATAATTGTAGAAGCGGAATCTAATGACATGATTTTATCAGATATTCTATAATTTGCCTATAAAAAAGTGTGAACGCGGTTTGGTCAGAAACTTAACTGCCGCATAAATCGTGTTACAGCTGTATCTCGTCTTTATTCTCATCTAAAATAATGTGAATACTTTTTAAAATTACATCAGCGAAGGAACTCAAAAAATGAAGCTTTATTTAAGAGTTTTTCAAAGTTTACCGAACTGTAAACTTAACAACAGCATTTGCTGATACGATCCTTCACTTTGTATATTTGTATCCAAGCTTTTCTTGTTCTGATTGTGTCTGAAATGGTAAATGAATTACTTGCTTCTGTCTCAACTCTACACACTTAAGTATAAATCTTTGCTTCACCACGACAATGCGAGCTCTCACACATCGGCTCCAAGAAATGCGTTTTTAAGCACTCAAAACATCCACCAATTAGTCCGAACTTGACAACGAATGACTACTTTTTAGTCCTAAACGTTAAAAATGAGAGGTTCTCTGCAACTGAAGAAACGGTTGATGCGTTCAGTATACATGTTTTGAAGATACCTCAATCAGAGTGGGATAAGTGCTTCGAACATTGGTTCAAATGCATGCAAAAGTCTATAGATCCCAATGGGGAATATTTTGAAAAACAAATAGCATTTGTTCACTTATTCCGAAATATAATATATATAACCCTCGTAAGTTGGCATGAAGAAACTCGTATTGTTCGCCTGCAAAACTTTTTGATCGCTTACAGCATTATGTCTTTTTCAAATAATTCAACGCTGAGACAACATGAGTCAGTATCGGAATGCCTTGTTTCTTTGTTGTTTAAGATATCGTGACTAATTCGATACTTAGTTTTTGAGTTTGATTGATTATATAAAAAAGCTTAATGGGAAGCATTTTTCCAATGCACAATGCCATTCAAAAGTTTCGACAAAATCCTGCCCCATTTCTCACCCCTTTCTACGCTCAATGGAGGGATCAACATAGAACCAAGCGCCATTTATCGATTATCAAATCTACGTGTCATTTCCCGATCACACCAAAAACAATGGTAAACGTAGACACGCCACTGCCAGAAGATATCAGGTGGCAGCCCCACCACTGGCATAAGTCCCAACTGGTCAATCACCATTTCGATTGAAAACCCCAACCAATTACAGAAACCAAAGCAAGAGAATTAAATATAAAAACTTATCCTCGAACTCTGTAACGACTATAAGCATTTCAAAAATGGACACGAATTGGACAATTGACAAAACGGCAGAACCCTTGGAAAACCTAAGGCGACCTGAAGAAGACCCATCCTTCAAAAACTGGCCAAGGCCTAATTGAAACGAAGTTAGACCGGTGTTTCTAAAAAAACTTTACTTATTTTTACTAACCCAAATTTTCCATCTTGAAAACATTAAGGCGAAGCTTGCTTCGAAACCAAAACTTAAATATTGTTTAAAAATCAACTTTTATCACCGCAGAGGAAGTATACACTGTAGACACCAAAATTTCGATATCGATAAACTCTTTTTTAGATATCAAACTTACTTCAATCCTTTAGAAATATAACAATGTACCAATTTTAAGGGAAGATACGATTTTGTTTATAAAAAATATTACCACCAATATGCTAATTTATATTTTAACTATTTTTAAAATTGAAACACGCTTTAAAAATATGTAGGTTTTTTTGTCAAATATTTTAGACTAAAAAACTTTTATTATAAATAAATTAATAAATACCGCATCCAAATGTAACAATTTTTTAATAATTAATATTAATTGAAAAGTGCACGTACCTGCAATGAAAAAGAAAAAAAATATGTTAAAAATTTTATAATATAATTATTATTATTTGTTGCAAAAAGTTTTGAAAATTTAAGTTAGTTTTAATAATCATTGAAAATGTTTAATAGATAATCTTCTTATTGATTTTAATCGACTAAAAATCAAAATTATATGCGTAAGATTTGATGACCTTAACCATACAAATATTGTACAACCTTTTGTTTTTATTTACTGTTCTCTATGGTACAAAGGGTATATTAAGTTTGTACTAGACGAAATTATAAGTAATACCCAGAAAGAAAAGTTAAAGACGCCCCGAAGTATGATCAGGCTAACTTAAGAAATACTACTGTGGGCCTAAAATAACGGGAATTGGTTTGTGTTTCAAAAAATCTTTATTTTTTTCATCTAATTCTATTTCGTATTTTCCGAACACAAAAATAGTTCGAGACAGTCAGAAAAGTCTTTTTCCGCGATCGTTTTCAGTTCCTTCTTCGATTTCGCTTGTATCTCCTTAATCGATCTAAAACCATGACCATGAAGTGGGTTTTGAGTTTAGCGAATAGCCAGAAGTCACACGAAACCTAACCAGGTGAATAAGGCTCTTATGGAACGATATGAGTCGAATTTTTGCCAAAATGATCAAGAAGTACGAGAACGGTCTATGCCGGCCAAGTATCATGATGCAAAAAACAACTGTTCTCTCGCCACAATTCTGACCTCTTAAGACGAATTGCTTCACGTAAACACTCAAATCATATTCCTTATGAACAGTTTGATCGGTTGGAAGGAATTCAAAGTGCACTTCGCCACGGTAATCGTAGAAAACAGTCAACATGATCTTGATTTTGGAACGACTTTGGGCAAGCTTTGGCTCCTCGGTCTTGGCTCGCCTTAAGCGCGATATTCGTTCGATTGATCCGCTTTTTCAGGGTCGCAAGCGTATATCTACGTCTCGTCTAATGCGTTTCATCTTAACTTGATAGTCAGAAAGCATGGTTTCATATACATCAACGCGACGGTGTTTTTCCAAGAAATTTAGTATTTTTGGCCCCACGCGAAACTTGACTTTTCGGAGGCCCAAATGGTCTCCTAAGATGGCTTTAACTGATCCTTCTAATATTCCACCAAAACCAGTAAAAATGTCTAACCCTCAATCGACGATTTTCTAGCACTAATTTCTTGACGTTGATATGTTGCTCATCAGTTGACGTGCCGCTCTGCGTTTTCAACACTTTCTCGGCCTTCTTTAAAAATTTTATACCACTCAAAAACACCGTGTTTTGGATAGAGCCTGTTAGCCAATGGCCTCCCATAAGATTATCGATGATTCGTTTCCAGAATTCTGACTTCGAACACAAACTTTGATGAAACGTCATTGTTGAATAATTGCAGACATTATGAAAATCGAAAAAGATCAACTAAGGAATTGAGATATTGGCATGAAATTTGACATGAAGGTCAAAGACAGTCCTGCCCAGCGAACAACAAAAAGATTTGTCCCCTAACGGGAACCCAAAATTTTTTAAAAATTTGAAATTCCCGATACTTTTTGCCAACAGTATATGCCATATCCAACTGGTCATCTGTATGAGGTGCTCACCAGATTTTCGGAAAAAAGCACATGCAAGTTCATGTTAGTGTTTTGATATCGGTAAATATGATAAAGCTTGCACAATAAAAATAGCAAAAAGTTATGGTTGAATGAATTAAATTAAATTAAATAAATCAATTAATAAATTGCCATAGAGCAAATTAGACAAAAATTTGGATTTTGGCGTATATTATTGCAATTCGATGGTTGCTTATCTTATACTTCCAAAACCCATACAGAATCCAGGTATTAGAATAAAGTAAGCTGTTCTATTTGCAGTGTTATCAAACGCCTTCAAAATAAATTGTCGAGAAAGTTCCCAGATCCATACCATGACCACAGAAGTATGCACAGGCAACTGAGTGTTACCTGCATCCAAGAAGCATATATAAGCAGCCAAATGTACTAGCACTCAGCCTGCTGAACAACCTTGCTATGAAATAAGCATCAAATTCTTAATAAACCAAGTCAAGCCAATTAAAGGGTGTTTTTTTGGAGGTATAGAACGTTAAATTGCAATAAATCAGTTATGGATTATTATTGTCCATTGACATGCGTTTTATTCAACCGAAAGATAATCTTGTGACATGACATTCTAAATAAGATTTCCGACATATGAACGTCACGGCTGGCTCGGATATACTCCAATCTGAACGTCCAATTTTCGATGAATTTTTCCAACATTTGTGGCCGTATATTGGCAATAACATGATTGAACTATTAATGTGCACAACGGTCAGTTTTCAAATATAAGAAATAATAATGAATTGCTACCAAAGAAAAAAAGCTAAGTTACTAAAAATCACCCTTTATTTTAATTAAATTAAAGTTTTATAGTTTCCATTTTGTTGTTATATATTAAACAAAACATATTTCAATAGGCTGTTATCTTTTCAAGCAAAATATATTATATATTATATATTCTTCTTCTTTAGTAACTTCTTGAAACAAGTTTTCTTAAATTATATCTCGCTTGCAGACAAAATCTATAAAAATATTAAACGGCATCAATTTATTTAAAAACTCGATTTTAAGCCAACATTTTTGTTTACTTCAAAGCCACAAATGTGAAATCACACAAAAAAAAAACAGCACAAATATTGTACACCCTACCCTGCGCGTATTTTTCATTACAATCTCTAAAATATTCATGAGAGCTCCACACAGGTGCAGCAACATTGATGGTACTTGTCGTTTTTGTTCTAGATATATTTTTTTTGTGTGTTTTTGTTGTTGTCTGACCAAAACTGAATCCGCAAAAAAGCCAACTCCCAACTCACAGCTGGTCGAAATGTTGTTGCCAGATTTGTAATCCCGCATTGAATACTTGCTGACTTGGTGGATGGCAGGGACGCATGGATGGATGACTGCCGCCAGCCGCATACTTATTATCAATATGTTGGCTGCCAACCAACAACTCACACAGAGGGTGCCCATTTCCAGTTTTAAGAATGGGAATAACAATTTTGGGAGTAGAGGAGTTACAATACATTTGTGGGGTTGTTCGTGCAGCACGCGCAGCAGTTATTTCCGCTGCACTGCAGCCTTAGTCTGCGGATGCCCAGCAACTCTTGACAACCCTCTGCGCTGCGTTGTCACGGGCAGGGGGTTGCTTGTTGTGCCTTGACTAAGGCAATTTAATCTGCGTACAAAATTTGGTTTTTTACATTGTTGTTTGCTTTTTTCTATACTCTTTCGATAGCGCAAAGTATTGCCGAATTTTCAATAAGTTGCGTAGATTTATTAACATTTGAAGAATTCAAAGTGTAACTAAAAAAAAAAACATAAATAAATAAATAATAAAACAATGAAAAGCATAAACTATATGCATTTTTAAAAAGTTGAAAAGTTAAGTTGCAGACTTAAAGGAGAACTAGAAACTCATCTAGTTGTGAATTACAAGTTGAAAATAGTTAAATTTACGTTGAAGTTTGAAAAGAGAGTACATTTGTGTTTGTTAAGTAACTAATAGTTTATAATTGGCGCAGACATCGATTTAGTAATGAATAATACTTAAAGATTATTCAGTTGTATTAACAAAATTCATTCGTAATTCATAGAACGAACTTAAGGTTAAGAAAGTACTCCACGCCAGACTAGAAGACACATTGCACTCGATATCTACGAAGTAGCTCAAAGTGTCAGCCCTATATGAATAACTTAAAACCCAATTTTAGTAAGTAAAAGCCAATTTTAGTAGTAAACGCAAGTAAACATACATAAACTAAATAAAACGGAATCGTATTTAGCCTTCCACAACTATTTATAGAAACTACCATTCAGAAGGGTAAAGGGTAATTTTTTAGCAACTTACTTTTTGGCAACACTGTTTTCAATATGCAATTTATGTGACTTATTTTACTCCCAAATACGTTCAGTTTGATCGAATAGACTCACAAAGGAACAGCGCTAACCAATTATTAAAGTTCTATATGAAAACTCAAGCTCTTTAAGCAAGTGTTTGAGCAACATTAGGTTCAGCGATTATGCTTAGATTATTCAATATCAAAATTCATGTTCTCTCTCTCTGTACCACTGTCTCACTCTCTGAACCATTCTTATCAGCAACAAAGCTCAGTTCTGTTGGCATGAATACATGAACAAGCAAAATTGCGTCATTGGAACCGAAGAGACAATAGAAACATTGCAAGCGCTAGCAGAGATTCCCAAATGGGTTGTTGTTGTCATTACACCGCACTTTTTCAAAAACAGCCTTGACTGAAACGTTATTGTGAATGACGAGTGCTACCTTTCGATACATACAATATTTTTTTGCTGTCTAAAATGCCGAATTGACAAATGCAGATGAAAAATGATCAATTAAGTTAATTTAATATTTTGTGATGTTCAATTGGCCGCTTATGGACAATTTACAGCGCAGCAGCGGCTGCTATGAACATTATACATTTTTTGAATATTTAATTATGTCGTTGGATGTTCGAACGCTACAAATAACGCTGTCCTTAATTTTTCTAAATTAGTACATTTTTCAATTTTCATTAAATTAAATCATCAAATATGTAATGTGAATATTTTTTGTTTAAATTAAATAAGTAAGCTCTCAAAAAATCACCCTTTAGCTACTATTGCAAACAATTGTATCAGCATAATTTAGAGTTGTAACTTTTGGGCATAAACGCAGAAGTATCAGCCACAATGTTGCCAAATTTATTTATTTCAGTTTCGCATATTCCTACGAGTTATACTTATTTTGGCAGATCTTGACAGATCTCTTCGCTGTAAAGGCAAGATGTTCTGCTAATTTGCCTTGCTACTCGACAATTTGCAGGTACGCATCTTATTTCTTCTCAAAATAATACGGCTCTACATGTAAATGGGCGGCATATTGAGTATGTCGACGCATTCTCTTAACTCGGCAGCCTGATCGTTAGAGATGGTGGTTCGCAGGCTAATATTACGAACAGAATAAATAAAGCCCGCACCACTTTCTTCTCATTCATTTCGACGAGTACCAAACTGCGTATCTTCCGAACTAGTGTTCAGGCTGTTTTACTTTATGGATGCACTACTACCGGGAGCACGACCCTACTTATGCGGCGAAAACTGTAGGCTTTCGTAAACAAATGGGTGAAGTAGATACTTTTCTAAATTAAGAAAATTTAGATTTCTGCTCCCGATGGGTGACCATGGCGAACATGTGTGCCATCAAGGTTGAAACACGCAGATGCAAGTGGACATGGATGGACCATTCGACATTACAAGATCAGCACTGGAATGGAACCCGCAAGGAAACAGGCGAGCTGGTAGACCTCGTCACACATGCGTTAGAATGCTGCATGATGAGGCTAACGCGCAGGGTAAATCCTGGAACCAAGTCAAACTGATTGCCAGGAACACGCGTAGATGGGAAGAGTTCGTTGCGGGGTTCATTTTTATTTTGAATGTTTTATGTATATAAATAAAGGATCTGCTGATGATGATGATTTGTGTAACTCACAGAAATATTTTTAAAAAGAAATTTTAATTTTTATAATATCGCAAAAAATGCAAGTAAGCTAATTTTAAACTTTTTATTCTATAGAAATTACAAAATTGTACGAAAGATTTTATTGTATAATTGAGAGAACAAATTGTAAAAAAAAAACAAATTTAAAATATTAGTGCTAGAGAAAGTCTTTAGTTAAATTTACACGCATTCAACTACCTTTGAAAATAGTTTCCCCATGTTTCTAAAAAATTCCCAATAAAGATTAAGTAACTCATAATTTTCGACCGATTTTGTAGCTCTAATTATGCATTACACGATTCCTTTCGTTCCTTATGCGCAAGACATAATAACCCTACGATTTCCTATGCTATGAACGAGCTTTTCATTTTATTTTTTTGTCTATCTTACTTATCTTGATGCCCCAAATCGAGCAACGAACGAGTTGAAAACCCAACTTGGTCAACGCTGATCTTTATGTTGCTTCTTGTTTTCATCTCCTACACTGTAAATTCAAGTTCCTAGCCAGCCCCAGATGTGAGACATTGCATATCTCTAAAAAAACACCCATCAGCCTAGGGCTACGGATTAGTTTTATATATTACAATATATTTTCCTCGTTATTATTACATATTGCTTAATTTAGACATTTTTAAATTGTTTAATCTTAAGTTCAACTGAACTTAGTTGTACCCCTAAATTAACAATAAATAAAGAGAAACCCGATTTTAGTGTCTTTGATATTCGTTATGGAGTACTGCATTTTTATGTTGTTTCTACTTTTTATTGTAATTATGTTTTCTCTCAAAAGCGCCCACTCAGCTGCTTATCAACTCTGTCTCCACGGGTTTTGCTCCTGCACCCCCTTGCTCTCTCACACAGATTTCGTCATGGGAAAAAAGAAAAGAAATACAACGATTGGATACTGAGTTTTGGGGTGGTTGCGTGCAACCTAGTATTAACCCTTGAAAACGATGCTAAAATATTACGTAGTAGACATAAGAAGGGGCTAAATGAGGCAAATGAACGAACGTACCAAACTCAAAAGTGTTTATAGTTTCCGGTATGCATTACTTTGATGGGATTATCGTTAACTTGACAAGAGCATAGCCAAGTGTCTAAGTGTTCTCTAATGTACGGCAATTTATTTGACTCCGGTAACTTGGCCCGACCAAGTAATCAACAAATAGCTTGAAAAACTACAATAAAAAAGCGACAATTTATTATTGGCACATTAATTTTTGGATACCCTTTAGTACAGTTAAAGCATTCTCAAGATTGTAGTGAATGGATGCAAGATTTTATTCTAAGTTCTCAAAAAAAGTGTTTGACAGACAACAACAATTCCTTAATTTAGTGTTTTCTTTAAATATTTTCTTAATTTAGTTTTCAAAAAACGTGTGTCAAACAATAATAGTTTTATGGTAAAACCTAGACCGACAGCCATATACATTGAATCGAGTGCCTACCTAGAGCGAATATATATTCGGATTGGCAATGCCATGAAATCCATTAAATTAAAAAAAAAAATTACTTTTTAGTTTATTTTGGTTATACGTTTCAATTGCTTTTGCAATAAAGTTTTCGATTTGCAGCCGCATGCAAAATATGTATTCGCAGTTAGGGGCTATCCCCAAAAATGTCAAACTAAAGCAGTAGATCTGTAAGATCACAAAAAAAAGAATTAAGTATTTTTCGAAACATTTTTTGCAATTATTAAATATTTGTCAAGTGCAAACCACATTTTTAGAACGTCTTAGTCTTGAGAAAACACCGATTTCAAGAACCAAATCTATGCATCTTAACATTATATTCAATGCGAACCGTCTAGAGTTTTATTTTCAATAGTTGAACTTTGTTATTTTTTGTCGATTCTCCAGTGTTCTTCTGTCCCAGCGCAATTTCTGCGTTCTCTGACCTGTTTGGCTTAGGCTTTCGCAGCAAATGCTACCTGCAAAATTCGGCTCATGAATATTCATTATAAAAACAAAATTATTCGCAAATTTTTTGCGCGTTTCATTAAGATTTCTAAAAGTTAGCCCAACTAGCTTTAAGATTCTAAAAATGAAGTAACTTTATTGTTTTATATTACTTAAAATAAGGGTTTTAGAACAGAAGTTTTTGAATATAATGATAAGAGTAGAAGGATCGCAGCTTTATAAATCAAATATAATATAAATAAATACGTAAATGTATGCCTATGATCATCGCTATAAAGATGGAGCATGCAGATTATTATTAATAGCAGGAACCTACAGTTTATCAAATCTAAACAGCGGTGCCTTTAATTAAAAAAAAAAACTGGAATACTGGAACTGGAACGAACCAAATTTTCGCATAATCGAATCGGTTCGATCCATTTGACCTATGGGATATAGTTCACTAATTTTTATCAATGGCACTGCTTTGTATCATTAAAAATTTTCTTGTTTTTTTGAGTTTTTTTTTTAATCATCCCTTAGGAAGCTATAACACATATTCCCGATTAGAAAAAAAAAAACTGAAGTAAACTTTAGTGAGTATGTCGGGGGTCTTAGCGTTTATAACAACGAAACAGCTATAGCAACATCTCTCGTCGACGAGGACTTCCAATCTTTGCTACTAGATGTTGCATACATTTTCGGCTTATACAAACTTAATATGCCCTTCATTCTATGTGGTAGGAGACATAAAGTGTCGGTAAACGAAGTTCGAAGTATGTGGAGCAAAGTGCCGAGTGTCTTGGAAGAAGAAACTGTAGAACGCTAGCACAACATCGTGAAGAATGAATGCCAAGATTCAACTAGGATCGTCGCGCTACTAATAATGATGAAGCGAAGTTCGCTTAGAATTATTGGGTACCAACTTTTAATTTTTATGAAAATTTTAGAAATCGTTGCTTTAAAAATGATACCGAACTAACGCTGCGCTGATTTACATAAAAATAAGATGCTTCAATGGGCCTGAAGTACTTCAGTTAGGGATATGATAACTGCCTCGTTATCTCAAATGAAATATAACTCGGCTTACAAAAACCTTTAGTTATAGTGAAGAGATCAATGCACTGAAAGCACTTATTGACTACACTGACCGCCTGCCTAATTTCACGTTTTGGGCCTGTGTATTGGCCTTCAAGATGTTTTGTTCTTTAACACCGCAAGACTATCTTCTGTGGGGCTAAAAAATCACCCTTTATACAAAAGTCAGCTGCTTTGAAAAACAAAAGCTCTTCACTGCAGTCTTCACAAAAAGCGCATTTCATAGTGTAATGCTTGAGTTTTTTCAAAAAATCACATTGAGTCTGAGGTCGTATTGCAAGTGAAATCTCATAAAAAATCACCCTTTATACAAGAGTCAGCTGCTTTGAAAAACTAAAGCTCTTCACTGCAGTCTTCACAAGAAGCGCATTTCATAGTGCAATGCTTGAGTTTTTTTCAAAAAATCACATTGAGTCTGAGATCGTATTGCAAGTGAAATCCCATAAAAAATCACCCTTTATACAAAAGTCAGCTGCTTTGAAAAACAGAAGCTCTTCACAAAAAGCGCATTTCAGAGTGCAATGCTTGAGTTTTTTCAAAAAATCACATTGAGTCTGAGATCGTATTGCAAGTGAAATCCGATGTCTCTTCTATAACTTGCCACTTCTTACTACAACCCACTTAAATCACAAATATGTACTTGTACAGATTGCAAGCGACACGAAAAAAATGCTTATACCCTACAAACAGCTGGCTTGGGATTAAATAAAATAAAAAAAATGTTATTACTTTGGAACCAAGCATCATTTAACACTAAACCCGTTGATGGCCAGGTAAATGAACCAAGCAAACGTAATCAACGCATAAAAAACAAAAAAACAAAAAAAAAATGCCATCATCTTAAAGACAAAGAGTTAAAGAGCAGATGAGCTCAGGCTCCAACATAGAAACCTTAAAAGAAATTAGCAAGTGGCAATAAAAAGCGTTGAGCCACTGAGCCAGTCAACCGGGTAGCCCCAAACCTAAGCAAACATAAACAAGTATGCGCTGTCCAAGAAGAGCTTAGCCAAGAGAGTGTGAGAGAGAGTGTTTGTGTGACAGTGTGTCTTTGGCTGCAGGCAGCATTAAAATGGACCACGCATTTTATTCTTTGGTCGCAGTCTGCAGAGATTGGGTCTAGACAGCGCTAAGCGCACAAGAGATAAGATGAAACATTTGCGGCTTATATTCTATTGCTATGCGGCCTTGATCATGGCCAGCGTCAAAGATGTAGCGACAAGGAGAGCAAGCGCTGGGGCAGCGTCTACAACAACGCCGGAATTACAACAGCTCATGCAGCTGGGACTGAGCAATGTCTACAAGGTGCCGCTGTATAGCGATGGTAAATAAGCTGGCGGCATAGCATTCCGTTTACTAATCCCTTAATATTGCCCACTCTAGCACCCAGAGCTGGCGCTGTCTATGATTTTATTGTCGTTGGCGCGGGCGCAGCTGGCTGCACTTTGGCCGCGCGCCTTTCTGAGAATCCCAACTGGCAGGTGTATCTCATTGAGGCAGGCGGCGTTGAAAATCTACTACACCAAATGCCTATTATGGCGCCGTCGCTACAATTAACCGCCTCCAATTGGGGCTATCACTCGCAGCCGCAACGTCTGTCCTGCTTTGGTATGCCGGGTAAACGTTGCGCCTTACCACGTGGCAAACTGCTAGGCGGCACCAGCTCCATCAACTTTATGATCTACAATCGTGGCAATCGTCGTGATTTTGATGCCTGGGCTGCCGCTGGCAATGCCGGCTGGAGCTACAAAGAGGTATTGCCTTATTTTCTGCGCAGCGAGTATGCGCAGCTACAGGGTCTGGAACGCTCCGCCTATCATAATCACAGTGGGCCGCTGAGCGTAGAAGATGTGCGTTATCGCACCAGCTTGGCGCATGCCTATGTCAGAGCCGCACAGCAGGCTGGACATCGACGCACCGACTATAATGGCGAATCCCAGCTGGGTGTCTCGTATGTGCAGGCCAACACGCTGAAGGGACGACGGCATAGCGCCTTTAGAGCTTATATAGAACCCATACGACAGCAGCGACGTAATTTGCATATAGTCACGCTGGCCAGCGTGACACGCGTGCTTATCGATGCCAAAACCAAGTCTGCTTATGGTGTCGAGCTTTTGCATCAGGGACGTCGCTTTGAAGTGCGCGCACGCAAGGAGGTTATACTCTCTGCAGGCGCCTTTAACTCACCACAGCTCTTAATGCTCTCAGGCATAGGACCTGAGGATAATCTTAAAGCCATTGGCGTGCCTTTGGTGCAGGCATTGCCCGTGGGTAAACGTCTTTACGATCATATGTGCCATTTTGGACCCACCTTTGTGACCAATACGACGGGGCAAACATTATTTGCCGCACGCTTAGGTCCTGCTGTGATAAAATCATTTTTGCAAGGGCGCGCCGATACGCTGCTTTCCTCCATAGGCGGTGTGGAAACCTTAACCTTTGTCAAAGTACCCACAGCCAAGTCAGCAGCTGCACAACCCGACATAGAACTGATACAAGTAGCCGGTAGCTTGGCCTCCGATGAGGGTACTGCTTTGGCGCGTGGTGCCAACTTTAAACCAGAAATCTATGAGCGCATGTATCGTGAGCTGGCTGTGCGTCAACAGGATCATTTTACATTTCTCATCATGCACTTTGCGCCCGAATCTGTGGGACGCATGTGGCTGCATAATCGCAATCCAAACGAATGGCCACGCATAGATCCCAAGTATTTCTCTGCCCCCGCGGATGTCGAGCATATTTTGGCTGGCATTAAGGAAGCCATACGCATAACTAAAATGCCGGCAATGCAGGCCATCGGCACTAGGCTATTGGAGAAACGTGTACCAGGCTGTGAGCAGCACACTTTTGCCTCTGATGACTATTGGCGCTGTTCCATACGCACACTTTCCTATACACTGCATCATCAGGTGGCCACCTGTCGCATGGGTCCGGCTAGTGATCCCACAGCTGTTGTCAATGCGCAGCTCAAGGTGCATGGTGTGCGCAAGTTACGTGTGGTGGATACAAGTATTATACCCAAACCTCCAACGGCTCATACCAATGCAGCAGCATTTATGATTGGCGAAAAGGCGGCGGATCTGATAAGGGCCGATTGGCTTGGAGCCAAAGCACATTGAGCTAACACATGTAAATGGGTCAATAAAATGCAAATTGAGAGAATTAATCGAGAAGAAAGCGTTTTAAGTGTCTCATGACCTAACTTAATATTTCAATGCGAACAGCGAACCCAACGCAAGAGTGAGAGAACGGGTTTTGTTTATCTCCAGTTCAGTGGCTGTACGTTTAACGCAAAACGATTGCCAGACGATATGTTATCGATAACACGCCTTATACACGCATGCGCCAGCAAGTTATACGAACTCGCATAATAATTCATAAAAGGGGTTGGGTTCCATAAGCGGTAGGGAGGTTAGAAAACGAGGGAGTATCTTGTTTATATATTTTTTAATGTTATTGTTTGAATGACTGAAACAAAAGCCACGCAGTTGTTTATGGCAATTGGGGGAAAAAAAAAACCAAATAAAAAAAAAAAGAAAAACGTTGACGACGACGACGACGCAGAAAGAACCGTCAGTACTTGGAAGCACTAGTCATAAGTAATTGGCATTTGAGTCATGATTAGCTGCCGTTTGACGGCTTAAAAGCACGCCACGCAATGTGGCCGCATTTCAGTTATGATTATCCAAATGTGTAGCCCGTTGCTGTTCATAATTTTCACGCTTCTGGCCCTGTCAGCGGCAGAGTCGCAGACACGACTCTTGGCACAGCTACAGCAGTTGGGCTTAGTCAATTTGATAGAACACATCGTCAGACCTAATGGTAAGTCTTGCATAAAAAATATCGCGAATTTTAAGCAAATGTGTAAATAGTGCAGTATTTTCTCGGTGCACCCGATAAAGTAATACTTTAGGAATTATTCAAAACTTCCACGAGTAAAAAAAAATCTCAAAAAATAAAATGAGTGAAGCAAAGTGCTCGATCCCTTTTCATAAGCGTGCAATGAGTAAAGTGGCCTAGAGTTTAAACGAATTCAAACGACGGTATTTTAAATTTGGGCTGTATTGTGACAATAAACACTTAGATCTCATTTCCAGATATAACTTGTTTAACTTGAGTATAACTTTATCGTACCGATTCCTAAAATGTTCTTAACAAATTTCAGCAGCTCGCTGCACGACGTATTATTCAAAGTAAAGGCATTTTCAGGCACTGCGCGTCCTTTTTGTACTTCGGATTATCCCAAGCCGATTTATAAATATAGCTGCTTGTGTCAACTCATTGGAAGATTTTTGATCATTATATTATTATTATTATAAGTAATGCGGAAGATTTGCAGCTCGACCTGTAGGCCTATTGTGTCCCTGTTTTTATCACAGCAAATATCTCTAAGTCTAGCGCTATCTATAAAGTTTAGTAGTGTGCCAATATTTATATGGTGTGGCTCCTTATTATATGATTTATGATCCTGCTGCTTCCCAGCAGTGCCGGGCAGACTCCTAATATATGTCTCACAACTTCGTCATACGCTTTGTACAATCTGCAAGTTTTATTTGAGTATATTCCCAGTTAGGTGATAGTTTAACCTACAGTAAAGTGTTGAGAATTCTTATAACAATTCTTAAATGTAATAAATTCTTAAATTCTTATTTTTTTAAGCAGTTTTGAGTCTATAAAGCCTTATAGGCTGCTCGAGTACTTTCTTCTCTGTAGTGCTTCTTCTCTCCCTGATATAAGGGAAATGTTTCCGTCAGTCGCAGCTGCCTTCCCATCAAATTTTTTTTTACCCGTAATCCGAACGTGGCCTGGTAACAAGATTAAAAAAAGAAAACCCGATTGTGTTTGAGGAGACCATTTAGCCAATTACGGTGGAGCAAATAGTAAGAAACGCTGGACTTCGAACCTCCGAAACAATATGGGGGACTTCATCGCAACTTCTTGCATATGCAGATGACAAAGATATAATCGGTAGATCAGTTGTATCCATGAAAGAAGCTTTTGTGAAAATAGAAAAGATAGCAAAAGAGGCTGGATGGTTAATAAATGAATCCAAAATAAAAATCCTTTTAGCTGGAAATTCGCACTGGGTGAGGCGGTTTGGACAAAATATAACCGTTGACGATTATAACTTTGAAGTTGTTGATCAGTTTAAATATCTTGGGTCATACATTAATGCTACTAACGACTGTCTTAATGATATCAGGGAAAGAATTAAAGCTGCGAACTCCACTTTCAGCTCGCTCTCAACTCACTTGAAGTCGCGTCTTATTAACAGGAATCTTAAGATCCGACTGTATAAAACAATGATCCGACCTATATTAACATACGTATGCGAGGCATGAAGGCTGAGAAAGTCGGATGGGTATCTCCTGGAAAGAACGGAAATTTTTGCGAAGAATTTTGGGGCCGGTAAGGGTCGATGACTCTAACTACCGTATTCGTACCAACGAGGAACTGCAGGAGATATTCAACGATGCAAATTTATCCGCCTATATCAAGTCGCAAAGGCTAAGATGGGCTGGCCATGTCGCGAGAACACGCAACCCGATTCTTAAGAGAACGTGCTTTAACCGACCGGATGGAAGAAGAGTAGTTGGGCGACCGCGATCACATTGGATTAATGGAGTTGAAGCAGATTTACAGAAACTAAACGTCGAAAATTGGGAAGAAGCGGCGAAGGATAGAGACTATTGGAGAGAAATTGTTCGAAAGGCCAAAGCTGAACTGTAGCTGTAGCGCCAAGGATGATGATGATGATTTAGCCAATTATTGTAGAATGAAGTGCCTTGATTGCTACTTGGCTGATCTCTGTTTGAAAAGCGTAGCGCTTAAGATTAAAGTACATACAACTTTCAATTGAATATATATCTTTCAAGCACAAAAATAGACCTGTTTTCCCCCAGTGGTAGTGAGTATCCTTTTTCCGTTGCTAGTATTGTTGCTACGACTCCTTCACCCATAAGGCAGCCGTTCGTATACTCTGATATACTCTTTTGAATTGTCTTATAGACTCTGCATATACCTTTCAATTCCGTTGTATTACTGAGTCCGGTTTGCATCGCGTCCCTCGGCAATGTTATCTCGAAAAGACGCTTGGAAAGGGTTATCATTGCTTAAGCAGTTAGCCATTCTAAGTGTGTTTTCAACTGGGTCACAACGTGAAAGATGACGCCAAGAGCTGTCTTAGGACCTTGTCCGCATTTTAGCTGTGATACATACGCAGGCTAGCCTATGTATTTTTCCTGACTATTGGCCCCATATGTGACCATAGATCTGATAACTGCTGTATAAATCCATCGCAGTATTTTGGCAACGCAAGGCCGGGTTTTCCCCGCTAAGGCTCTACAGATCGTAAAGGCCCTTGTGGACTTTATCGCTATTTCTACATTGTGTGTTCTCCATAATAATTTTTGATCAAAAGAATTGCACATGAATTTTAGTTCATTTTTTGATTGTATCACTGTACTACTTAAGGCGATAGTTGTCATCATATCTTGCTGCGCAAGTTTTTATATAATATATCAGATTTTCCATAAGTACATCCACGCCGGACAACTATATTTCAAATGGTATAAATCATAAGTTCTCACGACGACATTTTCTTTGGAACATGGAAACTAGTTTAGAATTAAAAGGAATATAAAATATGTTGTCAGGCAATGATAGCTTATTTCGCTTTAAATTAAAGTTTTCTTTAGGCAAAAACAAAAACGAAGTAGTAAAATCTGGGCCAGAAGTAGAGAGAGACTGCGTAAAAACAGTTCCCAGACAGAAAAGCAATGGAACACTCTATCTGGATTGCTGCATATCTTAAGAACCAAAACTGTGAACTTTTGCTTTGCTAAAAAAGCAATTCTAGATAAGAACCCCTGTTTTAGTATGAGTCAAGATTTAAAAATGAGGCTTGGAGGCTCCCAGCTCATTGCAAGGACATTCGCATTCTAATTCTAGACATCTTCTTTCACAGTACCCCAGCAACATGGCAGTTATGACTTTATTGTGGTTGGTGCCGGTGCGGCAGGCTGCACCTTGGCTGCGCGACTTTCCGAAAACCGCAACTGGAAGGTTGCGCTCATCGAGGCAGGAGGCGTCGAGAATTTAGCACATGTCACGCCATTGCTAGCCGGGCAGCTACAACTTACAGCCTCTAATTGGGGCTACAAGTCGGTGCCACAGCAACTATCCTGTCTGGGCATGAACAATCAGGAGTGCGCTCTGCCCAGAGGTAAGGTCTTAGGAGGCACCAGTTCTATCAACTATATGATCTACAATCGTGGAAATCGTCGTGACTTTGATGCTTGGGCTGCTGCCGGCAACACCGGCTGGAGTTACAAAGATGTACTGCCCTATTTTCTGCGCAGTGAGTCGGCACAGCTAAATGGATTGGAATTTTCTGCCTATCATAATCACAGTGGTCCGCTTAGTGTGGAATATGTGCGTCAACGCACTGAATTAGCAAAAGCATTTATCAAGGCCTCAATTGAAGCGGGTCATGCGGAGACCGACTATAATGGAGAGACACAGCTAGGCGTGGGCTATGTGCAGGCTACAACGCAAAATGGACGACGACATAGCGCTTTCAGCGCCTATATAAAACCCGTGCGTGATTATCGTAGCAATTTACATATATTTGCCTTTTCACGCGTGACACGTGTGCTTATAGATGCAGACACAAAGTCAGCGTACGGCATAGAGTTTCAGTACAAACGAAAGACCTATATATTCAAGGCGCGCAAGGAGGTCATACTCTCAGCCGGTGCTTTCAATTCACCGCAACTGTTAATGCTCTCCGGCATTGGACCAGCGGATAACTTGCAGTCCATAGGTGTGCCAGTATTACACAACTTACCGGTGGGTAAGCAACTCTACGATCATATGAGCCATTTTGGACCAACTTTTGTGACCAATACTACGAGACAAACATTATTTCCTTCACGCATATCCTTGGCTGATGTAACATCATTTTTACTAAACAATAATCCCAATACACGTCTTTCTGCTATTGGAGGCGTTGAAGCCTTGGCTTTTCTCAAGGCAGCTCGCTCGCAACTGCCAGCCGACTGGCCGGACATAGAGCTTATATTTGTAGCCGGCAGCCTAGCCTCAGATGAGGGCACAGCACTTAATCTAGGTGGTAATTTTAAAAGGGAGATCTACGAGTCTATGTACCTTCCATTACAACAAACGCAGCAAGATCATTTTACATTACTGGTAATGCAGTTTCATCCACAATCTGTGGGTCGTTTATGGTTGAAAAACCGCAATCCCCTAGACTGGCCACGCATAGATCCCAAATATTTCCAAGTTGCCGAAGATGTGGAATATCTGCTGGAGGGCATCAAAGCAGCTATACGTATTACGGAAATGCCTGCTATGCAGGCCATTGGTGCTAAACTTTTGGATAGACGAGTGCCGGGCTGTGAGCAGCACACTTTTGCCTCTGATGACTATTGGCGCTGTTCCATACGCACACTTTCCTATACACTGCATCATCAGGTGGCCACCTGTCGCATGGGTCCGGCTAGTGATCCCACAGCTGTTGTCAATGCGCAGCTCAAGGTGCATGGTGTGCGCAAGTTACGTGTGGTGGATACAAGTATTATACCCAAACCTCCAACGGCTCATACCAATGCAGCAGCATTTATGATTGGCGAAAAGGCAGCGGATCTTATAAGAGCCGACTGGGATGGTCAATAAAATATGGTTATGTCTTAAATGTATGGCTTGCGAATGAGGATTCTCTCTGCTAAACACTTCAAAATCGAAGTTCTAGGGAATGAATTAGGTAATAAATAATTTCTTGAACTGAAAAGGAATATTATGGAAATTCCTCTGAATTTGGGCAAACTGCATGGCACAACTTATTAAAAAATAGGATGACTCAGGCAGAACAGAGAAAAAAATTGATGGGCGGAAGAGCTTTCCTCATATATTTTGTGTATTTCCAACGACTTGACTTCAATAGAAAGATCAAGGATGCTTATGGAATGTTCTGACATACTGCTCAGTACCTGCAAACTAAGTCTTTCCAGAAACTGTGCGCCTTTTCTTAGACAATTCAACATGCCTAGAAAAATATTGGTTAATTTTTGTATTTTCCACCGCTGGATGTTGAAAAGTGGTTACAAAAAATTACATTCGAATAATGGTTAAATATGGTTCGATGACGTCGAAGCAGGTCCATCATAAATAAGATGAGTATGCGTAAAAAGAACAGAGCTTGGTAGAGAGTTAATTAGATGGTACTTGATTTTTAGAGTAGCTCAAGTTGTCAGTACAAAATGTAGAATAATAGACCCAAATCTTCTTTGTTCGATTCTGCGCAAAAGCACTGGAGTTATTCCCACTAAATTATTGATAAATTAAAGATATGGCATCGTAGTTAACTTTAAGCTGTAGCCCCCGATTTCTTTACTGAATATATTTATAGAGATTTCCATTTTAACTTGGAATGACTAACGCCAAGTGGCCAAATTAATGAAAAATATTTAAAGGGTGATTCTTTTTGCAACTTACTTTTTGGCAATACTGTTTTTAACAGCTGAAGCGGCTGAAGGTAAGCAATCTTGTATCCATGTCAAATACGTAAATTTCGTCAATTATAGATCATACAACAAAATGCAAGCGAAAAGGGCTTACAGCTGGATTCAAGATTCTGGGCAAAGGTTCTTTCTCATTTTTTCGTAAATAAGCAAACATTGTGGATACTTTGCTAGATTAATCGACGCATACTTCTTTGAAGATGACATTGGTGCTGCAGCGTGGATCAATGAACTGGTTTATGGGGCATTGTTGAGTTTCTGTACTAGAACTGGAAAAAAATGGAATTGAACACGAAGTGGCTCTGGCGGCATACGGCTTTATGGCAAACCATACCACACCATAAAAAAGCACTACCTCGCGAAGCAATGAAGCTAATGTTCCCAAAACTATTGCTATTACCTGTTTCACAGAAATTTAATTACGCAAGACCTTAAGTTGTGGGAATATTTGAAGAGAATGGAAATTTAAGTTGGCATTACTTTTTAAGATGGCGACCGATTTAACAGCTGTCACGTGATTTATTCTCAGTCTGGTTTACAGTCAGTGGTGATCGATATAGTGTCATGATTATTAACTTTTTCATTCCTGAATTGAACAACCATGATGCCCAGGAGCTGTGGTTCGAATAAGACGGCGCAACATGTCACACAGCTCGTGCCACAATCGATTTATTGAAAGACAAGTTTGGTGACCGCCTATTCTCATGTTTTGGACCTGTGAAGATCTTTTGGTTTCTGTGGTGCTATGTAGAATCATTGTGGGGCATCGTAGCTTAGTGGGTAATACACTTGCCTTCTAAGCGCGGGGTATGAAGGGTACACCATAGAACCAAGCGGCATTCATAGCTTTTCGGCGTACAGCAACAACACCAGCTAGAATGATGCCAACAATTAAAAGACTGTATCGCCCAGCCTTTCCGCGCAGCCAAGCGCAGACGCCACTCCCAGAAGGCGTCAGGTGGCAGCCCCACCACTGGGATAAGTCGCATCTGGCCAATCACCAGTTCGATCGAAAAACTCAACAGATTACAGAAACCAACACAAAAGAATTAAACATAAACGGCTCCCCAAATTCGATGACGTCCAAAGGCATTTTCAAAAACGGACACGAATAGGACAATGGAACGTTAGAACCCTAAAGGAACCATCAAGATTAGCACAGTTCGAGGACACAACATGGGACAGAGCTAAACAGACGGCGCAAATTAGGGTTCGATGGATGGCTCTTGTAGAGGCCCTAAGTTCCCAAGCGGAATAATAAAGAAAAAAAAAAATGTAAAATCATTGGTCTAAGCTTAACCGCTTAACCATTTGGAAGACAACATTCGCCGTGTTATTGCCGATATAGTAACACAAATATTGGAAAAAGTCAGCGAAAATTGTACGTCGAGATTGGACTACATACGAGCCAGCCGTGGTCATATGCCAGAATTCGTACTTAAAATGATATGCCTTTTCTTTCGTATAAATAAAATTTATATCAATCAAATTCGTTGTTATAATTTAAAGTTCTGTACCTCTAAGAAAAAAAACACCCTTTACTATAACAAATTTTAGTTGATAAGGCCAAAAGTAAGTCGTTACCCTCTCAGTTATCATCAGGTGGCGATTTTGTATTTTTTATTAAGCTTTTCTTTGAGGGTTCGCGTATTTGCGATATTCCCTCCATGACATATTCTTTTATGTCAAAAATCTAAAGACCAATATGCACTTTAGTTTATATGTTGTGCAACTAAGGTCTAAAGCTGCATTCTTTACTTATAAAAACAAACTAATTGTTGGGCTACTATCTCATAAACAATATTTTTTCATATGAAAACTCAGTAGTTTTAATAACTTCAAACGCATAGACATAAAGGGTGATTTTTTATTTAATTATGTTTTTGTCAACATTTTTACGTGCCTTGTGTTCAAGTCAAATACGTTCAGTTTGGTAAATTATGGACAATGCATCGACGTAAAAACGAAAAGCGCTTACAAATTTTTTAATTTTATTTCAAAATTGTTGCTTTCTAAGGCAAATGCCATTTCTTATATGTCGCAAACACATATCTAGTTATCTAGATAGAATTTTGATTAAAGAAATGATTGAAAGTACTATTATCTAGATTCGCGAACAAGCAAATTTGCAAAATTTGGATTGAAGAATAACCGAAATGATTGCAAGAACCATCGCTGTATCTTGAAAAACAACACTGTTTTAGCGCTGTACTTCTACGAAGACGACAACGGCCGGAACGTTATTGTGAATACAAACATATTGATTTTCATTGGTTAATATATGTCGACAAGAAGATAATGTGACATAACACCCAGCCGAGTCGAGTCCAGTAAGCAATATACTTCACGTCTAGACTATTTTTACTAGGATATTATTAAGACTTATGTCTAGTCATGGTCACCTACAAGAAACATACTGCAAGCCAATGTTGAAGAAATTATTTGTGAGATTACGCCCAGGAGCGTATGTTGAAGGGAGTATGTACAAATGGGACCGATGAATATGGTTCCATGCTTCTATCAACTCGAATACAAATTTATAAAATTTTAAACATCAAAAAGCTAATTGTAAGCTGTTCGCAATGATCTATATATACAAAAGTTTGGACTACTTTATATATATACGAATTTCGAACCGCTTCGAACTAAGAAAATATGAATGTAGCAATATAAAAATGAGACCTTCATATGTAGAACATATATATCATAAGTGGGTCAAGGTATTATACTGTAGCCCCTAGAAAACATATAATCATGCGGGTTACCAATATGTATTTCATAACACAATTTCCCAAGCTTTAATGGCCTAATCGATATGTAGTTATAATATGGAAGCTATTGGAGCTGTACAATAAGGTAAAGTTTTTCCACGTAATACAACGTGGTTCGGGAACCTTAATGCTTTTACTCATAAGCGAGTTAATTAAATGAAATTGCCTAACGAGTGGCGAATTGTCAAGCACACATGCCTCTTCTTATGACGTTGATGCCACGTATAAACTCGTTGGTAAAAATCGTACGTACAGTCCAAGCAACGCATTGGGGCCAAAGACAGGGTGTGGGCCTCTGCCACAGAGTACATTAACCCAAAACACAGAGCGGGTGAAAGCCGTATATGCCAGTTGGTCTACAGCTTGGGGGTTGAAAGATATGTATATCCTTTGGCTAGGCATAGGAACGCACATAGAAAGCCGTATATATACATAGAAGGCATGGGGCATGAAAATGACGTCAAACGGGGTGGTTTGTTGTCGGATTGCGGCGGTGGCGGTGGCGGTATCGGTGGCGGCAGTCATGAAATAGTCAAAACATGAAACACGACACTTGGATGCTGTGAGAGTTATAATTTTTTTCTTTTTTTTTTTTGGTTTGTTGGGGTTGAGAACGAGATGTTGTGAAAGGGCAGAGCAGCAAGGGTGGCGCATACAAGTGGTTATGCCCGAGTGTGTGCGTCACTTCCTTGTTGCTGTCGTTGTTATTGTTATTATGCGAAAAAATTCAATATGCATCAAAAGGCTTTGATGATATGTGCGCCACACTGCCACTGCACTGCATTTGCCAACTCATTTGCAAGTTGTCTGACCCAGGCACGACTCTACAGACTCTCACACTTTCATGTCAACGACTCGAAGATTAACGGAGTATATTGGGTTCGTCACAATAAATGCTGCAGGGATCGTGTAGAGCAAATAACATCTCAAAGCATAATTTTTCGATTTAACGAAATTGTTTAAATAAAGATAGGAACTTGTATCACCTCAGGAAGTTCATTAGATTATGTCTGACCGGCAGTCAAAGAAAGCGAGTATTACAATATAATGCGATCTATCGAAATGCTCAAGTAAAAGAAAAAAGATAGATTTATATTTTTTTTAGTTAGGGCGAGTAGTACATAGCATTGTTTTTATTTCACTTAAAATATTTTTCGATTTAAGGAAAACTTAACTGGATCGAAGACAGGCACTTAAACCACCTCAGGCAGCTCATAAGAATATATCTGACCTATAATTAACGAAAGCGAGTAGTATCCTACACGATTATATTTGACTTATAATATAATACAATCTATCGAAATGTTCAAGTAAAAGAAAAAAGATAGATTTATATTATTTTTAGTTACGGCGAGTAGTACATAGCATTGTTTCTATTTCACTTAAAATATTTTTCGATTTAAGGAAAAACTTAACTGGCTCGAAGATTTATTAAAATGTAAGGGTATAACTTAGTCCAGTTGACCTTAACATTAGACAAGTTAAACATTCTAAAGTTATAAAATAATAGATAATAACGAGGAAAAAATATAATAAAACTAATCCGTATTCCTAGCCTGATGGGTGAATTTTTTATAAATGTGCACCGTCTCATATCTGGGGCTAGCCAGGAACTTGGATTTACAATGTAAAAGATGAAAACAGAAAGTAGCATATAAATTTAAACATTTTTTCCAAATAGAAGCCAAAGAACGGCGTTGACCAAGATGGGATTTTATAGTTCATGATTGGTCAAAGAAGCTCGACTTGGGGAATCAAGATAAGATAGTATATATAAATAAATGGATTGGATAGACCGTTCAAAGGAGACGAAAATCGTAGAGGTTATTATAATTTACGATCTTTAAGATCGAAAATTACGAGTTACTCTGGAACTCTGAGATTACCACCTCAGGCAGCTCATAAGAATATATCTGACCTATAATCAACGAAAGGCACTTATATCATTTGGCGTAAAGTATACTTTACGTTTCTATTTGACTTATAATATAATGCGATCCATCAAAAAGATGAAATACAGGAGAAAAAAAATTGCATTGACATTATTTTTAGATAGAGCGAGTAGTACATAGAATTGTTTCTCTTTCACTTAAAATATTTTTCAATTTAAGCAAAAACTTAACTGAATCTAAGAAAGGCAATTATATCATCTCGGGTAAGCCGAACAGTAGATCATATATCACTTTAAATATTTTTCGCTTTAATGATATGCTGAAAAGTAAGATAGGGCGTTATACTACCACCTCAGGTATGGCGAAAAGTAGCTCTAACGATTTTATTTTAAATAAAAGAATCGAGAAATATTTATGTGAGTTTAGTTAATATTCACAAAACTCTGCTAAGAAGGAAATAAATTAATGCGAACTATACCTTAAACGATACAAAAAGTTTTTGATAAAGTTCTTAAGAGAAAACAAGAAAGCGAACTATGCCACTACAGAAAAAACGAGAAGAAGCTCAATTAAGTTTAAATTTGAATATTTTTTTAGCTAGAAGGATTTGTGCCACTTTAGCTAGAGTTCCTAAACGCTCTTACGATTTTATGCAACTTTTAATATTTTTTGATTTAACGGAATCTTTCAAAGTAAGAAAACTACTTGCTTACTGCCTTAAGTAAGGCGTTCCTATTTCACTTACAATATTTTTCAATTAAAAAAATTAAAATTAAAGAGCAAGAAAGGGATTTATAGCGCTTTAGGTAAGGTACCTCATGCGATTGTATCCAACTTAGAATTTTGTGCGATTTGCGAAATGTTTAAATCAAAGAATAGAAATAAAAAATTTTCCGTTAATTTAAGTATTTATTTCATTTAAAACGTTTATCGATGTAACGAGAAGGCAAGAGCGTGAGCTTTTCAGGTAAAATGAGTAGTATCTCAGACATTTGTATTCCAACTGAAAATATTTTTCAATTAGAAATGCCGAAATAAAAGATATAAAGCGAATTATATCACTTAAGGTAAGGTGAGTATCGAATACAGCTTTTTGAGTTTTTTAAGAGTCTCAGTGAAGACATGATTCCGAAGCAGCCTATAACATCTGTAGCGAGTTCCTTAAAATAAATACCATCAGATAGCGCAAGCGAAACAAATGAACAAGCCTTTTCTAAAGAAATTTCGTGAATAATATATTTCCGAATTTTTCTTGTGTTTAATATTAAAGTTTATTTATTTTAAATTAACAATTAAAGTTGCTATTTCTTTCTTCAAAATGCTTAAATACTCTCAATGACAAAATCTAAAATGCCTTTCGATATAAATTTCGTGGCGACGCTTAAGACTCCGCTGACATATCAAACGTATTGGCTCCCCAAAGTTACATTGCTTAACTAAGAAATTAAGAAACTAAATACCCTCAAATTATTGTTAAAAATTTGAATATACTCTAGATGAACCCACTCGTCTGAAATTTATATATAGGACGGATCAACAGTCGTAAAACGAAATAAAAAGCCTATGAAAGCACAAAAACTATTTTCGCTCGCGAACTTAAGGGCTTTCCATAATTGCTCTATACCTACGCCAAGAATTACATGATTTGTTTTGAACTTAAAATATACAATTTCTATTGCGAAAATTGATTTTGGTATATCATAGAAGGTTTACCTTCGACGTGACGCTGTGGAACCTAAGCTACAAGAGCTGCAAACTCCCTGAGTAGAAGTTTGTTAAAATGCAAAGGAACTGCATTATGCTAAAACTTAAGTTTGCAACTTTGGCCTATTTTGATACTGTAGCGTTTATAATTCACACAAGTTTACACAGGATAATTGTTTCTTGTTTATCGTATTTCAGCGTATTCATTTTTATGGAAAATTCTGTTTTGTGCCAAAATCGTGTTTAAACTTTTTAAGAAAATGCGTTGGCATGAATTAAAAAATTTCATATAAAAGCCAAAGTTAACAAAGTTTGGATTCCCAGTTATTTGGGTCTATCTAGTAGCAATGCAATAATAACTAAACAACAAGTTAAAAAATGTCATAATGTTATAATGAATATCTTTTTTTTTTGAGCAACATTAAATGAAGGTTCTCTCACTTTAGATAAATGGCGATTTTTGAGGAGGAAAATAAAGTGATAAAAAACTAATATTTCCCCTAAAATTTAAAATAAATATTTATGGTCTCATAGTTCAAAACTCTTGAAGTTACGTTACAGGTAAGAGATTTTTTTTAATCCGTTTACAGACACGCAGTGTACAATGAGATTGTACGGGGTCTGCTAACAGACAAAGATGTGGTGAATCTCGCCATTGAACAAAATCGAGCGACACTACTGGATATTCATCGTTCACCCTGCCATAATGAGGTCCAAGTTGCAATAATGCAACTTATAAATAGAAAAGCAGTCGGTGCTGAGGGACTTGTTGTGAGAGTTGTTTTAGATCGGCGTCGACGGGCTGATATTGTTCAGAAACATGACCCATGTTGTGCTGCGCTGTGGACGTAAAGGCATATCCGAGCTTTTCCCAAGTTTTTCTGTGGTACGAATTATTGTAATGGAGCCATTTTTCGTCATGACGTAAAGAAATCCTTTACGTTTATGCCTTTGGAACAGCTTTTTACAAAGCAAAGAAACATTGTTCGACAACTCTCGTTTACAAGTGATACGAAACCCAGCGTTCTTGCTTCTGAATTATAACCATAGCTTTGGCACCTTTTGACACGGCCTGCCGAGTCTTACTTGCAATGAATCTAAGCATAAGCCTTTGAAACCCGTCTTGGTCAAGTAATTCTTTCAATTCTGCACGCTTCTACCTAATCGTATGAGGTCTGTATATCATATGCGAATCTCGCGAGCTCAAGTATTACCCATAGCATTTTTTAGAGTGTATAACATATTCGCTGTTATACCATAAAGTAACACATTTGTAGCATTCGCTTTTATGGAATAGAGCAAAAGCCTCGGTAGCGTAGTGGACTTGTCTACTTGTCTCTAAGCCCAAAAGTCGTTGCTACGATACTACGCTACCGCACTGGTGTATTTGCCTCGCACTGGCATGGCTAGCAAATAAACGCCTTGTGCCTAATATTATCTTTTAATTAAAGTTGTAGTAGATTAGGGATAAATACATCCCCATGCGATCACTAAAACATATTCACTTTTTTAAAATGGAGTACCACAAAAGTAGCAACCTATCAGCTTGCTTTACAGAGTGTAATACATTCGCACTTATAACCTTGAACATTACTGTCTGATTGTTTGCAGTGTATAACATATTCGTCATCACAAATTCACTATATGTGTCATGTCAGCATGCGGTTTGTAATTGCTGCATTTGAAATTAGTTCAACGATAAAGAATGGGAAGTCCCCGTAGTTGCATGTGTCGCCGGCTTTAGGGGTTTAGGTGTGGGTGTGAATGAGTGTGTGTGTATGGTGGTGGTGTGTGTGTGTGTGTGTGTGTGTGTGTGTGAATAAAGTTAATGACGCCACAAAACGCTTTGTTGTTGCGGCTCTAGAGGCTGACAGAGCAATCCAAATACCCCCGCCCCACATATAGAAGCAACCATTGTATAGAGCTTACCTGAAACAATTAACGCCTCATTCGGACCCGTTGTGTGTATGTTGCCCATCTTTGACGGCTGCCTCCTTAGCACTTGCACTTTTTGTTACTCGTTTTATTTATGTATAAATATATATGCAATATATAGTTAAATATATTTATATATATAAATTTAGTATGTGATGTGTTTTATTATTGCACTTGAAACACTAAAAATAAATTGCTGCACAAGAACAAAAATTATTAAAAAAAAAAAAAAAGTGTAATTAAACTGACGGCCCAAAAGCATGCAACAATTTTGTTGCTTGCTTGCTTGTTGTTGTTCGACAACTTGTTTGTTTTGTTTTGCTATTATTTGCATTTATTTGTATTTTTGTTTTGCAACAATAAGGGAGAGAGAGAGAGAGACAGAGTGTGTACTTGCGAGAGTATAAACAATTAAGCTAATGCACGCGCGAGTGTATGAGAAACTTTAGATTAACCTAGTAAATTAGCCTGGGTGTTATGGCCGTGTTGGGAGGGCTGGTCTCTATATACACATATTATTTTTATGCGATAAAATAATAATAGTTATAAGAATAGCCAGTTGAGTCAACCTTGTCAACGTATATGCTGCAAAGTAATGCACTGGCTACACAGCCGCATAGAATTTGGCCCAAAACGCGCCGCCATTGTATATAATATATTTGTTTTATTAATTTCAATTCAGAGAAGAGAAAATAAAAAAAGCGAAATCCACCCAACAATAATATTCTAATAAGACTCAATATATGTACGTCCGGGCGTCGGCATGACGTAAACTGCTAAACATTGAGCGCTGCTGGCTGTTAGGGGCGCGCACGCGGGTGTGTGTCTCGATGGCTGTGCCAATGGCAGTGGTGTGCACACTGGGCATTGCTCTGCTCCAGTGCCCACTTTGCTGGCAAACAGCCCCTGTTCGTGGGTTTTGTATTTTTATTGGCGCCAGCACTGCGCTGGCAGCGTTTTTAATAAAATTGTCAAAACTTGTGCTGCCGCAGCGGCCCAGTTGGACGAAGCTTATCAATGAGCTCATCAACGTGCAGTTGCAGCGTTTTATTACAATTTTATAAAACAAAAACAATAAAATATACAGGCAAGTTAGAATTAAATAAAAAAGTAACCCCCCCCCCCCTTCAACAACACGGCACACAACAGGGTGGAACTCGCAGAGTTTTTGAAAGTAAACAACATTGTATATTTCTTGAATTCCATTCTGTACATCTGAATGCTTTGTTGTTAAACAAATGCTTAGACGCGCTTTAAACACAATTATAGTAACGTGCTGCTAGTTTTATTTATTATTAATTAAAAACCTTTAACCGGCGCGCGCAAAACACGGCCACAATTTTGTTTTTGTTTTGTCACAAACAATGTGCAATTGGCACTCATTATAGTAAGCACATTTTGCTTTCATTTATTGCCAACACTTAAGTGCACTGCGCTTTGTATTTGTTATTAATTATTTGTTCAAACACAGAAAAAAAAAATAAAATAAAAATGGTCTCAGCTTAGAACAATACCTTTGCCGCCGCACAAAAACTCCAACTAACTAGGGTTGTTGCTGCGCCAGCAGCGTTAGGTGGTAACACTTGTGCGATTGCCAGCGGCTATCGATATATCGATAGTTGGCATTATCTATTGGCAGTTTGTCATTCAAATTTATTTGTCTGCAGTGAGTTTGAGTTTGTTAGTTTTTTATGCGCTTTAAATTTTTATGCAAATTATTTTTGATTTATTAGTATTATTAATATTGTTTAATTCTTATTAAATTAATTATTGTTTTTTTTTTTGCTTTCTTAGAAAAATTTAAATAATCCCTACGAAGTTGTTACTTTGAGCATGCAGCTTTATTACTTTTGCTAATTATTTATAAATTAATAATATTTGTAACAATTATTTTTTTTAGTTTTTTACTTGCTTGAAAGTATTTGTTTTTATTCGCAGACAACTTTTAAATGTTGCTACTTTGAGTTTCTCAGCTAATTAAATGCAGCTTATTATTAATAATTTAGCACAAGTTAATACTTCAGCTTTGTTAAATATTAATTGTCTATTTTTTTTATTTTATTTGTACGCAACTTATAAATAATCGTTACCCTGTTGCTACTTTGAGTTTGTTAGTTAATAAAATGCAGATTTAACATTCTTTATGGCATGATCAAAAATGGTTTTAGACATTCCGTTGACATACCAGCGGTTTTGGCTCCACAATGTTACATTACGTAACTAAGAAATCAAATAATTGTTAAATATTTTGAATATACTCTAGGTGAACTTACTCGTCTGAAATCTGTATATCGAACAGATCAAAATTCGTAAAACGAAATAAAAAGCCGATGAAAGCACAAAAACTATTTTCGCTCGCGAACTTAAGGGCTTTCCATAATTGCTCTATACCTATGCCAAGAATTGCAAGATTTGTTTTGAAATTAAAATATATAATTTCTATTGCGAAAATTGATTTTGATCTATCATAGAAGGTTTACCTTCGACGTGACGCTGTAGAAACCTCCGCTACAAGAGCTGCAAACTCCCTGAGTAGAAGTTTGTTAAAATGCAAAGGAACTGCATGATGCTAAAACTTAAGTTTGCAACTTTGGCCTATTCTGATACTGTAGCGCTTATAATTCACACAAGTTTACACAGGATAATTGTTTCTTGTTTATCGTATTTCATCGTATTCTTTTTTATTGAAAATTCTTTTTTGTGCCAAAATCGTGTTTAAACTTTTTAAGAAAATGCGTTGGCATGGATTTAAATGTTTCATATTAAAAGTCAAAGTACAAAAAGTTTGGATTCCCAGTTATTTGGGTTTATTTGCAATGCAACAAAAACATTCAAGTTAAAAAATGTTATTTTAATGAAAATTTTTTACGTCGTGAGATGAAGAAATCCTTTACGTTTATGCCCTTGGAACAGCTGGTTACAAAGCAAAGAAACGTCGTTCGACAACTCTTGGTTTCAAATACGGAAGCCAGTGTTCTTTCTTCTTAATTATTTCTATGAACTTGAGGCGTTTTGACTTGCTGGGTCATCTGGAATCTTTCAATTCCATTAGCGTTTGGAACGCATATTGATCAAATAATACTACGATCCCAATTTAATTTATGATGGTGATGGTATTGCGTACTTTAATTGCAATATTCCAGAGTAGGGTGGACGAGTGAATCATATAGCAGTTTGGTTGTATAGGGCCCAATAATTGGCCCAACAATTGGACCAACGCTTCATTAATGCAAGGATAGTGGGGTTGCTTTTTTAGGAATATTTTAAATTATTGAATTTAAGTTTATGATAATAAAGTAAAGCAAAGGTCAGACCCATATCGATGCGATCCAAGGTAAAAGACTCTAAAAGAGTAACTTTTCAGATAAGGGGCACAACAATAAAACGTCATAAAGTTTAGTTTCGATTTGTTATCTTAGTATTTAATTTCCAAATGAATCGGTAAAACCGTACTTTTGAAATTAAACCCATTTCGAAAAAAACGCATTTGGACTCAACGCATTTAAAATATGAAAAGCATCGCATGCTCTAGGGGACATGCAAAAGGAGCCTTTTCTTAAGTGTCATTATAATTTAAAAGTTCATAACATTTTGTGCTCTAATATTACGGATTCGACTTGAATGAATATATAAATTATTAAAACAAAGTAAACAATAATAATTATTCCAATAATGTTTTATTAATAAACATATAAACATTTCTGATAGTAATTAAAAATATAAACTCAACAAGACTTTCAAAAATTATGCATAAAAACTAAAATAAAACTAACAAATTTGCGATTATTAGCCTGAAGTCATTTTTGACAAGTCGAAGAGTAATTTCCCAGGTGTGTGCTTGTAATTCACAATTAGTTTAATCCGAACTATTTACTAAATAAACTAAACTTTTTGAGTAGGTATTGGAATAAACTATTAAGAATAAATATAATAAAATGTGAAAAAGAATAAATTTGGCGTATACAAGATTTGCTTGAGATCCACAGAGGGTTCAATGTTACTCTGTTTAGAAGTTAAGAATTTGATTTTATAGTAATGTGAACAACGTCTAATCAATTACATCAAAACACAAAATTTCTCAGTTGTAAAGTTGTGAACAGCTAAGCTCTGAAAATTACAGTTCACTTGCTTAAGCTATTGTTGTAATCAGGAAAAAGCAAATAAATGAAACAAAAAAAATTACGTCAAAATGAAAAAAAATTGAGATGAAGTCCAAATAACACTGCACTTCTGGGTGCACAATTTTATTTATTATAAATTAAAGAGTATCCAATGGTCATTATTTTGGAACGCATCTGTTTTGTTTGATGGCAAACAAACTAAATCAATCACTTTACAATATTCAAAATAAAGTTAATGGGGGTTCTTGCACGCACCCATCAGCTCGTCGCCGCCACCGCCACCAGTCTTAAACAACTCTGCAGGCGCCCCTCAGCAGAATCCCAACGCCATTCAACCCGATAACACGAAATAAACTTTTGATTTACAAGGCGATCCTTAAGCCAATCTGGACATACGGGATCCAACTTTGGGGAACCACGCCCATATCGAACACTAAAATTATTGAAGCGTTCGAATCTGAGGTACTGCGCATAATATTCTATGTGAGGAACTCCGTCCTTCATACAGACCTCAACGTGCCCACTATCCAAAATACAATCGGCGCCTATAGCCAGAGGCATCTTAACCGACTGGAAAACCATGACAACCTACCTGCAGTACAGCTACTTGACAACAGCAATCAACTCTGGAGGCTTAGAGATTCCACCCGCTTGATTTAACCTTCCGTTTCGAAGCATTGTAAATATACTATTGTAATTATAAGTCAGTCATTGTTATTATAATTGGGAAAACCAACATCAATGTAAGCCTTAAAATTTAGTAGACAGATTCTAAATTAAACATATATTATACAAAAAAAATAATTTAAAAAAAAAACGACGATGGGAATGTAGGAATATGCCTAGTAAATGTAGAAGTCACCAAAACTACACAGTAGTTCAACACAGAAATTGAATCAAAGGAAATAATTACGAGTAATGGAATTATCCTTCTATCTCCCGACTGAAAAAGCAACAGGCACAGATGGAGGGCGCTTTTAAGTTAGCCCACAAGCATGAATAGCTGGGAATCTAAGCGTTCTCTATCCAATACCTTAATCTTATCGTTCTCTGTGCAATAATGCATAAATGGGTTCCCAATTATCTAAGAATCAGAAGCATCGCTTACAATCAAGGCTTCCATCTAGTATAATGTGGGAAGGACTGAAGCCAATACAAAAGCAACTGAATATGGTAAAAGCCTTGGAAAACGCAATCGAGTGACAAATGAACATGCACAATAAGTTCATAGCATTCATTTATAATTATTTCGCATATATGATGATGCTATGTCTAGTTTTGGCAGCCCTACAATGTGTGCTCGGTGTGAACTGCTAAAGAGCAGTCCTAAGCGCTTCACACCAAGTTGACAGCGCGACAGTAGCTTGGATTTTCGATGACCATGATATAGAGCACATTAAGACGTATACTCCTGTTGAGCGCCTTGTCGTCGTATCTTCAGCGTAGTCCGAATCACTGTAGCAAGTCAATTATAAACTAAATTTTCTCAAAACAAACCTAAGTCTGTTTTTACACGGTAGATTGGTTCCAGAAGAAGCCGTGTAAAAAAAGACATTGATCGTTTACAAAAATGGGTGATTTGTTCCTAATCTCTAAAACCTATTAAAATTAGTGAAAAGCAAGAATTTTTAAGAACAAGAATTCATGTTTATTTTATTAAATCAAATATATAATGCTTATTTTCACAAGCATAGTTATTGATGATAAAAAAGATATGAAGAAATCACCGATTGCCTAATTGCAATTTAATTTTTCTTTATAGTTCTTATTGTGGCTTTATTTAAACCGAACGTTTTACCAAGAGCAGTTGAGCCTTCTCCATTTCGAAGGCGATTTTTAATTTTAATCTTGGTTTCCAAAGAAATTGCCTTCCGTTTTAGTTTTATATCTGACAATTCCTTTTAGGGATACATAAAATATTTAACAAAATTAAAAAACATAAATAACTGAATAAATACAAAATATTTTTTGGCTTACCTTTTATCTTAATGCGTTAAAATTAATTTTAATGGAAAATCAAATTTGCCTGCCTTCACAAAATATTAACACGTTTCAATTGCTCTGGCCGGAAAATTTTATTGTATGCACATAAAGGGAATTCCCTTAAATTAGTGCTATTCACATTTGCTTTGACCAGTAAAAATTGTTTATACGCGCTAAAGGGGAATTCACTTAAATCTTTAAGCTAGTGTTCGCAAACTATTGATACTATCGATGGTTTCAGACTTTTTTCTTTCATAAATACTTTTTTGTGATATGAACATAGTTCGCAAAAATTAAATTTGACAAAGAAAATTTAAGTACATAAAATTTCAAATCGTGCTAAATGGAATAAAATCGTGTAAAAAAATTAAAAATATTCAATTTTCAAACCGTGTTATATCAAAACCGTGAAAAATCAGACTTTGTACCTTCATCAACTGTTCCAAATAGATATCTTAAAATTCGCTTAACAGCCTTTACATGCTCTTTTTGATATGTATGCAGAAAACGACTGGCGTACGCAATTGCATATACCAGATCTGGTCTAGTCACCATAGACAGGTACTGACAGATAATGATCCCACAGCTTCACGTTAGTTGGACTGTTGCGTGCCTTCCTCAGCCAGAATAACACCTTCCGCTTCGCAACTATCTCAGCAAACCGTTGTAGTAACTTCTAGGCATATGCCTTTTTGCAAATGTGGATTTTGTCCAAATCGTTGATTGATCTGTATACCTGGAAAATGAATCGATTAATATATTTTAAATTCTGAATTAAAATTATTTATTAGCTCATTTGCCTTAGTTACGAGTATTCCGTCATCTATATATATTGCCAGTATTATTTTATCTCCGCCAAAACTGCCAAGAAAAGTCCATGAATCCGAGACACTTGTTTTCTTTCGATTCCAACATCTAGATGCTTGCTTTAATCCATAACTTTTTATCCAACTTGCAAACTTTTTCAGTTCCTGGTCTTTATATCCAGCTGGTTGTTGCATGTAAGTTTCTTCCTCTAGGAATGCTGTGACCAAGTGCATGTGACATTGCCAAAATTGTTAGTAGCTAGCGACTCGATTTCCTAATTCATGGCACGCTGCCACTACGCACTTAAATCACATAAGGTCGCCTCTTCAAATGCTTGGTTATTTGTAATTTCCATACCATTTGGAAAATTATATCCAAGCACATTTTTGCCTTCATCTTGGGTGGGATACTCGCATTCTTGAATTTCAACCTTGGCTATTCTGTCTTCAGGTAAGCCATCGGCTACTTCTGTGTGTGTGTATCTGTGTCTGTACCTCTCTTATAATGACATCCCTAAAAAATTTCGATTTTCCATTCCTGTGGCATCCAAATTCTAAAACCCTTACAGTTCTGTTCATATCCAACAAATACACTTTACTTGGACTTTGCATTCAATTTTCTTCTCGTCTCTTGGGGTATATGAACATATGCATCCGATCCAAAAACTCGAAGATTAGATATATCATTAGGCGTCAATTTACTTTGCTTGCTCCTTAACATGTTCTTATCCTTGCTGGCACATGCGCTCATGCCAGAGTTGAAGTGTTTTGGTGTTTCAGCAACGTTTGCCTCTGGCGACGTGTTAATCATCAGCAACAGTTTACATAGTTTTGAATCGTCTCTTTCGCCTCGCAGCCACAACTTTCCATGTTTTTCAAATCTGCATTGCCTTACATATGCTCTTGAAGTGTAACCCTTGTCTAAGCTTGATTCCAGGCACATATAATACATCAGCAATATATTTTAAATTCCAAACCTTACCATCATATGCTTTTACCACAATATCGCCTTTTCCTATAGCCTGCACAAGTGAGCCATCAGCAATTCTTACATCCGTTGGTACCTCCAATTGTCTGTAGCTTTTAAACCATTCCATGCCACATGTCACATGGTCACTTGCCCCTGAATACATAAACCACATGTCTGCCGGTGGTATCGTCGGTTGTACGAACATATCTTCACTTATGCACTCATCCCCGCATGGATTCTGGCAATTTCTCCTGTTTGGACACTGTCATCTTTAAATTTTCTTGACTCCTGCCAGTTACTTTGCCTTTGTACATTTTTGCCTGAAAATTTCTACTGTTTAAAATGCTGAACGCCCAGCCGAGACTCCTCCATACATAACCTCGCAGTCAATATTTTTAGTGTGCGCTGCTCTTCCACGAAGCAAAGCGATGGTTGTATTGCTCAGGCAAGGTCATCAATATTTTTGTCATCAACATTATCTCACCAAGATTATCTAGCTGCCTCGCAATTTTCTGCAACTTAGCAATATATTGACGTCTCCGACTTCTGCTTTCCAAAGCCGCATACATGTCACTTAACCAATCCCGGTCCAGCTGCAGTAGGCTGCTCATCAGTGCCGTTGACTTTGTCCCAGAGACCACTAGCCCTCAACATAACCTTCACCTGGAACTTCCAAAGAGTCCAACCTTCCTCTCTTCTTAACATTTTCCATCACCAAGATATCTGCCTGGATATTAAGCGTAGAATCACTCTTGCAAATAGGCGCTACTATGCTTTTTGTAAGCAGAGATCGCTCCCGACCGACAAAACTAGGGCTCCACAATATGGTTATCCTGCACATGCTGTTATATGGCGCAAAAGCATGTGTTGTTTCACAAACAGATGCAACTACGCTTGAGGTGTTCAATATGATTCTTCGTAAAATGTTCGGTTCCCTCTAGAACGACATAGATGTCTGCGTTGGCTTCGTCATGTCGTTCGCTTGGACGAAGACGCTTCAGCGAAGAATGTGTTCGATGCGAAAGCCGACGTAGGTAGCCAAAGGGACCAACAAAGCTCAGATTAAAAGACCAAGTGGACCAAGTTTCTGGGAGATCCGGTAAGTAAGTGAAAAACTAACAAATTAGTGGAAAATATTTCAAATTTGCTGCGCTGAAAATACGTAGATGATCAAAACAACTCAGCATCAAAAAAGTACTACTCTAAAGTTTAGTACTTCAAAATAATTTAGATTTCTCTGTTGCAAAAGCAGCCACCTAAAAGATTCCGATTCTGTTTCAATTTCTGCTAAAGCATTTCCCCATCTACATATGCCCTGCACCTAAAGTCCAGTGCTGACTTAAAGCGCGTATTTGATGTTATGTAACTCAACTTAAATGTTGTATTTTTTAAAAATACTTTTAAACAAGCCAAGTCGCAATTAATAGTAATAATTGCAATCATCGATTAGCATTTGTGCACATCGATAAGTTTAGCATTTATCGTTGACAGCAACGCTGCCAACTGTTTACACATTTGTTCACAAAACTCAAGCGGCTTGGCAGCAACAGTCGGCACTGTGCATTGCACAATAATACAAAAATAAATTTCGATACGTAAATTTTAAAAATTAGTTTTAATTACTCAACAGAATGAATAGAATTTGCCAAAACATAATACGCCAAAGTTTGGCCAATAACAGCGCCAACAAATCGACTGCTAGACGCCTACTGCCGGCAGCGTTCAATATGCGTTGGTACAGCGCCGAGGCCACACCGCCGGCAACAGTTGATAAATCCACATTGGACAAGCTGGTGCGCACCAATAAAGTGGTCATATTTATGAAGGGTAATCCACAGACGCCGCGCTGCGGCTTTAGCAATGCTGTGGTGCAAATAATGCGCATGCATGGCGTGGAATATGATGCGCACGATGTGCTACTAAATGAGGCACTACGTCAGGGTAAGCAGAGTGCGCAAAGCACTATTAAAGAGCAGTGTTTTGTTAATATGTCTTTTAAATCGCAGGCGTCAAGGACTATACCGACTGGCCCACCATACCGCAAGTCTTTATTAATGGCGAATTTGTGGGCGGCTGTGATATCTTGCTGCAAATGCATCAAAGCGGTGATCTTATTGAGGAGCTAAAAAAGGTGGGCATCACTTCAGAGCTGTTAAAAGCAGAGCAAGCCGATGATAAAAACAAATAGTCATAATATGCAATACGCTTTAATTGTTAAAACTCGTTGAACTTATTGCTAATAAGATATTGCTAACAAGTGCATTTGTTTTGTTGTATTAAGTGGTTGGCACACCACTGCTGGGCTGCGGCTTTACTTGTGATGCAGTTGGTGTAGTACGCGCATTACGTTGCTTACGTGCCGCATCAATATCCTCTAAAGCGCGCACAATCTGCACTTGCACGCCCTGCTGCAAGTCATTTACCTGGAATAGCTGGCGACACTCTTGCTGGTAATCCTTATTCACCATATTCAGCACTATTTTATTTAAACTCTGCGCTATGGAGCTGCGTAACATTGCATCTGCAGGAACTGGATATCGCCTGCCACAACTGCGTCTACGCTGCACTACGTTTTGTTTATTGATATTGCTTCCGTCGGAGGACATTGTGCTGTGCGCACTTCTCTAGTCGATTTGTTGCTAAATTTCGAAATTTTCAACCCAGAAGCTTTTTGAAATCGCACTAATAAACGGTTATTCGATTTCTCTTTAACTTTCCAATAAAATGGTTAGATTTAAGCTTTGAATTTCAAAAAGCTTTGTTTTAGTGTTGCAAAATCTTTCGAAATGCAGTCAGCCGTTAATTAAAAATTTGAATAATATTCGTTAACAAAGCTATTTGTTTCATAAGAATACGAATTAGTAGCCAAGAGCTTCCACTTTGGACAAAAAAAAATTTGTAAGCCGCACAATGTTGTTGGTCTTCTTCGCCTTCCAAAAACTACAGCTCGATGATGCCACCGGCACATTTTGCACACCAAACAGCGAACTTTGCGACATGCATATTCGTTCTGAGCTGCCCAGTGTGCTGCAGAAAAATCAAACAACGTGGTAAAAGATGCTCTGCAATAGCGTCTTAGCCAAAAGTTATATGACCACATGCCGATAGGACCCAACGGCCGGTTAGTTGGTCTGAAAATGAATTTTACGATAAACATTATTATACGCCTCCTTGGCATCCAATTAAGATTGCTGCCTTGGTAGCATAATTCTAAAACACGGTGACGCTTCAGCACAGGCAGCATTCAAGTTTGTTGTCCCATATTTGGTGATCCCATGATTAATCGCTACGCACTTGTCCGAAATATTTCAGCTGCACGTGATGCCAGAGCCGCTCTGAAATGGCTCTGTAACTTGGCTGAAATATCTTTGCAAGAAGTGTCGCATAATCTGGCCAAATACTATATCAGATGTGGACTGCTCTCACTCACCAAATGCGAATTGGTCAACACCACCATAAAGAGACCGAAGATAAATGGCTTTCTAATGGCACAACCCACAGGGCGAACATAATCACGTTGAGCATGGAACAATGAACCACATGGCTGGCTAATTTGTCAAAACACCACAGCAAGCTGGAAGGCTTTACCAGCATTTGGATATTAAACCACAAGCACTGCAATACAACCAGTAGAGCCGTACCCATGATCAGAGCTGACAAATCGTTGTGTTCTATCTGATCAGCCAGAGCAACCGATTAACCTCTGGCAAGGTGTCATGCCATAGCCACTCCCGATTTAAACTCCAAACATTTAAGTGTAGGTAAAGCTCTGTATGCTGCCGAAAAAGTCTTACGGAGCATGCCCCTCGTAATATACCGTGATATAACAACTCTCCTAAGATGATAAAAATGAACAAAGCAGAGTCCAAGTTTGGCCACTCACTGATGCAGTCGAACTGAATCTGCTCCACAGTTTATTTAATGTGGCATGTGACATTGCTGTCTTAAATCCACGGTGGTCAAATATGCAGCCTGCGTGTACATATAACACAATGAGACTGGTTCAATGCGCCAACTAACGTCCCTTAGTGCCATAGCCGAATCGGAATTTTCTTTGGTACCAATTCGGCATGCATACTATCGGTTGTGCATTCCCCCCTTGGTTTGGAGCGAAGTGCATCTATCAGTTCTTCTGTTTTATGGGCAACAGCACTCGGTTGAGAACGCAACTCCACGTCGAGCCACGCGATTTGGGGGTATCAACCACAGCCACCAGGATACCATAATGAGCATACTTGGATCATGCTCAACCCGTGGCACCGAAATTGCAGAGCTCGTTAACCCTCTCTTTTAGGCACGACAGACTCGGAATTGGGGGACACACACGCAAGTCTTGACTAAAAAGCCCGGGAGTGGTTACGACGTAGTATAAATATGGCAAACGGCCAATGTCTCCAGTACTCCAGAAATGCATCAACTTCCGCCCATTTGGTGAATACCAAGTCCAACCAGATGCCGCAAACAGTGGGCAAACATGAAGTGATGCAGCCTGCTCTTCCTCGACCGACACTAGCACAATTCGCCTAAATCTCTATAAGTTAAAGATACCGCAGTTCGGTTTCGTCTATAAAAAAAGATATCTTCGGGCTTCACCTTTGGAGCGATGACAGCATAGCCGAGAGAAACAAATGTATTTTATTCTTCTCCCAAAACCCATGTTGTCTCACTTTTCGAATTGGCCTATGCTCAGCAGGCATCATTTTGCTGGATTATATCATAGATCCCACTGAGATCCTTTTACTGCTTGTACTTTTTCACCATGATCTGATTTCCTATCACGTGCATTGCGTCACCTTCTAAATGTTAGATCATCAAAGCAGTATCTTCTTCCATTTTTATAATATTTTCGCGTACCAGCAGCAACCTTTACAAGATGATCCTCTGCAGCATTCCCATCAAAACCCAGTTTTTTTTAGTTTACTCAGTAATTATTAATTAATAATACAATAATTATACATTATATAACAGCATATACAACATTTGACCATTATTGTGTGTGTGTGTGTGTGTATGTGTGTGTGTGTATGTGTGTGTGTGTGTATGGTAGAATCCTAGTCCTGGTCACGGGTCGTAGTAGTTATGTGATAACGTTCCAATTTGCTTATTAGTAAACAATGATAAAAAGTGTTAAAAAACGTAGGCGCGCGCATTATGCTAAGTAGACAGAGACAGAGAGAGAGAGATAGAGAAAAATTCTTGAATTTTTCACATTGTGCGTTCCTAACTCAATCCAACGGAGTACACATGCGCAGGATACTCGGATAAATACTCAATACTTAAAGCGCACTTTGACAATTTCATTGATTCTCAGACAAACGACAGCTTATCCATAATGGATGATGTATCCAAGAGCATTTCAGAGCTGCCGCTAAGTAAATCGTATAGCTGATGTGGTGCCTCGCCGGCAATGGGGCTACCAAAGGGAAAGAACGATGATAATGTGGAGAGCTGCAAGGTGCCGCCATTGACACCAACGCCAACGAAACCATTGGCGGCTGCAGGCAACGATTTGCGACGACGCTCAACGCCATCAACATATTCGATGGGCGTATCAGCCTCCGTCTCTGGCAGTTGTTTAGGCGGTCTGGTCTCACCCAAATACTCGTAATAGGCATCGGGCAGTTCATCAAAGTTTTGTAGCTCCAGGCAACGCTGTACCTTTGCTATATTGCTTAGCACAAGCCTATGGAATAGATCAATTTGCGGCTGACCACCGCCGCGTATATCCAGCACAGGCAACCAACGGTAGTAGCATTGATCCCAAACAGCCAAGTCGAAAATACGATATGCAGGCACCAGAAAACGATCCTGCGGCACTGTGGATTGTGTAGCGAATAGTTGTGGATTTATGGTATAACGCTGGTTAGCAGGCGCAGCGCCGGCATTCAGCTTATGACCCACAGCCATTGAGCGTCGTTGTTGATGCATTTGTGCAGCGGCATCGCCACGCTGCCGCTGATACAGCGGATTTGTAAAAAACATCTTATCCTTGTCCGAGAATTGTTCACTCCAATCCCAGACAGGACGCAACACTAGTTTAGACTCGTTAACAGCACGCTGACGTTGCGCTTGCGTATCAAACTGGAACGTATCAAATATGGGCATAAAACAGGCATCCCACAGCGTGGTCAAATAAGTTTGCGAGAACTCAAACTCGTCGGGAAACTGCTGCAGCAGCTGCCAGACTGCATCCAAAAAGAGCAGAAACACTGGACTTTGTTCACTATCCAGCGGTTGATCGCTTTGCGTGCCATAGACCAGTCCCAGGCGTCGCTGAAACGGATGTTCTAATGCAATCCATTCCTTCTGCACCAGCGATTGAAAGCCATCGATGGTGCGAAAATGCGGATCTAGCAGCAGCTGTGTCAGACTCGAAATGACGCAACATAAATCACGGCCATTGGTTTCCTGCAGCACACACGTGGTGGCTGCACGCAAAGTAGCCGACGCTTCGCTTGCATAGCGCAGGCAAAGTGAAACGTAGAACAACCAATTAGTCTTCTCCAGTAGCGCCAAATACTTATCATCCTGCAGCATAAATTTCTCAGGAGTTTCGGGCGTGCATAGGCGACGCAACTTTTGATAGGCACGCAGCACATCCTGTATGCTTGGTAGACGATCTGTTAACTGCAACAGCTTAAGCTGTTTACGCTCATCACATTTACGCACCAGCTCCAAGGTGATATTTTCCACTTTGGTATCCTGCTGTGCGGCTGGCTGCAGCTCGGCTAGGCGCACCAAGGAAGCAGCGCTACTGCCATAGCTGTACACCCAAAAGGCTGCACGCGAATCACAAAAAGCTCGCGACAAATCCAAGAAACGCTCCACTGTGCAACTCTTGGGTATGACAAAATGTGGTGGCAGCGTATACTTATTTGCATGTAGCTTATTTTGTAGCAACGGCACAGCGCTGGCGCTGACCACCTGCCATTCGGTGGCACCACAACGTATCAGCTCACGCGCCCAGTCATTTTTGGTTGCATACATGCTGACGCCGCTGCCGGCGCCGCTGGGTTTGGTTAATGTGGAATAGTAGGGTTCACGATAGGCATAGGCAAAGCTTAAATCGTGTCGCGTTGGATAGGCAAAACGTACCAAGGCCGAGGCAATAGTTTTGCCATGATCACTGGTGCCGCTCAGTTTGGATTCTTGCTGTTGAAAGGCGAATTTGAGTAAACGAAAATTCTTGCATATTATATGCAGGGCAGCTATGCGTCCCGGCATGCTCTGTTGCTTGTTGGGATCCAGCTTCTTGCGCTTGCTACCTGCCACGCGTACTGCATGCAAAGCACTTGCCGCACGCCCCAATTCGGCAACGGTATAAATCTGATCGATATTGTTCAGCGTGACCTCATTGCGTCCCAGATAGGTGTTCTCTTGGTACAAATCGGACAGCGGCGGCGTTGCGACCAATGCAAAATTGGGCGATGTACGCGGCGTCAGTGGCACAAAAGCCAACTTAAAGTTGGTCACACTAAGCAGCCCAAATGTGGCCTCTTTATGATTAGGCTGCTTACCGCTGACACCGCTACTCTCCATGGGCGCTATGGGTGAATACATGTAGGCTGGCGCAGACGCTGCAATGCGTTCACCCGGCAGCAAACGTGGATTGGCCGAATGATGCACATCACGCAAATCACTAGGCAGACACCATTCATTGGTATCTGCGGTGGCGCGTAAATCACCGGCTGGCGGTGCCACATAGCTGGTAAACGTATTGCGCTTGCGATGGTCTGGCATTTCGCTGCCGCCAGTGGCCATAGTTTAGTGTGTTAGTCAGCGTGTGGTTGTTGTTGCTGTGCTGAATGCCACCGCTGCTGATGTTGCGCCGCTGCTGTCTGGGACGTTGTTTGAATATTAAATTATTTGTTATTTCCGGTGTATGGCTTACGTTGTTGGCGTACTCGTTCTGCTTGTTGTTGTTGTAGCGCTGTGGGCGCACTTGCAACTTTGCGTTTCCTTTTACCCTCAACTGCTGCCACAATACCACTAGGCCAGCCGGAATATGAAAGAAAACAGCAAAGGCACAAGGCAAAGAGACAGAAACAAAGATTGAATTAGAATTATCACAAAAACGATAAGTTTATCAGTTGGTCGCCTTACCGTCGCTGCTGCTGCTGCTACTACACGGTGTGCGTTGCTTTTTCTTTGTTTTTTTTTTTTTTTTTTTTTTTTTTTTGTTTCTGGCCAACAATGATGTATTTTGTTAATAACTTGTCATCTTTGTGCCCATATAGTATATGTATGCTTATGTATTTATTTATTTTGCTGCTGCGGGGCTACAATTAAACGCCAACACACACACAACCGTACGGCAACTTACTAGCTGCTGCTTCAGTCTTTTTTGCCAATCACAACGAACCGCAGCCGTTTGAGTATAATTATATTTTCGCCTGTTATCGAGTACTTTTGTTTGTTTTATCGTTGTAACGATGCTCAAATGCTTAGCGACAATAAAAATTGTTTCGTTATTTTTGAAAAATTAAATGACATTAAAAATTTGTTATTTCAAAACAGTATCTTAAAATTAGACTCATTTCCCAATTTGTCCAAAGACAAAGCATAAAGATATCTCATTTAACAGCTGTGCGAACCGAACTGAGACCTAGAGTTTATAGCCAAATACAAACGACGGTGTCGTCTATTAATTGAGATTTACTTAGGCAAATAGCGTCTATACATAATTTAAATTTTTTTAGTCTTATTATCTATACCATAATAAAGCTCTTTATAGTTTATTCTCTCAACTGCGTTTTCCTTATGCATCAGTAGCGTGGTCTATTCGCATAAATCGAAACACTTTTTTTTACAGGGGAAAAATCGCGTAAAGCGAGTCCGACTATAAATAAGCTTTTCAAAATATTTACCAAACACAATAAATGGCTTTATGTTGTTAATAAGTTATAAACGTAACGTTAAGCAATAAAAACAGGTATTTTTTTGAAAGAAAGTAAATACATTTATTTTCAAATTTTAGTATGAACTTTTATCAATTGTATATTGATGAAGCGGGATAATTTTATTTATGCAATTGAAATCTCTACTACGATCAGCTATTAGTTTTTTAAAGAGCTTAGAAATGGTTAGATAAAAGCGAGATGGGCGTATAATTAGTCACCCTGTCACCATTCAGTCCCGCTTTGGGAATAGGAATAATGATGGCCCTTTTCCAGGCAGAAGGCAATAAGTTGATTAAAACCAATTGTAATTTTTTCAAATATTGGGTCATTGAGTAATTTGAGTAGTCTATTAGGGAAGCCATCAACTCCCGCAGACAGTTTGTTATTTCGCCACATAATAGCCTTCTTGCCATTTTTCTTCTTTTTCTCCATTTGCGTTGGATGGACCTTTCCGCTCATAGAACTTATGGCCTTTATCTGCAAAAAAGTGAAGCAAGTGCGATCCTCGTTCTTATCAAAAGTGTTACCATTTAAGCAGTTTTGCTAAGACTCGAACAAATGGTAGTCTGAGGGTGCAAGGTCATGGTGGGTGCATCAAAAGTTCTCTGCCAAGCTCACTCAGTTTTTGGCGAGTGAACAAAGATGGAATATGTCACCTTTACCATTGACCAATTCGGGTCCCTTCTTCTTGATGGCTGTATTCAGATTGTCCAATTGTTCACAGTAGATATTCGAACTAAACGTTTGGTTTCTAGCAGGCAACTCAAAATATACCACACCCTTTCAATCTCACCAAGTAGACTGCATGATTTTCTTTTGATAAATATCAGCCTTTGAAGTGGTTTCTGGCGGACAATGATCGTTTTCGATTGACGTTTTTCTAAACAATTTATTTTTCATCTTCAGTTATGTTTTGCTTCAAAAACGGAACACATTTATTTATTAAACGTTGAAGCGATTTGTTAAATGATTTCCTTTCAGTTCATGTGGATGCCTCATGCTTCGCCTTTGGAGCGATGACCATAGTCAAAGGGGAATATAACAAGTATCATGAACATGTTTGGTTGCTTGTGGTATATTAAACATCTCTCCATCAATCCAATACTATGCCATCAAAGCCTTGAATTCGTCATTATCAACTTCACTGGGCAAATCTTCCGAACGGAATTTGACCAACACTGTGTTTCTTTTAAGGTTTTGCCACCATACAAATCACGCAGCTTTTTAGCAACCCAAGCTGCATTTTGTACTTTACGGAAATATCAAAGTTAAATATGACGAAAATGCTCTTTCGTGGGATGGATTACATCATTATAGAATGTGCCTAAAATTTCGGCTCCTTCCTATTTTTAAGCAAAATTAATCGCTATCAGTTTCAAATCATAGTCTCTTTTTACGAAACTGCATCTGTTTTATTGGTAGTTAAAATCATCTCATTAGATTCTGCTTCTACAATTGTTTAGTTTTAATTTGAAAAAAAATTTCTTTAGTAAAATATTCTGAAATAGAATTTTCTTGTTTATTTTTATTCGTAATATCTTTGTAGAAATTCTTCAAATAGTTTTAATAGATCACCTGTTTGAAATTTAAGATCACGATCTAAAATAACATCTGCTACTTGTTTATGGTTTCATAGTTTTCTTTCTACAACAAGTTACTCTTGAAATTCTTCGTTGTCAACTCTAGCGTAATAGTCAACACTATTTTCATAACAATTTTTAAAGTTTTCCATTAAATCTGCTGCATTTAATTTGTCATCTTGCATTAATTCATTATAATCTGCCTGATTTATAACGCGATAAAGACTTCTCCACATAATTATCAACTCAATTATCTAAGAAAACTCTCCCTACAAAGAAAGAAGTCCCTAAAGATTTCCAACAATCTCCTTATATGACACGCTTATTCAGGCATCGGCAATTGAAAGAGTTCCTTCTTTTTCGACATGATCTAAAATATATAGCATTGTTATATAGAGGGCCTTGAAAGTTGAAATTATACCTTGATCTTCACTGAATTGCAGCAGAGAAGTCGTATTTGTAGCTAAAAACACAACTTCAACATTATCATGCTGCAAGTTTTGAGGGTATTCTGGAGCATTTTCAAGAACTGAAAGGATTTTAATAGGTAACCGTTTTTCCGTTTCCGATTAAGTACTTTTTCACATCAGAGCTGCGTTAAAATACATCGCTGGAAATTTCAACGTGGCGTTTTTTCGTCATCATGATCCATCAGTACGTAAATCTGGTATTCTTAAGTCATACCTTGCAGGAAACTAAAGGGTTACAAAGTGCAGACCATTAGAACCGGTAACTATATATGTTTTGTTTTCAATTAAAATCTATATTATGTATAATATTGTTATTGAGCTAGATATACCCAAAATATTTTAGAGATTAGCTCATATCGTGAAAGTAATTGTATATACAAAGTTATTAATTAAGGAACAATTTTATGACTATAACTAATAACTATTGATAATTACAACTAAAAATAGTGAACTAAAATAGTGTTTTTTTTTTCTGTTTTAAATAGTGCAATTAATATGTGTGTTTGATTAACTCATCAACAATGGAAATATATGCTTTTGCTGAAGATGAAAAATAAATGAAGAGATTAAAAAAAAAGGGTTTACTTTGGCAAATAGTGTCTATGCAGGATTGGAATCGAAGCATCGACGTTCCGGCTTCGAGGTGAGTACGCTGCCATAACGCCAACGAAGTTCACTAAATTTTCATATTACCTTTTCTACATAAATTTGAGCTCCCATAATATTCTCTGGCAGACAACTTATATAAATAAATAAATAGTAGAGATAAATAGTAGAAGATTTTATGTAATTATGTAATAATACATTTACATAATAAGCTGCATTTATTTTTAATGCGAACTCAAACCTTTTTTAATATGATTTCTCACAAGAAAAAGAAATTGATCAATTCTGAATTAGAAATATTCAAAAAAATATATTTCCATTTGAAAGTAAAATTTTGTACAATCGCTTTGAGCAATACAAATCCCAAAACATTTTCTCTCGAAATCACGTATCCTTTCCATATATGAAAGTCATATTTGGCAACTAAATATCAGAATCGGTCGAATAAGGACTTTGATTCTTTTATTTAAATGTATAGATCGCCTGTCACTTTTTCAGTCATTGCAAATCTGTTTGGACTGCGTCGTGATGGCAAGATAGTTCTATTTCTCGTAATTATTTCCTTTAGTTCAATTTCTTTGTAGCTCTGTGAAGTAATTTCTACATTTATTCTTAAATTCCCATCGTCGTCTCTATGGTATATTTACAATGCTTCGAAACGGAAGGTTAAATCAAGCGGGTGGAATCTCTTAAGCCTCCAGAGTTGATTGCTGTTGTCAAGTAGCTGTACTGCAAGTAGGTTGTCATGGTTTTCCAGTCGGTTAAGATGCCTCTGGCTATAGGCGCCGATTGTATTTTGGATAGTGGGCACGTTGAGGTCTGTATGAAGGATGGAGCTCCTCACATAGAATATTATGCGCAGTACCTCAACGCTTCAATAATTTTAGTGTTCGATATGGGCGTGGTTCCCCAAAGTTGGATCCCGTATGTCCAGATTGGCTTAAGGATCGCCTTGTAAATCAAAAGTTTATTTCGTGTCATCAGGTTGAATGGCGTTGAGAGTCTGCTGAGGGACACTGCCTGCAGAGTTGTTTAAGACTGGTGGCGGTGGCGGCGGCGAGCTGATGGGTGCGTGCAAGAACCCCATTAACCTTATTCCGAATATTGTAAATGTGATTTATTGTAGTTTGTTTGCCATCAAACAAAACTCCACAGATGCGTTCCAAAATAATGACTTATAATACATAAAATTGTGCATCCACAAGAACTGCAATGTTATTTGGGCTTCATCTCGACTTTTTTTTCATTTTGACGTAATGGTTTTGTTTCATTTATTTGCTTTTTCCATGATTACAACAATTTCTTAAGCAACTGAACTGTAATTTTCAGAGCTTAGCTGTTCACAACTTTACAACTGAGAAATTTTGTGTTTTGACGTAATTGATTAGACGTTGTTCACATTACTATAAAATCGAATTCTTAACTTCTAAACAGAGTAACATTGAACCCTCTGTGGATCTCAAGCAAATCTTGTATACGCCAAATTTATTCTTTTTCACATTTCAGTATATTTATTCTTAATAGTTTATTCCAATACCTACTGAAAAAGTTTAGTTTATTTAGTAAATAGTTCGGATTAAACTAATTGTGAATTACAAGCACGCACCTGGGAAATTACTCTTTTACTTGTCAAAAATGACTTCAGGCTAATAATCGCACATTTGAATTTTAGTTTTATTTTAGGTTTTATGCATAATATTTGAAAGTCTTGTTGATTTTATATTTTTAATTACTATCAGAAATGTTTATATGTTTATTAATAAAACATTATTGGAATAATTATTATTGTTTACTTTGTTTTAATGATTTATACATTCATTCAAGTCGAATCCGTAATATTAGAGCACAAAATGTTATGAACTTTTAATTTATAATGAAACTTAATAAAAGGCTCCTTTTGCATGTCCCCTAGAGCATGCGATGCTTTTCATATTTTAAATGCGATGAGTCCAAATGAGTTTTTTTTTCGAAACGGGTTTAATTTCAAAAGTACGGTTTTACCGATTCATTTGGAAATTAAAGATTAAGATAACAAATCGAAATTAAACTTTATGACGTTTTATTCTTGTGTCCCTTATCTGAGAACTTACTCTTTTAGAGTCTTTTACCTTGGAACGCATCGATATGGGTCTGACCTTTGCTTTACTTTATTATCACAAACTTAAATTCAATAATTACATTTAAGATATTCCTAAAAAAGCAACCCCACTATCCTTGCATTTATGAAGCGTTGGTCCAAGGGAATTATTGGGCCTTATACAACCAAACTGCTAAATGATTCACTCGTTCACCCTACTCTGGAGTATTGCAATTGAAGCACGAAATACCATCACCATAAGAAATTAAATTGGGATCGTAGTATTATTTGATCAATATGCGTTCCAAACGCTAATGGAATTGGAAGATTTCAGATGACCCAGCAGGTCAAAACGCCTCAAGTTCATAGAAATAATTAAGAAGAAAGAACACTGGCTTCCGTATTTGAAACCGAGCGTTGTCGATCGACGTTTCTTTACTTTGTAACCAGCTGTTCCAAAGGCATAAACATAAAGGATTTCTTCATCTCACAACGTAAAACGGGTCCATTACGATAATGCGAAAATCAGAAAGAATCAGCAGAAAATCTTCTGAAAAGCCTGGACATGCCTTTACGTTCGCATCCTAGCACAATATTCATGGTGCATTTGGTTCGACCAATTAGGGCAAGAATCTTGAACCCTATCAGCCCGTCGCCGCCAGTCTTAAACAACTCTACAGTCAGTCCCTCAGCATCGACTTTGTTGTTTTTAATTCGCATTTTTGAACCTCGGAGTAGAGTGACATCCATACATTCTCTCCTGCAAGCAGTTTGGAAAAATGATCCCTGCATAATCTCAGTGTAGCCTGTCTTTCTGTAGCCAGATTTTAAAAAAATCTGTTTACCTAATTATTTTACTTATAAAGACTACTCTTTCTTGTAATGTATCGTTAGTGTTTTGAACTATGAGATCATAAACATTTATTTTAAATTATAGCCGCAATACTAATTTTAAATCACTTTATTTTCCTTCTCAAAAATCCGGCAAAACAAACAGGCTTGGCAAAAGTGACAGAAGAGTATGTGCAAATCTATTTTTCAAGCTAAAATTTATCTAAAGTGAGAAAATCTTCATAAAAGCTTTCTTAAAAATTGATATTCTTCATAAAAAAATATTGTTCATAAAAATTACAACATTTTTTAACTTGAATGTTTTAGTTATTGTTTCATTGCTAAACCCAAATACCTGGGAACCCAAACTTTTGGCTTTTATATGAAATTTTTTAATTCATGCCAACGCATTTTCTTAAAAAGTTCTAACACGATTTTGGCACAAAACACAATTTGCAATAAAAAAGAATACGATAAAATACGATAAACAAGAAACAATTAACATGTGTAAACTTGTGTGAATTATAAGCGCTACAATATCAAAATAAGGGAACTTGCAAACTTAAATTTTAGTATAATGCAGGTCCTTTTACATTTTATTAAACTTTTCCTCAGGGAGTTTGCATCTCTTGGAGTACATGTAGTGGAGATTACACAGCGTTACGTTGAACGTAAAACTACTATGATAGATCAAAATCAATTTTCGCAATAGAAATTGTATATTTTTATTGCAAAACAAATCTTGTAATTCTTGGCATAGGTATAGGAGCAATTATGGAAAGCCCTTAAGTTCGAGAGAGAAAATAGTTTTTGTGCTTTCATAGGCTTTTTATTTCGTTTTACAACTGTTGATCTGTCCTATATATAAATTTCAGACGAGTGGGTTCATCTAGAGTATATTCAAATTTTTAACAATAATTTGAGGGTATTTAGTTTCTTAATTTCTTAGTTAAGCAATGTAACTTTGGGGAGCCAATACGTTTGATATGTCAACGGAGTGTTAAGCGTCGCCACGAAATTTATGTCGAAAGGCATTTTAGATTTTGTCATTAAGAATATTTAAGCATTTTGAAGAAAGAAAGAGCAATTTTAATTGCTAGTTTAAAAACAATAAACTTTGAAATTAAAATTAAAGGAAGAATTGTATTGTTAATGAAATTTCTTTAGAAATAATTTCTTTTTTGTTTTGGTATTGGTATGGTATTTTTATGAGGAAACTCGCTACAGAAGGTAGTTCGGAGTAGTAAGGGTAAAAATATGATTAAAACTTTAGAGACAGTAGCTTTGTCAAGGGGTACAATCATCCGTAGAATAGAAGTGCATAGACATTTCCCTTTCCAAGGTGAGACTTGAAAATTACAAATATTTCGCATTTTTTAATTTGTGTCATCATCTCAAATATTTATAATATCTGACAACTAATAATATGTCTCAAATATATTGACGATTAATTAATAATTGTTGTGGAAAAATTTAATCTAGTCTTACTTGTGCAACATACTGTCTGCCGAACTATCAATAAATTCTGTTTTGCTCTGTTTTATAAAAGCGAATGTGTAATACACTGTAAAAAATTGCTACTTTGGTATTCTTGACAATAAAGCGAATTTGTTTTACACGGTAAAATATTATGGAACAGAATATAAATAGAGAATAGAGATAGGTAATTCAACTCGTAGGATTGGTTTATCTTATCTTCATTGCTTCGAAGGGTAAATTGTAAGAATACAATTAATTAATTCATTTAATAAATATTAAACAAATAATCTTTTCCAACATCTTGCTAAAAGCAAAAGAATATTATACCCAATTGGGACACTTTCAAACGTTGATCGCTTTGTAATTGCTTAATTATAATTATAATATTGACGTGTGCGAAAATCATTTAAATAAAAAGGGCTTTACTTCGTTTTTTAACCAAACAAAAAAATTAAATTTTATCTATTTCAATAATTTGCGTAGGTACGTTCTTTTTAATTAAATGTGGATGCAGCATTTATTTTTAGTTTATATTAAAAAACATAATAATCTTTTCGATTTCAAAATAATTGGAGAAAATATACATACATGTTTGCAAAATGTGTTTCAACCTTAAAAATAGTTAATCAGAAAAATTTGTTATAAACTAAAAGTTTTTAGAAGTTATTTATGGTAACTTTAAGATCTAAACTAGAAAAATATTAAGCATAACCAACTCCAAAGTTTGGTTTTTATGGAGCATACCATTCATTCGATGTACAACCTTGATTAATTACAATTTTAAAACAAAATTCAACACTTGGTTACGAAGTCTTTATGTCTTTAAAGTTGAAAATTTGGGATAGAAACTTTAAGAAAAAGCGATATGAAATACGCTGAAACACTTTGCTTCAAGTAAATGAAGTATATTATCTGTAGAATTTGGAGCTCCCACTTTAATAAATATTACGAATGGATTGAGACTGTTCAAAAACAATTTTCTTTTCCGTCTTAGAAGCCTCGTACACCAGGAACCCCAGACCTCACTGATGTGTATTAAGCATACTTAAATCGCCTTCAAGTGCACTATGTAAACATTAAAGAATCATAGCGATCATCAACGAATTCTGGCAGTATTTTAACGAACCAGCAATTGCTGAATTCGATATTAGAAGGTATTTAAAAAACTTACTTTGCAAAATATACATTTTTATTAAATAAAATTAAAATATGAAAAAAGCAAAAAAAAAAAAAAATATATTCTCATGTAAGTGCTTTTACCAGAAAAAAAAATATAGAGTGGGCCTTAAGTTATATGTCAGAATTACAAATCATTTAGTATATTATTTCAGTGTGTGAAGTGTAGTTTTATTTATGTTAAAAGAAAAAAATATTGAAAAATATGTAAGTATCAGATCAATAAGCGCTTGTAATATTAAATAAATTTATTCCTCTTGGCTATGGGTCAACGCTCCAAAGGCGGAGCATGGGGCTATCTCTATTAATAGCTGTTCGATGAGTACAGAGACTTACAGTAATAGAGATATATATTGTGGTAAATTGCGTCCGATGGCGGGTTGTCGGTCGAGAAAAAGCATACCATCACTTCTGCTCCATCGTAAGATTTTTTCGAATACATACGGGAATTTGCCTAGCCTTAAATGTTGTCTATGACACGACACCCTACCAGAGGTTAATCTGTTACCCCAGTTGGTTAGCTAGACCTAGGGGCATTGCTAGTAGGCTATCACTTCGATATCACTGCTGTGCTATCTCTACTACTATTAGTTAAATTTGTTCATGGGCTTTTTTAGGACTTAGGTTTAGGGCTTCTACTAGAGCCTTCTAACGTACCCTGTTTTGTGCCGTCTGTTTAGCTCTGGCTGGGTCAATTCTTCTCCATGTTACCTTGGGTCTTCCGATTCGCCTGCTGCCTTGGGGATTCCAGTCCAGTGCCATCCTGACAATACTGCTTGGATTTCTTCTGAGAGCATGCCCTTTTCAAGTTCGCTATAGGAGGGGAGGCTCACCTGCGACACGAGACAGCTCTGTGTCATTTTTTTGGTGGTAAGCTATCACTCACTACCAAATAGCAGTGCCAAGGTATGGGGAAGCTGGTTACGAACTACCTTTGTGCAGTACGGTCAAGGTGGCGTCATCGTACTCCTTTCCTTGCAAGTGCTCTACATATCGCCACTCTGTCTACTGAGTCGAACGATTTCTTGAAGTCTTTGAACAGGAGGTATAGCGGGGCTTTTCATTCCTGTGTGGTCTGAATCCTGCCTGTTAATATCGAATGTTTTCTTGAAGGCGCTCGTTCAGTAGAGTGGCCAGCACTTTGTAACTAGTGTTCAAAAGTGTGATTCCTCTCCAATTTTTGCAGTCACTTAGGTGCCCTTTCTTGGCAAGCATTACAATGATTCCGCTCTTCCAAGAGTCTGGTACCGTCTCTCGCTGTCCCGTATGCGGTAGAAGTGTGGGTGCCATCCTTGTGTTTCTCAATATTTCAAAAAATTCACAAATAGTTTAATCAGCTGAATTTTGCGGAATTTGCAAAACTATTTTACGCTGAAAGAAAGCATAAAATTAAATAATGAGAGCAGAGAAGTTATTTAATAACATTTTTTTTATGTTTTTCATACTTGAGGAAAATAGAGCAATTAATTTTTTAATGTTTATATAATGAAACTGGTTAATTTTTTTTATTTTTTTTTGGTTTAAAAATTTGCTGCTGTATGAGAAATTAATGTAAAAAGTTAATAGTTGTGTTGTGCCACAATTATATTTCCAGCATTGTATTGCTTAAAAAGATTATAAAACTTTAATACGTCTAGTACGAAATTATTTAGTTTCAAACTTTTAATACTACAAGTTCATTACTATGCTCAAAACTTTTAACTCTTTCCATTAATACAATTATATTGTAGCATTCATTTGTCTTAAAAGCTTATTTACAAAATATAAATATGTATGGCGCGTATTTATTTAGTTATAAACTGTGAAAAGGTTATCCATAATAGAAGTTTCTCGATTTTTTTTGCGTTGAAACCTGCAAAGCCTACAAAGCATTAAATTCTTTAAAATCATTATTCATTCAATTCCAAAATGCTTGGCGGCAAATTATTTCGTCTTAGGCAAAACTACTGACGAGGCTGCCGCCGTTTTGCACAATTTTATTGTTTGTACGTTGAATAGATTTATTCGATATATCAATATAGTTATCTTAATTGGACAACTTCTTTGCAATTTGACAAGTCTTTGCTGTTTTCGTTGGAAATTTACCTTGCTCTGCGTAAAACAGCAAAAAAAATTCAAATTTGCTGCATGTTTTGTTTTAGAAAAAAATTAATTAAAATCATTAATCATTATGCAACATAAAGTTGATATAAAATCAATTTAAAAATATCATAAAATCTTTTATAAAAATTTCAAAATAAATGTATGGCATTTTTAGCTTTATTCTTGTGTTTCGGTTCAATTTTACGTGCAACAAAGGCAGTCGGAAATCAAGCATTTAAAACAAGGCGTTTTGCTATAGTTGAAAGCACAAAATTTTTGATTTTAAAGGTAATTCATAAAACATTTGAATTTTTGAAAATGGCAGCATTCAAGACTGATAGTTTTTGGCAAAATAAAATTTCAAAACAATTTATTTTTGGCAAGTGGGCCGCCTTAGCGCTTAGTTATCGATAAAAGTACTCAAAAATCGATACCAAGTAAAAGCGTGTTTCTTTTAGTTTTGGTTGCAGCAAAAAACCAAAACTAATTTAATAACTTCTTTTTTTTAATAAAACTCATGCTGTAGTAGGCTTTTTGCAGTGGTCGGCTTAGTTTATAACGAACTAATGTTTGTATGTTTTTAATAAAATATTGTTTATTACGTAGTAAGCACGGCATTAAACTTTGTCCAAAATTGCTCAAGTCGGCAACATACGAGCCTGGCAGGTGCTTTAGCAAAAAGCATAAATTAAATAATATTCGGAAATTAAATTGTGCAATGGACGACGATAAAGTGGAAAATAGTGTCGTCTACCTCGATGTTCCCGATCAATCGGAGAATGACAAGAAAATATACAAGTAAGTAAACAATTGTTAGTGATTGTTTGCAAATTGTGGTCCACGTTGCTGATTTTTTTTTCAGAACGCTACTTTTACCAAATGGCCTGCACGCCTTGATTGTCTCCGATCCAAGTCCTGTGCCACACGATGGTTTTACATCATCGGAATCGTCTACAAGTGAAGAGGATGGCTCGGCTGGCACTGAGTCAACTAGCTCCACAACAGAAAGCAGCAGCGCGACAAGCTCAGAAGAATCTACATCTACTAGTGAACAATCCAAAGAAAGCAGCGAGGAGGGCGATGAGAAACTTGCGGCATGTGCTATAACCATTGACTACGGTTCATTTTCTGAGCCACTTAAATATCCAGGATTGGCACACTTTTTAGAGCACATGATTTTTATGGGCTCAAAGAAATATCCAGATGAAAGTGCCTTCGATAAGCATATTAAAAAATGTGGTGGTTTCAGCAATGCCGGCACCGATGCAGAGGAAACAATTTTTTATTTCGAAGTAGCCGAGCAACATCTAGACAGCAGCTTGGATTACTTTACAGCCTTAATGAAGGAGCCCTTAATGAAACAGGATGCCATGCAGCGTGAACGTTGCGCTGTTGAATCGGAATTTCAACAAATTGTTATGGATGATGAGACACGTCGTGATCAACTTTTGGCACAGCTGGCCACCGATGGTTTTCCGCATGGCACTTTTGCCTGGGGCAATATGAAGTCGTTGAAAAAGAATGTCAACGACAGTGAGCTGCACAAACTATTGCATCAAATACGTAAAGATCATTATGGCGCAAATCGCATGTATGTGTGCCTACAGGCACGTCTGCCCATTGATGAGCTGGAAAGTATGGTTTTACGCCACTTTTCAAGCATACCCGATAGTGGTGTCAAAGCGGTGAACTTGACTGATTTTGACTATCGCAAGGCCTTTTCTGCGGATTTTTACGAAAGGGCTTTCTTTGTTAAACCCGTGGAGAATGAATGTAAAGTGGACTTAACCTGGGTGCTGCCACCTATCTTTAAATACTATCGCAGCAAGCCGGATCAATTTCTATCCTATCTCATTGGCTATGAGGGCGAAGGTAGTCTTTGCGCATATTTACGTCGTCGTTTATGGGGTCTACAGTTGATTGCGGGCATCGATGAGAATGGCTTTGATATGAACTCAATGTTCTCGCTGTTCAACATATGCATTTATCTAACGGATGAAGGATTTAAACATCTGGACGAAGTCTTGGAAGCAACTTTTGCCTATGTAAAACTCTTTGCCGACGCTGGTTCGTTGCGTGAGCTATATCAAGAGCAGCAGCTCATTGAGGAGACGGGCTTTCGTTTTCAGTCGCAACTACCTGCCATGGATAATGTGCAACAATTGGCTGTAAATATGAAATACTTTCCACCCAAAGATATACTAACCGGAAAGTCATTGTATTACGAGTACGACGAGGAGCAATTGATGAAGATGTTACAAATGCTCAATGAGTTTAAGTTCAATATAATGGTAACATCCAAGACCAAATATGAGGATATTGAATATACTGAGACAGAGAAATGGTTCTCAACAAAATACACAAGCATACCAATGCCAGAGAAATGGCGTAAGCTTTGGAACGAATCAAAACGCATTGATAAGCTATTTTTACCCAAAACAAATCGTTTTGTACCACAAGATTTTCGTTTGGTTTGGCACGATCAGGGTAAGCCTGAGGTGCCATTGGCACCCAAACAGCTGCTTAAGAACGAAACCTGTGAGCTTTTTTATCGTTTGGATGACAAATTCGAGCTACCCGAGGCCTATATGTGTTTTCACTTTATCTCACCGTTGCCGCGTCAAAGCGCCAAGAAGTAAGTATCAAACAACATCTCTGACGCAGCTCAGATAACTGCTTACTAATTTGTTCAATTGCAGTGATGCCATGTGCTCATTGTATGAACAGCTAGTAAAATTCCAGGTTTGTGAGGAACTCTATCCAGCTATATCGGCAGGACTCAACTATCAATTTACAACCAGCGATAAGGGTATAGTGCTCAAAGTTAGCGGCTACAATGAAAAATTACATTTAATTGTGGAGGCCATCACGCAGGGCATGATGAATGTGCAATCCTCACTGGATGAGTCCAGAGTGGCGGCATTTATACAATTTCAGCGTAAAACTTATTTCAACTCGCTTATAAAGCCACGCACACTGAATCGGTAAGTTTAGCAACAAATAGGCAAACTCCAGAGAACTTTATTAATGTCAATTTCCATTACCGCACAGTGACATACGTTTGTGCGTGCTGGAGAAAATACGTTGGCCCATGATTGAAAAGTACAAGTGCCTCAAAGATATAACCTTGGCTGATCTTACTGAATTTGCTTTGAATTTCCCCAAAGAGCTTTATATACAAGCACTCATACAGGGCAACTATACAGAGGAATCGGCACATAATATTATGAACTCTGTGCTAACACAACTCAACTGCAAACCCATAACTCAGAAACAATTTGTCGAGGATTGGACAGTGCAATTGCCGCGGGGCCAAAAATATATACGTTGCCATACGCTCAATACACAAGACACAAACTCTGTGGTTACCAATTACTATCAGATGGGACTAAACACAGTGCATAACTTAACCATGTTGGATTTGTTGATGATGTTTGGTGAAACACCATTGTTTGATCAATTACGCACCAAGGAGCAGCTGGGCTACCATGTAGGCGCTACCATACGCATCAATTATGACATAGTCGGATATACGATTACGGTCAATTCACAGGAGACCAAGGTGACGGCAAACTATGTGGATGAGCGCATTGAAACTGTGCGCATGAAATTGCTAAATATATTACTTAAATTACCTCAGAACGAATACATGCATACGCGTGAATCATTGATCAAGCTTAAGCTGATGGCGGACATGTCACTGGAAACGGAAGTGATGCGCAATTGGTCAGCAATTATCAATGAGAATTATTTGTTTGATTGTCGACGCCGTCAAGTGGAGGAACTGCGCAATATAACCAAGCGAGACTTTGTTTCATATTTTATGAAAAATGAGCGATACAATTGGCGCAAGCTATCAGTGCAAGTAATAGGACATCGTCCGGAGGGCATGCCGGAGCCAATTCCAAAAAAAATGGCAGTTAGCGATAGCGAAGGTGAAAATGAAGAAGTTGCCACAGAGGATGATGATAATGATGAAGATGTTGAAGCAGATAATGACAATGATAATGACAATGAAAATGAAAATGATGAAGTTGAGAATGATGATGATGAGGTACTCACAGATGAGCCTGGTTCTGTAGAGGATGAAGACTCACTCTACGAGGCTTTGGCAGACAAATTAGACGTTGTATTTTTGCCGAAAGAAAACGATGCAGCCACAATTGTAAATATCAATGAGTTTAAATCAACTCTTAGCGTCTTTCCGGTCCCTAAGCGTGAAGGGGAGGATAGCGAGCTCAGTGGGCGCATTGAAAATGTGCTAAACAGTACCTAAGCGTGCTCAAATAAATCATTTTTCCAAAATTTATGTCAGTTGCCAACGAAATCGCATCCGCTTAGTTCAATTACGTTATTGCCGATTTTTTCTTCATTTTTTTTTAATGTTAAATATAACATAAATACACACACACACATTCACACACAGACACACACATTCACACACACAGACACACACACATTCACACACACACATGTACACACAATATGTTGGTCAATTGTTGCAACATTATAAGTAGCAAAAAGGAAAAAAAAGGATACAATTTATGCACAATAATATTCAACGGTAATGAATAATTTTGACATACAAATTGCAATTAATAGTAGTTGCGCAGTTTTCAAAATATATTTCATATATATATGTGATATATATAGTATATCAATTGAATGAATATGAAATCAAAAATTTTATGTAGAAATACACTGAATGCACTTAAATTGTTGGTATTATAACGAAATAGGTAAATTATAAGTTAAAGTAAAATAAAACAACTAAATATGAGTAAAACAAAATTCAATAAATAATTAATGACAAACGTAAACAAAGTTTTGTTTTAATTAGGTTTCTTTGTCATCATCACGTAGGGGATTTCATCATTATGTCGTTAATTTTTTTTTTCAACATTTTATTTACAATCTGTCTTTCGACAATAGGTAAATTCTTAATATTTATAAAATTAAAGAGAATAGTAGATTTCCATACCATGTTTGCTCTGAGAGATCAAGAGAATAACAGGTCAATCGAAAAGTCCCCGGCCTACCAAAGTAAATAATATTTTTATTTTGGCAAAATTGGTTCTTTTAAAACACAGAATATAGTGATCCTGTGTAGTACGATTTCTTCTTTGCTTCAAATGCGAAAATTTTTTCCAGCGTGCATTCCTTTGAAATCTGAGAACAGTAAATAGTCGCTGGGGGCCAGATCTGTAGAATACGCTTGATGCGGCAGCAATTCGAAGCCCAATTCATGGATTTTTGCCAGCGTTTTCACTGACTTGTGGCACATTGCATCGGTGTCTTGGTGAAACAGCATTTTCTTTTTTTTTCAAATGCGGCCGTTTCTTGGCGATTTCGTGCTTCAAACGGGCTTAGAACTCTGAATAATTTAATTAAATTGTAATAATCATTTTGAGAAAATGCCTATAGAAAAGTTTTCTTTTTTTATTTGCTTGCGCCATCTAAGCGCTGTGAAAGTACATTTTTCAAGGAACCCACTACAGAAGTTCGAGTTTTAAGATATTCTTAAAACTTAAAAGAAAGTACCTTTGTCAAGGCGTACAATTACCCGTAGAATAAAAAAAAAAACACTGTATTCCGTTTGACTTTAAACCGCGAAATGTAGAGTCGTGATTTCTTTATCGCATTGTTACTGGCGGCGAAAAATGGATCCAAGTCGCGCTAAGCCTTGGGGAAAGCCCAGGCATGCTTCCAGGTCGGTCTACAGTGAAACCCAATAGGCATGGTGTCAAGATCATGCTTGGCAATTGGATGGACCAGCTGAAGCCAAGTGAAACTCCACAGTACAAGGAAAGACATGACAAACTTATTTTCCGGGTACGCGAAAGTGATTAAAAATTACTTGGAATCGCTGAGTTCTCTTACCAGCCGCCAGGCCCTGCAGACGTTGCCCCATCGTACTGCCAACTGTTCCGATAGATGGCACATGTTGAGCACTTTGTTCAAATAAAGTTGTCAAAAATTACATTGATACTTGGTTCACCTCGAAAGATGAGCAGTTTTCTCGCCGCTGTCTCTGAAGCTTAGTCGCGGCGTTATGTGGTGAGTATTCCGAATAGTTCGCTGTTAGGGGCTCCTGTTTTTGGAAGGCGATGTAGACCTTAATAAAGCTTTATTTTGTTCAAAGTGAAAGCTTTCCACTTGGCTAACATGTGGCTTCAACAAAATGGGTGACAAATGTATTACCCAATTGGCCGCTGGGAATTGTGCTTTAGCGGCTTAGCAATATTTTTGTGGGGGCTACATTAAGGCCCTACAACGTTTGATGAACTGGAAGTCAAAGTTGAAGAATTTATTCGTCAGATACCGGCCGACATATATAAAAATCTGTATGATGTTTTTTTTATAAACCAAATCATTCCTTTATTGTTGATTTTTGCAAAATATATCAAGTACCAGTCTACGCGATTATCTTTAGAAGCTTCCCTAAATCGACCCTTTGTGTTCTGAAAGTATTTTCAAAGTAAATTACACCTAAGTCTGTTTTTACTGTAAAAAAAGACATTGATCGTATACAAAAATGGGTGATTTGTTCCTAATCTCTAAAACCTATTAAAATTAGTGAAAAGCAAGAATTTTAGAGTTTTATCCCTATCCAAAGTTTCCAAAATGTACTGGAATGTTCGTTTGATATAATAAGTTTTGAATGTTGCGATAATTCCTTGGTCCAGTGGTTGGATTAGGGATGTGGTATTTGGTGGCAGGAACAAAACTTGTACATTTTCGTGTTCCAACTGAGGATGCCCGGGTGCATTGTCTACCAACAGAAGAACTTTAAATTCTAAGCTCTTTTCATTCAAATATTTTCTAGTTTCTGGCACAAAATATTTAATGAACCATTCTGTGAAAACTGTAGTCGTCACCCATGCTTTTTTATTGGCCATCCAATTAACCGGCAATGAATCAAAATCGACACCTTTCATTGCTCGAGGCTTTAATGCACGATTGATAAGCAGGGGCTTGAACATCCGATCTCCAAAAGCGTTACTGCACAATAAAAATGTGACTCGATCTTTTTCACCTTTAAAACCCCCAGCATTTTTTTGCGCTTTGGCCACATATGTTCTCGGCATTTTTTTTCCAAAGAGGATCAGTTTCGTCAGCGTTAAAAACCTGATCTGGACTGTATCCAACATCCGCTATTATTTTTTTAAGTTTTAGTTGGTATTCTTCGGCGGCTTTCTGATCTCCAGAAGCAACCTCGCCCTTGATTTTTATGTTATGAAGCGCATGCCTATGGAGAAATCCCCTCATCCAACCTGTGCTTGCAGAAAATATGTAGCTGACATTTCCTTTTAGGGATACATAAAATATTTAACAAAATTAAAAAACATAAATAACTGAATAAATACAAAATATTTTTTGGCTTACCTTTTATCTTAATGCGTTAAAATTAAATTTAATGGAAAATCAAATTTGCCTGCAAAAAATTTCTTTACCAAACACGTCTTATTGCATTGACAGTTCACAAAATATTATCACGTTTCAATTGCTCTGACCGGGAAATTTTATTGTATGCACATAAAGGGAATTCCCCTAAATTACTGCTATTCACATTTGCTTTGACCAGTAAAAATTGTTTATATGCGCTAAAGGGGAATTCACTTAAATCTTTAAGCTAGTGTTCGCAAACTATTGATACTATCGATGGTTGCAGACTTTTTTCTTTCATAAATACTTTTTTGTGATATGAACATAGTTCGCAAAAATTTAATTTGACAAAAAAAATTTAAGTACATAAAATTTCAAATCGTGCTAAATAAATAATAATAATTTAATAAAATCGTGTAAAAAAATTTAAAATATTCAATTTTCAAACCGTGTTATATCAAATCCGTGTAAAAACAGACTTGTGTGTAATTTTAATTTAAATAAAAAAAAAGCAAAAAATCTACAACGGACATTTAGAGCGTAACTGCCAAGTAAGACAACTAAACATACACTTTAATATAAGAATATATTTCCGAAATTTCGAGTCGCTTATTCTTCGTGGGCAGATTATGTAATATGTGCTTGTTTTATATGGAAAGTTAACATTTTTTAATGTTTCAGGGCAACTATAACTCAAGCGATAGCAACAACGATTTGGTCGGATGCTGCGACACTGAGCCGCCTATAAATATTTACTTAGATTTGACTAAAGAGACAGCCGCATTGTGCTTGAAACCACTAGTAGATACAGATATTGAACAGGATGCGGAGCTTGAAGCACAACTGGGCCAATTCTTGGGGCTTAAACCAACAGCAGGCGACTGCATGCGTTTGAAGGCAGGCGGCAGCAAGGAACAGCTACCGTTGAGCGCAACAATGTGACGTCAGCAGCCATTTCCAAGAATGGAATACAGAAATCATTGGCAACTCTAAGCCCACAACAGTGTATACTTAAAGTTTGGAACAACTTGTTAAAATCCGTAAATGTGCAGGAAATGGAGCTACAAACACCACAACCACAACAAGTTAAAGAACCAATTGACTTGACTGCCCTTGGCTTGCCCAATGTAGCGGCATTCACATGTCCATAGCTTCATTAAATCGCTAAGCAAAGATACCATACCCCTGAATATGTGTCATCCCAAATATGAACTGGCCGATGAGTTTTTTCAAATATTCAACTGCAAAATATTGCAATGTCGTCTGGAGCGCAAGATAGTTTGGAAATCTGATAAGCGGCAGCTCAGCCACTGTGAGCGTAGCATTGGATTTGGACAAGAGCGTAGTTTCAAAATTGTTTGATCGCATAGCATCAACTGTGTCAACCTACTGACTGATGCGGCAGCTTTTGTATTTCATGGCGAAACGGCTCATGGTGACTTTTGCCGCAAGTGGGCCCATCAGAGTGTCAAGCTAATACCGGAGCTGCCACAGATTTCGGTGTGTGCCTCGAAATTGATGTACACTTGCATTCTGTGTAAGGCCTATGCCTATGTAGCTTCTCGCTTGCGCTGCAAATACTGTTCCTTCGAGCTATGGCATGCTGTTTCAAAAACCAAATCCAACAGGTACACCAGAGCAGAATCATGCGGCCAAAATGTTGACACTAAACAAGCAATTCTTTATCAGCAGTTTGAGTGCTTCATTTAAATAATATCTTATTTTTTACACAATATATAATACTTAATACAAAAAACAATAATAATTTCAAAAATCATCTATGGCTTAATGTTTTTTTGGAAATGCTGCAAAAACGATGACTGAATAAAGTTTAAACAATATATAATAATGCAATAAGAATAAGCTTAGCAGCTTTCAGATCAACCACAATCAGCAAAATGCTAATGGGGCCGCTATCAATGCAGCATCGGAACTTCGTGGTTTTCTTCAGGCAAAGGTAATTAAGTATCTGTCTATATTTTTCCAGAAATTCAGCCATTTACAAGTTTTAAAAAAAAATCATTAAATTAAAAAAAAGAGGTTTAAGTATAAAATACCAACTGCTATCGTCATCATCATCACCATTCAGCTCTACAATCCAGCGTGGGTTTTGGCTTTCTCAACAATTCGTCTCAGTTGTTGGCAACGGCGCGCCAGCTCCTTACTTCCAACTTCAGCATGTTATCGACAATGTTGTCCATTAGGCGCTTTCTTGGTCGACCTCTGTCTCTTGTGTAGAGTGGTGTGTACGCCAACACAAGCTTTTGTGCTCTGTTCTGCTCCATCATCCGTAGTGTAAGTAATATCCATCTTAGCCTCTGGGATTTCATGCATTTGACTACATCTTCGCCATGGTTTAAGCTCAACAATTCATCATTGTTCCTTGGCATGTAGTTATCGCGTTGGTTTATCCTTGGCATGAGAAGTTTTTGCTTGTGGGCTAAATTAAAAGCGCCCTCCATCTGTGCCTGTTGCTTTTTCAGTCGGGAGATAGAAGGATAATTCCATTACTCGTAATTATTTCCTTTGATTCAATTTCTGTGTTGAACTACTGTGTAGCTCTGGTGATTTCTACATTTACTAGGCATATTCTGAACATTTATTCTTACATTCCCATCGTCGTCTCTATGGTATATTTACAATGCTTCGAAACGGAAAGTTAAATCAAGCGGGTGGAATCTCTTAAGCCTCCAGAGTTGATTGCTGTTGTCAAGTAGCTGCACTGCAAGTAGGTTGTCATGATTTTCCAGTCGGTTAAGATGCCTCTGGCTACAGGCGCCGATTGTATTATGGATAGTGGGCACGTTGAGTTCTGTATGAAGGACAGAGCTGCTCACATAGAATATTATGCGCAGTACCTCAGATTCGAACGCTTCAATAATTTTAGTGTTCGATATGGGCGTGGTTCTCCAAAGTTGGATCCCGTATGTCCAGATTGGCTTAAGGAGTTTATGTCGTGTCATCAGGTTGAATGGCGTTGGGAGTCTGCTGAGGGACTGCTGCCTGCAGAAGTTGTTTAAGACTGGTGGTGGCGGCGGCGACGAGCTGATGGGTGCGGGCAAGAACCCCATTTACTTTATTCTGAATATTGTAAATGTGATTTTTATTGTAGTTTGTTTGCCATCAAACAAAACTCCACAGATGCGTTCCAAAATAATAATAAATAAAATAGTACACCCAGAATTGCAGTGTTATTTGGGCTTCATCTCAAATTTTTTTCATTTTGACGTAATGTTTTTGTTTCATGTATTTGCTTTTCCATGATTACAACAATTTCTTAAGCAAGTGAACTGCAATTTTCAGAGCTTAGCTGTTCACAACTTTACAACTGAGAAATTTTGTGTTTTGACGTAATTGATTAGACGTTGTTCACATTACTATAAAATCGAATTCTTAACTTCTAAACAGAGTAACATTGCAACCTCTGTGGATCTCAAGCAAATCTTGTATTACACCAAATTTATTCTTTTTAATTTATAATAAATAAAATAGTACACCCAGAATTGCAGTGTTATTTGGGCTTCATCTCAAATTTTTTTCATTTTGACGTAATGTTTTTGTTTCATGTATTTGCTTTTCCATGATTACAACAATTTCTTAAGCAAGTGAACTGCAATTTTCAGAGCTTAGCTGTTCACAACTTTACAACTGAGAAATTTTGTGTTTTGACGTAATTGATTAGACGTTGTTCACATTACTATAAAATCGAATTCTTAACTTCTAAACAGAGTAACATTGCAACCTCTGTGGATCTCAAGCAAATCTTGTATTACACCAAATTTATTCTTTTTCACATTTCAGTATATTTATTCTTAATAGTTTATTCCAATACCTACTGAAAAAGTTTAGTTTATTTAGTAAATAGTTCGGATTAAACTAATTGTGAATTACAAGCACGCACCTGGGAAATTACTCTTTGACTTGTTAAAAATAACTTCAGGCTAATAATCGCACATTTAAGTTTTAGTTTTATTTTAGTTTTTATGCATAATATTTGAAAGTCTTGTTGATTTTATATTTTTAATTACTATCAGAAATGTTTATATGTTTATTAATAAAACATTATTGGAATAATTATTATTGTTTACTTTGTTTTAATGATTTATACATTAATTCAAGTCGAATTCGTAATATTAGAGCATAAAATGTTATGAACTTTTAATTTATAATGACACTTAAGAAAAGGCTCCTTTTGCATGTCCCCTAGAGCATGCGATGCTTTTCATATTTTAAATGCGTTGAGCTCAAATGAGTTTTTTTTGAAACGGGTTTAATTTCAAAAGTTCGGTTTTAATGATTCATTTGGAAATTAAAGATTAAGATAACAAATCGAAATTAAACTTTATGACGTTTTATTGCTGTGCCCCTTATCTGAAAAGTTACTCTTTTAGAGTCTTTTACCTTGGAACGCATCGACATGGGTCTGACCTTTGCTTTACTTTATTATCATAAACTTAAATTCAATAATTACATTTAAGATATTCCTAAAAAAGCAACCCCACTATCCTTGCATTTATGAAGCGTTGGTCCAAGGGAATTATTGGGCCTTATACAACCAAACTGCTAAATGATTCACTCGTCCACCCTACTCTGGAATATTGCAATTGAAACACGCAATACCATCACCATCATAAATTAAATTGGGATCGTAGTATTATTTGATCAATATGCGTTCCAAACTCTAATGGAATTGAAAGATTCCAGGTGACCCAGCAAGTCAAAACGCCTCAAGTTCATAGAAATAATTAAGAAGAAAGAACACTGGCTTCCGTATTTGAAACCAAGAGTTGTCGAACGACGTTTCTTTGCTTTGTAAACAGCTGCTCCAAAGGCATAAACGTATAACCGGCCCATTACGATAATTCGTAGTGCAGAAAATCTTCTGAAAAGCCTGGACATGCCTTTACATTCGCATTCTATCACAATATTCATGATGCATTTGGTTCGAACAAATGGGTTATGATTCCGCACAGTATCAGTCCGTCCTCAGCACCGACTGCTTTATTGTTTTTAAGTCCCATTTTTGCAACTCGGACCTCATTATGGCTAAGTGGAGTGACGTTACCGTTGATTTGTAGTGTCGGTAGATTTTCTCCAATAGCGAGATTCATAGCATCGTTGCCTGCTAGCGGCTCGGAGTAATTATCCCTGCATAATCTCATTGTTCACTGTGTGTCTTATCTTGCTTATCTTCTGTGTTTTGAACTATGAGACCATAAACATTTATTTTAAATTATTGCCGCAATACTAATTTTAAATCACTTTATTTTCCTTCTCAAAAATCCGGCAAAACAAACAGGCTTGGCAAAAGTGACAGAAGATTATGTGCAAATCTATTTTACAAGCTAAAATTTATCTAAAGTAAGAAAACCTTCATAAAAGCTTTCTTAAAAATAGATATTCTTCATACTTCATAATTGTTCATTAAAATAACATTTTTTAACTTGAATGTTTTAGTTATTGTTGCATTGCTAAACCCAAATAACTGGGAACCCAAACTTTTTGTACTTTGACTTTTACTATGAAAAAAAGTTCTTAAAAAGTTTAAACACGATTTTGGCACAAAACAGAATTTTCCATAAAAATGCATACGATGAAATACGATAAACAAGAAACAATTATCCTGTGTAAACTTGTGTGAATTATAAGCGCTACAATATCAAAATTAGGGAACTTATAAGCTTAGTATTTTGCATCTCTTGTACGTCGAACGAGTAACTTCTATTATCTCAGTTATGGTTTAGTTTCTGTGGCACAATGAAGCCTGTGCCAAACATTCGCCTATTGGCTCTGTTTCCACATAAGTAAATGTTTAACATACTTATAAGTAAAATTTATAAATTAAACAAAAAAAAATACAAATTTATTGTGTTTTTTTACATATAATTTTTTATATATATATGCGTTTTATTTAATATATTTGTTTTTTTAATAATAATACAAAAGCATACAAACTCTGATAATATACAAATATTTGTAGAAAAAATTGTCGTTTTTGTTTATTTTAATTGTACTTGAATTATTTGACTTTTAATGTTGAATATTAATGCATTTTATACAAGATATATGAGCTGGGACATGTCTAGCTTATTTGATGCAATATTATTGTTCGATCTTTATACAAAACAAAAAACAAAAAAAAGAAGCAGCTGTTATGGGGTACAAACAACTTACTACTACTACTACTGCATAAATGTTGCAGCTGTAATTACATAATACATTTTATAATAAACATTATTTGTGTCTTTATCAACTAAGTAACAATAATAGTTTATATTTTGCCATTTTTATCATTAGGTTTCAAGTATCTGCATTACTTTTGTGCCAGTTTTGAAATATTCTAAGCTTTGCTGCATTTGTTCTGATGCACTTAAGTTTAAACAAATTTATAAACATTAAAAAAAAAGAAAAAAAAACGAAAGCCTAAGCTTTTATATAAAAAAATAAAACTGCCTCAAAATCATTATCAAAAATATATACACACAACTCTATTTGAAATAGCTTTACTTGAGTTAAAAACCAATAAACTGCACAAAATAGAGCAGGCTAGCAATATGTTGCGACGCCAGCAGCATACGGCAGCTCTTTATATACAATCAACAAAATATATATATTTTTTACATATATATATATGTGTGGTGCTTATGTATTATTCAATAGATTACATTGTATATTTCATTTAGCAGTTAAAATATTGCATTCAACTTAAGAAATTTCACTGTGAATTTTTACGCCAAACTATTTGGTTCGTCTCACAGTTTTTGCAGTTCCGTGCTATCGCTTAGATATTTGGCTCTTGCTATCTTCGGCGTTCTATATTCGCCGTGCTCCTTGGGTTGCAGCAGGCCCTCCTCATGCTTGGATGCGCCAACCACATTGCCAGGCAAAAAAATGCGTGATATGAGCGATGTTGTGGAACGTTTATGTCGATTTGCGCCTGGCGCGGGCAAATCATCTATGCCGCGATGCAGCGACAAATTGTCCAATTCAATTTCGGATTTGCTGCGTGCACGCTCCTTGGCCAAATGCGCCTCGTACTCAGCTGTGCGCAGCGTTTTCATTGTGGGTTTTTTGTACAGCTTCAGCAGCAACGAGGAGCAGACGACACTAACCGAACTAGCGGCCATAGCTACCGATGCCATCCACGGTTGCAGCGTAAAGCCAAATGGTGCAAACAGTCCAGATGCCAAGGGTATACCCAGCAAATTGTACATGCTGGCAAAGAGGAAATTATAGCGTATACGACGCACAGTGCAACGTGATAAATCCAGACAGGCCACCACATCAAGCAAATCGTTGCGCATGAGCACAATGTCTGAGGCCTCGGCAGCAACATCTGTGCCCGAGGCAATGGTTATGCCAACATCGGCCTGTGCCAATGCTGGACTATCATTGACACCATCACCCACCATGGCCACACGTACACCGTGCTGCTGTATGCGCTGTATTTTGGCCACTTTGTGCGAGGGCAGCACCTCGGCATAGACAGTACGTATGCCAACCTAACGAAGTAAACAAAAATTGCATAAGTATGCTGTATGCTGGTATGCTGTGCCTGCATAATGTGGCGCCCAACTCACCTCACGCGCTATGCTGGCGGCAGTATTCTTGTTATCGCCCGTCAGTAGCACCACATCGATGCCCATACGTTTAAGCGTATAGACAGCCAGATGTGCCTCCGGTTTAACCATATCCGACACGGCAAACATGCAGATCAGTTGGCCGTTTAGTGCACACAATACGGCAGTGCGTCCCTTCTCCTCCTCATTTGTCATGCAGTCACTTATTGCCAGCGGCACATTAATACCATTGCGATGCATCCACTCACGATTGCCTATAAGCACATGGATTTCGGGGCCATCGACAAGCTGTTGTTCGGCTACATTTTGATTAGCACTATCAACTGGTTCTAGCTGCAGCAATTGCTGCTGTTGCGCCAGCTCCAGTGATTTGAGCACATCGGGATGTGGTATCAGTTCTTCAATACACGCACCATTGTCCACATGCACCACACCTTGCTGATGCGTGCGCCAAAGATTCTCATAGTTAATTATACGCTCCGTGGTGCAAGCTTGGCGCAACGTCTGCTCATAATTGGACACGGTAACGCGTATGCCACAGCCAGGCACAGCCTGAAAGTTGGACGATTTACCAAAAATATTTTGCTGCAACATATCCTTGGCAAAATGCACAATGGCCGAGGCAATGGGATGCTCGCTATTCTGCTCTGCAGCACCAATAATGGTCAAGGCACGCGCCAAGCTGCATATGTGTGGCTTGACGAACATGGTTACTTTTGAGGTCATAGGAGTTCCATGGGTTATGGTGCCAGTTTTATCGAAAACAACTGTCTTGACCTGTAAGTAAATTGTTTTTTTTTTTTTTTTTTCTTGAATTAAAGCTGTCTAGTTGTGTAACGCTGCCAATATCACTCACCTTATGTGCATTTTCCAGTGCGGTTGCACCCTTAACCAACATGCCATTGATAGCACCAGTTCCTGTAGCCACCATTACTGCAGTCGGTGTAGCCAAGCCTAGCGCACAAGGACATGCAATGGCTAGCACACTCAACGCACATTTAAAGGCGTAACCAACAATTATTGTATTAGCATCCATATGCTCCTTGTGCTCCGCAGCCACAGGCACCAAGTTGGGATTTGCAAAACCTGCTATGATCCAGCCTATCAATGTTATCGTCGAAACAACCACAACAAATGGCACAAAGTAACCGGCTATGCGATCGGCCAACTGTTGTATGGGCGCCTTAGACGTTTGCGCCTCCTCTACTAGACGCACAATCTGTGCGAGCGTCGTATTTTCGCCCGTATGCGTAGCCTCTACGAGCAAAACACCATTTTGATTAATGGAGCCACCAATTACCAATGAGCCCTTGCGTTTGGCAACTGGCATGGACTCGCCGGTAATTAACGATTCATCGCAGGTGGAATGACCATAGAGTACTTTGCCATCGACGGGCACTTTTGCACCTGGTATTACTTTAAGTATATCGCCGCGTTGTACAAAATCTACAGATATTATCTTTTCGCTTATTATATCGAACTCTGCAGTAATCTGGACGAGTAATGCATCGGCAGCTTTCAGTGAGAGCAGCTTGGACAGTGCTTCCGATGTCTTGCCCTTGGCTATGTGCTCCAACCAACGGCCCAATGAGATAAATATTAACAGCATGGGTGGTGTATCGAAGAATGTCAGCGGCGAGGAGTTCTGTTCCATCAGCACAGCTGTTATGACCACGGCCACAGAGTAGGCATACGAGATGGTGGTCACCATGGAGATAAGCACATCCATGTTGGTAGTGCCATGCTTAATAGCCTTATATGATTGCACATAGAAATGAAAGCCGCCAAAGAATAGCACCGGCGTGGAAAGCAAAAACATGACAAGATTTTCCATTGAAAGACCCGGCACAAGGCAGCACATTTGTGCGTGTCCCTTCTTGCTCATTTCCAGCATAAAATAGATCATGGCTATCATGCAGGGTCCGCCGAATACCAATGATATGAGAAATGCCGTACGCCATTTGCGTATTTCCGCCTTATGTTCCAGATAATTGTGTGCCATTTTGTCGCGACCCGTCATCAATTTGGCCTCAAATCCAAGTGACTCAATGGCCTCACAAATGCTACGAGGACCCGTCTCATCTGTGCTGTATCGAAATTTGCCTGCAAGACAAACGATTTTGCGGTTTCAATATGTGATTTGTTGAGAATAAAATAATATTATGGTAAAATCGACCTCGCCTCTATTCCCGAAGGTGCATATGCCTAGCACTGGCAGAGCTAGCAAATATATACACGCTATTTGCCTAAGTAAGTCTCTATTTTTTTAAAAACGTAGCTGTTCGAATTCGTCTATAAATTGTAGTTCCTACTTCTCTTCGAAAAGCTGTTTCATGCGCCGCCTTTGGAGCCCTGATTTATATATTTTTGTTTCTTATTGAACTTTCCCTTGAAACCTAAATGGTAGTCGGGTCTAGAGGCATCCCACGGTTTCAAAGCGAAGTCCACTATAAAACATATCCACATAAGTGCCAAGACCTCAGCTAATACGATTGTTTGCCCAGAAGTATAATTGAATCCAAAAAACGTTCAGAGAAGACAAACTCCTATCCCTAGAGACGGACCACAAAAATCCTACAAAATGTCGCGCAAACGCATAGCCAATATTGTTATTTACAAAGCAAGTATGTTTCATGGTAAAATCCAAATTCTCGAAATAAGCCAAATAGAGTTCTGAATGGGAAAAGGGAGTGTTGCACTATGCGGACAGACTATACTATAAAAAACCATTGTTCCAGCTAGAGAGATCGTTACAAACAGCGAATTTTATTAATATTTGGATCTGAAATATGAGAAATATTCACCAAATCAGCGTTCTGCACTTAGAAAACATTTTTCGTATGTTTGTTCTTGTGAAGATGTTTGTCTCAGAGCCAGCAAAGAGCTTCAACAGATCTTATATAAGGAACATGTAACAAAATTATAGATCATGTAATTGCTACACATTCTGAAATCATGGTGGTCAAGATATTTCTCTTTCCTAACTGCTTTCAGTTTTCTAGTCTTAGCAAAAAGATGAAGCAGCGTTCTTTGAATCTTATGCCAAAGCAGGGTAATACATTCGATACTTTGCAACTATCTATTACTAATTATCATTACTACCTATAAACATCTTAGCATTATAATTTTAAATACTCTTTCGAACTTATGGGAGCAAAGCAGCAGCCGGCCTTGTAGCTTAGGTCTCTTAGTTTAACCGTCAATGACAAAACAGACGGCGAAAAATTACTACAAAGCATCGAAATATCGGACTAATTCAAGTGTAAAATTTTAAAGGAACTTTATTTTTATTCTTAGGTTGGTGAGGTTCTTAACAGACCGCCGCGAATCACGCGTAGAACGTAGAATCAAAACTATATTGAAATGCCAACGATGCCTTACGATGTAGCTCGCTGGTAAACTTAAAACTTCGGCATTCAAAGAGCATAAAAGTGGAACTACGTACCAGCAATGATATCATACATGATCGAAACCTATCCTATCGCAGAACGCTGGGATAATCATAAGCAAAAAGTTCGAAAAGTTGTAAACAATAGATTGGGAGATTACACGTCAAAAGTCGATAAAATATGTAACAGCTAGAAGGTAAGGTCGCAGTCCCCCAGTATACTATATAAGCTGATATACTCCATGTCTGTCGCTGTGTATGAACTTCTAGAATAGAGCGTTGTTAAAAATGAAGCAACTAAATTTTCAGAAGAGAATTATAGCAAGCAAAATGTTCAATTTAATTAATATTGCTTAACTTAGCTATAGGTCATATCGGTTGAAAAATTGTTGCGCAAATTTCGTAATATTCTATTAGTTATGAAAATTTAAAAAAAAAATGTACTCCCCTTGACTAGCGACATCGCTACAAAGGCGGAGCTTAGAGATATGTGTATTAATAGCCTCTAGTTTGTAGCCTCCGTATGCGATTGGCGTTGTCTTTAATTTTTACTCTTCCTGGGTCAATAGCATCTATTTGACAAATGAACCAGTGCTGCAAAGTGAGTTCGAACCAACGATCTTCTGTTTTAGAGACGCGTATGCTACCGAGGTCCGTGTTATGAAACTTATACTTACTAAAAAACAAAATATTTCGGGTTTTCCAAACACTAACTGGAAAACGTTCTCGCATCTCGAGATGCTAATAAAAACAACGCCGTTCGGATGCGCTCATAAAGCAAAGATTCGTGTACTCTTCGAAGAGATTGTTAGAGTTATCTTAGTTTGGTTTCTCTATGAAAGTTAAAAAATGTTCTACAGCAACTTGAAATCTTTTTATTTTATAGTCTCGCATTTTAGATCTTAAGTTACGATCGTGTACCATGGTAATCTTTCTTAGCTTGATTGGGCAATCTACAAGTTTTTTGGTTTTACTTCTGCCATTGGACTGCAAAGCAACTTTGAAATGGGAGCAAATAAAAGCGGTCAACGCTAACCGGTTCAATTTACTTATGAAGTCTGCAAAAAGCAAGACGTATTTGAACAAATCCAAATCAATCCAAACCACAAGACAGACTCATGCTGCCATATATATATATATATATATATGTGCATAATCCCTAGCGTAACTTTTAGAGTTTTAAATTTAAATTTTGCACGAAAAAAAAAACAGAAACAAATTCCAAGCTAAAACCATGAAAACGCAAATGAAAACGAGAGTTCGTTTCGCATATTTGCCAGTTAATGGGGCCTTATAAATTAGCTCACACGGCTCTCGCACACAACATATGCTCAACAGCTGTTTTAAACATTTTTTATTTTTTTATTTTTTTTTCCAACCAGAAACCTCTTAAGATCCCCCCCGGTGTGCTGCTACTACCATAGCAACCATATCAACGGCCTTTGGCGGTTTTAAAATGCTTGCTGTAAGTTTTCGCTCATTGATAAGATAATTTTTAAATTTGTTACCTGTTGTTCTTGCCCGTTCTTATATGGTGTACAATGGTGATTAACATACAATGCATGTTCCCGTTGATTAGCTTTGGTGCGTTCCATAAAAAAAAAAAAACAAACACACAAAGCAAAACGCGCCTCTGAGCAACTAATATCAGCAGGAAATGCAAAGATGATTGTAATGTATGTACAATGTGCATGGTACATGCTAGAATCTTGAGCAATATATATATAAATATATAGGGGGAACAACTTGTGCAAAAGATTCCCGCAAAATCGAGAGTGACTCAAGTGAACAATTCTAGAGGCAATGATAACTATCATGTGCGTTCCCCCGCACATTGAACCAGCAAGCCGATGTTTGGCATAAATAAATTATAAAAAGAAATTCGTTTTTTATTATTATTTTATAAGAAATCCGCTAGTTCGCAGAATATCTGTTGCCATTGCTAAGCCAAGCAATTGAAATTGAAAAACTTAGAAAAAATTTGACATAGGTGCTTTGGAAACATTAAAAAACTATTGATATGCTTAATTTGGAGTTCCTTCCAAACAATCGCTGAAATTCATTTCTTCGAACGATTTGCTATATGATATTGACATTGCTTGATAGTATCAAAAAACTATTGGTTGCCGAATGTGATAATAACATCCTTATATACAAGAAGTATATGATATATCATATCATATATGCGCGATATTGGAAAACTAGTGCAAAACGCCTCTATGAGGGCTTTTATATCATATATGCCCGATATTGGAAAACTAGCGCAAAACACCTCTTTGAGGGCTATCATATCATATATGCCCGATATTGGAAAACTAATACAAAACACCTCTTTGAGGCTATCATATCATATATGCCCGATATTGGAAAACTAGTGCAAAACGCCTCTATGAGGGCTATCATATCATATATGCGCGATATTGCAAAACTAGTGCAAAGCACCTCTGTGAGGGCTATCAGATCATATATGCCCGATATTGGAAAGCTACATACAATAAACTTGCATTTCCTAGGATAACAATATTTTTTTCGCTAGCTTTTACCAACTCTATGATCTAGGCGTTCAATCAAACGGACGCACGCATATGGAAATATCAATTTTCTATCTTACACTTATCATACTTTACGTAGCTTTGTGGGTGGGGGTCCCCGACATTTACTTTAAAAAAGTTTTTACGAACACTGAGATCTAGACGTTCATGCAGTTAGACAGATGGATTTGGATATAACCGTCAGACCCTGATCATACTTTAGTTAACTTTGGGGGCATCTTCGATTGTAAAAAATTTCAAATAGAAAACTTTATTTTTGAATTTCTGGCGCCATATGGTAAAACTTGCTGAATATTCCAACTGAATATTAATCACAATAGTAATTCGGATTACGCATTGTACTAGCGTTGCCTGTAGTAGAATAGTATTTCCGTGGGTTTACTTTCATAAGCCTAAAACATAAGCCTTATGTCGGAAAAACTACAGAACTTTAGCAAAATGGAGATTAAACTTTAGAGCTGTTTGTGAGTCAAGTTGAAAAATTCCAGGCAGTAGTGCTTACTAGTTGCGTACCTATGATAAAACTCTAGGAATGCTGCATCGGGCATTTAATCATTAGGAATTGTACCAGACAGTACGTAGGCCTGATTTGTAAAGAGATTTTACGCCACTATATCTGAAATTTTTCGAAAATATGCTTTCCTTCGAGGACATAATGCTGCTATCCAACTTTATGTTAAGAATTTGCGTAGAAAGCATGCAAATCTTCGTTGTTTGTCTATGTAGCTTTTTTGGGGATAGACCCCAATGTGACTCAAAGTAGGAAAAGCATTTTAGGAGAAACACCAAATTTTCCGAAAATATTTATAAAGACAACGGCTGCAAGTTGAATCAGCTAGCATAGTTCAGTTTAGACCAACAACATCTTTGATTTTAAAGTTATCCCAGCAAAATCCGACCTTTGAAAGTTGTGTCCAAAGCATACAAACTGTTTTAATTGCAGGGTAGTTGTACAGAGTATGGAAAAGTGGGGAGTACACAGTTTTCTGTTTTTCTGTACTTTGCAGCAATCGGTTTTATAGGATCTCTGTTTGATTTGTTTGTAAATTTGGCGTATAAGTATTGTTATTGTCTCAAATTTTACAAAGATCTTATAGGATCGATTGCTCAAAACGTAGTATTTTAATGGAAAAGTTTTACTTTGAAGCATGGAAATGGAATGAAACACGCACTGTTATTAGAAATTAATTAACGTGACTAGGATAGGATCTTAATAGTGCGTACACACTACACAAAATTGTACAATTTGTTGTTTTCCCTGGACTAGAGAAGTCGATATGTCGCTGTTCGTCTATTTGTTCGTCTATGTGAACGCCTGGCACTTATAGCTGGTAAGTACTGAAGCCATAAAATTTGCTACTCAGCGCAGAAGAGTTGATCGAAAGCAACGATTTCAAATTGATATCTTAAATTGAACTTTCTTATAGTTTTCAAGTTCGATATATATGAAATTGTTCGCAATTTTGAAATCAGTTGATTATAATAGATAGCTTAAATGGCTTCCCTAACTCAATGACGACTATAGGGGTTTTTTAAAAAACTGACACGTATTGGACAATGGAACGTTAGAATACTTAAAGTGAAAGACCTAAGGCGATCTGAAGATGCAGTTCTTGCCGAATGGAGAACTGATCTAGGCGAACATAAACAGCGTGCGATGTAAGGTTCTAGTAGAGGCCCTTAGTTCCCAAGCGCATTAATAAGCTAAGTAAGGACAAATAATGCTTTAGTTTCGAAAAGAATTTTACAGTTTATTCCTGAGTGAATTTTGGGGAGAAATACTCTTTCTAAAGCATTTTTGTTGCAAAACATGCGAAAATATCATAGAGATCCGAATAAAAACTACTTCAATCGACAAACTAACAAATTAGAAATTTCAAATATGCACTGCATTCTAATCGGTTTATTTTTTTTTTTTTTTTTTGGAAAAGTTAGCTAATTATACTGCCAGTTGCCAGGACAGACGGTAGTTAAATGAAACATGTTATCGACTCGAAACATATGTTTTCCTAAAATTGTATTCCTTATCAGCAAAATGTTATCTCAGTCTGTTGCAGTTGTAGCACCCACTTTCAAGTAGTTTGGAATACATATGTACGCTAAGTACAAGTACATGCGTACCACCCTAGACATGCATGAAATAACTACAAACGTTCTATGTCGAGAAACTAAACTAAGGCGTAAACTTGGTGATAAGATGAAGCTCCCCTCCTGTAAATATATGCGTTGCTGCTGCATATTGCGAAATATCTAGGTTGAAACTAACAAAGGGTACGAAAAGATGGATCGATAATTAGCATTAAATGTCCCACTTGGTGAGATAACGACATAGGTCTGACAACAACGATAGTCCATTGACCGCGCATTATACGATTTTTTATACATTTTCTTAAGCCTTTTGCACACGCCACATAATAACTGTAGGATCTAGTAGACTGTAAGGTATATGATTGATTAATCGATTTATATGCATGCAAATTATTCGAATAGTTTGGCAGACAGCACCAAACATTTTCATAATTGGGTTGTTTATTGTGTGTTTGTCATAAGACTGTTAATGTGATTAGCGAAATTATGCGTCAAAAGTTGAAATATGATTATCATATTTTGGGGGGATGTCAATTATAAAGGGTGACTTTTGTAGAACTTGCTAATTTGATTAGAAAAATTGACGTAATTTAAAGTAGGACGCAGCAGACTTGGGGTATAACTTCTAGAATCAAGTGCTAGTTATATTGATTGAAAATGAGTAATACGAAACTGCAAAATACTAAAAACCCTAACGTTAGGCTTATTTGGTCATACAACACTCAAAACAAAGAGAAGCCAAAGCATTTAATGCAAGAATAAAAGCTAATTGTATAGTCAACTGCTCAATTCCAAGGTAGTGATTCAATTAAAAGCAATGTATTGCCCTTCATCATCGTGAAGATATCTCTATTAAAAGTTGTTCAAAGCAAACACGGATCTAAAAACTATGGCCGATTTCGAACGACGTCTTTACTTTAATTAATGCAGATTTACTTAGCTTTGCGAGCTAGGCAAAGTTCAACAGTGCTGCTTTTCGACCACGGAAAGACCTCAAAACTTATTTTTTATTGAGGATACGTTGCACAACTAACGAAATACCACTATTTTCGCACGATTTTCGCAAGTTTCTCAATATCAGTTGAATATATCGAAAAAAAAAAACTTTCAGATATGGTGTTGATATCTTTTCAAACCACCAAATTATTCATACAAAATATTTTCAGTTTTTTGAGTAGTTGCAGCCTTATCAGATATTCTCGATATTGTAAAACTAAAATAAATTCGCACTCAAAAAGCTGGTTGCTTTAGCTTTAAGCAACTCTGAAGACTCGGGGACAACTTCTCTAGGCACGCTAATCACACTTTAGTTGATATTGGGGAATCTGAGATTTTTCATATATATTTTTGGCTTGCACAAACTTAATATACCATATGCTGCAGGGCATGAAGACGGTATTTTCTAAACTCCTGCTGATTTAAGACTTTTAGGATTCGCCTATGTTTTTCTGTGGGTTTGAGATTATGTCATCGCTGCTATGCGCTTTTATTGCTTAAACTTTAAGCACGTAAACAATAAAAAGTTATATTTCATTAAAGGCAAAGTGAAATGTCACAATATTAAAAAACAAAATGCAACAAACAAATGTTTAGAACTTAGGCCCGGCGGCAACTTCTAGGCGTATACATTCAAACAGACATCAACTTGCCTCAATCAAACAGCAATTTTGAAGTAAAGTTAAATTATTTTTTAGCACTTTTGGTTTCTAGGCCAATGCATGATCTATAATTTACTAAATTGGAAGTGTTTGACAAGTATACAAGGTACGTAAGCCATGTCAAGTTTTGTCAAAAAATAAAGTACCAGAAAATCACCCTTTTTGTGCGAATTATTTTGTAAACGCCTTACATTTTTAAAGTGTTATCTGTATTATATAAAATAGAGCTATTATATAAATGGATAATCGTTTAAATCGCCGCCTCTGGCTTTGGTTGATAATTGTTGCACTTTAATTTTAACATTATTGTTGCCGATTCAACGCAAAGTAACGCTAGAAAGTTAAAACTTACTTCAAACTACAATTCTTTTAGTAAAACTAAATCACTGCTCATTATCAACCAGCAAGCTCATATCACAATTTTATGTAAAATTATTTAGTATTATCTGAGTTATTTGCGATTTTGCGAGAACTTTGCCAAAAGTTTATTCGACGATTTATGAAATGTCTGAATTGAGCAAACAATTGAAGTAAACAGGTGTTTCGGCTAAATTTTATGAATTTCCACGATATTTATATCTAAAAAAGGTGTCGACCTCTATCGACAATGCTTAAATTCAAAAGTTTATGAATCTTGAGCCGCCTGCAAGCAGTACATAAAGTTTATATTTTAGGAGAATTGAAATAGTCTTCACGCTCAAAGTTACAATTTGGCATTCTTGCAAAATACAGTTTCTAACGTTCCAAAACCTGCGTCTTGAACTGTATTTCAAAGACTTGGCATAGACCGGTACAGAATAGAAAACTCTTATGGCTGTAGTTTCAATGATTATTAACTATGAATTCACCTATTTTTTTCTAACTTTTATTGAAATCCAATTCGGTAAAAGAAAAGATTAAACATGTACAGCCACGCACCATGAAGACCACGCCAAACAATATATATAAAATTGCATTGAGAAAAACTTTGCAGTCAATATTATTATATCATGATTCATGTTTCATACAATTACTTTCATTTTATTCGACTCTCTATTGAAATTCGTTCCTGAAATCGGTGGTATTTTAAATCCAATTGTTTTACGAAATGTGAAAAGTATAATACATTTCTATGCATGATGAAGAATTACAAAGCTCTTTGTTCTAAGCTCTCAGTTCTATTCCACACTATTCGGAAAGACAAACCCGATTTACAAAAAAAAACCACTACTTTAACTAAACTGGCAACTACTGTTAAGAAGCAGTTTTTTTTTTTAAGTTTAGAACCTACACCAATAAGCTCATCATAAGATCTTTACTAACACTTTGAAACCTACAAAAGCTAGAGACTAAAATAGACAGTCTCTCATTTACAAGAAGGGCTGCATAACTCGGAAAACGTGATTTTCAGCGTAAATTTACTTTCTTCACGACACTTGTATTACTTTTCCTAAATTATGGATTATTTTCCAATCAAGTTAGTAAAATTTATTTAGTGAGTTGATATACCCATCTGTGCAAAGCAATCAACTTTTTAGAAAAAATATTATTGCAAGATTATTTTAGTTTTTCAATGCCAAGTATATATCAAATAGCTTGAATAGAAATGTTTTGCTGCACTTCAAAAAAAATCAAATAGTTTTCGATGAATCAATCGGTTGAATGAATGAATCAATTTCGGTATCTAATAGTTTCGCACTAAGACAAATTTGCTTAAAATCGGTCGAGTATATAATATAGCTGCTTGACGGCAAATCAGTCAACAAATTTGAATTTGGCACTAAGTTATTCGGCATCGAAGTTTTCTAGACACGTATGATTCATTTATTCAACATGGGTAAACTTGGAATTTCGATTATATTCTTAGTTATTCTAACCAAATTCCTGTTTGTATTTTTCAAAAATTGACTCGAGTTTAAAATCGTGCGACCCTCACAGGTCTATTGTGCGCCCTTTTTACTAGTTCAGGTTTAATGTTCTCAGAAACTGAGTCAGCCCCGTCTGTGAGATAAACATCAGGTACTTCTTTCTCACTGAGCATGTAGTTGCCTAACAGCTTTGCTCTACTTCGTGCCAGCGCTGGGCTGTTAGTGTTTAGGTGTGCCATTGATTCGGCTGCGTTAAGGGACACAAATCTTTTTGAGTATCTAGGACCCTCTAGATTGTTCCAGTGCCTAGATTATCTGTCTTGTATACATTTTGCAATGTCTGTGTTGAGTCTGTTTTTGAAATAATCAAACATTGGACTTGGACCTACAAATGGGTGATCCACAGCCTCATTACCAGAGTGACCTTCATGTCCTGGCAGCCATACCAGAGATCCTGTTGTTGGTTGCCAGTTTATCAAACTCGCAACCTGCCTGACTGTCGGAGATTATACCAATATTAACTCCAGGCAAGTGAATGCTATTCAGTCTGTAGACCGGCTGTAGGATAGCGAATAGCTCCACCTGAAAAACTTTGCATTCAGCATCAAGTGCGAGAGAGAGAAAGATGTATGCGTGTGGACCCACTGTGTGCCTGCGCCTACCTCTGATGCTGTTTTGGATTCAACTGTGAACCAATTCTATGCGTCGTCATTAAGCCAAGCTGGTTATTAAATCCATTGCTGTCTTGTTGGAAGAACGACATTGTAGGGTTTTGGTTTTGTCGAGTATGTCCGCTACCCTATTCAGTATACCTAGATGCTCCCTAGCGTTTTGGTTTTGTCGAGTATGTCCGCTACTTAATTCAGTATACCTAGATGTTCCCTAGAGTTTTGGTTTTGTCGAGTATGTCCGCTACTTAATTCAGTATACCTAGATGCTCCCTAGGGTTTTGGTTTTGTCGAGTATGTCAGTATACCTAGATTTCCACTCTGGTATTTGTTACCTACGTAGAGCCCCAGAGCCTGTTTTATAGCTTCTTTCTACATTGCTAGGTGTAAGGGAGTTAGGTTTAGAATTGCCTTCAAACCAGACGTCGGAATCGTTCTCAATGCCCCTGTGATACAAAGGCAAGCTAGCCTCTGTACCTTGTTGAGTGACTTAGTGTAGCTTAGTAATCCAACCAACGAACTTTGGGTTTAAAGGCGACCACGCTAGCGAGCTCCACACTTAAGGCGTATTACTGAAAGACATGCAATAATATGAGACGAGACTGAAGTGCATGGCCAGATAATGCTGGTTGTGAAAATTCTTATAGCAATATATAGCATTATAGGAAATGGTAAATAATTAATGAATACAAAAAAATGCAAATATACGGATATCCGTGTTTGAACCCAGCTTGCAGCTACCAAGACTTTAACGCAATCTCCATTTATACTTATAATTTTATGTATTCCAGCTATTTACTTTTTTTTCTCATATTAAGCCAGTATGCGTGGCTTATGGCAGTAGACCACAAAATGAAAGTACATTGAATACAACTTTGTACATAAGTAGCGCCGAGTTTGTTGAAGTGAAAACAAGTTTTCATAACTCCACAGGCGGCACACGTTCACATTCGGGTGTGCCGGGGGTCAATGTATAAAAAAAAACAGCAACATTATAAACCTTATAATATGCGTACACGATAAGCCAAGGACTATTGTCAATGGCTTATAACTTTGAACGATTTTGTTTATATATATATATATATTTATACAAAAAAGCAAATGTTTAAGCCATATTTTCGATTTACGGTCATGTTTTGCGTATAATCAAGAAACGAGCAGCCACTCTAAAACACAATGAAAAACTTATTTACAATAAAATAAACAAACAATGGATGTCTATGTAGATATAGAGCTAGGTATATAAAAGTGAGTGTACGAATATTTTTCTTTTTTTTTATATAAGTATTTCGTATATCTCTTTCACTTTCAACTGCACGTATTTCGTATTTTGATAATGAGCTGCCCCCAAAAGCTTCGAATTTCAAGACTAAACAAGTTATGGAATTATGTTTCTTTGACAAGTGTAGGATAGATTTGTGGTACAAGACGTTTTCGGTACGTGGTAAGCAAGTACATATTGAATTGCATTACCGAAGTGCTAGCCGTGTAAAAACTAAGTGTATTGCGCTAATAATATAATATCGTAAATAAACTGAATCCGACAAAAACGCTCTAAATAAACGTACTGAGTGTTTTTTGTCTGTATCTAAATCTTCAAGAATAAATGCGACTGTTTTTGAAGAAATCGAGATCTCGAAAAAGACATATTTCTCGAGATAAACGAAGCGTGTATTTTGTCGGCATAGAATTCAAATAATCGATTCGAGTTTTATTGTCGAAACCAAAATCTGAACCAAGACTGTTTAATTTTATATATAAATATATGCAAAACTGCTACACAATTGCCGCCTAATAGATGTCTCGAAATGTTGTATTGTTGCAATCAAAATCAAGCAGCTAATATTACTGAAAAAAAATCGACAATTTTTGAGATAAATGGAGTATTTTGGCTTGTTGGTTCTGTGAAAAATCGAACTGAGTTTACTTCCGACTAAACGGCCGATATTCACAAATTTTCATATTTTTATTTACGTATTCTTAAATATCTCAAGAAGTCTTTTAAATTAGAAAAGAAACCTTTTTGTTAAGAATAGTTTTCTATCAAGTCACTGATGGTTTTTCTCTTTGTTTCGTTGTACACGTGACAGCAACGTTTTAAATATATTTAAGTTTTTTTTTTTCACTGTATGACCAATTCTGACATACTTAAAATTTTTATGTTTATTACGTTCTGATGAGTAATTATACACATTGTTATTGTTCCTAATCAACATATTCAATATTATATGTATAAATAGCCCAGAACCTAACAAAGAACCAGCTTATTTACTTGAAAATTATCTCAAATTTTATTGTAAAATACTTAGTTGAAAATTCTTAAAGATGGTTTAACTTAAAAAACAGCAAGGAACTGAAAGACAATTGATACTTCACTACGAGAATTAAATTACTTTAGGTTTTGTTCGAAAAACATTACTACTATGCAGCAGTTTATTATAGAAAAGTTTAACTTAAGTTCAAAGATCGTCAGATGATCCAAAAAGTTTCACTGTTTTTTGCAAACAAGAGACTTGACAACCAAATTCGCTTCCACCAAAACCAAAGATTTGTCTGTTTTTTCAATCAAGGGAGTAGGCAGCCAAAGGTTTTAATCGAAACACTAGAGAAACAAAGGTTTTAGTTCGAAAAGTGCGCGAGCTCCACTTGACACAATAAAAGACCTGGAATAAGATGGAAAAGCGATTTCCGATAATCCAAGATCTTTATTAACATAAGGCAGTTGGACACAGTGCGCTGTTGTGGTGGATTCAGCTCACTTTTACTTTAAATGTGGTTCTTTTTAAAACAATCTCTGATTCCCATTAAAACTCTAAAACAGTTTGCATGTTTCATTTAAAATCTATATTGCCTCATGTAGAGGCACAGAAGAAATTTTGATTTTATGAAAATTTGAATTTTTTTTAAGTTCCGTTAAAAAAGCAATCATCAATTTGCTAGAGTTACAGCTGAATTTTATCCTGAAACAGTTGACTTAGCCAAAATCTAAAAAAATAATACTATTGGAGAGTTACAACTAACACGCAGATGCAGCCACACATATTTCGTCTTAAATTGTCAATCGACTTCAACTTTCCAGGTAGCTTCCTAAATTTCATTGATTATTGAATAAGGAAAAAAAAAACAAATTCCGAAAAGTCGTGAAATAGAATGCTATAAGAATATATTGAATTATCTTACGCGTGACGACATTTTGTATGGAATTGTATGAAATATAAAGATTTATTTTAAAATCTACCGGCAAACAAGATCAGCCAGACATATTTCGTTGTAAATGGCAAACAAAATATATTCATTACATAGATATCGACTTTCAACTTGCAGAATTTCGAAAAGTCGTTGAATAGCAAGCGACACATGTCCCTTGGCATATGCAGCACTTTGTTCAGTTTCACATAAAGCAGACCAACTCATTATAGCAGCTCCACAATTTTTAACCACTCAACAACAACTTCGGCCCTAATCGGAATTATAATTTGTTTAAGCTGAATTATTTTTCGTCTATCTGAAAAGCTGCAGAGTCAAGTGCTATTTATTCTTAGAGGCTGCTCTCATATGTTTATTTGCGCTATTAGCGTTCAGTAAACCCGGCAAGCACTACTGATAACATGATTATATTTAATCAAAATTTTGTTTTCGTTATGATCATATAAAGCGTTCTTATCATGGCTAAAGCGCATAAAACTATATCAGCCGTAATAAAATGAATCCAACACTTTAAGCTAAAGTTTCAGCTTATTTTACTTGAAATTAAATGAAAATACTGGCTAGCTCTCTGTTAAATGAACGTTACACAATTGATAGCTTAAAATTTGAAAATTGCATTTAAAACGATTGCAGCTGCAATCTTTGCAAGCACTTACCGCGCTTTGTTAGCAGCGTCACCGAGGACGATATAACGCCTTTGATTTTAGCCACATGACTTTCAATTTTGTTGACGCAAGATGCACAGGTCATGCCCAGTATTTCTACCTCAATCTCGGCCTCACCATTGTCGGGCTCATCAATAATTTCCGTTGGAAAACCCAATTCCGTAATGGATTTTGCTATATTCTCGGCGGTTAGCACATTTGCATTATATTTGACCTCTGCTTTGGCTGCAAGCAGTGCCACTAGAATACTGTCCAGTCCATAAATCTTACGACAATGCCTCTCAATGCTGGCCACACAGCTGGCACAGGTCATGCCACGTATGTGTAGATAACATTTGGAGAGCAGCTCCTGTTCTATGGGCAATAATGTCTCACTTTCGACAGCAGCCTTGCCATTACCCAACTTAGGCGATGGTGACGTTTTAGGGCTGGCTGGCAGCAATTGTCGCGTGGGTGATGTGCTTTGACGTGTGCTGTTTTCTGCAGGCGTGGGAGTAGCATCTGCTGGCATAACGCTGGCCTCAAAGCCCATATCATCTATTAACTCGGCTATGCCTGCTGCTGTCAGCTGACTGGCATCATACAGCACACGCGCACTCTTCGACTCCAGTTGCACTTCGATGTGTTTAATGCCGGGTTTGTTGCCTATGTGACCCTCAATGTTACGCACACACGACTGGCAGGTCATGCCCAACACGCGTATGTGGGCAATGCTGTGCTGCGGCGCACTTGTGGGCTCTGGCTGATAGCTGCATTCAAAGCCCATTTCATCCACTTCATGTGCTATTTGCGTGGGGCTAGTCTGGTTAGCGTCATAGTCAAAATAGCCGGCATTTTCTTCGAGTACAACGCGTACCTTAAGCACGCCCAGCTTCTGTGCAATGTTGCCTTCAATATTTCGCACGCAGGATTGACAGGTCATGCCCACAATGGGCAGGCGTACGCATGAAACGGTTGACATATCCGAGCTGGTTGCCAGATTATTAGTCAGCTGTTTGGCTGCTGTCGGCGCATTCTTGGCATGTTCCTCCTCAAACATATTGTATTTGTTTTTGCATTTCAATTCTTGTGATAACTCCGCGTTTTTTGTTGTGTGTGCACTTGCGCGTATAAAAATGAGGGCGTTTTAATTACATACAAACGCTGCTCTATGCATTTAAATATATTTGTATATAATAGAAATAAATAAAATGCACAAATTTAATCACACTATCGAAGCATTTGGTAATTGCAACACAAAGAATTTGTGACTTTTATGGCCAAATAATTGGTGCTTTCTACGCGACGGACGTTCACTTTGCGATTTCTGTGTAGGACGCTGTTGTATGTGTGTAAATCCAAATCAATTACTTAGTAATTTTGTCAATTTACAGTTTAAGTATTACACGTTCTTTGCATATTTTCAAAACAAAAAAATATATGAATATATATTTATATGCTTAATAAATATGTTAAATCACATTACAACTGTTGCGCTCAACATTTTGTTTCGTTTGGTTACTGTGGTGCGTTTGGCAGCTGAGCTGCTGGCTATCGATATGCCGATAGTTACAATACTTATCGTCTGGTTAGTAATTTTGTATATCGATAACGTGCGGCAATGATTGCGGCAGTGTTGTAAAATCAAAATGGCTGTTGTGTTTGAAAATTATTACAAATTGCTGCTAGTTTTAATATCTCAAATAATATGGATTAATTAAACAAAATAAATGGTTTTTATTTTTGCATTAAATAAATTAAGCATAGACAAGCGGTTAGTAACCATTTAAACCAGCGCAATATAGGCCTTGAAGCTAGTTAATATTGTATGTTCTATGCAAATACGATTTATATACAGCATAAGGCATAGAACTTAGAGAAGCATAGCTTCTCATATTTAGGCTCGTTGGTTTTGCAACCAAAAAAATTCTTTTTATATTTAGCATATGTCATACAACTTAATTTATTTATGTAATTGGTATAATTTAGGTGTCAAAATCAAAATCACGTAATAGTTCCGTGGCTCCTGTAAAAAGAAATGAGTTTGTGACAAAAAAAAGCAATTTACTAAGAAAGAGCTTTAAATGCGCTGCATACCAACATTTTAATATTTGGATACATTTTGGGCAACTAATGCTATTGATTAAATAAGCTGCTGCATTTACATCGTATTTTTTTGCATATTAAATTGCATCTCCAGCGCAACATCTTAACCGAAAACCCCTTCCACTTTATCCTTTAGCAGAGCAATGGTACCCATGATAAACAACTTTAAAGACAGCAATCAAGCAAGCTGGTTACGTTCTCCTGTTATTTATTTCTTATCAATATAAGAGTACAACTTAACCACTTTTTTTATTTTTCACGCAATAATGTTTTGATATTTCGACAGATCACAAGTTTGTAATCAGGGAAGCAATGTCTGGAGAATACAGCTGTTGCATTAGCACTTCCTCGTCTGTTTTTATTTTAAGTATAATATGTTTTCAAGTTTTGTTTTGTGGATAAGCGTATTTATGCTGAGGCTAACCGTGTTGTAGTTATGAAGAATGCTTTGTGTTGATTCCAAGCAATTGCTTGCCCATTGATTGTTATTAAGTTAAATCAATTGTTGTTAACGTTATCCTCGTTGTAGACGTCATTATGTTACAACAACGCATAGTATATCTCGTATAGTTGATCGTACTAGAAGCAGACGGTGCCAAGAACTGCATCTTATAATTCTAAAGTAAAATTGGGCTGAAAAGCATAGTTTTAGTTTTGTCATTAATGTAGTTAGGCCTTCAACGTCTTTTGGCTTCTAGATTACTCTCGAAGTGTCTTGAGTTATTTTGAGTAAAATTGTAAACATTTTAGCATATGTAATTAACTATCTTTGAGATTTTTTTTTTCTTCAACGCACATTTTTACTATGGATGGGGTAGCCTGGTACCGAGAGTAGGCAAACCTGGTTATGTACGCCAAGTGTGTCCTTACACTCGTGATATATGTATGTGTACACATTTCATGAGTAAAAAAAACACATTCTGTTAAAAAGTGCTCTATTTCTCTTAGTTAAAAAGTTAACGCAGTTGCCTGCAATAGTATTACTGCCTTTTCAGTAAAGTCGTACAAGTGTTTTTAATTGTGTTTTATTAGAATTTGACTAAATTAGCTTTCATATACCTACCTAAGCAGAGCTGGGCGGAGGCATAGCGTAAAATATATGAACTTTTTTGTTAATATAAAATTTGTGAATGTAAACACGCTATTAACGTTAATATCGATAGCTAGTGTTGCACAATCTCAATAAAAATCGATTAAACGCTTATCGACCAACGTCTACTCCCAGTATAGGTCGGCGCTGACTGTTTGTTGTGAAATTCGTACATACTGCTAGTTTTTGTAATTTTGTTTATTTTAAACAATGGATATTGGAACGACAATAAAATTTCGTGATATTTGTGCAATGTTCGAGCATGTCAAGACAGCCAAAGTGACACAGCGCAAAGAGCGCATTTTGCGGCGCTATTATGAATCATTTTGCAAGCAACGTGCATTGTTTCGACAACAAATGGTTCCAAAACCCACGGAGGCAGAGGTTTGTGCACAAAACATGCCAATTAAGTTATTAATAATATTCTTAGTTTTACCTTAGGATGGCAGCAGCAGCTTCTATACAATATTGCGTTTATTAATGCCCAGCGCGGACACAGCTCGTGATAGCTATGGCATACAAATCACCACACTTGGAAGTCTCTATACGCGCGTACTGCAGCTAGCACCAGATTGTGGGACTACAAAAAAACCTGATTATATTATTTGCTCATAAGTTTCTATCATTTACAGCAACTGATGCGCTGCGTTTGCAACATCGCAGCTATTCGTCGCAGAGGGATTATGCGGATATAGTCTATGCTGTGCTGCTACCGCGCTGTTTTAACAAGCCCAGTGACCTAACACTTAAGCAAATACATGATATGCTGGACATAATTGCCAAGGAGGATAGCAAAAGTAAGTTTAACTTAGCGATTTGCTTGACAATGTCTTAGAAATGTACGTCTTAACTTTAGGCAAAATACACAAGTTGACGCAATTTTACGAGCTGGCCTCAGCTGTAGAGCAAAAGTGGCTCATACGCCTGCTGCTCAAGTCTATGGGTTTGGGCATCGGGGAGCAACGTATATTTGGCATGTTACATCCGCATGCCAAAGAGGTCTATCAACGCTGCTCAGATCTTGCACGCCTTTGCAATTTATTAGCCGACAATAAACTGACACTGGACACTGGCGCAATGGCAAACTCTAGCGCATTTAATGTAAACTCTGTAATTGAACCATTTCATCAAATACGTCCCATGCTTTGCGAGCGCTTTCCTGGCAAAATTGAGGAACTCATGGAAACTGATGTGCTTTATATGGAAACCAAAATGGATGGCGAGCGATTTCAGCTACACTTTGCCAATAATCGCTTCAAGTATATATCACGCAATGGCAGTGATTACACTCATTGCTTTGGTGACAGCTATGAGCGTGGTACACTGACGCCTCACTTGCGCACGCTGCTGCCACAGGGCATGCAATCCATTATATTGGATGGTGAAATGATGGTATGGGATCCAGCGCAGCAGCGTTTTCGTGATAAAGGTGAAAATACGGATGTCAAGCATTTAAATCCGGAACGTGGCTGGCAACCTTGCTTTGTGGTCTACGATTTGCTGTATTTAAATGGTCAAAATCTGCTGGATATGGCTTATGTGCATCGCAGCTATAAAGTGCAAAAGTTGCTGACCGAACGCAAAGGCGTGCTGGAAGTAATGAAGGGTCGTAAAGTTAATACGGTTGCGGAATTTAATAGTATGTTTCAAGAGGTGCTGGATTCCAATGCCGAGGGAATTGTCTTGAAAATGCAAAATTCTACGTATAAACCAGGTGTGCGCATTGGCGGCGGTTGGTACAAAGATAAAGCTGATGTAAGTTTAAAACAAAGCATTGAGCAATAACTAAACTTAAACTAAGCGCTTTGAATGTCTGTGGCACAATACCTTAGCAGTCGTTAGTCTGGTGCCACGGCTGGTCAGAATAACCACAATGATTGCATTGTGCTGACCATGGTGGCTTACTACCTAAATGGGTGTAAAATCTTTGAGTTAGGCAACCGTGCATTGTGATCCTTAGATCATCAGAGGTTCAAGTTAGATCTCGACTCTAGCCAAACAGAAGTGTCTCTGTACATTGTAAGTAAGACAGCTATGTCACACGTCACATGAAATAAGTTGGAAGAGATGCAAAAGTCTCTGTAGCTATTTACTTCATTTTGCCTGAAAGCAAGTTATTACATTTAATCGTCTTTCTCCTTTCAGTACATTAAAGGATTGACCACCGAGTTTGATTTGTTAATCATTGGCGGCTTCTACAATCGCACGCGCACTTTTATTGAATCATTTCTCTTGGGCGTCCTAAAGCCCAGCAACTCGGAAGAACGCAGAGATGAAGTCTTTAGTGTGGGACGTGTTGCGAACGTAACTATTTCACGCACGGTTTTGAACAATACGCTGAAACCCTATTGGCACGATTCGCAAAAGGAACCACCGCCTATTTGGTATCACATTAAGGATAAAGAGGCTGAGGGTCGTCCCGATGTTTGGATAGAGCCTCGACAATCAAAGATACTGCAAGTTAAAGCAGCAGATTTGGCACCATATCGCGCATTTGCAACTCAAAAAGCCTTGCATTTTCCTCGTACTGAATTGGTACGAGACGACAAGGTGTGGAACGAATGCATGACTTTGGAGGAGTTTAATCAGCTGTGTCAGGTAAAAAGAATGCAAACTGCATTAAGAAATATGAAATGTGATGAGGTTACATGCTTCTCGTGTCTTTAAGTTTTTCATGTAAAATTGAGGTATCGAGTGTCTCCTCTCCTAACTTATCGACATATGATACGCATAACTTTATAACGATAAATTCGGTTGTTGGCATTAATTCTTCATATTTCACTTAGTACTATACCAAATGTATAGGGTTCGCGCCTGATGCACGTGGTAGTACGAATAGTACACCAGATTTTAACATATCCATACAGCATCATATTTGAGAACTTTATGAATTTTCTGATCATTCGATAGCTGATGTCATTTTAACCAGCTGTCTGAAAGTTTAAGTTAATAGCTGAATTTTAAGTATATTTTGTTGATAATTAAAAACGAAACCTGTCTGTCTGGACCTGTTTGTCGATAGCAGAGCTAATGAATCTTATTTTGTTCCTTCTAGGGCTCTAGAGGCATTAAAAAGATTAACAAGCGTCAGTTGCGTCTGGATGACTTTACAAGTGAACGAAAACGCCAAAAGTTGACTCCAGCTGAGCGTCGTAAACAGGGCATGGCCGCATATGAAAAGCGCTACGACGCGCAACAGGTGAGTTTTGCGTCGACCAGCTTGACTTACTTAATAAGCTTTAATTCTTTTATATTTTTTTTTTAGCTAAACAACACAACGGAGCTGTTCAAGGGCTTCTCCTTTTGTATACTAAGCGGTGCGCCACAACGTCGGCATACAAAGCAGCAGCTTCAAGCTCTGGCAGCACGCAACGGTGGAACCATTGTTGAGAATCCGCTGCCAAATGATGCGCAATGCATTTGTGTGGCTGGTGATATAACTTACTATGTGGAACGCTTGAAGCAACAAAAGCCTTTGATTTATGATATAGTTGGCATGGATTGGCTGTTGCGTGCTTGCGAAAAGCAGGATATATCCAGCCTAAGGCCCAAAGATATGATTGCCACCACAGAGGCGCTGCAAAGGCAATTCGCCAAAACGTATGATCATTTGGGTGACTCCTTTACCGACGCTATATGCAGCCTTAATGAATTAAGAGAGATACTTAAAGATATAAGTGATGCAGAGGTCAATAAATTGGATGTGGATGCATACCAATTAGGCAGTTTAAAGCAGGCTTTGTTAGGCAAAAGCGCCACAAATTATTTTTACAAATGTTATGGTTATTTTTACAATGACGGCAATGAGGACACTGTGGTCTGTGATCTAGTACAGCTGAAGTTTATGCAACACGGCGGCAACGAGCTAAGAGATTTGGATGATTTGCAGCAAAAGAACAAATTAACGCATATTTTTGTAAATACAAATAACTGCGATGAGTTAGCCTTCAAGACGTGGCTGGACGCATGTTTGCAAAAACCTGTAAAAATATTGAATCAGAATTGGATAGTTCATTCGCATCGTGCGCGTAGAAAACTCGATGAGCAGAACTATTTGTGGAACGCAGAAGCAAGCCTAGACAATTAAGTGTTAGGGCAAGTTTCTAATTTAATTTTAATTTTTACATTTTTTTTTGTATTTTTTATTTGTTTCTCATTTTTTGTTTGCACGCAAATTAAACTTGTACCTGGCACGATTTCCTGCATGTTTTGCAAAAGACTGCTTTGAATAAAATTGCATTTGAATTTTCAAGTACGTTATGATAATGGTTGGTGGACCTCGGTTGGTAGTGCGCCTCTCGCATTTAGCACTGCTGCATTTGCCTAGCACTGACATAATGATTAATAAGGAAACCTTTATGATCCGCATTATAATCGATGACAACATATTCGTGTTGTATGCTCTTCGAATTTGCCTATGCTCATGTCTATGGCTATGGAATCTCAGCGTTACTTTTTCATTTGACCAATGCACATATATGTTTTATCGAATAATCAGCTATTAATAGAAATATCTCCACGCATCGCTTGGAGTAGCAGTCAAAGTAATTAAATTGATTTATTTCAAAAAGTCGTGTATAAATAAAGAAGTCATAAAGCCAAAAGTCTAACATATTCATCTCATTCACCATTTAAAACTTATGTGGCTTGAAAACAAATTTAGTATTGTATTTGTTGAACAAGAAAGGCATATTATATCATGCACTTGAAAAGTATAATAGCAATTAATAATTATTATTATTATTAAATCCATGCATTCATTTACATTTATAATAAATATGTAAACTTATATACGCAAAAAAAATATATGCATGAGCAAACAAAATAACAGCTGCCAGAAACTGCAAATACAAAGCAAAAAACAACAACTTAAAAAAAAGCTCATTTGAAAATATTTAAATATTTCGTCTGCATTCAAAATAATAATTTAAATGCGTCAGTTCTGCGCCAAGGCGCACCGAAGTCGATAAATCAAAAATCTTACACTTGCCAACACTATTTTGAGTTATCGGCTTATCGAATGCCCATTAGGTGAATTACATTGTCGTTTCACTTGCCGTTCCGATCAGACGTGTGTTGGTGGCGTCTGCGTGTAAAATATTGCGTTGAACAGCATTTTCCACGTAAGTTTTTGTACATAAAATTATAAATCAATTAAATAATAACTTTTAAAACACGCGACAGCTTGCAAAGCGATAACACCAACAGAAACTGAAGTAAAATGGGGAATTTTCATGATAAAGTTGCTGCTAAACTTGACTTGTGGCAACATGGCCAAGAAATACAAACAAATGCAGCGCAGCGATTAACCGAATTCGATCGCAAACATGTGCATGATCTCTACGAGGTGGCAGAATATGCGGAAGATATCTATAATTATCTAAAATCTCGTGAGAAGGATGCTATAATCACCGATTACATAAGCAATCATGCCGTTTTGACTACTACACTACGCAGCTGCATGGTCGATTACATTGTACAAATGTGTGATATGTACAATTTGACAAACGCTTCCATCTATCTGGCCGTCAAAATAATGGATATGTCCCTTAGTCGCATGCAGTTGGAACGCAAGAAACTTGAGCTTGTGGCTTTTACCGCACTGTACCTTGCAAGCAAGTACAACGAAAGTAAAAGGCGACGTCCGTCTATAGCTGATCTCACGTGTATGTACGATTATACGGCTAGTCAAGTTTATGATATGGAAATGCAGATATTGGAACACACTAATTATTCCCTAGGCATACCCTTGTCCATCAATTTTCTGGATCGTTTTGCGCGTTGTGTCAAAGTGCACGTCGAAACGTATATGCTGGCGCGTTTTATGACAAAGATTTCGCTATTCAATTATAAGTGCATTCAGTTTAGTGACTCGAAGCTAGCAGCCGCTGCACTTTTCCTGGCTCTACGCATGAATGAGAATGTGCCATGGTCAGATGTACATATCCACTATACGGAATATAGATTGAGTGACCTTGCCCCCATTGTGTCGGCGATCAATGATACGCTACATCGCAGCTGTGGTAGTTTATATGGCATAAGCTACGAGGAGTTTCTAAAAACTTCAAACTTCAAAGTGACTGAACTACCGTTGTTACACGAGTCGGAACTTTTTGATAATGAAGTGGAGCAGGACGAGCTTAATGTTGGCTTGGACAAAACCCAGCAGTCTTATACGGGCAGCGGCAACAATTCAATTGAAGATGAGACAAGGGATGCTAAGATAATAGCACAAATATTTCGTACTAAGCACTAAGCCCAATGTGTGGCAGTTTACAAGACTAAAGATTAAATCTTTTTCTATTTTCTCACCATAATACTTATGAACTATTGTCTCTACATATTTACATTTGTAGTCTGTAAAAATTTGATCTCGTTGACTTTTATATTATTGAAAAATACAATACAACAATTTGTTCAAAATTATGGTAAATGATTGTTTTACGTTGTATGCACCTGGTAATACGAGGTTCACTGGTTTGATTTCACCCAGCAGCACTAATGCATTTGCCTAGCACTGGCATAGCTAGCAAATAGACGTAAGTAAATCTTAATTAAATAAAGACAACGCCGATGGGATTCGTCTATAAAACGTTGAAAACGTTGTAGTCAAGGATTTACCACATGTTTTAACATTTTTTTTTATTAAATATTTCTATTTAATGCAATGATATGATTCTAGCAATGATATGATACATAAGCGGATAATACCGGAACAAGAATGTCGGTTGAAGAGTGTACATACCCACAGCACATCGGAAGTGTGCTCCAAATAGTCGTAAGCAAGGAATTTGAAGAAGTAATTGCATAGCAGCATACCAACTTTATATGCTGTACCATATGGTACAAAGGGTATATTTAGTTTGTGCAAGCCCAGCTAGTAGGAGAGTGTGACACCCTAGAGTTACCTAGAGGTAAATAGATAGTCATGGCCGTTTGATCGTCTGTACAAACGCCTAGACTTCATGGCTGAAAGCTAGATCAATAAAAACTAGACCAAATACTTAGTTTTTTGATATCGGGGAGATATGCAGCAGCTACCATAGTGGTTTTGCATGATGTTTCGGTTGATTGTAACGATATTTAAACTTAAGAAAATATTGTATTTAACTTAAGAAAAAACCATTTGAAATGAAATAAATGCGTTCCGATTATGCTATAAGTCTAAATCACAGCCACTTAGTTAATATCACTAATATTTTTAATAGAACTTTACAAATTAATAAAGATAAGCTCGCTTTTGTTTACTGTAAAGCGCCAATGTGGTTAGTTAGCTTCCACAAACAGCCACTCATGGAGACATTCATGGCAATAGATGTGGCCACAACGGCTCACAATGGGATCTTGGGCTTCGCATTAACAAATTGGACAGCGCAATAGTGCAACTGGGCTGCATGTGCCGTAATTTTTTGCATTTCTTACTGTTTTTGCTCCTGAGATATCTGGAAACAGTTTGTTTGTTATGTATATATCCGTTGTTACAAAGAAACTAAAATACTTACCTTAATATGGAATATATTATTTATAAAGTTCTTAAGCCGAAAGTTTACCAGAATAAATTAATTTTGCAATAATACGTTGTGGTTAAAATTAAACCGTCTGGCAATGTTAAAACATATGCCAGGTCTGGCTAATTGAGTCACTATTACTATTTCCCCTTTCAAAATATTATGGAAGTTCACATTAAAAAATATTGAGAAGTCTTCAACAACATTCATCTACTTCCGGTCTCAGAAATTCTACGTCTTTCGCGCTTCATAAGCCGTTTAGTTTAGGATTTTTTAAATTTTAAATGTTGAAATCAATTCAGCACCAAAGTAGCTTGAATTTGTAATGTTTGTGATATAATATAATGTACTTAATGTATGAACGAAGCTAGGCTTACGCCCTTTGGCACTGCGACCTCCCTAGGTCTATGGTGCGCCCTTTCTACTAGTTCAGGTTTAATGTTCTCAGAAACTGAGTCAGACCCGTCTGTGAGATAAACATCAGGTACTTCCCACTGAGCATGTAGTTGCCTAGCAGCTTTGCTCTACTTCGTGCCAGCGCTGGGCTATTAGTGTTTAGGGGTTCCATTGATTCGGCTTACTCCTCACAGTATCTACAAGTCCTGTTGCCGACAGGGTCCATTTTGTGTAAGTGCTCATTGCAGGGAAAATGGCCTGTCAACGCAACACAAAGTGACCAAAGCTATTTTCTATTTAAGGAGAGAACTACCTTGGCTCTTGCTGCGTCAGGCGTCACAAATCTTTTTAAGTATCAGAGACCCTCCAGTTTGTTTTAGTGTCAAGCTTTCCTGTCTTTTGCATGTATTTTCTGATGTCTGTGTTGCATCTTAGAATATTGGAATAACCGAACATCAGACTTGGGCCTACAAAAGGGGCTTCCGCTTCTGACTTAGCCTTTGCATCCGCAGCCTTATTTTCTGAGTGACCTTCAGGCTTACAGTGATGTTTGAGAGACCTCCCCAGCTCATCATGGCATAACCCACAGATGAGCGCATAGTTTTAATATTCCCGCCGACGTTCGCATCACTATAGCAAGCCAATGGTAGATTGTGAGTTTACCAAAACAGAAACCTGCAACAAGTGTTCGATATAGATATAAGAAGATTCTTAGACTTTTTTAGATTACGCTTGACCTGAAAGATCTGCTATTGTTATCACAGTTTATATGTAATCCTACTGCTTGGATTGTTGGTTTCCTGTGCCCTTTTTTCAGCAGAAAAATCAGCCTCTACAGATGAGCTGAACAAATTTACATCCAGCTTAGGTTGCCAGTTATACTACCATTTCCGATTCCATATATTTTATGCGGATTGTATATGATAACGAAAGTTTCATGCTTTCGGCATTCGGCAAATCACATAAGACGTACCAATTCTGCTTATGTAGAAGCGCCTAGCACATTCATATAAGGCGAGAATCTTTAAAACCCTTCTTTCTTTCTCCTTTGTTTGGCCATCACAACCCTTTATCGGGTTACAACCGACCTTAGTAACTCTCGCCAGACGCCCCTGCTTTGCGCGCGCCTTCGCCAGTTGATCACTTCAAGTGAAGCTAGATCCTCCTCCACTTCGTCTTTCCATCTGAACTTAGGTCGTCCCCTTCGTTAACTTTTGTATCGAAAACCTTCTTTGCTGAAGCGACATCTATGTCGTTGTAGAGCTCATACAGCTCATGATTCGTTCGGATACGATAGTCGTCGCCAATCCGCAAGGGACCGAAGATTTTGCGAAGAATTTTTCTCTCGAACACTCCAAGCGTGGCTGCATCCATCCACGACACAACCCATGCTTCTGCGTCATCTAACATCATTTCGTCGATCGAGTAAAAAAAACGCAAAAAATTCAGAAAAATTCATTCAATTTCAATGAAAATAATATAAGAATTAGCAAAATCTCAATCGAATTTTTAGTATTGCCTTTCAGTATGTCAATCGTGTCGGATTTAAATACATAAAATAGATAAATGTAATTCCCCTTTACTGTGTCCTCATCGCTCCAAAGACGGAGCTTGAAGAATGCTGTTAATGGGTTTCTAGTGAGCGCTACAAACGGAGAGTGCAACTTAGAAAAGATTTAGCATTACAACGATATCCAAGCCCTTCTAATGATGGCATTTTTTTCAAGGAACGCGCCACAGAAGTTATAAATTGTTTTGGAAGTAAGGGTAAAGATGTAAATATTTTAGAGAAATTACATCCTTTCGTCAAGCCCTACACTTAAAAATAAATATTTCGTTTTGTGCTTAGATGAGGTAATACAAAATTTAACCAGTTGCTTCCTATCAAAACACACCATCACTTCTGTCTAAAAATCTAGATCTCAATAATTAAAAGCTGAAAACAGTTAATTCCCCGTTTCGCGACAATAGTTTTTTGTGATTTTGGGCTAAGTGGTTCGATGTAATAATGTAGAACTAGGTGACCAACGGCCAGCTGCCTCGCTTAACAACACCCCACAGAAGTTCTTATGTTATAGAGTTATTCGAAAAATCATTTTTGTTTTATATGTAACGAGACATTGCTCGAAAAGTTTTAGGCTTAAGTTTAAGTTTCTTTCGAAAAATATTTTAAGTATATATCCGTCATGTTCTATTGACAATTTCTTGATTGTTATCTCAAGAGACGAACTTTACGTTTTTTTAGAAAAACTTTTGAATAATTTGATTGTTTTTTTTAGTCTGGTAACATTTATCAAGTCATTGCCGAAAATACCATTCCAGTTCGGAAGTTTATTACATCTCTGAAACGAGTCTGATAGAAATTTATTGATCTATTTCTTTTTCAACAAGTTCTTAGAAATATAAATTTAAGCAAAATACCTTATCCCTTAGTACCTTACGCCAGCCAAGTGGAATTTAATTATAATATAAATCATAGAAATCATACCCTGGTCAAGACCGATAACAAAAGAATTTCAAAATTTGACGAAATTTATAGCAAATCTGGCTGTCCAGAGATCTGAACTAATAGGTGCACAGAAACCAGCAACAGGTCTCTTAAAATCGCAGCTAAAAGTGTGCTATATTTTTTTTTATAAAATTCACCCGAAAAATGTTTGCAAAAAGTAGAGCATACTTTAGGTGAAGATTTTTTGCAAAAAAAATTATGCCAGCTACCTGCCAGCGTTTCTGTTCGCCTGGTAACTGAACTACCTACCGGCGAACTTTTAGTAAAATAAATTGTAGAAGTTTGACTGAAGCGATGGGCAGATCTTGAGTTCGCTATAGAAAAAAGCTTCCTCGAAGTATTTTGTTGGTTTTATGCATTAAATTTCCTTAAATATTAATTAATTATTTCAAATTAGTTTTTCATTGATTTTACAGCTGTGCGTTGATGTGACAGATAGACTGGACTTGCAACAGTAATTCTTCTGCTTTGGATTAAATATTTATACTAAAGTATTAATAGTTATGTTCTTGCAACTTTAAAAATTTGTCGGTATTTTATCAAAGAAATCTGTTTTACAAATGATAATTCACGTTGGATCTTACTTAAGTTCGTTATTCAGCTTACATACCGTCGTCATCAAGATATTTTATAAGAAAAATATTATTATAATTAAATAATCTCGACTACGCCGATGATATAGTTTTGCTCTCACAGAACCACAGTGAGATGCCAAGTATTATGAATTCCCTATTTGATGTTTCTCTTAAAATAAATTGCAGTAAATCGAAAACCATCTCGTAATGAAACTTCACACTCTGTGAACAGTCTCCCTAGATAGTATGCTGAGTCCGGTTGGTGGAACCGTGCGTGATGCACAGAACCGGCTACAGAAAGCTAAGCGTACCTCTCGAGTTTGGAGATCCGAAACCTGGCATATTTATTTATTATTAATATATGGATATAACTAAGTCCATTTGACCTTAAGAAATATTAAATGATAACGAGGAAAATTTAAAATAAAAGTAATCCGTATCGCTACCCTGATGAGTGAATGTGGTACTGACTAGGAAGGGATAAAACCAGGAAGTAACATAAAAGTTGACACATTTCTTAGCAAAGAACAACGTTGACCAAGTTGGGTTTATAAAGTTCGTGATCGCTCATAGAAGCTCGATTTGGGGAATCAAGATGAGATAAGATAGATAAAGATGTGAATTGGATAGACCGAATCGGAGAGGTTATTATAATTTACGAAACGTATCGCATAACGCATAATTAGATCTACAAAATGGTAATGCTAGAAGTCGAAAATTACTAGTTACTCTGGACGAAATTTTGTTAAGAGAGTTAAGATTTTGTATTAGAGTCAATGAAACCGAGTAAGAGCTTTTGCAAAAATAGCACGCCGTGGCATGTTCTACGATTATTAAGAGAAGGTAATTTTATAAGGTGAAGTCTGCACGAATAGGACGGCAATCGAATTTTGGGATCCCAATTTAAACCCCGAAGAGCAAATATTAAAAATGGTTTTTAAAGAAATAAATTTTATTTATGATTTTATTAAACTATTTTTAAAATGTAATATTTATATAGTAGTATTGTTCACTTCCAGTCTCGAAACTGTGTTAAAAATTTCACTTCCTTTTATATTTGATAAAAGAACAGTTCCAAAGCTAACAATCGCAATTCGACATCTCTTGGTTTCAATTTCGTTGAGTCACTTCGAATGATTCTGCGAGTTCAAAATAAAACATTTTGATATATATTAATATTTTTACTTTTGGAAAATTTTTCAATTTTAATTTTAATTCTTTGGTATATATAAAATTTTATTATTGAGCTGGATGTACAAATATTTGATGGCAGCATTTCCTGCCCGAATTCTTCATCTGAATCGTGATGCCGCAAAGAATGCCAAGGAAATTTTTAATGTGGTAATTTTAATACTCTGAATTTGATTGAAAGCAAAGTTATTTCTTTCTTAACTTCATCACGACAATAAAAAAATCAATTATTTCTGTGAAATTTTCACAATGTTTGCGAATGAAATTGATTTCATTGAGAAATTGCGATGCATTTGTTTGTTTGGAGTGTTCTGATACCTTTGACTTGACATCTGCATTGACTTGAGCATCCGCTGTCTTTCAATCGTTTTTTTTTATTCAATTTGTCAGCTGCGATTCCCTCCGATTTGTGAGAAATTTTAATTTTCTGAAGTTGATAATGAGAGAAGTCATTTCTTTCTTCACTTCTCTTTGATGTGTTAAAATTTACAAAAATTCTTAACAAAAATAACAATAAAAATTATTACCTTTAAAAGATCATCTCGAAAAAATTCTCTATTCAATTCAGGTTGAAAAAGTAGTTAATTGTAAGGCTCTATGATCAGCAACATTTGTGGTTCTAGAGTTTTCAGTGAAAACATACAAAACCGCTGGTTTGCCTACATAAAATTGCCCATGTGAAATTACTGGGCATTCCAGATGTACACCACAGACTCCCAACGGTGGGCCTTGTTCTTTGTAGAATTGGTAATCGCAAACGCCAAACGAATTGGAAATTGAAGACGTTTAAATTCCAACGGCATATCAGCTGGAATCATTGGAATCCATGGAATAAATACATCTTCACCTTTATATTTTCCAGTCAATATACTTACTTCAAATACATTCGGTATCAATTTCTGAACAGCGAACAGATCAACAATTGTAAAATCAAATACAAAAGCCGATCAAGGCACAAAAATTGTTTTCGCTCGCGAACTCAAGGGCTTCCCATAGTTGCTCTATACCTATGCCAACAATTACAAGATTTGTTTTGAACTAAAAATATACAATTTCTATTGAAAATATTGATTCTGATCTATCATAGAAGGTTGCCTTCGACGTAACGCTGCAAACTCTCTGGGTAGAAGTTTGTTAAAATGCAAAAGGAACAGCATTGGAGAAAATCTACCGACACTACAAATCAACGGGAACGTCACTCCACTTAGCTCTTTCATGTATGCCTTTGAAACATCTGTTAACTAAGCAAAGAAACGTCGTTCGACAACGCTCGGTTTCATATGATACGGAAGCCAGTGTTCTTTCTTCTGAATTATTTCTATGAACTTGGGGCGTTTTGACTTGCTGGTTCACCTGGAATCTTCCAATTCCATTAGCGTTTGGAACGCATATTGATCAAATAATACTACGATCCCAATTTAATTTATGATGGTGACGGTATTGCGTGTTTCAATTGCAATACTCCAGAGTAGGGTGAACGAGTGAATCATTTAGCAGTTTGGTTGTATAAGGCCCAATAATTCCCTTGGACCAACGCTTCATAAATGCAAGGATAGTGGGGTTGCTTTTTTAGGAATATCTTAAATGTAATTATTGAATTTAAGTTTATGATAATAAAGTAAAGCAAAGGTCAGACCCATATCGATGCATTCCAAGGTAAAAGACTCTAAAAGAGTAACTTTTCAGATAAGGGGCACAGCAATAAAGTTTAATTTCGATTTGTTATCTTAGTCTTTAATTTCCAAATGAATCGCTAAAACCGAACTTTTGATATTAAACCCGTTTCGAAAAAAACTCATTTGGACTCAACGCATTTAAAATATGAAAAGCATCGCATGCTCTAGGGGTCATGCAAAAGGAGCCTTTTATTAAGTTTCATTATAAATTAAAAGTTCATAACATTTTGTGCTCTAATATTACGGATTCGACTTGAATAAATGTATAAATCATTAAAACAAAGTAAACAATAATAATTATTCCAATAATATTTTACTAATAAACATATAAACATTTCTGATAGTAATTAAAAATATAAAATCAACAAGACTTTCAAATATTATGCATAAAAACTAAAATAAAATTAAAACTTAAATGTGCGATTATTAGCCTGAAGTCATTTTTGACAAGTCAAAGAGTAATTTCCCAGGTGCGTGCTTGTAATTCACAATTAGTTTAATCCGAACTATTTACTAAATAAACTAAACTTTTTCAGTAGGTATTGGAATAAACTGTTAAGAATAAATATAATGAAATGTGAAAAAGAATAAATTTGGCGTATACAAGATTTGCTTGAGATCCACAGAGGTTGCAATGTTACTCTGTTTAGAAGTTAAGAATTTGATTTTGTAGTAATGTGAACAACGTCTAATCAATTACATCAAAACACAAAATTTCTCAGTTGTAAAGTTGTGAACAGCTAAGCTCTGAAAATTGCAGTTCACTTGCTTAAGAAATTGTTGTAATCATGGAAAAAGCAAATACATGAAACAAAAACATTACGTCAAAATGAAAAAAAAATTGAGATGAAGCCCAAATAACATTGCAGTTCTTCTGGGTGCACAATTTTATTTATTATAAAGTCATTATTTTGGAACGCATCTGTGGAGTTTTGTTTGATGGCAAACAAACTACAATAAATCACATTTACAATATTCAGAGTAAAGTTGCACGCACCCATCAGCTCGCCGCCACCGCCACCAGTCTTAAACAACTCTGCAGGCAGTCCCTCAGCAGACTCTCAACGCCATTCAACCTGATGACACGAAATAAACTTTTGATTTACAAGGCGATCCTTAAGCCAATCTGGACATACGGGATCCAACTTTGGGGAACCACGCCCATATCGAACACTAAAATTATTGAAGCGTTCGAATCTAAGGTGCTGCGCATAATATTCTATGTGAGGAGCTCCGTCCTTCATACAGACCTCAACGTGCCCACTATCCAAAATACAATCGGCGCCTACAGCCAGAGGCATCTTAACCGACTGGAAAACCAGGACAACCTACTTGCAGTACAGCTACTTGACAACAGCAATCAACTCTGGAGGCTTAAGAGATTCCACCCGCTTGATTTAACCTTCCGTTTCGAAGCATTGTAAATATACCATAGAGACGACGATGGGAATGTAAGAATAAATGTTCAGAATATGCCTAGTAAATGTAGAAATCACCAGAGCTACACAGTAGTTCAACACAGAAATTGAATCAAAGGAAATAATTACGAGTAATGGAATTATCCTTCTATCTCCCGGCTGAAAAAGCAACAGCCACAGATGGAGGACGCTTTTAATTTAGCCCACAAGCACAAACTTCTCAATCAACGCGATAACTACATTCCAAGGAACAATGATGAATTGTTGAGCTTAAACCATGGCGAAGATGTAGTCAAATGCATGAAATCGCCTGTACCAGCCTGTGCTCCTGAGCCATTCATACCTCTCAGTAAGGCGGTAACCATGAAGCGCATAGCGGACTTAACGACCCTAGAGTTGTAAGCACTACTGGAAGCTTACAGCAAATTGCCGTGTTACAAAATACTCACCCAAAGCTGCAGACTTCCTACTCCAACTCGTAAGAAGGGATGTGAAAGCTTTAATGGGGCGCATCACGGAACACAACCCATGTGGCCCACATATGGTTAACCTGGAATTAAGAACTTATCCTACGTGTACGGACTGTCTAGAGGAGTCAAACAATACCGCACATTTTCTATGCTATTGTTCAGTTTTCACAAGAACAAGGCTACCACTACAGGCACTCCTCAACTTTCTCCGAAAGACGAGAAGATTTTCTCTTTCTCTCATCCCCAACTACTATCTAACCCTTTTCCTTTCCGGTATGCATATAGCACAATGGGCTACTTAGCCTGAGTGTATGAGGCGGTGCCCTCTGCCACCCTCTCATCTACCGCGCCGGGGGCTTTTCAATTGACCTGTTATAGATAGATCGGACACACTCTCAGGAGAGACAGCAGTTGTCGAATGGCACGCCACACAGAGGGCGTCCGAAGACTACTTGAAGGTCAAGTTCTTAATAATTTATTATAAGAGCGAGATAATAATAATAATAATCTAGGCAATTAGATGCACATAAATAAGAAAGAGATAGCAATTACGTGTTGAAGAAAAAGATAGAAACAATTTGTGATATATATAATTTTTTTACTGCTCTTTAAAGTTTTGGTAAATTTATTTCTTTTTTTTAACATTTATAACAATTATAAGTTTATTTGATACGCTTGCCATTTAAATTGGTTTTTGTTTTTAGTTTTTAATTGGTTTTTGTTGCGCTTTTTGCAATAAGGACATCAAAAATACATTCATTTCATATGTATATTAATATTTTGTTACTTTCATTTTTTTTAAATATTGTATATATATATACATTTATATGTATATAGTGTATAGTTGTAAACTCTTGTGTATATATATATATATACTTGTTAAACATTAACAATTCTGCGCGCGCTTTTTGTCTCATAAAATTTGACTTTCTTTTCTTTAAAAAGGTACAATTATTTGCAAAAAAAAAAAATATTTAGTTTTATTTTTGTTTTTTATATTTAAGGAATATGCAATCTCTGAGATTGTTATTAAAACACATTTGCATTAAAAATGTTGTTGCAATCGTTGTTGGACTTGATTTTGTGTTTTTGTTACAATTTTTTGTTTGTTTTTTTTATTTTAGCGAATCACTTTCTAAATATTAATATATAAACTACAGCAAAAATTTTTTTTAACAAATAATTTGAACATTTAGGATATACCAATAAACAATTATGCATATATACTTAAATCATTTTGCTTATATAAATTTAAATTAAAAAAAATTTTCATAAATAATGCAACAAACCAACCAAAATTGTGTGCGAAATAAATTGTGCTTCAGTTACACCGAAGACGCAATGCTCTTTACTTGTGTGTGCGCAGAACAGCAAAAACTGGCATAATGTTGTTGCTGTTAATATTGGTTTTTTTTTTTTATTATTAAAAACAATTTAGTTAGACAATTTGCATTGAGCGCATAATTTAGTAAAGCTATTTTATTTTTTTTCCTTGTAAGCTGCGTTAAATTTTTAAATTATGTTCTCCTTTTATGACACAAAAAAAAAAACTTAAATATATAATTATTTGTGTCAGCTTTCAATTTAGTGCAGACATTGCACAACTACTTGTACTATGCTTTCAACATTTCATATTTTTACTTTTAATATAATTTTTATGCCATATTTATATAATGAAGCGCACTTTTAATTTTTGTTTTAATTTTTACAATTTGTTGTAAACTTTAGCAGCTCTCACTATATGCAAATTATTATTTTGTTTTTTTGTGCACACATTTTGTATTTTTTAAGTAAATATTTCATTGCTGCATAAAGTTTTGACATTTTTATATTCATTACATGTGTTGCTTTAAATATAATTTAATATTTAATTTATATATGTATATATATATATTATTTAATTTTTTTATGTATACAAATGCATGTTAAGTTGGTTGGTTTAGTTGTTGGCCTGCTTGTTTTTGTTTGCTGTTTTTTTTTTTGTAATTAATTTGAATTCTGTGTTGACGTTTTTAATACTAACAAAAACATTGCGCATTTTTTAGCAACAATTATTTTACGCACTTAAATTATATTATAGACACAACAACTACAATGTCTAACAACAATTTTGTAGTACTTAATTGCTAAAGTTCTTTATAACATTTATCATATTTTGTGTAAATTTTTGTGTGTTCCCCAAAAAAAAAATTCTATGATTTTTTTTAAATAAAAGTCTTTTGGAATTTTCGCATATTCAAATATAGTTTTAGTTATAAATATGTTTACATATTTTAGTTTTTAATTTTATAATATTATTGAACCCTTAAGCAAAAATTTCATAATTTAGTTGTATAATTATTAAACAGTAAAAAAACAAAAAAAAAAATAATGAATTTCTTTCAGTAAACTTAAAAATTATTTCAAAAACTTAGAAATCAGACTTGAACAATATGTTTAAATATATTGCAGCAAAAAGCAAGTAAATTAAAATTATGTAATTCATGTTTTGTTTTTTTTTGTAAATTTTAATTTCCATTTGTTTTTTTGTTGTTGCTTATTTATAATTAAATTTCTTTGCATGTTTTTACAAATGTTTTTAAATTTTTATTTTCATACATATGGCAGTCGTTATCATTTTTTTGAGATAATTTGACTTTTGTTTAAAAAAATCAACTTAATAAGTGCAAAAAAAAAAAAAAATTTCACTACAACTAATGCTTATATAATATATTTTATTTGTAATTTATATATAATATTTATTTAGTTTTTTTTGTTTATTTTTTTGTAGTTGTTCATTTGAACGCCGCAGCGAATTTGGTTCGCTTGAATTTTTCATTTTGAAACGTTCACACTTGCTTCACTTCTCCGTCTAGGATTATGGCTTTCTTTCGAAGTTCCATGTATTTCCTAGCAAGTTGCAATCCAAGCGCCATTATCAAAAGCTTAATGTTTATACTGTAAGTAAGAGAAAGTTATTGTTTAAATGAAAATTGTATATTTTTTTGTAAAAAATGTATACAAGTCTCTACATATTCTCTTCTGTTCACCTTTTCGGTTTACCTCAGACCCATTCTAAACTATGCAGCATCAGTCCGTCCAATATTTCAAGTTTTTAAATTAAAAAGTTTAGAAGCATAGAAAGCAAACTAATCAAAAGCACGTACAACATTTTTAGGCCCAGAAACCTGTACAAATTCCACTCGAATCAGCTCTTATATAAAACATAAAACTATGATCGTCTTGACGCATATATGTCTAAGCTTTCTATCAATTTCCATACCAAAAACAAATACGAACACTAATTCATTAATTAAAGATTTCAGCCATATTATATTTGTAACTTATTTTTAAATAATGAATTAATCGATAATAATAACAAGCTATCTGTATTCAATAGATCAGCTTTCCGTTCTCACCTACCAATGTCCTTTCTTGTTCCTTCTTAAACTTAAGTTCGGTTTTCTTTTTTTCTGTATATATCATATTATAAGTACTCCATCTTTTTCTTATTACAATCACAGATCACATATATTACAAACGCATTGTTTATTGTTTTGTTTGTGGGAGTCTTTAACTCTTAAATGCCCACAAAGTTGTACCAGAGTTGTAAGTTGAAAATTTCCGGTTTTTTCGTTAAATAAAACACTGAGTTTTCAGGGAAACATGCAAACTTTTTTTTTAATCAAAGTACCTAACATTCGATTCGACATATTTAGCCCAATTTTTGGGCCAAGAATGAATGCCATCCCAATAACACTTTTTTTCGTTTGAGGCAAAGAGTACGAAGAAGCCATTTTTGGACTTCTTCAAAGTAGGCTCTGCAAGTGAGTGTTCTATTATTGCAAGAAGATTATAATCGGATGGGACGAGGTCTGGAGACAATACTTCCCAATTATTTGCTTTCAGCGTGTCCTTCACCAATTGAGCTATATGAGCTGGCGCGTTATCATCTTACAAGCTAACTTTGCCATGTCTTTGGATAATTTCCGATCGTTTTTCTATCAACGCATTATTTAAATTGAAGATTTGTTCTCGGTAGCGATTCTTATTAGCCGTTTCACCAGATTTTAATCTCTACTGGATCTACTGTTCCCACCAACCACAGCGCATTGTCTTACGGCCAAGGCGATTTGGCCTTGCAGTCAATGGGCCAGACTCCCCAGTCGAAAGCTATGCGTTCTTCTCGGATTCTCGAAATGCTACATATATATCCATTTTTAGTTCCCCCGTGACAATTTGATGCAGGAAAGATTTGTTCTCTCAAACCGCTGTTTGTTGTTGAAAGCAAGGAATTCCGCAAATGCAATTTACTTGGAACAAAATTCGATATGTTTTCTGTGGTAAACGACGCAGGACTTGATTATTTTGATGAAATGTGCGAAAGCTATGCCTTTTTTTCGTTTCGGATGCTCGATATCTATTTTTCGTCCCTCGTGACAAACTTTGGTGCAGCAAAGATTTTCTCTCAAACCGTTGATGCAGCATTTCACAAGCTGTTCTTCGATTTTTCATTTCCCTATCTTTAAGTTGGTGTTGCATCCATTTCTCATACTTCTAGATCTTTGCCATGGCTTTTAAGCGTTGGAAACTACTACACGTATCATATTGAGTGTTTGCGCTTGCAGTTTCTCCTACTTGAAATTTTTCGATGCACCGGGATGTTCATGGTTCGCCAAAATCTACACTACTATATTGAGGAAACCATGTCTCACACCTTCTAATCAGTGGATAATGTTCCCCCGAATGTTTCTACCAGCAAACGTTGAGCTTCAGCGGAACAAAGTTCGAAATCTTGTCTGTGGTCAACAAGAAGGAAGGTTTTATTTTGATGAAATGTGCCCTTTGTACTTTTGAAGATTATGGTTTGGTATGATTAAGGAACGACACGTATACCATCATTCGTATCATTCAAATTGGCAAATTTCAACTTAAACTTCTGGTAAAGACGAGAAACAGCTATCACTGTGCGCACTCGAAGCAGAATGAAAACATGAGCTTATCCAATTTTCTAGCATTGTTCCCAAATCTATAGCCACCAATGTAAAGGCAGACGAAAATGGTAAATGCTTCTGTGCTACATGTCCCATAAGGATTGTAGGGGGTCCTCATAAATTCAAAACTCATAAACGACGCCCCAACAAATGTGGCTCAAATTCTCTTACTGCGGGAAGAATAGTATTCCATAATTCCAGTTTAATCTTAGAGTATAGACACTCGTCCATTAGAAAGTAAGACACACAAGAAAATTGTGCATGGATACTGCTTTCTACATGTGCGGCTGCATGGAAACAACTTAAGGGTGACGTCTTTTTGAAAGTACTAAACGTTCACGTTGCTCGATGGATAAGCAGTTTCAGCGTCGGAAGCGTAGCTACTTGTAAGGCCTGCTCTGCCGATAAGCTCGAGAGTAAGATTCATCGTTAAAACCAATGTAGCCGTCTCGGTGCACCAGGTATAGTTTGGGCTTCCGAAGCAGACGGAATAGATTCCGGTGTGTCGGATCGACTGCCGTGAGAATCGGAATTGCAATACTAAGGTGAACCGCTGGTGCTATGCTGGCATAGCATGTAGATCAATCAATCAATTAGAGTTACATCATTCGGATCTCTGTTATTCTCGAACATGCTCCGCTTTTGAAGCGAAGCGCATAGTCAAGCTGTTTGTTTTCAATGAAAGCGGGGCGGCCTGCAATCCTATATGTAAATAAGTAAGCACATCCATCATTCGCTGAACTCTCAAACTTAGCTAAGCTGATGATCTGAAATTCTTCTCCAAGTTTTAAGCAACTAAAATTCTATAATTGTCCTGCTACGGCTACCAGACAAGCTGATGCGGCAAAACATAGCCTCAATAGCCTTCACACACAAGAAAAGAATGTCATCATCGTCACTAGCAATCATCTGGCAGTCTTTTTGACAGCAGCGTTATTCAAGCGGAGTTCCTAATCTCTATCAGGCAGTGACTTCAATTGGAGTATTATTTTCCGAACATGACGCACCTCAACAATGGTCAAGATGTGCCAGTTTAAACCTTAAAGGTAATGGAATTGCGCATGATATGGTTAGACTCGTCACGACCTCGACCTTTTAGCTACTACAAGATAAGCCACTGAATATAAGCATGAAGATTCCCTACAGCATTTCTTCTCTTGACTTCTGTAAAGCGCTCACCAGTCGTGGCTGTAAGTTTCTGCGAAATCATTTCCTTCATAGCAATCCGAAGTTCTAGAGGAAATTTATATATTCTGGGACTTTTGCGGGTAACGCTTCTAAAAACAAGATCTAGCTTGGACTACGTGCGGTGTCACAATGTCAGTCTACGTCTTAGTAAGCTGGCTGTTCAAACCAGCCGTGGCGCTAACCTAATCTCGAGGTATTCCGGTACAAAACTCGATTTCTGAACTAATAATTCTACATCAAATCTAAGGATTAGGCGAAAAAAAGCTATTCCTAAGTAGAATGTCATCAAACTACTTACGCTGATCAAATGTGCTGGGATTTATATAGCTTATCAGATCCTGATCCGACATAGTGGTCAGCTCTTGTGGTATGGGTGGTGGCATTGGTACAGCGACAGCAGCGGCTGCTGCTACAGCACCAACTGCTGCGGGTAATATGCTGCCGGCTGTGGTAGGCGCCGATGCCTGCTGTGTCATAACCGAACCATTGGTGGTTACAGCCGCTGTGGCTACAGACTGCTGCATTGCATTCTCAGTGGCCAGGGCGACAATGAGAGATTCTTGAGGCGTGGCAGGCACGACGGGCAAGTGTGCGGTTAACTGCGGATAGCCGCCAGCCTCGGCGGATGTTTCGGCAACAACGGGTGACGTCGACAACAATAGATTCACCAAAGGATCGGCGGCAGCCTGTTGTTGCTGTTGCTGCTGTTGTTGTTGCTGCTGCACTTGCTGCTGATGATGATGATGATGATGATGTTGTTGCTGCTGCTGCTGCTGCTGTTGATGATGATGTTGATGCTGATGATGCTGTTGCTGCTCCTGTGTGGTTATAAAATCAGCAGCTGCCTTGATAATCAAATTGCTGACCGCTGTGGAGGTAGCTGTGGCTGTAACCTCTGGCTGCAGCACTGCCGGCGTCGGTGGCAATGCATCAACCACACTCGATGTGGTGGGCGGGCTCATCATAATGTTGCTTAGCGCAAGTGCAGCAACTGCTGCATCTTGCTGTGTAGGATCTGGCTGCATGGCAATATCATTAAGTATGGAATTGGCCATGGTCACCTGATGGGGTGCCATTATATTGGGCACCACTGCCGTAGCATTGCCATTAGCCGAGCAGAGTATGGTTGATGGTGAGACAGCTGGATTCATTATAATGTCGGTGGAGAGCGCAGCGGCTGGCCCATCAACGGCTGCAGCTGGCACATTATCCGGTAGTATCTGTTGCAGCGGTAGCGCGCCCAACGCAGCCGCCGGCTCTGAGTTGAGTATAATGTCCTGTGTCAGCGGTGAGCTATGACCGCCAGCGCTGAGTGAATTAGCTGGTGAGGCATCGCTGCCCGAGTGCGAGCTATTGCTATTGCTGCTGGACATGGATAGGCTGCGTTCGAGCACATTGCCACTTGTGGCTGATGTAGCAGCAAGCACGCCCACTTCCTGCTGCAGTATATCGGTAAGCGCATGATCTATAACCGCTGAGGTGGTAAACAAGGCCGGCTCGGTGGTGCCATTGCTGGTTACCACCGTTGTGGAATTGGTTAGATCGTCTATAAACTGATGTACATTGGCATCATTTTGCTGCTGCTGAGTTCCTGCAGCAGACTGCTGTTGTTGTTGTTGTTGTTGCTGTTGTTGATGATGATGCACCACATGTTTGACAATCTCATTCTTGACGGCCAATTTAACGGCAACGGCGACAGCGGCTGGATCTATGTCCACGGCGGCGGCAACAGCAGCGGCGCTGGCTTGTACAGGAAAGCCGGGCAAACTGTTCGATTGATCAAACATAATGGTATCCATGCTGGTCTTGCGCGCAAAGCGTGCATGATACTGCAGCGCATTGGGACTGCAAGGATTTAGCGTTTCCGGCGAATGCAGCGCATCGGCATTAAGCGGACTGTGCGAACTGCTATCATCGAGCAGCTCACTCTTAAGCGCCTCAGCATTGGCCACAGCAGTCAAATGCACCAGTTGCTGATCCGTAATCATGGGTGTGGCACTGGGCAACGAGGAACGACGCACACCCATGGGTATCTGTGTGGTTATGGGCGGCGGCATCATGCCCGAGTCAATTTCATGTTTGGTCTCTACCACAACGCCAGCTGCAGCGGCGGCTGCGGCAGCTGCGGCCGCAGCGCTAGTCGATGGCCAGGCCGTGCTGCTGCCAGTGGCAGGAGCAGCTGTGGTGTCCATATAGTTGGTAACATCTACAAATACAAAAGATTTACGTTTAGTGCATAGCTTGAGGCAGTGTTGCAAGTGTGGTTCTCTCTTTTTTTTTGTGTTGCTAAACAGGGGCAAGGTTGGTACAAAGAGAGCCTGCGCTGGGTCGAGGGACTGGGTTGTAATAATACAAAAAAAAAAAATATATATATATATATGTATATAAAAAATGGGGTAAAATTAAAAACGTTAAGTTCAAATTAAATAAGTTTAATAATAACAAAAAAATAGGATTACTAAAAATAAAAAAAAAATAAAACATAAAAAAGGGCATTGGGTCGGTCTAAAAGTTCATGGTCTTCGCTGCTGCTGCTGCATTTAGAAGTTCAAAAAATTAATCTAAAACTTAGTTTTTTTTAAGAAGTCTAAAAACACGTAATACTAAGTTATAGCTAGCTTACGGCTAATTATTTATGTTTGTGTGTAGTTTAGTGTGTAACGCTTATGATACTAAAACGCATTAAATTAAAAGACCGTAATTATATAATTAAAAGCTAATTAAATGCTACTGCTTATCAGGCATGTTTTGTTTGTACTGTACCCGAAATAATGCGGCAAAACAAAATGTTGTCTGTTAAGCAGAGAAATTGCCTTGCACAAACACGCACGCATGCGCACACAAACACACGCAGCAGCACTCTCTCACGCTCAATCTCTCTCTCTCTCTCTCTTTCTCTTTGTCAGCACACACACGCATCCGCACACACACACACACACATACGCGCAGCGACACATAAACATATAAACAGACACACACCCACAACCCACAAATCAAACCAAACCGTATAAGCCAAAAGCTCAAACAACAAACATTTTTAAAAAAATAATTTAAAATTAAGTAAATAAAAACTTTGGTTTCTTCTCACGAAACCAACTGAAAGCTATGCGCTCTTTGTAGACAAATTATACATTTTTAAATGCCAAACAGCGACAACCCTGGCAATATGCACACACTACATGTTTCTTACTCACATCTCTCACGCTCTCACGCTCACACTTTCACATACTACTTAATTTTTTTTACTGTCAAAACTTTTGCAGTCTTCACACAACAAAGCAATTTCGTCAGTACTTAGACTAACGACTTAAGAACTAATTTTACGACTAGACTTATAAGACAGTTCCTATAACTTCTGCAGAAGTTATACGAAGTACTTAAAATACGATTTATGTAGTGTTAGTAGCGTATGGAAAAATGTTATGTTAAGTAAATGTACTGCTTTAAAGTTAGTTTAAGGAAAATAGGTTTTATTTAGTTAAAATTTCAATATCTAACAATTTTTTTCTATTCTATTTCCGCATTTCTCTTGGCGCAAGGCTAAGTCTGATAGGGCGAGTAAGTCGAAGATAAGCTAAGACACGCTAGACACGAGAAGCATTACAAATTCGTAGAAAATATTGCCAATTAAATTAGATATAGCCCCCAATATATACGAAATTCTCTCCTAAATTCTAGCTTGTACGCGTTTATTTCCTAATAACTTCAGTTAGCTCAAGCATAACAAAAAAAATGAAATCTTTTCTAAAGACATTTCCTCAACTATATAATTCCGCGCTGTTCTTGTGTTTGATTTCAAAGTTTATTGTTTTTAAATTAGCAACTAAGATTGCTCTGTCTTTATTCCAAATGTTTAAAGACAAGATCTAAAATGCCTTTCGACATAAATTTCGTAGCTACGCTTAACATTCCGTTGACATATCAAGTCATACAAATTATTTGAATCTGATTCGTCTGAAATCTTTAAATCGAACAGTTCAACAGTCGTACAAGCATAAAAACTATTTTCGCTCTCGAACTTAAAGGCTTTCCATAGTTGCTCTCTACCTATGCAAAGAATTACAAGATTTGTTTTGCACTAAAAATATACAATTTCTATTGAGAATTTTGATTCTGATCTATCATAGAAGGTTTACTTTCGACGTAACGCTGTGGACTCGCCGCCACAAGAGCTGCAAACTTCCTGAGTAGAAGTATGATATTGTAGCGCTTATAATTCACACAAGTTTGCATTATTGTTTCTAATTGTTTCTTGTTTCTCGTATTTCATCGTATGCATTTTTATGGAAAATTCTGTTTTATGCCAAAATCGTGTTTAAACTTTTTAAGATATTCCATATAAAAAGTCAGAGTACAAAAAGTTAGGGTTCCCAGTTATTTGGGTTTATTTACTAACAGTGCAATAAAAAGTAAAACATTCAAGTAAAAAAATGTTATAATTTGATTGTCAACTTTTTTGGTAAAGAATATTTATTTTTGACAAACATTAAATGAAAGTTTTCTCACTTTAGATAAAATTTGAGATTCTGTTTTACTATTTAAAGTAATAAAAAAAATAGATTTTGGGCTGTTGTACCTGACGTCAAGTCAATATTTCGATAATAATTTTCAAATAAATGTTTATGGTCTCATAGTTAACCAATGTCCGAAACATTGAAGATACGTTACAAGCATCGGTTGTCTTTAAAGGAAACAGCATTATGTAAGCAGAATTTTTAGAAATCTGACGGAATCTATTCTATAAGCTGCCTATAGCTGCGTTGTACCAACCAACACCTTTGTTTGAAAAAACCAAACTGTTCAGCAGCTGCGATTCCCACGGCAGTCGGTTCTACACAACGAAATCGACGCAGGCCCAGGCCTATCGAAGGACTGCCAACCCCTCTGTTTCGGAAGCCCAAACTAAACCTCGTGCACCAAGACAGCTACAACTAAAGCAGCTATAACTATCGGTGTATTGATAATATATTCGGAAATACCTCTATTAATAGATGTTCGAAGCGAAAGGGGACCTACAGTTTATAGAAGAATCCTTATAGAGGGGTTTTTTTATAGATTTACTAAGGTATATAGCGTCTCTTTGCTAGCCAGCCTATGGTGCTAGGCGTATGATTTTGGTTACTCGACTACTTGCACTACAATCCAAAGGCGGATCATCAGATATGTCGAAGGGAACAGCCAAGGAGCTACAGCTTAAAGCCGAATCCGAAAGAAGGTATCTTTAATTAATAAAGTCTATTTGCTTGCTTGCTATGCCTGTGCTAGGTGAATGATATTGATTACTTGAGAAGGCTCCAAAGGCGGATCATCAGATATGTCGTAGGGAACAGCCAAGGAGCTACAGCTTAAAGCCGAATCCGAACGAAGGTATCTTTAATTAATAAAGTCTATTTGCTTGCTTGCTATACGTGTGCTAGGCGAATGTTATAATGATTACTTGACAACTTGCACTACAATCCAAAGGCGGATCATCAGATATGTCGAAGGGAACAGCCAAGGAGCTACAGCTTCAAGCCGAATCCGAACGAAGGTATCTTTAATTAATAAAGTCTATTTGCTTGCTTGCTATGCCTGTGCTAGGTGAATGATATAATGATTACTTGAGAAGGCTCCAAAGGCGGATCATCAGATATGTCGAAGGGAACAGCCAAGGAGCTACAGCTTAAAGCCGAATCCGAAAGAAGGTATCTTTAATTAATAAAGTCTATTTGCTTGCTTGCTATGCCTGTGCTAGGCGAATGTTATAATGACTACTTGACAACTTGCACTACGCTCCAAAGGCGGATCATCAGATATGTCGAAGGGAACAGCTAAGGAGCTACAGCTTAAAGCCGAATCCGAAAGAAAGTATCTTTAATTAATAAAGTCTATTTGCTTGCTTGCTATGCCTGTGCTAGGTGAATGATATTGATTACTTGAGAAGGCTCCAAAGGCGGATCATCAGATATGTCGAAGGGAACAGCCAAGGAGCTACAGTTTAAAGCCGAATCCGAAAGAAGGTATCTTTAATTAATAAAGTCTATTTGCTTGCTTGCTATGCCTGTGCTAGGTGAATGATATAATGATTACTTGAGAAGGCTCCAAAGGCGGATCATCAGATATGTCGAAGGGAACAGCCAAGGAGCTACAGCTTCAAGCCGAATCCGAACGAAGGTATCTTTAATTAATAAAGTCTATTTGCTTGCTTGCTATGCCTGTGCTAGGCGAATGTTATAATGACTACTTGACAACTTGCACTACGCTCCAAAGGCGGATCATCAGATATGTCGAAGGGAACAGCCAAGGAGCTACAGCTTCAAGCCGAATCCGAACGAAGGTATCTTTAATTAATAAAGTCTATTTGCTTGCTTGCTATGCCTGTGCTAGGTGAATGATATTGATTACTTGAGAAGGCTCCAAAGGCGGATCATCAGATATGTCGAAGGGAACAGCCAAGGAGCTACAGTTTAAAGCCGAATCCGAAAGAAGGTATCTTTAATTAATAAAGTCTATTTGCTTGCTTGCTATGCCTGTGCTAGGTGAATGATATAATGATTACTTGAGAAGGCTCCAAAGGCGGATCATCAGATATGTCGAAGGGAACAGCCAAGGAGCTACAGCTTAAAGCCGAATCCGAAAGAAGGTATCTTTAATTAATAAAGTCTATTTGCTTGCTTGCTATGCCTGTGCTAGGCGAATGTTATAATGACTACTTGACAACTTGCACTACGCTCCAAAGGCGGATCATCAGATATGTCGAAGGGAACAGCCAAGGAGCTACAGCTTCAAGCCGAATCCGAACGAAGGTATCTTTAATTAATAAAGTCTATTTGCTTGCTTGCTATGCCTGTGCTAGGTGAATGATATAATGATTACTTGAGAAGGCTCCAAAGGCGGATCATCAGATATGTCGAAGGGAACAGCCAAGGAGCTACAGCTTAAAGCCGAATCCGAAAGAAGGTATCTTTAATTAATAAAGTCTATTTGCTTGCTTGCTATGCCTGTGCTAGGTGAATGATATAATGATTACTTGAGAAGGCTCCAAAGGCGGATCATCAGATATGTCGAAGGGAACAGCCAAGGAGCTACAGCTTAAAGCCGAATCCGAAAGAAGGTATCTTTAATTAATAAAGTCTATTTGCTTGCTTGCTATGCCTGTGCTAGGCGAATGTTATAATGACTACTTGACAACTTGCACTACGCTCCAAAGGCGGATCATCAGATATGTCGAAGGGAACAGCTAAGGAGCTACAGCTTAAAGCCGAATCCGAACGAAGGTATCTTTAATTAATAAAGTCTATTTGCTTGCTTGCTATGCCTGTGCTAGGCGAATGTTATAATGACTACTTGACAACTTGCACTACGCTCCAAAGGCGGATCATCAGATATGTCGAAGGGAACAGCCAAGGAGCTACAGCTTCAAGCCGAATCCGAACGAAGGTATCTTTAATTAATAAAGTCTATTTGCTTGCTTGCTATGCCTGTGCTAGGTGAATGATATAATGATTACTTGAGAAGGCTCCAAAGGCGGATCATCAGATATGTCGAAGGGAACAGCCAAGGAGCTACAGCTTAAAGCCGAATCCGAAAGAAGGTATCTTTAATTAATAAAGTCTATTTGCTTGCTTGCTATGCCTGTGCTAGGTGAATGATATAATGATTACTTGAGAAGGCTCCAAAGGCGGATCATCAGATATGTCGAAGGGAACAGCCAAGGAGCTACAGCTTAAAGCCGAATCCGAAAGAAGGTATCTTTAATTAATAAAGTCTATTTGCTTGCTTGCTATGCCTGTGCTAGGCGAATGTTATAATGACTACTTGACAACTTGCACTACGCTCCAAAGGCGGATCATCAGATATGTCGAAGGGAACAGCCAAGGAGCTACAGCTTCAAGCCGAATCCGAACGAAGGTATCTTTAATTAATAAAGTCTATTTGCTTGCTTGCTATGCCTGTGCTAGGTGAATGATATAATGATTACTTGAGAAGGCTCCAAAGGCGGATCATCAGATATGTCGAAGGGAACAGCCAAGGAGCTACAGCTTAAAGCCGAATCCGAAAGAAGGTATCTTTAATTAATAAAGTCTATTTGCTTGCTTGCTATGCCTGTGCTAGGTGAATGATATAATGATTACTTGAGAAGGCTCCAAAGGCGGATCATCAGATATGTCGAAGGGAACAGCCAAGGAGCTACAGCTTAAAGCCGAATCCGAAAGAAGGTATCTTTAATTAATAAAGTCTATTTGCTTGCTTGCTATGCCTGTGCTAGGCGAATGTTATAATGACTACTTGACAACTTGCACTACGCTCCAAAGGCGGATCATCAGATATGTCGAAGGGAACAGCTAAGGAGCTACAGCTTAAAGCCGAATCCGAACGAAGGTATCTTTAATTAATAAAGTCTATTTGCTTGCTTGCTATACGTGTGCTAGGCGAATGTTATAATGATTACTTGACAACTTGCACTACAATCCAAAGGCGGATCATCAGATATGTCGAAGGGAACAGCCAAGGAGCTACAGCTTCAAGCCGAATCCGAACGAAGGTATCTTTAATTAATAAAGTCTATTTGCTTGCTTGCTATGCCTGTGCTAGGTGAATGATATAATGATTACTTGAGAAGGCTCCAAAGGCGGATCATCAGATATGTCGAAGGGAACAGCCAAGGAGCTACAGCTTAAAGCCGAATCCGAAAGAAGGTATCTTTAATTAATAAAGTCTATTTGCTTGCTTGCTATGCCTGTGCTAGGCGAATGTTATAATGACTACTTGACAACTTGCACTACGCTCCAAAGGCGGATCATCAGATATGTCGAAGGGAACAGCTAAGGAGCTACAGCTTAAAGCCGAATCCGAAAGAAAGTATCTTTAATTAATAAAGTCTATTTGCTTGCTTGCTATGCCTGTGCTAGGTGAATGATATTGATTACTTGAGAAGGCTCCAAAGGCGGATCATCAGATATGTCGAAGGGAACAGCCAAGGAGCTACAGTTTAAAGCCGAATCCGAAAGAAGGTATCTTTAATTAATAAAGTCTATTTGCTTGCTTGCTATGCCTGTGCTAGGTGAATGATATAATGATTACTTGAGAAGGCTCCAAAGGCGGATCATCAGATATGTCGAAGGGAACAGCCAAGGAGCTACAGCTTCAAGCCGAATCCGAACGAAGGTATCTTTAATTAATAAAGTCTATTTGCTTGCTTGCTATGCCTGTGCTAGGCGAATGTTATAATGACTACTTGACAACTTGCACTACGCTCCAAAGGCGGATCATCAGATATGTCGAAGGGAACAGCCAAGGAGCTACAGCTTCAAGCCGAATCCGAACGAAGGTATCTTTAATTAATAAAGTCTATTTGCTTGCTTGCTATGCCTGTGCTAGGTGAATGATATTGATTACTTGAGAAGGCTCCAAAGGCGGATCATCAGATATGTCGAAGGGAACAGCCAAGGAGCTACAGTTTAAAGCCGAATCCGAAAGAAGGTATCTTTAATTAATAAAGTCTATTTGCTTGCTTGCTATGCCTGTGCTAGGTGAATGATATAATGATTACTTGAGAAGGCTCCAAAGGCGGATCATCAGATATGTCGAAGGGAACAGCCAAGGAGCTACAGCTTAAAGCCGAATCCGAAAGAAGGTATCTTTAATTAATAAAGTCTATTTGCTTGCTTGCTATGCCTGTGCTAGGCGAATGTTATAATGACTACTTGACAACTTGCACTACGCTCCAAAGGCGGATCATCAGATATGTCGAAGGGAACAGCCAAGGAGCTACAGCTTCAAGCCGAATCCGAACGAAGGTATCTTTAATTAATAAAGTCTATTTGCTTGCTTGCTATGCCTGTGCTAGGTGAATGATATTGATTACTTGAGAAGGCTCCAAAGGCGGATCATCAGATATGTCGAAGGGAACAGCCAAGGAGCTACAGTTTAAAGCCGAATCCGAAAGAAGGTATCTTTAATTAATAAAGTCTATTTGCTTGCTTGCTATGCCTGTGCTAGGTGAATGATATAATGATTACTTGAGAAGGCTCCAAAGGCGGATCATCAGATATGTCGAAGGGAACAGCCAAGGAGCTACAGCTTAAAGCCGAATCCGAAAGAAGGTATCTTTAATTAATAAAGTCTATTTGCTTGCTTGCTATGCCTGTGCTAGGCGAATGTTATAATGACTACTTGACAACTTGCACTACGCTCCAAAGGCGGATCATCAGATATGTCGAAGGGAACAGCTAAGGAGCTACAGCTTAAAGCCGAATCCGAAAGAAAGTATCTTTAATTAATAAAGTCTATTTGCTTGCTTGCTATGCCAGTGCTGGGCAAAATGCATCAGTGCTGCAGAATGGAAACAGACCAACGGGGTCTTAGAGGCGCTACCGATGTTTTTTATTATAATTAGTATTTGCAATATTTTGTTAGTAAAATGTATGTAAAATTTAGATTAAAAAAAAAAACAAACAAAATGTGTTAGAAAACATAAGATTTAGGTCGATATGAAAAGAGGGTGCATATATATCGAAGTTAGGCATGTTTTGCTAAAAAGTCTTATGAGCTATACGGTTAAGGTTTGTCTAATTGTCTATTTATGCACTTAAGGGGCTATATAAGGATATTTCTATATACTTAAATAGAGAGTATTATGCGTAAAATGCTAAAAAAATATTTGTAATTTTAAGCAATTGGTAGATGATATTTTTTTTTTTTTTTTTTTGGTTTTTTTTTGGGATTTTGTTTTTTTGATTTGTGATTTTTGAACCAGTACCCTAAGAAAGTTGTGCAGCGGGTTCCATGTTGCTGAAGATACACGTTGTGCTTGTTGCTGTTGTTGTTGTTGTTGCTGCTGTACTTGTGGCTGTTGTTGTTGTTGTTGCAGTTGTCGTTGCCGCAGGCTGGGATTCCCCAAGAGCAGTGGTAGTGGTAGCGGTAGCGGACAGCTCTCATCCAGAACACGCTGCACTTGCATGGCTTCGTTGTGTCTGTGTGTGTGTCAATGTACATTGTTTGATTGTTTGTTTGATTCAATGACTGACTGTGCTCTAGACGGACGACTGACCGACTTGACTCGTTGTTGTCTATATATGTCTGTGTTGTTGTTGTTGTTTATTATTATGTATTTCTTAGTAGCTCCAGCGTTGCTTTCCAGGCAAGCTGCAGCGCTTCAACGCGCTTTGCTGGGCACCTAGGCACACCACTAGGCGTATGCGTAATATTTGCTTAATTTTTTGCTTTAAAAATTTTTTATTTTTGTATTATTTTTTTAGCTTGACTTATGCATTTTTAGCACTCAAATCTTTATATATATACGTATTATATATAAATTTTATTATTTATATATATATACATATAGGTATATATGCTTTTGTATAAATATTGAGCACCTAAATTGCTAAGAGAAGGGGGAAGAACAAAGTAAAAATATATATTTGTATATTTTTTTTTTTTATTTTTAGGTTGGGTTTTTGGTTTGGTTTTGGTTGTTATTAGTGTTGCGAACAAAAAAAAAAAATAAAGAAAAGAATCAAATTAAGTTTGACTGAGGACATTCTGATTTGTAGCCTCTTAACGCGCGCCTGCGACTTCAATTGGTTTGTGGGAAAACGTGATCAAGAAAACTCTGCAACACAAACACATATAATCAGGCACACACACACACACACATATACGTACACACTCAAATACCCACACACAGGTACACGCAGCGTAAGCACACAGACAACCATCCACATGCATACAAACTCATAGGCCCCTTTTTTCCGCTCCCAAGTATTACACACACATTCATTCACAATATATATTGTAACCCTCTTTGCAGGCAAAATGGCGCTGGATTTTTAAACAACTTTTAAAAGAAACACACTTTTAAGCTCCCATTTCCAAATTCAGTACTCACTATTACGGCAGAAATACTCTTGAAAGCTATTTTTTCACTTCATTATATTTGTCAAAATTTCTTATGTTTTCATTCTTGAATAGATAAGCTGAAAATTAAACCAAATTTTGTTTTTAAAAATAATGAAAACTATACTAAATGCATTTTTTTAAACATTTCTTTACATATAAAGGGTGTTTTTTTCGAGGTATAGAACTTTAAGTTGGCATTACTGTTCAAGATGGCGACCGATTTAACAGCTGTTTGGCAATTCATCATGAACAGACTCAGCAATTTATTTGCGAAAATAATGGTTCTGTGCGGAATACGTAACGCGCCATCCACGTCCATCTTATCATCGACAAAATCGGCCAGCGGAGCAGTTAATGATCACCACGTTTGCTCGTATGTAAAACTCGCATCCCCAGAGACGCCGCACGGTGCGTACAGAAGAAGCTATGGCTGCTGTAGAGCGCAACATTGAGTAAGATCCGAATGAGTACATCCGCCAACGAGCACAAGCATTGCATCTGTGTCCATCAACTTTATGGAAGATTTTGCGAAAGCATCTTGGTTTGCGTGCCTAAAAAATCCAACTCGTGCAAGAATTGAAGCCAAACGATCAACAAACAAGGCGTAGATTTGTCGAATTGGCACAAAACGAGATTGTCGTTGTTCCCGATTTTCATAAGCGAATTTTGTTCAGAGATGAAGCACACTTCTGGTCGAACGGCTACGTCAACAAACGAAATTGCCTGATTTGGAGTGAAGCTAATGCTCATCCAGAAAAACTGACTGTTTGGTGCGATTTATGGGCTGGTGGAATCCGTGATCCGTACTTCTTCAAAAACGCTGATGGACAGCACGTTACTGTCAATGGTGATCGGTATAGAACCATGATTCCCAACTATTTCATTCCTGAGTTGAACAACCATGTTGTCCAGTAGCTATGGTTCCCACAAGACGGCGCAACATGTCATACAGCTCGTGGTGCCACAATCGATTTATTGAAAGACACGTTTGGTCAACGTCTAATTTCATGTTTTCGGAACTGTGAGTGGGCCTACAAGCTCTTGAGATTTAACACTGCTAGACTACTTTCTGCGGGGTCATTGGTCTATGCGGATAAGCCACAAACGCTTCACGATTTTGGAAGACAATATGCGCCGTGTTATAGGGTCACAAATGTTGCAAAAATTCAACGAAAATTGGACGTCCTGCTTGGACTACAGCCGAGCCAGCCATGGCGTTCATATGTCAGACACCAACTTTGAAATGTCATGCCATAAGTTTCTCTCTCGTATAAATAGAATTCATGTCAATTAATGTTTGTTTTATTGCAATTTGAAGTTCTGTAACTCTAAAAAAAACACCCTTTATAAGCATAATATATATTTTGCAGAGAAAAGCGCTCTAAAATTGTTTGTATCGGAAAAATTCACAAAATAAAATATGAGAAGTTAAGTTTTTATATTTTTTTAACAATTTGCATAATTTTGTTCTTGCCTTAATTAGGTGCAAATTTTTTAATTGTTTTGAAATTTATGTAGCAATAATATAGAAAAATTAATAAAATAATTTCATAAAAAGTAAACAATTAATGTTAAGAATTGAAAGTTACTTTAAAATGGGTTTGCTTTTTTTTAAACAATTTTCAGCAGCTTTGAGACTTAGTTTATATTTTTATTTTGATAATAATAAATACTTTCGAAACTAAACTACAAGTTTTCAGAGTATTTCCGCTCTATAGAGTAGCATTGAACCCGAGCATTTCACAAACAAACGCAAACCAAACACTTTCATACCGCAGAGTTGTTTCAATCAGTTTTCACACTTTTGCGATGCTGTAGTTTTTGTTTTTTTTTTATAAATATTAAGTAGAGTATTTATGGTAAGTAGTATTATTTTTTATCTTTTAACTTTACGGATAAACCATACATGGTACGAGGTCAATCCTAGGCAAAATAAATTCCAAAACTCGTTTCTAAATGTATATTTTATGTTGTAAAAGTAAATTTAGTTTACTGAAACTATTATTTTTTAAGATTTTTTTTTTTTAATTTATATTTATGTATATATATGTTTTAATATTAAGATTGTAAAAGCTAGATTATAAATTTTCTATTGTTCGAATTGTATTCGCTGCTCAAATACTATTAAGCCGTCGCACTAATATTTACTTAGATTATATTAAATTTCGCATAATACTATTATGATTGATTAGTTGTGTTGACTGGGGCGCTATTTGGCCTACTTATAAATTATATGAAAATATTATGTTATCAGTAACTCCATGCGTTATTCTGCAATGCTCTCGAATGATTCGGAATTGAAGGAATTGTATGGCAAGCCAGAGTAAAATGACGCTTCGTATCAATTTAAGTATTTTATTTTATTTTTTTTTTTGAAAATGTGAAAATTAAACTAAAGACAAATACAAGATGATATTAAGACACATAGAATGCGCGAAATGATTTTTAACTTGACCGAGTTCTTAAATAAAACTTAATGGAAAGCAAAACTTATAGAAAAAAATGCAGAAATATAATAATTTTAAAACACACGCTTTGATTTGAATATAATATTCTTAGTTTTCTAAAAATTTAATAAGGCTTTTATTTCTGAAATAACGAGTTTATCTCAAGCGCAGGGTAGCAGCATTTGCATGCACAATTCTATTCAAAAATATAAAGTTTAAAATTAACTATTTATGATAAGAATAATCCTTTAACTTAATAATCTTTTTTTTTTGAAGAAAAAGTTAAACGATTTAATCGCAGACAAAACAAATAATCGATATAGCTTCAAAAACTCTTTTCAAACAAAACTACAAAACAAATTTAAATTTTAGCTAAAATTTAATGAAACAAAGCGATAATTATCTGTTTGTATAACGATTAAGCTTTGTGCAAAAATTTGGAATTAGATCCGGACGCAGCACTTCAGAGCAATGCCAGTACAGTCAAGGCAACTAAATAAATTATTTGAAATTTGTTATTATTTCGAAAAGCGAAAAATTTTCTAATTCTTTGAGAAACAAGCATTGGAATATTTATATATTGCTATTTTCAGCTTTAATTATAAAACTTAATATTAACAGAAACTACTGTTTCGAAGTGCGTTCGATCTAACAATAAGATCTTTTTAAAAATTTGCTCTAAGCTCAACTTTGTCAAATTCGTTTGCAGATATACCATCTATATATTTCATACTTAGATTATAAGCTCAAAAAGTGCTACTACTTGCCTACGAAAATTCGGCTATTCCAAAAAAATACATTTATATTTATGTTCCTCTGAAAGAGATTGTGCTGGCATACACATCACTCTCCATAGGAAACAAAGGTCGACCAAGCTGAAGCTGGAAGTAAGCAACTGGCGTACCCTTGCTAACAATCGGGACGAAGGGAGAAGAATTGCTGAGAAAGTTCAAACCCAACCCGGGTTGTAGAGCTGAATGATGATGATGATGATTCTCTGAAAGATCTTTTCAATTCATTTCTTCGTCTATCTTCTTGATTCCCCAAATCGAGCATCTTTGACCAATCACGAACTATGAAAATCTAACTTGCTCAACGCCTATCTCTTGGATTCTTTGTTAAGAAATGTCTAAACTTTTATGTTACTTCCTGTTTTTCATCTTTTTCGCTGTAAATCCAAGTTCCTAGCCAGCCCCCCACATTTGAGATGTTGCATATCTATAAAAAATTCACCCATCAAGCTAGGCATATGGATTAGTTTAATATTATACTTTTCTCGTTATCATTTAATCTTTCCTAATTTTAAGATTTTCAAATTAGTTCTTTTTAGGGTTAACTGCACTTAGTTGTATCCCTAAATTAAACGAATAAATCAATAAATAAAATATATCTTTCGATTCTTAATGATTTTACTGAATTATACGTAGTAGCAACGGTTTATCGCTAGAGAATCGATATATCGAGATAGTGAGTACTTAAGAATTGGTGCTACAAATTTTCATATAACAAAAAATTTAATTTCTTCTTTGATTGTAAGATTCTACTAAATGAATATACTTAGGAAACTGCAGAACCAATAGTTCAGTTATTTCGTTTCGTTATCAATAGATTCTTAAGATTAACGCAAGACAATCTTTATCATTGTGAATCCTTAACAATTCATTCTAAGCCAACTTACCAAAAAAAATTAATTTCTTTTTGGATTGTAAGATTCTGCTAAAATGAATTTACTTAGCAAATTTTTATAAAAAAAACTTGATTTCATTTTTGTTTGTTAGATTTTTTAATTTTTACTTAGCAAATTCGAGTGTCCATACGGCAATTATTTCGAAATGTATTGATTTTTAATAAATTATCTGGATGTGTGCATTTATTGTTAAATTATATACTGAATATCTTTTCAAAAATTTTAGGTCAACGCTTTAAATAATAATTGAATTTTCATATAGGACATAAGTTTACACTATTTGCAATCTTTGGAACTCAATCAATCAAGCTATTATTATAATTATAAAATTTATTTATTATTCTACGAATAGATGGCAAATAAAAATAAATTTAAAGAAAAAACAAGAATTTTTTAAAATTGTAATAAGAGTTTTGCTTGCGAATTCAATGCCTAACAAGGAAATATTTCGTTATATATTTATAATGATATTTTCATGTAGCGCACTAAGATGATCTATCAATCTAGCTATCTTTAAAAAATTAGCTTATAAGCAACTATTTTTTAGAATCAAACACAGACATAACCAAAAAGTGTAATCTTATTTTTTTAGTTGTAAGTTCGTTACCCCCCAAAAAAAACCTAATTGTAATTTTTTTTGGGTGCGTTTCTTTGCATCAAATAATTTATGAAACTGCAGGATTTATAAAACTTGATCATTGTAAAACCTAACTAAGACCATCGAACTATCAATATCTATTCAATATTTAGACACAAAAAGTTTAATTCTATTTCTTTGATTGTATGGATACGAATAGGTATTTTCTTTTCAAACTAAATGCCGATATCGCATTTTACATGATTTTTTTTTTGTATATATTGACTACTTTTTATGAAATATTGACTGTACTATATGGTTTTGCATTGAAAATAATTTTTCAGTGTAAATCTAATTTATGGAATTTATATGCTAATCTTCTAGGTATTAATTTTTCATAAGTTCATAACTAATTATTGTAGAATTGTTCTACTAAAAACGAATTAACTTAAAATTTCAATAAAAATTAACCGCCTACTGCAAATGCAGAACTATCCGACTTGTCGACAACTCCCAACTCTATGCTTGTTTTATGTTCTACGAGACGTTTTATGTTCTATATGAGAAATTGAAATTGTAACTCGCGGTGAATAATTGATGGCTCAGATTTATAAAATCTAGGAAGATCCATATATCGCCTGAATCAACTCCATGTTGATGATTTTTCATCCGACAAGATGAAGTAGACTTTAAGCGATTATTTTTATAAAATAAAAAACGAAAATTGAAAAATTTCTGTCTATAAGTTGATAATTCATGATTCTGAATTATAAAATCTCGAAAGATCCATATATCGTCTGAATCAGCTCGATGTTGATTATTTTTTATTCGACAAGAGGAAGAAGACTTTACGCGATTATTTTTCACCAAGCAATGTCGGTGATTGCTGTCTATAAGTTGAGTTGCATCAAAGTGAATTTTAGAGTTATGTACGACCAGAATTGAATATTACCAGCAAAAAAATGCATGTTCAACCTAACCTTAAAACGCTATTTGTATTTGTTTCAACTTTTTTCTACTATGAATGTTTTCAAGTTTCTCGCAAATGACTTTTTGCACAACAAAAAAGTGTGTTAAGTCAACAATTCTAGAATGTATAATTTCTGAAATCAAGAATTTATTAATTTATCTTTTGAAAAAATGTTCAAATACAAGATTCAAGAAAATGTTTGCTGACGCTCGAAAACACTGCAGCCAAAACCCTACCCGTAAATCCGCCACTGTTGTCTAGCTAATTATGGAACTGCATAAGTTGCAAATCTAATCTATAGGATCTTGCCGAACTAACTCTTGAGCGTCTATAATGACTTGCATATTTTGCACAATTTTTGTTTATTGGTAAAAAAAATAAATGTAAATTAAATAATCTACCGTACACTAGAAACAGAGCTGACATTAATTGAGGAATGGCTAGTAGTCGGGAAAATAAAAGTCAACACAGCGAAATCGGCTCTTCGAAAGCGTGACTGCCCAGAAGTGTCCCGCAAAGTAATTGCGTAAAGTACCTAGGATTGCATCTAGCTCAAAGACTGACATGGAAAAGCGCTCAAAATGACACGATTAATAGGTCGAAATAGCGCAACATCCATCGAAAATAATAATCGCTGAAGCCAGCGTGGACGTACAACTATGGGGAACTGCAAGCAACTCGGATATTGAAATACTACAGCGTTATCACTCAAAAATATTACGAACTGCTGAATGCTCTATTTTATATATCTAATGCAAATATACATAAAGATCTCCGTATCCCCTTAGTTAAGGAAGAAATAGAAAATCATAGCAAAAAGTTTATTGAAAGACTCTACAACCATGAACATAATTTAGCTCTAAGTTTATTAGATTATAGCCTTGCAGCAAGAAGAGTGAAAAGACTACATAGCAAGTCAATTGATAAGTCCCCGGCCGGAGATATAGATTTGAAGGGATTTTGGGTTTCCGGACACTGCCTCATCAAGCCTTAATATGCCAAGTTTAGGCGTGTTGAAATGAGCACAGAAGACGGTGAACGCAGTGGACGCACAGAAGAGGCTATTACCGACTAGAAGATCAAAAGAAATCCACAAAATGATATTGAATGACCGTAAACTGAATGAAATAGCTGGGACTCTAAAGATATCAACTGAACGTGTATGTCATATGATTCACGAATTTTTGGGTATGAGAAAGCTCTGCGCAAAGTGGAGCTCACTTTTGGCCAAAAACAACGACAAGTTGATGATTTGGAGCAGTATTTGAAGATATACAAGCTTAAGAAACCCCAATTTTGTCGCCAAAATGTGACAATGTATGAAACATGGCTCCAACATTTCACGCCAAAGTCCAATCGACAGTCATCCGATGAATCCGCTCCAAAGCGAGCAAAACGCAACAGTCGGCTGAATGGATAATTTCCATTGATTATCTTGAAAAAGTAAGCACCATCAACAGTGACTATTATGTAGAGTTGAAAGACCGTTTGAAGCACGAAATCGCCAAGAAACGGCCGCATTTGAAAAAAGAGAGTGCTGTTTCACCAAAACACCGATGCAACGTGCCACAGGTCAGTGAAAACTCTGGCAAAAATCCATGAGTTGGGCTTCGAATTGCTGCCACATCCAGCGTATTCTACAGATCTGACCCCTAGCGACTATTTACTGTTCTCTGATCTCAAAAGAATGCTCGCTGGTAGGAAATTTTCGTCGAATGAAGAGGTGATCGCCGAAACTGAGGTCTAATTTGAAGCAAAGGAGAAATCCTACTACAAAAATTGTTTCGAAAAGTTGGTTCTGTGTTTTTTGACCCTTGTAGGAAACTATGTTGTATAATTAAAAGAATCAATTTTACCGGGGACTTTTCAACTGACCTGTTATGCTTGATATCTCAGAGAGGTAATGTAAGCAATGGAAATCAACTATTTCTCCCAATTTTATAGATATAACCAATTTACCTATTGTCTAAAGACAGATTGTAAATAAAATGTTGCAATAATCTACACATCACTTTGGGTTTAAATTTTTTTTTTTTAAGAATCAAAAAAAGAGTTTCCGAAATGTGTGAATTTTACATATCGCGTAGAATTTATGTGAAGGTCTCTTGCCATTTTTAAGCCAAACTGCAACCTACATTTTTGGCGCTAGACGTGTTAATTGAAATAAAATTTCAGCAAATTGAAGCTGTATTTAATTTAATTTCTGCTCGTATTTACAATTTAAATAAACTATGTCTATATGTACTTAATAATGGACTTAAGCGTCATTAAACTTTGCCAAATTAAAAAAAAAAGAAGAAATACGTAAAAAATATATTATAATACAAAAAAAAAGCTACACAGAATAGCGCTTGGGCACGCATTAAATTAATTGGAAAATTAGTACACTTATTTATCATTTTATAATTTATAATTGTTGTATAATTTTTATTATTAAAAGCTAAATTGATTAGCTTTAATTAGCTAAAAGTTTGAATTGCGGTTTCATAAACGAGAGCTCAACTGACGCTATTGAAGGTCTATGAAATATGTAAAAAATTTGAAATTATTTTAACTAAAAAACATTAAAAATTATTTGCTTTTTGGCTAAAAACTAGCAGTGCTGCCTCAACTTAAGCTTAAACTAACCACTGCTCGAATTTGTTACTTTTTTTTCATTTATTTATAATTATTATTGTAATTGTTTATTTTAAAAACTTTCATTGCTTCGTTGTATTGGTTAATGCCAGTGTCTGTGTATGTAATTTATGCATTTTTTTTTAACTTTTTTATTTTTGTTTATATAAAAATATATTGTATAAATTCAATTAAATAATTATATATATATTTTATTTATATATAAAAATCAATTGAATTTTTTAGTTTTTTTTTTTTTTTGTTTATATGAAGAAATAGTAAACAAATAAATACCTTGGGTGTGCAAAGTGCTACTTAACGTGCTGGCCGCCGCCAGTGTTGTATAGCTGCCTTTGGGCGTGTAGGTGAAGGTATGCGGCTCGCTCTTCTTGCCACTCGATACAATCGATACCTGCACGGTAACCGGCTTGAGCAGATTCTGATGCAAATACGGTGGAACCGTGCAAATGAGATGGGTCTGCAAAGAAAGAATTCATAGGCATATTAGTTAGCTTATGCTTCACAAATACTATATAGTAATTTCAGCTGATTAAATTGGAAAAGTTTTTGCTCTCTCGCCATGTGAATATATTACATTTATATTTTTTAAACTACAAAATAAAGGGTGTGTTTTTCTCGAGGTATAGAACTTTAAGTGAGCATTATTGTTCAAGATGCCGACCGATTTAACAGCTGTTTGGCAATTCATCATGAACAGACTCAGCTATTTATTTGCGAAAATAATAGTTCTGTGCGGAATACGTAACGCGCACTACGTCCATCTTATCATCGACAAAATCGGCCACACGGAGCAGTTAATGATCACCACGTTTGCTCGTATGGATAACTCGCATCCCCAGAGACGCCGCACGGTGCGTATAGAAGAAGCTATGGCTGCTGTAGTGCGCAACATTGAGTAAGATCCGAATGAGTACATCCGCCAACGAGCACAAGCATTGCATCTGTGTCCATCAACTTTATGGAAGATTTTGCGAAAGCATCTTGGTTTGCGTGCCTACAAAATCCAACTCGTGCAAGCCAAACGATCAACAAGGCGTAGATTTGTCGAATTGGTACAAAACGAGATTGTCGTTATTTCCGATTTTCATAAGCGCATTCTGTTCAGAGAAGAAGCGCACTTCTGCTTCAATGGCTACGTCAACAAACGAAATTCCCTGATTTGGAGTGAAGCTAATGCTCATCCAGAAAAACTGACTGTTTGGTGTGATTTATGGGCTGGTGGAATCACTGGTCCGTACTTCTTCAAAAACTATGATGGCCAGCACTTTACAGTCAAAGGTGATCGATATATCAGCCATGATTACAAACTTTTTCACTACTGAACAACATGAACAACCATGAGGTACAGGAGCTGTGGTTCCAACACGACGGCGCAACATGTCACACAGCTGCATCGTTGAAAAGTACATATGAATATCCAATAAACGGCACTATGTAAAGAGATCCCTACAGTGCATCATCATCTAACCTTGTCTATTTTATTCTATTTCTCAAACACTAACTGAATTCTTCAAAACAACATTCGGCTGTCATAGTGCGCAAACCGGAATATCTATGAACCAGACACTATACGTTTCATTTCCTCTGTCCATTTTTCGTATACCGATTTCCAACTGTACTATTAAACACACCAACGGAACTCAACATTTAAAAATTTTTAAATTCTTTAAGTCAACATATTTCGTTTTATAGTTAAACTAGAAAAATAATATAATCCAATTTACGAGTCGAATTCGCAAATAACAATTGCTTGGTAAACTATTTTGTATTTCAAACTACGCTTAGTATTTTCTAGCATCCAAAACCAGTTCAAAAGAATGTGTAGTATTATTCATTTTTAAATTCAAAGTCTCACAAACAACTTGAAAATATTTTGCTAAACGGTTGCTAAATTTTCTTTAATTGAACGCAAAAATCCGTACGCTCTCAATAATCGCTAGTTAATTTCCAACATTCCCACTCGACTTTGATGCATTTTAAAATAATTAACTAAACTCAGTTTCCGGCATAAAAAACTTACAAACTCTCGATGTCTGTAGATCTGTAGTCTCATATCTAATAGCAGGTTCTAAGCAATATTTTAGAATTTTTACATTTTTCTTAAAATATTTTAAGTACTTCTACGCAGAAAGCATGCCCGACGTGTAGAATCTCAGCGTTCTCTGTCCTGTGCTGAAGAAGTTCGACCCGGCGAAATGCGCAAATTACCGGAGAATCAGTCTTATTGCCAACGCAAACAAGATCCTATTGCGCATTCTTTGTGAAAGCCTGTAGCCGTATGCCAACACACTGATCGAACCTTATCAGTGCGGCTTCAGAGCTGGCAAATCCACCATAGACCAGATCTTCACACTAAGCCAAATCCTGAAAAAGACCCATGAAAAACAGATCGACACGCACTACCTCTGTGTCGACTACAAAGCTGCATCCCGATTAGGGAACGCCTGTAGGCAACACTGTCCGAGTTCGGTATTCCTGCAAAGTAGATTCGACTTTGCAGAATGACATTGAAGCGACATCTCCGAACCCATTCGAGGTTTCAGACAAGGTAACCCTTTATCGTGCAATCTCTTCAATTTTGTAATGAAAGAGGTACTGCGGATGGCTGGTGTACGTCGTACTGGCACAATTTTCTACAAAAGTGTCCAGCTCCTTGCATATGCCGATGATATTGACATCATTGGGCGTTGTAAGAGAGATGTCACCGCTGCGTTTTCCGCAATCGAAAAGGAGTCGGCAAAAGTGGGTCTTGCGGTTAACGAGGGCAAGAAAAGGCCGCCTGGGTTCCCATGTGGTAGCGGACAGCTATACTTTTGAAGCTTGCAAGAACTTCACGTACCTTGGCACCGCCGTCAACAGCGATAATAACATCAGCCTGGAGATTAGGCGAAGAATCACACTTGCCAATAGGTGTTACTATGGTCTCAGTAAGCAAATGTGTAGCAGAGACCTCACTCGATTGACACAATTAACGCTCTACAAGACGCTCATCCTGCACATGCTGTTATATGGCGCAGAAACAAGGGTCGTGTCGCGGATGGATGCAGCCGCGCTTGGAGTGTTCGAGAGCAAAATTCAACGACTATCGTATCCGAAAGAACCATGAGCTGTATGAGCTCATCAACGACACAGATGTCGTCCAGCATATTACGGCACAAAGTCATGTCGTTCGTATTCATTCACAGTATTGTCCGACCAATTATAGCAATCTCGCTGAACTAATCGAATGCCAGCTCTGAAAAGTTAGTTCTTCTCTCTGTACTCGTTCAAAAAACTGTAAGTCATTATGGGATTTCCTCGAAAGCTCAAACTGTTGCTCACTTAAGATTCTTCCTTTTCATGGCATTCATAGCATTTATGAACCGTGGGGCCGTGAGATTATCATGTTACAAAATCGTCTTTTCAGTCTTGTCAATACTCAAACATTATTTAAGGTTTCGCCAAGGTTTTAACTTATAAGCAGCGGATAACATCTGCATAGTTCCCGCCGAAATCACTAACTGCGAAAGTTATGCATTTTTCAAGCACTTTCAGTGCTGAAGCACTCACCTGATGCAAATACTCCTTGTCGGGCAGCACACTTTGCTCCCAGAGCGCGGCAGTGCCACCAATTAATTGCTGACGCACAGCAATTTCTGTAGCCGGATCTTCGGCATTAACGCTGTCATAGGTCTCCTGGAACACAACATGCGTGTCCTTTAAAAAGTTCTTGCCAATGATAAACAATTCCAGGCCACCATCGGCTGGGCAAGAGTTAAGTGACTTTTTGCAAATTTCAGGCACGCCAGGTGGTTGAGCTGTGTCAATAACAAAAGCAATAAATATATTAGCCAGGACACAAAGGATTTGCACAACAACACTTACTGCATATAATGGGATTCGAGCAGACCTGCAGGGTTTCGCTTGTGCCATTGTCACGTGTCAGTTGTGTGCGAAATACCATGCGGCAGCGTGTGGATTTCTTTTTGTTCTTTGGTGCCAGATGCTCAGGGAAACGATGCTCCACATCAACATTGCGTTCCTGCAGCACGAATGATAAAAATAATTAAAAATGAGCAAATCAATGAGCACAAGCAAAGAGTGTTCGTTGCCTACTTTTAGGATGCCAACGCAATCGCAGGTAATGGTCATTTCCGTTTCCGGCTTAAAATCAATCTCAATAACCATAGTGCCATCCACCTTCTTCTCATTGCATTGTGTTGAATTTTTACCAGCCACCTTACAGGCCTGATAGAACATATGTGGCGCTACACGTCCAATATCCGTGCCAATGAACACCTGCAGCACAGCAGGCTTATCGTAGCCAGTCAGACGCACAATGGGAAAACCATTGCCACTGCGATCTTTGACAGCGCCGCGACTACCCTCGGTCTGATAACGCGCACGATGCTGTTGCTCCGGCTGTGACATAATCTCAAGCTGCACCTGTCCATCATTGGAGCTGGCAATGCTATTCAATGGCGCAGTGGGTTGACGTTTATTGGCCACACGGGTTACGGCACGCGTCGACATGAATCTGCGAAAAAAGAAAATCAACTTGAGTAAACCCAAAGATTTTTCCCGAAATGTATGTGCGAAAAATAAACCATAATATTAATCTATTTTCTTTTTTTTTTTCCTAAGAGGATCGTTAAGATCTGTTTACCATTAAACTACAGAGCAAACATTGCGTACCCTGAACTTTGCACATATAACACATAGAAATATGAATACACTGAAAATATACATTTGAAAATATGTCCAACGAAGTGTGCATACACTATATGAACAGAAAAGTTTTGTAATGAAATAGTTTTACGGTTAAGAAGTCAGTTCAAAAAAAAAAATACCTTGTTTTGAAAGTTATTATGTTTGTGTCAAAGTTTTTTCAAATTACCCAGAAGGTAAATTGAAAGGTTTTTGAAACAATTTAGAATCCAAAATGTTGTATTACTTAAAAATGTTTTTTTATTGAAATTATAATCTTGAAGAAGATATTTCAGCATATGACATTTTTCTACGGCGAAAAAGGCTGCTTTGGAAATCGAAAGTTAAGCAGATAAGACTAAAAAACACGTTTAATCACGATTTCAACTGATTATTCAATTCAAAACTTTTGAAAAATTGCGCTTAAGTTTTATTATTAATATTGCATGTTTTGCTTAAATTTTGAAAAATATGTTAAGAGATCTAGAATTTTTGTACTGGCAATTTCATTTGTAAAAAACTATTTTAAGTGCAAGAGTTTCAAAAGACGAAAAATTTATCGTTAAATTTTAGGTTTTACTTCAAGGAAATTGCATTAATTAATATTGGATTTTTGCTTTATTCCGAATTTGGAGACGGTTTGCAGAAGCTCAAAAAAATGTATATTTTTTTCAAATTGAAAATTATGCGTTTCATTTGTTTTTAAATTACTTTAGGTTTTACTTGAGTGTGTATTCAAACCATAGAATTCTTAAAAGATCGGAAGAAAGCCAAATAAGAGTAAAAAACTTCAAAATTTTGACAACTTTTTTTTTTAATATAATAAAAAACTTAGAGAAACTTGAGTTTTTTCAGACAAATTAAAAACTTGTTGGATAACTGAAGCCAATTTTATTTCAAAAATAAATTGCTTTCAAAAGCAAATGCTTAGAATGCTGAAGATCAAAATCGAGAATTCGTAATGTTATTAATTTTATAAGCTTTATAAGAAGATTTCTAAGAATTTTGAAGAAGAATTATAAAAATTCTAAAAAATTTGAAGAAGAATTCTATTAATTTTGAAGAAGAATTTTTAGAATTTTGAAGAAGCATTCTATGAAATTTGAAAAAAAAAATTCTACGAAATTTTAAGAAAAATTCTAAGAATTTTGAAGAAGAATATCAAGAGTTTTGAAGAAGAATTCTAAGACTTTTGAAGAACAAATCTAAGAATATGGAAGACTCTAAGACTTTGAAGAAGAATTCTAAGAAATTTAAGGAAAAATTCTTAGTATTTAGAAAGAAGAATTTTAAGAGTTTTGAAGAAGAATTCTAAAAATTTTGAAGAAGAATTCTAAGAATTTTGAAGAAGAATTCTAAGAATTTTGCAGAACTACAAAAATTTGGAAGAAGAATTGTAAGAATTTTTGAGAAGATTTCTAAAAATTTTGAAGGATTCTTAACATTTTTAAGAAGAATTCTTAAACTTTTGAAGAAGAATTCCAAGAATTTTGAATTTTGCGCTTGTTTCAAAAGATTGAGAATTTTTTGCTTAAAGAGATTTGTTTTAAAATTTTGCTGGAAATTAGTTATGGGTAAAAACTAGCTATTTACTTATCGGCATAATATTTAAAATTATTTTGGAATTTCAAGAAAAAAAAAAACGTAGTAGAAAAGCTCTTGAATCTGAAAGTGTTGAACATTTTGTGGGTGTCTTATTGGAGATTTACAGCTCCTAAACAAAACTTTGATTCAAAGCTCTAGCTGATATTCTCGGCATAAGATTCTACAGTTTTAACTGTTTTTTAAACTTGGAAGTTCTTTTTGGGGGACTTATAGCTTCTAATTTTTTTGTTTTTTTTTGGCTAAAAACTAGCTATTTATCGACATAATATTCAAAATTAGGAAAAATAGTTCTAAAAACAGAAAGTGTTGAACATATTGTAGATGTTTTATTGGAGATTTACAGCTCCCGAAAAAAAATATTTCTATTCGAAATTCTAGCTAGTTATTTTCGGTATAAGATTCTATAAATTTTACTATTTTTGAAATTTGGGAAAAAAGTTGTAAGCCCAAAAAGTATTTCGTAGTTTTCTTATTAAAGAAGCTCTAAATGTTGAACATTTCGTAGATCCCTTATTGGGGATTAAGTTCCATTTTATAGTTTACTTATTGGAAATGTACAGCTTCTAAAGAGAAACTGTTGGATTTTGAACCTGAATTTTGACCCGGTTTTTGAATTTATGCTTTTGGATTTGCTGGGAAAAAAGTTCTAAAAATTTTACAATGCAAGGCATTGCCAGCTTTTTGTTTTTGCAGAAGGCTTGGCTCAAATTTGACGAATTTTGAACGAAATTTTTAGGAGATATCTATTTTTATTTTTTAAATTTAATTTAAAAAATGCTGAAACTTTTAAAAACTGAGTTTGTTATTTTTAAACTGAAATGATAGAGTTTTCAACAAAAATATAGCTCTTTAAGCAATCAAGTGACAGGTATTAGGTTACAAAGCTTTTAAAGATTTGATTTTTTTTAAACATTTCGCAGTGTTTTGACAGAATTAGTTTATAAACTTTTTGAAAGAATTTTTTTTTTGAAATATACCTTTTTTGAAACTTATTAGATTAAATTTCTTGAATTTTTCTATGCGATTTCGCTAAAGTTTGTAAACGTTGTTTTAAGAATTTGAAAGAAAGATATAGAGAATATAGAAAATAGAAAATTATTTCTTAAATAGAAATTTCTGTTTGATTATACAATATTCCCTAATAATTTTGGTTATTGAATAATTTTCTACTTAGACACTAAAAGATAGATAGATAGCTAATAAGCTTTACTTTCTAAAGAGTATTTAGATTATTTTTACTTTCGGTGTTTTTGTAGGAAATTTGTGCATTTTTTTTTTGGATTAGTATACGGCAATGTCTGATGTGATATGGTACGGATGATATTTCTTATATGGCGGCATGTATATGTGGTATATGGCTTTGGCAACAAACACAGCTACACACCCAAATAAAATACACACACAACACACACACACGCACACACACACAGATACACTAAAAGAAATTATATTTGGAACTAGACAAAGAGTTTATTTTATTATTTTTACGTTCAAATTTTGTAATAAAAATGTTTCATTTGCGTCTTAAAATTTGTTATGGATTTTGTAGGGAACGTAAAATAGACAAATAAACGTAAACAAATAAAAATATATATTTTATTTTTGTATAAATGTAAATAAATTAGATATCAATGGAAAACAAAAAAAAAAATAAAAAAAATAAAAACAACAAAGAAAAATAAAATTTAAAAGAATTAAAGCGTAATTTTTTTATGCATTTTTTATGTTTAGTTAATTTTTAAATAGATTTTTGTAGTAATTACGGCAACATGAAAAGCGTAAAAGAATTTTAATTAAGACATTTATATATTTTTTTAAGAAAGCAAATATTATTTACAACTTCAATTTAGAATTTCTTACTGTTTTTTTTTAAATTACTGTAATTTTTTTATTGAAAAATCTTGACAAATTTGTAGTTTTTTTAACAAATTTCAAAATTTGTTCAATTCTTTATTAAAAAAAAAAGTTGAATTGCGCTCATGTTTGGGATACTTTTTACTTTTTTTTCTAACAAAATTGAAGTTACAAAACTTTTTGAAAAATATAAAATTTTATTTCAACGAATTTCAAGTTCTATTTTAACAATTTCCTTGAAAAATATATTTTTTTGTTTTAACAATTTAAAAAATTTGCTCAATTTTTTAATTAAAAAAAACGCTTTTCTTCTAACAAAATTTAAGTTACAAAACTTTTTGAAAAATATTAAATTTTATAAACGTTCCAAAAATTTTAAAATGCAAAACATTGCATAATACTTGGCTCATATTTTACGAATTGTGAACGAAATTTATTAGAATATTTTTTTTTAAATTTATTTTTAAAAATTCTGAAACTTTTAAAAACTCACTGAAGTCCAAGAGTTTTCTACGAAAATATAGCTCCTTAAGCCATGAAGTGCCAGGTCTAGTCTAATACCTGTTACAAAGATTGTAGACTTGTATTTTGGGAAAAATTTCGCCGTGATTTGACAGAATTATCTTACGACATGTAAAGCATTTCAAGATTTATTTTTAAAATTTGCTTTGTCATTCAAAAAAGCGCATATTTAATTAAGTGTTTTTCAAGTCTCATTTATCTTATGAAGTTTTAAAAATTCTACTTTTTTTCAAATTAAATTTTAAGCTAAAAATGAAATAAGTTTGAACTTCATATACTGAAAAAAGCATTTGAAAGATTATTTATTTTTATTGCTCTAAATTGCTGTTGTCTTTGGTATTGAAAGATCTTGAACGAAAAAATTAAATATTTTGTACTTAAAGTTTGCGAACTTGATTTGATTGCAAGAACAGAAATCAATACTTTTTTCTAATATCTACATTCCTACATTCCTAATTCCCAATTCCTACTTTATTTCAATATTTTTTTCAAGATTATATTTGTTTCGGATACGGCTAGAAGTTTTGGGGAAGTTCGGTACTCCACAAAATTAATTTACTCTTGAGATAAGTATTTTTAAATTCAATTTAAGTTACAAGTTTCAATGCTGCGAAATCTTGGTTTAAGTAAAAAAAAAACTCTTTTGGGTTTGTTTAACTTTTTTTCTCAGTGTAATAAAGATTAAAACATTGAGATAACTTATTAAAAAGTAATTTTGGATTTACAAAATATAGTAAATATTCCTATAGAGCAAAAAAATAATTTCCTAAAGTTATCAGCGTGAAATTTGACATTTTTGAGTATTTTTCGACTGTTTAATTTCGAAAAACTGCGTACCGGCAGTTAAGAAATAACATGTTTTGGAATTATTTTAAGTGAAAATTCAATTTGAAAGTTAAAAATTTGAAAACTTTTAGTTTTTCAAACTTATTCTAAAGTTATTTATTGAGTGAGGGAGTCTAGAATTTAAAGGCAATAAATCAGTTTTAGAAATTCTGATAATCTTAGGCTTGAAATTTGATATTTTGAAAAAATTTTGAATATATGCACGCACATAAAAAAAAATTAAGCTTAAGGCGTAAACATTTGAATAATTCAATTTTTCGTATTTGTTTTCGGACAAAAATTAATATTAAAATTGATCAGTTTGGCTTTGTTGATATTTGAAGTTTTTTTTTTTTTTAATTAAAAAATTGGCTTTAATTTTTTTATTCTGCGACAGCGCTATGATCCGATTCCAAAATTTTTTAAATATTTGACATTATGTAGAATTTTTCTTACTACATGTTTTCTGTTTAAAAATTAATGTTAAAATATTTTATGCGCGGTTTTGAGTTCAAAATTGATGTTGCCAACGTTGTCGCCTAATAAAATTTGTCACAAAATAATTTATATATTCTATTTGCTTTGGTTATTTGTTATTAAATTATTTTTGCGGAGACGAGAATACCTATATTAGTTAAAAATTAATTGTTTATATAGATTGCATTTTTTTTAACAACTTAATATTTAAAAAAAATATGCAACAATATGCTGCCTTGGCTAGAAATTTTGAAATAAAGTTTCTTATTTTTAATTACTTTTTTTTTATTTTGCTTTGTTGTTTTTTGTATCAAAGAATTTGTTGTTATTTAAGACTTTAGATTTTTCCGAGATTTGCAATCTCACACATATAAAATATATTTTGTTAGTTATATTTTTAGAGTAGAAAAGTAGAAAATGTGCGCAAATTTCGCATATTTGTTGAGGGTTGAATGTTTCAGAAAACTCTTTTTTTTTTTGTTTAGTAAAATTTTGAAAATTTGTTGTCCAAAGCTCGAAAGAGTTAACTGGCACAACCCGAAAGTGAACTCTGCTTACTTTGGCTGGCTGCTGGCGTCGACTGCGAAGTCAACGTTGCTGCCGCTGCTGCTGGCGCTGCCACTGCTGACACCGCTGCTGCTGCTGCTGTTGCTTTTCTCGTTGCTGGCAATGCAGGCAGCGCTGCTGCTGGCAGCGGCTGTGCTGCTTGCATCACTGCCAGCTATGGCCTTGGCAATTTTTCGTATAAACTCATCCTCGCTGCAGGCATCATCATTGTCCAGCTCCACTTGGTTATATTCCAAACGTCTGCGCTTCAGATGCTTGCCAGCGCTGCGCTGCGGCTGCGGTTGTGATTGCGACTGCGACTGCGCAGCTTGCGGCGGCTGCGTTTGCAGCAACTGATACTGCAGTTGTTGTTGTTGCTGCTGCTGCTGCTGTTGCTGCTGCTGCATCTCTTGCTGCACGTGAAAGGTAGCCGTTGCTGCCACAGCTCCCACCTCGGCAGCCACATCGAAGATGCCCTCAAGCAGATGATTGCTATCATTGCAAAAACCCGTGTCATCATCAGAGCCAAAATAGGGCACAAGATCATTCTCATCCAGATCTTCCATTTTCTTGGCGTTGCGGGATCTACATACATATATACATAACATACATATGCACACACACAGATAATATATAGATATTTATGGACAAATTGTTGAATGGATTTGTTTTTATTTTTTGTTTTTTGTTTCTTTTTTGTTATGCAAAATTACAAAAGAATTTGTTTACTTCTTTTCAAAGAAAACTCTTGGTAAAGTACTTAAATATTTTATTGTACTTTGATTTTTTTTCAAAAGATATTTTGAAAAAATAAATTCTTAAAAACAGAAACATATAAGGAGTGATTTTTTCACGCTGCCAAACTAAATTCTCGGCATGCCCCATACAATCGCGGTATTGCTCTGTCAAACAAGTGCAGCCATAACAATCTCAAAAAAATATATATATCTTGTATTAAAAATATAAAAATTTAAAAAAAAATTAGGTTAGGTAAGGCCGGCAGGATCAGAGTGATCCTTGGTGGAAATTTAACAAATTATTTATAATTAAAATATTTTTAAAATATTTTTTTTTATATAAAAAATGTGAGGTTCCCCTGCTCTCTGGGGGCCTGCTGGCTTAACCTAATTCAATTTAAATTTTTGTTACTAACAATTAAGTATAAAATGGGGAAATTTTAATAAAATTGAATTATTGAACAAAAAAAATATTTTATTTTATATAAAAAATATTTTAAATATTTTATTTTATATAAAAAATATTTTTGCTTAAATTTTGAATTTAGCTAAAAACTAAAAAAAAACTCACTTTATATTATAGAAAGCTCTAAGAAAAATGCATTACATATTCCAAGCATTTATTTATATTATTTAAAATCAAATGCATATTTAGAATTTATAAAATTAAAAAAAAAATGTAGTAATTCGATAGTTTTTTTTCGTAAATGAAATCTAGAATTTTGACATACAATTTGCAACAAGCGCATTTTTATTTATTTTATATTCGATAAATATTAAATAATTATAATAAATAAATATTATGCAATTTAAGCAAAAAAACTTGGTTTTAAAAAATGTTTAAACAATAATAAAAAATAAATTATAGCTTTAGTTTTACGGCGTTTGACTTGCAGAAACGAAAACATTTAAAAATTGTGTGTGTTTTTTTATAAATTTTGCAACTCAAGGGCACATATTTTTTTTTTTAATATTCTATAATTTGTTTTTACTCAATAAAAAAAAAACGTTGACTTTAAAAAATGCTTATTGTTTAAACAACAAATAAATAAATCGAATAAAAAAGCAATTTAGTAATGCGGCGTTTCCTTTTCATAAACGAAATCATGTTACTTTTTTTTAAGTTTTGCAGCTCAAGGGCTCACATTTATTTATTAATTTTATATTTAATATGCGCTATTATTTTAAATTGCATTTAAAAAAGCTTGGGCATTTTTTTATAAAAAAAATCAAAATAATTAAGTTATAATGAGCAAAATCTTTCGAGATTTATTTTGTGTATTGAATATTATGTTAAAAATAAAATATTTGTTTTTTTTTAACGTTTTCAATATACAATTTTTTTTTATATTTTAAGAATAATTTTATCAAAAAACTTGCATTAAAAAATTAAATGTTTTATTATTTTTTTGTTGTTGTTTGTAACGAAAAAATAAAACGAAGTAAAAAATAATCAAGTTTGTATTTTTTTAAACTAGCTGGATAATATAAGTATTTTAAATTAAATTTTTTTATAACTTCTTAAACTTCTTAACTTTTTGTGTTTGTTGTCAAGCATAAAAAAAAAGTTTATAAAAAAATGATGTGAAATATGATAATCAATAATCTACAATTTTAAATGGATGCAAAATACGTAGCGTTCTTTTAGGACTTACAGAAATTTAAGTATATATATATAATATCTGTAGAAAATAATTGTATAGAATTCCGATAATCAAGTTCTAAGAGATGCACACACACACACACGCGCACTCACATACATATAAAAGCGTGAAAATGTTAGTGTGCGTTCGCACAATGGTCGAGTTTGTGAAATTTGCATTTAAAAATTGAATGAAATGATTTAGTTGTGGGGGAAAAGCAGTTGGAGCTTTAAAATGATGATAAGTTTGCATTTCAAAATGTATCTTGAAGGGGTTTCTTTTTGTTTTACAATATTCACTAGGGGGTCCAGCCCACTGCTTGCTTCAAATTGCGTAAATGCTGTTGGAAAAAACAAACTTTTTATATAAGAGATTTTTTCGAAGCTTTTAAGATTCTGCAAACTGCGACTTGGTAGGTCTCGGCTTGCTTAGATTGGCTATCTACTCTAGGTCAAGGTAAAAATCCTAGTGATATTTAGTAGTATCTTATTACCATTGGATCTTTGAAAAGTAAAAGGAAATCAGCAATATTACAGAATATTTGCTAGATCATGTGTGAAAATTTTTAACTATATTTAACAGAGTTTTCTTTGCTTACAAATTGTCAGAATATTTTTGCGGCCAAAAATTTTTGCATTTATTTAGAACGAGTGATGAAAACAATAAAAGCTTTTGTTGTTCTGGAGAGGACAACACTCTCCCGTACTCAATAGCTAGTTGCTACGGGAACAAAGTTATATATTAATTTTCTGGGAATTATTATAGAGCAATCAGTGGAGTGAAGGTCGCCTTTGTTTCTCCACTTTGTGCACTTCGAGCATGCTTTCGAAACAATAGAAAGGAGCACAATATGGCTGCCCTACGCGATTCTGGAATACCAAAGAATTGTAGTCATCCAAGAGATCTAAACCCGATTACAGCGTATATATCAAGGGTAAAAACAGTGGTCAATTTTTCAACTCAAGAGGAGTCCACCAAGGATGCTAGATGGAGTTTTACAGAAAACCAACCTGGAGGCTTCAGACACCTTGCAATAGCGCCCACACCAAAAGCTCAGTGATCTGGACTACAGATCGTTTGCCGCATTTTCTGGCCAAATATTACCGCAAACGAAAACTTGCTAGTACTCCCTAGAAGAGCTTCGATCAACAGCGAAATTAAGAGGAGAAACTGGAACTGGATTGGCCAAACACTCAGGCAGTCAGTTGAAGACATCGCCAAGAGATATTTCCAATGGAATTCGCAGCTCTCCCGTGGGCATTCTCGGCGAACGGTGCTTGCAGAAAGTCAGAAGAGAGCGTCATACAATGAATTGCGTAGTGTCGCTCAAGATAGAAGGCGCCGGAAGGAGCTTGTGTCCGCCCTATGCTCCACATAGGAGCGTCAATTTAACTTCTGTATTGTATTATTTTGAACTAAAATTTGACAATTCAAAAAAAATAACCATAAGCTCTTAAAGTCGTATCTGTACAATAGATTGTTTTCAGTTCGATGCGGCACGTATATGTCTTAGGATCACATTACAGAATTATAGGGGTTCCTGCAGACAGTGGTTGATCCAACACTATACCTGCTCGAAAACGTAGCAGCTAACAATATCTACATTTGCCGTTGACACTGCAATCCTGAGCCGCTCGGAATATCCACAGCAAGCTACGGCACACCTGCTCTCCACTTCTTAGTTATTGAGGAAGATCTATCCTATAAGACTTCACGAGCAGAAATTTTGCTTTCGACAGACAAAATTGCCCTTCACTCATACTAAGTAATACTGTACTTCCAAAATCAGTTGAAGTTAAGTATCTAGTTATTCTCCTTGACAGACGACTCACATGGCATAGACACATCGAAGCAAAATTGAACACATCTCAAACTAAATGCTTGTAATCTTCATGGGCTTCTTAGCGTACGCTTTCTTCTATGTCTAGAATATAGGTTCCAGCTCTATAATTCCGTCTTAAAAACGATCTGGACTTGTGGTTCCCAACTATGGGGGTACGCCAGTAACTGCAGCATAGAAGTCATCCAAAGAGAACATTTATATGAAATTTTCTTAGGTCATCAAATTATATAAATTGTACTATCGTTCTATTCAAATAGTTCTATTTAGGAAATCTTAAAGGTAAAGCCCCTGAATAGAAATTGTACACAATTTTACTTGGTTTCGATGCAGAGAAATCGCTTGACTTTGCACTTAACTTGCTTAAGTTAAAAAAGAAAGAAGTTTTAAATAAAAGGCTTGTACCATATTTCGATTCTGATAAAAACACGCGCAATCAAAGTTCTATGCTCATTATGATTCATAGTCTTCTTGTCGAAATCGACAACTACAAAACGGAATATTTCTAGTTCCAGTTCTACTAGGTTGGTCAAAAAGTTCCCGAGAAATTATTCAGATAATAAAAACTACATGATACTTCAAAATCGATATCGATTCGGCTTCAAAGCGAAGTTTGGAAATATTTGCCATATTTCGTGTATGGTTTCTTGAGTCGGCCGTATAGCAAGAAATCGCCGGGAACCAAGCAAATACTTAAAATAAAATGAAAATTGGTCTGAATAGCCGCCACATCGGCAAATCGGTATTCAAAATTTCAGTATTCGTTTGTAAAGCAATTCCCACGAAATCTGGCACATTAGTGTTGCGATATTACCAGATTCAGACACGCCACTAGAGAACTTTAAAACAAGAGCTTTAACAAGTAAAAGAGCCACCAACATTCTCGGTGTATATTATTCGTACTTTTTTATTAAATATTCTATAAATTTCAGTAAATTCGGTGTCATTACCCTCGACATATTTTCATTCCTTAACTAATTTACGAAATTGTACTATACTGAATTGATTGCCTTGTGTCGGATACAATTCTTGCAGTTTCTTCCAAATTTTACAGAAAAGTTCCAACGAAACTATTCCAAGAAATACACGACATAGTTCTTCTTTTGTGAGTAGGCGATTAAAGTCGGCAGGTTCAAGACTCAGACTTGTGCTAGTATTTGGCCATATCAACTCGACGGCACGATCACCTTGATCTACAAGTAATTTGGATGACTTCATTGGTGCCTCATCTGTGTGCTCGTCTCTAATTTTGTGATCTTCACAGAAATCACCATAGGTTGTAGTCAGGGGATCTAATTTGACTGGCAATGTTGTAAGTGGGCCTCTAAAGGGTAGGCAATATTTCATATTGATTATTTTGCAAAAATCCACATATTTAACTTGTTCGGTTTGGCAACCTTCATGAACGAAAACTTTAAAATATGATAGTACATCACGCATGCGTTGGATGTCCAATTGTATGTCCAGTGCTGCGAATACTAGTATGAGATCAGAAAATTTAATTAAGTGTGTTTTATTTTTGTCGTATTTTTCTAATTGCAACACGAAATCGGTATGATTGAAATTTTTGTAGGTAAGCAGCTTATGCCGTAACCCCACCAGATAGCTCATGGACTCGCATAAGAGACGATAATCGTTATTAGCATTTTCTGAATTTTCGATCACAACTTTGACATCCATTGGCTTTGGTGAACGTACGCCAAACACCTTATCTGGCACTTTATAACGTTGTCTAATACATTTACCACCCAGCGGTTGGCGCGTAAGATTTCTATAATCTATTATCGATCTGTTCACCTCCTCAAATGGCTCACAATACTTCAGGCAACGTTTGACCATCACCCCACGAGGATCAACATTTGAAACATGGCCAAATGTCGACTTACTGTTAAAATTCTCATTATATTTGCGGTTCACTTTCTCAGAGGGATAATAATGTTGATGGCTGATTATGTACTCCTTGTGTCCCTGCATATAGCTACGATTCACATCTGCCTCAGTTTGTGGCGGTAAAACAAGCGAATAAAGTGTATCTTTTGTGCCGAGTTTAATGCCAAATGATTGACTTGAGTTGGTAACGTTTTGGGGTTTGGAGCCAACATTTTTCACTTCACCCACGCGAGCTTTATGGCCGTACATTTTTTCAATGAAACTCTCACTGAAGAGCATAAATTTTGTTTTCGCAAGATCCGGTTCGAGGCAATTGCCCATGGTATGACTGGGTCTGCAAGTACGATATTTATACGGTTTTTTGGCGTTAGTCGAACGACTTTCTTGGCACTTGGCACGAATTAAAGATTCAGCTGCCGTTTCTAGATCCAAATGTTTCATACAACGAACTACGTGTGGACCACGGTCTTTAGCGAATATTCCGGCCGCCGGCACTTCCGGACTACGATCAATATAGAATCCTTTTCTGGACATTTTGCACTATTTTGTCCTTTCCTTGCAGTTTCTTAAAGAAATTTATAAATGTACATATCTATATATACATTCGTAATATATTTATTATTTACTTTTGTTGATTTAATTTGTTTATCCGGCTTCAATTAGTTTGAGAGTGTAAACTGACTGTGTTTTCAATGATATGTTGGTTTCTAATATTTTACAAATCTTCCCATGGCTGTTATGTTTTTGAAATTGAATTTGAAGTACTTCGTAAATGTGTATCATGGTCTGATTTATACTTTTTTGTAACTTGATTTGTATAATAAAATTTAGACAGTAAGTTAAGGCTTTTACTTCTTACGAATTTGTATTCATAAATAATCAAACACAGAAGAAGTGAAAACCAAAAAGCTCAGCAACACATTTTTTAGTGTGACCAACGGCAAGCACAAAAAAGCTACGGTCTCATTAAACGTTATATTAGTGTGACCAAAATTTTGCAAAATAGTATTTTTTTTAACTTATCGCACAAGTTGGAAAACTAAAATTATAAAGTATAAGATTAATTTTCTGATCAACACAATTCATTTTTGGTTTTGTAGCGCATAAAACAATGTGAAGACAATTCTACAAAGAAAGTATATATAGTCTTGCACTTGAGTTCAAAAGCAAAAATGCCAGATGAAATACTAAGAAGCAAACTTCCATTGGAAAGTAAAGATCGATATTGGGCAACGAAATACCAAATATATATGAACTAGAAGATCGTTATTGAGCGGCAAAACTAGAACTAGCTGAAAACTTATTTTAAAGTAAACCATGATTTATTACGAATTGAGTGGATTACGCATTTTTGCCGAAAAATAGTAAAAAACACATTGCGGACCTCGTAGCTTAGGGGAAAATGCACTTGACTGCTAAACATTAGGTTCGAGTCCCACTCCATGACAAGGGGCTTGACCATTTTAACGTTTCTCTTAAAAAATGTTTTTCCACTTAATAGACAGCAACTTACCAATCAACAATTTCGGCAACACCCTTAACCACCCCCTCTAGCCTAAATCGAGGGCTCAACATAGAACCAAGCGACATTCATCGCATTTCTGCGCACAGCCACTGTATCGCCTAGACTTTCCACGTTTATCAATTATACGTGTGATTACACAATAACACCAAAAACAATGTGGTAACCGTAGACGCCTCTCCCAGAAGACTTCAGTTGGCAGCCGCCACCACTGGCATAAGTCGCAAATGGTCAATCAACAACCCAACCGCTTACAGAAACCAATACAAAGGAATTAAGCATAAAAACGGCTCCTCAAACTTAATAACGATCATAGGCATTTCAAAAAACGAACACGAATTTGGACAATGAAACTTCTGAACCCTTAATAGGGCAGACCTAAGGCAAGCTGGAGAAAATCCATTCTTTAAAAACTGGTACAACACGGGACAGAGCTAAACAGACAGCGCAAAAACAGGGTTCGATAACAGGTTCTAGTAGATGCACTAAGTTCCCAAGTTTCATCCTTCAAGAAATGACACAACATGGTACAGAGTAGTAGATGCACTAAAATCCCAAGCGGAATAATAAGGAAAAAAAAACTTCTTCATTTACGATTAAATCTCGTTATAGCATCATTGCACTGCATTGATTTTCATAGACTTTTGAAGCAAAATCAAGTTTGAATTGAGAGTATTTAGCCGAAAAACTCCAAGGCTACAAACATTATAAGCATGCTGCAATAATCGAATATTTACTGGCGCCATCTACTCTTATTTTCTTGCTCAATTTAAGTCGAGATTTTTTCAAAGATTTTTGCATGCGATGGGATTTCAAACTGAAGACCGCTGCCAATGTCAAAGGCATATTCAGACTCAAGTGATTTAAATCTCACTTTTTCTAATGGGTTTCAGCGAAGACATGATAATAAAGTGAAATACCTGCTGAAGTGCGTTAAGATCGCATACCTATGCTGAAGGAGTGAAACCGCAAAGTAGCCAATGAGAGAAGAAGTGAGAGAAGAAGCTCCTCCAGCAGCAGGGTTAGGTTGAGCCGGCAGGCTCCCAGTGAGGGGGCGGGTCCTCACATAGATCAGTGATTAGTGGAACCAGAGTGTGTCGGCTGTGAGTTGTGGTCATGGATGAGCCACTATGCGCGTGCGTTTGGCGACTAACAGTCTCTCAGGGATGGCATTCGAGCTGCCTCTGCGACCGAGTCCAAGCATTGCACTGCCTAGAAATTTAGCACTCAAGGTACAGAGGGCAGTGCAGTTACATAAGAAGTGTGCCAGGATTTCTTCGACTTCTAGTTCCCTGCACCTGCTGCCTTTTGACATGGACTGCGCTCAGGTAGTGGCCCGGTAGTAAGCCTGCAGTGTTTCCTAGGAGGTTGCAGGATGTATACAACTTTAAGCTGAAATCTCGTCACGAGTTAATGCTTTATCGGCGCTTAAAGTTCTAGTAAGCTTGAAAGCTCAACTAAAAGTTTAGATAGCTTGGAAAGCTATAAATGCATTTATATGAATAAACTATTGAAAAAATAAAAGATTTCTAATATTTGCAGAATTTACAAACTGTTCGATAATACAGCTAAAACACGTTGATTATGATGATTACTTTAGAACTAGTTATTGAGCAACAGCTCTAAACATCTTCGTTCTGCGATAGTACTCCATAATTTCTATTATTTTTTACTAGCCGGTCTGAGTAGCGCCCGCAGCGCACTCTAATTACAAATGTCAACTATTTCTATTAGCATTACTGAAGTTTTTGTTAAAAACTATTTTTAACTAAAAAAAATATCGTACGTAAATTTGTCTATTTTGAGCGCCAACTGCCAATTGTAGGTATAAAAATTACTTGGCCATATTTTAATTTATATCAAATCATACATATATATAATATATATATATAATATAGTTCTGAATATATACATAAATTTGAAAGAAACTGAATTCTTATGTTTATTTGTTTAGCTTATCAGTTCGACAAGAGACACCACAACGATATACCAACGTGACAACAGCATGAAAAACTACTGGGCGTATACGTAATATATTATTGCAAATATCACGTATACGCCAGAGGTGCCACATGTGAATTATGTTTAACATAAACAACAATAGCAGCGCACAAACAATAACTAAATAAACAATAAATTATATATTTGTTAAAAAAAAAAGGTTGAAAACCCTTTCAGGGACTTTGTTTTGGTTTACAAAAAAATGTGTTACAAAAAAACATACATTTGAGTGCGAGAGGGTATTATTCTAAGAAGGGAGTGCAGTAGGCAAAGTCTTCTGCGACTTCCTTGGTTTGTTTATTGGAAAAAAAAGCAACGTTGTTTTGCTGCGAAATTTTGCACTGAAGAGAGAATCAGCAGCATAACAAGAACTTAATAGGCTGTACTTGCTGAAGAACGACAAAGTACGAAGCGCTATTGTGAATGGTGAGCGTTACAGCGCAGTACATTACATTAGGTCAACTTTTTATTCTCTTTCGAAATGTAAGAAGTGAACTTGATCAACAAAAACTTGGTTGATTGAGAAGCAATTTATTTCAAAATCATTCGACTGTCAAAATTATGTGATTAGAGGTCACTGGATTATGTTTTGAAGAACTTATCACTTATTCGCGAGATGACGATCGATAAGTGTTGTTGAGAGTGAGCCGCGAAACTAACTTGAAAAATTAGCTTATATCGATTGTCTTAGTTACCTGAGCCTATTAATATCTCACGAGCATTTTAATTTAATTTTTTTTAATCAAATAAGCAAGCACGCTCTATCTATCGCTTGTCTTAATAATTCAATATTTTAATAGATTAAAAAAAAAAAAATTGTCTCAAGCAAACCCAAATTTAATGGCCTCCAAACTTGTAAGTATTCTTAGATTTGGATATCCGAAAGTGTTCCAAATACTTGGCAGAAGTCAAAAATTATCAAAATCCTAAAAAAAGCTAACAAGAGAATTTGTTGCAATTGGAGAGGTAACTATCGCTCTTTTAACAACAATAATGAAAATTTTTGGACCAGATCATTATCAAGTTAAACAGCAAACTAAGCGATCTTGACTATGCCGATGATGCAGCTCTGCTAACGAATAAATAAGCTTATCACCGAATCTATAATCCCGGCTTGCATATAAACTGCTCCAAAGAGTACCAAGAGTATGAGTATGAAAACGAACAATATTACTCAGTTGCACATTGAAGGCAATTCTGGAAGAAGTAGAACAATTCGAGAACAACGGCAGCCAATTAACGAAGAATGGAGGAACTGCAGTGAATGTAGAGAGATGAATGCAGAAAGCCAAAGCTGCGTTCGGACAATTGAAGAACTTATGGTGGGCGAACGGTACATATATCAGAAGACTAAAATTCAAATTTTTAATGCCTGCTTAAAACTGTCTTCTTATATGGCTGTGAGACCTGGCTCACCATCGTTGCTTGCGCAACATAACTATATCGAACCAACGCCTGTGGGAAGTTTGCGAGCAAAAACCCGTAGAAAAAGAAATCGCGAAGCGCAAATGTGGATGCTTGGGTCATACGCTACGCAAAAATTCCGTAGAAATCTCCCACGCACTCTACTGGAGTGGAATACTCAAGGTTTCAGAGGTAGAGGCAGACCTGACGTAGAACAGTGCCGGCAGAAACCCAAAAAACAACGAGCGTACTACGTGCAATAGCAAGAATTAGGGACAATTGGAAGACGTTACCAAAGTAATCGGTGATTAGACAATGAAATTATAGCTTTTTGAAAATTGAATGTTTGAATCAAAATAGTAAGCACTCAAAATATCACCCTTTATTAGTAAACATTGTAGAGCAATTATTTCTTATTCTCACTGGCTGAACTTTCAAGATTTAGACTTTCCACTGATAAGATTGCATTTTCCACTAATTTGGCCAGTTTCTAGATTTCTTTTTTTTATAAAAACAAGTACTGCATGGAGTAGCTTCCATAGCCGCATCACAAAATTCACAACGTAATTTCAAGCAGTGATACATCAATTTCGCTGATGACGCAGTTGAAATATTTCAGGAATTGTCTGGTATACTCTTTTCCGGAACTATGCTGCGTTATGCTTCGGAAAAGGTAATATATGTTATACCTTGAAATCTGCATAAAGGCAGCAAGTATCTTGAGTTCTTACCGAAGCTAAAAGCTACACATGCTTCATAATAAGCTACGACGTTCTAAATAAATTAAAATCTACTGATCTTGACTAAGCGCTCCAAAGGCGGAGCATCTGAATGCCTCTATTGAAAATTTGAACAACAAATAGAAAAATGCTTTCTCAAAGCTTTTAAGTTTTGTAGCAAACTGTGCGCAAGGGTTGTTCACGCTGTAGCTGTTGCACATTTGCAACGATTGTGAGCAACGCTTGTGAACACTGCCTAAAGGGTATACTTGAGCAGACACAACAATTCTACAGTCTTACGTTTAATTCTTGATTAACAAGTACATCAAGTAATAAATTAATGTTAATTCAATTAAGTTGTATACAAATAAAAGCCGATAAATAATAAACAAAAAGGTTAAGAAATATAAAAAAAACTGCAAATGGCAAATGTCAACAAACAAAATGTCGCAAGCCACAAAAAAACAAAGTAAATTAATAAAATATAAAGTAATGTTTACGAAAGCGTTTAAAACAATTCGTACAAAAATTATTCAATCCATTAATTTATTTAAGCAAATGCTTATATTCCCAAGCGCAATGCAACAATTTCAGGTCTATAAAATGTTTGATAATTTGTCTCGATATTAATTTGATTTGTTTATTTACTTTTCAGTTTGGCGCCATTTTGATAAGCGCAAAGAAAAACAGCTGTATGATAAACCACTTAAATACTCTATCTTGCGACTGATAAGATAAATTTTAATTCAAAAACATGCAATTACAAGTTGTACAAGAAAACGAAAATAATAAAATACACTCAACGAATATAAACGCATTGCAGCAAGCAACTCATTTACCATGACCTACAATTTCTTGAAGTGCATCTAAGTAACCGAGTTCTTGAGCAAAAACCCGTCCAGTCCGCTGTGTACGCTCTATCAGCCAAAGATAATCTTTCAGAGATTAAATTGAAAATATTATTCGGCTGATATATATATATATATAACTTACTTAGTTACTTTGTAATTAATCGTTTCAGTTGATAATATGAACACAGTGAATACGTGGATTTCTGTATCTACTTTCTGGGTTGCTATCTATGTCGGGATTCAGTCTGCTCTGGGGGTTTTCTATATACTTATAGACGTCACCTTGTCTACTATTTAGACTGACAAATGGCTGAAAAGCATTTGCAGTAATGAAACTGCTAGTCTTTTTATATTTTACCCTTAAGTGGCAGATAGTGCTGCGAGATTTGCTTTAAAAAGCATTATTTAAATTCCTTATCAAAGTCAGTCTATTCATGACTTAAATCTGCGCTGGACTTGGGTTTTAACTGAAATTGAAATAATCCAAGGAGCTCTAGTTTTTTTCACACATTTTTGCGGGATTTAGCGTAGAATTCCAATCACAAAAGACGAATAGTAAATTATTGCAAAAATGTCGATTTACGAAATCTATAAAATCTATTCGAAACTCTATTTTTGCACACTTTCTTGCGGAATTTCGCATAGAATTCGAATCATAAAAGAAGAATTCTAAACTATACTAAAACTTTCGACTATCGTAATCTATTCTCAATTGCCACTTAGAAAGAAAAACTGTACTTTCTTCTCACTTTGTCGCAATATTTTTTGTAGAATTCTAATTACCAGACGAAGACGTAGAATACGTTATTACAAAAATGACATTTCGAAATATATAAAATCTATTCGAAACTCTATTTTTTCAAACTCTATTTTTCACAAAAGACAAATACTGAAATATTGCAAAAATGTCATTTCGAAATATATAAAATCTATTCGAAACTCTTTTTTCACACTTTTTCAGGAATTTTGCGTAGAATTCGGATTTGTAGAATTCTAATTACCAGACGAATTCTATGTTATTGCAAAAATGCCGATTTTCGAAAACTATAAAATCTATTCACCTTTTTCGGAATTTCGCATAGAATTCGAATCATAAAAGAAGAATTCTAAACTATACTAAAACTTTCGACTATCGTAATCTATTCTCCAATGCCACTTAGAAAGAAAAACTGTATTTTCTTCTCACTTTGTTGCAATATTTTTTGTAGAATTCTAATTATCATATGAATTCTACGTTATTGCAAAAATGCCGATTTTCGAAACATAAAAAAATCTATTCGAAACTCTATTTTTTCACAGTTTTTCCGGAATTTTGCGTAGAATTCGGATTTGTAGAATTCTAATTACCTGACGAATTCTACGTTATTGCAAAAATGCCATTTTGCGAAATGTACAAAACTTTTGTTTCGATCTCTTTATAAAATAAAATTTTTAAGATTTAAAAATAAATTTTAAGACATCAAACTTACAATATCGATTCTAAGAACTTTGAAACAAATCGAGAACTCTTAAATGCTGAAATACATTTAGTCAGATCTTCAAAGCTTATGCAGAAATCAAAGTTTTTAACGAAAATCAATTTTGCAATGGTTCCTACTAACTCATATTTAATCTGAGAGATATCTGCAACATATTGAAAGTTTAAAGATATTGAGGCTATGGCTATAGATAACAAGTTTTGAAGAACTAAGAAAGATATTTGAAACAGATTTTGCAGCAGCAAGTATTATAGTTACAGAAAACTGCAAAATACCAAACGTTCTTAGACAACAGAAACGCCTGTTCTAGCTCTTAAGAACTACGAAAAATAAAAGTTGTAAAAAATGTTGGGATTTTTAAAAAAACCATAAGTTGCAAGATTTTACACGCCAGTAGACACTGCTGTTGTTTCAAAGAACTGAGACTAATAGTGAGCTCTTTGCAATAAATTCCAGATGAGCCAATGGATATTGCACAGTGATCTTTCATGAGATCTTTCAACTTAATGCAGATATCACAGATTTAAAATACCAAAGAAGCATTCAAGATCTTAAACAGCAGGCAGCTCTATTCCAAGCGATTAAGGAAAATTATGAGATCTTTAAAAAACACCAGAAAGTTTTTGAATGTCAGCAGAGATTGTTGTAGTTTTAAAAAACTGAGACTCACAGTGAGATCTTTGCAATAAATTTCAGATGAGGCAATGGATACTCCACAGTGATCTTTCATGAGATCTTTCAACTTAATGCAGATATCATAGATTTAAAATACCAAAGAAGCATTCAAGATCTTAAACACTAGAGCAGGCAGCTCTATTCTAAGCGATTAAGGAAAATTATGAGATCTTTAAAAAACACCAGAAAGTTTTTGAATGTCAGCAGACAAATTAAGAAATAGTTAAACAATCAAGATGTTAGCAAGATCTTGGCTACGAAAAACCAAGTCAATAGAACTAGTTCGAAATCTTAAAAACGTTCAAAAAAAAAAACCGCAATCAAAGTGTTATTTCAAAATATTTTTCTGCTTAATTTTTTTGAAAAAGTAAATAACAATTTTCTTTGATATATGAGGTATTTTATTTCCTTGTTTATCCTCTTTTAAATACATTGGAATGTCAACGTATCAACGATATTGTCTAAGCTATCGTATATCACTCTGTTATAAACATTTTTTTTTAAGTTAAATTAAGCATGGAAGTCTTCTTAAGTCTGACCGCTCTAGTTTCAATTTACAAATATTTTGCTAAAAAATAATTTGAATATTGCGAAAGTTCTAGACGCATTGAGTGCACTGTAGCGCTGCCGTCCAAGGTTCTCGAACGTTGCGTCTGTTTGAAATATTGCTGATTCGTTGATTGCATTCATATCCAAACAATCTATCCAATTTCCTTGCCTCATCAGGTCTGTACATGAAAATACAAAATATATGGCCGACATAGAAGAAAAACGACTTTCTACGGAGAGTTTTGATTAACTATTTGCAGATTTGCTTATTTTAACGATCTGTAAGCTTGACAATTGGAACAAAAGCTACTACGACTTCCTTTGGCATCACCCTGGAACGTGAATAGAGTAACTGATGGCACAGTTTAGATAATAACGTGAGCCAATTGATCGTGTTAGTTTTAAGGTTTAGATCAACTTAAAGGGATCCTAAAAGGCATTAGGAACTGCTTTAAGCTTTGTTTCAAAAACAAGATATCTTCGATTTTAAATTTTTGTGTGCTGAATTCGGTAAACATTTTTTCGCAATTTGTTCAAAGTGCATTGTTTTCAAGGAATTTTTTCGAAATTATTTTCTAATCTTAAGTTGAGACATTGCTGGGGACGATCCATTTGGTCCCATTGATTTTCTTTATAATGTCATCATTCAGCTCTACAACCCGGGGTGGGTTTTGGCTTAAAAAACAAAAGGAACGATGAACGCGTAATACATGAAGTCTCTGACCTCACATAGCCTCTCCCGCTCAATTCCTAGTGTCACCTTCACGTGGTGGACTCCGACACCCTGTGCAACCTGGTGAAAGATTGGGTACCCAACCCCAGTGGGAAACCGGGTCAGGATAGCTGACGACGCAGGGATATTGGTCCTACAAAATGGGGGTTGGGCTTACAACCCACCCCTGCAAAAACTTACCCGCAATGAACTCTCAACAGCGACCTTCTTTATAATGTGGAAGGATTTTTTTTTTGGTAGTTCAAGTTACATCCAAAGATGATACAAAACGGTTTTAGCCTATTTATAATCTTTACGAACTGACAGATGTAGAAAACAATGAAGTTTAATCGCTAATCAAGTTCCCAGTCTTGAGAAAGCGAATTGCTAAAAACTATTGTTATATATGAAATCAAGTGTTACACTTTTCATAATTTTCAAAATGAAGCTTATCTTGAGCTGGCGCGCAAACGTATATTCCTTATGAATTAATTCCTTAGGTTATATTATTCACAGCCGACAAACTCCGGTTCCACTAAGAATCACTCTGATTTGTGTGAGGTCTTCTCTTCTAAGCTAACCTAACCTAACTTAGGAAAAGAAAAACTGTTTGCCAAAATGCGTTTTATTTAATAACATTTTTCTTACGAAATCTCCAGATGCAATCTTTAACAGCAAAATTTTGGTCGCATCAAGCCTCTTTCGAGTGTTTTAAAAAAAAAGAAGAGTATAACCAGATATTTGTATGAAAATTGAGATATAGCTGCATAAGTTACGTATGACATAGTAGCTACAATCGATCCCAATGAATAAAAAATAATTTATACCCTTCGACTTGTGCGTAGACAAGAAAGAGAACTATAGATTATAGCCGAATTCGAATGGCCGTATCTCAAATTTATAGGGATTTTCTTAGACAACTAGCGTCTATTTATTTGCTAGTGCGGATTTGAACCACCGACTTTCGGGCTAAGAACGCTAATACTATGCTAGCGAGGCTCAAAACTGAAGAAAGGCCTTAGGATTATATGCGGCGTATTTTGGCTTAAACGGATACCAAGCGCAGTCCTATGGTCTGGCCTGCAACATAAGAAGGCGCTGCTGGCCTTGGATCGTTCGTTCGAGCTTTAAGGAAAAATTAAAACAACATTGATATGGAATCAACAAAAAGCTAATATCTGGCTGGCTGCACGAATTGTTGCCAAATAACTTGCAGTAAAACAAACTGCTTCAAATAGCTAAGCGCAAAGCTCACTGTTAGAGTATTAAGCAGAATAAAAAAAAACAACGCGAATCGCTGCACGCTGCTTTCTACACCCTAAAACTCCAGATAAAGCCAATGATTGAGCGATGGAATATAGTTAAGTATGAATTTGTTGTTGTTGTTGTCCATAGAGCAGCTGCAGAGTAAGTGAAAAACGGCAACATTGCTGAAATTTGCTACAAGTGCACAAACTTTACAAAATGTACAGAATCATTGTATGTTCGCATACATTACAAACTTAAAGGGTTTCAAACTGACAAACTCTACTACTGCATTTATGATTAAAATAGACACTTAGGTATGACTTTATTTTGCGAGAATTGGAAAAATACCAAAAAAAAAACAGGACTCACATTTATCGATTTAAAGCGCTCGTTTATAAAACCACCAAACTTTTTACTGATCTAAGACAATTAGTTAATTTCTGAAATGTCAAATTTTCACTCACAAATTTTTGAAATTAGTTATGAAGCAATACCTGGTTTGTTAGCTTCGTTGGAACTTGCCTTTTTTTTCGTAGAAACTGTTCGGTATAGCTTCTGAAACTTTATTGCAACTTTCAGAACCAACTGCTGTATCTATACTGAGCCTTTTTCTGCAAGTGACCTCTATATATAGGAGAAAATCATATATTTCTTACTATTGCTGAGCCATTATGTATACAGAAATTCGAAACAACTTCAGCAACAATTCCAGGCGCGGCGCCCAATGAGCTTGCAACTTGAGCATGCTCACTCTCACTCTATACTACATATAGACTACATAAAGCTATATAAAAGCTATATAAATTCTTCCAAATTCTATAAAGAACGCATATATAAAACGAAATTCAATATTGATAACTTTCAATCAAATTCAAACTCTTTCGTATAAGCTCAACTTTCTGCAGTAGCAGATTATCAGCAGAGCTTAAATTATTACTAAACATAGACAGAGATTTCTGGAAGCTGTATCTAAAATTACAAGATATGAAGCAGATGCAAAACTTAATGGAACTTAGCTCTCTCTAATACAACAAAGATAGTAGTTTTTTATCTTAAGTTATGAAGCGAGTACCACTTTGAGGAACTGCACACCAAGACAAATCTACGCGAAATGCCGTACCCCAACCGAAACCTATAGCTTTTGGTGGTTGAAGCGGGCACAATAGACCCAGGTAGCTCACAGGTACGATATTGAGCTAAAGTTTCTTAACAAATGCTAGTCGAAAATGCAAGAATAACATATATTCAGTATTTGCAAGTACGCAGCAGCGTGGTGGCACCTCCTTTGGCGGCAACTAATGTACAGTGCGCCTCCAGCATAGATATAGATATATATATTTTTGTAGTGTTTTGAGTGAACGTGGGCGTATGTAGGTGCGCTTGAATGCAAATTTATGGCAAATACTAATATGATCAAATATAAACGGCAAAGTATTACTGTTTTTGAACAATCGAAAAGACATTTTGATGGTCAGTACGCAGCACAAAATATTACGCGCGAAATTTTTAAACGAATTAGTGTTTTTTTAATACGAAACAATTCTCATTGTTTATCAAGCTGTTATCAAACTGACATAAAGTTACAAGTTTCCAATGTCTGGCAGTAAAATTAGAAAGTAAACTAAGTAATTGCTCTAAGGAAAGCGGAAAAACGAAGCGCATGACGCTCGTTATAACCTAAGCAGCGCTATTTACTTGCTGGATCTTGGACACCAGCAGATATATACAAGAATTAGAAGTAAATCGCTTTACCGCTGCAATTTGATCACAAAAGTATGCATTTTCTTGTTTGGGTAAGTATAAAGGCTAAACAGCTGATCGTAAAGCTAAACAGCTGTGAGATCAGCTGTGCGATCAGCTGCGCGATCAGCTGTTCACAGCGCCGTCACTTACCTTGATGCGTGTATGGCGCGTATTAAATGCTGTTGTGGTAAATGTTGCTGCTGCTGTGCTTGTTGCTGCTGCTGCTGCTGCTGCTGATGATGTTGCTGCAACGTATTGTTTGCAACTGCTGCCGCAGCAGCTGCAGCGGCTGCTGCTACTGCTGGCGTCAAGGAGCTAGTACCGAGGCTGCCAACAACCAGATTTGTGCGCGGATTATTATTGTTAGTGACACTATTGGTGGAGCTGGAACTGCTGCTGCTGCTACTGCTGCTGCTGCTGCTGGTGGCACTGCTGCTGCTGCCATTTTGCAGCTCGACATGTTGGTCGAAGCCCAGGCCGCTATCATTGGAGTTATCACAGGGCGGTGGATGCGGTCGCTGTGGTATTCGCTTGCCAGGCACCAGTTTACCGGGTCCATTCTGTAAGTACCAAAAACAAATGGGAATACCAATTAGTATCTTACACTGCAGCTTGGAAGTGCAGGAGAGTAGTCGGCGATATCTTATTTGCTGACCCAGGAAATTTCAACGTACGGCAGCGAAACATGGCATTCAAAACAAGCGTCGATTCGTAAACTGCAGAACTTTGTCAACAGTTGCTTACGGCGTATACTGGGTATTTGGCCCCGTGTATTTCCAGATGCCCATTTGTGGGTAAGGAAACGTCGAGATACTTCGTGTAATCTTTTCGAATTTTTCTCTCTTATAATAATAATGATTTTACAGAACAAAAGCAAACTAATGTTATATATACTAACTTCAGTATGCCCTTTGGCTCTGTAAACCGTAGACTCGCTACTTCTCTTTAAACTGTCACGTTTGGGTTTGCGTCTGGACTTTTAGATTGCAGTTCTTTCTGTGAATCTCAAGAAATAAAAGTCACGTCAGGTGTACCACAAGGTAGCAGCCACTTAGGTGCTATACTTTTTAGCTTATTTCTAAACGATCTTTGCTATCAACATCTCCCATTCTCGCATCCATATTTATGCAGATGACGTTAAGCTTTGCATGAGCTATGAGACGTAAAAACTTAAATCTTCAAAATGATTTCAAATCGTTGGGCCCCATATTTTGCTATCTACTCCTTAGGCACTTTTACATTTGTGTCCGACCCTGGTGTTCTGTTTGATCACAAACTTAAGTTTCATAAACACTTCTTGCATTTATTCAGCGGTGATCAAAAGAATTTGATGACCCTTGCATAACCAAACCTACTATACGTTTTCGCTTGTCCGTCCAATTCTGGAATATTGCTCTTGTGTTTGAACCCCATAACCCATTGATACCAACTCTCTCAAGAGTGTTGAGTCTGTTCAACAGTTTTTATTTTTTGCTCTTCGGGATTGGGATGCCAACATTCGATTGCCGTCCTATTCTTGTGGACAACGCCTTATAAAATTATCTACTCTAAGTGATCGTAGGACATGCTACGGCGTGCTATTTTTGCATAAGCTTTTACTCGGACTCTCTTTCACTCCCTAACAACATTTCTTACATCATTTCATCTAGAGTAACTCGTAGTTTTCGATCCCTAGCATTATCATTTTGTACATCTTATAAGGCATTTCATGATACTTTTCGCGTCTTATGCGTAAATTATAACCTCTGCGATTTCCTATCCTTTGAATGATCTATTGAATCTATTTCTTTGTCCAGCTTAACTCAACTTGATTCTCCAAATCGAGCTTCTTTGACCAATTATGAACTTTAAAACTCCAACTTGGTCAACGTTGTTCTTTGGCTTCTCTCTTTGTTTAGAATTTTAATCTTTGCAGATCGACTAATATCATACCGCTTTGGGTATTAGAAGTAATGCCAGCCAGCCATACATCGAGACAACGAACAAGACAACGCTTCGACCAAAATATTGAGGCTGTACGAAACGGTCTTGACGTGGAGTCGCGAACTATGAGTTATCGTCTATCTCCGAAGTTGGGCTTCGCTTGAATCCCCATTGCGTCAAATAATTTGTGACGAGTTATAGATGTTTTAAAAGCCATGAAACCTAGCTTAAGCACAACATACGACGTAAAATTGCAGCCCTATCGACTGAGACGTTGGCCAAAACAATGAAAAACGCCGAAAAAGAGAACATTTTGTGCCCAAGGCCAGAGGTAGTAATTCACGCAATATGCAAAAGGGGACCTATGCAAAAAGGCACCTCAAACATATCTACTTGAACCGAAATTAATGATCATAAAAATCTTTAGCTGTGGAGATCGGTAGTGTGAGTGGTGAAGAACTCGCCTCTTAATCACAAGGTCGCTGCTTCGATTTCACCCAACAGCACTGATGCATTTGCCTAGCAGTGGTATGGCTAGCAAATAGACGCTATTTACGTACAAAGATCAACCTATGCTTCGCCTTTGGAGCGATGAAGGGAAATAACTACAATAGGAATAAGTCCAATTTTTTGTTGTGCTGCTTTTTCGTTTGCCCGTAGAATTTATTATATCCCATGTATTTCGCAAAATCTTCTACAAATCGTTAAAGTCCGTCGTGAAAAATCAATTGATATTATTTTAAACTTTAGCCAAATAGAAAATAAAAATTCTACAAAAAAACGCTTCCGAACTGGGTCTACGTCTTTAGCGCATTTTTAGCCCATTTAAAGTAAAGATATGCAGTTGGTTTTCGATCAGAAGATACAGCAACATTCCAACTTTAACGTTTTTAATTTTAATCAAATTCCAAAGCAGGAACTTATATAAGCACTAAGGACAAACGTCAAAAACTTGACGAAATGCTTTTAATTAAAAAATAAAATCAGACAAGTAAAGTTGTAAGGAGATGTCGATCATACTTACTCTGGTTATGGTATGCAGCTTGCCGGGCAGACCTTTACCCGGCTGTCTTTTCGATGGTATACGAAAACCTTTGCGATGTATGCGCGGACTCATTGTTGAGTTTGTGGACATGGTCATCCGCATGCCTGCAAAGACAAAAAGCAAAGTAAGAGAAAAAAATCTAGTTAGATATAGATACAATAGTAACATAGAGATCAAGCAAATTGAGTGTGAGAAATACTTAAGAGCAATAAAAATAATATGAAAAATTGCCCAGATTATAATAGCCTCCTAGTGGACCATGGGGCGCATGGGTTGGCTGCGTGGAGCCAGTTCGCGCTTGCAACTTAGTTGCTGATAATAATGCAAGTACGTTGAACCCCGCACTCAAATGCACACACATACTGATTTCCATATGCAATTGAAGGCAAGTCAGCAGCACAACCATAGTGTGTGGTGCTTGGAACGGGGACTCAGACTCGGACTCAGACACAGACACAGACTTATAAATATGATTTGCCATCCATCGTTGTCGCATCGTCGCAACGTTATTTGCCTTTGTTACAATTGCCTCAAGATGCGCCTGGATGAATGGTTGGTTGCATGTGATGCGCTCAATTGATGATGCTCAATTTCTATTTTCTGATTTTTCTTTCTTTATTCTCTCATGGGTAAAAGCGTATAAAGAGTATATAACGTTCAGCTGGCCACATTATCATATATTGTAATTGTCTACGGAAAGTGCAACAACAGCCTCTGGGTATATATTGTACATAAAATACGCAGATAAGACCAAAGGCGTGTGTCCCAGTAATCTGCGGATTGGGTTAAAATACAAGGCAGTCGGTTTCAACAGCTGGAAACTTGTACTGGAACTAACAACAAATCACTTGTTTATCCCAACTACTCTTGCTGCAAAAAAGGCAATTTAAAAAGAAATCGCCTAAGAAATTTTATAAAAATATTACATTTTTTATATCAAAATTAAGAAAATTTCATTTAAGCTTTTAAAAGCTTTACTAAACAAATATATTTTATTAAAACAAATATAATTAAATCATAATATTCCCACAAAAGGCAAGCCTAACGCATTTTAGTGTGACCAGGCGCCACTTGAACTCAAAATTTGTATACCCGCACTATAGGTACCGTTGCACTGCAGTGTGACCGTGTCAAGCTCTCAACAACGTGCAGCTGCACTTTGAAGCTTTTTTTTTCAAAGCTGTAAAAAATTACTTCATTACTTTGGATTTATTAAATATTTCTGTTTTTTGAAAACGACAAACGCGCACGTAGTGGAATGCGCATTTAATTCATACGAATTGTTTTTTAAGCTTCTCCAAGCTGCAATTATTCTGTAATTTTTATAGTTTTATTTACTTGAAATGTTTTAAAGATTTCAGAATTAAGGACTAATACTTAGTCGTTCATAATAATGCATATTGCTGCAATAGCCATCAATCGCAACCACCACAACCAACTTAAACACAAAAAACATAAACAAATAACTTAAAAAACTTTAATTTATAAATATAAAAAAAATATATTCCATTTTTAGGTTTCTCCTCACAACTAAACATCAACAAATACGCACAAATTAAAATTATTAAGACTAAAATAACCAACTATTTGCTGTCGATATAGTAGGAACGCCCCAAGATCATATACTAAATTTTTGCCCATCAATGAATAGTATCAGATCTCATATTTTTGGAACTAGCAAACCCACAGTAAGCTTATTCAAAAAAATCATAAAATTCCCAGCCAATATCTATTTGCAAATATAATGCAAGAACTCTCAAGAACTATTACACAAACACAACCTTAGTTAATAATATAACTTAACTTAATTAAAACTTTAAAATAAGAAACACATAGCCGACTTCCAAGTTAGATTTAAGTTTATATGTAGCATTTCTAAATAAAATAAATATTTTAATATTTAAGCGAAAATTTGTTTTTTTAAATGCAAAATAGAAACAATAGCGCAAAAACTTAAATGTTGCTTAAATCTTTTATTTATTTATTATTAATTTAAGGATAAGTCTAAGTTTATTTGAGATTAAACAATTTGAAAATATTGAAAGTTGAAAACAGAAAGTAACATAAAAATTTAAACATTTCTTAACAAAGAAAGGTTAGCATTGAGCAAGTTGGATTTTCATAGTTCGTGATTGTTCAAAGATGCGCGATTTTGGGGAATCAAGTTGAGTTAAGCTGAACAAAGTAATAGATTCAAGAGCTCATTCAAAGTATAGGAAATCGTGGAGGTTATTATAATTTACGCTAAAGTTACGAAAATGGTAATGCTAGAGATCGAAAATTCCGAGTTACTCTGGACGCAGTGATAGCAGAAATTTTGTTTAGGAGCGTATTACTGTCACTGAAACCAAGTAAGAGCTTAGCAAAAACAACAAGCCATGGCATATTTTGTTATGCAAATTCGTTTAGTATTTTTAAATTACTAAACGAAACGACAGGTGTATCCAGCTTGATCAGTTACGGGTAACTACCTACAGCGATATGATATGAAATAAATAATTTATATAAATATATAGCATTCTTAATTCCAATGAACCCTATCTAGCGCTGTACCATATTGTGTTCGCCTGGGTTAGTTCTTGAAGTATCTTCAGCAGCAAGTGAGGTGTATCTTCACCAGCTCGCCAGGGTTCGCTGGAAGTCTCTAGTAGAGAGCCAAAGTTTCCCAAGCGGAATAATAAGGAAACAAAAAATATCACACTGAATATTTAAACTCTCAGGGTATATATATATATATTTTTAAAATTTACTTAGCATAATAATTTTTCAAAAACATAAATAAATATTATTAATTTATGCGATTACAGTGTATGCGAGTGTCGTCTGAAAGTTTTGATATTATAACAAAAAATGCGGCACTTGTAAGTAAGTACAAAATCTACTATAATATTTGCATAGCTTTAAAAATAAATTATTTTAGCTGCGGCATTTTTTAAACAAAAAAAAATATAAAAAAAAATTCATTAAATTTAATGCAAATTATTTGCATACAGACAGACAGAACGACTACTATTTGCGTGCACATTTTTTGTGTGTTGTGCCTTTTGGTTTTATGTTTGCGACAAAATTATTATATTATTATTTATAATTTACGCTTGACGTCAAAAGTTTAAAAATAAAAAAATAATAAAGTAAAAACAAAGCAAATGCTAAGGGCGTTGGCGGCGGCGGCGGCAACAGCGACGACGGCGACAACAGTCAAAACAAAGCTAATCAATAACAATAATAACAATAAACACAATAATAATAATAATAACAAACAAAAGGCAACAAAAAAAATAATAACAGAAAAAAATCAAATGAAATGCGACTACTTGGCGCAAAGATCCTTGAGGTGCTGCCAAAGTTGTGAATTTGGGCGCCTCTAAGGTCGTCAACCAGCAGCAACCAAACGTTGATCTTCAAAGTAATTTTTACCATTTGTTTGTTTATTTTCTTCACTTGAATTTTTTATATGCAAAAACGATAATATATATACTTAGAGTGGCTGCGCGAAAGAGCAAGATTCAGATAAGCAACGCTGCCTTTTAATCAATTGGCAAATATTTGCTTTTGGGAACGCGCCTACCTCTAAGCGGCACCTGCTGACTTGGCAATTTAACTGTTCCAAATCGGAACCACTACGGCTGCGGGACTACCGTTGATAAGTACCGCCACCGCCGCCGCCACCGCCGCCGTCTCTCACAACACAATCATTACTCTCGTAGATGCTTATCTATGTATTATGCTAAGCGTTTGCCCGATATTGATATCATCTTCTAGTCAGAAATCAGCACGACGATAATGTAGCAAACGTTTTTTTGCACTTATGCGATTATAAGTAGGCGTAATTCAATTTGCATACAAAAGTACAAGTCACAATTGAGTCAGTGTACGCCATTGAGCATTGTTGTGGTCAAATTCTAGACTCTTTCAAGCTTTCAAGGATATATCGTACGAACAGCAAGCAACATTATTATAATACCGAACGACCCTATATATGTTATTGTTTTCATGATTTTTTTGTTATTTTTTTATTTTTTCCCCTCATAATCTTATCGTTTAGCAAGCTTGACAACAGCTGAAAAAAAGAATAAAAAATAAAGTAAATTAAGGGTTTACGCTTGTCGGCTAGAAACGCATTGAATCATCAGCGTATGCGTATGCGATATTGAGTCAACATTTTGGTATCTAGATTTAATTGTACTAAACGAACGTGCAGTACATTTAAATTATTAACAAAAAAAAAATAGAGAAAAAAAGGTGCAAAAGTGTGAAAGATACTCCGATTATGCTGATCAAATGTTTAACATGTCGAAAGAAAAACTGCTCTTTCTAGTTTTCGTTACGATCTTTGACCGCACTGCAGGAATTGTCAATAAAAATAAAGTTCTCTTATGTTTTTGCCGACTTGAGTTGGAAAACATTTTCCCCATTTTCCCCAATTCGCAATTGGCTCGTTTTAAAGAAAGTTTTTCGAATTCAAAAAAGACAAAACGCAAAAGCATGCTGATTCGTCACGCTAATCTCTACACGAACTAAAAGGCTCCAAGAAGAAAACTAGTCAGCTGCTCCCTTTTCTTTCTTTCCTGTGTTCGTGCAAGAAGAACAAGTGCCATGAAAATCTTTGCCTGCTGTAAATGGCTCCTTAAATGGAACTAGTTCGATATTGGCAAACTTAACTTATCAATTTGTTTTTACACCTTATTCCATTTCTACACGTAAGCTTGATGCCACAAGAAAGCGTTTTGATCGCATGCAAAATAGTTGATCTCCAAAACCTATTAAAATTAGTCGAAAATTTGGATTTTTTAAGAAGTATTCATGTTTATTTTATTAAATCACATATAACATCATTATCATCATCATGAGCAGTCAGCTCGTGTGTTTTGGCTTTCTCAACAATTCTTCTCCATTCATCTCTGTTGTTGTAGCTGTTTTGGTGCACCAGCTACAGTCTGCGCTTCCGAAACAGAGGGGGTTTGGCAGTCCTTGAGCAGGCCGGTGCCTGCGTCGATTGCGGTGTGAAGCACTGACTGTCGTGGGAATGGCATTCGTCTCTGTTTTTAGCAAGTGCGCGCCAGTTCCTTACTTGCAACTTCAGCATGTGATCGTCAATACTGTCAATTAGGCGCTTTCTTGGTCGACCCCCGGCTTCTTGTGTAGAGTGGTGTGTCTGCCAGCACAAGCTTTTGTGCTATGTTCTGCACCCTCATCCGTAGAACATGTCCTATACAACTTAACCTCTGGGATCTTCAGAATTTGACTACATCTTCGTAATGGTTGAGGCTCAACAATTCGTCATTGTTCCTTGGAATCTAGTCAACGTTAGAAATTGTTTGTCTGCTGCCGTCATGGTCTAGACTTCATGGAGCAGACTCCATGGAGCAAACTCCATGGAGCAGACCCCATGGAGCAGACTCCATGGAGCAGACTCCATGGAGCAGACTCCATATGTGACTTCGTAGCTTGAAATTGCATACTCACAACTCAGAAAAGCAAAAAAAAAGTACTAAAAGCGGCTGACAAGAGCTTCTGAGAACGAAGAGTACGTCTGAAGTAGAGTACGTCTGAGGTAGTCTACGTCTGAGGTAGAGTAGGTCTAAGGTAGAGTACGTCTGAGGCAATGGTCATTGTGTATGGGATGAAGCTTTTAAAGCATTTTCAATTGTATCATCCCAAACGATGCAGAAAAGTACCAAATTCTTTGAACACTTATTAATAGACGTACCTCCCATACGAACTTCTTTATGTTGCTAAAGATTGTATAGTTCGTTGTAGCTATTTTCTACGAGGAATTTGACGCAATTAAGGAATCCTGTTTCGATTTATGCCTTTAGTGCTATGACAACATAGTCAAGGGACTATACGATCGTACACCTTAAGGGAGCCAAAGATGGTCGATCGTTGTCGCATTTTGAGTCACAATCAGCAAATATAATACCGCACACGATTCCTCACTATCGATTTCGTAAGTACAAGTGGTGTGTAAGTGTAGTATGTACAGACATCTTGGATCTGTCCAAACTTTTTTAATGTGACATATGATATTGCTATCTTAAAACCGCATTGATCATAAATGCAAGCTATATACTCACAATGAATATGGAATAATGTGTCACACTAACGCCCAGCAGAATATGTAGGTAGGAAAAGCCCACATATTCTACAATCCAAAAAAAATTAATGAGACACTTAGGGATCTATCGTAAACCTCAGTTGTTCTGAGGGTGCCAACACCCATTTGGTTAGCCACAACTCAACGCCAAGCTCGTAGGCTGTAACCGCATTTACATAGTTAACCGCAACCACCAAAAGATACTCCCACGGTGAGCTCACGGAAAACTCTGTGTGCTATCAGACGACCATTTTAGGCACCAGATTAAATCGTGGTAAGTTGTCTCTATTTAAACTTCAGACAGTTAAGGGTAGATAAACCATCGTAAGTTATACTGTACAGACCAGCATAGTTTCTATTTTATGCTCTTTGTAGAATACTACGATGCATCCATTTTGTTGGACAAAAATCTTTCTAAGGCAGTAAAAAGGAACAAAGCAGATTTCAAGTTTGGCCATTTAATCTCTTTTGCGTCATGTTGGATCAGCAGTGATGATATTCTTATCCTTCATCGATACACCGTTATCATATCATTATGTTTAAATGTTGCCTGTACAGGGTGTTTTTTTCGAGCTATAGAACTTTAAGTTGGCATTACTGTTTCAGATGGCGATCGATTTAACAGCTGTCAAGTGATTTATTCTCAGTTTGGTTTGGCACTTCAGTGCAGTTAATTCGCATCACGTTTTCTCTTATTGATAACTCCCATTCCCAGAGACGCCGTACGGTGCGTACCGAAGAAGCTATTGCTGCTGTAGAGCGTAGCATTGAGGAAGACATGAATGAGTACATTCGCCATCGAGCACAGCTATTGCATCTGTGTCCAGCCACTTTATGGAAGAATTTGCAAAAGGATCTTGCTTTGCGTGCTTACAAAATGCAACTCGTGCAAGAATTGAAGCCAAACGAACATCAAAAAAGGCGTAGATTTGTCGAACGGACCCAAAAACGAGATTGTCGTTGTTCCCGATTTTCATAAATGAATTTTGTTCGGAGATGAAGCGCACTTCTGCTTGAATGGCTACGTCAAGAAACAAAATTGCCTGATTTGGAGTGAAGCTCATGCTCATCCAGAAAAACTCTGACTGTTTGGTGCGCTTTATGGGCTGATGGAATCCGTGATCCGTACTTCTTCAAAAACGCTGATGGCCAGCACGTTACAGTCAATGGTGTTCGGTATAGAGCCATGATTCCCAACTATTTCATTCCTGAATTGAACAACCGTGATGTCCAGGAGCTCCCACAAGACGGCGCAACATGTCAGTTCGTGGCAATTTCACAATAATTTCACATTTTGGAGCTGTGAATTGTAATCTGTAATACCGCTAGACTAACTTCTGTGGGACTATGTGAACTATATGTGGTCCCTGCGGATAAGCCACAAACGCTTGATCATTTGGAAGACAGCATGCGCCGTGTTTTTGCCGATATACGGCCACAAATGTTGTAAAAAGTCAGCGAATATAAGATGTCCAGATTGGCAGTCATATGCCAGAAATTATATTTTAAATTTAATGCCACAAGATTATCTTACGGAGAAAGAAAATGCAAGTCAATCGAAAGAAGCATCGTTGATTTATTGCAATTTAAAGAAAAAAACACCCTTTACAATAATCTAGAAATTTTGTTTGCCAGCCAAGTGCGTTACCTTCTAAAAATTAAACCATGTGCTGAGCGCATGTAATACCTTGTGAAATTTTGCGCATCTTAACGCTGCGTTTGCATTTTGAGGCGTTGCGGTTTTGTGATATGGAGAGTATACCTAAAAAGACTGGGTGTGTTTGTTTATGAGCAGGGGACTGACTGACTGACTGACTTGGACTGGCTTGGCTTGACTTGGAAAGGGCCGGTGGCGGCGTGCAGTAGCCAGTCGATGCAACTTTTAAATATTCCCCCCAAAAAAAAAAGAAGACGCAGACGACAACTCGCACAGATTAGCGGCATTGTCTTGGAAGAGTTTCTTTTCGATATGATTCTTGATGTTCATGATGATGATGATGATGATGATGATGTTGATCATGTAGAAGAAGCAGCAGCGGGAACAAGTTAGTTTTACGAGAAACTTTCACGCTGTTTCTACGTTGGATTTGCTTACCGAAATTGCTTTTGTAATGATGTTGATATGGATTTGTATTGGTGTTGTTGTTGTAGTGATGGTGATGGCCATTGTTGTTGTTGTTGTTGTGGCTATGGCTGGTATTGTTGCTGTTGTTGTTGCCATTGCCATTGCCATGATGATGGCTTAAATTATGCATTTTAGATGGAATCCGATAACCGGACTCATAATACTTGTATTGATTGTAAGTGAAGCGCATTTTCTGGCCGTTTTGTTGCTTTTTATTTCAAAAAATTGTTATTATTTTTATATATTTTAAATATATATATATATGTATATAGCTAGTTTGTTATGTATTTTATAATGTTTAGCACTTGCTATTGAACTTTATGCTAATTTGTTATAAATAAATAGCCGCAGCCGTTGATTGCATTGAATTTGATTTGATTTTTTTGTTTAAAAAATATTTACTTTTTTTATTTATTGATAAAGCGCGCGCGCGTTGCCGTGTTGCAAAAGAGTCTGTCGTCAATTTTTAGTATTTAACATAAATTATTTTTGTTTTTGTTTTTTTTTTTTTTTTTGGTAATAGTTATTGGCACTTTTTAGTTTTGTTTATAATTATTGCTTTTACGCTACTTAAAAAATTTTGTTTTTTTTTTATTTTTTGGCATTTATATGTAATTGCTTTGTACATGTTTTTGTTATAAATAAATACATAAATTGTTATTGTTGTTGTGCTTGTTGTCTGCTAGCTGTAGAGTTGAGTAGGTAAAGAGAGAGAGAGAAGGTACAAAATTAAAACCAAGTTTTGTTGCTAAAAACGCAAGCAAAACGCGCGCGTTATGTTAGCGTTTTATTGGCGACACTTTGACCGAAATTCACATGTTTTTTTGCGTTTATTTTATTTGTTTTAAATTTTTTTGTTTTTGTTTATATGTTTGTGTGTGTGTGCTGCTGTTTTTTTATTTTTTTTTTGTTTTTGTTTTGTTTTCAACATTCGCATTTATTTTTATTTACAGACTCGCGCGACGCGCACGATACGCAAGCGATATCAGAACAATAATATTTTTATTTTATAAAAAAAAGAAGAAACAAAAAAAAAACAATATAAAAAATATTGTTTTACATATATTTTCATGTGTTTTTTTCTGTTGCTTTTATTTTTTTGTAGCCATTCCAAAGTCCAACGAAAAACGAAAATCTTGTGTAAAAATCGAGCGCAAGCCCACAAACAGCTTGTTTTTTTCATATATAAAAAATAAATTATAATTTATGCATATAAATACTACTAGTAAGTATATAAAATAAAAGCCTTAAGAAATTTTGTTGCTTTTGAAACAGCAACGCGACTGCACAAACATTTTATGAAAACAAGTTTTTTTTTCTTTTGAAGACTTTAATTTTTATTTTCGTTATTTTCGTTTTTTTTTTTTCTAAAAAGGGAACACCTTGAAATTAAAAGCGAACTGCTTCCTTGTTTTACAGTTACAATTAAGTAAGCCTGCGAAAATAAAATTTAATAACAAAAACAAAATATATATGTAATATTATATTTAAGACAGGTTTCATTCTACGCCCTTTTACATTTCGGACTGTCGCATTAAAGATTCGTCTGTGTTTGCGCGCGTTTTATTTTTTCCCTTCATATTTTCCATTGCTCTGGCTCTGGCTCCGGCTCCGGCTCTGGCTCTGGCGCGGCACAACAATTTTTATAATTGTTCAGGGCTTTCGAAAAGCAAGTTTCAATTTTAATTGACTTGGCCCGGAAATAAGCATGCAATTGTTGCAGTTCAGAAATCATTCCATGCCATTAACCATTCTCAGCGACATTAAAGGCGAAAATGTATTTTGGAAAATTTGACAACACTGAATTTAAGTGGTTTTTGTTGATTTTGTTTTTTTGGCAACATTGTTTTGAGCTGTTTTCTTAATTTATGTTCTCAACTTTTGCACTTTTTTCGTTTTCGTAAGGTAATCAAGTTCAACATGGGCAACACTGCATTAAGCATTTATCGACTTTGCAATAGGGCAACATTGTTGTCAGCTGTAGCAACTATTTATTGCTTAAGACAAAGAGGCAACATTGTTTTGATGCCAATTAAATACGAAGCAGAACTGTTTAAACTGTTTACACTTTTTTAGCGTATTCAGTGTTCAGCTTAGATAAACAATTATAATAAATCTGAAATTTTGCGCTATTTGAAAGTGTTCGAATTTAGCAAAAGTTCACACTACATTCAATAGTTTTCTTTAGGGCAACATTGTTTTTAGCTCTTCAAACTATTTTTGCATAAGTCAAGGCATTAAATAATTTTCCTTTTTCATTAGGGCAACATTGTTTTTAAAAGCTAAATAAGTATCCCAACGTTTGCACTTTTTTTAGGTATTCAAGTTCAACAAAAGCAACACTGCATTAAGCATTTATCGACTTTGCAATAGGGCAACATTGTTTTCAGCTGTAGCAACTATTTATTACTTAAGACAATAAGGCAACATTGTTTTGATGCCAATTAAATACGGAGCAGAACTGTTTTAACTGCTTTTAGGGTATGCAGTGTTCAGCTTGGATAAACCATTAACTTTTTTGCAATAAGGCAACATTGTTTTCAACTCTCCAAACTGTCTGATTATCTTAAATTTTAACGCTATTTGAGCATGCTCGACTTAAGCAAGAGTCATGCTGTATTAAAAATAGTTCACTTTTTGCAATAGGACAACATTGTTTTTGGCTCAGATATTTCAACTTTGGCAAATCTGCAGCAGTGTGGCCAACTGCATTTAAAAGTTTCTTTTTTTTTTTGTGGCAATGAAGCAACATTTTTAAACAAATCAATATTTGTCTATATTTTTTTAACGTTATTTATAAAGATTGTTTCATAATTAAAAACAATAACTATTGTTGCCGGAATAAAGAGTAGCTAGTATTGGACTCAAAAATAATCTCACAAATAAAGGAAGTGTACGTAAGAGACTTACGGGTAGGTCACGGTACCAACTTACTCAAACAATAAATATAAAGTAGCAAGATATTTTTATTAATGAATTTTTAAATGAACGTCTTTACACAAAAAAAAAGAAAACAAAAACAGTTATATCAATTACAGGAAACAAGTCTTAACTTCTGTGCTATTTGATTTTTTGTCTATTACAAAAATTCCAAAAAAAGGTGTGTACACACTGAAGCTTAGATTCATGCTTTATGTTTTTCTTCTAACAAAATTGAAAACATTAAGTATATTTTTGTATAAGACATTAAAAAATAGTAACAAATGTACAAATTGAATGAGAATTTCTGCATATATTCAACAAGTTAAAATCATAATTTGCAAGATTGCTTCAAAAATTTGAATTTTTTGAATAAAGATATTTTTTTGTCGCTTTTTAGAAATTTGTAATTATTCAAAAAGGAATATAAATTTTTTTTTACCAAATAATGTTAGTACAGAACACACGAACTCTGGAAATGTCTTCAGCAGCTCTGGGGTGTTAATAGCGTATGTAGATGACATTGCCATCCTAGCGAGAAACCAGAAGTATTTGAAAGAGATCCTCATAAATATAGCTACAAAGGCAAAGGAAGTTGATTTGAAGATCAACCAATCCAAGACAAAATATATGAAATTGTGTAGAGACGTGGAGGGAAGAAGACCAAGTAAACTCAGCATAGCTGATTAACACTTCGAAGGAGTTGACAACCGTCAAGACTTGGCTGTGTTGATAGGCGATGACAACAGCGTAAGGGGCTGAATACAAGATCGGATTGTATCCGCTAACAAAATATTCAGATCAAAACCATGCTATCGAGGGCATGCAAGCTAGGAATTTATAAACCCATCATAGGGCCGAAGATGTAGTCAAATAGTTTAGATTCCAGAGGTTAAGTTGTATAGGACATGTTCTACGGATGTTGGACCAGAACATAGCACAAAAGCTTGTGCTGGCAGACACAACACTCTACACAAGAAGCCGGGGGTCGACCAAGAAAGCGCCTAATTGACAGTATTGATGATGACTTGCTGAAGTTGCAAGTAAGGAACTGGCGCGCACTTGCTAAAAACAGAGACGAATGCGATTCCCACGACAGTCAGTGCTTCACACCGCAATCGACGCAGGCACCGGCCTGCCCAAGGACTACCAAACCCCCTCTGTTTCGGAAGCGCAGACTGTAGCTGGTGCACCAAAACAGCTACAAGAACAGAGACGAATGCAGAAGATTTGTGTAGAAAGCCAAAACCCACGCCGGAATGCTGATGAAATACAAATTTATGCTGCAAAAAGTGTGTACACACTTAACGCATTCCACAAAAAAAGAGCAACATTTCTGCTGTGTTGTTTGTACAATGGAGGCGGCACACAAACGTTGTGCAGCTAACTGGCGCCATCTTGCGGCGAACTTAAATTCAATTAAACTGCAATATTTGTGCGAAATTAAAAAATATTCCCAAGCATTTTTGTAAATCTTTTTGTTTAAACTGCAGCCAAACCGCACCACGCCCCCTACCCAAACCCGAACCCGCTAGACCCGCCGGACCCGCCGCCTGTAGACTCTATATTTATTTACTCTATATTCTGATCGTGTTCGTACAAGTTGATTAAAATGTTTGACGGCATAAAAAACAAAAACAAAACCAAAAACCAAAAAAAAAAGAAAAGAACACAACACTTGTACCCCCTGCGGCGTCAAGGTGTTCACGGTGACACAGATAATTGTATTAGCACCGCGTGGGCTAAGCATACGTGTCTGTCTTCAAATGCCAATGCAGGTTCTCTTCTTCTGGGCTTTGATTAAACGCTAATTGAATTTGTACGAGTATTTGATTGACAAAAAAATGAGAAAAATTAAATCAAATAATCCAAAATCATGAAATGAAATCTTTGAAATAATCATCACGAGTTTGTTTCAATGACCCAAAGAGTGAAAATTAAGATAAGAAAACCAAAAGAAAAACAAAAAAAAAAAAAAAACTTCGAAATGTTTTCTAATTATGTTTAATTTATACTCAAATATTGAATGCAAATATCTTAAACAAACAGTATAATGCGCGCATAGAACATAAGTTTTAATTATATTCTGTTTTTTTTTTTGTTTATAAATAGAAACAACAACAAAATGTGTGTGAATATTTAATGCAAATGCTTATTTTTGGCAAATGCCTTGAACATTTCTTTTGCACATCGTTTGTTCGACAATATCTAGCTGGAATTTCAACAATTTTCATTTATTATTATTAATATTTATTAATGTATTTATGATATGTTTTGCTGCTGAAATTTAGTAGATATTAAAAATGTTTACATGCTTTGCAATATTTATGCATAGAAGGTTAGAGCAAACGACGAGGGCGGTACGAGATGTTTCTACGAGATATGACAATATCAGACAACTGACAAGTTGAAAGCGAGCTACGTTTTTTATAGATATTTCATTATTGATTTATGTGAATTTTATAAAATGAAATTAACAAGAAATTATAATTGTAGAGTCAGGAAAAGTAGCAAAGACGTTTCGAAAAATAACAAGTCTCATTGAAATAACAAAATTACAATAATCAGTTGAAAGACAAACGTTTTCAATATATATTTTTTGTTTATATTATCCCAAATATAAAGGGTGTTTTTTTCGAGTTATAGAATTTCAAGCTGGCGAACGATTTAACTAGCTGTGAAGTGATTAATTCTCCGTTTGGCAAAAACGATCATTAAGCAAGGTGTAGATTCGTCGTATAGCCCCGAAACGTGATTGCCGTTGTTCCCGATTTCACAAGCGAATTTTGTTCAGAGATGAAGCTCACTTCTGCTGGAATGGCTAAGTCAACAAACAAAACTGCTGCATTTGGAGTGAAGCTAATCCTCATCCAGAAAAACTGACTGTTTGGCGGCTGACGGCTCATGGGCTGATAGAAACACTCGTCCGTTCTCCCTCAAAAACGATGATGGCCAGCACGTTACCGACAATGGTTTTCGGTATAGAGCTATATAGCTTTTTCATATCTGAATTGAACAACCAAGATGTCCAGGAGCTGTGGTTCCCACAAAACGGCGCAACATATCACACAGCTCGTGGTGCCACAATCGATTTATTGAAAGACACGTTTGGTCAACGTCTAATTTCACGTTTTCGGAACTGTGAGTTGGCCTACAAGATCTTGTAATTCTAAACCGCTAGACTACTTTCTGTGGGGTCATTAAGCCACAAACACTTCACGATTTTGGAAGACAACATGCGCCGAGTTATTGCCGATAAACGATCACAAATGTTGCAAAAAGTCAAGGAAAATTGGGCTTCCAGATTGGACTACATCCGTGCCAGCCACGGCAGTCATATGCCAGAAATCATTTTTAAAATGTAATGCCATAAGATCTTTATCTTTTGGATAAATAAAATTCATGTCAATCAAATAATCCATCATTGTTTTATTGCAATTTAAAGTTCTATGCCTCCGAAAAAAAAACACCCTTTACAAGTTAATTTTGAAATGTAATTTTTTTTAAAATGAACGTATTTCAGGTAACTGATATCATGACAATTTGGTTTTTTCTTAAAACAATATTGTTTCTTATTGGAAAAAAGTTTTCTAAATTTATAGTATTTCAGAATTAAAATTTCAACATCATTTAACGATTTCGTTGCCGAAATTAGAGGAAAATTTAGTTGTGCTTGCCGTCTTACTGCTTTCTTCAAAATATTTTGTAAAAAAAGACAATTGTTATTACAATATATTGTATATTATTTGTGTACAAAATCGTCAGTTTCTAGTTGTTACAAGTTTGAAAATAATTTTTAACGTGTTCTTTCGATTCCTTACATAGCCCAAGAGCATGACAAGCGGAGAACTTTGATTTTCTGATTTTTTACCGAGAACCATACAAACATTGATTTTTTTCGTATTCTAGCAAACGTTCAGTATTCAGATAGAATTTCTTAACGACAAAAACATTAAAGTTTTATGTTGTATTTTTTTTTTTTTTTTTTTTAATAAACTAATACGGGGAATAAGTAAGAAAATCGATTGATTTCGCAACAATATGTACGCTGAGTAGAACCTACAAAAATATGTTGGTTAGAGGCGATATGAAATTCAATCTTCAATCTTGCAAAAAATTAAAGCAGACTTCAAAAAATTTAAAATTCGGCAGAATTCTTATAGATCTGCAAAGCAGTAGGTACACTATAAACTTGGCAGTTCAATAATTATTATAGAAAAATTAAAAACTCAAATCATTAGAGTTCAAAAAATTAATTTTTGAATTTTTAAGATATTTCTCTTCAGAAACTCCTAATTTGGGGATCTTTAGAAGTAATTTTTTAGGGTTTGTTTAAAGATTTTTTTTTTTGCAAAAAAGTTAGAAAATTAATTAAAACGGTTGGATACTGTATAGATCGTATTACAGCATTTATTGATTTAAAATAATCATATTTTAGGAGACTTTGTTGATATTAAAAAATGTTTCTATAGCAATATTCTTAAATAAAAATTTGAGGCAGAAGTTAAAAACGTAAAAAAATCACATAAATCATGAAGTACTTGAAGTAAAAATTGTAACAAAATGATATTTCATGTAGTACTTGAGTTCAACAATCCCACCATTTTTTTTTAGTTTTAAATTTTTAACAATTATAACAATTAAGAGGCTTTGACTTATTATATTATAAAACTGTGCGCTGGTGAAGAATAGTTGTTCCAAAGTCCAGCGCAAAAAAGAGTTTTAGGGGAAAGAATCATAATCATATCCAATGCTTGCAATCAAGCAAAATAGTTGAGAGAGCTTATTTAGTTTATAAAAAATTGTTTTTTACTAGAACTTACATTTTATTTGCATTTATAATGCTAAAATAACTTTGAAAATTAATTACTATTAATCGCAATGCCGTTCCAGAATATCCCTATATGCTATATGGTGATATGCACTTAAATCTTCAAAGAAACTTTATCATTAAAACTAAGAGCAAAATAAGAATCCTAACGGAAGAATAGAAATATCTATTGTGAATGAATTGAGAAGAAATGGATTTTTCTGCAAACAATATAAAAGCGCAAGATCTAACTAAATCTTTTATAAAAGCTTAGGTAACTTACAAAATTCAAAAAGAAACTGTGTGAATGAAATAAATTAGATTAGCTATATATAATAGGTAATATGAAAATAAAATAATAACGGGGTTATCTGGAACTTGCTATATTGATTGGCATTCAATGCATTTCAAGGCAAATACTTTAATTTCTAGAGAAAATTATAACTTTGCTTAAGTTGTATTTTTGCTTAGGGCAGGTCAACAACGGTGTAGGCAAATACTTCACTCTAAAATTGCTTAAAAAATTTGAAATCCAGCATATATTTCAAGGAAAATCAAGAACTAGTGGGTAAAGCGTCCATTGCGCCCTAAAAATCAGACAAAAAAAATTAAAATGTATTTCTACTGAGTGATAGGATTTAAACTCAAACTTTTTAGAAGAATAATATGTTTTTTATAGTAAATATGAAGCAAGAAACTATAGCGCTTTGACTGATTATGTATATCCTGTAAGTTGGGGTCTGATAAGTTATCAAAAGTGTCGCAGCTTACAAATTTCTTAAGATAAACACATGAACTAAATGTTATATTTTTTTATTTTAATATTTAAAATATTTGAAAATATTTTTGTTAAAGATCTACACTGAGACACAGATAATATCAAATATGCATCTTTTCACCTAAACTGAGAAAACTTACAAAAAGCCAGCTTTTAAAAATATGAATTTTTCACTTAAAATAAATGAAAGCTTTAAAATTTGCTTCAAATGCGAAAAATTATTTAAACAAATATGAATTTAGTGAAAATTTGTCTAAAAGTAGAAAAACTCCTACACCTTAATAGGGCTGCACTAGCTGCAGCTTAGAAATTTTTCTGTCTTGCACGTAAAACCCATACGGATGTTCCAAAGTAGTGATTTTTTTCTTTTTATACAAAACCAAAACTGCGACGGCTTTTGACAGCCACGTTATGAGCTTTACCAAAATAAAAAAAAATAAAACAATAATAATTATTGAAACTCGAAACTTTTTTGCCTTAAAATGTGATGTGTTGGACTTTTCTCACACAGTTTTGCTTTGCGAATTTCTGCAGCAAAATTCTTTGAAGAATTCTTTGCAAAATTTACAATTTACGCGTTTCATTCAGATTATAAACATTTTGTATTCGTTTCTAGTCAGCTTTAAGGCGATTTTTTTTTTATTAATAATTTTCATTGAACACTTTAGATTTAATAAAAATCAACTTGAGTTATCAAATTATTTGATAACTATAGAAATATATATGCAAGTTTTGAACAGAAAAACGGCGGCAAAAATGCTACTGGTCGTGCGACATTGGTCAACATGTGCGTCTGGCTGCTTATGGTTGATGGGGGGTGGCGGCGTTTTTGGGGTACTGGTTGAAAACTATAGAGTTAGGCGGGTTGTTTGACACATGTGGTCGTTATAGCGATAAGATAAAATTGCGATCAACAGCGTTGGGCTGTAAAATCCAACAACTGATTTTTCTTACAACAAAATTTGTTTGAATGCTTGAGATAAACGCTGACGATCAGCCAAAGCGAAGGCTAAAAGCGCTGCTGATAAAATGACAAAGTGCATGCAAGTAGCCAAGACAGCATAATAATAATAATAATAATAAATAATAAATAATATTTATTGTCACACACACACACACACAGGCATACAATTAGGGCCTGCGCCAGACACTTGGCATTTAATAAACGCCGGTTGACCGACACACACACAAAAAAAAACACAAACAAAAACAAAAAAATTATATAAAATTTTGTTTAATAAAAAACACAACGTAAAAAAAAATAACGAAATAAATTAAGTACAGCGCGAAAATTATTTCAGTTGTTTTCAGTTTCGATTAGCGAACATACAATAACAATAATAATAATAAAAAATAATAATAGTAACAATAACGAGACTAACAAACGAACGCGCACGAACGAGAGAACAAATAAGACGAGTAACGAGTACCCGCCGCAACACACGTCAGCTGCTTCCGAACACTTACGCTGAGATCGATGAACTAAAAATCTAAAAGAACGACAAACCGTAATGATGCCTGCGCTGCACGGACGAGCGAGCGATTGCCGCTGTCGCGCGCGCTCTCTCTCTCTCTATCTCTCGCGCTCTCACACTCTTTTCACACGCTGCTGTTCTGATCAGTCGCGAACGCTACGATGCTGTTGCGTCTCTGTGTGCGTGTGTGTGTGTGTGTAACGGCTTAATAGCCTTCATTGAGTGCGTGCCTGAGCAGGCACGCATGCACACACACGCGCTCGCGCACGCACGCACACTTGTAACGTGCAAAAAACGAGAGCAAAACATATGACACTTCGTGCTTGCCGAACGCACAAACAGCAACAACAACAACAAGTGTACGCGTGTCAGCCCCAGCAGCAGCAGCAGCAGCAGCTGTTTCGTCAAGCGCAGCGCACAGAGAACGGGTTTAATTGCTTTCGTGTGTGTGTGTGTGCTCGTGAGCGAGCGCAGGCGCACTTACAGCGACGGACGCTGTACAAACGGCGGTAAATTGATAAAAGTTAAAGAAAGCAACAAACGAAATAAAAAAAAAAACAAAATCAAAGCAAAGACAACCAAATAACTCCCCCCAAAAATTATTGAAAATAAAAACAAAGCAGCAAACGAAAAAAATCAGCGACAACGTTGCGTATGCGCAATATAAATATCTAACAGCTGACAACTGACGAGAGCGCGACGGCACACGTTCGCTGTCAAAGAGCGAGTGATAAAAATTCATCAAATCTAAGCAGTGAAGGCCAAAGCGAATTAACGAACAAAATACACCAACAATTTAATACGCTTTAAGGCACAAAGGGTATACTAGTGCTTTGGCAATGTACGTGTAGCCCAGTGGAGTCTACACTGTTGTATGCTGTCCAGGCAGTTCCTACTAAAAACCTCCCTTCCCACCCATCCCAATCACGCCACACTACAAATACCTGTGTCTGAGTGGCCTAGAGCTGTCCACACTGATATCGGCAGTGAGCTACCTGCCATTTCTGATGTAGCTCTTCTTTCACTAAGCATCAAGGCCAGACTTCAGATTATCCGAAGTCGGTGGGTAATTTCATTTCCACAGCAAGACCAAGCCCAGTCTGGGGCACAGGCCACCCCCCATTCACAAGTCCGAGACTTCTTTACCTCGGCAACAACGCACTGTTCTATCCCAACCCAGCTTAGGTTATTCAAGGCTCCTAAACAGCTAGCTGGCGAGAGAGCGCTGCAGCCCACACAACACCTCTTCAACTGTCCGGCAAGACTCATACTGAATAGGAGTCATCCCTAGTCACTACTACTCTCTAACTTTCTTCTTTCTTTTTTTTCATATATCTCTGACAAACCACATACATGGTGCGAAGTTTCAATAGCTTTATGAGAAAACGAAATTTGTAGGCCGTTGACAGTTGCCAAATAGCGAAATACAGTTGGGCGTTGAGCAGCTCGAGTCCTTCAAATATCTGGGCCCAATAATAACAGATAGACGCACGAATAAAATTAGCAAATAAAACATTTGGCAGAGTCTACAATGCGTTCTTTGGGTTCAAATAAACTAACAAAAAAAACCCAAAATGTGATTTTACAAATGGACGGATGAGAAAAAAAATGGATATTTTTAAAAGAAAATACTTCGCCGTATACTTGGTCCCGTGCAAGAAAAAGATGGCTGCTCTCACCCTCGATATAACAGCGAATGCGAGAAAGAACTTGATGAACCAGCAGTCAGCAAAAGGATCAAGCTCAAACAATTGCAGTGTGCCGGTGGTGTCCAAAGCATGGACCCCAGTAGCTCAATTAGAAAAGTCTTCCAAAACACACCCGACGAAAGAAGAAGAGGTTGTCCAAATGCTCGTTGAATTGTAGAGCGTCTTGGTAGAAGAAACTGCAGAACGCTAGCTCTACATCGTAGAAGAATGGCGAAGATTTCAAGGAAAGGCCAAGATTTAACTAGGATCGTCGCGCCAATAACAATAATAACAATAGCAATTGAGTCATGTCCGTCTTTCTATGCTCATGATCATTAATACCTCGAAGACTATAAAACCAAGAGTAATCATTTGTTTGCAGATGATGCCGACGGTACCATTGAAAACCATCAAATCAAAGCAGTCGAAACCCAAAGCGACTGCATAAAATGGGGACAGAAAAAGTTTAGATAATTTTAGAAATTAGACACCTATGTTTTTTATAACCTTAAAAGCTCGGAAGACACAAGTACTTTACAACAATAGGCTTATCATATCCAGGAACGATATTGCTTCGTCTGTCCGTTCGTCCTCTTAGATCATTTAGATCGCGGCGACCAAAAGACTTATCAATCCCATCTGTTGTGCATTTATTAAGTAATGAGGGCATAACAATAAGTAGTGAAGATCAAACCGACTTGAAGTAGAAACAAAATAGATCTGTTTTTATACACTATAAGGTACAAAGGGTATACAAGATTTGTGCTATGTTTGTCGTTACAAGTACAGCATGATAGACCCATTTAAATCTCGCAGATCCTAAGACCTAGAGTCACCAAAACTATTATAACTGTTGTACCTTTTTTTTCGCAAAAGATGACATTTTTCCCAATATAACGAGGGTGATGGTGCTGTCGGTAAAAGCCATACCGACTTTAAAAAGAAACAAGAAATACCCTTTAAGATATAAAGAGTATACTAGAATTGTGGAAAAAGTTGGAGTTGATACACATGGCAAAAAAAAAAAAACTTAAACTGCTTATCATAAATTTGGGTAGTTATCAAACTATTTTCGTTTGCCCATGCGTTCCCGTAATCTTTTACATTTCGGAGACTTTAAGATATTGTGTATAGTTTTAGATCGATTTGTATCGAACAAATCTCGCATAGTGTTTGAGGCATGTTCGTCTGTCTGTCCGTCCGTCGTTATGATATCTTACAGCTGACAGACCATACGATCTATATCATCTGTTGTGCGTTTTTCGTAGAAGAAAACGATTGCCGAATTTAACAAGAATAGCGGCAAAGGTTAGTTGTCAAAAGGCCAGTTATAAGAAGAATCACGAAAACAAGCAGTGAAGTCCTGGGACAGAATAGTATGAGTAATTTCAACAAAATAATTACGTTTTTACACCCTGTAAGTTACTATATCTGTATAAAATGTTGTACTCTATAACTTTGTAATAATTATTCATGGTAGAAATGGAATTAAGTAATAAAGTTTTAAACTAAATCGCTTATTACAACAACGGGTAGGGATTGAGTCGTGTCCGTTCGTATTACGGGTGGATTTTTAAGAAAGTAAAGCAAAGTTGGAGGAAAGAAAGAGTTAAGGAAAATTAGAGAGAAGTAAATATAGAGTAAGAAAAAAATTGAGTTAAGGAAAGTTGGAGTATAAGAAAAAATGAAGAAAAGTTAGAGTATTGTCAAGTTTAGGTAAGAAAAATTTAGGGTAAAGGGAAGTTAGGATAGAAGAAAGTTAATGTAAAGAAAAGTAAGGGTAAATAAAAATTAGGGTAGATGAAAGTTAGGAAGGAAAGTTAATGTAAAGAAAAGTTAGGGTAAAGTAAAGTTGGGGTAAAGGAAGGCAAGGGTAAATGAAAGTAAGGGTAAAGGAATGTTAGGGTAAATGAAAGTTAGGGTAAATGAAAGTTATTGTAAATGAAAGTTAAGGTAAAGGAGAGTTAGGGTAAAGGAAAGTTAGGGCAAATGAAAGTTAAGGTAAAGGAGAGTTAGGGTAAAGGAGAGTTAGAGTGAGGAAAGATAGGGTAAATGAAAGTTAGGGTAAAGAAAAGTTAGGGTAAATGAAAGTTAAGGTAGAGAGTTAGAGTAAATGAAAGTTAAGGTAAAGGAGAGTTAGGGTAAAGGAGAGTTAGGGTAAAGGAGAGTTAGGGTAAAGGAGAGTTAGAGTTAAGAAAAGTTAGGGTAAAGGAAGGCAAGAGTAAAGGAATGTTAGGGTAAATGAAAGTTAAGGTAAAGGAGAGTTAGGGTAAAGTTAGGGTAAAGGAAGGCAAGAGTAAAGGAATGTTAGGGTAGAGGAAAGTTAAGGTAAAGGAAAGTTAGGGTAAAGAAAAGTAAGGATAAATGAAAGATAGAGTAAAGTAAGGCTAGAGTAAATAAAAGTTAAGGTAAAGAAAAGTTAGGGTAAAGGAAAGTTAGAGTTAAGAAAATTATGACTAACGGAATGTTCGAATAAAGGTTAAAATAAAGTACAGTTAGAGCAGGGAAAGAATGTTCGTTTTGCCTTCCTGAAGATCATGAAATATTCAACTGCAAAATATTCACCAGATGCCAATACTACTTTTACTTACAACTTTTCAAAAACGTTTTATATAATATAATTAATTGGGAAACCCAAGATAAGCCCCATTCTAATTGTGATTAAAGTAACTTGAAAAAAGTCTTGCAACTTTGACAGACAATATTCAAAAGAATACGCATTTGTACATCTCGAAATTGAAGTCACTGAAAAGCAACAATCCCGAAAATCGCAATTCGAGCGTGGAACCTTCGGAATTTAAGGTATTCATTATGCTCGAAGTGTTGACCATTAGCATAAACATAACAACAACGACAACAACGACGCGACAACAATAGAAAACAACAGTTATGGCGTTAGAATATTCTGATTAGTTGTTGTTGTCGTTATTAACACTTGGGCAGTTGTACGGCTCACATTTTGTACGGCAGAGCCGCACAGTGGTTGCAGCACATTGAAACTCAAATTGAAATTTTGTTTCAGCTAAAAAAAGATTCGAAACAATAAAATATAACAAAACAATATAATAACAATATCTTGCACTTGTTGACTTTATGGCTAAATGCAAAAACCAAGCAGATGTAATGTTTAAATAATTAAAAACAAAAAAAAATACAGCTGTTTTGTATTTCCAGACGATATACAAATTACTTTTTTATTGTTTTTGCCATTTAAAAGCTGGTCAAAAAAAAGCCAGTTGCAGCTATTAAAAATTTTACTAAGTACGATTTTTAACTTAAATATTCTCAACTATAAGGTTGTAATCTATATATAGTGACTTAATGCTTAATTAAGGATAAATTCGCGATATTTTGCGTTTAAAGATTGTACTATTTTAGAACGCGGTTTTAACTTTAGAAAAAAAGCTATTTTCTGCGTAATTCATCTAAATTTTTTTATAAAAAGAAAATCGGAACAACACGCAATTGCTCTGAAGTATAAGATATATATATATAAAATAATTTAAAAAAAAGCAATGAGGAAAAGTTTATACAATTTGAATTCCAAACAATCATTCAAAGACTAAAAACAAAACTAATCCGGCTGGTCATAGATAGAAGATTCACACAACATATATATAAAGAGCCTAGGAAGCTTAAAAACTTCAATATATTATTAGGAAAAATAGCAACTTTACGTAAATTAAGAGTATATAATGATATGGAATTGGTTAAGCTGGCTCGTAGGAGTTGTATTGAATGGGCCGTTCGAAAGAGCTAAAAATTTTGAAGGTTATTATAGAATCAATCAGATCTTGAATATTGTAGGGCTCATTAAACAAAACTACAAGTTATTCCAGAAGTTACACTAAAATAAAGTTTATGAAAAAGAATTTTACGCTTATACATGAAATATTCTGTATGATATATTATATATTACAATTTTACATAATATATCATAAACCCTTTAAACTTGTGTCAGCCCTTACAATTTTCGCACAGAATTAAGATTTAGAAAAAAATAAATTATTTCAAATGCTTTCTGTCTACAAGATTTTAAAATATTATGTATATATAATTGATATTATTTATTCCCCTTATATATACATCATTTATCATATATCTAAACGTAATTTAATATTTGAGCAGTGTATAATTATAACTTTTAATAACGATTTTTAAATTTGCACCTTAATTTAATTAGTTTCAGCTTGTTTTCGAAAAGCTTCCCTGGTATATATAGATCTACTTGATTCATCATATTATGACAAATCGCACAAAAGTCTTTTTGGACTTGAGTAAAATAAATAACAATAGAGTATTCTAATTTATAATTACGCTAGCCAGGGAAAAGATGCTGAAAATTAGTTGAATATTTCCGATACGTTGAGTTTTAGTTTAAGTTTTCACCTAAAAATTTTAATCATGAAAATTGCCTTTAATTCAGAACGAGATCATAAAACAAATTTCCCTAACAAATAATACGATTTAACGAAATAACGTAGATGACTTAAAATTCTAAAAAATTACTTAAAAACACTTGGACTTTGATTGTTATGAATGAAAAATATTAAAGTTATAATTAATAGTATTGAGTTATTGTATGTGATCATTATTTCTGATATTTTCGGAATCACTTTATTTTCCATTTAAATTAAATAAATTCGAATAAAGTTGGAATATTTATGCCGCATATACTTAAATATGAAAATCATGATGATAATATTTCGATAACAACTCGAACGCATATGATATGTTGAAACCAATGTCATCTGTCTGTAAGTTAGGTAAATGGTGAGTATTGAAAGTATTCTTTACAAGCGCGCAAAATTATTTTGCTGAAGAAAATCAGTAAGAATTTCGAAACGTAATTGTACAGGGTGCGTCATTTCCTATGCAGGTATTTCAATATTGTATAACTTGAACATTTGACAACCGATTGACTTGACTTAGGATGTTTTGAAAACGTCAACTCAATCCTGTATCGCTTTACAACTAAAAAACGCGCAGAAATAGTTACTTTCTACATTGAAAACAGTCGTTCAGTTAACTTAACTCAACGTGCATACCCTCGAAAATATCATGACGACATTGAATGGCCAACTAGATCTCCCTATTTGAACCCCCGGGCTGCTTTCTGTGGGGATATTTGAAAAGCAAAGTGTACGGCAGCAAGCCATTCGTGCCGGAATTATTGCTATACCCAGCGAGATGCTCCAAAAATATCATGGAAAACGCTGCCAAAAAGGACATACTTAGCTGTGGCCGACAAAAGCAGCCACTTGATTGATGTTGTGTTCAAAATCTAGTCTCGATAAATTGCAAAGGATCAAATTGAATGAAGTTACCTCACATTCAGAAATTGGTCATATGAAATGGCGCACCCTGTATAATATTTAACTGGAAAAAGCCCAAGTAGCGTTTGCTTGCGAGCTGAAACACGCAAAGTTTAAGATCTCACGATCTACTTGAAAAGAAGATGATCAGAAGCGTTTCGGTACCTAAACTTTGACACTAACGATAACTACATTTTATTACAGAGTCAGGCAATAGACGCATCGGCGAATGACAATTTAATTCAGAGAGCAGTAGATGTTACCGATTATACGATAATTCGAAAGTGTAGAGGTTGTTTTGGTTGTATTGTCGCAGAGCGTAAGATGGTTTTCTTAAGCTTCCAAAAGGATTACGAAACTGTACCAGGTGCATAAGCTTAAATCCGCTTTTTAGTAATATAAACACTTTTTTTTGGTGTAGAAAGAGAAAAAGCATTCTATTCAGTTAGTTTAGTGACACCGATTTTTGCGATTGGGTATTGACTTCGTTCAAAGGAGCCTGTAATTGTAATGGTTCTTGATCCTACTGGGCCAATTTTCACGCTCCCTGTCAAAATGGCTGTCTTTGAAACGACATAACCAGACTCTGCACGTTGTTGCCCATAAAGCACTGTCACCATAGGCTTCCACAAGCGTGCGCTGCGATTCAGCAGCTGATTTCTTTAAATTGCAGCAAAAAAGCAGAGCTTTCCGCATATGCTCTCTTTTTTTTGGCACAAAACTCGACATGATTACACAAAGAACAAAATGTATGTTGTTGTATGATATCGCTTAAGAAGTGAACAGTTATCGAACTTAGACAAAAACTGTAAGACATTTCCATGATAGCTGGTAATACGCTCACTTACTTCATCTATCAGCAAACAACGGATTGCAGCTTATATGATATTTTTATTGGTTTCTCAAGATCTTCCAGTCGAATTCAGAAGAACTTAAACCAGAAGGTTTTCGGTATCCAAAACAACTTCAATGCAAACGTTTACTATCATTTTTTTTTTTTTTAATTTCAAATGCAAGAAATACTGACATTTCGAGTATTTCGATAAATCAATCGATCTAGCCAAGCTTTGTTACAAATTTCGTGCATTACTCGTTGGATTTCAGCCCACTGTGCTGGTTGAATACGCTACGAATGATAAAAGCAAACAAAACAATAGAAAATGTAGCGCCCAACAACAACAAAATGAATAAAACATACAAACACACATGTAAATGTTCTTCTTCTCTTTATGCATATGCATGTGTCTGTGTGCGTAAACAAACATACATATATTTATTGTTGTCGTTTTTGTTGCTGTTGTTGTTGTTGTTGTTGTCATTATCATGTACAAAACTCGCACGCCAAACGGCAAAAATTGTGAGAGCGACTTTTGGACGCAGCAACTGAAACTGTTTCACATTCTACAAGAGGGAGAGAGAGAGCGCGCCAGAAAGAGAGTCTGCGACAGAAGAGTGCATGTGTGTGTGTCTTCCTAACTCTCTGCGCATGTGTGTGTGTGTTAGTTTGCTATGTTTTCTTATAAGACGCAGACGAGGTCGCCAAACCGCATGCCGCCGCACACCTTACTTCGGAGCACCACGAAACCCGTAACTCCATTGGCCGGTCGGGTCTGGACAATGCTTTGGTGCGACTTGCTTGAGGCGATCCAAGACGTGCCTAGGTATTTCGAGAAATTTTAGATCATTTGAGATAGAAATGAAAATAAAATGCAAATCGATGGAGAGTTTAAGTTCCACATGGAATGGATTTCTGTAACAAAGATCATCTATTTCGGGAATAAAAAAAAATGAAATCTTAATCGTTGGAGATTTTGAGTTGCACACCTTTATGAATGGAATGGCTTTCTGTAACAAATACTCCACTCATCATCTGCACGGCTTGCATGCTCAAAGACTGGAACTATTTCGGGAATAAGAAATTAAAAGTAAAGCTAAATCGTTAGATAGTCTGAGTACAACACGGTGATATACAAGAAAAAAAACTGAAGCTAACGAGAGAATGTGATGGACTCCTAAGGCTGCCCCAAGCTTTACGAATGGTATAGCAAAGACTATGGATCGATGGAGAATTTAAGTTCCACATCGTTTGAGGATGGCATGGAATTCTGTAACAAAGATCCAGTAATCAGCTGCACGTCTTGCATAGTTCAAGACTACAACTATTTCGGAAATAAAAAAAAATGAATAAAAATTAAAAGTAAAGCTAAATTTATAGGGAGTCTGAAAGACACTAAAGCTAACGGCACAATGTGATCCCAGAGCAGAGGTAGCCGACTCCTGTCCTAAATGCGGCTGCAGCCCTCACAATAGTCAACACCTTGTGTCTGGCAAGACGCATCAGACCTACATCACGCCACTGAACAAATCCAGTCGAGATATATGAACCTACACACAGTGAACTCACAAATTATTCTCACACTGGAAATTAAAACTCAAACTAATATTACTTTAAAATTAACAATCACTCCCCTCGCGAACAACGAAACACGTTTCCAACTACAGTCAGAACATAACTCTCATAACTTTTACAGCAAATCTTACAAAAAAAAAACATTCCCTTAGAACCATAAGGAGGATCTTACCCGCAGATGTGCTACGAATGCGTCTACGAAATGAGCATTCCCTAAATCGTGAATAATTCATAATCGTGTAACTTGCGTCCCTAAAATTTCGCGTTCTGGTTGAGAGAAATAAAAAAAACATTATTTTCCTACCATGCCTGCGTCAAAATTTATTTGCTTTCGAAGTGAATTATTCAAATTAGAATATTTTTGTTTTCTCTCTCTGCTCTTCGCCAATTTGCAAAAACATTTTAATAATTAATGCTTCTATAACAGCGGGCATATATGCTGGTGATACTTTTCCAATCACTTTTAATATAAATTATTATATTAATTGGTTTAATTCAAAATTGAGTTTGTCGAGTAATTCAGTGAGCAATGCGGTTTAAATGCATTGTGAATTACAAGCACGCAACTATGAAAATTGCTCTTTAACTTGCTAAAATTGAAACAAACAAGACTTATGTGTAAAAATCGCACTTTTGTTGAGTTTGATGCGTAGTTTTATTTGCATAATATTTGGAAGTATTAAATTTTTCATTACGTTCATCTATTGAAATTATTAATCTACCACTTTCCCTTGGGCAAGTGTGGAAATAATTATTATGCTTACTGTATTATAAAGCTTCATACATTCATTCAAGTCAAATCCGTAATATTAGAGCACAATATTTGTTATGAACTTTTAGGTTATAATGAGCCTACTGTTCCCTAGAGCATGCTAGAAGTTTTTTCAAAATAGTTTTGATGTTTTATCAGAGCTGTTTTACGGATTCACTTAGAACTTGCAGACTAAGACAACAAATCAAAATGCAACGTTCTCTTTTAACTTGGAACACATCCAACCTTGATATTTTGTTTGAAGACAACCTTATATTCAATAAACACTTAACTAAATTGTAAATAAAACTAGGGGAGTTCTTGGTAATAGATAACTGCAAATCTTTCCCGAAAGCTGCTAGTTTCCTAAATTGTTGCCTCAAAAAAGTTTTTAGAATATCTCGAGAATTGTGGGCGATTCACCACTAAAGTGGCTGGCTTGGCCACATGCTTCGGAGAGTTTCAAACCACATCAACCGATTAGAGTCCTGTATTTGAACATAAAAAAATCCAACAAGTCATTGAGTAAAATCAGAAAACAAAGGAGAATGTAGGAACTAGCGTGCAAACACAAGCTCTACGTTCAAAGACCGCATAGTTTTTTTAGTATTTGAAAATGGGAGAGCTACAATTGTCATGAATTTGTGCTTATACTTTCAAAATTTACAAAAGAAGTTTTTCATTAATACCAAAGTTGGGAAGAATTTGTAGGTGCTGCGTTCCATACTTGGGAAACTTGGGAAATTGCAAAATCTATATACTACTGTGGTTAAAAAGTTTCGGGAATTTTAAATTTAAAAGGGATTGGCTTTCCTATAGTGCACAAATACTTTTATTTTTGGGTTGGCAGTATTGTCTTTGTCATCCATGTCAAATTTCATATCAATATCTCAATTTCTTCTAGTTGAACTTGTGTTTTGTAAACAAACAAAAGTGCATTTTTCGATTTTTACAATATCTGAAATTATTCAACAACGAAGTTTTCTCAAAGTTTGTCTTCGGAATGAAATTTCTGTAACAGAATCGTCGAGAATGCTGCAAAAGGCCTTTGGCCAACAAGCTCTATCCAAAACACGTTTATTTGTATGATATCAAATATTCATAGAGCGCCGAGAAAGTGTTGAAGACACAGAGCGGCCTGGTCGACCATCCACGTCAATGTCAATGAGCAAGATGTCAACGAATTCAAGAAATTAGTGCTCGAAAATCAATCCAGTGCTATCAGAAGAATCAGTTAAAACTGTTTTATAAGATCATTTGGGTCTCCGCAAAGACCAGGAAAATCTAGCACAATCCGCGCTTAACTGTAGCCCCATTGGTACTAGACGCAGGAGCTGCCCTTGGATTACATGGAGACGTACCCTTATGAACGAAACCAAGAAGTCGATAACTTAGCTCAGCAAAGCCAAAATTGGAAAGTGATAGTAGATAGGCCAAGTTCTCAAAATTATGTCAATAATAATTATAATAATTTGGGCCTCCAAAAAGTCAAGTCTGGTTTGGTGCCAAAAACACTCAGAATCTTAAAAAAACAGCGTGGCGTTGATGTGTGTGAAACCGTGCTTTCTGATTATCAAGTTGAGATGAAAAGCATTAGAACTTTAGATGAGACATGGATTTACGCTTAAGACCCGAAAACAGCCGATCAATCGAGCGAATATCGTGCTTAAGGCGAGCCAAAAGAGACCGATAAAATCATGCCAAAGTCGTCCCAAAATCAAGGTCTGTTTTCGTCGATTACCATGCCGTCCTTCCAACCGATCCAACTATTCATAAGAAATATTATTCGAGTGTTATGCGTCGTTTGCCTGAAGCTATTCCTCTAAAGCGGCCGGGTTTTTGCTCATCATCATCGAGGTCGGTTACACAACGCACTCGTACTTCGTGATCATTTTGCCAAAAATTCGACTCACATCGTTCCACAACTGCCTCATTCGCCTGATTTGGCTGCGTGTGAGTTCTGTCTATTCGATAAACTCAAAAAACCACTACGTGGTCATGGTTTTAGATACAAACGAAATCGAAGAAGGAACTGAAGGCGATCCCTAAAAATAACTTTTCTGACTGTTTCGAAAACTGAAAAAAAAAAACGCTGGACGGGGACTCTTTAAAGACAACGAAATAGATTTAGAAGAATAAATAAAGATTTTGTTTTGAAATAAAAACCAGTAGTATATGGGATTTCGGGCTTGGCGTGTAAAATTTCAAATTCATATTATAATATATAATAATTCGTAAACTAGCTTTTTGAGCTCACTGAGCACGCATATGGCAGTACAGAATACACACAACTTTTCATATTATTGTCAATTTTAGATTATAATATAATTTAGCAAGTACCAAGGTGTGTTGCTCCATGTGGCCAAATAGAACTGTCTGCAAGGCTTTCAGATACACCAAAAAATACACAAATAAATTAACAAATTTTGATTTATCATTGAGATTTTTATTTCAACTTCGCTAGCAACAAACAGCGCTGGAACACCACCCACAATTATAAAAAAAAAACAAAAAACAATATTATAATAATAAAAAGTTAACGCTTAGATAAGTGCCCAGCCAATAAAAGACATATAAGCATATATAGATAAAAGTGAAATAAAAAAAAGAGTCGAAAAAAAAAATGAAAAATCAAAAGATCAGACAAAGAAATCTTTGCAATTATATCGTGTAATATGGAAAAATTCCAAAACAAATGAAACATCGTATAAATAATTATAGATGAGAATGAGCTTAGGTCAAAGTGTGATGCCTGTTTTTTGCTATTGTTGTACTTGTTGTTGTTGTTGTTTTAATAATTTTAATTTCTTATTTTTTCGCAATTTTTATTGTAATTCTGTTACAAACTCGAATTGAGCACACACAAAAAGTACAATAAACCGTGTTAATAGCCCCCAATGGGTCATAACCTTGAACCAGCTTGTTGCAATTTTGTTTGCTATATTCTCTAGATTACAGCTACGCACTTCCAAGTAGGGTATAATATAATACATTCATCGGTAACAATCAACAATAACATGAACAATAACAACAAAAAACAACAATTGTAATCATCATCATCATCATCTGTCACAAAAAATGTTATAAATTATACATATGAGTCGAGCGACAGCTCCGGACTCAGTTCCACCAACTCAGCTTTAGTTCAGCTCAAAAAAAAATATATACAAAAAATATATGAAATGAAAAACAAAAAAACAAAAAATTAAAGGAAACTGCAAACAACACAGACAGTTTCAATGTGCGCAAAAGTTTTAATAATTTTTAATTTAATTAGTGGCCAACGTATTAATTGCAAATACAGGCTAAGAGTAGTACCCGAACCCAACCCAGCCCAACGCAACGCAACGCAAGGCAAACCCAACCCCAAATCCTAAGCCAAACTCAATCCAAATACAAAATTAGTATATACATACAAATTGCCAAAAAATATTTGCGTCGTCTTGAGTCAGTATTTCTGTAGAGCCCTTAAGATACGTGGCAGCCAGCAGTTTATTTATTTTACGTTTTTCTTACGTTAAAAACAAAAATAATAAAAATAATAATAATGAAATAAACAAAAAAAAAAAAAAGACGTATAGCTTAATAATGTTAAACGCATGATCACGATATGTTTTACTTTGGTGGCGATGAACAAGCCTCAGTTAACGTATCACAAAATAAATAAGAGTTGTAAAAAAAAAATGTATAAATCTTTACAACTTAAGAGCTCGAAGACTAAATGCTCTTTAGAAAATATTTCAAGATATTTGGAGATGCGCCTTTGGATCATACTACTGTTTGGTATAGATTGCGAAATCTGGCACATGACGAATGCCATCAAACAACAGCTACAATATGTTCGTCAATCGATGTCTTAGGATAGCTTAAGCGGGGGACCTCACATAGATCAGTGTAAACCTTAGTGGAACCGAAGAGTCGGTAAATTCTCTAATGTGCGATTATGGTAGTTTTCTTGACAAAAACCTATAATTAGTGACATCAGTAGACACAAATTCAGCTGATGGGGACACAGGCTTCGCAAAAACTAGGAAAATCTTGCACACTCCGTTCTTAACTGAAACCCAATTGGTACTAGACATAGGAGGTGCCCTAGGACTACATGAAGACGTATCCTTATGAACGAAACCAAGAAGTCGATAACTGAATTAAGCTATTTAGCTCAGCAAAGACAAAATTGGCTAGGCTAAGTTCTCAAAATAACGTTGTGTTATAAATAAGAACATGATATAGCACTTAAAAGCCAGCCAAGTAAAGTTCATCTTTAGCACTCCAGATCTAGTAAACTAAATACTCTTATTGAAAAAATGTTTAACGTTTAACTTTTTTGGGTGCACAATAGACCCATGGGAGTTGCAGTGTCAAATTTCGTTCACTTTTGACTTCTGAAAGTCAGCGAAGTGTAGTTCCTAATTCTTTCTAAAATTTGTTTGCTAAAAATGTTCACATTTTGTTAAAGAATTTAATTTTGGATAAGTAACTTTTCTTATAATACATATTAAGAAGATATATAGAAGATATAAAGATATATATTTTTTATATAACAAATAATATTGCAATAGCTTCAAATAAGGAAGAAAAAATGGAAGTGCATAGTTGATGTACTCAGCATGGAACACGAGCAGTATTGGACTGGAAGCTCCAAGGCAGCAGACGTAACGGAAGACGCAAACTGAAGAAGATCCATCTTTCAAGAACTGACTCAGGCGAGCGCAACATGGCACAAAGGTAAACAGACAGCGCAATAGACTTCGATGGAAGAATCTATTGAAGGCACTAAGTACCCAAGCGGCATAATAAGAAGAAGAGAAGAAAAATATATATAACCATTTTTTCCAACAATTAGGAAAAAACAAAAAGTATTACAATAGCAAGCAGTTAATTTTAAACATTATTTCGATTCGAATTGTTTTTGTGCAAATCAAAATCTAGAAGGTATCTGAGGTAACTCAAAAAAACAAGTTTTCTTCAAGGGCAAAATCTTAACTAGCGATGAAAAATGCTTCCAAAATGATAATCCAAAGCGCAGTAAGTCTGGAGGAGTCATTGTGGACACACCAAAGCGTTCACAATGAAAGCCAATGTTCATGATGCCCATAGTCAACTGAAGCCAAATGAAACTTTAACAGTTTAGATCATCTTAAACACTATTTCGATTCGAATTATTTTTGTCGAAATCTTAAACTCTGCTGCAAATGCTGCATTCTGAGGCTGCAGAACCTTCCCTGAAAACTTTAACACTGCAGCTGATTTTTGAAAAACAAAAATAGTCAGCCAGATCAACAGCAATGCGTTTCAAACACTCCAGTCATGGAAACATCATCATAAATCGAAACGAAATGGGATTCGTTAGCAACTTCCCATAACTTGGCACTTTTATCTCCAATAATGGTGGACTAGATGACGATGTCTCGAGCCGGCTTGCGAATGTTCGTGCAGCATATATTATTAAAGTTTATTATTTAAAAAAATAAAAAAACATTGTCTTATCACAGATTATTTTGGTAAAAGTCTTCCTATTGTTTGTATATCTTGCTATTGCACGTAGTTCGCTCATTGATTTTTTTATTTCTGCCGCCACTGTCCTGCGCCAGATAATTTTTGGTCTGTCTCTACCTCATAAGCCTTGAGGATACCACTCCAGTGCAGTGCGTGGGAGTTTTATTCGAAATTTTTGCGTAACGTATGACCCAAAGATACGTATTTGCGCTTCACGATTTCGTTTTCAACGGACTTTAGCTCGCAAACAGTCCCACAGTCATTGCTTCGATATAGTTCTGGGCCAGTAGATGCGTTAAATGTCACGCATGCAACGATGGTGAGCCAGGTCGCACAGCCACATAAGAGGACAGACTTAGCGCAGGCGTTAAAAATTTGAATTTTAATCTTCTGATGGACGTAATTTACCCTCTAGAAGTTTTACAATTGCCCAAACGCAGCCTTGGCGTTTTGGATGCTTCTATCCATATCCACAACAGTTGCTTCATTCTTCGTTACGTATACGTAATATTTGCTCAAAAGAGTACAAAAGCAAAACAAAATCATTTTACCAACAAGAACTCTTTTTTTTTTAATTGTGTGCCGCCGAGTAGCTAAATTAAATATGAATTTAAAAACACCAAAATTTTGCATTTCTGACGCAAATTAAGTCAAATCTACAACATTTTGTCGAAATTTAAACATTTTGAATTCTACGCATTTTCATTATTTTATTGCAAACGTTCTGATTTTAATAAAAGTAAGCAGCAACAACAACAACAAGTGCTCAATATTGAGAAGCGAATCAAAATAAATAAAAATCACGCATACGCCTCTTGGCGTTCAACTGCTGTTAATTCAATGTTAAAATTAAGTTAACATAAAGCGTGCACTGTTAACAACAGAATATATGCCGCTGTTACAACAGAACGTTTACATTTGCGAACTAAAAGCTGTTACTAACAGTGGCTCACAACATTATTCAGCCAGTGTGGCATCTTGAAGGAAAGCAAATCGCAAATAAAGTTTTGAACAATCCGAAAGAAAAAAAATAGTTTATGAACTGTGCTATGATACAGCACAAAGATGTTCACTTTGACTCGCAGTACTTATATATATAATGAGCTTTTTTTTTCCTACTCCGACATACGAAAGATTTTCTCGCCTATTTTTTTCTTTGCAAAAATTGTCGCATATTTAAATATTTTCTTTTCGAATCCCATATATGGTTTTCTAACTCAAGAGCATCAAATATTTACAAAACAGCCATTTGTAAATTTTATTCTCAATTAAAACTAATTGTTTTTCGCGAATTTTGCAAATTAAAGAGTAACTCTACTTAGTTTTGGATTACAACAACCTGACTATTTTAGAGAAAATATTTAATGATATATTCTCAAAATTGGCTGAAATCCACACTCATTGCCCTACCCAAACCCAATAACTCTAAGAAATGCAGTGAACATAGACTTAAAAGTCTGATATTTGATATGCTAAAAATATTTCTGAAAATATTACACCCCAGGTAATTCAAGAAATATGAGAAAACGATGGGCAACACACAATTTAGTTTTACAGAAGCAATGGGAATACGAGAGGCCTTCTGCAACCTCCTAGTTTTAGTACAAAATTGTAAAAATGTTCAGCAAGATGTTTTCCTCTGTTTGATTGATTAGGCAAAACTCTCGATCGTGTGAAACCTGAAAAGCTCAAAGAAATCTTAGACAATATGGGTCTGGACAACAAAGTTATAAGACTGATAGAACTTTGCACTGGAAACAAACTGTTGAACAGAAGCTGAAAAATGTTACTGTCCAAAACTTGCTCAGCAACAGAGGTGTTCGACAAGGAGACATCCTATCTACAATTTTATTTCATATCTATATATTATATCTATTTAAATAGAAGTTATATTCAAAGAGTCCATCAACGATCTCGACAAAGGCATCAAAGTTAATGTTTTATTTAAGAAAGATTGAAATAATTTTGTATAAGAATTGATGCTGCGTAAAATTGGAAGAAAACTGCGCAAATTACAGGGTAAAATATAGTCATTACAAACCGGCTACAACTGGGGCTGATTAACTAGCCCCCAGGCAGTTCAATGTTGAGCATGCCACAAGTTCTGTGTTCTAAATTCAAGAGCGCAACGATAAATTATCTAAGTCTCGAAATCAAATCGAATATCAAGTGTTAGGAACTTCTTCAGCTAAATCTGGGGCGCGAAAAACGATCTTGCGATTTGGATTTTCACTATCCACAATTTTAGGATTATATGTGGAGGATTTTATAGGCAATAATTATAGTATGTACTTTTTAGACAACATCAAAAAATTGTATAACCAATAATAATAAAAATGGGTTTGTACTCATAAAAAACATGTTGGCAACAACTTTTTTTTCGAAGATTAGAGCGGGATTTGCTTTGGTATTTTAGCATAACTCTTTTCTAAAAGAAATCTTTGGCTTCTGTCTTCGATACGGTCTTAAACTTAATTTAAATTAATACCTCATCCATAAGTGTATATCCATGCATATAGCCTTGGAATTGAATTAGTTAAAAAATTTTGTTTACCTGTAACGAGAAAGACAAAAAAAATCGTTAAAATTTTGCTGTTTATCTATGAAATTCTGTGAAATCTTAATGAATTATTATTATATTGTATTAAAATTGTGTTATCATTAAATATTATATTTATCTTCAATTGCATCGGAAGTCCTTAAATTCCATCTTCCATCAGACACAATTTTAGACATGTTTCTCAATTCATTACAGCATAGGGACTGACTTTTTGCTGCTATGGATCTTTTCCAAAATAAATCAATTAATTTGATAAAATGCAAATAATACATAATTACTCAAAAATTGTGTGTTTTTATTTTGTCGTGACGTTAGATTTGTAAATCAAAATCAAAATTTTAATCGAATTTAAACTTTAAAACAAATATTCTCTAAAAATGGGAAAATATTCGAAAACGGATTCTTGGGTGTCGACCGAAACTCCGCCGCCGATCCCAGCAAATCCAGAAGGAAGCATACTACCCCCCAAAAAAAATGTCGCCCCTTAAAGTCTTAAACTTTTTCGCACAGCCAATAAGTGCAACAAAAATATCGTTATCGAAAAGAAGGGTAACTTTATTAAAAAGAAAGTAGTAGAAAAATGTTCAACTGTTTTAAGAAATTTCCCAAAAAAAATCAGTGACACTTATACGTGATCCAATAGCTCTGACAAAGACCTATTCCTAGACCTAGGAATACCGTGTAATCACTTACCAAAGTGAAAGAAGTGCCGTAATTGTAAGTACGACTATACTCTCCTTGTGAGGGTGGCTGAAAATAAGCCCTTGGTAAGATCATGTCGCTACCATGTGGTAGTCGGTGAAAAGTGAAGGATACTCTTCAAAATTAGCTCAATCTGAGATGAAGCAGTTTACTGACTTTAGATGGTTCACAGAGAACCTTACTGCCAGATATCGATGATATTCTAGTGACTCAAACTCAAGGATGCGAAGCCGCTACTGCGGTGATCGTTAGATCGCCATTCCCAAACAAACTTAGCAGAGTGCTGGTTCAAGAAGCATGGATTGTTCTTCAGAAAACTTTTTAAAATGCTAAAAATATGTTAAAAAAAAATTTTTTTTTTTTAAATGAGCAGTTGTTTTTGTGAGGGGCGTTAAGCTAGCCAATATCAGAAGGGGAAAAACATGGAATTGTGGTATAAGTTTGACGAATATAATTTCCTTGGGCGAAGAGAAGCTACCCCAAACTAAGCTGAAACAGTTCTTCTAGAGAACTTGTAGCTGTACAACTGCCGAACAACAATAGCGGGAATAACAGAAGTACGATGCGTAGATCGAAATATGGGAACTACAGTTGCAAATCCAAGTAATTCTGCATAGGAAATGAAGAAACTACGAAGCATTTTACAGGATATAGAATATTATAAGAAGGAAGCTCAAAAAAACTACATGTCGCGTTATAAATCGTTCCCCAATAACAATATTAAGCAACTGATACTTTTGGATGGCGTCCTCGAACAATCCAATTGTGAGGCGCCAGTCGGCCTTAGGTGGCGAACTGCACGAACCCCTATACGAACTGGATTAGGCAGACGATATCTGTCTTGTAGCTCATCGTTATGAAGACATCGAGAGAAATATTTGCTGCATCCAAGACAACGCGCTTAAGGTTGGCCTCAAAATATATGTCAAGAAATGTCAGCATTTTGAGAATGTCGACGTATTCTCGTATCTCGGCAGCCTGATCGTTAGAGATGGTGGTTCGCAGGCTGATAATATGCACAGAATAAATAAAACCCACACCACTTTCTTCTCATTCATTTCTACGAGTACCAAACTGCGTATCTTCCGAACTAGTGTTCACCCTTTTTTACTCTATGGATGCACTACTACCTGGAGCACAATCCTACTTATGTGGCGAAAGCTGCTGGCTTTCGTAGACAAATGCGTGAAGTAGCTAGTGCGCATTTTGAGGTGCCGTTCGATGACCAACGACCCATCGAGCTTGAAACACGCAGATGGAAGTGGACGTGGATTGGCTATGCCTTACGAAGACCACCCTTCGACATAGAACCCGTAAGGACACAGCCGAGCTGGTACACCTCGTCACACATGCGTTAGAATGGTGCAAGTTGAGGCTAAGGCGCTGGACAAATTCTGGAACCAAGTCAAACTGATTGCCAGGAACACGCGTAGATGGAAAGAGTTTGTTGACGCCCTATGTTCATTTTGAATGTTTTATGACAATAGAACTACATGTTGCAGTGCAAATCCCCCTACAGCTTGAAGACTGAAACTTTAAAAACAAAGCAAAAGTATATATTTTCGATTTGAATTGATAGTAACTTTAAAATATTTAAAAAAAAAAATGTATACGGCCATTAAGAGCAGAACAATAGTTTTTCAACTTCACTAATTTCGTTTTCTTTTGTTTTGAAAATACTGCAATATTTTTTGCCAAATCAACTCGAACGTGACATAAACATGAACAAGAATAAATTAAATGCTTGTCATTCTTATGTTCTTCGGCTCTTGAAGAGGTTAAAATTTTTAATGAAGTAGAGCTAAGTCAATTGCAGTGGACCACCGAAGTTCGGTGCTTCGATTCCACTCTGCAGCACTAGTGCATTTGTCTAGCACTAGCAAAGCTAGCAAATAGACACAAGTTGCTTAAGTCAATACTTATTAATTCCAGACACTGGTCCTACGGATTCGGCTATAAACTGTACTTGCTGGTTCTACACGCACAGCAATAGCTTTTCATAAGAGCTATCTCTTCATGCTCTCTCTGCAGCAGAGACAAGAAAAGCCAAGCAGTAATACGTTTTAATCGATTTTAACAAATTTGCAAAAAACCGAAATTTTTGGAAAGAAACAGTCGGAGTTACGTCTAAACAGTAGAAACTGCTGGTATGCAGTGAATTTTTAGAAAATCCCTTTTTTTTTTGAAACCATTACATGGCCAACTGATGCAATTCATAAACTAATTAATTCGTAAAAAAAAAGTGCGACAGTTCAAAGAGCATTCTTCGAAGTCGAAATATTCCGTCAACTCAACGCATGCCGGCGATAGCATAATAGACAAAATTATACAATAATATTTACAACATGCTCGTAACCATGATCTCTGGGGATAAGCATCAAAGCACAAACACAAATACTCACAATAGCTGTGATTACAGGTAAAGGCAATAAGTGTTGAACCCCAGCTAAATATAGACACATTCAGATGATTACCAACACTGATAAGCTCATCGCAAAAAAAAAAACGAAACTAAACTAAACTAAACAATTATCACTAAAAGTGTTGGTTGAGTTTTTGTTGTTGGCAACGATTTCAATTTCATTCTCTAGTAATAGTTTGTCGCACGTCTGCACTATAATCATGAAATTATCATTATTATAATATTATTTATATACGTAGTACTTCCGGGCCGTAAGCATATGTTAAACTTCTAATAGAAATCACAGCGCATCATATTTATCGTAAAAATCTACACAATGTAGGTTCTAACTGGCAGGGGGCTCGAAGTCACGTGGCCAGCAAAATAAGCCCCGGCAACTAAAGATTTCGTCTGATATGATTACAAAAAAATTAAGTTTGCATAAATCGTTATCTTTGAAGAGCAGAACATAATTTAAACGTTTGCAAAATGTTTAATAATAATTAACAAAAAAAAAAAAAAGAAACTTCTTAGAAACGTTTCCCTGTTTGTCGACAAAGCTTTTAAGTCAGCTGATTTAGTAGAAAGATAGACGACGTATTTGCTCAAGGTTAGAAACGAGCAAAAAAATATAAAAATATATTTTAATCAGTTCATGCATTGCTCAATAGTGGGCTACTCTATAAATTGTATTCCAGATACAATATCTTTGGCAATCTTTGAGCAGTATCTTCTACTAAGCAGTAACAATTTTTTGAAAAACAATTCATCAAAAGCTATTTATAATACAATAAGTTCTAATAGAAGAAAAATTAAAAAAAAATTAGTATGCCAGAGCAAAAGTATTTAAAAATCTAAATCTTACACAAATTATTATAGATAAGTATTTTGTACTGAGTGGCATTATCTCTCAGTTCGAACTAATAGTCAGAAAATTAGAAAACATTCCCGAAAATATGAACAGAAATATAGGGTTTTCCATTGTGAAATTAATTGAAATTCTCTCGATGTCTATGCATTCATTATCCTTATAGTTATTATTCCACTTGCCTATGCTATTCGCTATATAGCGTCTATTTGCTAGCCATACCACTGCTAGTCAGATGAACCAGTGCTGCTGGGCCTTCCGTTTTAGAGGCAAGTACGCTATCACTCAAGCTACCGAGGCCCAGCATAGCCCACATTTTCCGCAAAACACTATCACAAACGAAAACCTGCTGATACTCCGTAGAAGTGCTCCGATCAACAGCGAAATCAAACGCAGAAAATGAACCTGTATTGCTCACAATCTCAGGAAGTCAGTTGAAGACATCGCCAAGAGATCTTTTCAATGGAATCCGCAGGGTAGCCGGCGCCGAGCACGCCGAGAACGGTGCTTGCAGAAAGTCAGGAGTGAGCATCGTGGAATGAATTGCGTATTATCGCCCAAGATGGAAGGTGCTGAAAGGAGTTTGTGTGCGCCCTATGCTCCCACGGGAACATGAATTTGACTTATTGTATTATTTTGTAGTCAAAATTTTACAAGGAATTAAAAAAAAAAATTATGCAGAAGAGCATATCAGTAATAAAATTTATACACATTTCCGAAAAAAAAACCCTAAAACAAAACTATGTAGTTTGCAGATATCTAAAATTTCCTAGATTACTATATATATATATATATATATAGGAATATTTGAAAACTTTAAGTCGGTGGAACGATGCATAACTTAAAAATATTTAAAGACAATATCAGGAAAGGGCTGATCGGGACTGCGCCAGTTTGCTTCTTAAGTTATCGTAAAAAAATTATAAAAAGGCAGTAGTACACGATTCATCCGAACAACGCTGGCTGAAAGCCATGAAGATCTATGGAGAAGCACCTACAAAAGGAGCATTATTGACGAAATATTGAATAGAAAATATGGCTGTCTAGGGCAAACATTGCGAAAATGCTATGATAAGATGCCCCACGCAGCGCTAGAGAAAAACCCGCAGGGCACAAGACGATGCGGTCGACCCCAAACAACTGGAAATAGAATAGTTAAGAAGAAAAGTATGCGTAATTTATATGCAACTAAAACCGTCCGACCATGAGGAAAGTAAGATTCTATAGTAATACATTCAAAGTTCTTGATATACTTTCATGGACTTATAATAAATTATATAGAATTTTGGAATTGCTGTTGTGAAGAGTAATTTGTAATAAAGAATTTCGGTATTTAACAAGTTGTATCAGGACGAAATTTAGTGCCTATGTATGCGAAGACCGAGATACTTTACATAGTCTATAGGAGGTTTAAAAACACGACAGGCGGACAAACACCCTTCCTCAGAGCAAAAGTTACTACAGTAGAACTCTACTTTAATATTCCACAACTTAAGCCGGGCTTCCAGTTGATGCAAATATTCTTGCAGTATTGTGACCCCAACAGTAGATGATTGACTTGAAGTTAAGATGGCAGCGTCGTCGGTGCATAGTGATATTATGGTTTTTAGCGATATCAGATGTGTGAATAGAGTGAAGTGTTGGTTCTAACACGCTACCCTGTGGGACTTCTGAATCAATTTTAAAAATTCCTAAAAAATCTTCATCAACTCTAACATAAAATTGTAGATCTTTTAAGAAAGACTTAAGATGGAACAGCTAGATATATCTTTAGTTTTGTACAGTAGTCCAATGTGCCAGATGGCTGTTGTATATCTAGCAAAACCAAGAACAAGATTGATGGCTACACTATGGCATTGTTCAGGCGTTCCGTGGCTTTTGCGAGACCCAAATAGTTGATCAGCAATTAGTTTTAAGTTTACCCAAACAGGCGTTAGAACATTCTTTCGAAAAAAGTAGAGCAAGCTACCAGTAAGCTTATGAAACGATACGACTTAATTAAATACTTTGGTTTATTATAATAAATCTGCATATTTCCAGGCTGCAGAAAACTGCTGGCCTCAGCATGGCTTTAAAAATAATCGATAGGGCTCGCATGGATTTTTCTGATAGATCTTTAGTTCTAAGTGAACAACTTGATCAAAGTCTCTACACTTTTTTTTTGCTACATTTAAACAATTACTCATTAACTTCTGATAAAACAATACGTTTTATTGGAAGATGCATTTGACGCTTTAGTCTCATCAGACGCACTAACAGATCTGAATGCTGTAAACAATTGCTTTGAAGTAACCCGCAGAAGCCCCCGTTTTGTTCTTAACCGATCTATAACTTGAATTATTGAATTTTTTTAATATTACTTTTCTACTTTTTGAACATTTCACATATATATTGTGGCATTCCATTAGCTCTGAGATACTCTAGCATTCGGCAAAATAAAGGGGAAAAAATTGGCTGTATACTAATATTGTACGTCTAGTCAGTCTAAAAACCGCGACTTGACCAACGTTCAATACGTTTGCACCGATAAGTTCATCCAAAAAGGCTTGACAAACAAAATCATAATTTTAAGGACAATGAACCTTTGAAGCAATGTGCGCTCAAGTAACTGGCTGTCAAGCAAACTGACAGGGGTCGTAAATACGTAGAAATATCTCATAGATACACTTGATGCACTTTACATTTACTTTCATAGAAAATTACATTTTTTTGTTAAAAATTTAATAAATCATTGCTGAAGTACGGCTATTTTATTTGCTAATAAATAAATTTCAAATCAAAAAATAATTAAAAATAATGATGTATGTAGGTGCTAGGCATGTGCCTAAATTATTATTATTATTATGTAAAGCCTGCGGGGCGTATACTTATTTTTCTATTACTTGAACAAACATTATGAAATGCCAAAAAAAAAAATATACAAAAAAAAAGTTTGTTTTATGAGCTGGGCGTGTTTGGCCCTGTTGTTAAGGGGTTTAATTTTCATTATTTTATTTACGTTCTACCTACAATCTATACACCTTGGATTTTTTTTCGAGGGGCCTCTGTCTCTGTCTTATGCTCGTGGTACTATTTTTGTACGTATTTTGTGCTCTGTGTCTGGTTCTAGGGCTCTGGGGTCTGGGGTCTACAGCTGAGGCGTGCGCCGCTATTGTCGATGCCAATGGTAAGGCACTTTTGACGAACTGATAAGATTTTGTTTACTTTTTTACACTTCGCATTTTATCAGACGATAGACAACAACAACAACAACAAAATAAAGTTAAAGCAAGAAAAAAAAAACAATAACAAAAATAATTAAATGCAATAAAAATGTGTATTTCATTTGAAATGTTTTGAATTATGTTTCAATAAGTTATTAATTTTGAAAAATATAAAACTCTGTAGTTACTACTACAGTAAAATCTTTTTTTATTTTTACACAATATTTTTTTTGTTTGATATAACACGAATTACTAAAAAAAAATATATATATATATTTTACATGATTTTCTGCCAGATATCATCTAAATTGCAACTCTGCTTAACCGGGTTGTTTATTTTAAGGAAAATATCATTATAAAGGGTGTTTCTTTTTTTTTCGAGTTATAGAACTTTAAGTTGGCATTTGCTGTTCAAGTTGGCGATCGATTTAACAGCTCTCAAGTGATTTATTCTCAGTTGGGTTTGGCATAGAATAGACTCACGCCTGAACAACGCTTGCAAATAGTGCAATTCTATTTCGAAAATAATGGTTCTGGACGTACGTCCATTTTATCGTCGACAAAATCGGCCATCGGAGCAGTTAATTCGGACGGTTTTCGCAACACGTTTGCTCGTATGGATAACTCGCATCCTCAGAGACGTCGTACGGTGCGTACGGAAGAAGCTATGGCTGCTGCAGAGCGTAGCATTGAGGAAGACCCATATGAGTACATCAGCCATCGAGCACAGGTATTGCAGCTGTATCCAGCCACTTTATGGAAGATTTTGTTGAAGGATCTTGGTTTGCGTGCCAACAAAACCAACTCGTGCCAGAATTGAAGCCAAACGATTATCAAGCAAGGCGTAGATACGATATTGCCATTGTTCCCGATTTCCATAGGCGAATTTTATTCGGAGATGAGGCGCACTTCTGATTGAAGCTAATTCAAACCAGAAAAACTGACTGTTTGGTGCGCTTTATGGGCTGGTGGAATCATTGGTCCGTACTTCTTAAAAAAATATGAAGGCCAGCACGTTGCAGTCAATGGTGATCGGTAGAAAGCCACGATTACTGACTTTTTCATTCCTGAATTGTATAACCATAAAGTCCAGGAGCTGTGGTTGCAACAAGACGGCACAACATGTCACACAGCTCGTGGTGCCACAATCGATTTATTGAAAGACACGTTTGGTGACCGCCTGCCTAATTTCACCTTTTGGAGCTGTAAATTGGCCTACAAAAGCTTGTGATTTGACACCGACTGCTTTCTGTCTCTGGGTCTATGCGGATAAGCCACAAACCAGTTGGAAGGCAACATTCGCCGTATTATTGCCAATATACGGCCACAAATGCTGGAAAAAGTCATCGGAAATTGTACGTCCAGAATAGACTACATACGAAGTCAAATTTAAGATGCAACGCCCACAAGATTATCTTTCGGATAAAGAAATTTCGTGTCAATTGAATAATACATCGTTGATTTATTTCAACTTAAAGTTCTATACCTTTAGAAAAAAAAACACCCTTTATTTATCAGCTTGCGAAAAACGCGCAGGGTACGACGGCTAGTCTGTTTAAAGATTGATTTAATAACTCTTGTGTTCCTGAAGTCCAGAAATATATGACAGTGGCATTTTCTTTAAAATTAATCTGGATTTACCAGATAGATTTTAGCAATCTGCATGGCTTTTACAATTTCTCTTCCTTTATCATCGAATTCTCAATTTCTGAATCAATTTTCAGATTGAAGTTCATTTCTAAGTTCCTGCAGATAGTTCCTGTACCTTTATACTAACTGAAAAACTGAGTAAGATAAAAATTTACCAGGGGTGTCAACATTTTTCGGGTTATTTTCGATAAATTAAATATTAAATTTTCAGGGGAACATGCAAACTTTATATTCAAAGTATTAACTATTACATTCTACACATTTAGCCCAACTTTTGAGCAAATTATGAAAGCTATGGCAATAAAACTTTTTTTATTTCAAGGCGTAGAAACTGACAAGCCATTTTTCGACTTCTTCAAAGTTGGCTCTGCAAGTGAGTGTTCTATTCTTGCAAAAAGATTCTAATTGGATGGGGCAAGGTCTGAAGAGTAAGGCGGTTGGCACAATATTTCCACTTAATTCTTTTCAGCGTGTCCTTAACCAATTGAGCTATATGAGCCAGCGCGTTGTCATGTTAAAAGCTAACTTTACCATGTCTTTGGATAATTTCCGATTTTTTTCTGTCAAATTATTATTTAAATTGAAGATTTGTTCTCGGTAGCGATCCTTATTAGCCGTTTTACCAGATTGTAATCTCTACTGGATCTACTGTTCCCACCAAATACAGCGCATTGTCCTACGGCCAAAGCGATTTTGCTTTGCAGTCGTTGGGCCAGCCTCCCTAGGCGAAAGCTATGCTCTTTTTCATTTCGGATGCTCGATATCTATTTTTCGTCCCTCGTGACAATTTGATGCGGGATAGCTTTTTTCTCAAAACTTTGTTGCAGCATTTCACAAACAGTTCTTCGATTTTCCATTTGTCTATCTTTCAGTTGTTACCTATGACTTTTAAACGTTAAGATCGCAATTTCTTCGGATCACTTTGAGTGTTTGTTGTAGCGATTAGTTTGAGTCTTCATGCAATAGCGCTTGCAGTTTCTCCTACTTGAACTCTTTCGCTGCACCGGGATGTTCATGGTGCGGCAAATCCAAATCTCCATTATTGAATTGATCAAGCCATGTCTCACACCTTCTAATCAGTGGAGCTTGTTCCCGCGAACGTTTCTACCAGCAACCGTTGAGCTTCAGCTGCTTTTTTTTGTTGGTGAAATAAGAATTATTTGGCACAAAATTCGAAATCTTTTCTGTGGTAAACGACGCAGGACGTTATTATTTTGATGAAATGTACCCTTTGTATTTTCGAAGATTACGGCCAACAGTAAGGAATGACACGTTTATCAACTCAAAGAAATGTATGCATACTGCTGGCGACATCTATCACTCAAATCGGCAAATTTCAACTAACACTCCCTGGTAATTCTTCGCAAAACTATGGTTAGGTTCATTTTGCTGTGGTTGTCGCGCCTCTCGTCCATACGCACAGTTGAGGGCTCGTTTCTTGCTATAGATTTCCGCAGATCTACAGTTTCCATATCTCTCGGGAAACCGTATTGTTTTGCTCCACCCTCCTTGTTGTCTAAGTAGAGCTTATGCTGCGCATGGAGTGCGTCTTCTTGCAGTCTCCATTAAAATCTCTCGCTACAACTAACGCATCTCGTCTGCTCCCATCTTCCGAGATCGTCACCAAGCATGGCTTGGCGCCGAGCGTCTCTCTCTCTCTCCCTCTCTCTCTTCGGGCATCACGTTGGAATTGGCTGATGTGTGTGCTGAACTATGACGAGCATTGGCGCTTTGCTTTGGCTGATGCTCCTCAGGCAGACGACAGTCAAACAACAACAAAGCTTACAACAAAGACGAAGCAGAAAGGGAACAGCAGCAACAACAACAAACAATGACGACGTCTAGCAAATAGCAACAACAACAACAACAGCAACAACAACATCGGCAGCAACAATAACAAATATTACGAGTGCTGATTGTCAATGTATTTGTTGTTGTTGTTGTTTTGTTATTGTTTTTGTTTTTCGCTTTTGCTGCCGTTCGCGCTGTTGGCGACGTATCACGTGATAAGCGCGTGCCGTTTGACGCGTTTACTTTGCGCTTGTTCTTCGTTGTTTTTGTTGTTTGTTGTTGGCGTTCTTCTACTGTCGCCGCCGCCGCCGCCGGAGCCACCGCTGCTTCCACTTCTTTTTCGTATGCCGCCCTACCTACACCCCGCACATGCGTCGTTGTTCTTTCACACATTCTCACTTTGTTTGTTACTATTTGCTTTTTGATGCTCCACATATTTTATTTCATTTAATTTAAATATTAAAAAAAAAAAAGCTAAATACACTGCATACACTCACTCATACTCTCACTCATACACTCACTCACATACATAATTTGTTTACATTAAAAAACATAAATGAATAATATTTATTTTTTTTTTTTCTGAACGAAATGTACTTTGAATTGTTGCTGCTAATTTATTGAAACACTGCCTTCAATCAGTTTTAATTGATATCAATCAATTGTTATAAAAATTTGTTTCTAACAAAATACATGCATACACTTACTTCTTCACATATACACCAACAATTACAGAGAAATACATCTAATATTTGTTGTTTTGTTTCCTTCCTAGGGCCGCTACTGGAACCTTCTATTGAACCCTGTCCCATGCTCTGTTCGCCTGCGGCAGTTCTTGAAAAATGTATCTTCTCCAGGTCGCCTTAGGTCTTGCTCTTTAAGGGTTCTAACGTTCCATTGTTCAATTCGTTTACCTTTTTCTTTGAAATGCCTATGGTCGTCATCGCGTTTGGGGAGCCGTTTTATGTTTAATTCCCTTGTATAGGTAGGGATTTGGATTGGTCAGTAGCGACCCGTGCCATTGGTGGGGCTGCCACCTGACGTCTTCTGGAAGTGGCGCCTACGATTACCATTGTTTTCTTGGTGTTATTGTAAAATCACAAGTAGATTTGATAATCGTGGAAATTCTAGGCGATACAGTCCTAATTTTGGCATCATTCTCAGCTGGTGTTGTTGTTGCTGTACGCAGAAAAGCGATGAATGGCGCCGGATTCTATGTTGAGCCCTCCATTTAGCATGAAGGCATGGCTGAGCAATGGGGCAAAGGGGGTTGCCGATATTGTGCAATGGAAAAATGCTTTCTACTAAGCAGAAAAGCACTTGTAAGAGCAACGAGGTCATGGCTCATGATTCAAGAACCCACGAGCTCATGTTTAGTAGGCTAGCGCATTTCCCGCTAATCCAAGAGGTCCCATCAATGCGTATACAGTCTAACAAAAAAGTTTATGCACAGCAAACTTTACTACAAAATGCGACATCGGAATTTATATTTTTCAACCGTTACCGTTTCGATTCCCAAGGCAGTTGGTCCTGCATACCGGAATCGACGCAGGCCTAGACCGAAACCCTCTGTTTCGGATGCCCAAACTATACCTGGTGCACCGAAACAGCTACAACAACACCAACCATTACGGCTTAGTAAAGTTGAATCCGTTACAATTTTAACCACATATTGCTATATAACTCAAGAACGCGCCGATATAGTGTCGCTTTACATTGAAAATAATAGGTCAGCATGCATATCGCCGAAAATATAGCTGCCGTACTGCAGCCAAACAAAATTATAGGAGCTTTTGGAGCAACGATAAACCTTATATTATACAAGAAACATCTTCGACCATCTCTTTGGGCTGGTGTTTGTTCACAAACCAGGACGGCCCCTTCTTGAGATCTGGTAAGACTATCAATGGCGATCGGCATAGAAGGATGTTGGCGCACTTTCCTGTAACCCCAAATGCGTGAGAAGGGCTTTGAAAATTTCGGGCTCCAACAAGATGGGGCTACGTGCCACATGGCAACTGTAACAGTCGATTGTTGTATTTACGTCGACAACTTCAGGAACGTGTTGTGTCCAAAAACGCGGATATTGACCACCCACCCTGATGCCCAGTTTTGACAAAGCTAGAATTCTGTTTGTGGGCTTTTTTTTAGAGCAAAGTTTATGCTCTTCGCGAATTAAATTGGGATCCCAACATTCGTCTGCCGTCCCATTCATGCAGACTTCGCCTTATAAAATTAACTTCTCTATATGATCGTAGACCATGCCTCGGCGTGTTATTTTTGCATAAGCTTTTACTCGCTTCCAGTGACTCTCTGACACTTCTTATCAACATTTCTTTCGTAATTTCTTCTAGAGTAACTCGTAATTTTCAACCTCTTAACCATTTTGTAGATCTTATTATGCATTACACAATGCTTTTCGCGTCTTATGCGTAAATTATAACAACATCTGGCATTTCCTATCCAATGAACGATTTTTTCAGTCAATTTCTTTGTCTATCTTAACTTATCTTAATTCCCCAAATCGCGCATCTTTCAGCAATCACGAACTATAATAACCCAACTGGGTCAACGTTGTTCTTTTTTGTTCTCTTTATTAGGAAATATTTAAATATTTTTTGTTACTTTCAGTTTTCATCTCTTACACTCTAAAATCAAGTTCCTAGCCAGCGCAAGATGTGAAACAGTGCATACCAACAAAAAATTTTCCCAACAGCCCTAGCCTGTAATACGTAATAGACTTATATTATATCATTCAATAATTCTTAATTTTCAAATTCAAATTGTTTAAACTTAAGCTCAACTGGAAAAAAATATAAGTCGAAGACCATAGAAGAGCTAAAAGACAACATTCGAGCTGAAATAGCGGATGCTTGTGAATGGAAATCGCCAAAAAAATGAGCCCGCTTTCGTATTCGATGTTGTTTTTGGAAAATAGTAAAAACGTAATCTTGATAAAAAAAAATTATATATGAAATATTTTTTTTAAATATATGAAATATTTTTTTTAAATATATGAAATATTTTTTTAAATATATGAAATATTTTTTTTAAATATATGAAATATTTTTTTAAATATATGAAATATTTTTTTGTACTTTTATTATAATTATTTTTTTTTTTAATTTATTAAAAATTCTTAAAGCTAGTCTACTTTCTTGACCCGATTCAAATGGCGCATCCGTTACTTTTAGACAACTTTTTTGGTTTAACATTTTTGAAATAAAAACTAAAGCTACCATACGGAAGAAAATCGCAAAGGTCTATTAGAATTCGTTGTAATTTCAACAAAGCGAATTTCTCTACAATAATATCCTGTAAGATAAGTACTTCGACTTTGTGCAAACCGAAAAAAGAAAAAGTATGTTCAAGATAGCTAAAGAAGTTAGTACATGTCCCTATGAACTTCTAAATCACAGCTATGGTATGAGAAACTTTTCAGAAAAAACTCACTTCGAAATTCGATAAAAATCCATTGACCAAATCCATAATATATCATCACAATCGCAAAAATTGAAGAATTCGTTTTAATTTCATCAAAGCAAAGTTGCTGCAAACCGAAAATTCGGGTAACAATCTAAAGAAAAGTCTTAAGCTTTAAGAACTTACACAAAGTATGATCAGAATGACTGAAGAAGTTGATATGTTCATATATCTGCCTGTCTAAACGCCTAAATCACGGAAAAGTTATGCATAGTTTTGTGATTTCGCTTGTTTCTGAATATTTTATGATCAAATTCCCTACTCCAAAGGTTTTTAGTATTTCCAGTACTATATCTAGATTTCTTAAAATCGCTTGACTATAGCAAATCGGTAAAAATTTCGTTTTTTTTTTGTGATTTTGGGCGAGCTTACCAGAGAGAATATGACAATAACTTGCGCTATTTCTCTAAATAAATTCCTAAATATTTCTGAAATATTTTTAATTACTTAAATAATCACAAGTCACATTTATTTTTTGCCTCTTTTGGTAAAGAAATCGGTTTTTGAAAGATGACAAACCCGCCGATATTGGTAGATATTATCTGCGAGAGCTTAGCCGTTCGAATTTCGAAAAGCAAATATCGAATAATTCTGCCGAACCTTCACATCTTAGAACTCATGGGAAAGTAGTGGACAAACCACGCCCTTTGGCACTGCGACCCCCGTGGGTTTATTGTGCCTCAGCATCGCAGCTAAATGCTCAAGCAATTTAAAAGAACGAAGCAGATCGAACTGATGAAACCTCAAAGTTCCAAAAAACATACAAAGTGAACAGCATTTGGTATAAAATTATTCCCGCACTCTTTTCCGATTTTTGCCTATACCAAAAATCACACAACTAAAATGGCTTCCCAAAAAAATATATATTTATTTCAGAAAATTCGCATAATCAATTCACTGTACGTTTCGAATATATTACTATAACATCTTTTAACAAATGCACGTACTACGCAATAGATCTAATTATACGATTAAGTACTCGTTCGCATTGAAATCTTGAAACATTCAAAGATTTCACATAGAGACGGCGGCAACATCGACGACAGAACATAGTACTAGTCGTAGTAGTAGTACTATCTACCAAACATATGTTCCTGCGTGCTCTGCTATTATTATATTATTATTTTTATAAATTTTATTAAACGAAAATGATGTCGCGTTGTTTATTAACTTTAAATTATATGCCCATTAAAAATTATTTAGCGCATTTTGTGACAACGCTGTGACGTTTAGTCATTGACTGAAATTTGGCAATCGGAATTGGATTTGCCCGAAAACCGCAGACTGATGACGATAAAGATACAACAAAAAAAAAAAAAAATACCAACTACATGCAAGAAAAAAATGTATCTTTAATTTGTTTGTTTTTTAAATATGTTTTTATTATACCCTGTAGCTCGTGCATAAGGGTTATGGGCTTGAAATTGGGACTGTCAAATGCGTAGTGTTTGTTTTGCAGGTATTTCTGGGTGGATTTTTGGCAATGAAAAAGCGTCGCTGCTAAAAATGTTCAGATATTACTGCGTGGGGGAGGTCAGTCAGATTGTAGCCGTTGTTGTACAAATAAAAAACATATACTTAAAGTACCTATATTACTTTTGGTTTAGATTTAAATTCAGCAATCCCTAAGAATCATACTCTACACCCTGGTTGGGATTTTTTTGTTAATAATATTTTTCCCCAAACAAATTCCGAACCCGAGTTTAGATTTCTACATTTTTTTCTGTATACGAAATTCGTTTCGAGCTCATAACTTTAAGTTAACGACAAACACCCCATTTATCTGAAACTCTCCAAACATAAAGGTTAAGGATTATTTTTTCTTAGTAATATATTTTCCAAAATGAATTCCAAACCTGAGTTTAGATTTCTACATTTTACTCTGTGTACAAAAAGTGTTTCGAACTTATAGCTTTAAGTTAACGACAAAGACCACATTTTTTGAAACTCTCCAAATATAAAGCTTTTCATTTTCGTAAAATTTCCTGACTTGGGATTATTTTTTGTTAATAATATTTTTCCCAAAATGAATTCCAAACCAGAGTTTAAATTTCTACATTTTTTTCTGTATACAAAAGTATTTCGAGCTCATAGCTTTAAGTTAACGACATAGACCCCATTTATCTGAAACACTAGGAATCTAAACCATATCGTTGTCCTACAAGATTCTGTCGTGGGATTTTTTTTATTATTAATAACTTTCCCCAAACAAATTCCGAACCCGAGTTTAGATTTCTACATTTTTTCTGTATACAAAAAGTGTTTCGAACTTATAGCTTTAAGTTAACGACAAAGACCACATTTTTTGAAACTCTCCAAATATAAAGCCTTCATTGTCGTAAAATTCCCTGACTTGGGATTATTTTTTGTTAGTTATATATTTCTCAAAATGAATTCCAAACCAGAGTTTAAATTTCTACATTTTTTTTTGTATACAAAAGTGTTTCGAACTCATAGCTTAGCATATCGTTGTCGTAAAATTCCCTGACTTGGGATTTATTTTTTTCAAAATGAAATAGATAGGGTTTCGATTCGAATGAAGCAAAACCAAACGTATTTCAAACCCAAAGAATCAATTTCTACACCCTTTCCTCTGTATACTAAATAGGTTTTGGATTCACACACCTAAAATTTCTAACCCAAGACCCCATTACCTTATTATCAAAATATTCGATGCCATCAAAGGCAAGGATTAAATTAATCGCTCTTAATTATAATTTTCTAATACAGCATCAAAGGCGACACAAGCGTCTTATGATCTCACATGATTTTGGTTCTTATGCATTTTTATGCCAAAAATTATTTAAAATCCTTAAATTTTATTAAGAAAATCGTACGGAAAGTTCGTTTGAATGCCTTGTTTCAAAAACAACTTCTAGCAATTATAAGAAATTGCAATTAAAAATAGCAAGGCGTTTCAGCATTTTAAGAGATTTTAAATTCGTTCAAAAATTGCGTTTTAATGCTATTTTCAAAAACAAATTTAATAAATTATTAAAAATCACAAAGAGATTTCGCTTTATTTTTAAATCTTAAAATCACACGGCATCATCATCATCATTTCGGGTTTCAACTATTTATAGCTATTTTTGAAGAACTAATTTCAATAACTTTAGGAAATCATAAAATCGTTGGAAAACCGCGATTTACTGCTGTTTCAAAAACGAATTTCACAAATTAAAAAAAAACCCGAAAACTTTGTTTTAGGTTTAAAGAAATTTTTAAAAATCGTTAGAAATCGCAAATAACTTACAAACACGAATTTTACGAATTATTGAAAATAGCAAAACGTTTCGCCATCTAAAGAAATCGTGTAGTAATCGCTCAAAAACTGCGTTTTAGTGCTATTTTTCAAAAACGATTTTCACTAAATATTAAAATTCGCGTTTCGCTTTTTTCATATTCTTAATATTGTATGAAAACTTTGTTTTTGGTTTAAAGATTCAAACAAGAATTCTTAAAAATCGTTAGAAACTTAAATTTTTTTTTTAATTGTTTCAAAACTGCGTTTTTATGCTTTGTTTCCAAAATGAATTTTAGGAATCATTGAAAATAGTAAAACGTTTCACCTTCTAAAGAAATCGTGAAATCGCTCCAAAGCTGCGTTTTAGTGCTATTTTTCGAAAACAAATTTCACCTATTATTGAACAAACACTAAATGTTTTTATTAAAAAAAACAAAAAACAATCGTGAAATCCTCGATTAACTTCTTTTTAAAGCCATATTTCAAAAACGATAGAAATCGTAGTCAAACATCGTAAAACAATTAGCTTTAAAATAAAAATGTCACCAAAATTTAAAACCAGCAATACATTTTAACTTATTAAGAAATTGTAAAATCGTTCTAAAATAATGTTCCATTTCATGCTATTTTTTTCAAAAACTAATTAGATTAATTATTAAAAATTCTTAAATGTTTTTCTTTAAAAAATAATCGCTAAATCCTTCGTAAAACTTCTTTTTACCGATATGTTTCAAAATGAAATTAAACTAAACCAAAAAAAAATATTTGAAAACTTCTATTTAATGATTCAATAACTGATTTGAACTTAAACAAAAAAAATCAGAACACGTTTTTAAGAAATCGTAGTTGTCCGAAACTTTGTTTTAAAGGCATTTCAATATAAATATTTTTTCAAAATTTTAACCTAAATATACTACGAGATTTTAGGGCCTTGTAATAAACGTTAATATTGTTAATGTGATTTTCTATAAGTCTTCCAACACCGACAACAATTACTGCAAGATTGCCAAGACATGGTATGATTTGTACCTATATTTATATGTTGTCACAGAAGCAAGAATTACAATTTCAAAAATAATCTTTTTTTAAAAATTTACAAGAATTATCGTATAAATGTTTATATTTTATGGCTTTCCAACTCAAGACTATCCAATACTTACAGAAAAGCAATTCTATATTTCCATCTTCAATAAGATTAGACGTAAGGAAACTTCGATGCACCTTCTGCATCTTAAGAATTGAAGTATAATTTCAACTACAAGTTCCTCGTACGAAGAAAAAGTGAAGATCTTAGCATGAAAATACAAATTTCGCAAAAAATATCTTAAGTTAATTTTCAATAGAGTTCGCTTCGTAACTCATCATTATCAAATATTGGACGATGGATTAATTGCATGAATCCAGTGCAGTTCCAAAAAGAATATTCTTTCTTACCCTCATCAGCGAAATATTTAAATATATAATTTAAAATTTTAAAAACTCCTTTTTTTATGACTGGAGCAAATTCTAAAGATCCACCTATAGACAACAAAGTCAAATAAATAATAATAATAATTTCATTCTGCATTGAAATAGTTTGAATTATAATTTCCCCATTAGTGAAAATAGTAGAAAATTAAGCAAATTACAGGGTAAATTAAAGTCATAAGAACCAGCTATAAAAGTTAATCAGCCCCGAGACTGATGATGTCCAGTGATGTTGATCATGCCATAGGAACTGTGTTCTAAATTCAAAACCACAAGTGTGAATTCTCTACGTTCAAACCCAAAATTAAGTGATAGAAACCTTTGTACACGTGTTCATCTATCTCAGAGGCTTTTGGGGCTAAAAAAACAAACATTCGAATTGGATTTTCACTATTCCACGTCTTTGTCAATAATTTTTCGTAATATTTGGAATACTTTTTATAATTTGATGTATTTAAATTTAGAAGCATAGCTCTCTAATATAAATTTAAAACCCAACAAATTAATTATTATTTTTCTCTTTATAAAAAAAATTTTTTGAAGCGTTGGAGACATTTTGTCTTTTACAAGAAGCAAAACTTCCAATAATATAATAATAGATAAAGCCCGAATCTTAATTAAAATAAATACCTCGTACATATTTACAGATTTTTTCATACATCGAACCTTTAGAAGTTAAAACACATATTTACCTGTAACGAAAAAGAAAAATACATTAAAAATTGCTGATTTTTCAAGTAAATTCTATTGAATCGTCATAAATTATTATATTATTATTATACAATCAATATATTATTATTATACTATCATTATATTATTATTTCGCGCATAATTTCGATTTTCTCCTATTGCAGCATAGGACGTCTTCAATTGCCATCTTATATCGAACTCTATTTTGGGAAATATTTCTCAATTCATAACCGCTTAGGCCCAGCACTGCATTTCCACTTCTTTGGATCTGCTCCATTTTGTTCACGGCCATTCAAGAAAATCCTAATGAACTACCCTAAAATAATATACTTCATCCAACTCATTTTTTCACCAAAATATAAAGATCTTTTATGAGGACGTTTAAGCAACAGATATCACAACGGATATAACGTGGAATTGGGGTATAGCTGCGACTATAATTTCCTCAGGCAAAGAAAAACTACCCCAATCTAAGCTGAAACAATTTTTCAGAATTTATATCTAGAGAACTCGTAGTTGTACAACTGCCGAACAACAATAGCGGGAACAACAGAAGTACGATGCAAAAGCTTAGAACGAAATATGGGAAACTACAGTTACAAATCAAAGTAATTCTGCAAAGGAAATGAAGAAATTCCGAAGCATATTGGGAGACTGACCAGCGTTGAAGGAAGATTGCGAACTACTATATAATACAAAAAGAATAAAGAACTAGATCATACAAAAGATGGGATAAGAGGTAATCTCTGAGATAAAACTTAGACCTACACCAAATCTGCTTCAACAATAATAATATTAGCTTTAAAATTAAGTTGCCAAAATAAAAAGAAATGGGGGAAAGTAAGAAGTTGCGTATTTTCAAGACTTAAGTTTTTGTTCTAGAACCAAAGAGAAGAGAATTTTTACCCTTCAACTGAGTGTGAAAAACTCTCTTTTTTTTGGTTCTAGAACAAAAACTCAAGTCGCCAAAATAGAAAACGTCTTATTGATTTTAATATAAATTTCTATAAGGAATACTAACTGACTAACTCTAAGTTAGCGTTGTCATCAAATGCTGTTGCCTAAGAACTCTCAAGCTAGGAATTATCCAAAGTAAAAAAGAAAAACTGAAAAATCGTAGTACAATTTAAAATGAACTTTGAAAGTAGAATATTGATTAGATGGCAAACGAATTAATAATTGTTTTAATCTACAAAATGATCGAGTTCCTAGCACCACATCTCATATCTGGGGGTGGTTAGGCACTTGGAATTTACAATGGCAAAGTTGGAAGTAATATAAAAGTTTAAACGAAGTTGGGCGATTCAGAGTTCGTGATTGGTCAAAGATGCCCGTTTCGGTGAATTAAGTTGAGCTAAAATAAAGAAAGATTTGTATAGAATAGAACGCTCCTAAGAGACGAAATCGTAAGGCTTATAATAGTTAGAACATAAGACGCGAAAAGGTTCTTGCAAAGTATTACTAGATCTACAAAATGGTAGGAGCTTGAGGTCCAAAATATGAATTACTATAATTAATTGTGCAAGGCAGAATCGAAGGCAAACTTGGCATTGGAAGAAAACAAATGTCTCTTGGCGGAGGCATATCCGAAGCTGGAACGATTGGGAGACTGGATACTGCTAGAGACAGAGAATACTTCCAAAACATTATTTATAATATTTTGTGATTGTACAACATGCAATTTGCGAATAAACAATTAAAGAAGAGGTTGAAAATTACAAGTTACTCTGGATGGAATCACAATGTCACAGCCGCAGTCAATATGCACGACTTCAACGATCATTTAGGGAAGGCAATCCAAAAGATCTTCAATTTAAGTCACGAAGGGAGAAAAAATTAAAGACTCAATCATGTCTTTATAAATTTCGGATTGAGGGCTCCAAACGCAGCAGCCTAAAAATTCAACAATTGACGGACTAGAGAGACATCCAGCAGTTTGGTTTAATTTCGATGCTAACTTTTTATAAAAAATTACTCTTGTATATTATAAATAACAAAACAAAAGCTACTTATTTCACGCACTTTATGAGAATTCAACAATTTTAGAGAGAAAAATAAACAAGATTTCTTAGAAATCACTCACGATAATCACTCAATTCGAACCCCTATGAAAATCAAAATGTGGGACGCCACTGAAAAACAACTTTGGTTCTTAATATTAAAAGGCACGACAAGTAAACCAACAAAATCAATTAACAACAATTTGTTTTATTTATTTATTTATTTATTACTCTTTTGCACGTCATTAGCTGGCAACAGTAAATTTTGCTTTTCGGCTACAATAAGCGAGAAATATTCAGAGAGAAATATGGAGAACTTGGTGAGAGATTGTGTAGAGCCGAGAAACTCACGTGTATAAGCCAAATAAGAAAACAAGTATTGTAATAAAAGAAATAAAAATAACGAAATAGAAATGAAATTAACAAAAATAAAAGTAAAAAATAAAAACTATTTTAACAAATTATGAGAGACGGTTTTTGAAATTAATGTTAGATGTTTTTAGAATGAAATTATTTTGGCGAATTTGTAAAGAAAAGATGAATAACTTTTGAAGAATTTCTATATATATTATATTAAGCTTATAATCTAGAGAGTTCAGAAAGCAATGATATGATCTAGGTCAATATGGTTTAATTGCTAAAAAGCTAAATGCCATTCTTGAAGTCATATTAGTTAGGGTCAGCAAAATCGCATCACGTTCAGTTTCCTTGAACTTTTGGAGATTATGTTGATTTTCTTTGTTTCTCAAATTTAACTGCTGTAGGGAACTTGAATCTAGTGCCAGTTTTAAGATATGCATATAGCGTGGAAAGTATAAATTTCTTTTTGAACAAAAAAACCTAAATAGATCTGTTAACTTAAAAAAACAGACCATAAAAATTTTCCATAATCTTAATATCATCTCATAAGTAGGTAATGTTATATTATACAATTTTAAAATACATTTAAAAAAATAAAAATCAGTACCGATTCTAGTTGCGATTTCGAACTAGTACTACGCAAAAACGCAGTCTATTCCGGTATCAGAATTGTACACACATCTCAGGGCGTCAAGATATGCTTATGTCAATCAAAAAACTTTCAATAACCGAAACTAGATGAAAAAAAAAATACATTAGACGTTGAAACGCTTCAATAAAATATACAGCTCACAAACATAACCTCCAAAGTAGTCACCCATCGATGACGAAATCTACACAAAATTTTGATGAGTATACGCCGCAAATTCACATCTGCTTTTCAAAACCTGACATTGTATCGGTATATGAAGACATGAAAGAAAGGAAATAGTTGCAAGCATTTATCGAATTATATTAAATATTAAAGATCATATAGTAATTGTTATGACAAACATTTTTAAAACAATTCCAATATTTAAGAGTTTAACGAATCGAGACTGGAAATCAAAGGGGATATAGGAAAGTGGATGACGAATCTTTAAAAAGAATCAGAAGCCTCCATTTCTAAAGCAATGAAAATATTAAATAAAAACCCAATCTTTGAAGTAAATCGGCAATTTAAGCGCTATATATTGTATGAGCCCACGAAAATATGAAATCATACAGAATTAATCAAATAACAGAAATAAAAGAAAATATAGCAAAGTTGACGACAACTATCCTAATTTTTGCTATATATACAATTAAAGCTAATCCAAGGTATACACTTAAGGCAATGACAAATCTCTAAATAAAATTGGGAACCTCTAGCTCTATTGTGCTTATAAATGGAGTTTTAGATATGAAAGTATAAAATAATTCAAGATCGTCAAAATAAATCGATTAAAATTGAATTTTAAAAAGAAAATATAGTAACGAAGACGATGAATCTTCGCACGAAATCCCAAATCTATAGCGGTATACGTAATAGACAAAAATCTTAAATAGCACACAATTTTGATGAGTATACGCCGAAAATTTACATCTGACAGAATCGGTATTTGAAGCCATAAAAATATGAAATAGTTTGAGCATGTAAGAATACATCAATTAAGATTCAAAGTCAAAGAGAATACAGTAAGGGAAATACGAATCTTTACACAAAAAACGGAACCACTCTTTCTATTAAGTCTACATATATAATTCGAGCTAAAACCTTGAAAAATATAAAATAAATTTCAAGCATTGAAAGTCCAAGATTTATAGTAAAGGGAATGACAAATCTGTTAACAAAATCGGGAAACTCTGGCGCTTCATATGTAAAAATAAAAATCCAAATCAAAAAGAATAAAATAAAGAGTTTACGAAGTTTTAGAAAATTCGAAAGTCTCGTTAAGCTCTAGCAGAAAAAATTCTTAAACAATACAGAAAGTGAATAATTATCGAACAATATATAAGGTAAAGAAGACGAGGATCCCTTGTAGCAAGTTGTGAGACTGGCAGAGGCGACAAAAGCACCGACTCAGACACTCAGTCTAAATAGCCATACCCTGGTACTAGACTGGAAAACTCTAAACAAATGAAAATATACAATAATTCTAAATATGTAAGAATTTATCGAATGGGATTGAAAATCAAAGAGAATTTAGTAAAGTGAACAACGATTCTTTAGCAGAATTTGGGAAACTTTTTCCCCATGTTTGTTATACAAAACATGAGAACTTAATTCATAAATATATGAAATAATGCAGAAAGTGTATAGTAGAAATCAAAAGAACAAATAGTAGGGGGAAAAACGAAATTGCGAACAAAAAAAATCAGAAAATGAATAATTATTCATTAATTCCAGACATCAAAATGTATATAGCAAAGGAAAAGACGAAGTAGGCCTAGATAGGCAACAATTTCGAAAGTGAACACTTAACGAATAATTTTAAAAAAGAAATAGAAAGTCGAAGTTTTTAAGCAAAATCGTTGGGTTCTAGCTCGAAGTTCTTCAAAACCATCTCTTGACACTCTCACAACTTAATTTAATTTCTTCTCTCTAAGCGATAAGACTTCGATTACTTGACTTACTACGTTTCGGTGTAAAATCGTGCTGGAAATCTTCTCGAATTAAGCACAAAAAAAAATAAAAAAAAAAAATCATTTCGGTTTATTACAGATATCAGCTATATTATCGTTACGTAAAGTCTTGAAATACAATGAAATTCTTACGTGCGTCACGTGATTTAACAAAAGCATTTGATTTTCTTTTTTTTTTATTGAATGTATAAAAAATCGTAACTATCCAAATGATAGCTAGCAGATAGTAGATACACGTAGTTCTCTAATTATACTTAGAGATGTTGACAAAAACACGGCCCGTTTATTAACAGCCGTCGGTTATTTGTCTCTTCTCTGTCTGTCTCTCTATGAAATGTTATTCTTTTTTTTTTTTTTGTATTTCTAAATTTTTACTATATAGTATTTGCCGAAGGCTGGGCCCAGTTTGTTGCCACTACGTCGCTATATGTATGGATAGTGTTGTTGTGGGGCTCGACTCGTCGAGCATTTCTAGCCACCAAGCAACAACTCACGTCTTCTCACTCTCCCCCAACTGTGCCCGAAACACAATTTACACAAATAATTTGATTATTTGTTTCGATCAAAGTGCAAAAATTTGAACTACGCCATAGCAAAATGTTAACTACTCACTGTAGAAAAGCGCAGTTAGAAATGAAATTAAAAATAAAAACAAAATAATGAATATTTAAGATTTTTGGATTATTTTCGATAAGTTCGTTAAGCAATGGAACAGAAATCTTATAAAAAGTACTTGTTTCTCTATTGGCGCCAGCTATTGGTAGGTACATGCGAGAATGTGGATAGGTTCCTGCTTCCAATATACAAAACTTGATGAAAATGTTTCAAAATTTTATGACAAACAACTGCAAGCAAAGTTAAGCTGCTAAAATACCCATACCATTTGAGTAACAGTCGGAAAATGCTTCCCTATCAGAGTAAATTTTAAGATCTCTTTTGTGGCTTGCCAAAAATAAATTCAGCAAAACGTTTCGAATGATAAGACTGAGAATTAACATTTTCGAGCGATTTAAAAGTTTTCAAAAAGTTCGATAAGCAGTCGGTAAGTTTAAAATTTAAAAAAAAAGCGGGAATTCATAAAATATATGCCGAAATCTTTAAATATTAAATAGTTACAAAGTCCATTAAATGCATTTTGAAAAACGATAACGACAAATTATGAACAGCTGCACAAAGACTTAAAACAACAAAATCGATTGCTTTGGAGGGAGTTTTATTTTAAGACGTAGGACATGACAGACAGAGAAGTAAACTCAAATTCAATGACCTCCAAATTTCTAAGTAGTCTTAGAACAGTTGGAATCTCCGAAAACGTTTCTAGTACTTGGAAGAAGTCAATTATTATCAAAATCCCAAAAAAAAAAAAAATTAACAAGAGAAGAGGTATCTCTGATAAGAACAATTATGAACATTTTTAGACCAGATTACTATAAACAGAATCGCAGAGCCATTGAAGAAGCTGTTAAGAAATAATCTAGCGGGTTTTGGACCGGATAGATCTTTGCATAAATACCCTACACATAATAACTGAACAAACTGCTGAGTTTAATGCTACACTGTATGTAGCCTTCATGGACTATTAAAAGACATTTGATAATTCAAATATGTAAAAATTTCTCGAATGGGATTGAAAATCAAAGAGAATACAGTAAGGGAAATACGAAAATTTACATAAAAAACGGAACAACTATTCTTAGTATGTCCATATACATAATTCGAGCTAAAACCTTGAAAAATAAATAATAATTCAAGCATTGAAAGTCCAAGGTTTATAGTAAAAGGAAAGACAAATCTGTTAACAAAATCGGGAAACTCTGGCGCTTCATATGTAAAAATGAAAATCCAAATTAAAAAGAGTTAAAGAAAGAGTGCGACGAAAAGAAAATAATTCTTAAGTAAAACAGAAAGTGAATAATTATCGAACAATATATAAGGTAAAGAAGACGAGCATCCCTTGTAGCAAGTTGTGAGACTGCCAGAGGCGACAAAAGCACCGTCTCAGACACTCAGGCTAAAAAGCCATACCCTGGTACTAGATTGGAAAACCCTAAACAAATGAAAATATACAATAATTCAAAATATGTAAGAATTTCTCGAATGGGATTGAAAATCAAAGAGAAATTAGTAAAGTGAACAACGATTCTTTGGCAGAATTTGGGAAAAATTTTCCCCATTGTTGATATACAAATATTAAGAGCTTATCTGGCACGCGCTTAAGGCTTAAGGAGTCCCACAAAAAAAAATTATTAATTTCATGCTTTGAGAACATTGAAGTTCTGCCATAGACTTTCCTACTAACATGCTCAGATATTTCCAGAAAGTTACACAAAACAAAAAAGCTTTAGGACAACCTTTTTAATAAAAACAAATTATCCCAAGCTAAGGAGTATTTTCTACCTGTGTCATTTTTCGAAAAGTCGAGTTCATAATAATAACTAAATATTGCTACCACGAAAGAGAGCTGAATCATGGTTCGATAGTTTACATTTTTATGAAATTAATTTAAAAATTATTTTATTTAAAAAACAATCCGTTCGTTTGAAACGAATTTTTAAGTAAAATTTCGACTTTAGTAACTGCAGCCTGAATCTCTTACTTAGAAATCTTGAATTGTTTCGGAATAGTTTGTGTAATCTGTAATAATCTGAATTGCAGCTTATTGGGGATTATAAGAGTTACGATTACTAGGCTTTTTAAATCTCGTATAATCTATAGCTTAAATTCCAAGCACCAATCCATTTTGATATCGGTTAAGGAAATTTCCAAAAATTAAGCTAAACTTACTTAATTTCGATCGCATAAAGTGCATCATGATTGCTGTAATTCCTCAGTTATTTTTATACAAAATTTTTCCATGTTCGTGTAAGAATCTAACACAAGAGCAATCTCAGTCTGCCATAAACTAAACACCTCAAAGATCTTGCTTAGTATACGCGTAGAATTATGGGATTTTGAGACCACAGCCGATGTAAGTAGAATTTAGAAGTTGACTGTAAATCAGGAGCATTGAGATAGCTGAACCAATAGCTGTCCGAAGAGAACATAGATCTATAGATTTTAACTGACTCTAATATCTCTGAATACCAGAGATTTACTTCGGCCAATAGCATATAGTTACTAGCTATGACAGTTCTAGAGAAATAAAGTAGTGCCGCGGGATGGAATCGAGATGACCACTATTATGCGCCTCAGCGACGTTACATGATGCAGGATCGAAGAACGCTCAGATGCCATACACACACCTCAGAAGGTATAAAAACTAAACCGCAATGTTGTTAGTAAGGATTTGGAAGAAAATAAAGCGTCAAGCTTCTATCTTACGCTGAAACTGTTCAGAAAAATTATTGTAATTCGAAACTCGTTAATATCTTATTAAATTTATAATTAAATTTTATAATTATATCGATTTGCGTGAGTTTTTCTTCTGATGTTGGGATGGCTGCTTCAAGCAGCAAATTGGGGCTTCGACAACGTCGCAACACAACCCAGTCATAGTAAGTCTGATCTAAAAATTCATGCAGCTATAACTTTCGACTTTATTCTTTTTCCTCGGTAACATCTCCATTGCATATACTTCCCACATTCCCAAAATTTGAAAATTTACAGGAAACTTTGCTAAATATTTTATGTTTTCTGAAAATATAGTTATGCAAGCCACTAACATCTATGAGATCTAGATGGGACTCGAGTGACTTCTAGGTGTTTAACTATATACTAATGTTTCAATTTTTCCCAATATTTTCAAGAACCCCTGCAAGACAGAAGCTAAAAGCTGCTTAAATAATGGACCCAACTATATTCAAAACCCATATAAATTCTGAAAAAAACAAAACATTTTTTCAATTACCAGAAATTTCTTCAACAATAACTTTGCACAAAAAAGCAAAAAAAAAAAACGTTACCCAGAACCCAGTCGTGCCCATCGCTGCCCATTTGAAAAATGCACGACGTAATATTTCCAGCTTGCAAAGACTGCTTATTAGACGTCGCCCCAAGTAAGCAAATTGACATTACAGCCCATACAAATTATCTTTGCCGTCTCCATTTAAAACTCACGCAAGTTGACAGAATGCAACCAGTATGCGCCTCACTGGTCCCGGGTCCCGGCCCAGAATGTGGCATGTATCTGCTAGTTATAGAGAATCGAACGACCGACCGAACGAACGAACGAACGAACGAACAAGCCTTTCAAGAACAATAATACGTCAGCAAAGCTATTGCAGTTAATATTGCTAATAACAATCATAGACCCAGTCAGTCAGTATCGATAGACGACTGCAAATACGGGGAGTGGACCGTCTGTCTGCCTTGTGCCATTGTGTTCGATTATAACGAGAATTTTGCTATTATCATACAATTCTTGGCGCTGTTGGGTTCAAGGCAAACGTTACGAAAGACCCTACACAAGAGGCGCTTTAATATTTTGCCACATTTTGTGAAAATATTAAGACAAAGAGCAAAATTTCAACGTCGTTTATGCTTGAAGTTTTCAAGTCGAAGCTTGTTTAATTATAATTTGCGATATTAATTATTAAATTTTGCGTAACGGTGTCGACCGGTGCCAGTTGATTGAACCGCCTCTTGCTGACGTCACAACGTTTGCAGGCCCTACCTAAGATTGCCTGAGAAAATGTCATAAAACTTTGGAGTATTATGTGAAATGTAAGAGCAGCAACTTGGTTGTTGCTTTTGGCAAATTATTGTGGAACATCATCACTCAAAGCTGAACTATTGGATTGCCCAAAAAGTAATTGCGGATTTTTTAAAAGAAAGTAAATGCATTTTCAATAAAACTTAGAATGAACTTTAATTAAATTTATAATTGCCATTTTGTTCGATAACCTTTTGCCACTTTCCCGGCAAATTTAGTATTCCACGCTCATAGAACTTCTGGCCTTTATCTGCAAAAAACTGAACCAAGTACGATTCTATAGCCTCATTATTGCCGAAAGTTTTACCATTTAAGGAGTTCTGCAAAGATCGAAATAAATGGTAGTCTGATGGTGCAAGGTCAGGGCTACATGGTGGATGCATTAAAAGTTCCCAGCCAAGCTCACTCAGTTTTTGGCGAGTGTCCAAAGATGTGTGCGGTCTAGCGTCGTGCTGTTGGAATATGACACCTTTACGATTGACCAATTCTGGTCGCTTCTCCTTAATGGCTGTATTCAATTTGTCCAATTGTTGACAGTAAACATCCGAATTAATCGTTTGGTTCCTTGGAGGCAGCTCAAAATATACCACACCCTTCCAATCCCACCAAACGACAGCATTTTTTCTAAAGCAAGCTAAAGGTAACAGCTGATAACTGACAGAAGAAAGAATGCAACTACACAGTCACAAGCCGTTGAAAAAATTTGTCAACGCCGACTATATGAAAAATCCGCAATTACTTTTTGGACAACCCAATATATTGGTAAGTAGAATATACTATTATGTTAGACTCACAAGGAATAGTCGTCGAACCCCAAAGCCAAGTACGCTCTGAATGTCTATGGAAGTTGCGTTAGTATGCAGTTACAGGTTAGATCACAGAAGAAGATACTCGATATCGCGCATATTGCTCCCATAAGGCTGTTTTGGGCAAAGTCAAAAAAATTCAGAGACTTTGGATTATATAATTTGGACTATAATTTGTATTTCAAACATGATATTAAAATCCAATTCAACAACCAACAGAAGTTCCAAAGCTCTAAGTCAAGAATTTCGTTCGTATAGTTCCAATATGGCATACCCTGTAGTACTGGTATGAAGAGTATACTGAAATTGTGCAGAAAATACATATATTTTGGTTTGGAACCCTCAATACCAACACTATCAGGAGTTGATTGAGTCCGTTCTACGGGGATTCAATTGGATTCCCAACATTCATTTGCCGTCCTACTCATGCAGACTTCGCCTTATAAAAACGACCTTCTCTAAATGATCGTAGAACATGCCACGGTGTGCTATTTTTGCAAAAGCTTTTACTCGGTCTCATTGACTCTAATGGGCCTACACTCCTTAACAAACTTTCTTTCATCATTCCTTCCAGAGTAACTCGTCATTTTCGACCTCTAGCATTAACTTTTGGTAGAACTAATTATGCGTTACACGATCCATTTCGTATCCTATGCGTAAATTAAAATAACCTCTATAATTTCCTCTCTTTTGAACGGTTAATTCAATTAATTTCTTTATCTATCTTATCTCATCTTGTTTCCCCAAATCGAGCTTATTTGACCAATCACGTACTATAAAAACCCAACTTGGTCAACGTTGTTCTTTGGGTTTCCACTTTGTTAAGCAATGTTTAAATTTTTATGTAACTTTTTGTTTTCAACTTTTATATTGTAAATCCAAATTCCTAACTAGTTCCAGCTGTGGGACGCATTAGTTTTATATTATATTTTCCTCGTTATTATTTAATATTTCTTAATCTTAAAATTTTTAACTTTTTTAATTTTAAGGTCAGCTGAACTCAGTTGTAGCCATATATTAATATATAAATAATAATATTGTTCGACAAGGATTCTATCTCAACTTTTATGTAATATCTATTCAGAACTAATATTCATTCAAGAGCCCATAAACCATCTCGAGAAAGACATCAAGATAAATGAAATATTTATAAACAACATTAGGTACGACACAGGCGACAAAACAATCATAGCTGATAGTAAAGATGATCTTTAATATCTTCTTGAAAAAAAAACATGATCATCACCATCAAAATTGGAACGAGTACCAAAGTTGTAGTCTTGGTTGCTGGCTAAATGAAGAGTAAAAATCAGATCAAGAAATTAAATGCCGGATCAACTTACGCATACGCTATATGTGGTCCATTCCACTTTATGGGCTGGAATTCTGGAGCTTAAAAATCCTAACAATGCATAGAATTGAAGCTTTTGAAATGTGCTGCTACAGACGTTTTCTAAAGATTCCTGGGACTAACAAAGTGTCAAATGTAGTGGTTCGAAGAAGATTGGGTAAAGATAGAAGAGAACTCCTAAAAATTGTTAAAACAAGTCACATCATGCGAGGTCCACAATATGAACTACTACAATTGATTGTCCAAGGTAGAATCGAAGGCAAACGTGACATCGGAAGAAAACAAATGTCTTTCGGCTAAGGAATATCTGACACTGGACTGGGCTCAAAAACGATTGCAGATTTGATATAGAGACTTCAAAAACATTATTTATAATATTTTGAAATTTTTTGTGATTGTAAAACATTCAATTTGTAAATAAACAATAGGTAAAGAAGATGCATCTATAAGAAGTAAAAGAACTAAAAGTCGAAAAATTTCCAAAGTTACTTAAACTATGCCCAGGGTGACTAGAGAAACAGATATATGAATTTCATACGTCTTTATGAGAAATTATAAGAGGTAGAGTAACATTTTAAAATATAAATATCCAAATGACAGCTTCCATCGCATTCGGCACTTTGCCGAACTCGTCAAAAATCCGTTGGCTATTTTAAATATCTCCCAGAGGAAAAATCGCTCAAAAAAATTATTTTTTTGCACAGACGAAATTGTACTTCGTTTGTTTTTCAGGATTTCAAGCCTTGTTACGTTTTTTTTTTTAAGTTTTAACAGCAAAACAGCACCAATAGGGTCAAACAGTTTTAAAAAAAGAGAAACGATTTTTCCACAAAATAAGTTTCATTTAGTTTATTTTTCAAGACTGCGCAACTAAGCTTTGTACATTGGAAAGATTATTTCATATTTTCAAACACTGTGTCAAAAATTTGTTTTATTTCACTTTTTTTTCAAGATCACTTGAGTAAATTCTTATATTCTCAAGCACTACCAAAGGCTCTCGAAATCGGTATATGAGTCAAAAAAGGATTTTTTGCGCAAAATTTTTAATATTACGTTTCTTAACTGGAAAGTTTTCTTTTACCTTGTCCAAGCTCTTTGTAAACTTAAATCAATGTACAGTGTCATATTATCTACCAAAAACTGCAATTTTCGTAAAAAAAGAAAAAAAAATTGGTATTATTTTACCCTTGAAAATGTCTAAGTATACTCGTAATTCATGAGGTGCTATAACTCCACCAATAAGGTTAACTACTCAAAAAAGTCAATTTTGGTACAAAATTTGTACAATTTCTGAATATATTGAATACTGCTTCCAAGACTTTTCAAAGATTAGCCCAAATTGCTTGAAAATATCATATGCCGTGTCTAAAAGCGGGATTTTTACAATCTGCGATTTCTTACGGCAATTGGAAGTTGTGATGTCATATCACATTAACCGTATACGGTCGAAAATTACGATTTTTATACAAAATTGGAAAGATTTAGGTATTTATAAAAATATCATTACCTAGTCAAACAATCAAACATCTTAAAAAGCTTTTGAACGAGTACCAAATGTTGATTTAATTCCAGAGAAGTGCCTCAAAACTGGAACGTGTACAACTTTAACGCAGACCATTTTTTAAGAAAAAAAAATATCCAAATGAAATTTAGTAAATAATATATCTTTGATGTTTCTATACAAAGAAATATACCAGCTGTATTTGTAATGAAGCAGTAGCGGATATCCCAAAAATATTTTATTCTTTTGTCGTACGTCTTGTTTGTTTAAAAAACCTATCACTTGGAGCGCTTAAACTAAGTCAACTACGATGGTATTATCGTTTTCGAAAGCAAACACTGTAAAACCACATTAAAAAGGCTATATTCTTTGAAAAGTACACGATCCACTAAGGAAATACATACCCAATAGCTCTAAGCTTGGGAATTTCATTTTTTTCAAGGACTGACTTTCTTCTTATGTCTGGTACGTTCTAAAATTCATTACAAGGGCGCGATGGTATTTTTCTATGTTTAAAGTCACACGCTGGTGAACTCCGGTAAAATGACAATATCCGTAGAGATAATGGGACGGGAAGATCGAAAAACAAATATCAAATGAGTCTTAGCATAGCCAAAACCGAGAATGCGCATAAGTAAATCCGAAAGGAGCCAAGACTATATCAGTTGTATCTTATTAATACTAGGGCCGCTCTGGGAAATCACTGTCTCAAGAGTTGCCTTTCTTCTTGATATGTTTTGTGTTTCTTCAAAAGTACATCGCTGATATTAAGATATTCGGCGGTGACAGCTGGAAAACCCCGTCAAAAATGATAGTAACGCTCAAAGTTCCATTAAGATATCGTACAACGGCCAGTTCAAAAAACACATGGATCGTAGAAAGCCAACATCAAGTGTGTCTCAGCAATGACATGATTCAAAGTCGAAACGCTAAGATCGCAAGCCTAAACCTTAGAAGAAGCATAAGTGAAAGAGTGACTATTCTAGATAATCACTCTCTTAGGGATTGTCAATTTTACGTCGTAAGGGAACTTATTAACTTCAATAACTTCAAAAGCGTTAGTGAAACCACTCTGCTTTAATCAATCGCGTGGTTAGGGTCTTCAAAACCCAGTAAATGGACAAGTGCCATACAATGCAGCTATATAGCTCATGTTATCTTGCCAGGATGTAATTAAGAACAGGCAAGCATCACGCAGATTAAGTGATCTTAGTAAGCAAAAGTGTTGTAGAGACCTCTCGAACGGTTCTTATATAAGGCGTGTAAGTTGAAAATTGCCAATTTGAATGATAGATGTCGCTAGCAGTATGCATACATTTCTTTGAATTTGGTATACGTGTCATTCCTTGCTGTTGACCATAATCTTCAAAAGCACAAAGGGCACATTTCATCAAAATAACAACGTCCTGCGTCGTCAACCACAGTAAACATATCGAATTTTGTTCCAAGTAAATTGCATTTCCGGAATTCGTTGATTTTCTTATTTCAACATCAAACAACGGTTTGCGAGAAAAAATCTTTCCTGCATCAATCTGTCACGGAGGGACTAAGAATAGATATATTAGTAGTATTTCGAGAATCCGAAACGAAAAAAAAGCATGGCTTTCGGCCTGGCGAGGTTGGCCCATTGACTGCCAAGCCAAATCGCTTTGGCCGTGGACCATGCTCTGGTCGCAACAGTCTAAGGATCGCTATAGATAAGAAATCATCAATTTAAATAATAATTTGACAGAAAATCGGCCCAAAGTTATCTTGTAACATGATGACGCGCCGGCTCATATAGCTCAATTGGTGAAAGACACGCAGGTGAAAGTATTATTTGGGAAATATTGTTCCCCCGCCTTGCACTCCAAACCCCGTCCGATTATGATCTTTTTGCAGTAATAAGACACTCACTTGCAGAGCAGCGCTACGCCAATTTTGAAGTAGTCGAAAAAGGGCTTATTGACTTCTTCGCCTCAAAAAATAAGGAAAAAACGTTTTCATGGGATGGCATTCATAATTTACCACAACGGTGGGATTTGACAAATAAAAGTTTGCATGATCGCCTGAAAATTCAGTGTCTTATTTATCGAAAAAACCGGCAAATCCCTGGTATAGCGCAAAAGCATGGATTGTGTCGCGAATGCGTGCAGCTGCGGTTGAGCTGTATGAGTGAAAAATTCTTCGCAAAATCTTCGGACACTTTCGGATTGTGGATGAGAGTCGCATTCCAATGAACCAACTCTCTGAGCTCTACAACGACATGCTTGTTGTCCAGCTTCTTACGACACAACGTTGCTCCAACGAAGAGTGTATTCAATGCGAAAGCCGACGACCGCAGAAGAAGGGAACGATTAAAGCTACGATGGAAGGATCAAGTGAAGGAGTAGCTAACTCCAGGAGAAAGCGGGCGATATGCAGTGGTGCCTGAGATCGTTTGGAACCCCTTAACGGCTTGTAATGCCCCAGATGTCTTCCATTTACAAGGCAGATGTTGCAACCTTTTAGAAATTCTCTATCTTTTTAAAATGGGTTCTACAGAAGGTCATCAGAAGCCAATTTTGGCGCACAAAGCTTATCCCAAAACTGCTACAACCTAGCTGAGTAATTATTGCTACTAAAAGTATATATTTTTTCGAACTAATTAAGTGTAAATCAGAAAGCAGCTGTCAAGACGACAGCTGGCTTAAATTAACTGTACTTGTTTGTATTAGGCTTGTTGCCAAGTTTCACCAAGTGAAAAACCAGTTACTCTTTTTTTGGGGGGGTATTTCGGCCTATTTTCATTTTGTTCCAGTAAAAAAACGTTAATAATAATGCTTCAAAAGAGGCAAACAGCGTCGTCGATGACAGTTTTCTTTTTTTTTTTTTGCCTTTGCTTCATTGTAGTAATTTTTCATTATAATTTTAAGCTATATCATCATTGCATGATCGTTCGTTCGCTCGTTCGGTCAATAGATATTTCTTGTTTTCAATTGTTGTTGTGGTTGTTGCTGCACATTGACATTAAATTCCATTACGTTGCGACTTTTCTATGGCCAACACAGCCACAACCACAACAACAACCAACAATATTTCTATGATAATAATTTTCTAAGGTCAAAACGCAATGCAATTGCAAAACGTTTCTTAGAATTGGCTCAGACCCCGGACATACAGAGAGCGAGAGCGAGAGAGAGAAAGAGTGAGTGGGAGAGAGAGAGAGAGCGCGCGCCGCTGTCGTCATTATTGGACATCAAAACTGTCGTAGTATTCAGATGTCTATTACTGAGCAATGTCTGGAACTGAAACTGGCCGCTTGTTACAGGTTGGGGTTGTGGGGTTGCTACTTTTGGTATAATTATTGCTCAGCCGCTGTCCGGAAATTCCGCCATAGAGAACGCAATGCAAATCTTAACGAAAACAAACCCTCGATGTATGACGTCGGTTATATTCTACAAATTGAAAAACAATATATCAATATGTTATGGCACAAACTTAAGTTAATCGTCATCGTTGCAGAGTCTGGTCGAGTTTAGCTAACTCGCTGTTCGCTGTACGTGCGGTGAGTCCCCGCGTATAGAAAATCCAAAGCAGCCGGTTTATTATTAATTATAAAAACACTCGATGCCATAATTATTAAACAGAGCAAAAGCGCAAAGGCGTTTTCTAGCCCATTAAATATACAAATTTATTTTGGCTCAATAGAATATCAATTGGAATTATATGATCGCGGTAATTTTAAAATGGCACGAGATGATTTTCTTTTTTTATTACAAACTTTTTTTTCAAGTTGCAGCACACATAGAATTTATAATAATAATAAATGTTATTGGCTTAGTTTCATTTATATGTTCGAAGAACTAGAAAACGTTTTTTGGCAAGAACGTCCACAGAGCACACAACCAATTTAAGCTGGGAAAAAATGGAACTCGCAAAAGAAATGACATTCCCTTAAAAATGCTCTCGCACATGAATATTGCTATATTTGGTAGACGGCAGCTATTATTTTATGCTACATACCAAATAAAGGGTGTTTTTTTTTCAAGCTATAGAACTTTAGGTTGGCATTACGGTTCAAGTTGGCGACCGATTCAACAGCTGTCAAGTGATTTATTCTCAGTTGGGTTTGGCACTTCATCATGAATAGACTCACGCCTGCAGAACTCTTGCAATTTTATTTCGAAAATAATAGTTTTTTGCGAAATACGCATCGCGCACTACGTCCATTTTATCGTCGATCAAATCGGCAATCGCATCCCCAGAGACACCGTACGGTGCGTACAGAAGAATCTACTGCTGCTGTAGAGCGTAGCATTGAGGAAGACCCGAATGAGTACATCCGCCATCGAGCACAGGTACAGCATCTCTGCCCAGCCACTTTATGGAAGATTTTGTTGAAGGATCTTGTTTTGCGTACTTACAAAATTCAACCCGTGCAAGAATTGAAACCAAACGATGATCAAGCAAGGCGTAGATTTGTCGAATTGGCCCAAAACGAGATTGTCGTTGCTCCCGATTTTCATAAGCGAATTTTGTTCAGAGATGAGGGGCACTTCTGCTTGAATGGCTACGTCAACAAACAAAACTGCCGCATTTGGAGTGAAGCTAATCCTCATCCAGAAAACTGACTGTTTGGTGCACTTAATGGGCTGGTGGAATCATTGATCCGTACTACTTCAAAAACGCTGATGGCCAGCACGTTACAGTCAATGGTGATCGGTATAGAGCCAAGATTACTTATTATTTCTTTGCTGAATTGAATAACCATAAAGTCCAGGAGCTGTGGTTCCAACAAGACGGCGCAACATGTCACACAGCTGCTGCCACAATCGATATTTGGAAAGAAACGTTTAGTGACCGCCTAATTTCACGTTTTGGCCTCCAAGATCTTGTGATTTAACACAGCTAATCTACGTTCTGTGGGGCTATGTAAAGTCATTGATATATGCGGATACGCCAGAAACGCTTAACCATTTGGAAGATAACATTCACCGTGTTATTGCCAATATACGGCCAAAAATTTTGCAAAAAATCAACGAAAATTGCACATCCAGATTGTACTAAATCCGTACCAGTCGTGGCGTTCACATGCCAGAAGTCATACTTAAAATCTAATGCCACAAGATTATCTTTCGGATAAATAAAATTCATCGTCGTTTTAATGCAAGTTCTAGACCTCTAAAAAAAAACACCCTTTACAACCAGCCATCAACTGATTTCTTTCAGATCTTGGTTCAAACAAAAATTAATGTATAGATAATTATAATAAAATCGTGTTCTATGATATTGTAAACACAACAGGTAACCTTAAAAAAAATGAATCTTTTGAAATCCAAGCCAAACATAAACCTAAGCAAGCTTAAGCAAAGTTAACTTTGCTTTGTTTGTCACTCCCAAACGTTCAGTATCAATCTGAAATTGTAATTATAACTTACGAATCTTACAATATATTTCAAACGAAAATATATTATATTTTAATAAATAAAAATCTGGACAAAAAAACCTTGAAGAAACAAAAACAAGTAAAAATGGTTCCTGTTGGATGTGCAGAAATTCCAGTTGGTCCACAAATAGAGGACACAGCTGCACGTGTCAAAAAATTGGAGCAAGCCATGCAGGATATGAGAAATGTTAAGTTACTGAAATTTATTGGCAGCATTAAGAAAAAGTTGGAGAAAAAGAAAACTTTCCGAATGGCATATTTACGCTAATAAGGCTGACGTACACATGACACCATCGTCATCAGCTTCATCGGTAGAACAGAATTTTAATCGAAATCCCAAAACATGCTCTGGGTCAGAAAGTTGGCACCCCTTGCTGCAGACTATTGACAATGGATGTGGATATGAAACTCTATTTTAAATTGCTTGATGGTTTTATCGATAGGGCTGATGACGATCCAATATTAAATACATATTTTGTTTTAAATCTAAAGAATGTCAATTAAAAACCATAATTGAAATAAGTATGTTTTATTTAAGCGGATAAGCTGTTCTTCTGAAACTGATATTTCTAGCAGATCTTTATGATAATGTCGCTTTCACATGTGCTTCCCGTACAATTCGCATTGCATATAAATCTGAACCTTTGAATTCTACATTTGGGGCGTTAAAAGATGTTGATTTGAGGACAAGTTTTAGATGTCCAAACAATCCACTTTTTTTCCCAACTTCACATAACCCATTTTTAATTATTTGAACCTACGCTTCCTCTTCTTGTTAATCTATTCTCGCTTTCTATGTCTAACTCTATCATTCCTTCGGTTTGTTTTTTTTTTGTAAAAATTTAACTTTATTGAAAATTTTAACTTTTATTTTAAAGTTTCTAGCCTTCGTTTTGCATCAGATTTCTTCTTTTGTTCTGAAAGTTATCTTTTCTTCTTCAGTTACCTTTACATTTTTTTAGCCATCTCTCCAAATAACTTATATTTATATTTATTTGGTCATGTTTCAAATGTTTTCTGTCTCCGATTTCAGAATAACAATTTCCAAGTTTGAAAATGAACTTCAATGGGACAAATCTTAAAAAAAAAAAAGCAAGCGAAGTCAGTCGCCAGGATTCACGCGTTTAGAGTTCATAATCATCAAGTTCATAGCTGCTGACCTCAGACAGCGTGAGGAAGATACTTAAAAACAATTAGGAATGCAAAAGATTAGGGAACCAGTTAAAGTCTTTTAATTTAATTATTTACTTTTATATTATAAGTCCAGAAAGGATCGCTTGTTTGTTGAAAAGTTAGTGTTTCCGCTTACTGATGGCTAGGTTTTGCAAATTGCATTCCCATATGAAAAACACCTTTTATTCTTCTTCTGTTTTACCACAAAATCATCTGCAACACGATTTTGAATTGAATTTTTGATTCTTGAGCTTAATACATTCTTAATACCGATTTTGCAAACATCATCGATGGAAGTCCATCTAAATTCGAAATAGTCCGTAACAGCATTGAATGTCATTCATGTCAATTTTTGAAAATATTCTGCTAGAAAAAGCAAGAAAAAATAAATAATATAATATTGTACATTGCATTTTATTTTTTTTTTTTAGAAACAAATTGTACAACAAATTTTTATTAAAAAAAAATGCGAAAGTAATGTAGTTCAAATTTGCGGGCTTGGTTGCTTCGGTTCTGCTGGGATTGTGTATCTTCAAAGACGAATTTTCTCTAAAAACAGAAAGTACTAGCTCCATCGGGGAAAAGTTGCCTCAAATACTCGAAGGCTGTGCTAACATTGTACTAGAGGAACGACAGTGGCTTCGGATTCACTCCAGCATGAATCCCAATACAAAAATATTATGTTTTCAATTTTTTGCTTATGGAGAAATAAGTATTTGTAACTTGAATCGAGAAGGCTTTGAAATACACATAATTTTCCCTTTATTATGAGTTCAAGATTTCAGCAAGTCAGTATACAAAAGTATATCGTAGAGTAAACATCTCAAAATATCAAAATTTATTCGAAGAAAAAAAGTCTATTATAAAATTTTCAAAATAAAATATTTTACTTGCAAAGTAAATATTTCAAATAGCTTATAGCGATATACCATTAGGACCTTGGCAGGTTACAGGTAAGTTGATCGAGATTGTGCAAAAGAGCATCAACAGTGTCACCTCTTCTAAATGTAGGCGGCGGTCATATCCTAGAGTTCCAACAATTCTAGAGGAAAAACTGGTACCCAAGCGCGTATCGACGAAATCTACAACAAAATGTCTGCTAAAGTTGGAAATCATGACCTGGTGTCGGATGATAAATCGGCTACCAAAGAATTCGTGATCGCTCAGGTCCTTGAGCTTGTTGACAATGCTGTCAAAGATATTGGGAATAAGGGCGACAGCTCACCAATCAACAATGATGATAAATTAAGCAAACTACTTTTGGAACTAACCAATAATCAGGTTAAACCACAAAAACCATAAACTAAATCCTATCTAAATCCAGCAAAGCCATATCCGCATCACAACCTTATGTCATTATTAAACATGTTTAAATTTCAAGACAATACTACAGCTTAGCCATATATCAGATATCAGATATCAGAACCTATTGCAATTATTAAACATGTAACTACAACAATACCGAATTTAATAAAGATGTAAGGTTTACTCGGAGTTTTGGATTCATCCGCTACGACTTATCACTGAATTTATTTGTTCTTATTTGGATAAAATGGCGTAGGGCCAAGAATTGACTATATCATCGATGCAGTGACGCTTGTGGATTGTCTTCGAGTTTCTTGTTAATAACTGAGAAATTATTCATGTTCCCAATATTATATAGAAAAATAAGTCTTCATTGGCATAGCGATATTGTTTGAGGAAAATTAGTTTTATTCTGCAGTTCCAATTTTTTAATGATAGCAACTCCGATTTTATTTAATTTTGACATTACTCATTTTGCTCATTTGCTCGTGTGATTTTTCTTCATTTAATAGAAAATCGCAGAAGAGTTTTATACCAACGTGAATTCCTTATATGCAAGACATGGATCTTTTTGAAGTCGTTTTATGTTTAGATTGGGTCGGAAAAGAAAAAGCATTAACAATGTTATAAAAATAAATTATTTATACTGCTTCAAGGAGCTTAAGGTTTCAACAGAGGACTTCCACCTGTCCCTATCTCTAGAAATAGCTCAAAGCTCGTTAAACGAATTGGCAGTTGCCTTGTGAACCGTTCAAAATTTTTAAAATTAAAGAAATTCGACTGAAAACATTCGATTTCAAAATGATTTGAAATAATTGTTTTCCGAGGCAGCACATTATGCTTGCCTACTCAAAGGTCTACCTTTTCTAAGAAAATTATCATCAGTTCCATACCTTTATCTGAAAACAATTTTTGGAAAATTTTTGGATAATATAGTTTATCTTGTAATATTCATATGGTAGACAGAAATAAAAGCAAAGATCTTCTACTGCAACTATGTGGAAGATTGATGTAATGTTCGATGTCTGCTATTTTTTAAGATAAAATCAATACTGACTTTAGTACATGTAAAAAAATTTCCCAAATAATTTTAACCAAGCAGACAAGGGTAAGGTATACGAAGCGTCTCCAAAAGCCTCTCTACACAACTGTCAACCTCAACCCTTCCGTGGTATCCACTGTTTTTACAATGGCAACCAAGTGCTCAGCGGTATATCTGAACTCCCCAACAGTATTACAGGGGAAAGACTGTATTACAAAACGGGAAGTTCGGACAAGTTCGGAGGACTAATCTCAAATACTCACGCGAAAGCAGCAGTCCAACGACCGAACTCTGCTTCAATCTGCTATTGCGTCTGAAAAACTTTACGATTCGTGTATTCAAAAGAAGATCGTTTTTGATTATAATAAATACCCCGTCAATTTCGTAAAGAGTTGAAAACACATAGCCATAAGAATATCTGTTAAAATAAGCAAGTACCTGCAATGAAAGAGAAAAGAAAAAGTAAGATTAGAAATTTTGTAAATTTAAAGAAATTTCAAGCTGATTAAGGGAGAAAAAATGGGACAATGATGACAGAGCAAAATCCACCAAAGCGTGGACCGTGCGGCTTGTTTTGTATTTCAAATGCAACAGTTTTGCTTAAAAAAACATAAATATAAATTCGAAAAAATGATTTTATGACCGCATAAGAGGTAATCTCTATAATATATTGTACAACTTACATAACGAATTTGTTTGAATTAACCAAAAAATAATAATAATCCCAAACACCAAATGAACAACCCTTTATATAGGCAGTTTCGAAATTTATTTTCAAATCTCTGTTTTATTTTAAAAGCTTTGTATGAATTTTAAAATTTTTTTTGAACGGGAACACAGAGAATATTCAAGAAGTTTAACCGATTTTGATTCAATCCAGAAACAACAAAAAACTACTGAGTGCCGAGACAAACCATTGAACTAAACGTTACTTAATTTTTAGCACTAAACGAACCACCCTCTATTTGATATTTCTACAAATAACTTGTAAGTTTTTAAAAGATTTGAAAAATAAATTAAAATGAAATAATTTCTAGGCTATAAGAAATATAAGTTTTTGTCTAAGCAATCCCACATAATTTCTCGTATTGTAACAACTTGCAAACTTAAGAGGCAACTTTTTTTCGTTAATTATGCTATTTTCGTCGAAATTGCAAATGATGCCTTGCTCTATAAATAGCCAACGATAAGAGAAACTTCTGAAGATAACAGCGTTTATACGAATTTCTACCAAAGACCTTCACAGACTGCAGCTGCAGATTATATCGTTTGGCAAGTCAATCTCGAGTCATTTTATTTGATTGTCTGGGACAATATAATTTTTGGGCCAACGACACACCTATGGGGCATTATCATATATTTTCGCAAACAGAGAGATACCCTGCAGCAGCGAGAGCAGCTCATTTGGGGCTACCTACCTGAAGGTACTCCCCAAAAATAAAAATTATTTAAACAGAACTCATTTAACGGTGTCAGAGAGTCAATGACCAACTTTTTTTCTTTTTTCTTAATTTGTTTAAGTTTTTTGATTGCATTTTATGGTTGTTATTGTTTTTTATCGAGTCCAAAGTAATGCAATTAATAAAAGAGAATTTAAGCAAGAAACAAAGAGCTAAGGTGCTGCCTATCGAGATATTCCATAAAATATTTGTAATATGACAAACTTTGAGTGCAGGACAATATAAAATTGCAAGCAAAAGTATAATCTATCCCAGAAGTTTCGTCAAAAAGAAATAAACAAATAAATAAACAATTTTAATCATTTTGTTTGTAGAAAAGAAAAAAAAACGCAAATAAAAGAATTGAAATAAATGTTGCCGTGGGGGGGACGCTCTTAACTGTCTACGAGTCTAGACAAATGGAAATGGATTTCGTTGTCGACAACAACAAATTAATTGAGGTGGGCCCACAAAAAAAAAAAAAAAAACTTAACAATACATTTTATTTTTTTAAGTGATTGCCATTGAAATTCGGTGAAAGCAAAGCCAACGAAAGAGAAAGAGAGTGCAAGCGCTATAAGGTAGGGTATATTCAGGGACGTAATCGAGAAAACTACAAAACTACAGGGGCTGTGTGAGTAAATTTGTTGCATGATATTGAAGTAATAAGTGCAGTGCAACAGCAATTTTTAAGAGTACAAATACTTAAATTTTTAATTGTACAATTCTTAGAGTATTCTAGAAGTTTTTAAGTCGCAGAAAATATAAATTGCGGGGTTTGTTTTGCTGTTTTGTTTGTGTGCCAAACGTATTGAATAACCTATTGAACTATAAACTTTCTGTGTGCACTGCCATATTCCAGTAATTGCAAAAAAAAAAACACTCTTTTAGTAGAGCTAAATTAGTAATAATGCTCAAGTTCTTCGAAATAAATTTGATTGTTCAGTAATTTTGGCGTTTATCCTTATGGAAATTAGTCAAGCGATTTTGGTCAAAAATTTCTCACAATACTCTGAAATCGCAGAACTTAGTGAAATCAAGTCCTCTTACGATTATCCTTATGGGTATCGGAATCAAACGATTTTGTTCAACATTTTCTGGCAATACCTAGAAAGCGCACAACTTAGCGAAATTTTGTTTTCTTCCGATTATACTTATGGGATTCGGAATAAAACTCTAAAGCCCACAAAATGTTGAGGTACCGAATGTTGAGCTACCGAATGTTGAGCTACCGAATGTTGAGGTACAGGAAGTGCAGGGAAGCAGGTGTCAAAGAAAACCTGGAACTCCACTTATGCAACTGCCCCGCCCCCTGCACCTCTAGAACTAACTGCCTAGTCACACCAATGCTTGACTCGCTTGCAGAGACAGCTCGAAGGCCACACCAGAGACTGTGAGCTTTCGCGAAACACACGCGCATAGTGACCGACTAACTCATCCATGACCACGACGCACTGTCGACAAACTCCGGCAAACCCTGACAACTCCCGTAGACGGGCACAATATCAAAAACGGTTTTAGAAATTATGATAAAAGCCGAAGAAGCGTCTACATGCACACAATCAACTGCTGAGAAGAGCTACTTATTTGCTGCAAGCACAGGGAGTTCTCCAAAGGCATGCGCTTCATAAGATAAAAATCCAGGGCGAGATTACTTCTAGAGTTCATAAAGCCGCCAAAGAATTTCAACTAAAACTTAAAAAAAACAATAGCCGCTGGTGCATACAGTTCAGCTGGGGTTTTAAATGCAGACGAAACTGATCTTTTTGGAAAAAATGATGTCCAGAAGAACATATCTGGCCAAATCGCAAAAAAATGCTGGTTGTTTTGAAAAAATTAAGTAAGATCGAGTCACATTTTTATTTTGCGGTAACACTTCTGCAGATCGGATGTTGATGTTGTTGTAGCTGTCTCGGTGCACCAACTACAGTTTGGACTTTTGAAACAGAGGGGAGTTGGCAGTCCTTAGACCTGCGTCGATACCGGTTTGTAGAACCGATTGCCGTGGGAAACGGGAGATTGGATGCCAAAGCCGCTGCTTATCAATCGTGCTCTTCAACCTCGAGCTATGAAAGCTGTCGATTTTGATAGATTACCAGTTAATTAGATTGGCCCGTGAAAAAGCACGGATGCCAACTGCAGGTTTCACAGAATGGTTCATTTAAACTTCTACAGTGATCTGATTATAGGTAACTTATCTGCAGTTATCAAAATAGCTTTGGTACAGCCAGAAACGTTTACTTTGAAACCTTTTTTGACTTTATAACTAATGTTCCGATTAATGTATGAACATTTTTGAAAATTTAAAAACTATTATGTCTACCCAAACTATAATTATTTAATGTTAAGATTGTTTTAAATAAAAACATTCAGTTTTGTACAACAAAAGCAGACTCGGAGCTCGAAGTTCGGGAGCACACGATTTTTGCATATTCTGTACCGCTTTATTGCAAAAGAATTAGTTGTATTGCCTAAGCACTCATAAAACAAGAAAATCCGACTTTATTGAACGAGTCGCCCAATTTAATAGAGTCTAGCGATTTTAATATAACTTGGTACCGGAAACTTAGGGTAGGGAACCAATAAACATGTTCAGAGTGAGAAATATTATATTCAAAAACAAATTAAATACCATTAATTTCATGAAAAAAAAAAACATTTTTTTTATTGTTTTGAGAGCTATGTGGTACAGTCAACCGATACCAAAATACTTATATATTTCGAGTTTTTTAGGATTAAGATTATTAAGAATTTAGTACAGAACTCGAATTTTTTTTAACCGATGGAACATATGGAAAGTAACTATATGATATATTGTAGTTAAGCGATTTTGATCAAACATCGTACAGAACTTGGAAATACTAAACTCATCTTTGATTTTTGTGCGAATTGCGCTATAAAAGCTTTTTAATAAAATCCACCCATTTTGTTCGAAATCTACGCAGTGTTTGCGAAAACTCACAACTATAATTTAGAGTGGGTGAGGTATATTGCCTCAGCACCCCTAAACCAATTAAGGGAATTTTTTAAGATCTATTTTAAACGAATTTGAGGCAGTGATTGAAGAGACAGACGCTTATCAACCGTTAGTAAGGATAAATTGAGACAGCAACTAAAAGCAATTATCGAATTTTTTGAGGAATGATTTATATGATACTTAAACGTTTTTAATAAATTTATAATGTGCTTGGGAACACCGAAATCTCTTGTAAAACTGTAAAAATGAAGGATAAATTGGAAAACAACCGAAATTCAATGAATTTAGTGATAAAATGCATTTTTTAACAGTTTTTCCGTTTGGAGCTATATGATATATACTTTAAAAATTTTAACACAGCAACACAACAACAACTATTGGATGCCGAATTTGATTATAATAAATAATCGAATTGTTCATCCAAAACTTTTTGCTACTTTTTTTCAGTTGGTGCAAAACATCTCTACGTGAGCTATATCATATACCACCGATATCAATGAACTAAAATAGTCTGACGTTTCCTCAGTTAAAGTTTTTTCTAATTTGCAATAGCACTTACCAACTTCTAGATCTACACATAGGGGGACAGACCAAGTTTAACCACTTTTTTAGTTACGATTTTTTATAATGTTGGAAGGTCTCCGACTGGCTTTTATGCGTCTGGACTTTATGAAATTTGCTTTAGAAGTGAAACTATAATCTCTTCTGAACTATCAAAATTTCTGAACCTAATAAATCATTCTTTACACATCCGAAAAAAGATCACTTACAAAGAAAAATTGTGGCTAAAGTTTTCAACGCCCTAGATAGATAGGGTGGCAGAGGCGACAAGCACCAGCTCGAACACTTAGGGTAAGTAAGCCGGAAAGGGAAGGCATAGTGTTAGCTAGTTAGATAGTGGTTGGAAGAGGAAGAGAACCCCACTAAACGAACCTGCTCATCTCTCGGAGCAAGTTCAGAAAGGGAAGGGATAGTGTTAGCTAGTTAGATAGTGGTTGGAATGCAGAGAAAGAGAAAAGGTAAAGAGGAAGAGAACCCCACTAAACGAACCTGCTCATCTCTCGGAGCAAGCTCAGAAGTGACTTCAGTGGTCATTTGTGTGCTACACAGCACTGAAGCACATTGCTGCCACGGGTTCTTGTTCTTGAGAAAGCTGGACAATAGCATTGCAAGTGCTTCCGAAAGAGTCACCCTTTATAAGTGACAAAAAAAAAACTAAGGAATTCATTAATCTTTGCAAATGCATATTCCGAATTTTATAGATACCTAGCCTATTTCCGCAGATACATTGGGTTACCTAAAAAGTAATTGCGGATTTTTTAAAAGAAAGTAACTGCATTTTTAATAAAACTTAGAATGAACTTTGATCAAATATATAATTGGCATTTTGTTCGATAACCTTTTGCCATCTTTCTGGCAAATTTAGTATTCCACGCTCATAGAACTTCTGGCCTTTATCTGCAAAAAACTGAACCAAGTGCGATTTTATAGCCTCATCATTGCCGAAAGTTTTACCATTTAAGTAGTTCTGCAAAGATCGAAATAAATGATAGTCTGATGGTGCAAGGTCAGGGCTATATGGTGGATGCATCAAAAGCACCCAGCCAAGCTCACTCAGTTTTTGGCGAGTGACCAAAGATGTGTGCGGTCTAGCGTCGTGCTGTTGGAATATGACACCTTTACGATTGACCAATTCTGGTCACTTCTCCATCAAGGCTGTATTCAATTTGTCCAATTGTTGACAGCAAACATACGAATTAATCGTTTGGTTCCTTGGAAGCAGCTCAAAATATACCACACCCTTCCAATCCCACCAAACAGACAGCATAACCTTCATTTGGTGGATATCAGCCTTTGAAGAGGTTTGAGCTGGTTCACCATGCTTGGACCATGATCGATTTCGACCCAATATTCCAATATTTTGCTAGATATTTCGGGGTTTACGAATAAACAAATAGACCATCCCTGCCTAGATGCGCAAACCATGCCATTATTTCGCTACTCAATGTCGGGCTTGTAAACACAAAACGCAAGCCACTCACAAATGCTTTATTTTTTTCTGGTAAGAAAAAAATGCCAAGCGTAATAACAATATAATAGTTTTTCAACAAATAAATAAAACGATTTTCATACATAATTAAATTGATTAAATAACTTGAAATGATACAAATCGTGGCCGCGTCGAGCTATGCATACAAATTGTGCCTCTGTGCCAACCGTCATTAAATTATCTGGAGAGCAACAAATTGTATAAATTAACCAAGACCCAGAGAGGGCGACATCGAGCTAGACAATAGCGATGGAGTCAAGAGAGCAAGAGAGAGAGAGAGTGTAGCAGGTCGCTTGCACTGACTAACTAACAAGTCACGAGACTAGCACGACATGCCAAATCTATATAGGATCTAAACAAAACGATTCGGCATGGATTGCAATAAATACACTATATAAATGATGAAGCCAAGCTGCTGCAATTGATGCATAAGTTTGGCACGACAACGTACATATAAGGGATTTTTGGTATTTTCAAAAATTAATCCAAGTTTTGTCATCATCTCCTAAAGTACCAAAATAATGTCTTAACAAACAAATAGTTATAGTGAAATCTGGAAAAAACAAAAATATTCAAAAAAGATCTTTGAAAAGTAGCAAAGTTTAACTTTCAAATACACGCAGAAACAAACTAAGATTTTAGGCAACTTTTTCGCCGAAGCTACAGTTCTGCAGTAACACTTAAAGAAATTATATTTACGCAGATTACCGGGGATCATCTTTAATATGTTTAAAGTTTAGAGTTGTAAGTTTTTAAGTTCAAGATACGCAAGTGAAATAAGAGCACTGAATAAATATTAGGGGAATTGAGAAAAAAATATGTACCAATCCAAAAGTCTAAACTAAGTTCGAATATTTCTGAAACTAGAATCTGAGTTAATTGATACTCAATAACAAACACTGTCATATTGCTACCGCCTGATATAGTATTATTGGTTATTCTCCACCTCGCGCTATGCAGATTATAGATTGAAAAGTTTTGTGAATTGTCTCTAAACTTAAGAGTTCTTCGAAACACAGCGAATTTCTTGTAGAAATATTGCAAAAAGTTGTATTTTTTATTAACTGAAGTAAACTTAAATCATTTACCATATGATAATTTTTTTATTTATTTATATAATTTAGGTATACAACTAAGTGCAGTTGAACTTAAGATTAAACAATTTGAAAATGTTAAAATCAAAAAAATTATAGCGAGGAAACTGTAAAATAAAACTAAACCGTTTGCCTAGCCTGATGTGTGAATTTTTTACAGATATGCAACGTCTCACATCTGGGGGGCTGGATAGGAATTTGGATTTACAGCGAAAAAGATGAAAAATAGGAAGTAACATAAAAGTTGAGACATTTCTAGACAGGGAAACCAAAAGAGCAGCGTTAAGCAAGTTGGTTTTTCATATTGCGTGATTGAACAAAGCTCTACGATTTGGAGCATCAAGCTAAGTTAAGATAGATCGAAATCGATTTAAAAGATCGTTCATAGGATAGAAAATCGTAGAGATTATTATTATTGCCAAATTAGACACGAAAAGCTTTGTGTAATGCATAATAAGATCTACAAGATGGTAATGTTAGCTTTCGAAAATTACGAGTTACTCTAGAAGAAATGACGAAAGAAATACTGTTCAGAAGTGTCATAGACTCGATGGAAGCGAGTAAGAGCTTATGCCAAAATAGCACGCCGTGGCATGTTCTACAATCACTTAAAGAAGGAAGAATTTTATAAGACGTAGTCTACAAGAACAGGGCGGTATGATATAGTTCTAACAAACTTAAAGCTAGAGCCTTTTAACGATTTCCGACAAGACGTAAGATCCTAACATACTTATTTTAAGATAACCTTCATTTTAGGTATAGTTCTTGTTTTTTTTTTTTTAATAATTTGTTGCGCAAGACCAAACATCCAAGGTTGTAGAATATGAGTCTTATTCGAAGTACTTCTTTTAAGGGAATTTTTAGTTTTTTTCACTTTTCTATTTTTAATAAACAATTCTAGCTCTGTGGTACTCTGTAGCGTCTAAATCGAAAGATCTGTGGTTCGATTCCAACCAGCAGCACTGGTGCATTTGCCTAGCAGTGGTATGGCTAGCAAATCGACGCTCAAATCACCCTACGCTACGCCTTTGGACCAATGACCAGAGTTAAGGTAAATATATCTTATTTTAGAACCATCCTTTCAAGTCACAAACATTTAATATCTTTTTCTCACAGTTTACTAGTTAAAGGCTGTTTGCGCTTATACGATCTTTCAATAAACTGGAACGATCCTTCAAGATCCTTCTCACACATCTTTGATGCTACTGGTTCAACTTTTCCATAGTGGTTTAACTTTGCACAATAATTAAGATTACCAGAAGAAACTATTTAATAAAATTCGATCGCATTTGGATTACTATATCATATAACATATCACAGGCATACACAGCACTCTCCACAACAAACAAAGGTCGACCAAGAAAGCGTCTGAAATTGAAAGTAAGGAGGTGGCGTGCACTTGCTAACAATCGGGACGTATGGAGAAGAATTGTTGAGAAAGCTAAAACCCAACCCGGGTTGTAGAGCTGAACGATGATGATGCTATTATATAGCTGTCATAGGACGTTGAACATGTAGAAACTACGTTTCGTGTAAATTTCTGTTAAGAGTATTCAAAATGAAGATAATTCTTGCAAAATAAAGACGATAAATGTTGGAATTCAGCAATTCCTAAATTACTACAAAAACTTGACTTAAACAGAGATACTTTCTGAGATCTATTCAGAGAGAAAATCGTTACTCAAAAGTTCAAACCAGGCAGGATCAGTTCAGATTGAAAAAAGTGATTTTTTTTTCCTTGTTATACCTTAGGGCCTCTGCTAGAGCCTTCCCATGAACCCGACTGTTTAGCTCTTTGCCAAGTTGTGTTCGACTGGGCCTATTATTGGAGGTTGGATGTTCTCCAACTTACCTTAGGAAGCAATTAGTAAGTACGACTCTAAGTTTTTATTAAAACAGCAAAGAGGAAAGAAAAAGCTCATGATACGAAAGTTAAAGAGTAGTTGGGTTTACTCTGATAGCTTCAACCTGAAATATTGTATTAGTCTGATTGAAAATGCGGCTGGGAACGGGCTAAAAATTGCTGACATGGTTATGTTTGTCGGAGTTGAAGAAAATGATGGCCATAAATCATAGAAAGAGGTAGAGGTGGAATTTAGCTGATGTGGACATTCTAGGTGAAATCGAGAAGTGAAATTGAAGGATTGCAGACAAAAAAAATTTGAGCAGCAGAATTTAGAATGTATTTATAATAAAAAACTTACACAGGTGGTATTAAGAATAGTGATTCTCTACAGGCAGAAGATTTATGAAAGACCAACAACTTCAAGGATGTCTAAGCTACGATGTTATTAATTGTCTGAATCAATCAAGCTGATTGGGATTGTACTAGAGAGATCTGAAATTGTAAGTCAAGTGCAGTATATAATGCAGTTTATACAACTGATTTCATTTCAATATCTCCAAAATCAGTCAATTTTTAGATTTCTCGAATTTTTGTATATATTGCTTACGTTAACTTTTAGTTGAAAGAACAAAGAAATTTTCGAAATTTTACGTGTTTAATTCTTAAATCGTCATTTTACTTTGACGCAATACAGATTCTGCTTTTTTATTTTCAGTGGAGCTACAGCCCGTGGTACAAATCTTCCCAACAATAATGCCATCTAGTACCAACTAAACAGCATTGAACCATACCTACTTTGTTTTGTTTCGCAAAATTCCCCAAATTATACAACGATATATCGATGTATTATTTATCAGGTAGACAATAATTTATTATTTCTTTTCAAAAAGTACTAACTTGGACGCACACATCTGCTGAGCTTAAGGTTTCAACATAGGACTTCTACCTGTGCCTATCTCTCGACTTGCCAGTTTCCTTCTGAGTTTTATAAAAACAAAATTTAAATAATTTGCAAATCGATTTATCGATACATCGATCATTTTCAATTTTAATGCAAATTATTGCCTAGTAATCTTTATAGCGCTGAAGAAATCTTCATGTTCTCATTGCACTAGAGAACAAAATGGAATAACTCTTGATATATCAGTAAAATGATATAATAGATATGGTAACGAATAACCGCATATAGAAGATTTCTACACCTATCAAGTAGCATGAATTGATTCGCTTGTTGTGAAAACTAAAAATTGCGTTATAACGATGTTTAGATTTTATTCTGGTAAAAAAAAGTACACATTGCTTTGGAGTATGAAAGAGTACAACATTGTTGTTTTCCGTTTTTAACCAATTGCTTTGACATACAAAATCGATAGCTTAGCAATTTTAGCAACAAAAAATGGCGAAATATCGTTGCTTACATTTTATCTGGTAAACAAATATCATCAATGATTTGATTGCTTTTAAGAAAATAGCAAATAAATTGGACGTATCCTTGCAGAGATCCATAAATATAAGCCGCATACACCGAGTAGACTTATAAAGATACAAAACCGCAACATATCGATACATCGATTTTTTAACAAACAAATATTATTGCCTATTGGTAAAGAGAAAAAGATACTACAGTTAATGGCCGAATCCGCCAGTGCTAGGCAAATGCATCAGTGCAGCAGATGCAGCTCATCCAGCCACCGACCTACTTTGCATAGATATATCACGGCATGGATTATTATTTTTAGAACTTAGCCTATTTACAAATAGGTTTCCAGTTTTCCCTATTGTTAGCTAAAAACCTTAACGATTTGAACGTTTCGTTGAGCACTGTCCGCTTGCAAGTAGTCTTCGGACCCCCGCTGCGAAGATTGCCAATGGGGTTTCATGCGAGAGCTTCACGTGCTATATATATATATTTGTGTTGTCTCTACTGAGAGTGTGTCCGATCCATCTATATATTCTGATGCATATGTCGCTTTTGATGTCCCATTGCTTCTCTAATCGCCCATAACCTCGCATTAGATATAGTTCTGTGCCAGAATACTCCAACTATGCGCCTCGGGCATCTTTTGACGAAACTCTGAAGTTTTCTTAAGTTATTATTTGTCGCAAGCTAGCTTTCGCTTAGATATTGCATAGATATATCCTCCCTCATACATAATTATCAATTATTTTCCTGCCAAACAAATTTTATGACTTAAATTTAATCAACGAAAATATGAACAATTTTTCAGCGTTTTCTGAATTTTTTTCTCAACTCTTCACACATGCTCGTAAAAGTTCATCCTATTTTTTGAGTTCAAAAATAAATCTTAACTATAATCATCTAGACTCTGTAGCTGCGTCATAATTACTCTCCTATGCCCAGCATTATTTACCAAAATCAAGTTTCCACTTCAAAATACAATATCCGTTTGACTAATTAATTCAATTGCGATTGGAATAATTCAACTAATGCAGTTAGGGCATAGCATAGTCCACATTAGTCACCATAGAATTTCCAAGCAATCAAACTTGTTTTAATATCATCGGATGGCGTGACAAAGTTCATTTACGGTTTTCCACAAGTAGATCTCAATTGCATGCTGTGCAACGCGCAGATTCTAAGGCTTCCTTGCTTACTAAATGACTAATGAATAAGTAAACGAACGAATGAATGAATGAATAAAGTGGACTGGACTGGAGTGCCTTGAACACGTCTAGGCGGCACATAGTTTGACGGAAATTGCGGTTGACCAAGTTAATTCGAAAGAAAGTAAATGAAAAAATCCCCCCCACTAGCTTGTAAGTGACGCACACGACAACAATGATTTGGCTTAAGAATTTCCACTAAGGATTTGCATGACCGGCTTAAGCATTAATCTTCAACTAAAGCATTTTTTTATTTAAAGTTGGGAATTTCTGCTCAGGAATAAGTATTTCCGTAAATGAGCCAGCCACGCTATGGGCCAGGGCTAAGACCTGCATTAGTTGATTGCATGCAAATCTAGACTGTGATTATTAGAGTCATTGTAGAATTTAGTCATACTCATTAAAACGATGTCGAAATCGAGCTTTGCATATTTTAAGATAATTAAAGATTTATTCATCATAAAGTTCAAGATGGGATTGTCATTGGTATTCCCACTATGGAAACTCATTTTTGCTATAAAAAATTTAAAGAACTCTGTGCTAGCTATTTTTGGTCAATAATATAGGGTGACTTTTTGTTAAGTTATCAAGCAGCTTTAGCATTTGTAAGCTACTTTAAGTAATTCTATAAATTAAATTTATATTTTACATACTTTTGATTTATAAGTTTACATATAATTGATTACGAGCGATTTTGATATAGGTTGATTTTCTGTTAAGCAAACAACTTCGTAATAAGGCGACTACTTAAAATAATTCCATGAGTTAAGATTATATTTATTAGTATTTTTTTTTCGTCAAGATATGATTTGTTTTTTATTTTTAAATTATTTTTTATCCTGACGTTTAAAGTTTTTTTTTGAGGGGAATTCGCATCTATACTTAAGAGAGTCAAACATGGGTAGAAAAAAGTTATATTTGACAGATGAAGAAAGAAAAGAATGTCAACTTTTGTAGGTTTTGAAATCGAATTAAGAGAAAAACAAATTAAATAAAAGTCGCATAATATGTTCAAAAAAAAGGTATGAATCAAAAAAAGATACTATGGAATGCTTTGGAAAATTATGAATATAACAAGTCATAATAACGAAAAACAGCCAGTTAATATTTTCAAGTAACTAAAGAATAGCAAAAGGCTAAAAAAAACAAAATGAATGCTGGGTTTGTATGAGGCGGGAAAAAAGTCCAATATTTGGATGTGACAAAATAATGAGAACGCTCTAACTTTCGAGAATGAAATGTCGCGATGCGTGTTGTCATAGAGTAAAAATTGTATTACCGAGTCGGGATGCGTATACAGAGGTAGTGAAAAAAATGTTGTATAATAATAAAAAAATAAGTGGTAATGGTCTTTGCCATGTCCATCAACAAAACACAGTGACAAAGTTTCGAAAAAGTAGGATTATTGGTCCAGAAAACACATAACAATATTCACGCTGGATCAATTGTACGTCGCGTTGTTGAGGTGCAAAAGTAGCAAAGGAATCGAAATACATTGCAACACGGCGAAGAAAAAAATTAAAAATTATAATATTTCAGGAAGCTTTTAAATGAGCGTCCCAAAGTTACCTAAAATATGGAAAAATGAATGGAAGAACTCTAAAATATGGAAAAATGTTTGGACTAAATAATAATCCTTATGCTGCTGGCGGCCGATGGAGGGCTGGGTTTTAACGAGCGAAGCAAGCAGGTTGCAAAGTCCCCTAGTTTTAAATAATTTTGATATATACGAATATACAAAATTGTTTATCTTTTGCGTTTTTTAAGCAATAATAGAGGGTGATTTTTTGTGCGGTCATTAAATTTAAAATTTTAGGGCAATAATAGAGGGTGATTTTTTTGTTATCAATTTCGTACCTAAAATCTTCTTATAATTTTCTTATAATTTTGAAATATACGAATACTTTGTTTAAACCAAAAAAAAAAGTAAAATTAAGAAAGTATAAAAAAATGTTATAAATGATATGGCACCTTCCTTCTTTTGCAAATAAACCTCTGTTATCATGTTGACGTTTCATTTTCTATCGTGGTATCATGGTATATCCAAACCATTAAGGATTAAAAGAGTCAGATATACCAAATGCATCAAAGCTGCTGCGGCGAATTAGGCCTCCGAGCTTAAGTCCTAGAGACGGGTACGCTACCAATATGCTAACGACGAGCGCAATTGACACAAAAAGGTTCCGCCAAATCCGGCAAAAATTAACGCGAAACGTTTCAGACTCAAACGTTGATTGCTTGTCAGTCGCTAGAGTGAGCAACTGATAACGGCTCGAGGGAAACGCCTCGGGTAGATTTTTTCAGAAATTGCAAAGCCAAGAAAAACGCATAAACCCTAGAGCGCTAGTTTAGCATTGGCAAAAAATTTTCAGGGTTTTAAATTTCTACGCAATCTAAAAAAACTAGAATCCAAACACAGCAGACGACAGAAATCGTTTGTCAAACAAGTTCTCTAGTTCTGCGTAGTTGAACAACGAGTAGGTTTCTTGAACATAACATTTTTTCCTTGGAAACTTGCAAAGTTCTCTATTCCCATGCGCAGCTATTGTTCCCTCAAACTCTGTATTCAAATTCTGAAGTAATTCTAGGCAATTGGTTAACAACCGATGCCGGCTCATAGGAGTTCATGCAATCAGATGAAGACTTTTTCGTTAGCCTGTCACAAACTTTGCAACAAGTCCATAATACCCTTTGAACTGCTTATTCGTAGTGTAGAAAAACAATTACCGCCATAGCCTTTTAGAACTAAACTTATAATCAATTCCAATAAGTAAAACAATACGCCAAACACTCAAAGTGATGCCACACAATATCGCAACACCAAGTTCCTTGCGAGAGAGACAGAGTAGGGGCAAATTACAGAACGGAAATCGAATACAGAGCACACAAAATGCCACCAGCGCGCCACAATGACAATGACAATGGCATTGGCAAGGCCATGTCTGTACACTCCAGCGCACACATCTAGTCCAAAGGATTCTTATAAGTTATGGCCATTATGTTTTCTAATCTACACAAAGTAACTTGTTCTTAGTTTGTTGCCACATGTTTGTGTTCTTTTGGTGGTACGGTTAGGCGGGGCATCGTAAAGAGTTAACCTTGATGTGGAAATAATTGAAGTGCGCTACCCACACCTAAAACACACACGTGTTTATTACTTGCCACCAAGTCGGAAATGCGGAACGTATTGGATTTCCTAATGAAAAGCAACTAGTGCACAATTGTTGCGGTTCAAAGTAATCAAGTAACTGGGTAGCTCAGTTGGATATTTGCACTTGGTGGAAGAACCACTACCAGCGACCTTCGAAGTGGGCATGCAAATTGTCGCTAGATGGCGTTGACAAAGTGTCGGCAAATCAAAATGTTTGCTTGTGTGCATAGTCAATACTTTTCGATGAACAACCTCATACATAGTGCTTGTAAGACCTTAGTGTCTTCTGTTACGAGGCGTTGTCACCTGAACATGGAGAGCCAATGCTACAGCTAGCATTTTTATGCCTGATTGCGCAGTTGGCTGCCCCTACGCCAGCAACGAAGAAATATCCCAATCGGTTGTTTTTCATAAAGATAATGATTACGTATGCCGACGGCTCCAGGCCATATATTAACAAACCGAATCAACGCTTGTGATATGCACCTTAAACGCAATGAATTCGATCCGTTTTTAAAACGAATCATAACTGGAGATGAAAAATGTTAGTCGAAAACGATCATGGTCCAAGCATGGTGAAGCAGCTCAAACCACTTCAAAGGCTGATATCCACCAAAAGAAGGTTATGCTGTCTGTTTGGTGGGATTGGCAGGGTGTGGTATATTTTGAGCTGCTTCCAAGGAACCAAACGATTAATTCGGATGTTTGCTGTCAACAATTGGACAAATTGAATACAGCCATCAAGGAGAAGCGACCAGAATTGGTCAATCGTAAAGGTGTCATATTCCACCAGGCCAACGCTAGAACGCACACATCTTTGGTCTCTCGCCAAAAACTGAGTGAGCTTGGCTGGGAACTTTTGATGCATCCACCATGTAGCCCTGACCTTGCACCATCAGACTACCATTTATTTCGATCTTTGCAGTACTCCTTAAATGGTAAAACTTTCGGCAATGATGAGGCTATAAAATCGTACTTGGTTCAGTTTTTTGCAGATAAAGGCCAGAAGTTCTATGAGCGTGGAATACCAAATTTGCCAGAAAGATGGCAAAAGATTATCGAACAAAATGGCAATTATATATTTGATCAAAGTTCATTCTAAGTTTTATAAAAAAATGCATTTACTTTCTTTTAAAAAATCCGCAATTACTTTTTGCGCAACCCAATATATGACACTTAAATGTTATAACTTCGCTTATATTATTTCAAACAGGGAATTGTCTAAAAATTATGGAACTAAGCAAATGGAAAGCGCAGTGTATGAGTGCACTTGTTTTCCTGTCTGCGAAAATCTTAGCAGCTTGATATCCAGAAACGTAGAAATGTTCTTATCGTTTGACGAAACGAAAATGACTTGCTACGGGAAGTGTATCCCACACCCAAGAAGGGAAGATGACAAAAAGCGTTGCCTAGGTTCTGGGAGTAGTATTCGAGAATCAATCGGTACCGACGACGACGTCACAAGCATGAGGGGCATGTGCACTTTTGCGGCTTTGATGCAGCAAAATCCATTGAGAATGCTGCATTGCTCATGTCCTTGTACTAAATAAAGATGTTTCAACTACATGAGAATTTGAAGCAGTACCATTGGCACAAACACAAGGAAAAGGTAGATCTTTAGCACGAAAAACATGACCAACTTGAAAACGAAACAATTAACCGAAAAACAGAAATTCGGAATTGTAATAATAATTTTGTAACCAAAACAAGAGAAACCAAGTGGTTTGCTCGCTGTACCTCTCGAAACGCTGTTGATAAAGATATTCTGCTCGATTTACAACTCTAAAAAGCTATAAAACCTCAGAAAGATTATGAGCACATGTGAGCGCGGCAAATTTTTGGGGAAGTAGAACTAACAAATAGCATTCGATTCGGGTACCCCGTGAATCAATAGTGATTCAACCATTTATGAGTTACCATATACTCATACCATATACAATCATACTCAGATATTTTTCATTTGGGTTTGGATTTTGGCAAACTAGTAAAACGGAACGATAGTCAGGAACGGCTGGCGCATGTGCATTGAGAGCTGACCTCTAAGACGTGTTCTGTGCAGCGATCACGCGACACTTCCACATTTAAAGGTAAAATAGTTTTGCTAGTCCTTTTTTTTCATGCAAAGCGATTAAAACTTTTTTGATGAAAATCGAGTTACTATAGTTTGTTCCCGAAATTCATGCAGACTTCGAAACACATTTTTGTCAAGCCCAATGAACCTTATGCCCAATGCATCTAGAGTATGCAAATTGTTGAATATTACATAATATTTGATAAACTGCGAAGCTAACATAATCAAGGTATTCGATTTTCTGTCTATAATTTTAACTACTTTGTTCCAACTGGGTGGGTTCATGGCCAGTCACATGCGCTTTCATATCTCAAAGTTAAACAATCGACAGTTCGGCTGCCCTTTTAATTACTAGTCACAAAAAGAAAGACAAATATTAAAGCGAAACTTAATTAACTTGACTGAGAAACAACGACAATTGTATACTCTTCTGCGACATTTTCTATATTGCAATTTTATGTTCCAAGAGGGCATGGCCGAGGAATAGATTTAAGTTCCTTACAGTAAAGATTTTCAGAATTTATTACATTTATGATGCCAAAATTGAGACTGTATCGCCCAGACTTTCCACGATTATCAAATCTACGTGTCATTTCGCAATAACACCAAACACAATGTGGTAATCGTAGACACCACTCTCAGAAGATATCAGTTGGCAGCCCCCGCCACTGGCATAAGTCGCAGCTCTCCAATCATCCTTTGGATCGAAAACCCAATCGATTACAGAAACCAATACAAGAGAATTAAACATGATTGGTTTCCCAAACTCGATGACCATAGGCATTTTAAAAAACGGACAAGAATTTGAACAATTGAACGTTAGAAGCCTCAAAGAACCATCTAGATTAGCACGGTACGAGGAAGAAAAGCTAAACACACGGCGCAAAAATAAGGTTTATAAAGAAATAAAATTTATAAATTTACATTCTATCAAATTCTAACAAATTTTATATATTTTCCTTTTGTATATTTACCATTTTATCAACTTTTCTAAGGACATCTTCGCATATTTCCATTGCTGCTTGTCACTACAAATCCGTTACCAAATTAAGGATCAATGGATTTAAATCGTGACAAAACTGTTCATATCAAATTTCTACATCTTCAACCATATAACCACGCCAGCTGCTGTTGGTTAAGTGATATGTGGAAAACACCCTTATTATTTTAGAAAGAAATTGTTCTTTCAAAGGCGTTTTCTCAAAAATGGGAAAATTTTGCTGGATCCAAATCCAAGTTAGACAAAACTTATTATAAAACAAAAAACAATCTAATCAAAGTTCAGACCAACTGATTTAAGTAGTCCATTTGACTTTTTCCATTTCAAAATAGCGAATAGCTTATGTTCAATATATTTTTACATATTTCGAACATTTTTGCATAGAAAATGAACTTAAACTTTTTTTTAAAATATCTCTATTTAAGCCTTTAATACTCTTAATGAGTTCTACTGAGATTTACATAATAAGAATAATTTATAAATTAATAAAAATTTCATAAAACACATAGATTATACAATTAAACATGTTTTGAAATTTTTACGAGGGCGGTTTGTAAAAATCTTGGCTATAAGACACTTTTTGTTGTCAGCTTTTCTTACTGCTGTCATTTGAAATAGTTGATAGAGGGAATTACTCTTACATATTCACAAAATGAACTTAAAGTGAGCGATTCACTATTGAAAATAAAGATAACTTTCCTAAAAATCTTTAATCTTCTTAAATTATTTGCATATAAAAAATTAAATTTAATTTATTACAAATAAGTATCTTTGTGCTCTATTTAGGATTTTCAAATATTTTACGTCTGCGGAAAATTAAAATCTTACTATTTTCTTAATTAGACAGATAACTTTCCAGCATGCCCCTATTTATGCTAATAGAGTGTGTTCAGGTAAAAGCATCTTAAGGATTTTATTCGAAAGAAACTTCGAACGCCAGTAGATGACGTTCCAAGACTGCCCTTATTTGTGCTACGAAAGACTAATATAGCTATAGGCATTTCTTAGATCTTATTCCATAGAGACTTCGAAACGCCAGTAGATGAGTCCCAAGTTTGCAATTCCAAGCAAATTCTTCATTTCTAAATAGCTACAAAATAATATTGTGGATATAGGCACAGCTGTAAGGACCACTGAAAGCTTACAGCAGATTGCCGAGTTACTCAATACTACGTGAAAGAACCCACACCCAAAGCAGCAGACTTCATTCTCCATATCGGAAGACGGGATCTGAAAGCGCAACACTTGTGCTTAACCTGGGATTAAGAACTGACCCAACATGCACGGCCTGTCCAGAGGAGGCTGACAATACCGCGCACTTCCTATGCTATTGTCCAGCTTTCTCAAGCACAAGGCTGCAATGCGATATGCTCCAGCTCGATGGAGCACACAAATTACCACTGCAGCAGTCACTTGTCAACTTTCTCCAAAAGACGAGAAGGCTCGTGTAGTGGATTTCTTTCCCTCTTTCACTTTTCCCCTTATCTGCATACCAACTACTGTCTAACCCATTCCCTTTCCGATATAGCCTGAGTGTCCGAGGCGATATTTGTCGACTCTGTCATCCTCACATCTATCAAGCTAGCACTTAGTATTGTTTTCCATAGAAACTTTCAACGCCAGTACATCGGCAACAAGTTGCAAGTCGTAAGCAAGTTCTTGCTCCCAAGCAATCTTTAATAAACAATTCCATAGAAACTTCTAACTAGAACTTCTAGATTGCGCTCAAGAGGTCAGTTCCAAGTAAGTACTTCATGTCGAAACAGCTGAAAGGGGTACTACCATAAAAGGGTACTATGAGCCCACCAAGGCCAGTTCCACGTGCGCGCTACAAAACAAACTTATTTACTTTTCATAAAGTCTTCATTTAGGCTTCGAGAAACGGCAGTAGAGTATCAGTTTGTGACCAAGTGCAATACTTTTTGGACATACATTGAAATTATAACAAAGTACAGCAGCTTTACTACCAATAGATGAATGAACGAACATGGCAATACTCTTTAGCCCGCTCTCGTTTATGCTTTGAGGAAAAGCATTATAGTTTAAGGTAACACTTTGATAACAAGCATAGGTATATGTGTAGACGTTTGTTTCAAAAAAGATCAAAGTAAGTGAAAAACAAACCTGTTCCTCGTGCGACATAAGTTGTGGTCGTCGCTTGAATGGATGTTGAACTGGAACCCGCGCCGCCAGCTCCACTGGTTTTGGTGAATTTCAAAAGCATTGTCTGTGGCGGTGGGGGCAGGCAGCTTTCTTGGCGTTTGATTACTGCAGTTGTTGTTGTGGTTGTTGTTATGGCTGATGATGTTGTTTATCGTGTTGTTGTTGTAAGACGCGTTTTGTTTGATTTGTTTATGATTTGTCACAATGAACAAGAAAACACACAGAAAAAAAAAGCACCAAAACAAAAAAAAAATGTGCCTAAAAGCAGATAAACAGGCGAAGCAGCTGAGCACAACAAATGCAAAATTGCCGCTGCTGTTATGAGATTTTTGTTTAAAACAAAACAATTTAAATGTTTAAATTTATTTCGCGCTTGTTGTTCGCTTTAGCCATTCGCAGGCAACGTTGACAGTATGAGAGCCAGAGCGCGTTGGCAGCCTGCGTCACTTTTTCGTGTATTTTTTTGTCTATTTATTGCTATTTTTAGCAAAATTTATATTTATTTTTGTGTGTGCTTTTTTTATGTATTACACGCGGTTCTCGCTGGGAGCGTGTACATCCGTGCGGCAAGGCGAGCGACGAGTGAATCGGGTGTCCAAGCGCCGTTTTGCTTTGACTTCGTCTTCGTTGTTGTGCTTCGTTTATTTACTTTTGCTCCTGGCGCAGAATCGGCGTTTGTTGTTGTTGCTGCGACTGTTGTTGTGGTTGTGGCACTAGGACAATGTTTTATCAATTATGTACATAAATGTAGCAACATTTCTTTATTGACTTTTACACTGTTAGTGTTTTTTTCTGGGGGGTTTTATTTTGTTATTATGCTTTGCACACGTCTTCGTCTATTGTTGTCTTTTTCTATGCTGTGTACGCGCGCATGTGAGTGTGTGTGTGCATGTGTGGCATTTGTTAATGTTGATTTTTGGCTTATAAAACACTTGCGGCATTGGCATTTCATGCACAATATATGCATTTAGCTATGTGCTAGCGTTTTACATAAAGCTTAACACTTAATTTTGTTGTTTTTGGCATAAAAATTGCGTATTTACTTTAACTTAACGACGCTGCAGGTGCTGCTTCTTGCGCTTTTGCATTCAACTAGTTGTGCAGTGCTGCCAGATCGTTCAAAAAGACACAAGCACGCGCTGCCAGCTTGTTGGCACTTTGATGCACAGCTGTTGTAGACAGCTGCTGCTGCTGTGTTAGACGTTTACGTTACTTAATTAATGCAAAATTAATATACTTTACTACTATTTATTACGATTATACTTCAACTGAACGACGCTGCAGCTGTGTTTTTTGCATGCAGCCAGTTGGGCTGCCAGATTGTGTGCTGCCAACTTGTTTGCTTTGGTGCACAGCTGTTGTAGATTGGTGCCGCTGCTGCATTAGCAATTTAAATTTTTTTATTTATATGACATTAATAAGCTTGACCTACTGCGTATAACGCAAATATTTTACTTAAACTAAATGACACTATAGCTGCTGCTAGTTGTGCAGTGCTGCCACTTCGCGCAAAAAAAGCAAGCAGGTGCTGCCAACTTGCTTGAGCTGCTACTCAGCTGTTGTAGCCAACTGCTACTCTTTTAGCAGCGCTAAACGCTTTTAAAGTTCATTTATTTATACAAAATTTATGTAATTTACATAGCGCAGATTATGCAAATATTTTAACAATTATTACTATACTTATATACGCTTTATGTGTGTGCCGCTAGCTTGTGTCTAACTGCGTGCACACACTTGTCTGTTTGCTTGACACCATTTACGTAGAAGACTGCGCCGCCAGCGATAATTTCGTGATAAAATTCGACTATAAACAACGCTACACGCATATATACATCTACATTGGCCAAAAACAAAGCAACAAAGCCACTCGTTACAATCACTACCTTTAATAAACAACAAACAAAGCATGTATATAACTAACTACCTCACAAGTATATAAAATAATAAATTCAAAGGTGCCCTAGCAAGATTAAGCAGGCTTTTGTAGTTGAAGTCCCCAGCACTTCATTCGTTTCAGATTTTTGTTATAAACAACATGTGTGTCATATTTGTATATGCCAATTCAAATCCTGAGCCAAATGGCTATAAGCTGATACTGGCTTCGAATCGTGATGAATACTTTGCGCGTCCGACGCAGTCGCTGATCAATTGGACAGGCGCACCGCATGTCTATGGCGGTAAGTTAAAACTCAGCATATATCTTTAAATCTGATTCGGTTTTGTTTTTAGGCGTCGATCTGGAACCAGGACGCGAGGGTGGCACTTGGCTGGCCATCAGCCATAAGGATGGCATTTACAAAGTGGGCGCACTGCTTAATCTAACAGGCGAGCCACGTCCACGCAAAGCATTGGGTAAGCTGTGCATAGCCCCTCTTAAGCTCATAGTGCGCTTAATTATTTTTATTTTTGTTGTTTTGCATTTGGTTGCATGCATTTTTTGTTAAAAGCTCACAATCATAACTTGCAAACGCCTCATACTAGCACACTACCCCCAAACAACAACAACCACTGTGATAATCCGCATAAGAACCACAGCAACCTCAACTGCAACACTGCCACAACAAATAATGAAAATTTCTTATTAGGACGCGGCATGATTGTTACCGAATTTGTGGCCAACACCACAGAGGAATTTGATATAGATAACTATAATTTGCAGCTACTAAGTGATTCCGCGCTTTACAGCGCCTTTAATTTTATGTCCTTGGAAATTGGGTAAGTATGTGGATTCCACCGCTCTTCACCTAATCACATTTGCATTCTCCTGCGCAGCTCCGCAGAGGTAGACGCCAATCTGAAGGTCCTAAGCAATATGCCCGCTCAAGTGAACAGCTATAATGATAAAACTTGCTATGGTTTTGGCAACAGTTTGCCCGAAAAGCCCTTCGAGAAGGTGCGCCATGGACGCATTGAGTTTGAAAATATTGTCACCCAATACGGTGACGAAAGTGTCAGTGTCTTAAGTAGCAAACTGCTGCAATTACTTAACAATCCTACAAAATTTTGGCCTGATAATGAGCTAAAGCGTCGCGCACCCAATTGGGCTGAGGGTTTGAGTGCACTGAATGTGCATATACCGGAACATGCATATGGCAGTCGCACACACAGCGTCATCCTGATAGACGCAAAAGATGATTTGCATTTTATTGAGGATACCATGACCGGTCTGGATCCTAAGGGCACTTGGCATCATACACATCTAAAAGGCAATTTTGCCTAAGTAAATGATTGCCGGCGGCTGCTCAAAATCATTATCTTATCAAGCGTTTTCCATTTATTGGTTATATTGTAGCTACTTTAGCAAAAAAAAAAAATACAGAAATTCTAACACAAAAGATGCTTGCTTATCTTTATATTATATACAGCATATCGGGAGCAGCTACTTTATTTATATTTCTTGGCCACACGTCCAGTTGTCTTGTTGGTTGGCGCGCCAGCTCCACGCACGACGCTTTTAAACTTGCGCGAGTTCATTGCCCGTTTGCTGAAACGAAAAAGAATTGGAGAGCAGTTATTGGAAGCTGCTACTTGTAGCCAGTTTATGCAGCTTACCGCTTGTTCAGCGTATTACGACTGAGTGGTATATAGGCATAGGGATCCAGTTTGCCACGCTTTTTCATATCACCCTTGGCCTTTTTGCTGCCATACTCACTGCCCGCTGTTTTGGCCGTTTGACTGGACTTGACAGACATGGCATCTGCATTGCCGCCCAACGCACGATGTATACCCTTACCGCCGGCTGTGTAGCGTGTAGTGCTGGTTTTTCCTGAACGCATGCTTTGCGCATCGCTGCCCTTGTATTTGCGTTTAGGTGCGGCAGTCGCATGCAGCTGCTCCTCATCGCTGGAGTCCTCCTCCATGCCACGCTTTGTCGGCTTAGTGGCACGCACATTTGTTAAACTTTCCGTAGCAGAATCATTGTCGTCATCACTATCATCATTATCACCATCTTCGGCAGCCAAACCACGCAGCGCCTTATCATCAATAACAAGACGTCCATCCTCTGCTGTCTTAAAGCCACCATTCGCAAGCTTCTCTTTGCGTTGGCGCAATTTGGCGCCGCCTTGCGCTAAAGCTGCCTTACCGCTGGCTGTAAAAAGTTGACTTTTAACATATGCATTTCCACACAAACTCTGCCCAAATGCTTACTCAACACATTGCCAATGGATTTGAGATCGGCCAGATCAACAATTTCATCAATATCTTCGCGAATATATGTGCTGCGTGTGTCCTTTTTGTTTTTACGCTTGCTGCTTGACGGTTCATTCTCCTCTGTTTCCATGTCATCGGGCAAATCCGAATCCGAGTCAGCCAAAATATCATCAATGCTGTGGGTTAAAGTGAACAATTTAAAAAAGTTTTCCACAAAAGATTGCTAGACCTACGTATAACTCTTCTGCTCTAGACCGCCCACCAGTTCTTCGTCACTGGAATCCCCATTGGCTTGCGCATCCTCGTTTAGCTTCTTGCGTGTATCACGTCTCATTTGTTTACGTATTTTCTTTAAGCGCCTGTGTGTTACCTCATCATCTCCGGGCACAAAACGTGCCAGCTCCTCGGTGGCAAAACGTTTGCATAGCTTCTTGAGGAAGTAGCCAATTTGTATGCGGCAATAGCGTTTGGTATCCTTGGTCATGGCGGACAATGAGCGCATCTAAAACGGTAATTAATGCATGGTTAGACGCTGGAACTCAAACAATATGCCTGTGCTTACAATCGTCTCCAGATGATTTGCCACCAGCGGTATGGGCATGACCTTTATAAATGTTATAAGAAATGCTACAGCTGCCTCGGCCTGATTGCGTGATTTTTGTACCAAAAATACAGAAATCTGTTGCAGCATAAACTCCAAGGTGCTGACAGTTAAGTGTTGGCCCTGTTGTTGTAACACAGCGCGTGAGGCTAAAATGGTATTGGTAATCAATGATTCATCGCCGGTAAATCCGGCCGTAAGTATGTCCACAAAATCATTAATTTTGTCCGCTTGCTGATAAAGATTGGCAATAAGCTTAATGAGCTGCTCAGCTATGGGTTCTTTGCGTGTGGAGAATTCTTTGTAGTTAAGCACAGCCTCTGGTATGGCCTTCATGACCAGCTGATCATTGTAGGCCAAATTGCTGCGTCCCTCCAGCAGCGATTTCAAGCAGCTAAAAAAGAATGTTTGTGCAATTAAGTGCAATGTCTCAGCGCATGTCTGCTAAACCAAACTTACTGCAAACGTGAGGCCTGACAGACGCTGCAGCTAGTGCTGAATGCATCCAGTAGTATCTTTTGCAGCGCAATGGAGTTCTTGCGCGTGAATTTTTGGCACGACGGCTCCTCGGATGTCATTAGCTCTCGCAACAATCTAAGAAATCAAAAATTTAATTATTGACATTTGCACATATAGTAGCCACTCACTCATATGTCTTGCGTTGCTGCTTCTTTAGCTTCTGCTCATCCTTGGCCACCAACTTGGACTTATCATTGCGCAGCACTGGCGCCATATGTGTCTCAAAGTAGGCCTCAATGCCGCGACATTTCTGCACACGCACAATAGCTGCATTGATGTCAAAGAGTGCATCATATTCAAAACTAGCCAAAGCACAGTCGGTGAGCTGCTTTTGTGCCGTCTCGAAGAGTTCAGCCTGCACATCGGCTGGTGCACGTGCTACGTACAGCCGTATGACGTCAAGCGCACGTTTACGCAGATCCGCCTCATATGTACCCGTAGGCTTCTGCGTATAAATGTTGAATAAACGTGGCAAAAAATTACGTGCATATTTGGCAATTGTGTTGTGACAGTCAGCACTTTGACTATCATCGAGCAGCTCAAGCAGACCGTCATAAATGGGTGCACGAAATTCGGCATTTTTCTCCAATGCTGCGCCAATAGTTGGCGCCAAGTGGCCGAAATACTCGGGATCTTGTGGCTGACGACAAAATCCGGGAAATAGACCCCACAATTGGCAGCAGAGCAGCTCATAAATATGCGCCGAGGAACGATTCTTAGCTTTGTCGAACTCACGCCATTTGCTTTGACAATCCGATGCTAGCCTAACAATGGTCTCCTTAAAATACTCCAGGCTTGCACCATTAGCGCCCTCACGCAAAAGTGGTAATAGCCAGGAGCGTTCCAGCAACATACCATTAGCATCGCTTATGGGTATGGCACGTAATACCAGTTCGGGACCCAATATCTTGATGGCACTTATTAGGGTATGCTCGATTTGCAGTCGCAGTGCGCTTTGGCTATCATAACGCTTGGCTATGGACACTAGCGATGGTGTCAGTTCGTTGCTGTGGAAGTGGAATGTAAAGTTATTAGAAAAATTATTTATCGGGCGACTGTCTGCCCGTTGTTAAAATGCGCTCTGCACATTTGTTTTTGACAAAAATCCTATTTCTAGCTATTTAATGCAAGCATTATATCATTCGTTCATTTGGATTGCATGCGGAACAAGAGTTATATATCTGCCGGAGCTGAGCGATATACTCATAAAATCGGTAAATTTTTAACCATTTTAATCAGTTCTGAAGTATACGTCAAGCAAGTCGGTCATAGCAAGTTTCAATGGAAAATGCTAAGGGCTATTTTGGAAATACCATTCATTTACTTTTTGTGAATTTGGTTATTGAAGCGCAATGTTTCTACTCATAAAATTCAGTAATTCTGGGTCATCTAGTTTCATAATTTCACCGAGATTCAAATTCGTGTATTTTTATCAATATCTTTCGACGTGACGCTTTGTCCAAAAGCACGCAATTCCACTGATGCAGAGTGGGTAAAGATCATGCAATAGATCAATAAACTACAATTTTTAAGGAGAAATGCAGACTTAATTGTCTTCCAGACCTTGATATTCATACGTACGGACACGCCAACAAACCGAACTCAATTGTCTTTTAAATTTAAATCAAGACAAACAACAAGTTCCTGCAGGAAATATGCGCCCCATATAGTAAAGTTTTAGTGCCTCTGGACTAAATTGTCATCCAGATGCAGTTGTACACACAGGCGCACACGGCTCCATTGGTAACCGCATTTTTTTAGGAGTAATTTTTGGCTAACCTTTCGAACCTACAGGTACATGAAGCACATCACTTAACAGTAATTCTAACTCACCCGAAGGATCTGCCGCATGACTCAAATACAATGGAGAATATGAGTATAACATATTTTGTGATCTCACCAAATGGCGCATTTAGCACCTTGTGCGTTTGCGCAATAATGCGAGCTATGGGCATGCGATACTTTTCAGCCAACTCTGGCGTGGCGCAAGCTTTTGTCACACAATCCTGCAACAGCTCTTTAATGCAATTGGAGACACCCACCAAAAGTTCGCTGCGATCGGAGAGCCACAGATCGTTAGTGCAGACCTCAAAGAGACGCGGCAAAGCGTTTACGCATAAATCCAAATCCAAAGTAGCCAAATGTATGTGGCCCTCTTTCAGCACTGTTATCCAAGCCAATGTCTGACGTACATCGCTGCGATCTGGACGATACTCATGTATGGCCGACAGCAGCTTGGCGCATAGTGTGCCGCTCAAATTTGGACTGCGCGTTAGGAAGAGTGCATGCAATGCCTGGAAACAATTAGTGCGCACTAAAACATTGGCCGCTGTCATGATGGACAGCAGGTGCTCACAAACGGCACGTATATCCTCGGTGCGAAAACCACCCAGCGTATCCTTTAATAAAGCCAAGGTATGCAACACTGTGGTCTGCGCATTGGCCAAAACTTCGGGTTTAAATTGTGCCAAACAAAACTTGGTAACACGATTGCTGGCCGGATGATGCTTGACTTTGCCTGTGGTAGGCTGCTCTGGCGCTTCGTCGGAGTTAGCTGGCGGTAGCATAAAACTGCTGCCATGTATAATGGAGACGATAGCATGTTGTGCAGCTTTGCGTATTTTGGGCTTCGAGTGTATGCTAAACGAGAGCAAAGCATCTAGATGTTGAAAAGTGGATGCATATGTCCAGGTGGTATAGTCCTGAGCACGCAACAGCACCGAGAGACAGCCAATGATCTGTGAGAGCAGTTTGTTAGTGACATTATTAGCGCATGAGTCTGCTTAACTTACGTATTTGATAACACTTTGATTATTGGAATCGACAAAACGCTGCAGAAGCTTTTGCAGTGTGCTTGCTGTCTCGCTGAACTTTTTGCGCAGCACCGCCACCGGCACAGACTTCAGACCCATGGACAGCAGCGCCACACCAGCCAAAATGTCACGCTCCTCGCTGCTGGCCTCAATTTGTTCCAAAAGCAGCAAAAAATACTCCGTTGAAGACTCAGTACCACCACGTTCTTGTATGATCTCTGTCAATGCGCTCAATATGGCTAACATTTCTTTGTGCAGCTCGGAGCTGGCACGAAAGCCACTAAGCAGCTTTTTAAAGCTCATATTGCTGCAGCTACTGTAGTTGGAAGCGAATGTTTGAAATGTCTTGAAAGTGCCCAGCTGTGTGCCGCTCATGCCATCATCGGCAGCATCATCATCCAGCTTGAACGACTTGAGACTGCCAGCAACATCGTTTACTGTGGTGGTCTCTGCATTATACGCCTGCCGCAGCTCATGCTTATGCACGGCTTCCATAGTAAGCGCATTGGGCGCGGCTTCAGCAACTGTGGCTAATGAACGAAATGAAGTAAAATTTAAGCAAATACAAAGTAAAAAAAAAGGAATATGCAACTTTACACAAATTCAAATTTGGTTGAAAGAAACGCGACTTCGCCTTAAGACGATGTTTCATTTGCGCTGGATTCGATGTAGCCGATTGACCCTTGCTCCAGGTCTTGCCCTTGTCATGACGCTTTAGCTTTGAACGAAATTTACCCATGGCTCAAGATGGGTACGCGACTGTTATTAATTATAAAATATGATGCGCACACAAATCAAACACGTGCAGCAGCAACAGGCAATATGTTAAAAGTGCAGCGCTGCCAGATGGCTGTGCTGCCTGCAATAGTGCTGCCAAGTGTGCGCAGCAAACAGCTGTTGTTGGTTATGCACGAGGCGGTTCGTTTGAATATTTAGTTGTGCAGTGTAAGAAAGTAAGTTGTTGGTGTTTGGGTGTTGTTGTTGTAAGTTGCCGCGCTTAAAAAGTTTAGAAATATTTAGTATATAAATAAACGCGCGAGCGTTGCCATTAGGCGTGTGGTGCTGCCAGACTGCTGGCACCAAAAAAAAACAGCTGTTCAGCATTGCGCAGCTGTATTATTGTGGCTCACCTGTAAACTTTTATCGCGCTTTGTCATAGTATTATTAACATGCAGCCAGTAAGCAACAATAGAGCAATAAATAAATAAAAACCGCAGCAAAATTTGCATACAAACCGATGTACGCGCTGCTGCACGGCCTCAGTTGTCTTTAAAACACGCGAATGTGCAGTTTTTTGTGCGGCAAAAATAACGAGTGTTTTGGTTTATTTTTTTTTTTTGTTTTTTTTTGTATTTGTTGCTTTGCGCTCTACCAACAGCAACATTAATGTATCTAGTTATAAATAAATAAAGTTCAAGTGCATAAAATGTAAATAAATCAATAGCATTAAGGCGCTTTGGCACTGTTCAAATAAAGTAACGTTGCTTTAATGAACAAACACAGCAACAACAACAAAAACAACGATGCATATAAAATAATTAATTAAAAGAACAACGACCAGCACTTCTCCGCACACAACCCAGCACCAACAGCAACTAGCAACTGGCCAACAAAAGCAACAACAACAAATAAATAAACATAACCAAAAGCCAGCTAGAAAGTAAGCTTTATGTAGCCCCAAAAATTAGGCCAACTCTGAGACGGCAACAAAATTCAAAACTAAATATAAATAAATACAACTTCCAACGCACTTTTACAACCCAGCTAGCCCATAACTACTCAACTACACCATGGATTTTCTGCAAAATCTATTCAAACATCCTCAGAACATATTGTGTAAGTTATTGTTCTTGCAGCAAGCAACACTTGAACTCTTTCACTTAAAACTCTTATTTTCCTCAAACTTACAGCATCCTACATAGATCTGGACTACTCGTTGTGGCTGTATCGCTTTCTAACGCCGCTAATTGTTACATTCCTGCTGCCGCTGGTCTTTGTCGCGCTCATTTACATATCATTCTTGGTGCTCTTTATATACAAGCTGCACAGGTAAGTTTAAGCAAATTCCCTCGACCTTAAAAAACCTCAGCAAAGCAAAACTGCTGCCGTTTCGAAAATGCTACCAATTGCATAAAATCGCCACAAATTCTATACACATATATATGCAAAAATTTAACGAAAAAAAAGAAAAAATTAAATTAAGCATGTGCAAAATATTTAAGCATGCAAAATAAATATATATTATGTACAAGATGCCATTGCACTTTTGTCATTGAACTTTTTGGTTATATTATTTTGCTGCTGAATTGGTAACAAAATGGTCTGCAGGCCAACGTCACCATCATCATCATCATTAACCGCTTTATTGTCATAACAAAGTGTTGCAATATTAACATTTTGTTTCATAGTTGAACCTTCATGCTGGGCGCATACGCACAGTCCATACACTGTTTTTCATTAATCTTTAAAGAAAATACATGCATATATATATAAAGTTTCTAGCTGAGTTCAAATGCCTACTGACTTGTGCATACTCTGCACGCAGACAAAATGTACAGATGGAAAAATATTGCAGGCATTTCGATATAGGGATCCCGCAAGGCACCATGTATCCTTATTCTAATCCATAACTTTTAGCCTTTATGCTATCTGAAAGTTGAAAATCATTTACTAATTTATAAAAATATTTTATTAACAATTTAAAACGAAATATGTCTGGCCAGCGTAGAGTTTATATAGTATCGCCCAATGTTTCTTATTAATTCTTAAAAATATATGTATATGTACTTAGTTTGTAGCTCAGTTCCAATGCCTAGTGACATTTACATACTCTACATGTCTACAAAATATAAACTTGGCATATGTTACAACTTTTATATACTCTGTAACAGACATTTTCATACAAAGTGTTTATGCGTCCAGCTGGGCACCATGTGTCGACGTCCTTATAAGGACTTATCGGCATTTGCTTTTATCATTCGATAGCCAATGTTATATTATAAAGCTAGCTGAAAGTCACAGTCGCAATTTAAATAGAAATTTGTTTTTCATTAATCTTATAAAAATAAAGCTGGCGTATGATACCAGATTGCTATACTCTGTAACTCTGCAAGTATTGAACTAAAAAATTGTGCATATTTTATATATTTTCATAATATAAGAGGGTCCAGCCAGACACCATGTGTGGGTACAAGTTGGTACGGCTTCTATTCAAGAAACTTTTCGGCATTTATTTTTATCATTTGATGAAATTTTTGAAAGTTAAAGTCGTTAGCTAATTTGTGAATTTATATTTGTTGCAACTTAATGCGAAATACTAACAATTTAGTGCAAAACTGATATTTTTTGGCTGTTGTGCCTTAGATAAAATAGTAAACCGATTTAAATCGAACTTAATGCAGTACTTGGCATATTCAAAAGCCAATAAATAACATCGAAATTTTGTAATAAAGATTATTTTTTGTGCGCAGAAGCTACATTATATTTTTTATTTATTTATTTTATATATAATTTAGGGTTACAACTAAGTTCAGTCGACCTTAAGATTTAACAATTTAAAAATATTAAAATTAAGAAATATAAAATGATAATGAGAAAAATATAATATAAAACTAATCTGTTTCCCTAGCCTGTTGCATGAATTCTATATAGATACAAACCGTCTCATAACTGGGGCTGGCTAGAAACTTGGATTTACAATGTATAAAAACAGAAAGTAATATAAAAATTTAAATAAATAAAAATTTAAACATCAAAGTAGCTCGATTTGGGGAATCAAGATGAGCTAAGCTAGATAAAGAGATGAAATGCATAGATTGTGCATAAGAAATGATATCATAGAGCTTAATATAATTTGCGCATAAGATAATAATTAGTTCTATATAATCAACAGATTTTAATCAAATTCAACGCTATAATGAGAAATACAGAATTTAGCCGTATTAAGTTAAAATAAAAAATAAATTAATAATTAATTGAAGTGTAAATGAAATACAATACACCGAATGCTTAATGATTTACCCAGCTATACGAAATAGGCAAACTATTTTATGGTTAAAATCTTCATTCAGCATTTGAATGTTATTTAGTATTCCCCAGCACTGTGTTTAATTTGATAAAAACACTTGATATATTCGATAAATTAATTTTATAAGTTTATTTTTTTAAGTTATGGTGACCGTTTAGTTTATAATTGTTACAGGCGTTACGTTGCATTTGATCATACTCGATGTAGAGACGGACCCGTACTTGCCTTCAAAACCGTATGTCGTTGGTTCGATTCTACGCAGCAGCACTGGTGGGATTGCCTAGCACTAAGATAGCTAGCAAATTATGAGTATGCTGTATATCCGTGTTGCATCAAAATCCAGAAATACTGCAATATTAGGTCTTCAAATTTGCGCCGAGAAAGCTCTGCGTTTCGCATCCAAATATAAGTTTTGTTTTGTTATTGTAAGTTAGCTCTCGTATCATATACGGAGCTTATCAGTTAGACCTTTCTGCATCAAACACATTTTGAAGTTTATTTTTCGAAATACTTAAATGATTTCAGAACAATCGCTGCCAAGGTACATAAATTTCTCGATTGCCGACCACTAGAATATGCTAGCTTAGGTTCTCGCAATTCTTCTCACCAATTCTTTATATAAACTTATGAAGATACGATTGCAATCCGATTGACATATTTAACAAAATGTATGACAGTATATATGTCAATGTGAAGTAAAACTGTTAAAGATTTTAAAAGTTCGCAGCCTCTTACAGAAAAAACCATTTTTTTTTTAAATTTATTTTTCAATTGAGTACTACGTTCCGAATATAATAAGATTCCACTTTTCGATAATATACATCGACCTTTATATATCCAGCTACGCTCAAATGTATCATATAACTTATAATAGTTCTGTTGTAAAATGTTAATCGGATAAAAAAAAATTCCCTTTTTCGATTAAACTTTTATACATTTCAACAACTAACTTTCAATCAAGAATTACTGCCCGATTATTCAAACTTCAGCAAAAACCTAAAGGTTCGTTTTGTCTTGAGTGAGTGTCAACTGCGTGAAGAACGTTTTTTGAAAGTTAAAATTTTAAGCTCGTATTATATAATACTTCCTTCATGGTTGCTTTCTAAGCTAATCCCTAGATTGCATAAAAATCGATTTTGAGAATCTCCTTTTTGAAAATTTTAATTATAGAAATTGAAGTTAAAAAAGGGTATAAAAAGCATTTATTTGTATTTGGCATGAGTCCATGTGCTTTCTTCTCAGTAAATGTCAAGAAACTGGATCAAATTGCTCAATGGATGGTTTAGAAGTTAGTTTTGAAAAAAACGGCTTCTTCTAACTTAAACCTCTTCTAAGTTCAGAAATTCGCTTTATTTTAATTCAAAAATTTTTATGTAACTGTCACAAGATTATCTCCCTAAAGCAACACATCTTATTTTTGCGAAATATTTGACTATTGGCGGATTATATTCTTATGCGTTCAAAGAAGGAACAGGTAAACAGGTAAAAAACTTTTGATAGAGCACTATTTATCATTCGGTTAGAACGATTTTTAACTTTCCATTCAAATTTTTAGTTCAAAATCGTGAAGCCAGAACAGATGAAAAGTTCGAAAAAAGTTTCCTTTAGTAGGAAACCTTAAATTGCGCACGATTTTGGCGATTTTACAACTCTTCGATTATATTTTTATTGTAGTTCGATTTATATTCGTTTCACATAGTTCGCCTGGAGAAATTTGAAGTGCAGAAGCCGAATCCGGACCACTGCTTGCACAATTCTGATATATTTAAGTTTTTGCCACATTTGAAACTATATAGAGGGTAATCATATTTTTGTACTTCTTTCAGCTTCCCAGCTCGATCACTATCATGCGTACTTTTGAATTTGCAAATTGAGCGATTTAGAATTAGAAAAATATTTTTTTTTCGGAAAGTTGTGGCTGATGCCTATATAAATTTAAGTTTAAGCCCCTGAACAGTCGCATACCAAGTCGTAGTTTAGTTGTTGGAAAGCTAAGTAGATTTTCAAAATAATTTACTGCTTGGGCAGACTAGATACACAACGATAGAATTTCAGGATATTTCAGATTATGTTCATTTTAGTACATTTCATAACTTCGCATACAAATTTAAGTTCGAATTGTTGTTTGCTTTGAAAATGACTCGATTCGGCGATTATCTGCTCAACGTTGTCTATATTGTATTTATGTTTAAGAGCAAACAAATTTGACTTGAGGCGAGTTTTGTGTTTATTGCAAAAGTGTAGTTGCCCTGGAATTCTTTTTTTGATTTTTTGATTTCTTACGATCAGCTTCCGCTTGACATCATTCGAATTCAATTTGTGGATTCTTTAAGGTTTTTATTGGGAAGACATAGTCTTCGGACTTGGATCATCACACAAATTCTATTTGTGGGTTCTTGAAGGTTTTTATAACGAATGAAACAAAATATATATTATTATTATATATATATATATATATTGCAAAAGAATAACTAATGTGAACCTTAAGATCTTGAACTCTTTGGATCATCTGCCACTCAGCATCATACAAATTCCATTTGTGGGATCTTTAATGATCTCTTTTTGGAAATGCATATAAGGCTTATCCAGAATCAAACTACAACTTTTTTGAATTACTTTGCCATCATTCAATTATTCTTATATCCCAAATTTCTATTGCTATTCATTCGAAAACTATAAATCTGATAACTATCGAGGGTATTCCCTTGCTTTTGGAAGTCAGCACTAACTGAAGATATGTGGAAAGTACCTGCGTACGTACAGACTTTAGAAAACTTGCTTGTTGTTTACTTTCTTATTGATCATAAATATGCATATACCTCAGAGAAGAGTATTCGAGTATATTGAATGCATAATGATATAGTAGACGAGAGAGTTAAACGGCCGTAAACTTTTACTGTCTGCCATGTATTAGTTTTAGCTTTTATATCTCTCTGACGTAAAAATAAACCGGTTAAGTTTGTCGTAAAGCCCATTTAAGTCAATGTATTAATAGCTGTATTTGCGTTAACGTTAAAATTTTCACCTTTTGACCTCTGAGCGAAGATATTTAATTAAAATAGGAAACATGTGATACACTGAAATTCTGTCAAAATGTTTATTGGGTGGCGTTTGCGACAGGTACGATCAGGATGAGCAGAGGCGTGTGTGTTTACCTGAAGGGTAATCCCTTTTGACGATGCAGAATTGCAAGCATTACAAATAATGATTCAGAAGCAAGAACACTGGGTTCCATATGACTTCAAAGCGAGAGATGTGGAACGGCGGTTTTTTGCTTGTGAACAGCTTCTCCAAAGGCAAAATCGTAAGGGATTTCTTCATCGCTTCGTAATTGGCGTCGAAAAATGGGAACATTTCAATAATCTGCAGAAAGGGCGTAACGACAGACATGCCTCCATGTCCACAGAGAAACCCAATATTCATGGCGCCAAAAGCATGCACTCCATTTGGTGGGAACTGCTGACTATCACATTGCAACGATACCGAACCGAAGCCATGGGGCAATCCTTAATATCTTGCCGAAATATAGAGCCAAAAAATAGCTTCGCTTTGGGCTCTGTGCTATAATATTTAATTAATTCCGTGATGTTGCATTTATCGCTTTCTTTTTTTGAGGTTCTCCTTCACGTTGTCTTAGGTCGATCTTTCTTTCGGAGTTTAGGAGCTCGAGAACTTATAGTTAACTTCTGTAGCGCTTTTTTTCGCTGTGTTCTCACGTTTTTAGAAACATTTTTATAACTTAATGCAGTTGACGATAGATTTTAGATTAAACTCCTTATGATTAATTAAGTCTTTATTTTGTCTTTCATTGCAAGTACTTGCTTAGTTAAAGAAATATTCGTATAGTTATGGGTTTTCAACTCTTTACGCAATTGACGGGGTATTTATTATAATCAAAAACGATCTTCTTTTGAATACACGAATCGAAAAGTTTTTCAGACGCAATAGTAGATTGAAGCAGAGTTCGGTAGCTGGACTGCTGCTTTCGCGTGAGTATTTAAGATTAGTCCTCCGAACTTGTTCGAACTTCCCGTTTTGTCATACAGTCTTTCCCCTGTAACACTGTTGGGGAGTTCAGATATACCGCTGAGCACTTGGTTGCCATTGTAAAAACAGTGGATACCACGGAAGGGTTGAGGTTGAAAGTTGTGTAGAGAGGCTTTTGGAGACGCTTCGTATACCTTACCCTTGTCTGCTTGGTTAAAATTATTTGGGAAATTTTTTTACAAGTACTTAAGTCAGTATTGATTTTATCTTAAAAAATAGCAGACATCGAACATTACATCAATCTACCACAAAGTTGCAGTAGAAGATCTTTGCTTTTATTTCTGTCTACCATATGAATATTACAAGATAAACTATATTATCCAAAACTTGTTCAAAAATGGTTATTAGAAGATAAAGATATGGAACTGATGATAATTTTCTTAGAAAAGGTAGACCTTTGAGTAGACAAGTATAATGTGCTGCCTCGGAAAACAACAATTATTCCAAATCATTTTGAAATCGAATGTTTTTAGTCGAATTTCTTTTAATTATAAAAATGTTGAATGGTTCAGAATGAAACTGCCAATTCGTTTAACGAGCTTGGAGCAATTTCTAGAGATAGGGACAGGTGGAAGTCCTCTGTTGAAACCTTAAGCTCCTTGAAGCAGTATAAATAATTTATTTTTATAAAATTGTTAATGCTTTTTCTCTTCCGACCCAATCTAAACACAAACGACTTCAAATTTTCAAAAGATCCATGTCTTGCATATGAGGAATTCGCGTTGGTATAAAACTCTTCTGCGATTTTCTATTAAATAAAGAAAAATTGTACGAGCAAGAGCAAAATGAGTAATGTTAAAATCAAATGAAATCGGAGTTGCTATCATTAAAAAATTGGAACTGCAAAATAAAACTAATTTTCCTCAATCAATATCGCTATGCCAATGAAGACTTATTTTTCTATATAATATTGGCAACATGAATAATTTCTCAGCTATTAACAAGAAACTCGGAAGACAATCCACAAGTGTCACTGCATCGAAGTTATAGTCAATTCTTGGATGTACCCCATTTTATCCAAATAAGAACAAATAAATTCAGTGATAAGTCGTAGCGGATGAATCCAAAACTCCGAGTAAACCTTACATCTTTATTAAATGTTTTTGTTGTTACATGTTTAATAATTGCAATAGGTTCTGATATCTGATATCTGATATATGGCTAAGCTGTAGTATTGTCTTGAAATTTAAACATGTTTAATAATGACATAAGGTTGTGATGCGGATATGGCTTTGCTGGATTTAGATAGGATTTAGTTTATGGTTTTTGTGGTTTAACCTGATTATTGGTTAGTTCCAAAAGTAGTTTGCTTAATTTATCATCATTGTTGATTGGTGAGCTGTCGCCCTTATTCCCAATATCTTTGACAGCATTGTCAACAAGCTCAAGGACCTGAGCGATCACGAATTCTTTGGTAGCCAATTTATCATCCGACACCAGGTCATGATTTCCAACTTTAGCAGACATTTTGTTGTAGATTTCGTCGATACGCGCTTGGGTACCAGTTTTTCCTCTAGAATTGTTGGATTTCTAGAATATGACCGCCGCCTACATTTTGGAATAGGTAACACTTGATGTTGTTTTGCACAATCTCGATCAACTTACCTGTAACCTGCCAAGGTCCTAATGGTATATCGCTATAAGCTATTTGAAATATTTACTTTGCAAGTAAAATATTTTATTTTGAAAATTTTATAATAGACTTTTTTTCTTCGAATAAATTTTGATATTTTGAGATGTTTACTCTACGATATGCTTTTTTATACTGACTTGCTGAAATCTTGAACTCATAATAAAGGGAAAATTATGTGTATTTCAAAGCCTACCTGATTCAAGTTACAAATACTTATTTCTCCATAAGCAAAAAATTGAAAACATAATATTTTTGTATTGGGATTCATGCTGGAGTGAATCCGAAGCCACTTTCGTTCCTCTAGTACAATGTTAGCACAGCCTTCGAGCATTTGAGGCAACTTTTCCCCGATGGAGCTAGTACTTTCTGTTTTTAGAGAAAATTCGTCTTTGAAGATACACAATCCCAGCAGAACCGAAGCAACCAAGCTCGCAAATTTGAACTACATTACTTTCTCACTTTTTTTTTAATAAAAATTTGTTGTACAATTTGTTTCTTAAAAAAAAAAATGCAATGTACAATATTATATTATTTATTTTTTCTTGCTTTTTCTAGCAGAATATTTTCAAAAATTGACATGAATGACATTCAATGCTCTTACGGACCATTTCGAATTTTGATGGGCTTCCATCGATGATGTTTGCAAAATCCGAATAAAGAATGTATTAAGCTCAAGAATCAAAAATTCAATTCAAAAACAAGTGGCAAACGATTTTTTGCTAAAAAAGAAGAAAAGCAAAAACATGAGAATGCAGGCTGTTATTTTGCAAATCCAGGCATCAGGAGGCGGAAACCCTTGTTTTTCAACAAAAAAAGCAATGATTTCTTGTAAGTTCAAATTGTAATAAAAAATTGCTGCAACTTTAATGAGACCCAAAAAATTCATAGTAAAGACGAAAATCTTTCAAATCAGCCGTAATTACACTCTCTTCCCAACTTTTATCTTTATAATTTAGCAAATTTAAACTCAGTATATCACGCTGTACCGTAGAGCCTGCAACTTCTTGGAACTTTAAACTTAAATAATCTTAAGAATATTGCCAAATTTTAAGTTTAAATCCAGAAGCTGTTTAAAAACTTACTTTTGTTTTTGTAGAACGGACAACTTGAGAGTTATTGGATAAAAATACGAACAAGGGAAATATTACAAGATTAAATAGAGAACCACATAGACAAATAGCGTCTGGGAAATCGCAAAAGTGCTGCAGGGTGGAATCAAACGTCGACTTTGGAGGCGAGCTGCACAACTTTGGAAAATATACCCACTTGGTTAAAACTAATATATCCGCCATAGCCGATACACTTTTTGGGGTTAATATGACTTAAAATTTTATGACGACGTATTGGACATACGTGGGAAAGTCTAGCTGAGGCGTTTATGATAATGCCTCAGGAGTTTCGTCGACATCAAAATGCGAAATTAGAATAAAAATGTAAAGCAGAAACTCCAAGATGTTCGGCAAGATCTTTGAAATCGATTCGGCACTAGAGGAGAAGTCTATTGTAAGATTGAATCCGCGCTTTTGAGATTATAGGATAATAATATGACTCAAAATCTCATTAGAATGTATTGGATATACGTGGGAAAGTCTAGCTGAGGCGTTGATGATAATGCCTCAAGAGTTTCCTCGACATCAAAATGCAAATTTAGAATAAAAATAGAAAACAGAAACTCCAAGATGTTGGGCGAAAACTTCGGCAAGATCTTTCGGTACTAGAGGAGGAGTCTATTGTAAGATTGAATCGGCGCTTTTGAGATTATAGGATTATAATATGACTCAAAATCTCATTAGGATGTATTAGACATTCGTGGGAAAGTCTAGCTGAGGCGCTGATGATAATGCCTCAAGAGTTTCCTCGACATTAGAATGCAAATTTAGAATAAAAATAGAAAACAGAAAATCCATGATGTTGGGCGAAAACTTCGGCAAAATCTTTGAGAAAAATTCGACACTAGAGGGAGGTCATTGTAAGATTGAATCTGCGCGTTTGAGATTTTAGGATTTATTAAAAAACAATAAGTTCGCGGTAGCATGTTAATATGATTCAAAAGCTCATTTGGAAGTATTGGAGTGCTCCATGAGTTTCCTTGATATCAGAGGCCAAATTTAGATTAAAAAGAAAAATAGATTCTCAAGATTATATGCAAATACTTTAGGATGATCTTCGCGTTCAGTTCAGTTCTGTTTTAAAAGCCAACGAGTCGCCAAAAGCAGTAGCAGAAAAGTAAAGAGTACAACTAGGTCGTTAACATGTGGCTTTTTTTTTTTTTTTAAGTTTTGACCGATTATTGCACGATTTGTGAGTAACAACTTTATGACGCCTTATACCAGTGGATAGCTGAAGCCTTTGTAGTCTGTAATAATAATTTGAAGTTTGGATTTTGCCCATGTGTGTGATATAGCAACATATTTATTTTTATACGAAAATATACAACAAAATTTAAAAACATTTTATTTATTGTAAGAAAAATGCTTAAAATATTTGCTATGCAGTCACAGAATACTTAGGCAGTGCGTCATTTGTCGAGGGCCAATATTTCGATAAGCGATTCCTAAACATATGGCAAAATGAGTCTTTAATGGAACACGCCACGATTTTGTTTTTTTTTTGCTACTTTTTGTTTGTGTTGTTGTTTTTATTCCGATAACAAAGTGCTTGTCAGTTGGCTTAGTGCGCTATCAGTTCAACAATAGAATGACAAATGAAAAAAAAAAAAATTATAAAAATAAAGCAGATGCAGTATGTACCCATAAAACTAATCACATCGCAGTAGAGATCCATAAAAGCCAAGTTGTTTGTGGGGCATTAAAAAAGCAGCTGGCAGTAGTATTCATCTGGCCTGAAATTTGTCAGCCTCCGGAACTCCAAAAACTGCAAGTTTTTGCAAAATCGTTGTCTCAGACACATTTTAAGAAAAAAAATGTATCATTATTTAGCTGAAAACGCCATAGACGCTTATCTAGTTTTTCTTCAAAGCGTCTTTTTGTTCTTCAAGCACTCAAGGTCGTCTCATTGGGTTTGTATATATTTTTTGTTGATAATCTATAGAGGTCTTTTGCCGTTCAATCTGCTTTGCATCTTTCATTCATCTATGATATTTTTTACCTCTCGGTCGCTAAGTGCTCTACGCAAAATTGTTTGTTATTCTTATCAATAGGATAGAACAAAATCCCAAGCAGCAGGGGAACGACACGCGTAAAGACCCCCCAGCGGTTCGTACATGCCCCGAAAAACTGTACGCGTTGAGTTTATTTGTTTTTTTTTTTTCTTGACAAAACCTGGTCATTGATTTATTGACTTCTCTCTTTATGAAACATGGTATTTACGAGACCATATTGAATTGCATATTTTTTTTTGTTATATTATTTTGCCATATTATACTACTGATAACACCTAGGTGAGGTTTAGGCAGGTTATGATCATAATGACGTTGGTTGGCTGCTGTGCGCCTCACAATTCGTGATAAATCTAAACATAGCATTATCATCGAAAATAATTAGTGAATTTAGCAAAAGAAATTCGAAATATTATTGATATTAACTGCTGAGGGGTCCAACTGATAAGCCGCATTATTTTATATAAAGAGCAGCAGTACAGCAGAGTACTATGGAGATGCACAAATTTCAATATTTAGGGGTTTAATTTTGTATGGTTTCTTTTTTAGCTCAATCAATTTTAAAATAAAAATATTACGACTATTTTGGAGTTAGTTATCCCTTCAAAACCAGCAGAAGCTAGGTAGATTTGGTGACTGCAATATGACTTCAGAAACAACTTTTTTGAGAATTAGGTTCTTGGCCATTTTTCTCTATGAAGTCAAGCGATTTGAACTAATCTTGACATAGTATTTCCGAAGATTAAAAATCTTATGAGGATCGTATTTGGTTAAGATTTTTTTTTTGAAAAATAGGTTTTGGCCAATTTTCTCTATGAAGTCAAGCGATTTGAACTAATCTTGACATAGTATTTCCGAAGATTAAAAATCTTATGAGGATCGTATTTGGTTAAGATTTTTTTTTTGAAAAATAGGTTTTGGCCAATTTTCTCTATGAAGTCAAGCGATTTGAACTAATCTTGACATAGTTCTTCCGAAGATTAAAAATCTTATGAGGATCGTATTTGGTTAAGATTTTTTTTTTGAAAAATAGGTTTTTGGCCATTTTTCTTTATGAAGTCAAGCGATTTGAACTAATGTTGACATAGTATTTCCGAAGATTAAAAATCTTATGAGGATCGTATTTGGTTAAGATTTTTCTTTTCGAAAAATAGGTTTTTGGCCAATTTTCTCTATGAAGTCAATCGATTTGAACTTATGTTGACATAGTATTTCCGAAGATTAAAAATCTTATGAGAATCGTATTTGGTTAAGATTTTTCTTTTCGAAAAATAGGTTTTTGGCCAATTTTCTCTATGAAGTCAAGCGATTTGAACTAATCTTGACATAGTACTTCCGAAGATTAAAAATCTTGTAAGGATCGAACTTGGTTAAGATTTTTCTTTTCGAAAAATAGGTTTTTGGCCATTTTTCTCTATGAAGTCAAGCGATTTGAGCTATTCTTGACATAGTATTTCCGAAGATTAAAAATCTTATGAGGATCGTATTTGGTTAAGATTTTTTTTTTTGAAAAATAGGTTTTGGCCAATTTTCTATATGAATTCAAGCGATTAGAACTAATGTTGACATAGTACTTCCGAAGATTAAAAATCTTATGAGGATCGAACTTGGTTAAGATTTTTCTTTTCGAACGAGTTATATAATATAGTTACTTGGGAACACTAAAACAATAATTAATCGGTTTTTATCGAATATATCAAGGGTATTATTGATCAAAATTGATACACCAAAACTTTTAAATGCCAAAGAGTTCGTTACGATAGCTTTGTATATTCAGCTAAAGGGGCACAATAGACCCATGTTTGTAAGTCGTAGTGCCGAAGTGCAGCTATATATTGTTGTTCTAGGCATCAAAAATAATGGTTACCTTTATGATATAGTTTCCTTGATCAAAATCGTTCAAAAGCGACGATATTTACATTAAATTCTTTGTAATTTATTATATTTTATTACGAAAAAACAGCTATTCTGAAAGTTTATAGTGTTTCTAAGTACTGCACCAAGTAATACCAAAATCGTTTGACTATATCATATAGCTTCCATAGGATAAGCGGCTTTTCGACTTTTCCACTTAATTCCTCCTTTTTCGATTTTTTTTGTTTGCAACTTATGCTTACCGAATTCGAGTTATAAATATAAATAATTTATTATAATTTTTCAAGTAAAATACAGTTCCGATGCTATTTCAGAGTACTGTAAATTCGCAGGGAAATGGCGTGCGAGCGTGTAGGTGGAGGAGCCCCTTTCTACATTATATACACATAAATGTTGTTAATGTCAACATCAATTTACAAAGGGTATATGAAATATGTACAAGACGCATTTGTACGTAACATTAAGGAGATAGCTCAGAGACCCCTATTTTTTACCTAAAGTTCACTCTGATCATGCAGAGAGCTGGAGAAGTTCAAATTCCCATGTATGTCTGGCTGTGCGTTTGTATGAACGCTTAGATTTCAGAGATGCTAAAAGCTAAAGCATCTTAGTTTTCGGAAATAAATTTTTTGTGGTATACGAAAAAGTTTTGAGATATAGTAAAAATATCATATAATATACATAGGATTGTGTTACACCAGTAAAGTGCGCAAAATTCTTATGGTAAGCCAAATAAACGAAATTATGATTCTAAAGGGTGATTTTTTAGTGCTATAGAACTTTAAATTGCAATAAAATAACAATGAATTATTCGTTTGACATGTATTTAATTTATACGAAAGCTAATCTTGTGGCATTAGATTTTAAATATGATTTCTGGCAGATGAACGCCACGACTGGCACGGATGTAGTCCAATCTGGATGTGCAATTTTCGTTCCAACATTTGTGGCAAATATTGTCTTCCAACTGGTTAAGCGTTTGTGGCTTATCCGCATAGACCAAGGACTTTACATTGCCCCACAGAGAGTAGTGCAGCGCTGTTAAATCACAATATCTTGGAGGCCAATTCATAGTTCCACCAAACGTGTCTTTCAATAAATCGTCTGTGACACAAGCTGTGTGATATGTTGCGCCGTCTTGTTGGAACCACAACTCCTAGACATCATGGTTGTTCAAGAAAGAAAAAATTAGTAATCTTGGATCTGTAGCGATCACCATTGACTGTATCTTTCTGGCCATCAGCGTTTTTGAAGAAGTACGGACCAATGATTCCAACAGCCCATAAAGCGCACCAGTCCGTTGTTCTGGTTGAGGATTGACTTCACTCCAAATGCGGCAGTTTTGTTTTTTGACCTAGCCATTCAACCCACGCGACGCCTGAAGAAGTGCTTGATGGGTTCAGAATGCATGTTTTGGAGTTACCTCAATCAGAGTGATAAAAGTGCTTCGAGAATTAGTTCAAACGCATGTAAAAGTGCATAGATCTGAATCGGGAATATTTTGAAAATCAATGAAGCCATTTTTAATGTTTAACATTTATTTTTGTTCTTCAATTCTGAAATATAAGAGGCCACCCACGTATAGGGTTTTATAGGGGAACTAAGTTGAATGCGATGGGGGATTTGGGGGAGTTGCTACATTTTGCATAAACTCATTTAATTTGTTAACACTTAAATTCACTTTTTGGGGTTATATCCCATTTAAAAATTAAAAATTTCACTTAAAATCGGTTTCTATCTAAACTCAGTCGATTTAAAAATCATTTTAGAGCTGTAGTTTTCAGGAAATAAATGCTGAGAATTCCTTTCTTCGGCATTCGGCTTTCGTAATATGAAAATATACTAAGAATTTAATCTCAAACACTTTTTGTTCCGCTTTATATATTTTAAATTAGTCTTTAGTCTCAGTGAGATTACAGAAGTCGGTTTTCCAAGTTCGTCTATCTCTTTTAAAACAAAAAAATAAAACAAAAGCTTTCGGATTATAATTGTTTTCACAATATTTCTTGGCTTTGATTTGTTTTTGATGTTAATATTTTTTAATTATTCCCCAAGACTGGATTGTAAAATTTCATAGGGTCGAAAAAAACCAACGCCAGCAAAGTCGATGCCTTAAAGTCTTTATTACAATAATAATTGAAATATCATTCTATAGAATTGAATTTTTGGGCTTGGGAAAACAAATATTTCCAACAAATGATTAGTGTTCCGTTATCTTTTCCTTGAATAGTTAGAAAACCATAGTTCGACCAAAAATTTTCGTTAAAAACCAAAGAACCAAACTTATTCCGGAATTTCACTCTATTTTTTTTATTGCAGGCAGGTGATAATGCGAGCCGTTCAAACGGATGGCAATTTCTGGCATGTTGGACGTAAAATAGTGGCCGCCATTTGGGATGCACATGCGCGTATCTATCATGGCTACGAGGTGGTTGGTATGGAGAATATACCACAACAAGGACCGGCATTGATTGTCTATTATCATGGCGCCATACCCATCGATATGTATTATCTGAATTCACGCATGCTGCTGCAGCGAGAACGCCTGATTTATACAATTGGCGATCGCTTCTTGTTCAAGTTACCAGGTTGGGGCACCATTTCTGAGGCATTCCATGTTAGTCCGGGCACAGTGCAATCGTGTGTTAGCATATTGCGTGATGGCAATTTGCTAGCCATATCACCAGGTGGCGTCTATGAGGCGCAATTCGGTGATCATTTTTATGAGCTGCTTTGGAGAAATCGTGTGGGCTTTGCCAAGGTGGCCCTGGAGGCCAAGGTACCCATAATACCTTGTTTTACGCAAAATTTACGCGAAGGTTTTCGGCAAGTGGGCATATTTCGAAAATTCTTTATGAGACTGTACAATAAGGTGCGAATACCGGTATATCCCATTTATGGTGGATTTCCTGTGAAGTTTCGTACATTTTTGGGCAAGCCCATTGAGTACGATGAGAGTCTGACGCCGCAAGAACTGCAGATTAAGGTGTGTATGTGTGGTGTTGAGTGAGGTGCGAGAGGTATTAAGATATAATGGGCAGGTGATGGTTTCAGCGAACGTACCCGTATCGCTTGGTGATTTGCAACAGGGTACGCTGAATCGTTATCCGTAACAGAGAAATACAAAAAAAAAGTGTTTTGCTTGCGATGCGCCCAAAACTGTTTCCATTGAGGATACTCTGAAAGAAGTCTAGTATATCATACTGGTAGATAACTGAAGATATAAGAGACAGCTGAGGTATGAAAAAGCTGTTGGCAAGATGGCAGCCGTATTTGGCTGCGAACTACAAGCACAACCGAAAGAACAGTGTTTGGTATTCCTATAAGAGCTTTCCGGCCGGAAATATGCATAGTCGCTGTCTTCTAAGATTGACAAACACTCATCTGGAATTTGCAAAGAGGTCACAGAACTGCACTATGGCGATTTACTGGGTTGGTTCCGCTTTTGTCACGGCAAAGTTGTTCCTATTGAGCCCCTCACCCTCTTCAAATTTGCAATTTCTTACGTTTTTAAAGTTGAAAAAGTCAATCACTGGACGAAAATTTAAGTCTTAGAAGTCATCGACTTCACGCAGTTCGCATGTGCTGACCTCGAGCGAGGGTATTTTTCGGAGATGGCTTGATAAAGTTCCAACATTGCTGAGCCAATTGTTGGGAAGCTGAGGTTACCAGAGTTTGCTCATCACGTCACGGTCATGAGATAATAAGGTTAAGTATTCGTAAAACCCGTTTTTTAACGCAGCATCGTGGATTGTATATGGTACAAAGGGTACATTTAAATTGCGCCATAAAATGCGTAATAATATTAAACTGAAGCGCGACCACCCGCTTGTAGAACGCAATTTGGTAAATCACAGCAGAACAGCGAAGATGATCCGGCTAGATGGATAGTTATTACGGCCATGACAGCATAGTTGGGATGGCGAAGAAAGACACGAAAGTGCTACTATGCACTTCATTTCCAAGATAAGCTTTGTCTACAACAGAAGTGACACTCGACTTGGGAAGAATCCGACTTTCGGACAAACTATAAATCGCTCAATGGTTACCTACCTGCAAGTTGTCTGTTGGCGTAGCACGCTGGTATGTCTATGCGGTACTGAGCTCGTCGATTGTCGGCAATATGTGTAGTGTGTGGTGTTTGAGACAAAGAGAGGATTTGACTGCTGACAGCATTTGCCGATGTTGTATTTATGCGGCGTCGGTTAGCAGTATTTGTCGACGTCGTATTTATGCAGCGTCGGCAAATGACTGGACAACAACCGACGCATGGCAGACAAGTTCCGGGCATTTATGTGTAAGCTGGACTTGGTTCCACAGGTCCGGCAAAACAGCAAAGTGTCAAACATGCGCTAAATTACGATACAATAGGTTGGGCATTGCGGTTAAAGTCAGAAGGGGTGTGAGTTTATTCCACCTTCGGTCAATTCGGTTTTCATGTAACCACCGCCAACAACGTACTTAGGCTGTTAGATTTCGCTGCGTGAAACATGATAGTTAGGAGCACCCAATTTCAGCACTTCGATATCCACAAAGCCACTTGGCGTATGGGAGCACTAGTTACGGATTCTTAAGCTGAAGTTGGACTTGGTTCCCCATCCCAGCCAAGTGTTTGATGTAGATACAGCTCGATCGCTACAAAGGGAATGTGCACGACGAATTGGAAACAAAGAATAAGGTTGTACGCAAATGCAGCTTATATCCCGGACAAATTTAACCTGCATGAGGCCAACTCTACACTCTGCGTGAAATATGGTATTTAGGAGCATCCGATTTCAGCACTTCGATATCCATACAGCCACTTGGCGGATGGGAGTACTAGTTCCCATGACCGCCAAAAGGGAAGCACCAAAGCAACGGCTATAGCATGCACATTATCGATTCCCAAATCGCGACTGGAGGCTGCTGGACTGCGCAAAACATGATAGTCAGTGGTAACAGATTTGAACGACTTGTTATCCACAAAGAGCATTTGACGTATGATAGACCAGTTCCAGACGCAAGCCGGACTTGGTTCCCCAAGATCGCAACTAAGCGTGATGTTGCGCTTGAGCCAGTAGCTGCTACTCAGCAAGCGGAAAAGGCGATAGCTGCAAATCTCTCGCTCGAAATCAAGGGTATATGTAGTACAAATTGGTTTCAAGCAAAAATCTATTTCTCTCAAATATTAGAATGTATTCCGTACTGCAGATCATCTTGTACATAGGATGCCAGTATGCAACTTGGAAACACTGAAAAAGTAAAGATGTTGAAGCAATTTTGTCTGCAAATACTGTGCAACCAGTGACTCTGTTAGAGATTCCCCAACCGTGTTCGCATATTTCTTAATACTTATCGAACCAAGCTCGCAAGCAAGCGAGCACAATAGACCTACAGGTCGTATAACCAACAATAATTTTCATTTCGAAAGCTGTGGCTATTTTTTTTCTTAACGTTTAAATGTATAAATAATATGCTTACCGTTTCTACTTACAGGTGGCCACTGCCATTGAGGAGCTCATCAATAGGAATCAACGTCTGCCGGGCAGCATACTCTTGGCGCTTTTGGATCGTATTCCCGCATTTAGAAAAAGAAGCGAAAGAAAACGGCACAATAATCAGAGCAACACAAGTAGACGAAACAGTCCGAGATTAAGTCTAGCCAACAATATTACCAAGCAGGATTAAAACAAATCCGTTCAAGAAATCAAACAAGTGTGCTGCCTCAAAATCTCTTAACTAAAAAAAAAAAACAAAAAAAAAAAACTGTGTTAGTAAATGTAAATGTTTCTGAAGCAACAAAATCTACAATTATGCTTAATAGATACTGTGCCACCATAAGACTTTATGTTCTATATATATCTATCTATCTTATGTATCTTATATACTAGACATTGTGAAACATGTACTTCATATATATATATATATATATTATGTATATACCATTTAATGTGGCTTAAATATTCTAAAAATGAGTTACGGCACGTGGCAATACTTTGACTTAATTACACCGATAGGCATCTGGTTAATGCCAAAAAAAAAATTAAAATATATATGATTATATTAATATTAAGTATTGTCTGTGTTGGGCTCATAAAAAATTGTTTGCCTTGTTTTTATTGTATTTTAATTGCAATAAGTTATTTATAAATGTGCTTATTTTTAAATTGTATACATTTTTATTTTTTTTTTATATATTTAATTTAATTAGTCTATAATGTTAAGTTTAAAATGACGAACAAAATGTAATTGCAATAAGTGTGTGCTTTTTTAGTATTAAGCGTAATTTAAGCTACATAAAAATGAAACAAATATTTTAAAAACGATTTTTTTATACAAACTTAATAGTTAAGATTTGCTTTATTTTGATAAATAATAATTTTGATTTATTTTACTTTTTTTTTTGTATGCCAAGTATGTGAGAGATTGATTGTGTATAGATTTGTAGTCTAGCTAGATAATATAGTTTATCTATATTAATATTAATAAACTGTATACTGTATAGCTCAATATTCTAAAAAAAAGTGTAATTGTTTTTACATTGCAACATGACAGATTCTAATAGTTTAAGTATACATAGTTTATGTTAAGCAAAAATATATAGAAATCAATACGATATACGTATACAACTAAATAGTTAACAACTGAGCCTATAAATGACAAAATAAAGGAAATGGATTGCAATATATACATATATTTTACATCTTGTTGTTTATTCGCAAAAAGTTGCGGAATCTGAACGTGCAGATAGAAAATATGAGTAAGTTTACATAGATGAATGCAAAACAGCAGCAGGGGTAGTACAAGCGAAGTATTACCATACAACGATCTCCTTGGACGCACTCGAACACATTATGCGGCAGTCGTTTGATCATCCGAACGAAAAAAGTCTCGCAAAAAATTACCCCCATGGTTGACGATCTCCGAACACTGTTTGGCTGAAATGCGTGCGTGAGGTATAAACTAACCCAACTAGAAGTTGTCAAGAGCAGCAAGTAGTAGAGTCTGTAGCACACTTTTCCAGCACTTGTGAAGCCCACGAACTCGCCGCCTGCATGTCATTACAGAACTGGACTTCATAGGACAAACAACAAAAACTTAATTATTAGTTTCTGAGTGCGCGCTATATCCATTTGCGCAGAAGATACATTCGTTGGGTCTTCAGGCGTCGTCCTCAAACTTTCCTTCCAGACTTGCAGCGAAACACGCAACTCTTCCCATTGTGGAGCACCAAGTTGTGCACTTTAGGATTTGCACGCTCCAACTTTGTTTTTAATACTTCGATAACCTTTTATATAATTTCGGGATTGCTTTCGATTTTGTTCGTGATTCAGAACCTGCGAGTTGACAAATTCCTTCGATAACATTTCTTATCATTTCGGGATGCATTCGGTTTTGTTCGTGATTCAGAACCTGCGAGTTGACAAATTCCTTCGATAACATTTCTTATCATTTCGGGATGCATTCGGTTTTGTTCGTGATTCAGAACCTGCGAGTTGACAAATTCCTTCGATAACATTTCTTATCATTTCGGGATGCATTCGGTTTTGTTCGTGATTCGGAACCTGCGAGTTGACAAATTCCTTCGATAACATTTCTTATCGTTTCGGGATTGCTTTCGGTTTTGTTCGTGATTCAGAACCTGCGAGTTGACAAATTCCTTCGGTAACATTTCTTATCGTTTCGGGTTTGCTTTCGGTTTTGTTCGTGATTCAGTTGACAAATTCCTTGTGATCTTCACTGAACTGCACATACGCTGGCAATTTTTCCGAAACAAAGGTAGACAGCAAATCAAGTATAAGATCACCCTCAAGAAAACAAGCTGGCTTAAGCACCAACAAGATAACCCATAGATAGCCCATATTGGGAGCCAGAGCGTTCACTTCATGGCATCTTCGCTCGCTACGCAGGCGTTGTTAGCCGTGTGGTTGCCCAAGAGCTCAATCGTTAGTTACTTCTTAGAAGATAGCTCGAAGTTGGAATTCTAGCTCGCTAGTTGATGGGCACTTTGCGAATTGTGTCAGTAAAAATTTCGAACTTTTTCAAAAAAACCTCCATGGCAGCTATATACTTATATCATATATTTTCGATATCGAAATTTAAAATAAGCTTACATGCTCTAGTTTTGTTTTCAAAAATTGAGCGCAAGTCTACAGTTATCATTATCGTGGAAATCATTAGCTGTATAATACTTACCATATATTTTTCATTTCGTATTTCAAAAATAGCCAATATCTCGAAAACAAATCTCATTCGTTTATTTATTTTAAAATGTAGTAATGAGCGCATAGCTTTTGTTTTGTATATTTAAATCATGCTCAAAGGTACGAAATACATTGAACTGTTTGTTTTTTTTTTTTGTATAAATTTTTTATTTTCTCTTAGACTGCAGTGAATGTGATTGTGTTGCTTTGAGTTTTCTTTCAGTGTATTTCTGTGTGTCTATCCAGTAACTTACATAAGACAAACGTTGGGATCATACAATACATTTATGTGTCGTGTGTGTTTTTTTTTGTTTTTTTTTTTGAAAAAACGAAACCAAAATTTTGTAATTATTACATGGTTTTTTTTTAAACTATTTTTATTATTAAATTGTTTTATTTATTTGGTTATAGAAGGATTGGCAAAAGCGCGACTTGGGGTTTACACGCTTGTTTTGCTCTTAAAATAAGCTGGTTTTCTCTTAATTGGAATCAACTTAAAATGTTTTTTGAAACTTTTTTAAACAAAAACTGAATTTTAAGTAAAAGCTGCAGTATTATTAAGCACAAAACATAGCAGCCTATTTGCCAATCCTCAAAACGCGGGCGCCATTTTGCAGCGCAGTTGCTTGCTTAGTTTTTGCCGGGACTGTACCCGTTTGTTGCGCCAGCAGCGTTCCGGTAAGTAATTTCCTATGAAGAAGATTACACAACAAACCGAATTCGCAGCTTTAACATTTTCTCGCAGCATACAGTTTGTTTTTTTATGTTGTTTCTGTTGTTTTTTCATACATGTTCTCTTTATAAATATATTTAAGTGTATGTTTTCTTTTGTACCTAATTTAAAATATAGTATAATATATATTATTTTATATATATATTATGCTTTTATCTTGTGTTCATATATAATAATTATTTTAATATGCCTAGCTAAACATTCAATTAAACAACAATTCAGTGTTTTCTATAAATATTTACGCACTTTATGCAGATCTTATGACAATTTTGAGAAAAAAAAAACATTTTTAAAAGTAAAAATCACGCCTTGTTTGTGGGCGGGGCAGGAGCTTGGGATAGGATGAGATAAGTTTATTGCAAGTTCTATATAAGTTACATACGATACCACATGTAGAGCAAGTGCAGCGCGTGGATTCAGAGGATTTTAGTTTTTAAAACGTTATAATTCACAAGTTTCTGCGATTTTGCAAAAATTGCAGTTCGAAACAGAGAGAGAAAGTAAGCTAGATGCAACTTTATATAAAAAGTTGGCTTGTTCGTAGCTATATAGCTAAAGTTTGGGTTGTATTGTTTTTGAAGTTCCAGAAAGAAGCAGAACTTAAATATTGTAAAGTTTTGAAATATTCCAAATCTCAGCACTAAGAAAATAGCGCAAAAACTGCAGGTTTTCAGCAAAAAGAAGCCTGAGAATTGTATGCTGTGGGATATTCTGGCCAAACAGTATATCAAATGTAGAGCTGTGGAGCGCCACAGGTGAATTCCCTATGCGCCTTGAAATCAGAGAAAGAAAATGAACTTGTATAGTGCATGCTCTCAGAAAGAACCCAAACAGCATTGTACGAATGGCACTAGACTGGAACGCCCAAGGAAGCAGACGAACAGGACGTACAAAAGCAACTTGAAGACGTAGCGCTCTTCAAGAACTAGTCCAGATCAGCTTGTCGTGGGACAGCGCTAAGCTGACAGCTCAAAATCAAGTCCGTCGACAGGCCTTTGTAGAGGCTCTAAGTTCCCAAGTGGAATAAAAAAGCAAACCCCAAAAAAAAACTATTCCGTTAAAAATTAATGACCGGGCCGCTGCTTTGATTTGCCACAGCATTTGACTAGCACTAGCTGCGCTAGCAAAATTAATTAAAGACGTTCAGCAATCGGCTATAAATCTGCAATAGGAAATACCTAAAATATAAGGCCTATGATCCCAACGCGAAATTAGTGAAGCACATCTTGCAGCTTCCCCGGAAGGACTGGCCTACTAACGGGTCACTGCCTGACCGCTGTCCATGCCAAAAAGCTGGGCATCACCAGCAACGATGAATGCAGTAAATGCAGGGAACCAGGGGTGAGAGAAACCCTGGAACACCTTATATGCAACTGTCCTACCCTTTTCACCCCGAGAACTAACTTCCTTGGGACACCATTGCTTGACTCGCTCGCAGAGGCGGCGCAGAGGCCACCCCAGAAACTGTTAGCCTTCGCAAAACATACGCGCATAGTGGATGGCTAATCTGTCCACGACTATGACTCACAGCCGAAACACTCCGGTTCCACTAAGGATCACATTGATCTATGTGAGGTCCCCTCCCCCGGGTCCTTGCCGGCCTAACCTAACCTAACCTAAGGCCTATGATCAGTTAACATGCTGATGATTCCTGAACTATAAAGATAAACCGATGCTCAGCTTTAAAAGCAATGACAATATAGCCATGATCAATAAATAGATTTATTTATAAATCATTCGCTGCGAAAACGTGCAATTAACCATCTTATTGGAAATCTTAATTCTAGTCTCGTAATTTCTTTCATATTTTCGCATACAACTTGAACTTCTTCCTAATAAAACTAGATTACTTGACTTTAATTTGTCTGCGACTTTAAAATATGCGCTCCAACTTTCTGTGAAGCTATCCTTAGAACCCTTACTTGCAAACCCAACTTTAGTATTTAAGAACAAATTTTTTTTCGACAATGCATAATTCTCTGTGAAAACTACGCACCCCACCAAACATTTTAAAGTTTCAACATCAATTTCTTCCCAATATTTTCAAACCCAACTCGAACCATAAAGCAAGCTGCTGTCAAGTGGCAAACTTGAGCCGCCATTTTGAAACTTTAAAAGCAGCTTTTGTTTTGACTGTACAAATTAGTTCAGCTGTGAAATGATAGTTCTCCCTAGCAGTTGTAGTTGCTATTGAAAATGATTACCCTAGTTCATTCAAAAGATGTTCCGACAAAAAAAGTTTGAAATCTGTTGAGAATTATCAGACAACTATATTGCTTTTTACTTTTGAAAAATGTCAGGATTTGTGTTAAATAAACGCTATTTGTGAAGAGTTTTGATTTTGTAATTTAATGAGAAGAAAATTGCAGCTGAAGCTTGTGAAAGTTTGCGATTAAACTGCATCGACCGATGAATCATGTAGACTGCTTCTGATTTCGATTTGTTTTAATGGATAGGAAAGTGCAGACATAGCCCTAGTCTAAGATAAAGTGCGTCTTGAACAAACTAAAATATTTGAAAATCAAGAATGGCATTGCTGTATCAACTCAGCTCAGAGCGACTCAGCAAACAATTTATGTTCGTTTCAAATAATTGGGATTTATTCAAAAGCAAGAAAACTGTTTGTCATACATATTGAAGCCATGGATATGTCAAAAGGCGATTATTAACTTCGGAACTAACTTCGGAACTAACTTAGGAACTAACTTAGGAACTATCTTCGGAATTAACTTCGGAAACAGCGAAAAGAAAGAAAGTGCAAACAGCATCGTGCCAGGAAGTAAACTTTGGATACACAACGATAGTCCCAAGAACAATAATTACTGTTGACAGGCTGGTCAATCCTGGTCAACATTATCGTTCAGATCTACGCATAGAGGCGCCGCAGCTGAAAACCCGTTCCAAAAATCTTATCTTCTAAACCAATTAACAAAAATTTTAAGGCTTGCAATTGAATTGTTAAGCACCAAAACCAACAGAAAGCATCGTGAAGTCAAGGGATTTTCTTTCAAAATTCCAGAACTTCTTTTACAGAAATGTTCCACGGTTAGAAGTTGAGTTACCAGGCGAACAAAAATGCTGGTAGGTAACTGAAATAAAATATTTTGCCAAAAATCGTCACCTAAAGTATGCTATACTTATCGCAATTTTTTTAATTTATACAAAAAATATAGAGCATACTTTTAGTTGCCGACTTTTAAGAGACCATGAGCTTCATAAAAATCCAGGGCGAGATTACTTCTAGAGTTCAGCAAGCCATCAAAAAAATTCCACTAAAACTTAAAAAAATAATAGCCGCTGGTGAATACAGTCCAGCTCAGGTTTTTAATGCCGACAAAATTGAACTTTTTGGAAAAATAAAATGCCGAGAGGAACAAATGTGGTCAAAGCAAGAAGAATTTTTAGGAAATTATTGAGAAAGAACTGTTGAGAAAGAAGAATTTTTGAGAAAGAAGAATTGTTAAGAAAGAAGAATTGTTGAGAAAGAAGAATTGTTGAGAAAGCAGAATTGTTGAGAGATAAGAATTGTTAAGAAAGAAGAATTGTTGAGAAAGAAGTTGTGTTAGGAAAACTCACCCTGGGAAGTCTGCCTATCGGACTTATCAACAGTCGTAAAACCGCAGATTTAGCAAGATTATTTTCTTCGCGAAAGCTCGATCGCGAACACGAGGGCAGACCATAGTTGCTCTATACTTGTGCAAACAAATACGACATTTGTTTTGAACTAAAAATATATAATTTCAATTGCGAAAATTATTTCTTATCTTTCATAGAAGTTTTACGCTGAAAGTAACGCTGTATAATCCCCGCTGGAAGTACTCAAAGAGCTGCAAACTTCCTGAGAAAAAGTTTATTGAAAAAGATAAAATGACCTGCATTATGCTAAAACTTCAGTTTGCAATCTCCCTAATTTTTAAATTGTAGCGCTTATAATTCACGCATGCAGTAATAAGATCACTTATTGTTTCTTATTAATTTAAATTTCAACGTATAATTAAAGAGGTAAAACTTCAATTACTCTACCGCTTACTTTCGATTTCTTGTATTGAATGTTTTGAAAGGAGTCTATCAGTTTGCTTTGATTATGGTTGTCCCATGGCTGCAAGATTAACGAGCAAAAGTCCACAAATCGCATATAAAGGGTGTGTTTTTTTTAGAGGTATAGAACTTTAAATTGCAATAAAACAACGATGGATTTTTCAATTGACATGAGATTTATTTATCCAAAAGCTAATCTTGTAGGCATTAGATTTTAAATATGATTTTTGGCATATGAGCGCCATGACTGGCTCGGATGTAGTCCAATCTGAATGTGCTACTTTCGTTGACTTTTTGCAACATTTGTGGCGAATATTGTCTTGGTTAAGCGCTTGTAGCTTATCCACATGGACCACATAGACTTCACAGCTCCAAAACGTGAAATTAGAGGGTCACCAAATGTGTATTTCAATAAATCGATTGCGGCATGAGCTGTTTGACATGTTGTGCCGTCTTGTTGGAACCACAGCTCCTGGACAACGTGTCTCTTCAATTCAGGAATGAAAAAGTTGGCAATCATGACTCTATACCGATCACTATTGACTGTAACGTGCTGGCCATCATCGATTTTGTAGAAGTATAGACCAATAATTCCACAGCGCAGCAAACAGTCAATTTTCTGGATGAGCATGAGCTTTACTCCAAATGCGGTAGTTTTCTTTGTTGACGTAGCCATTCAACCAGAAGAGCGCTTCATCGATTCGCCTATGGAAATCGGGAACAACAGCAATCTCGTTTTGGGCCCATTCGACGAATCTACGATCTGATGATCGTTTGGCTTCAATTCTTCAATACCACGCAAACCAAGATCCAAAGTCTTCCATAAAGTGGATGGGTTCCTGAGCTCGATGGCGGATGGACTTCCTCAATGCTACGCTCTACAGCAGCCATAGCTTCTTCCGTACGCACCGTACGGCGTCTCTGAGGATATGAGTTATCAATAAGAGCAAACGTTTTGCGAAAATGGTCCGAATTAGCTGCTCAGTTGGCCGATTTTGTCGACGTTGAAATGGACGTAGTGCGCGTTACGTATTCCGCCCAGAATTTCGAAAGGAAATTGCACTATTTGCAAGCGTTGTTCAGGCGTGAGTCTATTCTATGCCAAACCAAACTGAGAATAAATCAGCTTGACAGCTGTTAAATAGTTCGCCATTTTGAACAGTAATGGTAACTTAAAATTCTATAGCTCGAAAAAAAACACCCTTTACAATGCTTCGTCAACCGATTGCTTAGGCGCAAAGTCGCCATAGGTCAGAGCCTAGAGGAATCTCTTCAATGTGCGTTTATGGGAGTTAACTGGACGAAAAGGTTTACTAATTGACATTACTAGACGAAAATACAGCTGGCTAGGACACACGCTACGCAAAGACCAGGAAAATCCTGCACACTTCGCCCTTAGCTGGAGACCCATTGGTGCTAGGACTACGTGGAGACGTACCCTGTTGAACGAAACCAAGAAGTTGATAACTGAATTAAGCTATTTAGCTGAGCAAAGTGCTCAAAACAACGTTCTGTCATAACTAAGAACATGTCAACAATAATTTTGGTAAATTTCTAAAATCCTGTCAAAAATTCTTAAAGGATAAAAGACCAAAGTGGACTCCGCTTATTGGGTCGCCCATTCGACTTGCTGGAGTGCCTTGCGCCCCGTTGAATCCACGCCTGCTTGCATTTAGACAGCTAAACATATTTCATTTAATTTATAATTAATTATTTTTTTTTATTTACTTAAATTAATTGTCTCTCTCTCGGGCTGAACGCTACTATGTTTCATTCCAATGCGTTTCAGCTTTTTTGTTGTTGTTGTTGTCTGAGCATTTTCATGCAGCACCAAAAAGTATGCAACACACGCCAACCACAACAGTGGCGTCCATAATTATTGTGCATACCATACACAAGTGTCTGTGCGTTGTGTGTGTGTGTGTGTATCTTTGTTTGTGTGTCAATTTGTATGTATTTGTGTGCGATTTACATATACACCGAATTCTGTTTTTTTTTTCACACGATTTCAGTGGTGGGTACAGAGGGGGTGGGTGGTGGCGACTATGGGGGTTGCAGCACTCACCCCCCTCCCCACAAAGTCAAATAAGTTCTTTGTTAAATAGAAAATTAATCTTCAATTGTAACTCTCAAGGCCCTACCAATAATTAAAACCCAAGAATAATTTGAAATAATAATTCTCTCGAAACACTTGCGCATAGTGGCTGACTAACTCATCCATCACCACGACACACAGCCGACAAACTCTGGTCCCACTTAGGATCACTCATCCGATGAGGATCACACTGATCTATGTGAGGTTCACTCGGATGTATGTGAAGATCACTCGGATCTATGTGAGAATCACTCTGTTCTATGCAAGAATCACTCTGTTCTATGCAAGAATCACTCTGATCTATGTGAGGATCACTCAGATCTATGTGAGGATCACTCGGATCTATGTGATGATCACTCGGATCTATGTGAGGATCACTCGGATCTTTGTGAGGATCACTCGGATCTACGAGAGGATCTCTCGGTACTATGTGAGAATCACTCGGAACTATGTGAGAATCAAACGGATCTATGTGAGAATCACTTTGTTTTATGCAAGAATCACTCAGATCTATGTGTGGAGCATTACAATCTATGTGAGGATCACTCTGATCTATGTGGGAATCACTCTGTGATCTATGTGAGGATCACTTGGATCTATGTGAATATTACTCGATACTATGTGAGAATCACTCGGAACTATGTGAGAAACCCTCGGATCTATGTGAGGATCACTCTGATCTCTGTGAGGATCACTCGGATCTACTTGAGGATCACTCGATACTATGTGAGGATCACTCGGTACTATGTGAGATTTACTCGGTACTATGTGAAAATCACTCGGATTTATGTGAGGATCACTTTGATCTATGTGAGGATTACTCGGATCTACGTGAGGTTCACTCAGATCTATGTGAGTATCACTCGGATCTACGTGAGGATCACTCGATACTATGTGAGAATTACTCGGAACTATGTGAGGATCACTCGGTACTATGTGAGATTTACTCGGAACTATATGAGAATCACTCGGATCTGTGTGAGGAGCATTATGATCTATGTGAGGATCACTCTGATCTATGTGATGATCTCTCGGATCTATGGGAGGATCTATGTAAGAATCACTCTGGTCTATGTGAGGCTCATTCTGTAAGAATCACTCGGATCTATGTGAGGATCACTCTGATCTATGTTGGAATCACTCTGTGATCTATGTGAGGATCACTCGGATCTATGTGATGATCACTCGGATCTATGTGAGGATCACTCGGATCTATGTGATGATCACTCGGATCTATGTGAGGATCACTCTGATCTATGTGGGAATCACTCTGATCTATGTGATGATCTCTCGGATCTATGGGAGGATCTATGTAAGAATCACTCTGGTCTATGTGAGGCTCATTCTGTGAGAATCACTCGGATCTATGTGAGGATCACTCTGATCTATGTGGGAATCACTCTGTGATCTATGTGAGGATCACTCGGATCTATGTGAGGATCACTCAGATCTATGTGAGGATCACTCGGATCTATGTGAGGATCACTCTGATCTATATGGGAATCACTCTGTGATCTATGTGAGGATCACTCGGATCTATGTGAGGATCACTCGGATCTATGTGAGGATCACTCTGATCTATGTGGGAATCACTCTGTGATCTATGTGAGGATCACTCGGATCTATGTGCGGATCACTCTGATCTCTGTGAGGATCACTCGGATCTATTTGATCACTCTGATCTAAAAACTTAAAAAAAAAATATCCGCTGGTGAATACAGTCCAGTTCACGTTGCCGATAAAAACATATGCGGCCAAATCGCAAAAAAGTGCTGGTGGTTTTGAAAAAGTTAGCAAAGATCAAGTCACATTTCTATTTTGCAGTAACGCTGCTGGAGATTGGATGTTCTTGTGGTTGTAGTAGTCTCGCTGCACCAGTTATAGCTTGGGCTTCCGAAACAGAGGGAGGTTGGCAGTCCTTGGGCAGGCGTGCTCCTACGTCGATTCCGGTGTGTGGGACCGACTGCCGTTGGAATCGGAAGATCGGATGTCAAAGCCACTGCTTATCAGTTGCGCACTTAAACCTCGAAAGCTGTCGATTTTGAGAGATTGCCAGTTAATTGGATTGGCCAATAAAAAAGCAAAGATGACAAGTGCATTTCATGGAATATTTTGTGTCAGAAACTAGAAAGTACATGAATGAAAAAGTCTTAGAATTGAAAGTTCTTCTGTAGACAATGCGACCGGGCATGAAAATCTACAAGTTTTGTTTCCGCCCCCGAATACCGAATATAAAAAAAACATCATATGATATAATTTAATAAAATAAACATGAATACTGCTACTTAAAAAGTACTTGTTTTTCGCAAATAATTTAAAAAGTTTTAGAGATAAGTATCCAATCACCAGTGTCCTTTTTTACACGATTTTTTCCGGCACCCAACTAACGTGTAAAAACAGAATTTGGTGTATTTACTTCGTTTTTTGTTTGTTTTTATTTTTGGTTTTTTTTTTTCTAACTTAACTTGTTCTTGTTGCACTGCTTTTTTAATCCTAAATGTTAATTGTATAATAAAAAAATACATTTCTTCGGCCATTTTAGCATTTTACATAGTTGTACATACAGCTAGATGTTAGTTTTTTGCAATTAGACTAAACATATTTGTATATATTATATATATTTGTTTTGTTTACTTTTGTGTTATATAAATTGCCTACCAATGTTTTGTTTTATTTAGGTTTTCTTTCGGTTTTTGGTTTTTGTTTTATAGCAGTAACAACGCAATGCGCAAAATGTTTATATAATTTGTATGATTTTACTTGGTATTTTGTTGTTAGCGTTTTTTCTTTGCTCTTTTTTGTTTGTTGAAATTTGTTGGGGGTATTGCCTAAATTAAACATCTAATAATACTCAAAAACACAAGTCTAAACATTTAACCACAACATCGAGCATAATTTTGTTATCGTTGATGTCGTTCTCATGCGTCCGTTGCACGCTTTACACTCACACGGCCGTCTCATGATCAGTCTCGTCAATCCGTCCCAAACGCCAAGAGTTGGGATCGCCGGCTGCAATGAAATGTGGCAAACATGATTAGCAGCAGCTCGTATAGTTAAGTTAAGTAAAAGTGAATAAACAAAGCTAAACTACGTTGCTGCGTTACATTGCCGCGATTTAAGTGTTTTATTTATTTATTTTTTGTTGGACACAGTTAGGACGCTTAAGCAAGACAAGAAATTTGGCAACATGCATGCTACTACGGCTACAAAAACACTATACACTCTAGGCTAGACAATACTGTGCTGCAAATAGGCAACTGCGCAAATTTTATTTGAAAACTTTACACACACACACACACGCGCGGTGCGCACTCACACAGACAGCAACTTGCGCGTGCTACAGTCACAGGCCATTATATTGTATACACTAGCATTTTATATCGTATTTTATCAAATGTTCTACAAAATTGCTATTAAAGTTCGCTGGCAGTTGTTCCGGCTGTAGCGCTTCTTTTAAAACTTCAAAATGCTTAACTTACCACAATCATAATACTTCGATATCCTGGGCAGAGCTGTTACCATGGGTTGTTATCGTTATCGTTATCATTTGTTGTTGATAGTTGTGATGGTTAATTTTATTGTTGTAGTTGTTGTTGTTGTAGTTGTTTGGGTGTTGGTGGTTTACGTTTATGAACGATAATTTGGTTTTTTTTTTTTTTTTTTTTTGACGACGTTTTACATACGAAAAATTATACCAAAAAAGAGTAAAATCAAATTTTTATTTCGTTTCATAAATAACTAAAAGCAAATGAATAATATGCAGCAATGTATGAATGCCTTAAAATGTACAAAACATTCACAAAGTCAGAAAGTGAAGCAACAGCGTTGTTGTTTTGCTGTACAGTGTGCATGATAATTAGTGAAAATAGTGTTGGAAAGTGTTAAAAAGTTAGAGATAGAAATACTCAGAGAGAGAGAGAGAGTGCGAGAGAAAAAGTTAGAGGGAATTAGAGTTAGAGCTGGACAGCAAGTTGAGCGTGAAACCGAGTGTTTCTATTTGTGCAAAGTGCTCCATGACGCTACACTAGAGACCATCTGCTTCCTTAGTGCCTGTTGTGCATAACAGCAGCAGCAAAGTTTTTAAGAACTGCACTGTCTAACACTGAACGGTAGATATTATGTAAGCGCTTTTGTCACAATTTGTTCAATAATTTGTATAAAAATGTATTTTTTTTTTAATTTGTTTCAAAACCGGTACACAGCAGACAACATTTCGTGCGAAACGCGAACCCTGCAGTCAAAGTGTCATTTTTGTATCTGTATCTTTGTTCTAGAGCCTTGGAACTATGGCCAACAAAAGCTCCAGTCAAGCTTTAAGGAACTTCACTGCCTAACACTGATTGTCATTCTAACCAAATCTATAAGCGATTTTTGTTATTTTTTCACATATTTGGTGCCATAATTTGTGTATAAAAAAAAATAAAAAATGGTTTCATATCCGGTACACAGCAGACAACATTTCGTGCGAAACTTTATGCATATGAATAGTTTGCGCAAATACGCCCAAATTTTGACATATATTTCGCTTAGTGTTTGTCTACCAAATATAAAGTTGTGGTTTGGTATGCCACTCATGGCGAAAAGCATGAACATTTCTCCTAAAAAATTAATAGAAAGGAGGAGGAGGAACGGTGAACGCGTAATACATGAAGTCTCTGACCTCACATAGCCTCTCCCGCTCAATTTCTAGTGTCACCTACACGTGGTGGACTCTGACACCCTGAGCAACCTGGTGAAAGATTGGGTACCCAACCCCAGTGGGAAACCGGGTCAGGATAGCTGACGACGCAGGGATATTGGTCCTCCAAAATGGGGGTTGGGCGTTGGACTTACAACCCACCCCTGCAAGAACTCACCCGTAATGGAAACACTCGGAACGATGCCATGCTGAAGATGGAAGTAAGGAACTGGCGCGGCCTTGCTAACAACAGAGATGAATGGAGGAGAATTGTTGAGAAAGCCAAAACCCACCCCGGGTTGTAGAGCTGAATGATGATGATGACTTAATAGAAAGCATTTACACACCTAAGGCGGCAGCCCCACCACTGGGCTAAGTCGCAACTGGCCAATCACCATTTCCATCGAAAACCCAACCGATTACAGAAACTAATACAACATAATCATAGCATCTCAGCGAATATAAATTCGTTGTGACAAGTATCGTGGACAACGTTGAGTTATCCCATCCACCCAGACGTTGAGTTATCCCAGCCAGACCCAGACCACCGCTCCATTTTAAATGTATTACAAATTTTAGTAACGTTAAAATATCAACTGGCAACATTATATGGCATTTCATTTTCAATAAAAAAAAGAACAACAATTTTTGACCGCTAGTGGGCGTGTTAGCATAAAATTGAGATATATAAAACCAATGACAAATGGATTTATTGCGGCGAAACGAAAGCTATATGTTACCATAGGCATGCAAAGGATTTGTTTCTCTTTTCCAGTCCCACTGCTGACAAATCCAAGCCCCGCCAATAAATCAATATAAAAATTGACAGTATTTTTTTTAGGGTTAAGTGCGGCAGAGGTAGACGCTTACTTGGGAAAAAAATATTTCATTTTATGCGAAAAATGCTGAAGAGCTTGTTCAATATTTTATATTTCCAGTTGACAAGTATCTGAAAGAGCTTGGAATTTTTTTGGGAAGCCAATTTTGAAACATTTTATTTGAATTTTTTACCGCTGTGTACAAATCTGTAAAGGATTTAAGCAAGCGTTTGTTATGTATGAACGAGGGTGGGCCTACGGCACTTCGGCAGTGCGACCCACATGGGTCTATTGTGCCCCGTTTTTACTAGTTCAAGTTAAATGTTTTCAGAAACTGAGTCAAATCCGTCTGCGAGATATACAACAGGTACTTCTCACTGAGCATGTAGTTTCCTAGAAGCTTTGCTCTCCTTCCTAGTGATCAAGTGATCCATTGACTCGGCATCCTTCTCACAGAATCTACATGTTCTGTTGCTTACAAAGCACATTTTGCGTAAGTGCTCGTTGCAGGGAAAATGGCCCTGTTCCATTTAGGGATAGAGTTTCCTTGGCTCTTGCCGTATCAAAGCACACAAATCTTTTTGAGTATCTGAGACCCTGTAGATTGTTCCAGTGCCTAGCTTTGCTGTTTTGGATAAATTTTGCGTTGTCAGTGTTGAGTCTATTTTTGGAATAACCAAACATCGGACTTGGGCTTCCGCTGCTGACTTAGCCTTTACATTCGCAGCCCCATTAGCTGAGTGACCTTCATGCCTTGGCACCCATACCAGAGCGACCCTGTAGTTGGTTGCCAGTTTATTAAGCTCCCAACCCGCCTGACTGTCGGAGAGCATACGCATGTTAACTCCAGCCCATTATCTGCTGTGCAGCCTGTATACCGCCTGTAGGATAGCGAACAGCTTCGCCTGAAAAACATTGCATTCCGCATCAAGTGAGAGAGATGTGTGAGCGAGGACCCACTATGCCTGCTCCTACCTCAAATGCTGTTTTGGACATCTGTGAACCATTACTGTGTGTCGTCCTTAAGCCAAGACGATTTAGAAATCCATTGCTCTTTTGTTGAAAAAACGACATTGTAGTTTTTCGCGAAACTAAGTGTGATTATTTTGGTCTCGGGTTTTGGTTTTGTCGAGAATGTCATCTACCCTATTCAGTATATTTAGGTGCCCGCCAAGGTTACCCTTTGGTATTCGTTTCCTACCTCAGAGTCTTTTAATATTTGTTGACTCTTGGTTTTTCGTTAAATTCTATTGCCGGAAATTTTGGCATTTTCAATTTTTTTACCCTTATTTGTTATTCATATTTCTTTTAAGAAGCAAAAACAGGAAACCTAAATATTTAAGCTCGCCTTGGTTGCTATGATAATAATTTTTATAATAACTTATCCCTCTCATAGTTGCTTTCCATTTAGTTTATTTAGTGTAGGACTTTGAGCTTTAGAAATTTCGCCGTAGTTCTGAAACTGCACTGTAGAAATAGTAGGCGTTGCAAGAAAGGAAATATTCTGGACTGACAAAACTTCCCAAATTGGTTTTTGTATCCTCTGCATCCTATGAACCTCTGTTTTGTCCAGAACAACGGCTGGGATGTTCAGCATTTGTGACACAACGAGCGTTGCCCTGTTGGTTTTCTATATTCTTGTTGTGTTGGATAGATTCATGTATCTCGGGTATGGATACGGGTTTTTGCATTAAATCAGTTGAGAAAAAAAAACACAAATTGTTGTTAGAAATTGACATAGTTGTTGTAGCTATCTCAGAGCACCAGGAATGTGGTTTGTCAAGAGTTCAAAGAAGAAAATTAGAAAGTATAGAACACTTAGGAAGAAGTTCTATCCAGGATTTGTCTTAAGGGAAGAAGGTGTGAGTCTGGTGGGTCTTGCCAGAAGTGCCTCTTCAAGTGTGAAAATGTGTCCAAAGTTGTCACTCAGCTGCGTAAGGCTCAGACCCACACTCAGTGAAGACAACAATTACGCCAACGATTCCAGCCGCATTTGGGGCAGGATACCCACGGCAGTCGGTCCTACACGCCGAAATCAAAGCAGGCCCAGGCCTGCCCAAGGACTGCCAAATCCCATCTATTTCGCATGCACAAGTAGTTTTTGTTGTGGCTGTCTCGGTGCATCAAGTATAGTTTGGTTTTCCGAATCAGTGGGGGGTTGACAGACCTTGGGCAGGCGTGAGCCTGCGTCGATTCCGGTGTGTAGGACCGATTGCCTTGGGGGATTCCTGCCCCAAATGCGCCTGGAATCGTTGGCGTAGTTGTTGTCTTCACTGAGTGTGGGTCTGAGCGCCACGCAGCTGAGTGACAACTTTGGACAGTTTCACACGCAGTTTCATAGGGAGCATGAACAACTGCATAGCGTACCAGATCGCGCATGAGTTTAGAGTGACGAGTTTGAATATTCTTCAAACGGTATGAATGCAGACCAATTAGTCTTTTATTTTCTCCGCCTGTATTTTATCTTAGGGATCTCCACATAATTTACCCACTCGTCTCTTATCTGTAAGCCCTGACGCGCACACTGGCCACACGTTTTTCTACCACCAGTTCAGCCACTCTGTCTTTCTTCCCTTACGTCCAAAACGCGCTCACTTATCAGAACTTCGTCTTGCCTGACATAGGCCAACGCAATGTTCCCACTTCCACAACTTTCCTAGGTCCGTTCGCGACAGCCTACCTCGTCGGTACTACTCATCGGAAACACTTACGTCGCGTGCCTTGGCTGACAGGTATACTCTCTGCCAGCAAAGATCAAATATTAGTCGACCGACTCTCAATATTTACGTACTTTTCACCGAGTGCTTAGTATGCCATGTATATCATAACTGATTGATGCAGTTTTGACTGCCAACCCGCCTTATATAGGTCTGAGAACCACCTCAAATCCTGGAATTGCCGTGTAAACGCATCTATACTCTGCTTATCTGACTATGCTATCTGGGCGCTCAGACAGAGTCTACCGTTGCTCCTACGCTGTCCCTGTCAGCTACTCCACACTCACAGATATCCTATACGTCAACTCCGTAGACCTTCGTACGGTTTGGACCAAAAGCGCTGTTTCCTCCACGCGAACAACGTTGTAAGCTGGCAATTCGAAGATTAGTATCGCCCAAATTGTTGAATAAATCGCAATTTCAAAGGCCCTTCTCATTTGTCATCTGGCTAAGTATTATGTATTTTGCCTAGAAAAACTGAATATGCTTTGAAAATAAAGCATGCCTTGCTAGTTGTGTCGGAAACGAATCAGTTTCAAACATAAGCTACAACAAAACGCATCGAAATAAATAAATAAAAATTATTTTGGCGTAAATATTTTTATACAATTCAAAGCAAAACTAAATTTAAAAGATTTTATTTTATTTCGTTTATTAAAAATGGGAAAACTGCTATCGAAAAACGCCACCGAAACACCAGCTAGAGGTTTCTTGCAATTCTATCGGATGTATAACAAGCAATTTATGCAAGTGCCCAGTCATGAGGCCTCCATCAAAGCCGCACGCATTTGGGGCACGCTGACGCCAAAGGAGAAGCTACGCTTTGCAAAACTTGTAAGTTATTGATTGCAAATAAAGCCAGCATGAAAGTCTCATAGAATTGCTTTTTAGGATCGTAAAAATTTAAATACAAAACCTAGCAAAAAAACCTACGCATTGCGTAGTGTTCTGCAAAAAGCAGCTGAAAGTTCTAAATTGCCAGTGGCCGACCTAAGTACCAAGCCTAAAAGTGCCAAACAAGTTACTACAGCCACCCCGGAAATACGCCAACGTCGTAATCCACGTAGATCTTGCAGAGATAAAAAATCGCAGCGACACTGAGCACCTTAGCTAAAAAGAAAGCACTACCAAGCTCAATTTTTGGCTAAAACTATGTAAAAGGGAATACGGTAACCATTCAGTCTGTATAGTAAAAAATTAATGTCATCTGTGGAAGCAAGGCATACCGAACTCAATTTCTGGCCATGTAAAAGAGAGCTTGGTAGACACAAAAAAAATAAAAAAACCAATGTAAATATAGAATTTTAAATACAACTATATAAGAAAAAGTCTTGAATATAATATATTGTGTGTAGTAATAGGAAATCCATTATATTTCCAATATAATATTTCCGATCGGATTCCGAAAGGGTACGTTAGAAAGCTGACATTAGGCTTTTCTGAGAGTTTTGTAATAGATTCAGTTTTGTTTGAGCAAAGATGTTTATCGTTCTTCGTCGATTCGGGCGAAAACGCAGTTGAAAATAAATTACGTGAAATTTTGCTTTCGTCGATGCCGTTCCGATCACTCCTTGGAAAGCCATTTGTCGAAAATGTTGATAAAATCATGGACATTGTCGAGTCGCGGCTTCGAAGTCCCAAGTGCTAAAGATTGCACAAAAAACAGTTTGGAACCACTTGAATAAGGTTGGATACGAAAAGTAGTTCGATGTATTGTTGCCAAACACAAAACAATCTCATGGACCGAATTTCCATCGGTGAATCGCTGCAGAATCATAGCAAAATCGAGCAATTCCTGAAGCGGCTGACGACTGGCGATGGAAAGTGCATCACTTACGACAACGTCAAACGAGAACTTTCATGGTCGAAACACGGTGAGCCGGCGAAAATGGTGGCCAAGCCAGGAAGTGAATTATCTACTATAAGCTGCTTCCATGCGGCAACTGTACTTTCCACAATGGGACTGGCTGAAAGAAAGCAATCGCCCAGCAGCGTCCAGCTTTGGCCAATAGGAGAGCAATTTTGTTTTATCAGCACAACGCGTGGCCTCATACATCGATAGCAGCTTCGATAACTTGATTGGGACGTTTTTATGCATCCATCTCATACTCCAAGACCAAGTGATTACCAACGGTTTCTGTACAAGGCGCGCAATTTTTGCTGCAAGAGCGACTTTTGAAAATCGCCAATAGAAACGAGGGCTTCCCTTAGAGAATCATAATACAATATTTCATTACCTTTACCGTTGGCAGCAAGTTATCGAACAAAATTGCGCATATTTGACCCAAATCGTATCATTCTTACTTTGGTAATTGAAGCCTTCAATTTTAAGCAAAAATAATTGATTTCTTTTTGAGGGTTTTGCTGCTGAAGTCACACGGTTAATCGGAAAACCCAAGCTGCTACTCTGCGTCTATTGCTGCCCGTACGCATGTGGCTGTAAGCTTATTTGACTGAATAAATATTGCAACACAATTGTGCGCTTTTCGTATAAAGTTTTCTTAATATAACTACATTTTTTCATGCCATACCATAGTTTTCTGACGAATTAATGTGCAAACACATTATTTCGCACGAAGAGCGCCTCAAATAAAACAGCTGTTGTTAGTGCTGCCCAGCTGCGTTAAATTAGTGCTGCCAATCTTAGCATACGCTAAATAGTAAGTGCGTGCAGCTAGTCGTCCGGACGATAAACGCTTGTGCCCGCCTCGTAAAGAAAACGATTCCAAAGAACACCAAAAAAAGACTCGTAAAAAGTACCCCCAATGTTTACGACCAACGGAAATAAAAATGGGATCACGATTTGAGGATATGCAACTGGAATGTCCGCATCCTTAAAAGGGATTGGTGCCTCTATACAATTGGCGGTTGTTCGATGAAAAGACCAAGCGTAGGAGCACCTATCTTCACTTGGAGTGACCAACTGGAGGAGGCGCGCGCAAAGCATGGGTGTCTGACGTAAGCTGCTAAAGTCGGCTGTAACCACATAAAGGTTTGTGACGGCCAAATAAAGTAAAGTATCAAAGATAACTCTTAGTTACGGCTACCAGTTTTTACTCAATATTATTTACTTTTCCAATGTTACTTATTATTTCAAAAGTCTAACAATTCATAGCTTAAATTCCAAGCACTAAACACACAACCGGTTTTGACTATCAAAGACTTCTTAAAGACTTAATTTTATGATAATTTAATTTTATTTTGAATTAAACGTTAAAATTATAGATCTTTGAAACACATTTAGAGCTTCAGAGTATATTTGCAATATCTAGCTAGTTTCAAAGAATTTCAGCAAAGAATCTAGCAAATCGGTCATCTCTGTCTTTGGTTAGAGGTCCCCAAAACAGAACTCCTCAGTTGCTGGCAACCTAACACTTATATTGAGTCTGAAGCGTAAAGATCATACAAAGTTTAGTGTATTGAAAATCGTACTTGGAGACCCTGCCTCAGCGATCAGATGATTCAAGATTAAAGCATCCCAAGTTCGCAAATGCACATCTCAGCAGAGGCACAAGCGATTTCGAAATGGGGGAAACAAGAATTCCAGAGAAAAATAAGTATATTTTGGATTTAAAAATGCAAAAATAAAAATAAATTTTTAAAACAAACCTGTCGCAATTTAAATCTACATTGAGAGCTAAGACTTTTAATTATTTTCTAACTTTATTTTGGAAAATCTTTATTGGAAAATATTAGTCCTTTTTAAAAAACGTTGTTTATATAATTGCAGTTAAAAAAAGGTTTTTGAAAAGGAAATGCTGCATAGTTTAGAAAGTTTTTTAATTATTTTGAAGCTACAAAAAAAAATGCAGATATTCTGCATAGTGCAGAAATTTGTTAAATTTATAAAGAATTTCGTGTTTCTTTCGAAACTATCTTTATTGGATAGTATAAGTCCTTTTAAATATAACTTTGTTATATAATTGCTCTTAAAAAAGGGTTTTGAAAAGGAAATGCTGTATAGTTTAGAAAATTTTTAAATTCCTAAAGAATTTCGCGCATTAATGCCTTATTTCGAAAATGGCAAAGTAACTATCCGTAAATTAAATAAAATTCAATAGAAGTCTGTTTCAAAGTTGTAGAATCGTTCCAGTAAAAGACGCCGCAAAAAGGCGTGAAGTTTATCCTTTAGCTGCTGAGAGAGTAAATTAGACAATCGAATCAAAATCGTGAAAACACAGAGTTGGTTATACTATTGATGTTTGTATACAGTCTCGTAAGTATGGTTTCTCCCCAAGATTAGAGCAGGTTTCATGATTTGTTAGGAATTAAACAACTTTGTGAAATAATTTTTTTACCGTTCATTTCAGTGCGAATTTTTTGAGATATACTCAACCGATTTTGATACAAAACTTGGAGAGCAAAAAAATGTAGGTACCCAACGGGTACCAATTGTAACAAGTTTTGAAAAAAAAGGCACCCCAATTTGTGCTATGAGAGCTGTATGATATAGTCAACCGATTTTTATCAATTACAACACATTAATTTGTTTGCAATATCTTAAAAACAAACGGAATACAATGAATTTTGTAGCAAAAACATTCTTCGAAAAATTATATAGTCAGCCGATTTTTATTAACTTTATTGCAAAGATTTAAAGTTGCCAAGTTTATTCTCAATATTTTATATATAGGAGCTACATGATATAGTCAGCCGATTTTTATTAACTTTTTTGTAAAGATCTGGAAGCCAAGTTTGTTCCTAATATTTTTATAAACAAACACATTTTTTATTCAAAATCTTTAGTTTTTTGAGATGGCACAAATTAGGACAATTTGGGAGCAATATTATATATATGCGATATCAGAAAAATAATATAACCTTATATCCCTGCGAAAAACAAGTTAGCTGCTCTAGATCTTTTAACTTAGAGATCTAGCCGTTCATATAGTGGAACATGGTTATCAAATTCTCTAGTCACCCTGTTCCAACCTTAGGTAACTTTAAGGGGCGTCTCTGACATCGCTTTTTCAGCGCAACATAGATTTTCGGTTCAGTACAGTTCTTTGTAGAGTACAGGAAAGTGTATCTGCTATATAAAAACTTTCAAATGTAATAATTTTAAGGGACTTCGAATTATCTAGTTGTTACAGATATTTACGACTTACATAATCTTAATATACCCAAACCATTGTATAATTTGACGCAGGGTAGAAAACTATTCAAAAATAGAACACTCTACTCATTGCTTTAGAATATTTTTGATACGATAAGACACTCCGAGTTATCCTAAATGAAGATCTAAGTTGCATGTAAATTGCCAGCTATTTCGATAAAACTAGAAAAACGACTTTGTACCTTAACTTACTCCATAAATCAGACATAAAAATTACGCACTATTCCCACGATTCGTTGTGTATATGCTAGATTAATTACTTCCAAAAAATCGTCCTACAGCTGTGCTCAACGGAAATTCTCGAGGTGACGTTTTTCGTATAACGAAAACCACAACAAAAAGTCGACTGACTTATCGCGTTGCTAATTTTCCATTGTTATTATTCTTATAAAGATAGACGCATGCACATGATTGCATCGGCGGTGCACTTTGTAGGCGAATTAATGGGCATAATATTTACATATTTGTTGAAACACACAAGCTACATACCTATTCACAATAGACACATGCACGTTCTTATTTACTAAAGACGATTTCACTTGCGCTAATTGCTTACGCAATTGATAACAATTACAAAAACAGCATTTGCCCCTGCACTGTGGGCTTGAGCACTTCTAAACTGGCGCGAGAAAATTTTGATCCAATTTCGAGTGAATAAAAATGGCACAACACGAAGATGGTAGATGGCGCCAGTAGTAAAAACCATTTCACTCATTATGAGGATAATAGAGCTCATATATAGCACATTCCAGCAATCAGTCACAAACTGTTAAAATTGGCGTGGTATCTCTCTCATCTCTATAGCTTGCAAAATCTTGAATAGAGTCATACTAAACCGCATAATTGAGTCGCTGAATGAGCGCCTCAGGAAGCAGCAAGCCGACTTTCGTGCAAAACACTCTTGTGTGAATAATATTAATACTATTATTAATGACATGGTTTCTTATAATAAATTATTAAGAACTTAGCCTATTTACAAATAGTTTCCAGCTTTCCCTATTGTTCGCTAAAAACCCGTAAACTCGTTAAACCATTTGCACGTTTCGTTGAGCACTGTACACATCTAAGTAATCTTCGGCGGCCCTCTGCGACGATTGCGGCTTCCATTCGACAGCTGCACTTGCTATATTTCTATTGTCTCTCCTGAGAGTGTATCCAATCTAACCATATTTTCTGATCGATATGGTGCCCCGTTGCTTGGTAGTCTCCCACAACCTCGCATTATATATAGTTCTGGGCCAGAACACTCCAACAATGCGCCTCAGTTTGTTTTGGAATACAACACTGAGCTCCTTGCTGTATTTATTGACTATGAGTAGGCTTTTGACTCGGTTAAGAGAGAGTGGGTGCATCTGGAAGAGTTTCGAGAGTCAAGCTGATGCGATGTAGTTTGTCAATATTGTACAGAACAGTTATGAACGAAGATAGTACTTGTAAAGTTGTGTGCAATTGAAAACTAAGCGACTCCTTTGAGACCAAGTCTGACATCAAGCAAGGCTGCATGCTCGCTCCGCTTCTATTCATAGTTGTGCTGGATTGGGGTACTGGAGATGACTTGCCAACGACCGATCAGCATTTGGTAGACTCTACCTCATCTGGAGCAACAAACAAATAAGCAGACGAACAAAGCTCCGGATCCTACAATGCGTGTGTAAAGTCTATACTGCTATATGGTAGTGAGACATGGCTCATCACGAAAAAGATGACACAGCTTGAGGATTATACGCGGGATATTTTGGCCGAAGAAAATATGCAATGCAGAGCTATCTCGTGTCACAGTTGAGCCCCCTATAAACCTCCAAATAAGGAAGAAAAAATGGACGTGTATGATGCATGATCTTATGCTCTCCTAAGCAATCCAAGCAGTATTGTCAGGATGACATTGAAGTGGAATCCCCTAATCAGCAGACGGACTAGAAAACGTAAGGTGATCGGGGAAGATCTATACTTCAAGAACTTTTCATTGCACAATGCTGGGCTCAACATAGAACCAAGTGCCATTCATGTTGCTTTTCTGCGTACAGCCACAGCAACACCAGCTATGAATGATGCCAAAATTAAGACTGTATAGCCCAGTTTTTCCATGTCAATGCAATCTAACAATGGTAATCGTAGACGCCACTCCCAGAAGACGTCAAGTGGCAGCTCCATCACTGAGATAAGTTGCATCTAGCCCAATCACCAGTTCAATCGAAAACCCAACCGATTACTGAAACCAATACAAGAGAATTAAACACATAAGCGGCTTCCCAAACACGATGACGACCATAGGCATTTCAAAAAAAAGCACACGAATTGGACAATGGAACGTTAGAAACCTTAAAGAGGAAGACCTAAGGTGATCTAGAAAAGATCCATCATTCAACAACTGACCCAGGCGAACACAAGACGGTGCAAAAACAGGATTCGATGGAAGGTTCTATTAGAGGCCCTAAATTCCCAAGCGGAATAGGAAAAAAAATTGATTGCAAAAATATAACCAAAATCGTCAACCAAGAGGTTTTTCTATGTTGGGAAGCACTTAATCAAATTGGACAAAAATCAGTGAAAAGGCAATTCAGCCGAAATATACGATTTTCGCACTAAAATTTGGTTAATTTTAAAGTTATTCTAACCAGATGCGGTCTGTAAAAGTATTAAAATTTTAATAATTACTGCGTTGAGATTGAGTAAAATCGGATTACTACATCTAACTATAACCCCTATGGCACAAATCAGTCAGAAAATCGATTTTTACACTAAATATGCTGTATTTCGTCTGTTTCTCAAGGCATTGAAATCAAATTTGGATTGTAATCAAGCAGTATCGGTTATCATTGTAAATATAAAAAAAATGTTCATGTAGTTCGTTTGTTTTTGAAGTCGTGTTGATATTATGACCAAATTCCCTGAAGGATCTTTAAGTTGCGCCAAGTTTGATTAAATGGGTTGACTATATTAAATTCGGCAAATCGTTCAAAAAAGTAGGCTTTTGCATCAATTTTACGCTAAGAGGTGGTTAGCCAACCAACTGTTCGATTTGTTAGTTTGGGATTGCTTAAAAGTCTGCGATCTTCAAGGGTACAGTAGAAAATGTATGGTCTGAGTGACTAGAAAAGGTTCAAGATTGCCACGTTCATCTGTCTAGGCGTTTGTCTGAACGTTAAGATCTTAAATATATAAATAATTTAATTTTGCTAACATGAGTCGTCCGACCTTAACTAATTACATTTTTTTATGTTCTGACTCAACCTAAGAATATCATTCACTATTCATGACGCTAATAGTGCCAAGTTTAAAATATTAAGTTAAAAACCAGCAAGAATTTCATTTTCCAATAAAGAAATCGAGTGAGCTCTCATTTTCGCAACTAAGATACTATTTGGCGTGATATAGATATACTTATAAAGGGTGTTTTTTTTCCGAGGTATAGAATATTACGTTGGCATTATTGTTCAAGATGGCGAACGATTTAACAACTGTCAAGTGATTTATTCTCAGTTTGGTTTGGCAGTTCCAGAATTGAAGCCAAACGATCATCAAGCAAGACGTAAATTCGTCGAATGGGCCCAAAACGAGCTTGCTGTTGTTCCCGATTTTCATAAGCGAAGCTTTACTTTTATCTTTTTTGCACTTCCAGATTGCACTACAACCGAGCCAGCCGTGGCGGTCATATGCCAGATATAATATTTATAAAGTCATGCCAAAAATTATCTTTCGAATAAATAAAACTTATGTCAAACGAATAATCCAATGTTGATTTATAGCAATTAAAAGTTCTATACCTCTGAAAAAAACACCCTTTTTTTTTTTTTGGAACATAAACCATATTTGAAGCTCTTACTGCTATAAGGCGTAGTAAACTTTAGACAATAAATACTTTTTTCCCCAATCGACTCTAAATATTGTACACAATCTTTACAAAATGCAAATATATATATATATATATATATATATATATATATATATATTTAATAATATATATATATATATATATATATATATATATATATATATATATATATATATATATATATATATATATATATATATATATTTTCTTCCATTTTTTATAAATTTTGACACACTGTATGTCGCGTGCTTCCTCTACCCAATACCAATGTGACAATATTGCAGCTGCCAAATAGCAAACAATATAAAAATACAGAATAAATAAGGTAACAAAAACAAATTCAAATTAAATAATTAAAACATTTGAATATTAATAATAAATTAAAATAAAAAACAAATAATTGCCAAATATTGACACACACACACGCACACCTCGTACAGTCGCCTCAATAATTAGAAAGCAAACGGCGACTGGCAAGCTGAGGTACGTGCTACGTGCTTGGCATCGTCGAGCCAGGACACGAAACGAAGACGTGAGACAGACAGAGTTTCTATACAGAAATTATATATATATTTATATACACAAAAAAAAATAAAGAAATTAACATAAATAAAATAAAACATAAACACATTATTATAACAATTAAGTTAGTTTATTGAATTTGTTAATTCTGTTTTTGGCATGTTTACATTCACATTAATTTTCAATTACGGCTTAATTTATCAAACATTATATGCAAATTTAATTATTATTATTAATTATAAAAAAATTAATTATAAACCAATTGCTATGCGGCGCACTTAAGCTAAATATTTATTTTTTTTTTTTTGCTTGCAAAGAGCATAAATCTTAATATAAATGTTGCGTGTTATTACAAATTTAATAAATTGTATAATTTTAATTTTAATTATTAATTAATTGAATTTATTTAATTCATGTTTTATATGAAAAGATATGAGCATATGTGCATTTTAGTAGATATTTTGTATACTGCGATTAAACGAAGCTGCATAAAACGCCAACGACAATATAATTCTGAAATAATATCAAATCTACAATGTGACGCATGGTAAGTCTGGCTTATTTTTAAGGATTTTCTCAAATTAATTAATTTCATAAAATCTTTAAAAGTAAAATACTTGATTGAAACAGCTGATCAGCTTTGTACAGTTTCGATTTTAAATTCAGTTAAACGATTCGATTTTCCGATCATAAAATCGATTTTTGTTCTTTGTAAATCGATGCCCTCAAAAAGTATTGAAATGATATATAGCAGAAATAGTTTTTTTAATAAAATTGCAAATATATTCAAAACGTTTCAAAGTGCATTATGAAATTCTACAATTGTGTTTATTTCTTGGATAATATCAATCTAACTCAATGGAGTTGGGCGACGTTTTGAAACGATTGTTTTCTGCTAAAAATTTAATCGATTTTTGCTTTTCTGTGATTCAATAAATTTCTTATTGCAGATTTGAGCTTAATATTGTTTCATCACATGCGGATTCAGACATTTATGGTTTTCTTAACCCCAAAACTTAGAAAAATTGACGATTTTCGTATACTTAAAATACTTCAAGATGCAGACGTTAACTGTTAATTTTGACCTCTGCTTCTAATTGCAGACTTTACGTTACCCCAAAACTGGGGAAAAAACAATGATTTTCTAATACTTCAAAATGCAGACGTGATAAGCTAATTTTGACCTCTACTTCTGACTTTACGTTACCCCAAAACGGCGAAAAAAAAGACGATATTTCAAAATGCAGACGTTAACTGTTAATTTCGACCTCAGTTTGTCACTTCATACAGTTACAGTTTCTTGAAGATGCCAACACTGCAAAAATAGTCCGATTTTTTTATATCTCAAGAAACACACATGGAAATAACCAAGCTATAGGGCGTACCAAAGCCATTTTGCACACGATTGTACTAAATATTTTCTTTTCATAAACTGACACTACACATATATCCATTTCCATGAGATATATATATTTATCCAACTTATTAAATTAAATTCAAATGCAAATCATAAAATTTTGAGCCTAAATTCGAATTGCTTGCAGTTTATAGCTTCAAAAATGGCAATTTCTCGAAAATACCAATATTTTACCAAAACATTTCAACTTTTGCATATTTGAGTCTGGGTGGGACATATCAAAGCCCTTGCGCTGGTTTCTTCTAAATTTTCTCTTTTATCTTTCATATATATCTATCCGACTTATTAAATTAAATCTATCTGCAAATCCTTTAATTTTGATTCCGAATACAGATTGCCCGCAGTCTATGTGGCTTCCAAACAAGTAGTTTCTCGAATATCTAAAATTAAAAACTTCTAATTTTATGCTTGGATACTGATAGCTCGCAACTTATGGCAGTTTCTCGAAAATTCGAACACTCTACCGAAAAAAAGTTTCAGACTTTCACATGTAAGGCTCTAGAATTATTGTAATCATTGAGGTTATCATATTTTAGAGCAAAGCTATTTGCGCGCGATACTTCAAAAAGCTGGTTAACTATTTATAAACTGTCTGTGCACATACCATATATATCTATATCTATCCGATATATATCCGATTTATATGCAAATCATTTAATTTTGCCCTCGAATTGCTCACAGTTTTTGGCATTTTCTCGAAGATACCAAAATTTTATCAAAGTAGTCGGACTATTTCAATCTTAAGACTTAGGTTTTGAAGCAAACATTGGAGTTATCAAACTTTTTACCAATACAGAGCATCGCAAAGCCATTTGAGCCGCATTATTACAAATACTTATTTCCAAAAGATATTATATGCAAATCACTTAATTTTTAGCTCGAATATGAAAATTAGATTTTCGCAAAGATAGTACTACTTTTCATATCTAAGGCTTGGATATTTGAACCAAACATTGCAGTTATCAAACTTTTTACCATAACAGAGTATCGGAAAGCCTTTTGAGCCGGTTTGTAAGCTGTCATTGCACAAATACTTATTTCCACGAGATATATATGTTTAACCGATTTATATGCAAATCACTTAATTCTTAGCTCGCATTTGGGTTGATCGCAATATTCTGCTTTGATAACGACATTGATATTAGCCAACTTATCAGTCAAATAATATTATAGAGCATACCAAAGTCATTTGCGCACAATTCTACAAAAATCTAACTCTCTTTTCATAAACTGTCACTGCACATATATGTACCTATTTCCATGAGATATATATTTTTATTATATATATATGATTAAATTGAATTTATATGCAAATCAATCAAGTTATCAAAGTTAATTAAAAACAAAATATTTATATAAACAAAAAATATGAAAAAAAAACAACAAATGTGTGGATTGCCTTGTTTGCCCGCCACAAAAAAAAAAACTTTCCATTAATTTTTAAACGGAAATCAAACAAACAATTTTCGACAACGAATATCGATTCTAATCATTTGGTTAATGTTCAGAGGACAGCAGAGCTATACAAAATATAAAATAAATGGCTTGCTCTGGTAATTATAAAGAAAAAATATATTACAATTAATCGCTTGCATTGAAAAAACTACAAGAACTACACTTTAGCTATGAAAAAATTTGTTTGTTTCTGTGTCGAGGCATAAACAATAATAAATTATAAATCGAAAAATCAATTACAAGGCAACTTCGCTGAGATTACTTTGAAAACAAAGTTTATGCGCGGCGAATAAATGTAAGTGCTTCAAAAACGCGAATTCACATAAAAAAAAAGATATACCTGGACTCAGAGAACAGTCGTTTTTAAATAGTATCTATGAATATCTACTATTTTGAAGAATTTAAAGCGCAAATAAAAGCCGGCAAGCTACAAGATGCGGCAGGAAAATAATCTGAGCAAAGAAGTTAAGAACGCTGAATTACAATGAAACTTAGTTGAAGGAAGCTGACAAGTTAATGATGATAAAGTGCAGATTTCTTTAATTGGACAGCCACTATCAGATGTTTGGTAAAACACATAAAGATAGACAGATATCACTTGGAAATAAAAAAGTCTCGCCGTGCAGCACGATCTTCGGTATATATGAATGAAAAAGGCAATTAGTGTCTAACTTTTATACTGATTTCCTCCATTTGAGCTTTGCATCCGAGTCCAGATTGCCTTCTTCGTGTTGCTTCGAACAGCTTCTTTGCTTAAGCTTATTTATCGATGAACGACATATATGTCGTCGTGAAGCTCAAATATCTAATAGTGCTTTGAAATGCGATAGTCTTCCCCAATTTGAAAGGGTTCCAAGATTCTGAGAATTTTTCTTTCAAACACCCCAAATGCTGCTGCGACACAAACCAGCTATATAAAAACACGGACAGGATGAGCGACTTGTAGAGCGTTAGTTTTGTTTTTTAAAAAATATCCTACACACCTACGACAAAGCTGATACTTTGCTTCATCTCAAGGCTAACATTATTGTGGGATGGTGCTGAGATACAGATATTCCCCGACAATATGGAATCCTATGCGCCTTGCAATCCTGTATATACTTTTGTATACCTTAGCATATTGTGGGGTCTGCTTGACAACCTGGAACCTCGTTTATAAACACGATATATGCCCTTTATAGGGCAACTATTTTGAAGATTAATGTTGGTACATCTAAAGTTATGCGCACTCAAGTGACAAAATCTGAGGCCCTTAATGGTAAAGAATGAAACTAGATTTGGCACTTTTTTGTTATATTAACTGCGTCATAGTCAAGAAGTGCGGATCATCGGCAGATTCCGAAAATTTTATTAGCAAAGGCAAACAAGTAATCGAAGCTCCATTATCTATATGGATATAAACCCTGCAATCTCTACGGATCAAGCTCAAATTTATAGTAGTAAAACTTGGAATACTAACAGCAGTCTTCTGCAGCTACTACAAACATTTGTCAATCGTTGCCTACGCAAAATATTTTGGATCTTCTGGACATGGAAAATAACTAGCGAAGATCTCAACGAGAAAACCGAAGCCCAAACTGACACAAGCTGCAGTGCTTGGGAATCCCAGGAAGGACAAAAAAGACACAGAGCAAACGAGTCAATAGCGAGTTAAAGGATCTGCGGAGAACCTGGCATCGTTGCATAAGAAAAATGGCTTGAGATCATCAGCAATGGAGAAGATTTGAATTGACTCTTAAGTGCTCTGGGAACATACAGAACAAACACTTTGTCTTGCCCTCGATAACCGCTGGAGCGACAACAGCTTACAGCTTATAGCGCCCCATGATATGAATATCTTCGGCGTATGCAAGGAGCCGGACACTCTTGTGCAAAAGAGTGCCAGTGCAGATGTACATCGACCTCCCGCAATGCTTCTTACATTATGACATTGAAGAGGTCGGCTTGTCTGAATCTTTGAAGGGTATTGAAAAGTTCGGGAAAGCGCGGTCGTAACTTGACAGCGCATATGGCGGTGCTGCAAAGTCGATTCAACTTCGCAGAATTAACGAACTCAAAATGCGTGACGTAGAGGTGTTTTCACTTATCAGGCTATCGAATGCAGCTTTATAATCGATATTTACCAGGCATAAGATCCGATCAATATGTTGGCATACGGCTTTAGTCTTTCACAGAGTATGCGCAATAGGATCTTGTTGAAATGGCAATTTGAACGATTACTTAATGTTTTGTGCCCCCCAAATGAGTAATAATTTGTATAATCCTAAAAATTAAAAAAAAAAAAATTCTCCTTTGCTAGAAGTCCAATCTTCTGGGAGTTTTAAAAAAAATTTTATTACTGTTTTTTTGGTAGTCTATTTCAATTGAAGCATCGGACCACTTTTTTGCTTTTCTGTGATTACAAATGGGTCCGGAACGGATAAACTACGACCACGAATTATGAAATGCTCAATAACTTGTGTAAATGAAGAGAAATTTGGAAAGTTAGGAGGAAAAAAATACGTTGGATATTTTGAAAAAAAAAAAATACGTACACAAAAGTTCTCAATTACAATAATCTTTAGATATAAAAAAAAATAAGATAAAATGAAGATAAAAAATAAATATAAAAATATGTCTGTTAATTTTTAAACGGATGTTCCACTAGCATTATGCTTTAAGTTACCATAATTGCGAAAAACTCGAGTATGAGTATGAGTATGAGCCGCGAAGGGGTTATAGTAGATCCTACTGAGTATTTAATTGCTTAACCCTGAAGTACGCTTAAAGTAGCAGATTTAGCGCCAAATGAACTACCAATATGGGATAGAATTAACCTTCAAAATGGTATAAATTTACAGCTGCAATTTACTTCTGTACCGTTTTGCAAGTTGACAACTGTCACTGGTAATTTACCAGCGACATGTGTCAGGTAACTCCGAAATAATGTAGATTGCATTAAAAATTGAACATTTTTTTTCTATTTAAAATTTTATATATTTTGTTTTAATTTATTCGAAAATTGGGAACTGAAGTTTTTTATAAAAGGAAAAAAAAACATCAAAGTAGTTTTCTATAACCTTTACTTCTTGTATTCTTGTATCTTGCTTCGGGAAGAAATTGTTTGTACCTAAGGAGCTGAAGAAGAAACATTTCGATCTTGTCTCAAAGTCAAACAGCTAGAAAAGCATTTATTATAAATTAAAAAAAAAACACTGAAGTACGTCCAAACTGTTGGCTGGTTGGGAGAGCTCTGAGCCGCGAAAGTGATACAGTAGATCCTACCGTGTCTTAAATTCTGAAGTTCGCTATCATTAATACATTATCGCTCAATTTACTAACGAAATGGAATAAATTTACATCAGAAACTGTATATATCAAAACCCGATATGGAATAAATTTAAATACAAGAAAAGTGTAGGCTCGTTTTAAAAAATTACAAAATATTTATAATAATTTCTTCTTTTCAAAAATTGTTTTTGCATATAAGAAGGTAGAGTTTCATAGTGCAAATTTTATTTGCTTAACTCAATATTTGTAAACTTAGTTTTGTCTCTCAGAAAAAATGAATTTTGATATTGCAAAACGATCGCCTTTGAAGTACAAATTTTTTGCTTTCGAAAGGCCGAGAAAAAAGCCTTAATGGCCTTCGCCTAGAGAAAGCAAAAGAATTTGCAATATTTTTCATTTCTTTTACTGGCGACAAGTCGAGAATTGCTGGCAGCTAAATTGTAGAAAATAGAAAATCCATGCATTATCTATATTAAGTTCACGTTCTTAATAATCAATCTTGGAATTTATTTTTGCAAAATGGTTGCCTGAGAGTATGTTTATTTTGCTTTTCGAAGGCTGAGCAAAAGTAGAGCAAACAAAAAAATACGCAAAACTTTTTTAGTTTCTTTTACTGGCCACTTACTGGAGACAAATCGGCAATTACAAAAAAAAACCTTAATGCTTCGCCTAGAGAAAGCAAAAATATACGCAATATTTTGCATTACTTTAACTGGATACTTACTGGCGATAAATCGACAATTGCTGGCAGCTAATTTGTAGAAAATACATGCATTATCTAAGTTCATGTTTTTATTAATCAACCTTGGAAGACTGAGCAACAAATTTGTAAATGCATTGCCTAACTAACTTGTAATTTCTTTTACTGGCCACTTACTGGCGACAAGTCGTCACTTTTATGCCAAGCTGCAGAAAATGCAGGTTTTATCAGAGTTTTTGTTTATGTTAATGTTTGGAAACTTTTGCTTTGTCTAAAAGGCAACAAACTCAATCTTGGGATTTATTTATGCAATATTTTTCCCTAGAAGTATATTCATTTTACTTTTGGAAGGCAGACAAAAATAATTTTTAAATTATTAAAAAAAGGTATTAAAGAAAGAAAATAACTGCTTATTTTTCGCAAACTTTCTACTGGCTATTTACTGGCGACAAGGCGACAATTGCTGACAGCCAAACTGTATAAAATTCGTGTGTTAGCTTAGTACATGTTCTTAATTGATGTTTTTGATCAAGTCAAGTCATGCATTGTCTCAAGTGAAAAATCAATCGTGGGCTTTATTTTTGAAAAATTGGGAAAACTGAGAAATTCTTCAAATGTATTGCCTATTATCTCAAGCAAAAAAGCAGTAATAACGAAATACCTCAACGAATATATTGCTGGTAAGGACATACTTTGCGAAAAACCTACGATGAGATTCCGCACGCAGCGCTGATGTGAAACCCGCAGGGCACTATGCGCTCGACCCCAAACAACTTGGAGAAGAACGGTACAGAAAAAAACTGGCAAATCGTTTAACAAGCTTCGAGCCATTGCTAGAGATACGAACAGTAGGAAGTGCTATGTTGAAATCTTAAACTCCCAGAGGAGCATAGATCATTTTATTTTTACTTATTTTATTGCCTCATTTATTTTGCTTTTGGAAGGCTGAGAAAAGAGTCTAACAAATCATCTTTGCCTAATTTTCATTTTTTTTTTACTGGCTAATTACTGGCGACAAGTCGACAAAGCTGCAGAAAATGTATGCCAAGTGCAGGCTTCTTAATTGGCGTTTTCAAATTAATTACAATTATCGCACGCATAAACTATGTTTTAGTAGATTACGTAATGTACAATGCCTGCTTAAACAAATATTAAAAAAAAAAAAAAAATAAACAAGGGTATAGTACTTGAATATAAACATTTATCTTACAATGTATCGAGTAGAGTGTATCGACAAAGTGATGTGGGGGGGCGTAGCGATTGGTGATAATCTTGAACTGACTTGATGATGACTTGTTCTTGTTGTGGTTGCTGTTGTTGTTGTTGTTGTGGTTGATATAGATGTGGTTAAGGTTACACGCATACATATGCAAATATGTACATTGTGTATTTATTCACTGAGCATTCCGAGTGGCTCTTCAAAGCACATCTCTAGCTTGCATGGACATAAATGTGGCAACTGATGCTGGGATTGGTAAGAGTTTTGGGAATGGTTTTGGATATTTGTTGTGCAACCAATTTGTTGAGTGTTTGGTGTCAGGGTGTGTGTGTGTGTTGGTGGTGCTTGGTGTTGTTGTGGCTGTTGTTGGGTGGTTTGACTGCAGCGCAGCAAGCAGCGGCGGCAGCGGCAGCGACAGCAGCAGCGGTGGCGACACAGGCGTTGTCAGCGACGGCAGCAGGCGCAGTGTTTGGGTATAACTTTTTGCTGCTACTTTAATGTTTTTTTTTTTTCAAAAAATTTAAGTTTTTTTCTTTTTGTTTTTAAAATAAAAACACACACACGCAGCAGCACATACACGCACGCAACACACACACACACACGCGCGCGCACGCACACACATACACAGGCATATGCAGTCAGTGTGCGGCGGCAGAGCTGGCAGCGTTGGCATCAAAAATTTCCGCGTTGCTCTCATTTAGCAAGACGCCATCTGGCGGCAGCTTGGGATAGTTGTTTTTATACGTGCGACCAAGTAACGGAACATGCTCTTCTAAAATTAAATTTTCGAACATAAAACATCAAACAAATTGTAAAGAATAATAACATAAAATAAAATAAAAGTAATAAAACAAAAAACCCATAAAAACTGCAAAAGCAAAAAGTCAAAATGCAAAAAAGTTAATTGTTTAAGCTTAAAATTAAGTTTTAATGCGAAACATGCAAAAGGCAAAAGCCAGGCTTTTGGCGGGCGGCAGGCGTTTGGCAAAAAGTGGGCAGTGGGTTGGGGCCTTGTGTGCGCTTGAGGAGAGTATGATATATGTCGTAGCTATATGGAAGTTTGGGGGGAAAAACGAAGCCAGCAAATGGGAGGAATGAAAGAGAGAGTGTGAGAGCTTATGAGACTCGGCGTTTGTGTGTTTGGTTGTGGAAAGAGAAAATATGAGAATACATTAAAAAAGGAAGAGTAATTTAGTTAGAGAATTGGTTAAGTTAGTGAGAGGTGAGGCTTTGAGTTTAAGAGAGCGCGCCAAACACACACACTTAATAGGTAAGTGATTAGTGATTAGACACGGGGAAAAAAAGAGACACACACAAAAGAGAGTTATAGCACACGATCGATGATCATAGTGAGTGAGAGAGCGCAAGTTAACAAGTCCTTGTTTAGGCATAGGCATCTACGAGAAACACTCACCCTGCAGCTGTCGATTGATCAAAGCTGTCAGTCCGTGGCCCACATCTACGCTTTTCTTCAGCATTAACATGGGCTTGTCTTCGGCATCTTCGGCATAGCCACCCGATGGTAGGAATCCATTGCTGGCAATCGATTCGCTCACCTATGGACCAAAAAAAGAGCAGGTGGTAAGGATAATAAGAAGCTAGAAAAGTAGTTTGATAAGTCAGTGAGTGATATACATGTCAAATCAAAAGGCGTCGGCAGAGTTCCGCCGGGATAGTTCAGCACGCGTCATTATTGCACTACAAGGCGATTTTTGACAGAGCTATCTTGGCCAAATTCAATTCGAAGCTCAGATGCGTGGACACGGCTAGACGTTGAGGTTGACAGCTATTCGGTAACTATTCGTAGGCTGCTTTTCGGTTACGAAATGCGACAAACAAGGCAGAGAAAATCACTCCTAACTACAGGGTGCGCCATTTCCTATGTCGGTATTTCAGTATTGAACAATTTGCATGTTTTGGAAACGTTAACACAGTACAATTGCAACCATGTATCGCTTCACACTGAAAAAACGCGCCGAAATAGTTACTTTCTACATGGAAAACAGTCGGTCAGTTATCTGAACTCAACGTGCATACAGCCGAAAATATCATGGCAAACAGGCAACTATTTCAAAATCTACGGTGACGTATTTGGGAAACGCAGAATCCACACGAGATCCATGAAACGCCATTGCATGACCAAAATGTTACTGTTTGGTCCGGCGTTTGCGCCAAAGCCACCTTATTTTTTCAAAGGGAACCAAACGGTCGATGGAAACTGATATCGGTGAATGTTGGCTCAATAAGTCTGCCAACAAATGCGCGAGAAAGCTCTTGAAGATTACTGGTTTCAACAGGATGATGCAACATGCCACACTGCGAAACCAACAATCGAGTTTCTGCAACGAAAATTCCCTGGACGTCTGTTGTCAAAAAGAGGCGACATTAAATGGCCACCTAGAACTCCGTATTTGACTTCCTAGACTTCTTATTGTGGGCTTATTTGAAAAACAAAGTGTGCGCCAGCAAGCCACGGACTACGGAGTCAAGGAATATATTCCTGCCGAAATCATTGCTACACCAAGCGAGATGCTCGAAAAGGTAATGAGAAACGCCACAAAAAGGGCATATTTTGCTCTGGCCCATAAAGGCGGTCACTTGATTGATGTTCTATTCCAAAACTAGTTTGAATAAATTGCAAAGGAAGAAATTGTTTAAAAATACCTCACATACAGAAATTGTTTGTTTTTTTTTCTTGTTATACAATGTTTAACTGCCGACACGTGACGCACCCTGTACACTACCAAGCGCTTAAGAACCCCGAGCGAACCCCATGAGCTAGGTGTGTCACCAAAGCGCAGAGGATACAACCGTACCCTTATCTCTACGTCATAGGCTGCTCACGTCACACATGCTCACAAGTCTCATGGTCTAAAACTGCCCAGAGGTAACTTGTAACTCCATTCTTAAATACTTGCTTTCTCTGGCCGTCGCCTCTATAGCCAATGGGCGCAGGTTCGATTCCCGCAGAACCACCGCTACACTTGCCTATTTATGGCATTGCTAGCTACCAAGGCGCTACTCTCCGAAGGAAATTTTTATTAATGCTGAACATCGGCGTTCGGATTCGGCTATAAGCTGACGGTCCCTCTGGGCTTCGAACAGTTTTTTATAGTGAAACATCCAACAATAAATTATAAATAATTCTGCTGTAATCGCATAGAGTTAACTCTATTAAGAGCTGTTCAAAAAGAACAGGGATCTTTAATTTATAGCCGAACCCGAAACTTTAATTAATATTGTTATGATGCCTGATATATTTAGTACTAATTCAAAGTTTCACCAACTAATCAAACTGCGCTCGTATACTCGTACATACCTGTGTAACCTGCATTAATTTTTTCACCACATCACGACCCAGTATGTGATCGAATACGGTTTGCAAGAAGGGTTCAGCCATAATTGACAATTTTAGTTTATCGCGATGCCAAATCAATACTCTGGATTCTTCCATCGCCATGATGGACACCTATCCGGGAAAGAAACAAAGAACATGATTTTTAGCAGCGAATTAAGCGTAGTAAATCGCAGAAAAAAGAGAAGAGAACCCACCTGAAAGTAGTCGTCAGTTGAGACACCAAACCATTCTGGCGAATCTAGGAACTGATGCGGAAACACAATATGCAATGCACGTTGATGCTGCGACACTACCAATCTAAAAACAAGAGTTGCACATCAATATTTCAAGTAAATTTTAATTGCTATATAATCCTAGAAGTCCACTTACTTGCCACTTAAGACCAACGAAAGGCTGTCCACTTTGGTAACCTTCTCCTGCGCATAAACCTCCTGGTATTTGAGCGATCTTATGACTTTCATACAATTTAAAACCTTCTTGAACTGATGTCGCGTCACATGCAAAGGCTTGAAGAGCGCTAGGTACACCTGTAAAATATATAAAGGATATAGGTATGAATATTTGAGTAGTAGTAGACTATTATATATTATTTCTAGTACAATAAAATTCTTAAAGTCACTGCGCTTGGCTGCGTAGAAAATGACTCACTGGGAGAGATATCCCGACTGAACTACCAGGGAAATATGCGTTTGCATTATTTAGCAGAGAAATTTGTGTGCGAAAATATTGAGTTTGCCAGATGTTAGAGAACCAATAAATAAACAATTTAATTGTATGCCTATTGCCTGAGTACGGGTGCTGCTGCCAAGTTGATTCGACCTTGCAGTATGACATTGAGCACCACAATAGGCTCTGTCAAGGCAGAAACGGCCGACTCGGAGCCCTTGAACGTTACTTCGAGGTTTCAGATAAGGTAACGCTCTACGAGCGACCTCTTCAAGTTCATAATGGAAGGAGTACTGCGAAAGGCTGTACACCCGCCTTGTGCTGGGACTATTTGCTACGAATTGATATTCTTGGATATTGATGCGTTGTCTGCAATCAAAGTTGAAGAAGTCAGCGAGAATGGGTCTTGAGGTTAATGACAGCAAGACAAAATGTATGCTGTCTACAAGCAGCGATGCACGGAACCTAAGCTCCCATGTTGTAGCGGACAGCTATACCTTTGAAGTAGTCAAGATATTCTTGTACCCCAATGAACAGACTGGAGAATAAGGGAAGAGCCACATATGTCAATAGGTGTTACTTTTTAAGCAGATGCGTAGCAGAGTCCTTTCTTCACCGTCAGCCTGTCCATGCTCTTATATGGCACAGTAGATTGGGCTGTATCGAGGACCAATGCAGCTGCGCTTGGTGTGTTCGAGGGAAAAATTTAGATCTCCAACCCAGCACAAGTGAAGTGTGCCACTTCGTTGCACAAATTGTGTGAAAATAAAAGGGGGAAAAATGCACAAATGCGCTCCTCTGAAGCACTCGAACATATTATGCGGCAATCGTTTGATCATCCGGTTATGCGCAAGAATTGATTCCCTTCGCGTAAAAAAACGATTTCAAAGAATACAAAAAGTCTCGGAAAAAAATTATCCCCATGGTTGACGATCTTCGAACAAATGACTTTACATAGCCCCACAGAAAGTTGTCTTGCGGTGTTAAATCACAAGATCTTGAAGGCGTGAAATTAGGCGAAGAAGAGTGAAATTAGGCGGTCACCAAACGTGTCTTTCAATAAATCGATTGTGGCACGAGCTGTGCGACATGTTGCGCCGTCTTCTTGGAACCACAGCATCTGGACATCATGGTTGCTCAAATCAAGTATGAAAAGATTAGTAATCATGGCTCTGTACCGATCACCATTGACTGTTACCCTCTGGTCATCAACGTTTTGGAAGAAGAACGGATCAATGATTCCACCAGCCCATAAAGCGCAGCAAACAGTCAGTTTTTCTGGTAGAAACAGTGTTTCGATATACACTTGAGGATTAGCTTCACTCCAAATGTGGCAGTTTTCTTTGTTGACGTAGCTATCATCGCTTCTTTGTTTAGCTGTGAAGCTTCGCTTTTGTAAACAGGGAACAACGGCATTCTCGTTTTGGGCCCATTTGACGATTCTACACCTTGCTTGATGATAGTTTGACTGCAATTCTTGCACGAATTGGATTTTGTAAGCACGCAAACCAAGATCCTTCCGCTAAATCTTCTATAAAGTGGATGGACACTGATACAATTCCTACGCTCGATGGCGGATGTACTCATTCGGGTCTTCCTCAATGCTATGTGGAGCGCCACAGCAGCAATAGCTTCTTCTGTACGCACCGTGCGGCGTCTCTGGGGATGCGAGGTATCAATAAGAGAAAATGTGGTGTCCACGGTTAAACAAATTAACTGCTCTGATGGATGATTTTGTCAAAGATAATATAGACGTTACGTACTCCGCAAAGAACCATTAATTTCGAAATAAAATTGCGCTATTTGCAAGCGTTGTTCAGGCGTAAGTCTACTCATGATGAACTGCCAAATCAAACTGAGAACAAATCACTTGACGGCTTTTCAAACGGTCGTGCTATACCTCAAAAAAAAACACCCTTTATAAATATGCCTGGAAGAGTTCAACTTAACACCAACTGCAAGCTTTGGGTTGCAACAGACATATACAATCTTCTAGCGTATAGCAGACGAAAGAAGTCCTTTAGAGAGTCTCTTGGAAGGCTCTCTGGTACGTTTGTTCGACATAGATAGATGTGAGGAGGCACCGGCATTGTGCCATACCGAAAAGGGAGAGGGTTAGATAATGGTTGGGGAGAAGAGAAAGAGAAAAAGTGAAGTGTAGAGAGAGCCACTACACCAACCTACTCGCGTCTCGGAGACGCTCAACATATTAACAACTGAAGCACAAAAGGTCGTACCAAACTACCAACAAAATCTGTAGCAACTTTTCCAACTATTAAAACAGAATTTGAATTTTTATTAAAAAATTATTCCATTCCTAACTGCCAATGCACATATAAATTGTATTAAGTAATCGAAAAGCACTGCCCCCTACTTTGGGGGTTGGTCTGCAACGCGTTGCCAAGCGCGCCTCATCTCAATAACAAAAACAAGATTCTAGAATAAATATTATGATTTTTGAGGCATTGCCGCCTCCAAATGTTCTAATCATTTGATTAAATAGACAACAACAACAACAGAAGCGACAGCGACAACAACTGCTGATCACAGCATTTAATTAGCGATTTCACTCAAAACCGGTGAAATGGATAACAATGTAGTAATCGTATTGCAAATAAATACTTTTCATGGGCAATGACTTGTTTCGAGACACACGTTTAGCCAGCTCCGCTGTCCAGTATTGGCCCAGTTTCGCTAACTTGGCTTAAAGCGAGGCAATATTTAATTCCAAACGGTTGCTATGCAAATTCAATGGAAATATTTTATTTTATTTATTTATTTTTTTTTTTTTTGCAATTTTAGCCGTGGGATAACGACAACTACATGCATAAAGCTACGATCAAGTTGCGTCTGTCAAATTAAATGGGAACATTATTGCGCTTGCTGTCTCTTAGTCGTGTTTTTTTATTATTTATTTCGCAAATAAATTGGAAGAATTAAAAAAACATAACTAAAACATGCGAAAGCAGTGCGCGTCTGCGGCAGAACCCAACACACAACACGAATACTCTACAATTACAACTTTGTTCGCAAGTGCAACAGCGTTTATAGCGAAATTTCACGGAAATCGTTATTTTCCTTTCAAATATAAAACCGACAACATATAGACACTTTTTTTTTATTTTTTTGTTAAATATTAGATATATTCTGCTAGTTCTTGTAGAAGTTTCTGCGAAATACTGATTAGATTAGTTACCCTAAAAAAGAGTATTCAACATAAACATAAACAAATATTGCGATTGCCTTGCCCCCTTGGCAACAGAAAATTGTAATTCGCGCTTGGAGCTCTCTAATAGCATGTGGTTGTGGTTGTGTTTGTTGTTGTTGTTGTTGTTGTTGTCGCTGTGGCTGCGGTTGCGGCTGATGCCGCATGCAGCGTTTGATTTGCAACAGCGCCAGCGTCAGCGTTGGCGGACATCGTTGTGGATGCCAAAGTCACGTACGCCACAAAATCCCAAGCTTATGCTCATATGCGAGGAGAGACTTAGAGTCACAACATGTGATGGCCTCTCAAAGAGAAACCCGCATGCAACATATTTGGCTCTGGCCAAGAGCGAACGATCATGATTTAGTTAACAAAAGGTAACGCCACATGCAGTTGGCAGATTTTGTGTTTCTCTTTATGACTTGGAGAGCGTTTGCAACGTCATTAAGCCTAAGGGTATGCCTGCTGCGAAACGATTTAAGAGTATCAAAAACAAAAAACAAAACATTTTAAGGGAATTCAAAACGTTTAGCGAAAAACTATTTTAGCAAAACTCATTTTCCACAAGTGTGTGAGAATTAAAAAGGGAAATTATTTCAAAGCTATTTCAATACTAACGGGTTTTCTTTGAAACTTTTTTTGTAATATTTTAAAATATATAATATTTTTTATAAGAATTCGCAGCTGCATTTTAAATGAAACCAAAGCTGATATCCTTTTAAACTTAAGAATCCAGAGTTATTCCATAAAGTTACAAAGGTATCAATACCAAATATATAAGTTACCAAAAATAAGTTATTTTGGTTTATTATGGAACTTATAAGTTTTTTTTGGGGTTATCTGAAAAACCATGACGATCATGCGGCTAAATAATACCGGAAAAAGCACAGTCGGCTAATTAAAGAAGATTTTGCCAACGTATTATGAATTACAACAGCTATGTATATGGTCTAAAATTACTCTAGTGTTTTTTTCAAAAAGTTTTCTTTTTTATTTTTGATATTACTCTGAAAAATCAATAACGATAATGCGACTAATAATAGCGAGCAAAGAGCGAATTTCGGGCATTATTATTGTTCACGGAGTATGACTTTCGTTTAGAAGAGCATTACGACAGCTCTGTACGTTGCTTCAAATAATTATTCTGAGTATTTAAAGGAGATGATTTCCGGTTGTCGACGTTCGATAAGTTCCGATTAAAATCTTTACGACTACTATTGCTTAAAATAATTCTTCGGGTCGAGTGTACGCAAATCGGTATTCCGCTGATGATAATACTAATAATACCAAACGAATTAAAAATTTCTAATATTTAAAGGAGATGATTTCCTGTTGACGACATACTATGAATTCTGAACAAAATCTTTACAACAGCTCTGCATATTGCTAAAAATATGTTGAGCCGATTTACGAAAATTCAGAAGTATAATGCGGCTAATAATACCGACCAAATTGCAATTACTGAGCATTTAAAATAGATGATTTTCTATTGACGACGTACTATGAATCCAAAAATAATTCTGCGGGTCGAGTGTTCTCAACTCGGAAATACGCTGATGAGCCAATGAATCTCAAAACGATAATATGTCTAATAATTCCGGCCAAATTGAAAATTCTGAGTTTTTAACGAAGATTATATTCTATTGCCGCCTCAGATAGATAGATAGATGTGAAAGTGGCAGTGGCGACAAACACCACCTCGAACACTCAGGCTAAATATCCCATTGTGCCATACCGGAAGGGGAAAGGGTTAGGTGTTGGTTAGGAAGGAGAGAATGGGAAAAGTAAAGGCAGAGAAACCCACTACATGCATCTCCTCGCCTCCCTTAGGAAATTGACAAATGACTCCAGCAGTGGTAATTTGTGTGACCCATCGAGCTGGGGCACATCGCTGCTCAGGGTAGGCAGCTTTGTTCTTGGGAAAGCGGTACATAGGAAGTGTTCCGTATTGTTAACCTCCTCGAGACAAGCCGTACATGTTGGGTCAGTTCTTAAACCCAGTTTAAGCATAAGTTGGCCACAAGGGTTGTGTCGCGCGATGAGCCCCACCAAAGTTTTCAGATTCCTTCTTCCGAGATGGAGAAGGAAGTCTGCAGCTGTCGAAGGACTATGAATTCTGTTCAAAATCTTTATGACAGCTCGGTATATTATAAATATTTTTTTGTTTATAGCAATTATTTTTTTTGGAAATACTTTCTAAAATAGAATATGAACTGTCGTTTCGGAATTTTATAATTACTCCCATTATAAATTGATTGTAGATCTTGTTGTGCTTGTTGGTAATCAATGTACATACTAAACTATCGTTTCTAAAATAGGGGGCCTATGCCCTTCAGCACAACGACCCCCCATGGATCTATTGAGCCCCCTGTTGTAACATAATAAAGGGTATTCCATTTTGTCTGTGGAATTTCAATTATCAAATATTGATAAAGAATGAAGGATGATGAGGATAAGAAATGATATGCTAGTCGCTGAAGAAAGTTCAGAAACATAAAAAGCAACGATTACTGAATTTGAACGAAAATTATCGTTATGAAAGAAATAGATTTTTAAGTCGTTGGTGATGTCAATTAGAAAAACTGTCGCAGCGGGATGCTTGCTTGTTGTTCTTGTAGCTGCCTCGGTGCACCAGGTATAGTTTGGGCTTCCGAAACAGAGAGGTTTTGGCAGTGCTTGAGCAGGCCCGGGCCTGCGTCGATTCCGGTGTGTACGACCGACTGCCGTGGGAATCGAGGGATTCTTGATTGCGGATTGTACTGTGATACGGTCGATCTTTAAAAATAAGAAAGAAACAGTTCCATCCATGAATTGATAAACTTTCATCATGCATTTAATACTTGAACAAAATAAAGAGAGATATAGACGGTATTTTATATATAAAGTAACGATGTTTTTGTCCTATCTACGAAAATGACATAATCTCTGCACAGATTGTGATGTTAATTGACCTACAAAATGCTTGGATTTGCAGCCATTTGATTTGTTCGTGTATATATTCAAGAGCTCAGCAATTGCTGTCTTCAGATCTAAAATTCTGTAAAATACTGGCTGAATCAGCCAGACTATGTATTTAAACGAAATAGTTTTGATAAATGCTTCTACCAATTGTGAAATGATAAAAAAAGGAGATACAGTCTTTTTTATACCTTTTGGTTCAGTCGGACTATAACTTGTATATATATTTTTTGTAAATACGATTTCCGACAATTCTGATAGTACAATTATAAATTCTTTCAGTAACTAAATTATAGAAACATGAACTTAAGATATGATGAGGTTGATGTCATTCCAAAATTGAAGCAGGAAGATATATGCTGAAAACTACAGATTATAGCCAAAATTCACAGTGCGGTATTTTTAATTAATAGAGATTAACTTACGCAAAAAACCTGCACTAGTTTAGAATTAAGTTTCAATTTTTTAACTTTTTTTTAATATTATTATTACAAAGCCTCGATTGATCTAGAGTTGTGCATTTCGGCAAAGATTTGCATTTTTCGACTTTCCAAAAAAACACATTTTTTTCTACTATTTCTATATTAATTTCCATACAATTTTCTACTTACGGCTTGAAAAAATTATTTTACTATTATTTCGCTTTTCTATTTAAGAGCCGTGTTAGAGGGGGCACATAGATCGTTAATTCATTATCATTGATTCATTAAAGAATCGTCTGTATCAACAAAATTCGTAACAAACAACTTTTTACAAGCAATCATTTCTATAAACTAAAATTTGTAATTTTAAGGAGTTAAATGCAATAGTTTTGCTGAATTTTGTGAAAAATCATTCCATTAAAACTTATTTCTTATTTATGGGTTCATTATTAAAATAAGAAATCAAACTGTTATTATGTTGTTTCTTGGTAGAATACAATATATCGAAACTATTTCAATACCAACTGGTACTCCTTTTGAAAATTTTTCTAATACTTTAAAGTATAAAATATTTATGAGCATGTATGGTGTGATTCGGGTTAGTAGCTTAATTTTACACAAATCCCCTAAAAAAAGACAAATCCCTCTCCCTAAGTTACATATAAGACAATACTGTACGAGTCACTGCTCGAGTGGTACACAGCACTCTTCCGTAAAATTAATACAAAATAATTGGTTCCTTTATTTTGGCATAACTCTGTGAACCCCAAAATCATGCGGCTAATACTTTGGAAAGTGCGTGTATTTAAAAATAATCACAAACTATGAATCATTTGTATTAACAAAATTCGTAACTTTTAAAAATAATTTTTACGATCTTTTGCATTTTTTGTTTTATAAGTGGTTCGTATGAAATTCATAAGATTTTCGGGGCTACACTTTTATATGTAAGTTAAAATTTCAATTCAAGAATACATCATCCTCTCGAGGTTGAGTCTCCTCTACATGGCATTCGTGACGTCATGCAGCTGTTTGACAACCTATTTGCGTCACCATAACCACAGCACTGCATCACGAAAGAGCGTCCGACCCACCAATAATACGAACCGGAACGGCATCAGCAAAACTAAAGCGATTATTTGCAGCGGAGTCTGTTGTCTCAGCTGAGCTTGTGTCTCCATGTATCTCTGTGGCCTCTGCAGGCGAGATAAGCTCTTGCTGAACGGAGATGAGCAGTTACCAAGCCTAATGATGCTGCTGCTGCTGCTGTCGCTCACTGACCGCGCCGCACAGCTCTTATCAAGCCCCTTAATAATATTATTATTATTATTGTTATTGTTTTTATTGTTCTGGTTGTTGCCGCATTACGAAAACAAAGCAAATCTGTTGGGCCGGGCAATTTGCAATTTAAAGCAATGAAAGCGAAAATGCCCGTAAAAGCCGACACAATGCAGCAGAGAAGAGAGCAAGGGAGCAGCATAGAGCTCAATCAGCAAACTGAACCAAGTCAGGGGCAGCGCGTATGGCGGCTATATAGTTCCAAGCCAGATACTCTCCCTAAAGCGCAAAAACGTGAGCCAAATGAATATTTATGAGACATTTGATGGGTGCAAAGTTAGTCTTGCATGCATTATTAGTTCAAGCTTTTATTTTTCGCTTCTTCAATGAACTGGAATTTGTACCAAGTTGTTCGTATTATCAGTAGTTTTTCAGAGAATCCTTATCGATGGCAATATGCGGAATTGCATATATATTAAATTATAAATCAAAGTAATGCGCTGAACTCATAAATCTTGTTTTAAAAATTGCAAATCCATTTGGAATAATAAACTGCAGTTGGGGTTGGAAAAATGCGTCTCTCCCAATAGTTCAAACTTTTACAAGATATTTCTCAACAACTTCAGCCATCAGACTAGGTATACGTCTTAGTTTTTTAGATTAAGCAACAAATGACACTAGGGCGCTGTGCCTATGATTCTATACTTTTTGAAATCTTTTCAAAAAAAACCCTTCGAAAATAACAGATACATGTGTATTTCGTAGATAAAATCCACAACTAGACGACAAATACGAATTCTCATCTCATTGCTGACAGATATTTTATATTAGATTTTTATATATTTTTTATATTAGATATTTTATTTCTTTCAACTCGTAAATAATTAATTTAAAAATAAATTAGCTTTCAGTACTTTATTAGCCCAACGGTTCGAGTTGCTACATTTTGTCTATATTAAGAAATATGGCATTATTTCGCAGGTCCTAATATACCCTCTTAACTGCTACCTGACAGCTCTTCAGTTGCTATCGAAAGTAAGATTTTGAGGCGAATAATATGTTTTTGATGTAACATTTCTGAGAAGGTTGAGCTCTTTTTCGATAAACCTAAGAACTCAAAAAAAATATATTCGTATAAAGTCCATAACCGCATTCTAAAGTTATAATAAAACCAAACAATCGGCAACACTACTTTTTAAAAATTTCAAAGTTTTTCAAATAAAATTGGCCGAATTATGGCACAAGACGCGGGAGTTGTAGCAACGTTTTACAAATAATAATAAAATGCCACTATTATATTGATATTAACTCACGTCAAGGATTCCCAAAGTTTACCATTCAGCCCCTTCACTTTTGAAATATTTTTTCTACGATACTCCCCCTCCCGCATTCTTTTGTATGCAGTTGACGTTAGGCTTTGTATGGCCTAGAAAGACTCTAGTAAAAACGTGCATCTTCAACATAATTTTCAGTGCATGTAACTAAGATATGTTGCCTTCGAAACCCACTCTCTTCTAACAAATCAAAATACGAAACGATCTAGAAGCTTCAGAATGTGACATCTTTGGAGATGCCTTCCATTCATACTAATATCCATAGGATTCAAGAATAGACTCTCTCTGAACAACTCAAAATGAAACGTTAAGACGATTTAAGCTTATGCACCTTATTTTCGAACATTCTCTTTAAAGACTTTTACCTCGGAACGTATCCTTAGTATGTACAACCTTGGTCTTTTGTTTGATCACAAATTTTATTTGAATTATCATATTGATATTAACAATTGATATTAAAAATAAAGTTAGAAAGATTCTTGCTTTTATTAAGCGATGTTCCGAAGAATTTCTACCCCTTCTACAACCAAGCTGCTATGTTACTTTCTTGGTTCTTCTTTTTATTAAGCGATGTTCCGAAGAATTTGTATTCCTTCTACAACCAAACTGCTATGTTACTTTCTTAGTTTTTGATTTTATTAAGCGATGTTCCGAAGAATTTCTACCCCTTCTACAACCAAGCTGCTATGTTACTTTCTTGGTTCTTCCTTTTATTAAGCGATGTTCCGAAGTATTTCTATCCCTTCTACAACCAAGCTGCTATGTTACTTCCTTGGTTCTTGCTTTTACTAAGCGATGTTCCGAAGAATTTCTACCCCTTCTACAACCAAGCTGTTATGTTACTTCCTTGGTTCTTGCTTTTATTAAGCGATGTTCCGAAGTATTTCTATCCCTTCTACAACCAAGCTGCTATGTTACTTCCTTGGTTCTTGCTTTTACTAAGCGATGTTCCGAAGAATTTCTACCCCTTCTACAACCAAGCTGCTATGTTACTTCCTTGGTTCTTGCTTTTACTAAGCGATGTTCCGAAGTATTTCTATCCCTTCTACAACCAAGCTGCTATGTTACTTCCTTGGTTCTTGCTTTTATTAAGCGATGTTCCGAAGTATTTCTATCCCTTCTACAACCAAGCTGCTATGTTACTTCCTTGGTTCTTGCTTTTATTAAGCGATGTTCCGAAGTATTTCTATCCCTTCTACAACCAAGCTGCTATGTTACTTCCTTGGTTCTTGCTTTTATTAAGCGATGTTCCGAAGAATTTCTACCCCTTCTACAACCAAGCTGCTATGTTACTTCCTTGGTTCTTGCTTTTACTAAGCGATGTTCCGAAGACTTTCTATTCCTTCTACCACCAAGCTGCTTTGATACCTACTGTTTTCATCTTTTACATTGTAAGTCGTTGCATATCTATAAAAAAATGCACCCATCAGGCTACTTCTCCAGCTCTTATTTTATTTTTTCCTAATTTAATATTGTTCAATTATAAAATAAACAGGACTTAGTTGTGACTTAATATATAGTTATTATTATTATTCCGCTTGACTATAGTCATCGCTCCAAAGGCGGGAAAGGGTAAAATAATTATAAATAAATATTTCTAATGGAATTCTGTATGTCAAGAATCGTTTTTGTTTTAAATAATAATATATAGTGTGAGCAACCTGCTTAGTATGTGCAAATACTTTGAAGAGTCTGTACACATTACTTTAAAAAATATCATAAAATTAAGTAGTTTTCTTTGCTTAAAGAGTGATAAAAAATTAAAATCTAGCTGAAACACCAAAATAGGAAATACAATACTATCATAACATATTATAACATAAATTCCCAAGAATGTCTTTTTATAACAAGAAATCAAGTACTATTTGTTTTTCAGTTGCTAAAAAATATTTATTTTTCAATTGTCAAACCCAGAAAAGGTGATGAAGAACTAAGATCCGAAAGCAAGCTGACACGTTACTACCCCTTTGAAGATCATTTCTTTTAACTGTTCGTACAATTTTTATAGAAAATATGATTGAGTTTATAATAATTTATGACAATAAATTGCCTAAATCTGCGGCAAGTTCTATCAATGTAGAGCTTGAAAAACTTTTGGAATTGTTATGCTAAATTACAACTATCAAAATTTTAATGCAAAAATTACCATAATCTACCTAAATGCTATAAAGATTTCGAGAAACAAAAGATAGATCAGCTCTATAGCTGCATTTTACACGAATTGCAATATTCCATGGCCTGCTACGATGCTTATCTCGCTAAGTAACTGCATTTTCGCATAGCGTGCAATTTCACCAAAACCACAATATCTGTGCTCATTCCAGCCCCTCTATATAGCGTAAATTGTCAACAATTACAATACTAAAGAGCCACCAACTTAACTGATAATTTTATTTTTATAATGAATGCCTTTATTTTTAGCACACTTGTAAAGCGTGTTGCCATAATCAGCATTTCGAAAAATTAATTTCCATCACCTCAAAACTACAATATCTCAGCTGATCGATTAGAGGTAGTTCCTCAACGCGATTGTCTGTCCATCCATCCCCGTACAGAATGCGCGGCGGAGTCTATTGAACCTGTTATAGAGCTCGAGCTAAAGTTGGATCTAAGAGAGATGAGAAATTCGTAGCGTTCTCTCTTGAGAGTACACAAAGAGCATGTTCGCACAAGTTACGTTTCCTCTGTAAATGACAAATAACGCGCTAATTTTTGTAGCACCCGAACTTCCTCGTATTAACACCTTTGGGACGGCCCTGATCAGCTGATAAACAAATTGGTTCAACGGGACTGGCTATTAATTGATAAGATTGCTGTAGCAGAGACAGCAACGCGTGAGATAGATTGTTATTATGATTCTGACGATTATCAACAGTGGAAAATCACAAGTGTGCCGCCGTCCGCAGACGCACTAACTCGACTTTAATGTACCCTTAACTGGAGGCGTGTTATTCTGAAAAAATCTGGGTTACTTTCAAAGTTTACATTCAAACCCAAATCTTTTTTTGATCAGAGCAGTCATATGCAGCAAACTTGGAGCACTACAAGATATTAACTGATTAAGCAAATTTCCCCCGGTATCTTTAGGGTATCGTAGTATCTAAATTCCTTGGTAGATGGCTCGTCTCCACTCTATCACATTTGCCTAGTGCTACGATACCGCCATTCGATTGCGGCTTTAAAATGTAAGTCCCTGTAGCCTACGAACAGCTTTTAATAGAGTTATCTCCATGCTCCCGCCGTCAGAGCAATGATATAGTCAACGGAAATATATATATTTTTTTTTATTTAAGAAAACTTTCCAAATGGTCGCATTATTTTTATTCGTATTCGTTTTGGAATCGAATCTACGGTAGCACTACTACTATAGTCTTTTTAAAAATTAAAGTAAAAAATTTGTATAATCGAATGTAACTGAGGATATAGTTCAAAGCGACTTTGCATTTCATTGGTAAGGTTTGACAACAGTTTTTGCAGGTTTGAACAAGTCCAGATTTGTGTTAAGGGCAACTACCGGAAGTATCGATTTACTGTTTCAGTAAGAAGAAAAGTGCAGCTAAAACCCGTCGAATGCAAATGTTATTGAAAATTTAGGTTGAATCTGCCCCGACCTGTAAGACAGGCAGAGTGTGGTTTTTGGCACTTTTTAAAATAAGTTATTTCAGTGTCTACGACAGAGAGCGTTCTGACTTACTCAAAAACGTTGAAAAGATAAGGAATCAGAGATTAAGCTTAAACGTAAGCTGAAATCGCAGTATGGTTGGCAGTGGCTTTACCTTCGACTGAAATAAGTCGAATTTAGACAAAAGTAAGGAAATGCAATGACGTATATGTTGAAGCCCAGAGATATTGATGTGAGAAGAAAAGATGATGTGAGATGCAAGAAAGGTATTGTTATACCGGAACGTTACTGAAGATAAAATGTGAAATTACTGCATCAAGATTCGTGCGACAAATGCGAAATCAACTTGCCAAAAAATGGGGACAATATCTATATTTTACTCAATATTCCGAGTAGATTGGAAATATGAATTTTCAACAAGATCGAAGCTTCTACCATTAAAATTTCTTATAGTCTCTATAAAGTTATCAAGGTGTACTTTCCCAAATCTGCGAATTTGGAGACGGCCAGGATGCTCGAATTTATTCAGCCGCAAAACAAAGGCCCAAACACAACGGCCTGAAGGGTCCTAAAGAGAGTGAAAAAATGCTCAAATGCAATGCTGGTGCTAACTGTCGTTCAAAAGTCGGCAGCACTAATCGATAGCTGCAAAGTTTGAAGCATATGGTGGGTGCGATCTACCATTTCAGCGTTTCTAGATAATTTGAAAACTTTACAGCCATTTTGAGTCAAGTTGCTTCAATTTCGGCCTCAATGCTAACAGTGAGATAGTTTTCGATTTTTTTCAAAAAAACCAAATCGCTAATCCCTCAAACATCTTACTGCAGTCGTTTTAACGTCAGCAAAGATTGGAGAATGGATTGGAGTGTTTTCAGTTATTTTTTTTAATAAAACTGAATAGCCCAAAATGAGTTCTTAAAAAAACGGCAAGTGGCGTATGATCTAACATTTCAGTGTTCCCAATGGTTTTTGAACCTTTTAAATCACATGTCCCCTTGCAAAATCTTCTTGTCTCTTTCTAGAATCCTCTTGTCTTCTTACAGTTTCAAGCGCATTATATGCAGTCGACAACGTTTCCCAACTAGCGTTCTGTATAAGTTCCGATCCGGTATTACTATGCCATACCTTACGGTTAACACTTTTCGTCTTTTGGGCAATACACGGCTCACCCTTAAGTGTTCCGCATAAGTGCCGTTTTTCGTAAGTTTCTGGCCGTTTTTTACAAGCTTCCTTCTTCAGGGTACCGCCCATTTTACCAGCTCAAAGAAGACCACAACGGCTTAGTCCCTCCGTATGCAGTATATGAGAATTTAAACCTCAAGGATTTCGCTATATCGACTTTTGATCGACAGCTAGCACCAGCATTGCATTTGAGCACTTTTTCACTCTCTTTACGACCCTTCAGGCCGTTGTGTTTGGGCCTTTGTTTTGCGCCTGAATAAAGTCGAGCATCCTGGCCATCTCCAAATTTGCCGAATTGGGAAAGTACACCTTGATACCTTTATAGAGACTAGAAGAAATTTTAATGGTAGAAGCTTCGATCTCGTTGAAAATTCATATTTCCAATCTACTCGGAATAATGAAGAAAGTATATAATTTGTTGAGAATGAAAATCAGCGCTGAGAATGAAAATCGTATATCCAACAAATTCGGCATATTAAGCAAAGTATAGATTTTGCTGAGAATGAGAGCTGAGAAAGAAATATAAATTTTGATCCCTTTAAGTACAAGTACAGCAACGTCAATCAGCAGTACATATATATGGAATAAACTTCTTTAGTTCATTGAAGTCTAGAGAAGCATAGATTCTTTAATATATCTGCACTTCGTATGTGATGGCAATGCATAGATGACATGGTGACATGGATTATATTAACAGGACTTCGGTTCTAGGCATCAACTGTGAGACTCTTTTGAGCAACTATATTGAATTCAAGAGTTTTTCAAATATAGTTTTGCCTAAAAAATATCGATTGTGTCTTGATTTGGAAAAGCTTTTATTTAATTGGAATAAGCGATTCGTTGCTTTTGACGAAATCGAAGGAGGGCAGACAGCAGTCATATCTGATTTACTGAAACTATGGGAAAAGTATTACAACATTTTTCTTTTGGATACTGCAAGTAGTGCAGTGTGTACAAAAATCCTAATATTGACAATTATTAGCGCGAAAAAAACAAATTTATTTTTACAAATTTAAGCCCCCTTACACGGGGCTGGCAAGCAAACAAATTTTTGACGCCATTATAATGGCCGCTTGAAGAGCTCTTCCACACACACACTCTCTCTCACTCTCTCTGTTACCCTTATCGACGCGCCAGTGACTATCGGTCGTCAATGGCCAGCTGTGCAGCCATATACTTAGTTATCGTCCAGCTCTTGGATTTCTTCGATCTCCGGCTGACTCATATATTTTAATTTATAGATTGCCAAATGTTTTATGAACAAGCCCACAAATTTCACAATCGCAGGCGCCATGACAACAGCATAATTATGATAAAAGTATTGGTTTTTTCTTTGCGGGTTGTGGGGGAAGGCATATAACCCGAGTTATATATAATAATATTTTCGTCAATGCTACGTCACTGGGCGCACTGTTAATTGGATCAATGCCAGTTTATGGCCTAACAATGTGATCGTTCAGCAGCTGACGCAAATTTCAGTGATCAGGTGTGGTCAAAATAAGAAACACTTTTTGGCAGAAGATGTTTCGGATGAAGACGTAGCGGCACGTACAATCTGCTACAAGACTTGTGGCACGTAAGAGAGTTTAATGTAATGCATACAGCTGACGAAATGTAGTTGGATCGTTAATCAGCTGGTCTGCTTATGAGGCTTAATCATGCCGATTGCTGGTGATTGGTGGGTGATTGGTGCTTCATATAAAGCGTTTTCAAGCTTGATGGCAAGGCAAGTGGTTCAAACATAAAAACACGCCATACTACGCCTCAAGACCCCAAATGATCAAAGTTTATGTCATAAACGTTTGTTACGATGACTGCTTTGATTAAGATTAAATCTAATAAACTGTTTCAATTTGCTTACTACGTCGTAGACACGCCGCTCTTGGCCCACCTTCGACCATTTCTGGTGTCAAATGTGCAAAGTACAGCTGACTTCACGATGAGTACGCAAAATTTCATATTTTTTGGAGCCATTATCTCGCTGAAAACAACGAATATATAGATATACTTTTCGAGGCACCCGTCTAAAATATAAATATGAAAAAATTCTAGACATGGCCATTAACAGCAGCAAAGCAACTAATAGCCTCGTTTGTATGCAAGCGCCAATTTCTGGCCGTTACCAAAAACGCGTGCGACAACGCGAGCTGCCAGCAGGGCGGGCAGCCACTACAACAGCGTCGCCCCAGCAGCTTAGGGATACATGTCCGGCGCGAACGGAACTCACCGTAATTAGATAATGAGCAGTTAAGACACCAAAGCAGCGATTTAGCAAACTCTTTAGTTATTTTAGAGAGTACAAAACGAAATTTAAGAATTATTTCGAGGATACGTAAAAGTAAATTTAAAAAAAAAAAAAAAATTCCAACTTTTTTTCTATGCAAAACACGTAAGCTTGTTATGATTATTAAACCATTTCGGTGCAGCTCTCTAAATCATTTCGATTTGTAAAAAGATTTTGTTTTTCAATAATATGGAAATCGTCGTAACTTGTCCGGAACATGTGACTTTTCACATCACTTTGGTTAGCAGTACGTACGTTTCGTACGTTCTACAGATTTGTTACGGTCAACGTACTGCCTTGTGATCTTGACAAATATTTCGATTCGATTTCATAAGCAATTTAACGAAAATGTAATGGAAAATTTTATTGAAATTTTTACTTGGCGTCACGTCAAGGTTGTCGTCTACAATGTAATGAAAAAAAAAATTAACTTTTGATTCGCAGCTCTTAACTCGAAGTTAAAATATTCAATTTGACAAATTTGACGCGTTGGAAATTGTTGCATAAAAATGCTCAATTCGACAAACTCGATGCGTTGGTTATTCGGCATAAAAATGTTCAATTTTATAGAATTCCAGTAAAGGGAATTCTGAAAATTTGCAATTTTTAGATTACCGATTTTTTGAAAATTTCATCTCGTCGTTAAGATAAATTTGAATTAGTTGAAATACTAGGCAGTTCTGGAAATATTTTACCATAGGCTTTAGTTTTATACCGGCGGTCATGCTGAGATCTTGAGTACGCTTAGACTCAACTTAAGCTGTTAACATTAAGTCAAAAGCTCAATATGCTCAAAACTGCCTTCATTTTGTGTAAGAACATGTTGCATTATGAAGATTTCATTTCCATCGATGGTGCTCTTCAGATCCGATAACCAATGACACAAAGTGGCACTTGCAAATATAATAATAAACTAATCTACATCTTACAAATTCTCTTACAAAGGCGCTTCAGACCCAATAACCAATCGAATACATAGTGATCTTTGCCAGATCTATTAGCTGTTAGGAATGTGTCTGAAGCTCAGTCTGATAATAAGTTTACCTCTTATGCCAGTCGGGGTTTACCGATCTGCCAGATACACACGCCAAATATTTAGGAATGTTACAAATATTCAATTTTGATGAGGTTATGATGATGAGGTTAACGAAATAAGCGATTGTCAAATGCAAATTCCAAATAACTGGCCAAGGAAACTTAAGACATAATGGAATTTCGTAAATGCTTAATGTTATTCGATACGAATTCGGTATCAGATGTTTCGATTTTACTAAAATTAGGCTATGAAAATATGCTATGAAAATAAGACGATTCGAAATGCTTAAGCCAAAGTTATCATTTTCACTTTAAAAATCAAAAATTGAATCAAAAAAAATGTTAAATGCTTCGTAATCCTATCCGAGACTTGGCTTTGATATTTCGAGAGATCCAACAATTTCATATATTCCAATTCTCACTGCAAAGCCAAAATGAATGAATGAAAATTTTTAAATATCGTTCATTATCAAATACTAAAAGTTTTGAATGAGCCGAGGCAATCGAATTCTGTGAATTACAAATGGTACGAAATCGCTTGAGGAGAACGTAAATTTTGTAATTTCTGAAGAAGTGTAGTACACAAGCGTCAACTATCACAATAACGTTTAAAAAGCGCAAAACTATATATTTGCAAGACAATAGACATCTTCAAATAACAATTCTTAAGAAACACAGCAGAATACGGGCATAAATTAATGCAATCGAATTTGGTAAATTCCAAATGATTGGATGTCACACTGATGGTGAATTCAGTAACTTAAACAATGAAATCTATGAACTTAAAATACTTGAAATGTTCAGCTTTGAATTTTACAAAATTCAGTTAAACGAAATCTTAATTACAAAATTATTTGCGTAGACGTCAAGAATTCCGTTTAGGCAAAAAATCCACATTGTATTTGAATACATTTTTTGGAGAGATTACTAGAAGTTTTCGTCGCAGTACAACTGAAATTATGATTTTAGAAGTCTTTTTTTATCTGTGAAAGTGAAAAAGCTGTAAATTAAGATAAACTCTAATTATATTATATGCAGATGATCAAAACTGAAAAAGTTCTGAAGCCAATACTTTATCGTAAACGCTTTGTCAAGTGTTTGGCTCCACTGTAGCTCCATTCAATAACTAAGCTTAACCAGCTAAAATCTACTACTTACTTAATTCAAGTAAAGAGCTATTTCAACACAAACAGAAAAAATTTTTACAAAAACTAACCCGCCAATTTGAATTTTTTTATGTTTTAAGATTTCGAATTTCTTTTCTGAACTTCACACTAAATAATTTTATTTCGAATTTTTGTCTAATTTGATTCTTTTGAAAAAGTTTCCGAAATCTTATGCAATTACGCTCGAATTTAAAAAAAAAATAACCAACAAATACTATGCAGTGTAAATTTTCTAAGGAAATATATTTTTTAAATTCCAAAAGTACATATTTTTCGCGTTTTTCAGGTTTTTTTCCGAAAAAATATAAATTACTTGCATGACTGGGAAGCACAAAACAAAAAAAAATACCCAAGCAAATCAAAAGTTGTGCGCTCGAAATTTAAAGTATTTTATACCCTTAACCATATGATACACGGGGAATATTTGGTTTGTGTGAGCTAAAGATGTAGGTAATACCCAGAGCAAAAATTCGCAGAACCTACAAAGTTAACTAAGTTATAATCGGGTTAAATCGAGGAATTCATATAGCAATGTCTGACTAGCAGGAAAGGAAGAATTCTGTATACCAGAAGTTGCATATTATTTTATTTGCCGGAAACCGACGATATATGATATAGATGCCATAGCCATATTGTTCAACACTTCAAAAAGGGTCAAAAAGGCATGCATAATCGGTTGTTTATTTTATTAAGTAAAAAATTTAATAATAATATAAATAATAAAATATTATAAACAATTTGGCTGCCGATTGTTGGATGTTCCCGAGCACTGCGTCGATGAAAGGCGATGATGATGATTGTTGCATGGAATACGTTATACTTCGTTTGTTTTTCATCTTATTCCTACCGACCCAATCACTAAGCCGTATTTGATGTAAATCGGTTGACTATATCATATAGCTTCTATTGAAAAAATAGGTTTTTGAATTTATCATTTTACTCGTCTCAATCAAGTCATATGGCGCTCATAGGGTAGAAAATTTTCACAAGACTTCTGCTATTTTATTCGTATTTGAATATAATATGAACAAGTGCGCTATACTGAAGATTTTTAATGTCTTCAAATACTGCACTGACTTTATCAAATCGCTTAAATGGATCAAAAAAATACGGATTTAGTTAGTGTATGAGTGCTTCAACCATGTAACTTATAATCTTTTCCGTTGAAGATTATGCCGAAGTCGCTCGCGCCCCGCTTCAATCTGCGGCTTTACTTTATTTGTGAAAATCTTTGTAGTACATAACATTTTTTGAAACTTTCATTTCTTTCATTAAACAAAAATAGCTATAAGTTCGTCTTTGTCATTTAATGTTTATACAACGAAATCTTAAAGCCAAGTAAAAACTATAGTCATGCAACATCGATCGATATGAGGATCCCCCGTTTCAACAAGCTACCAAAGGTAAAAAATGTCATCAAAAAAAATGTACACAGATATTTCTAATTAATATGAAAATCAATTCTGTAGAATTTTTAGCAGAAGACAGATATGTATAAATTCATTTTGGGAATGTCGCTGCACCACAACTACATTCAGAAAACCCCGTAGCGTTGGTTCACAAAAATGCCCAAAATGCAAACAGCATTATAAAGAAATACTTTTTGTATAAGTTTTACTACGAAATAAGTTTAATGTTAGCTTAAAGTTTCGAAATGACACATTAGAGTTAGAAACCCCTTAACAAATACTACCAACAAATACCAAGAATTAAGCACAAATTTTAAGAATATATGTGTTCTTACGGGTCTTATAAACTTTTTCATATAAATTAAAAACGAATTTGACATTTTCTAAGATTTCACAAATCATCTAAGTAGTTTCAAACTAAAATCGATACTTAAAAACTTTCTAGTAAAAGTTTTCCAGAGATATTTTCAAATATCTTAGAATTGTCGGTTTGAAGCAAAATTAAATTTAAAATAAAATAGCGTACCTTATATATGGGACACTTTTTAACAATCAAGTTTTGATCAAAATTAAAACAATATTGGAAAAGATTTTATTAATAATTTTCCCACAGCGCAATGTCTTGAAAAACTAGCAAAATACTAGGTGTTCTGTGCAAAAAAGCACGTATTGCTCGATTTACTTTATGGGAGCCGAACTTAGGACACCAAAACATTTTGCGATCTTCTTCTATGCAATCTTAGCGCTCTTCAGCACGCATTCCGATTCTAGATTCCGCAACAGCTAACCAATACCAGACACTGATCTTTGGAACTTTAATGGTTGCTAAGATCTGATCAGTTCTTTCTTAATGGCCACTCAACCCAAGCAGAGATGATATGAGATTTTGTTCCAAACAAGACAAGCGATAGGTAAAAAAAAGTTGTCAGAAACCAATTGGCCCACACTCTGACAAGTTCTCTTATAGCTTCAGAGTTTACCGTGCGCCTGGATCTTTTACCGAACACCACACGGAGTATATTTTTAAATATTGGAAATTTCATTTTTATAAATAAATCAAAGGAAATGGTTTGAGATGTCTTGCACATAATGCGAATTTTTCAATTTTAAGTTAATTCGATAACGAGAGAACTTTCTGTTAGGGGTCTCTTACGGCCGTTGAAGATTATTGTAATACTTGATTCTTCGCCGCGCACCTTATGGTTGTAAAAAACTTCTATAAAAACTAAATCACGTATTCCCTGTACTTCTAAATTAAAATCAAAATGATTTCTCTGAGATATTCACAGACAGACAGAGGGATATGAAAATACTTGCAGCACTACGGATATTACGGAGTTATTTTTTCTAAAAATTTGGTTGTTCTGCGATCTAGAGGTTCATCCACTAATTTAGTTCGACAGATCATACCTTGAGTAACTTTGAGGTATGAATATATCGTTCGGCTGTTACAAACGATTTCGATTTGTATAGTATAGCCTTTGTACCATACGGCACAGAGTATAAAAATCAAATATGCGACAATACTTTTTTTTAAAGATTTAAAATAAATAACTTAGTCAAAAATTTAATAACCAAAATACGTAAATGTTAAATGTTCTGTGCAGATCTTTCGAAGTTTGTCTGATACTTTCAAAAAAAACTTGAACATTTTATCTTAAGTTCTTCGAATTGAAATAACTATTTTTAATATGTATCGATTTCGGCAATTGATTAATTTTAAAAGTCTCAGCGAGAAGGTAAATTTCGTTTACAAAATTTAAAATTGAAAGAATTATTAATATATCAGAATAAAATATAGCTTAAGCACATTGCACGTTTGTCTCAAAGACTTTGCCAAATTAATTCTGTAGATAAGAGAAGTTTTAAGAATACTTTATTTCATTAACTAGAAAGAAAAACGCTTATAGAGATCAAAAGTTTTGAGGTTTTTAAATGAAAGATTGAGTTTCCGATAAATTAAAACTAAAACTAAAAAGTTAAAACTAAAGTTATATAAAATATATATATTTTTTAAAGTAATATCAGTGAAAAGATATTATTATTATTTATAATAAATACTTTTTGTATTACGAGATATATGAACTAGAGCAAGCAGTACAGTGTTTTATCCGTATTATATCTGCTTAAGCTTATAATTCACAGCTGTTCGAAGACAGCAAGCTGTCCAATGCACTATATCTGCTTATAATTCGCAGCTGGCTTAAGACGCATAGACTATATGTATTTCATAAATAGTTGGGAAAGTATCTTATATCTAGTTGCAACTTTTTTACGATATAATATGGGAGCCTTCACAAGCATCAACCCAATCGTTGAAATCTACTGCTGAAACATTTTTTTAAAGCGTGAAATGTGCAGTTTATGGAAGAAGAATTTTTAATATTGAATAAGATTGGGCCCCAAGTTGTCAAAATGTAACATAAAAAAAAATAGCAAACTGTTCGGGAGCTTACATTGTGTAAAAATATGTAAAGCTTTTTAGAAGTTAAGTTCTCAATACATGCCATTTCCTAGCAGTGCCTCATAGTTTCGGAACCGTGTAATTTTTTAACTCTTATTTAGTAAGAAAACGGTCCTTAAGTTTGGAGCCATGTGGGATTTATAGTAAGCTATTTAGCAGCACAGAGTGGGTTTCAGTCCCAATATTTCAGAATGAATTTGTTGTGGTGAAACATAATGGCCTAGAAAGGAACTAAGTTTCAAAGACTAGTATGATTGTACCTGTAGTAGTACTCCTTTCCACAGAAATACCAGTGTCAAGGTTGGATTTCCCAAATCAGCACTACTATCAAACACAGCAGTCGTTGAGACAATAGGAAAGGTATACATGACTTTTTTTAATTCCCCCTTCAACTTTCCCATCGCTCCAAAGACTGAGCTCTTCGAAGAGAACAGGAACCTACAATTTGAAGACGAGTCTTTTAAATAATAAAGATTTGCATGTTTGCTAGCTATGCCAGCACTAGTGATGCTGGTGGAAATCGAACCAACGTGCTTAGGATTTAGAGCCGAGTACGCTATCGAGACCCACAAGACTAGAGCGGAAGATATATATATGTGCTTTATCTAGCATAAACTTAGTGGCATCACCCAGATTCGCAAAATCGTCGACATGTTCTCATGCTCAAGTTGTAATTTAAATGATGATAGGTTGAAATGGGACGACAGTTCCCCATATGAGGTAACCAGCAAATAAGTAGAAGAACAAAAAGTGCCTGAAAAACATATGAGGAATATGGCTGCAAAACCTTATATCAAACGCTGTCCTATAGCACTTAGAAAGGACAAATTTCCTTAAAAAAAAGAGCAACGAATGCATAGATGGCTCTAGAATGGAAGGCACAAGGCAGCAGATGTGTGAGATAATAATAAAAATAACCAGGAGCCAAAAATCGAAAAATCGATTATCGATTTTTATGATTACTTTATGTTCATTTTATAAGGAAGTTCCTCGACAGCACAAAATATTCGGTTTGTAGATCTTGCAAGAGAACGCAAAGTCGAAGTTTGTTGTAAAACTGATAGCTTGAATGTTCCAAGGTTCTATTGCAGACAATGCGTTTTTGATATAAATATCGAAAAATTGTAAAATGAAGTCGTGACAAAGCGAGTAATTGGTACCCTATGTCAACCTAACGCTGATTTAGCTGTTCGAAGATGCCCAGAAAGCACAAAATAAAGATATTGTAAAATCTCGCGAATTTTTTGCACGAAAATCTAACCGGACGCAAAAAATGGAAGCCGTTTTGAAGAGGCGCCTGTCATCTTCGGAGCTTTTAAAAAATGCGTTCCATAAAAGCAAATCTCTTTCTGCAAAAAGGTTTGGAAGCTGCTGGTGTCATCATCTGCTTGTGCTCCCATAACTGATTTTCGTGCAGTCAGCAGTGTATGTTGACAAATTGGGTTCTTAAACTTTTTCAATCGTTTGCTACTATTCCTAAACATCATAAAACTTTGCACAAATTTTTTTCTGCGAGATAAATGTGAGATTTTTGTCAAATAATCGCCATTTTGTGTCAGCCATTTTATTGTCCTTATCAGTTTTGGAGATCTAGTTACAAGCAATCCTATACAAGTTATTTGCTAACATTTCTTCTCACTAAACGATTTTTTATCAGCTTTTTAGACTCTTGGGACGTTCAATACCTAACCAAAACTTTTCTTGAAGCAACTCCGTCAGTTTGAGGCCTAACATTAAAAATTAAAATTTCGGATATTGCAGAGTTCACTAAGAATTCTAACCACGTCTAGACTGACATCTTGCGCTGCTCAAGATGGAATTTTATGAACACATTAAGATCTGTTAAGATCTGTTTTCCCGAGTCTAAAAACCGTGATTTCATTTTCACGAAAAGGTAGCTATCATTGCATATTTCATAAAAAAAAAACAATCAGCCAGTTTAAGATTTTCTTTTTAAAATTAAACTCAGAACTTCAACTGAGCTGAAATACTACATAAAGTCAAGCTTGGCTAGCATCTATATACATATTATTATATGTTAAATAAAATATTAATATTATTTGTTAACTTTGGATATACTATCGGCGTTGGACACTGTTTGGCATAAAGCTCTTTTGCATAAGTTACAAAATATTGGAACGCCCTCGTATCTTTTATGAATCATTAAAAGTTTTTAAGCGGAAAGATATTTTTGGGTAGATATATATGTTGCCAAGTCTGATCTTAAACTTATATCCGCAGGCGTACGCCAGTATTCTGTTTTGGGATCAATTCTTTGTAATATTTTTAAGACGCTAAACTTTGCTCATGATGTTGCTGCCTTAAGCTGCTGTCGCAATGAGTAGCACTATCAAAATGGAAACCTCGAAGAAGCTACAGATTCCCTTCTCAGAGTGTAAAATTAAAGCCTTGTCAACTTCCAAGCACAGACTTCTTGATAGGCTATGAACAAATTTGCTAATTGATTGAGATAATATAAAATCTCTGGGTAAGATCATGGGACACAATTAATAAAAAGTAAACGAAACCTATATGCTTTTGTTAATCATAGCTCTCATTTATCGATTGAAAACAATAATAATAATTTTTATTCACTTCATATTTAATAACAATCTCAGCTTGTAGACATATTGCCTTTTCTGCTTGAATAGAAGCGTAGATCTCATTTATCGTTTGAAAACAATTTAATAATATTTCGAACAATACCAGCTTTTTACCAACTATGTGCATTGTGAAGAATAAAATATTAAAAATTATTTTCAATCTTCAATTTCCTTAAACAATAACTTCATACAGACAAACACTTCATTGTTTCACAAATTTTAGTTCTAAAAGAGGCTAATCTCTAAAAATTTAGATACACCAAAAACACAATAAGAATATTTGTTTTTGTTCAATAAATTTAATAAATAATAAATAAATTTCGCCGGGAAAAACAACGAGTTCGTGTATTGAATATAAAATATGCAAAATATTGTTGGTATTGTTAATATTGGGTTCGTTTTTCTTGCTATTTTTCTCATATTATTATCATATATTGCTGCATTTCGTAAATGTAGCTAAATGGATTGTAGTTCTTATTATTTATAAGTTTTAAAAGTTTTTTACAAAAAGTCAACAAAGCTACCCCCAACAGGCTGTTTTTGGCTAGTTCAACATAGAGCATACCAACGTTTAACTGCTTGGACAAAACAGTAGCAACTTTTTCACTTATTTTTAAATTATATTAAAATAATGCCATTATAAAATATTTAAATAAATCAGATTATCAACTTTAGTCCCACATTTGCTTTAAATTCTCAGCTGCAGTAGTCAGCGCCAGACGCATTTTGTTTAGCATCCCTTGAGAATTTACCTACTGTATTTCATATTTTTTAATAACAAATTCGCAAAATTGATTAAAATATCTAAATTCCAACGGAAACACGCTGCATGCCTACGAACACTTCCAAAAAAAAATTCAATTCATTAAAATGGAACTTCCAAAAAAATATATATATTGTATAAGTTAATACGAGAAACATTTTCCTAAAAACATTTTCATAAATTCATTTCCCATTCCCACGATCCCAATTCTATAGTCCCACACGCGCAAGGTGTCAGGTGCAATGCTATGTCTGGAAGACAACAGGAAGCTGACACCGCGCATTCCACCACGTCAACGCTAACGGCGGCTCCCATAGGTTAAGCTACTTTTAAGAAATTTAGTTTAATTAAGTTCAGTTGTATTTTGACTTTGAAGAAATAAAGAGCTCTCGCTCAAGAAAATAAATTTTTCTTTTAAACCTTAAATAACTCCTAACTTATTTGGCGCCCGAGCAGGGACCGGGTTTAGTGCGTTATTGCTGGAAACGAGTTATTACCAGTCGCCTCAAGAAGCCGCCGCGTTAACTCAAAATCCAAAAGTGCTAGTTCGTCTTTTTGATTAACATATCAGTCGCCTCAAGAAGCCGCCGTGTTAACTCAAAGTTAAAAAGATCGAGTTATTACCAGTCGCCTCAAGAAGCCGCCGCGTTAACTCAAAATCCAAAAGTGCTAGTTCGTCTTTTTGATTAACATATCAGTCGCCTCAAGAAGCCGCCGTGTTAACTCAAAGTTAAAAAGACCGAGTTATTACCAGTCGCCTCAAGAAGCCGCCGTATTAACTCAAAGTTAAAAAGTGCTAAGAAGCTCGTCTTTTTATTAACATATAACCAGACGCCTCAGGAAGCCGCAGCGTTAACAAAAGTGTTTAATTAAGAGGACAGAGAACGTACCAACCGGTGCCATTCGATAACATGAATGCAGCAATTATTATGTAAGATTATATTTAAGACAAATTTGTTGTTTATTATAACATCATTTTTTTATTTCATAAATTAATTTGTAATCACACTATTGCATGCCAATTTAAGCAAAGTCATACATAATCAGAGTGTTAAATTTATATTAATAATTCAACTTAAAATTAAAACTAAAAATGCCAGACTTAAGATCAGGAACTATAACCAACCCTTCCAATCCCAACACAATCCCTACAGTGAACCTAGTATCGGAATCACAAAACGAAAATGCAGGCACTTCATTCCAATCCGCTAACAATTCTCCAACTAAACCTCAAGCGACCCCCGAGCTTAACGCTCTCATAGCATCCATAGTCCAGGGTGTATTCGAACAACATGGACACAATTTAGTCCAGAAGGCCTTGAACCCGAATGGTAACCACTTTCCTGGTGCGGAGCAAAGCATCGACCCCATATATCGGAACGATCTATCTGATATGGACAAGATACCTGACGTGGTCAAGAGTCTTAGGAATTTTTCCGGAGAGCCAGGTGAATTTAGCTCCTGGAAAAAAAGTGTCGATCGGGTCTTACAATTATACGAATCATTTAGGGGTACCCCCAAATACTATGGCATTTTAAGTACCATAAGAAATAAAATCACGGGAAATGCAGATACTGCACTCGAGGCATACAATATTCCCTTGAATTGGGAGAGTATGTCTCGTTGTTTAGCAATGCACTACGCGGACAAACGCGATCTAAGCTCTCTGGAATACCAAATGATATCCCTAGTACAGGGAAATTCATCAATTCAAGAATTCTATCAGAGAGTATATTCGCATCTTTCCCTTATTCTGAACAAAATATCATGTTTGGAAGCAAGTGCGGAATCCCTTAGGCTATTGACTCAGACGTATCGAGACAAGGCTCTAGATACGTTCATTCGAGGCCTCAAAGGTGATCTCCCTCGGTTGCTCGGGATACGGGAACCACTTGATTTGCCTCACGCGTTAAACCTTTGTTTAAAACTTGAAAACCAGAATTATAGGACAAACCACATTATCCATAATCAAGGACAAGCAAGAAAATCTCCACAAAGCCGTGCACCAGGCACCCAGTATGGATATCAAACTCCTTCAAGACCTACTATTCCACACAATGATCAACAAACTCACTATTCACATCAAAGCAACAACTATCCTAGATGGAATAGTAGACCTTCCGCTCAAAATCAATATCGAGCACCCAGCGGTCCTTCCGTCCAAAATCAATATCGTGCACCCCCCCAAATCCAAAATTCTAATCAACCTAATACAAATATAAATCTCGGGACTAGGCCGCAAACATCAAAACCAAACTTTAAATATGAGCCCAAAAATCTGCAAGCTAGGTCACAGCCCTCAAGTTCTAATCAAAAACCCTTTACACCATTACCTCAAAAGAATTACCATATAACTACAGAAGATGACGATCTTACAGAATATAATAGGAACTTAGAGTATGAAAACAGCAAGTTTGAAGCACCTCTAGAAAATTTCATACCAGAAGAGACAACAGATTATAGCAACATAAATGACAATAATATGGACGATTTTTCCGATATCCATTTTTTAGGTTGAAAAACTCTTCGTTACCATACATCGAGGTTAAAACGAAGAGTGGACAAATTTTACAAATTCTTATAGACACGGGTTCGAACCGTAATTATATTCAACCTTCTCTAGTATCTAGACCTATTCCTAATGTAGATTGTTTCTATGCTAACTCAATCGGTGGCAGTACTAAAATAACCCATCATGTCGAAGCAAATCTATTTGGTCTCAAAGACAATAAAATAAAATTTTTCCTGTTACCATCCCTAAAATCTTTTGACGCCATACTAGGCAACGATAGTCTCAAGGAACTCTCAGCTGTAATTCACACCCAACAAAACTATATAGAAATTAAAAATGGCCTTAAACTTAGAATGAAACAAAAAATTTCCCAAACTGTTAATAACTTGGATATAAAAATGGACCATATGTCCGACTCTCAGAAAAAGGCTATCCATTCGCTTGAAGGGGAATACGCCTCCTTGTTCTCCAAACCTAATGAAAAATTGACATACACAACAACAGTTGTGGGTGAAATTCGCACCACCACTGATGCTCCTGTCTTCACCAAATTTTACCCGTATCCTATGCCCCTAAAAGGGGAGGTTGAGAGCCAAATCCGCCAATTACTCGATGATGGTATTATTAGGCCATCCAGATCTCCGTATAACTCGCCGGTCTGGGTTGTCCCAAAAAAAGCCGATTCCAAAGGTAATAAGCAATATAGGGTAGTGATCGACTACCGAAAATTAAACACAGTCACGGTTGCAGACCGCTATCCCATCCCAGACATAAACGAGGTTCTTTCTCGACTTGGCAGAAACAAATTCTTTACGGTCCTTGATTTAAAAAGCGGGTTTCACCAGATCCCTCTAAAGGAATCGGACGTGGAGAAAACAGCGTTTTCTATTAACAACGGGAAGTACGAGTTCATAAGGCTTCCATTTGGGCTGAAAAATGCTCCCTCCATTTTTCAGCGGACCCTTGACGATATCTTGCGCGAATTCATTGGGCATATTTGTTACGTCTATATAGACGATATAATAATCTTTAGCCAAACTGAAGATCAGCATATTCGACACATTCGTGAAATTTTTCACACACTGAACAAAGCAAGAATGAAAGTTCAATTGGATAAATGCCGATTCTTCGAAAAACAAGTCGAGTTTTTGGGTTTCATGGTATCATCCGATGGAATTCGTACAAACTCAACTAAAGTTGAGGCAATAACAAATTTTCCTGCACCAAGAACCTTGAGGGAACTGCGTTCTTTCTTGGGCCTCTCCGGTTATTATCGCCGTTTCGTGAGAGATTATGCCAAGCTGGCAAAACCACTTACTGCTCTTTTAAGAGGGGAGGATGGACGCATTACCAAAGCTCAATCGACGAAAAAAAATATTAACCTCAACAAAGAACAAGTAGAAGCATTTCAAAAGTTGAAAAACTCATTAACTTCAACAGATGTAGTATTAATGTATCCCGACTTCATGAAACCTTTCCAACTCACAACAGATGCCTCCCAGTTTGCAATAGGAGCCGTTTTGTCGCAAGACGATAGGCCCATCACTTTTATTTCCAGGACACTCAATAAAGCAGAAGAAATGTATGCCACAAACGAGAAGGAGATGCTGGCCATATTCTGGGCATTGAGCGCTCTTAGAAGCTATTTATACGGGTCAGCAAAAGTTAAAATCATAACCGACCACCAGCCCTTGACATTCGCGTTAAGCAACAAAAATCAGAACAATAAACTAAAGAGATGGAAGGCATTCCTAGAAGAATTTGATTATGAATTACAATACAAACCAGGCAAGACCAATGTGGTGGCCGATGCCCTTTCTCGAATAGCAAATCCGTCAAATATAAATGCACTCACTCTAGCACAACAAGGTGGTGAAAGGGCGGCCGAAATATCAATTCCCAACGTTGAAACTCCCATTAATGCCTTTAAAAACCAACTTTTTATTGAAATCGGTCCCATCTCCTTGTCAAGCTTTAAAATAATTTTTCCCACTTATCACCGCCACCAAATTGTAGAACCAAATTTCACAAAGGATAGTCTCGTACAAATTTTAAGAAACCACCTAAATCCTTCAGTCATCAACGGTATTAAAACCGAACAATCAATAAAAAATATGATCGAACAAATCTTCCCTTTACATTTTATTAAATATAAAATAAGGTTTTCCCAGATACAGGTAGAAGATGTGACTTCCGAGACAGAACAAGAGTAAATTGTGATGAACGCTCACCATCGTGCCCACAGAAACGATAGGGAAAATAAGGCTCAGATTTTAAAATCATATTACTTCCCAGGTATGAGTGACAAGATTAAAAGAATCACTAGAAAATGTAGCGTTTGTACAGAGAACAAATACGATCGTCACCCCGACAAACCTGAATTTCAGCCAACTCCTATCCCTAAATTTCCCAGACAGATTGTGCATATTGACATCTATTTCACGGATGGAAGAATAATTCTGACTGCTGTGGACAAGTTTTCAAAATACGCCTTGACTAAAATTTTAAAAACTAGAGCTATTAAAGACATAGAGCAACCACTAAGAGAAATAATTTTGTCTTTTGGCGTCCCAGAAATAATTGTTGTTGATAACGAAAAATCTTTAAGCTCAAATTTTATCTCACACATGCTGGAAAATATGTTCAAAATTAAAGTTTACAAGACCCCTCCTTACACAAGCTCAGCCAACGGACAGGTGGAGAGATTTCATTCCACACTTTCCGAACTTATGCGCTGTCTTAAAACGAAAAAAGCCCACAATAACTTTTCTGAATTGCTAGATTTGTCTGTTTATGAATATAACAGATCCATTCACTCCACAACGAATTGTAAACCAATTGACGTTTTCTTTGGTAAAGATAGACTAAATCACCCCGAACAGCTGGAGGTAGACAGAAAAGAAATTACTAAAAAAATTAAAACCAAGCAATCTGCAGACTTAGATTATCATAACAAAAAAAGATCACCCCCAAAAAATTATTCTATAGGAGACATTATTTATGTAAGAATAAATAGAAGAATAGGAAATAAACTTTCTCCCCGATACAGAAAAGAAATTGTCGGGGAAAACAGAAACAGTACTGTTATAACAAAATCAGGCAAAACAATTCACAAAGGTCTCATAAAACACTAATATTCTCAACAGATTGTCCTTGCCTATGTTATACGCGGATATTCAAATTTTGGACTACACCAATTCAAAGGTGGCGACTTTAAGCCTTGGATATTCGAAGGTACAGACGGGTACTTTTAACATCATACACGATATAAATTTGGAATTATATACCAAATTCATTGAGGATATTAAAACAAAAATCGACAGTCACATCCCCAACCAAGACCCACTTTATCCTTTTATATCCCATGAACTTACCGTCCTCGAAAACCTCCTTACCCGATTACAACCTAAACCAAGAAAACAAAGATCATTAAATTTCATCGGTACAGCTTGGAAATGGGTAGCTGGAAATCCAGACCATGCTGATTTCCAAATTATCAAAAAAAAAATAAACAATGTATTAAGAAATAATAATAAACAAGTAGTTATCAATAAATTAACTAATGAGAGATTAAATAATATTACAAGTATTACAAACAATATTGTTAACATAATAAAAAAAGATTCAAACTTAAGAAACGAATACTTGACGAATATTAAATATAAATTAGACATAATAAAAGAAGAATTAACTAATGTAAACTATGCCTTACACTGGGCGAAAGCGGGTGTCATTAACTCGTTCATTTTATCAGATTCCGAAATGAATTTAGCAAAAGAGATATTCGAAAAATACGAAATTCCATATTTAAATTTAGAAGAGGCATTTGAATTTTCAGACATAAAAATTGCAAGAAACGTTTCAACTATTCTTTATATTATAAGCATACCAATAACAGATTCAAAATCTTGTCAAAACTTAATGATTAAACCAATTAAAAGAAACAAAATTGTAACTAAAATTGCATTTAATAATATTTTAAAATGCGACAGTCAAATATTTGGAATAAAAGAAAAATGTAAAGTCTTTAATAATTTAGCTATTTGTAAGCCAAATCAAATTCAAGACATAAGTAAAAGTTATTGTATACCGAATTTACTACGGAGCCGACCGTCAAATTTCACAGAAGTAAATAACCAACATATCCCTAGCGTCGAAGAAATACTCCCCGGAACCCTCCTTTTAAACAAATACAACGGATCAATCCTCGTCAACGGAGAAGTGACCAACCTGACAGGATCCTTTATAATCCAATTCCATAATGCATCCATTACCGTCAATAAACAAAACTACATCTCAGAAGAAATCCCGGATTCAAAACCATTAGCAGCTGTTGTGCAGCCAAACTCTCGAGCGGAAAAGTTCGAAGAAGTCCTGACACTGGAAATGATGAAGGACCTACACCTCAAAAACACCGAGTATATTGAACAAATCAAAGAGGAGAATAACTTACACCTATTTACCAATTCCAGCTTGATTACTTTAGTAATAATAGTAATGGTAATCACTCTCGTAAAAATGTTCATCTGTAGGAAAACCGGACGGACTAATATTACCATCGATTTGGACCAGATTCCGAAAGTATTAACATCTGAAAGTCAACCAGAAAACGAAGGAACACCTCCTACAAAATCGACAAACCAGACGGTAACAACCAAGCCAACAAGGATCAGTCAGATTCCCTTTTTTTAAGGTCAAACGAGGACGTATGAAATCAAAGGGGGAAGAGTTAATACGAGAAACATTTTCCTAAAAACATTTTCATAAATTCATTTCCCATTCCCACGATCCCAATTCTATAGTCCCACACGCGCAAGGTGTCAGGTGCAATGCTATGTCTGGAAGACAACAGGAAGCTGACACCGCGCATTCCACCACGTCAACGCTAACGGCGGCTCCCATAGGTTAAGCTACTTTTAAGAAATTTAGTTTAATTAAGTTCAGTTGTATTTTGACTTTGAAGAAATAAAGAGCTCTCGCTCAAGAAAATAAATTTTTCTTTTAAACCTTAAATAACTCCTAACTTATTTTATATACGCAAGCAAAATACAAACAATTTTGCGGAATATTGTTGCACTCATAGAGGTTTATCATTAATTAAATAACTCCAGGTGACTCCCGTTCAACAATTTGACGTCACAGCAGGAATGGCTATGCCAAGCGGGGCTTTTACTACTGCTTCCACCTCGCTAGCAACAGCCAAACTGATTCAATAGTCAGGAATGTACAGAGTGTCGGATATATTCCGATTAAAAACTATGTATCCTAATTTTGCACATGTGGCGTCGTTAACGCCCATTAGCTGTGGCCCGCCAATATGGTGGGCATAAATGGCTTACAAAACAGGCAACAATGGATAAGGCCAAGTTTCCATTAAAAAAAAAAAGGCACAACAAGCGTGACAGGAGCAACTAATGGAAGCTAAAGTCCACTGCGTCTCTTTAAAGCAAAATTAAGAGCGCGCTGCGCTCTGCGCGATCGACACGCTAAGCGGCAAACGGCTTAAGGCCAGCCAGCCAGCCAGCCAGCGCCAAATGTGAACCCACGCTCTTTGGCGCTCTTGCTGCACGCATGCATGCACTCACGCACCCACTCTCTCACACGCGCTCTCTCTCACTCTCATGCGCTCTTTTGCCAGCAGCGCGCCGTACTGCAGCCGCTATTTTTTGATATAAAATCGTTGCTTGCCATGCGGCTGGCATTCAATCGTTCGCATTAATTCACCGCGTAGGGAGCTCGTACGCTGCGAGCCGCAACTTTTGAGAAAACCAAAAAATATATTTCTATTTTCACACTGCGCGCGTGTTTATTTTTTTTCAAAATTTATCAAAATTAATAACAATCTTTTTTTTTTTGTGTTCGCAATAATCAAACAAACTAACTAAAAAAAAAAACAACGTACGAACAACACTAAAAACAAAACTGAGCGCAATTTTTTGATAAAGTTCAACTGCAACTAACAAAATCTAACCAAAGCAAAAACTGTTAAAAATTAAAGCAAAAACAGAGCTCAAACGAAACAGTGCATCAAGTTGTGTGCAGCAACAAAAAGAAAAAACAAAACCAGTTGCAAAATTTAAAACAATAAGTATTAAAAATAAAGCGGTAAACGCTAAAACAAATGCAAAAATGTGCCATAATTCGGGCATTGAGAGTGAACAGCAAATCGAACGGTATATGGAACATGGCATGCCAGAAAAGGCAATAAAGAGTGTAAAGTACACGCTGAAAAAGCGCAACTTGCAACAGCAGCAACAGGCGGCACACACTGGCGGCAGCTGCAACAGCAGCAGCAGCAGCAGTGACAATGAGCAGCACACCGCTGAACCACAACTGCTGTGCAACGCAGTAGTATCCAGCAGCAGCAGCGGCAGCGGCAGCAACTGTGCTGTCACATCCACTGCAGCCGAGGAGCAGGCAAATCTAAGTGACTGCAGCAGCAGCAGCGGTTGTGCTAGTGATGCCTCCGAGATGCATGCCATCGCTGCAGCTAACAAAAACCATACAAACGCAGACTCCTCCCATAACAACAGTGAACAGAATCTACTAAAGATTCCCAAACTTTGCGGACGTTTTCGCAAGCAGCAACAACAGCAGCAGCAGCAGCAGCTGGAGAGCACAGCGGCAGCCACCACCCAACAACAGCAACAACGCAAACTTAGCTCCATGGAGCCATCAATGGATGATGCACTAGCCATTGGCACGCAGATGACGCGTAAATTTTCAGAGAAAATATATTGCCTGATGGACAAGCTGCAGGGCAGTCGCCTCTATACGTGAGTACCTTTGTTTTTTTTTTTCTTTTTTTTTTTTGTTTCCAAATAGCTATATTAGGGTGGCTCAGTTTTTATGTTGACGATTTTGCTGAGTTGCATTGCTTTGTTTTATGAAAATGTTAGGAATTTCTTGATTTTTTTCGCGATTTTGATTTTAGTGCTAATTCGGAGCATAATTTGCGCCAGCAACTTTAGTTCTAAAAGGAATTCTCAAGAAACGAATTCCTTCAACTGAGTTCCTTAGTTTCATATATATTCTTCTATATACAAGTTCTTTGGCGATTCCGATTTTAGTGCTAATTCGGAGCATAATTTGCGCCAGCAACTTTAGTTCTAAAACGAATTCTGTATAAGCCAGCTCTATACGTGATTTTAGTGCTAATTCTAAGTTCTAAACGAAATTTTTTTTTGGTAAATCCAGTTCTATGCGTGAGTTCCTTTATGTCTGTATTAGCGCGATTTCCGATTTTCGATCTGAGCTTATTGCAAGCATATTTACGCAACTTTTTGTTTTTTAACGATTTTGAAATTCTGCATAACCCATTTCTATAAGTGACTTCGGTTGTGCCATATCCGTTGTGTTAGGATGGACAGTGCCGTTTTTTGGCGATTTCGACTATAAAGCTCGTGTTAAGCATAATTTGCGCGATTTTAGATCTTAAACACATACGACGTTTTAGTATTGATTATTTCAAATCTAAGCCTAATTCAAAGCAAGCAATTTAAGTTCTTAAACGAATTCTTTATAAGCCAGCTCTATACGTGATTATAGAGCTAATTCTAAGTTCTAAACAAAAAAAATAATTGTTAAAAAAGCCAGCTCTACGCGTGACTGCCATTATTCTATAATAATGTCTATATTTGAGCAATTCCGTTTTCGGTGAATCTGAGCTTATTCTAAGAATCATTTGTGCAAGTTCTAAAACGAAAAAAATTGTTGAAAAAGCTAATATACTATAATAATATCTGTTTTAGAGCAATTCCGAATTTTTTAACGATTTCGAGCTAGACAAATTCTGAAAAAGTACTAAATTACAACTTCTTTGCGTGAGTTCTTCTATTAAATAAAAATATACCAGAACGGTGCAGTTTTCGACGATTTGCATTTTTCTAAATAGTTGGAAAGTTCGTATTATATTGAGCATAAGAACTTTATGTTGTTTATAAGCAAACGGGAATACGTTTTTGGGGCAAGTGCTTTCAATTTGCAGCGCCGCCTGAGGGCGCGTTTTGAAGTATTTCTTGTAGTTCTCTCTCATGCGAGTAAATCGTTCAAAAACGTGATTTAAGAAATAAATACATACAAATTGTTACGCGCTTATGCTCGCTTATAACCTAGCAGCTACATGTGACATAAGAACATGATGGGTCAGCGCTTATCAGTAGCAAAACAGCCACAACTAGCCATCAATCATGAATCCCACAAAGCTAATGACTTGATGAGCATGACTCGAAAATAATTGAATAATGCTAGCATTCCCCAGATCATTCACACGTTCTCTGCCGATCTCGCACTCACTACCGACCTCTCGCTGCGGATTTGTTATATATGTTTTGACGTTTTTGCGCTTAATTTCGTTTTCATTTGATTCTTGGGTCTAGACGAAGGTTATATACCATTATGCAAACAGTAAACGACGCAACACCTGAGAGCCGCGTGCTAAATCTTTAACCTTTAGACGGCGCAATGGAATAATATTTGTAAAAATTACAAAAAGAGAATCGCGCAAAAGCTTGGGGTCAGTCTTAACATAAAAAAAAATATTATTTCTAAATATATGGCATCTAATTATAAGTTTTTATAATTTATTTATAAATTTTGAGCAGAAAAAATTATAAAGCTTATAAATTAAACTAAATTTTGAATCGATTAGAGTAAATATGTTATGACATCAATTAAAACAAATTAGTAAAAATTTATCTAGATAACTTTTGTGAATATCTTTAAGATACATTAGTAACCATTCGCAGCAGTTTTTCTTAAATAAATTTAGTGCGAATTATGGCTGCAACTCTAACTGATAAAAATAATTAAATATTTTTACAAATAACTGCAAAACAATTTTCAATTTATCTAGATAACTTTACTGAAAAAAACTAACTTAGTTAACATTCTCACAAGTTTATTTAAACTGATTTTAAGTGCAAATTATCACTTAAACTTCAGCTCAAAAGATAAAACTAACAATTTCTAAAGTAGCGCATTTTGCTGCAGCAACTTACAATTTATCTAGATAAGTTATGACACTTCTGCTAGTAAAAAAAAATATGAGGAGTAAGCAATTATTTATAAAACTTCTACTTGTAAAAAAATGATATACTTTGAAAGTAACTGCAAACAGTGTTAGTTCCAGCAATTTACTATTTATCTAGCTAATTTATCTGTAAAAATATTTTTAAGCATGAGCTGACAGCAACAAATCCGCCCAAGTGCTGCAGTCAATTAGTTTACGGTTAAAATTGAAGCTCATTCAATGCTAAGCAATAGGCAGCAATTACTAAAAGTGCTCAAACCAGCAATTTATCTAAGTTATTTAACTAGATAAATATTTTCAATGTGCAGCAAAGCGCGCTAAGCCAAGTTTATTCTAAGCAATTCCATAAGCGATTCTTAGTTCAAATAATAATTTATAATATAATTTATAATAATTTGAGCACAAACTATTTACAATTTATCTAGATAAAGTACAGGCAGACGTGCATACAAAGCGTAAAGTACTACTATTACTTAAAACGTTTGACGCGCTCAGGATGAGGCAAACATGTTTATTTTAAACTTTTCTTAGAAACAAAGTCCAGCTGTAAATCGATACATTTTCTTTGTTTATTCTTATTTTTTTTTTTTGAAAATTTCGCATAATTCTGCAAACATATATGATCTTGCACTTGAGCAGCCAGCACGTTGGCTAGCACATGACTACAACCCCATCACAGTTGCTAAGCTGTATTTCCAACGCTGCATTTTCATTATCTACGAAATTGTTTATCGACTTTGGCGAAATTGCTTATCAAACGTTTTTGCCTTAATTTCAAGTGTTACCAAGGCTTACGAAATGCAAACACAGCATTGTGTTTTACGTCACACACACGCACACACACTTATAACTTTTAAACGCTTTTCAATTGTTTACTAACTGGCCTGACTAATTACTTAATACTTTGGCTTATAGTACTGACTCATATCGTTATTATAGTCTTGCTAGCAAACATTTGGGCAACCCCCTGGCAAAATATGTTGTAAACTTTTTATCAACACTTCCTACTCTGGCTTAAGTCTCAAAGTTCAGTCGTCTGTCGCAGCACACGACTGCGTCAAATTCCAAGTAAAGTTTACTTATTGCGTCACAGAAAAACTGGATCGCTTGTTTATTTGCATTGCATATCAGGAAACTTATGCCAAAGTACGCCCCTATGACGTTGGCCAGACAAAGGGCTATCCCAAGCAGATATTTTTCAACAGCTTGAACGAACAGCTGTGCGCGACGTAAACTTGTTGCATGGTCATAGCCTATATTGCAGATTAGGCATGTGCTGTGCCCCAAAATATGCATAATATGCGGTAAAACTATATAAATTTTAGCTATATGATGATTGTATGTCATATATGTCTGTCTCGTTATATGGAAATGACAAATGAAATTGGATTTGGTTGCATGCGTTTTCGCACGTACGCCAATTTATTTTTTTTTTTTTTCGCCAGTCTACGCTGCACACCCCATTACCATTGTATATGCAGCAGTTAATCCAAAACAAGCCGCGCTAGAACATAATCTATGCAAAATACTCCAAAAAAAATGAATAAATGAATGAATATGACATAAAAAATATGCCACTTAGAAAGTTGCATATACAAGCGTGACAGACACTGTTGGCGGGTTCAACGTGCCTGCACTTGACAAACTCCACACTTGAGAGCCACACGTACCCCATAAAGATTAGCATTTGAATTTATTGATTTCATTTGTCGGAATTGTCCATTGTCGTTGGCAACGTATCTAATCAGCTGTTTGACGCAAAACCACTAAACTTACACTCACTTTCATCTCTCGCTGTTTTCAGTATACTGACACGCACCACACAACCGGCACATTTAATTGCCATATGCATAGTGGCTATTGTGCTGGCTGCTGTTGGACCCGATCTCATAGAGCACAGCCCACAACAGCACTACAAAATCATACCAGGAACAAAATGGGACGATAACAGCAACAATCACAGCAATAATGATGTTGGCAACGCCGCTGGCAGCAATCTGGCAACGCTGGCCTATTTGGGCGCATTCTCAACACATTTTGGTTCACAAATCTGGATGACCTTTGTATCGGGTGAGTTTTTTTTTTGTTTTCCAACTGCTTAAGTCGTAGGCTTTGTATCATTATTATTATTATAATTAATTCCATGCACGTGACTGTAGCGACAAAAAAAAAAATAAGTTAGACTTCCTGCTCTTTCTTTTTTAGTAGAGCTGCATGGAAACGCTTGTTTATTTTAGACTAACGACTGTTTTTGAAACAAAACATAGAGTATAGCTTTGCTGTTCTTAAAACAGTTTGTAGCTCATGCGTACGTACAACAGCCACACATAAAGCACAAAAATTTGTACCGGCATGCCAGACCGATAACATTAATATTGTATGACCACGCCTAGCAAGCCTTGCCTTGTAATATTACTATCAATTAGAACACGTAGCAAGTTTTTAGCTGCAATTCGTACGATTGCTGCAGTTAAAAACGTTAAAACCAGTTATTTTAGTTCTATAAACTCGCCGCAGCACTCTATGTCTTGCCTAGCACTCAACTAGCTAGCAAGTAAATCTAAATATTCAGCAAAAATAGCACACTAACTCTCTCTCTCTCTGTTACTATCTCTGCTTGCAGGCCTCTCGCTATACTTCTCGCTGCCACGCCATACCTTTGGACAGTGTCAGCAGATACTATTCCCCAAGTATTTCGCGCTAAACGCCATGCTAAGCATTAGCATGCTCATCATTTATGTGAAATACTTTTTAAGCAGCTGGACCACTGCAGCCGGTTTGCAGCTAGGCACACTGGCACTGACAGCCGCCATTGAGGTGGTGGTGCGTCTATATCTGGCACCACCCATGCTGCGTCTAATGCACGAAAAATACAAGATCGAGGGCGCCATTGGTAGCGGCCAGGAGGTGGGCAGCCTTGTACAGGGCGATCTGGTACAGTGTCCACACTATCAGCGCATACATAAGGCATTCCGTCGCATACACATGACCATTGCCATTGGCAATATGATTGTCTTGCTGGGCACGTGTCTGCAGTTGTATTTTCTGGCATCGAAAATACGCCTAAGCTAAGGCACACACGCACACCCGCTCACACACACACACACACACCAGCAACCAAGTGGCCCTTTCATCACAAACAAAAAAAAAACGAGTCTGGTGCATCTCATAAACTTTCCTTAAATTATTATTATTATTATGAATGAAACGATTGAATATTTTGTTTTTTGTGTTGCGAAAACTGCAGCAGTATTTGTTTTTAAGCTCAAGCCTAAAAGTCTGCTACATTTTTTTTCGCTCATTTTCAAACAACTCGAGTGTTGTGCCAAATTTGCAAGAATTTATATTTTAAAAAATTTAAAATAAAAGCATCACACACATACATACGCAGCGCCCAGAAAAAAAACACACACACAAACCCACACACACACGCATGCACATAAAACTTGTTGAAATATTTTTATGTCCTATGTTTGTCTCAAATTAAATTTAAACATAAAACTATTATAATTTATTTAGTCAATTTATTTAAACTTTCTGTCAAAACTTAAACTAAACTAAAAAAAAAAGTCTATAATCATTTTTTTTTATTTAATCTGTGATACACTCTTTAGCGCCACTCCGTTTCTCATTCAAAAAGTCACAACTCGTATTTCTCTATAACGCATCTACACACACACACACACACACACACCATTTAGTTTAAATTTTAGTCTATAATCTGTTTTTTTTTTGTAACTATCTTTAAGTTCTCTAAAAGATTATATAAACTTTATGTGCATAAGTGAGTTTTAAATGTATGTGTATATGATTGTTTTAAGCAAAAAATATACCGAAAAAGTTAAAATATTGAAAAATTAAAAGAAAAAAAAAAACAAAATCAACTAAATTAACTCAAAATATAATTGTAATTTATTAAAAATGTGTTTATTATTTATTTATGTTTCCGGCCTACCATAGATAGATATATAGATAGATAGATATATAGATAGATAGATAGATAGATAGATAGATAGATAGATAGATAGATAGATAGATAGATAGATAGAAAGATAGATTGATAGATTGATTGATTGATAGATAGATGGATAGATAGATAGATAGATAGATAGATAGATAGATAGATAGATAGATAGATAGATAGATAGATGGATAGATAGATAGATAGATTGATAGATAGATTGATAGATAGATTGATAGATAGATTGATGATAGATTGATAGATAGATTGATAGATAGATTGATAGATAGATTGATAGATAGATTGATAGATAGATAGATTGATAGATAGATAGATTGATAGATAGATTGATAGATAGATAGATTGATAGATAGATTGATAGATAGATTGATAGATAGATTGATAGATAGATTGATAGATAGATAGATAGATTGATAGATAGATTGATAGATAGATTGATAGATAGATTGATAGATAGATTGATAGATAGATTGATAGATAGATTGATGATAGATTGATAGATAGATTGATAGATAGATTGATAGATAGATTGATAGATAGATTGATAGATAGATTGATAGATAGATTGATAGATAGATTGATAGATAGATTGATAGATAGATTGATAGATAGATTGATAGATAGATTGATAGATAGATTGATTGATAGACAGATTGATAGATAGATTGATAGATAGATTGATAGATAGATAAATTGATAAATTGATAGATTGATAAATTGATAGATCGATAGATTTATAAAGATAGAAAGATAGATTGATTGATTGATAGATGGATAGATAGATAGATAGATAGATAGATAGATAGATAGATAGATAGATAGATAGATAGATGGATAGATAGATAGATAGATGGATAGATAGATAGATGGATAGATAGATAGATAGATGGATAGATAGATAGATAGATAGATAGATAGATAGATGGATAGATAGATAGATGGATAGATAGATAGATGGATAGATAGATTGATAGATAGATTGATAGATAGATTGATAGATAGATTGATAGATAGATTGATAGATAGATTGATAGACAGATTGATAGATAGATTGATAGATAGATTGATAGATTGATAGATTGATAGATTGATAAATTGATAAATTGATAAATTGATAAATTGATAAATTGATAAATTGATAAATTGATAAATTGATAAATTGATAAATTGATAAATTGATAAATTGATAAATTGATAAATTGATAAATTGATAAATTGATAAATTGATAAATTGATAAATTGATAAATTGATAAATTGATAAATTGATAAATTGATAAATTGATAAATTGATAAATTGATAAATTGATAAATTGATAAATTGATAAATTGATAAATTGATAAATTGATAAATTGATAAATTGATAAATTGATAAATTGATAAATTGATAAATTGATAAATTGATAAATTGATAGATTGATAAATTGATAGATCGATAGATTTATAAATTGATAAATTGATAGATAGATGTGTGGGTGGCAGAGGCGACAAAGGCCATACCGGAAAGAGAAAGGGTAAGCTTGTGTTTTTTGGCAGGAGAGAAAGAGAAAAAGTGAAAGAGGGAGAGAAAGCCACTACACGAATCTTCTCGTCTCTCGGAGAAAGTGGAGAACTGACTGCCGCAGTGGTAATTTGTGTGCTCCATCGAGCTGTAGCACATCGCTGCCCAGGGTACGTTGCCTTGTTCTTTAGAAAGCTGGACAATAGCATAGGAAGTGCTCGGTATTGGCAGCCTCATCGAGACAAGCCGTACATGTTAGGTCGGTTCTTAAACCCCAAGTTAACCATATGTTGGCATCATGGGTTGTGTCACGTTATGAGCCCCACCAGAGCATTTCGAGATGGAGCAGAAAGTCTGCAGCTTTGTGTGAGGATTCTTTCACGAAGTATTTTGTACGGCACGGCAACCTGCTGTAAGCTTTCAGTGGTCCCTACAACTCTTAGTCGTTAGTTCCACTATGCGCTTCATGGTTACCGCCCTACTGATAGGTATGAGTAGCACAGGGACACAGGCTAGGGTGGCGTTTCCCTGTATACCTGAGTGTACAGGTACCCAGATGAGACAGACCTAATTACGACGTGAAATCGTGCGAAGGGTGCGCAATGCAGCTTGGCTGTCACTACAGATGCCGACCGTCATGCCTTTCCACCTCTTCTCAGAGATCCACTGAGCAACATTAAGCATGGATTACTATAGTAAGAAATATTTCTTTTTGGCAAAATTGTTTTTTTTTTCAACATAGTTCCCTTCAAGGTTATCACCCACTGAGTATAGCGACCCTCCAACTTTTCGATACCTTTTTTGTAGTACTCTCCTCCTTTGCTTGAAAATATACCTCAGTTTCGGCGATCAACTCGAAAATTTCTTCCCAGCGTGCATTCTTTTGAGATCTGAGAACAGTACTTGCTGGGGGCCAGATCTGTAGAATACGGTAGATGTGCCAGCAATTTGAAGCCCAATTCATGAATTTTTGCCATCGTTTTCACTGACTTGTGGCACGTTGCATCGGTGTCTTGGTGAAACAGCAGTTTCTTTTTTTTCAAATGCGGCCGTTTCTTGGCGATTTCGTGCTTCAAACGGTCTAATAACTCTAGGTAATAGTCACTGTTTAAGGGTCTTACTTTTTCAAAGTAATCAAAGAAAATTATTCCAACGCGCATGCCAAACTACCTCTTACAACTATTTAATGTTAATTATTTTATATTACTTAAATTAATCCTTCTGTTCGAATATAGCAAAATCATACATTTGTTTTTGGTTTTTCTTGGAAATATGTCCTTTCTATGCGAAATTCTTAAAATCTTTCGGCATTTTGGTCCCAATTAGCGATCTAAGGGCAGGCAAAGCTTCAGAACATGAAAAACTTGCTGTTGATTATTTTGAAGTAAATCCAAACTTAATGGCCTTCAAACTTGTACATACTCTCAGAACTGTTTGGATCTCCGAAACCGTTTCTAGTATTTGCAGGAAGTCAATTATTCTCAAAATCCCAAAAAAGTTAACTAGAGAATTTGTTGCAATCGAAGAGGTATCTATGCCTCTTTTAACAACAATAATGAACATTTTTAGACTAGATCACTATAAACAGAAACGCGGATCCATTGAATAATAAATAATCAAGCGGATTTAGGATAAAGAGATCTTTGCATAAGTACCCTACGCATAATAATTGAACAATTAGCTGAGTTTAACGCTCCACAGTAGGTAGCCTTCATGGACTTTTTAAAGACAGTTGAAGCCCTAAATCGTAACGCAAACTGGCATGCGCTCAACGCCAAAGGAATCCCACAAAAAATTATTAACGTCATTCAGGCCTACTACGAAAACTCAACTCAACGAACCCAAAATAAACTGAAAATTTGTCAAAATTCGTAAGAAATTCATAGCGCTGCAAACAATGAATTTCAACTGATAGACCCAACTTGGTCAAAGGCGATTTTTACAATTCTTCTCCGCTAAACTATTATGCACATTATGCCGAATTTTAACACTCATATGTCAATAAACCGATGGATTTCAAGGAAGTCGTTAAGAACATAAGCAATTTTAGCTGAAATCCCTTTGATCGAGTAAGAACAAAAAACTTTAGAGAATGTTCTTCGTAGATACAATGCAGTGTTAATATTGTGTGGGGGTTTGTGGTATGTTGAGATGAGAAAAAAATATGCAGAACTGCAAAAATATATTAATGTGCGTTCAAATTTAACGATTTGTATGGTTTGGCGATTTTTGATAGCAAATAAAGCCATGATTCATTCATAGCTATGCAGTCTTAAGTGATGTTTAAGAATAAGTTTCAACTCGGCAGGAATGTAAAATAAAATAAAAAATGCTGTCAACGTGCTTCAGACGCAGCTTCAACATGTCTCCATTAATAGCTGTTTAAAGCAAACAGGGACCTACAACCTTTAGCCGTATCCGAATGGCGGTCTCTTCAACTCATAAAGCTACAATTAAAATATTCTGTAACTATCTGATAACAACATCCAACAACTCTTTAGGAAAGTAGCTCACTTTCCAAGTCACCGATTTTGAATGTATATTCTTTTGCGCCATCAATTTCTTTAAAACTAATAAGCAAGCAGAAGCCAAAGATGCAAAATAAATTGCACAATTTTATATTCAATGTACAAAATAATAATTTCAGCATAACTCTAAGTTGCAATTTGTACAATAAGAATTACTTTATAATTTTAAAAATAAAACGCGAATTTATTATTATAAGTTTTTAACAAAAAATTGAAATTGAAATATTTCATAACTTTTCAAGTTAAAATTTGTAATAAACTTAGCATTCAAATCATAATTTGTCAGTTTATTTAGTCTAGTCACAAAATAAAAAGGAAAAATACTAAACGAATTTTTGGGAAAAAAAAGTTTAATTTTAATCAAGCATTTTTGGTTCAAAAAAGAGTTATAATCCTAATTTCAACTATTTAATTAGTTCTTTCTACAAAAAACCCAAAGAAGAGAAAACCCAAAGTTCGCGTGAAAATTGAAATGAAATGCGCCGTAGTGGCAACCTTGGCAAAAGTGGCAGCTCCCCAAAATTAAGTGACAAAGCATCGACCGAACAGTTATCGATATACAAACAGTAGGCGTCGATAGTGACAGCCGGCTTCAGCTTGTGTCAAAGCAAAAGCACATAAATTATTTTATTTTTGGGAGTAGAACGCATTGAAATATAAAGTTTTTTGAATATTAGATATTTAAATTGCATAATTAGTAACAAGTATTAACGCGACTTTTCGAATCTTGCAAGCAAAGTCACTTGCACTAAAGCTCAACCAATACGCGCGCTGTCTTCAAGCGTTTCATAATTGTGCAACGAGATTGGAATTATTTTTTTTGGAAAAGTTTGGTAAGTTTATTGCGTGTTGTTCAGCGGATGCAGCTCGAAGCACGAGGCTCGTTAGAAGCTGCATATATATGAGCATTGAGTAAAGTAATGTGACTTTGGCTAATATAGATCAGTTTCTTCTAGGAGTGGCCTGCATCATATTGCAACCAACTGGCTACGGATTTTTCGTTTTACTCACACACGTCTGAGACCATAATCAATTGCCAGCTGACTCGCAAGACGTTGTCTGCTTTTTGGTAAAAGCGATTGCAGCGATTTCGAAACGTACAACTTCAAAATGGACAAATTAGTTATATATAAAATTCGACACGGCGACTGTTTTCGCCGACTTACGCGCATTGTTGCATACATATTGCGTTTTCGCAAATCAGCCAAATTCTCGAAATATCTAACAAAAGCGGAATTGGACTACGCCGAAATAGTTATTTTTCGCAATATACAGAAAATTGATTTTGCAGCCGAATACACAGCTTTACAGGTAAATGGAGCAGTGGACAAGCGTAGTAAGCTCAAGGCATTGCAGCCATCTATGGGTGAAGACGCGCTTATACGGGTCGAAGGTACCAGGACACATAAAGCTGTGACTGATAAAAAACCGATACTATTGAAAAGAGATGATGCATTAGTAAAATTACTCGTAGCAACTCTACATTGTGAAAACGCGCATTGTGGCTCAATCGATTTGATGTCAATTTCTAGGGAGAAATACTGGATATTAAAGGGTAATAAATTGGCAAGGCACACGACCTATTACTGTTTAAAATGCAAGGGTGCTGAGCCAACGCATAATCAACTTAATCTATGGCATATCAAGGAAAAACCATTTCTAAAAACCAGCGTAGGCTTTTGCGGTCCTCTCTGGATAGACTATACAAAACGAGGACAAAGGGCTCATAAGGCTTATATAGTAATTTTCTATTGTTTTGCTAGCAATGCTGTGCATCTGGATTTAGTGACGGAACTAACCACGTACGCATTTATTGGTGCCATCAATAGATTTGCAGCGCGTCATGGTCCAATTGAAACCATTTTCAACGACTGCAATAGCAATTTTATTGGCATACAAAATATGCTATACGAGTTGAATGAAACAATTTTCTCGAAAGCGGCTCAAAATCATATCATAGCGGTCTGCAGCGAAAAGCACATTGAATTTAAGTACGCGACATCCTTTAACGAACTATGGGATTCATCGGTAAAAGCTGCACAAAATCTGATAGCCAGAATTGTTGGCACTTCTTTGCTTACCTTTGATGAACTGACTGCTCTCACAACTGGCATGGAAACTATTTTGAATTCACGTCCCATCGGTTCAATGTCCAACGATACCAAAAATATGCAAGCCATAACGCCGGGGGATTTACTTACTGTGGAGCAACAACGTGTTCATAAATATCAATTACAACGTGGTCAACCAATAAGAATGCGCGGCAGATGGCAACTAACATCGAAGTTGGAGCACGCGTTTTGGATTAATTTTTACTTTGAACATCTCAAACAACTAAATATCAAGCAAAATTGGCAATTTACCGAAGCTCGACGTAAAGGAGAATTGGTATTGTTGACAGATAAAAGCGCTCCGGTATTTCAATGGCAAGTAGGAAGAATTACAAAACTATATCCCTGTCGTAATCCCAAAACCGGAATCGTTGGCATAAAAACGGCAAATAGTTTCGTTACCCGCACTGGAGACAAAATAGCAACCTTGTTACCCAAACAACCAGTACGTGTACGCAATGCGGAGAGCGAGTCGCTGTCTCAACGTTCCAAATAATTTTCAACAATTTAACACACAAATTGCTGAAATTAATAACTTTAATTTCTTAACGATTCTTTTGGTATTTTAGTTGAAATATTGTTTAAAAACAAATAATGTAATTCAATTTTGTTACTTCTTCAAAATTTTAGGAAAAAAAATAAAATAATAATAATAATCAGCTTAAATGTTTTTATAGTCTAAGCAGAGATAATCCGAAACGGTACAATTGCCTAGCACTGACATAGTTAGCAAATATAAGCTATTTGGTGAAAAATTCAGTTTCGTAGATAACAGCTATGAAGGTAGATAACACCATGTCTCACGATCCCAAACGCAAGAGACAATGATGGCATTGAAATGGTTGGAGGGAGAAACGCAGACAGGAGAGTCAATCGGGATGAACATTCTACTGAAAGGTAAACTTGCACTCAGCCAAAGTGTTTCACAGCTTGATAGACTTGTCTCGTGAGCCCGAGACAATCTGAAGATTGTCAGCGGAGAGTGCAAAACAGAGCGCACATTTGTGGTATGTCCCTCGATGCGATGAGTAGTCTTCCAGAAGCAAGACAGAGCGTAGTTACCAGCACAATATCGCTGATGAAGTGAGAGTGTACGTACAGGCGCTTCTGGGAATAGACGTAGTTGATATGCTCATCGCGGCTCAACTTCCAGACAATCAAGGTCTTGTCACAAGAAGCAGAGATGATGGTGTCAGGAACCTTGGGATTTATGGCAATTTGGGTGACCCAGCCATTGTGGCCGATCAAAGTACCACGTAATTGCAATGTTTCCAGCAGCTCTACAATGATCAGCAAGCCAGGCACAATATGATCACGTGCTTGAAAGTCAAAGTGATCGCTCAACAGTGAAAGCATAGAGGGTGCATCCAACAGATTACGATATGGTAGCAAAACATCTAATCATATATCATATCATATTGTGTTTCCTTGCGCAGACGCTGATGATAGATGACGAGATGAAAGACAAGAGTTACGATTTGTTACAGCAACAAGCAGCTCATTGCCAGCTGCATTCCTTGGAAACCAAAGTGGCTGCAGTGCGTTTGTCCAATTTCTTCCTGCGCTTGTGCTGCTACAGTATGGAACGCAAATCTGCATTGGTAAGTGCATCAGCGCCAAGTAAAATGAAATTACCAGATAAAAGCGCCTTAGCATCGGGATCACGCATAGCAACGCCAAATGCAGCGACAAACCTCGCCATCTATGACATGTACTTTCATCTTGAACGACCAGGAGGCGCATGAAAGCAGGCCGTTTTAATATAGATGAAGCTCATCAACTTGGTAAACTTGAACAAAAAAAATCGGAGGAACTTATACCGATTTGTTTTCTTCTCAAAATACACAAATCGACCAAATGAGATTGTCTCCCAAAGCACATAAAAGCGAAACCGAATTCAACTACTCTACATTCTATAATTTTGTAATTTTACGAAACGCAGCAACATTTGTCAAATAGTTTGGGCAATCGACAGCGACAGTTTGACTATAAATCTAGCCACTAATTAATATATTTTTATTATAACTTTATGTGTGTTATAGCTATTGCAGTCATTATCATGTTTGTATCTTTAAAATAATCTAAACTATAAATTATATATAAATATTTTAATAAAAATCACGTTTTTTTTATTTAAAATTGGGCTGTGGCCCAGCGGAATTTGCATCGTGAATCTTCAACTATGGCAATAAACTCTCTCAAAAACTTGTTAGTTTCAAAGATTTTAGAACTATTTGAATTTAAAACCAGAAAAATACGTTAACTAATCACAAACATGCAATAAAACTGTGCATCAGTTTTGTTAATAAATTTCGAATGGGTGTACCTCCTCCCAAACGATTCAGGCCATACGGGTCTAGGCAGCAATTCCAATTTCTCATCATTTCGAATGGGTGTACCTCCTCCCAAACGGTTCAGGCCATACGGCTCTAGGCAACAATTCCAATTTCTCATCTTTTCAAATGGGTGTACCTTTTTTTTTGTACCGTTTGGGAGGCGGTTCAGGCCATACGGGTCAAGGCAACAATTCCAATTTCTCATCGCCATTTAAGATCTTATTTTTTATATATAACTTAAAGGGTCTCTGAAATGTTTTACTATTCTTCTAATATTATCTAAAGTACAGGAAACTATATGCATTATAAAAGCTAATAATTTTGAAGAATAGCAGAAAAAAACCCGATAAAAAAAAGAGCATCTGTTAACAGAATTTTTAACTTCCTCGCTAGCCCCAGATGTGAGACGGTGCACATCTATAAAAAATTCACCCATCAGGCTAGGAATACGGATTAGTTTTATTATATTTTTTCCTCGTCATCATTTATTATTTCATAATTTTTAGAATGTTTAACTTGTCTAATCTTAAGGTAAACTGGACTTAGTTGTTCCTTTGCATATTAATAAATAAAATAAAAATAAATTATACTAGGCAGATTGAAAAGTTCCAGGCCTGACACATATAGTGGTAGCATGGTAAGATAATCACAGTGCAATATTATAGTGACCGGTGAAGCGAGAACCCCCATTCGCAGAAGGGAAAAATTCCTTTTATCAAGCCAACACAAAGCTATAAAAACGATGACCAAATTGATGAAATTCTTACGTATTCGCCAGATTTTGACGATGACGATCTCTGCGAACTTGAAAAAAATTGCTCGCTTCCACTCCAGCAACGAAATCAGTGCGGTAGTTGATTACTATATTTTGGAACTTTCGACCAGCTATTATAAAAAGATTATTAAAATGATCGTGCTTCGTTATAATTGCTGTATCGAGCAGAGAGTAGATTTTGTTGAAGAATGGGAACCAATTTTTCGCAAAAATTTTAATTATCTAAAGTTCGCGATTTTGCAAACTGTCCGGTATATAAAATTTATATAATCAAAATATAATACCATAAAACGTAACAGTATTTCATTTTACTTAAAAAAAGAGACGTTCCTAAAACAAAACTTCTATAAAAGCATTCTAACTTTTTTTGGAATTTTTGGTCTGGCATCCAAATGAAGCTCAGATTTTCTTATTTAAAGTAAAAAATAGTTCATTTTGTTTGTTATCAGCATTTTGGTAGAGATTTTTGAAGCAAAAAGATTTCGATTAGCAGTGAATTCAAAGACTTCAAAGAGACTTATTTGCGGTAAAGATAGTATTTCTTCCCTCGTGTATATGAAAACTCTAAAATTCTTAATGAAATCAAACTTGTAGCAATAAGACATAAATTTTTAATGCAAGCTAATTTTGTTTTGAACATACCTACAATAGTTTGACAGTAAAAATCGTTAAATTTCAAACTGGAAAACTGAACGCTGAAAGAAGCCGTCGTAGAGCCTACGTTCTGGTCTATCGTTTCGAACAGCTGTGACTTGCTGTCTCCAATGTACCAAGTTGTAAATCGAATTTTTGCATAATTCCAAGAGATTCCGAAAATCTCTGGAAATATGCTAAAAAAAAACAAAATCGAAGTTGTTAAGAAACAATAATCTATTTCCAAAAAAAAAAAAACAAAAAGATACGAACATTTCAAAATTTAAACCGAAAACCGTCTTTCGGAATCCAATTCTTTTTCTAGCAAAGATGCTCCATTGTTTTTTCGGCTTACATAAAGAAAAAAGCAATTCTATTCATTGCAAAATTTGTTCTACGGAATAATTATCGGTTATTTAGTTGATGATCCATCAATTCAATACAAAAAAGTTTGTAATCTTTTAGAAGGTCTTTCTGGTGGGGGACAAATACGATTATCTCAATCGGTATCCAGAAATAAAGTAGGATTACATCCGCATATTTACAAAGCATCGAACTAGACGTAACTGCTCAATCTTCAGCCAATCCTTTAGATTCAACTAATCCTAATACACCATTATAACTATAAACTTCATCTCACTTACCGCTTCGATTTCCTGCTCAAAGCGTACGGGCCGCAGTCGGCATAGCACCACAATAAGATAGATTAAATTAATGCCAATGCCCAGACCAGACCAGAGCACCACATCCGGTGTGCATTCTATAAGATATCCATACATGCCCATCATGATGCAGCCAATGAGCAGCATGGCACGCATCCAAAGCGATCCAAAGGGACCATGTGGCGCCAAAAAGGCAAGAAATAGAAAGGCCCAGCCCAGTTGAAAGTAAAGATGATGTGGCTGATGCCACATTAGGCACTGCTCGATGGACCAATCGCCAGGATTGATAGACCGTAGCGTTCCATTGTTATCCCATGTTATGGTGCCGCTAGCCGCACTTGTGCCTGCCGTGCTCTGTGCAATGAGTGTGCCCGTTGCAGCGGCGCCTGCACCAGCTCCGACACCCATGCCAGCACCAGCACCGGGTCCAGTGCCAATGCCCATGCTGGCGCTGCTACCAGCACTGTTGATCAGGGCGCCAACACCGACGCCGGCCGCACTGCCAGCAGTACTGGGCATGCTCCTCCTGGTCAAAGTCTCTGTTGTATGCAAATGCCTAGCCTTGCCCAGCACCTACGATGACGCACACACTCTCTCGTTTTGGCTTGCAAACGGATTACAATTGTTACCGTCTGTGCTTGGCTAGACTTGTCAGGCTGTTCAGGTTGTGCCTCTGACTGCTGCTGCTGCTTGGTGAAAATTCGCGGAAATTCGATGCGTTCGTTGTTTGTTTGTTGGCTTGTTGGATTCGCGAATGTTGCTAAATTGTTGCATGATTTCCACACGATGCGCTGCAAGTGCAAAACACAAAAACAACATCAACATTAGTTTAATTAAATATTAATTAAAACAATTAAAAATTTCAATCAATAATGGGAACCAGCTGCCATTGGCGTTGGCTGACTGACGCACACAGTGGCCTCCTACTTAATGTCTAAAACAATAAAATCAATAGGAATTAATTAGAGACTGAGTCCATATTAGAGGATAGCCAGCCAATGTGTAGAAGGATCTTATATTTGGAAGGCCAGACTTATGATTCACTTCTCCATAAACTGCACATTTTGTTTGTTTTTATTTTAGGTAAAACATCGAATAAAATTTTTATTTTATCTAGCAACTCGCTTCTTAGTACAATTTTGCGACATCAAAGGGAAATTGTTAAGAATATTAAAGGGTGATCTTTTTTGCAACGTTGTTTTCAACAACTGACGTGATTCACGTCACGTTACGTGGTAGAACATAAAGTAATTTTGTTATTTCATCTAGAATTTCGCTTCTTAGTACCATTTTGCGACATCAAAGGGAAATTATGAAGTATATTAAAGGGTGATTTTTTTTGCAACGCTGTTATTGTTATTTACATACAATTTCGTTTGAAAAGGGTGATTTTTTTACAACGCTGAAGTGGTTCACATTTCTGGTTATACAACGTGAAACACGTTTAGTCTGATAATATCTTAATAGAAGCTAAATTGACTTTTAAGAGAACACTTTTGATAAATTATTGCTTTTCTTTTTTAACAAAATTCGTGTTCGCTAAGACGTCTCATTTCTTATGTCGCGCAAACTCATTACTAGTTCGATGAAAACTGATGCATAAGTCAAATTATTGCGTTCACAACTTAAGAGCAAACAGAGAAGCATTACAAGTACTACCTAGGACCGTACTTTGTCGAAGGCGTTGATGGCCGTTAAGCTATTGTGAATGCCAAACGCTAGTGTACGATGACTACAAAGAGCTCAATTTGACTGTGGTTTTAGCAAGATTTTGAGAGGCGTGTTCGGTTTGCAGTTTATTTCACATTTGGCGTCATTAAATTCGCGATCTAGATTATGGAATTTAACAACTGTAGACAATTTTTAGGTAGGGTGCATGTTTATTACCCTAAGCATGCTCAATGCCTATTTTAAGGAATTTATTTTAATTAGATTTAAAAACCAAGTTATGGCGATTGTTGGTTACTCGATTTCAAAAAAGTATTTCATATATTAAGAGATGAGAAAGAAGATCGTCAATCTAACATTTTGCATCAAAAATTGTAACTTTCAAATGATTATTTTTTGTTTTTAATTAATAGTTCAACCACTTTAGATCTAGACATAATGGAATGACGATTTGTTTTTTTTTTTAATGTGAATGCAAATGTTTGTAAAAACCAAAAATACCCATGATTTCGTACCAAGACGGTGTAGTAGAAGCTCTTTCAAAATCATATTTTTTACCTCGAAGCAACAACGTTCAAAAGAACACATCATCTTTGGATAAAAAGTACGGGGGCGGCCTTTTGAAGTAAAAGCATTTTTTTTTGAAAAAAATTATTTTAATTTTTGTTTTATTTTTAAAGTTTTAAGGATAAATGACCACCGTTGACCTCAAGCACAAAATGTGTTAAATTTTCAACGTTTTCCATTGTTTTGGCCAACATATCATACGATATTGGCTGCAATTTCAAGTCGTAGACCTCGTCACGAATTATTTGACGGATAGGTGTCCAAGCGAAGTGCAACTCCTGAGAAAGACGATAACTCGAAGTTCGCGACTCCGTCCCAACACCATCTCGTACAGCCTCAATATTTTGATCGAAACGTCGACTTGTTCGTTGTCTGGATGCACGGCTGACTGACATTACTTATAATATCGGAATTCACAAATTTTGCATTTTAGCGTCTTATATTGTTTTTGACCGAAACGCGCGATTAGTTTTTACAATTGGGAAGTTATACTGAATCTAAAGCTGAACAATTTAAGCGCGTTCTTTTGGTACGAACTACTCCATGGTATGCCATACATTGCCTTTGAATGATGTTCCCAACGCGGTATGGTATTAGTCAATCTGTAACTTCTATCGAAAGTTAAAGAGTTTCCCGATGACAGAGATCTAAGCCGCAATATCTATTTTCATTAGAACAAATTATTGTACTACCATTTGTAGAACTAAAGATATTGGGCTGTAAAGTAAGAAATTCGAAGTGTTCGAAAAATTTGTGTATCTATTGTACTTCAAGATTTAATTAATTTTACTTTTAACTTCACTTTTAAGATCAATATTAAGTCTTCTAAAATATTATTATTAAACTGAATTTAGTTGATAAATAAGATATCCATACATGCCCATCATGATGCAAAAAGCGATCCAAAGGGACCATGTGGCAAGTTGGACGAAATACCCAAACCGTCAAAAACAAATATTGCATAAGCATGCGTCTTCAAACTAGTTGTGATTACAGTAGCTGAAGTTCAAAAAATTTGCCAGAGTTAAGATCTACATTCTATTTAAGCGAAATGTTTTAGCTTTAAAAATTCATGCTTTAATTTTTCCTTTAAGTTTCTAGTTTCCTATATTGAGCGATTTTTGTAAAAAATTCGTTCAACCCGTTTTTTCCAAGATGGTGAAGTAGCTCGTCTTGCTTAACATGATCCAAATAATTTCACGTTAGTTTCCAGAAAACTGGCAGCCTAGAACATATAAAAAGTTGTAAATCAATGTTACAACTCATACGCCGGACACTGGTAGTCAATATTAAAGAAGGCCTGCTGGACAACAACCAGACCGCTGAAGACTTCGATAAGCCAAACTCCATGAATTGAACAGACACAAAATTCCGAATACCCTTTCCAACGTAACAGTATTTCATTTTACTTAAAAAAGAGACATTCCTAAAACAAAACTTCTACAAAAGCATTCTAACTTTTTTTGGGATTTTCGGTCTGGCATCCAAATTAAGTTCAGATTTTCTTATTTACAGTAAAAAATAGTTCATTTTGTTTGTTGCCAGCATTTTGGTAGAGATTTTTGAAGCAAAAATATTTCGATTAGCAGTGAATTCAAAGACTTCAAAGAGACTTCTTTGAAGTAAAGATAGTATTTCTTTCCTCGTGTATATGAAAACTCTAATATTCTTAATGAAATCAAACTTGTAGCAATAAGACAAAAATTTTTAATGTAAGCTTATTTTGTTTTGAATATACCTAGTTTGACAGAAAAAATCGTTAAATTTCCACCTGGAAAACTGAAAGCTGGAAGAAGCCGTCGTAAAGCCTACGTTCTGGTCTATCGTTTCGAACAGCTGTGACTTGCTGTCTCCAATGTATCAAGTTGTAAATCGAATTTTTGCATATTTCCAGAGACCAGACCGCTGAAGACTTCGATAAGCCAAACTCCATGAACTGAACAAACACAAAATTCCAAATACCCTTTCCAACGCCATGAAGCAATTATACATGATAACCATTTCAATACAAACCACGAAGTCTATTTTTAAAAATTTTATGGTTCAAAATGTAAAGATTTGTTACCAAAAAAGACAAATTAAAAACTGACACATTTTTCTCAATTGTATGTAATTTTTTTTTAATCAAATAATCAAGCACTTAAAAAACCACCCTTTAGAAGTTAAATTTTATTATAGTCACGTTAGGGCGCCAGCCCCCTTATCCATTCAGCCAACTTCCTGCTTATCTTCTTCCAGTTGAGATGGTTATGGAATAAAATTATTAGATATAGTTTCTTTAGAAGAGAGTTACAACAATAAAGTAGAGGTTCTATGAGTTTATAGTTATTTTACTTCAAAAAAGTGTTTTTTTTTTTTTTGTTGAAACTGCGCTGATAGCAATGAACCCACACACATTACAATAAGAATTATTTTGCTCTACTTCAAGTGACTGCACTTGCGTCAACCATATGGCTCCCCAAAACGATAGATTATACCCCTACCCGGTTTGGGGGGAGCGTCTTACAAATTGTCACAGCACAAAAAAAAACCACCAATTCTCCTCTATTTATATCTAAAGTTTGTCAAAGTAAACAATTGTGAGTGCTTGTGAGCGCAAGTCATATAGGATGACCTAAATAAAAAAAAAAAAAGAGAAAAACCATTTAGCAGGGTGTGGGCAGGCAGACCCCTTGACAACCCATTGACCTATCCATGGACTTGAACCAAGCAAGCACGTTTGTCGCCGATGTGCTAAAAAAGGAAGGGCTTGGCAGGCCGAACAAAAATAAAATAAAAATCATATACGATACATACGACATAGATAAAACATAGAAATGTGTCCGGCTGTGTGTATATATAGGGAACATGGATTGTATATATAAAACATGCATCCGGCAAGTTGACGAAAGCGACGCCTTGGCCAGACCATAAAACTCACTCGTATATAATGAACAATGTGCGTACTTTAGACTTTGGAATACTCTTTACCAGTTGTCTGCAAACAAATCGAAAATTTTCAGAAACAAATCAAAACGTCAACCGATTTTGATCAAATTTGAAAGTTATTTAGCACTTGAAAAGACTAAACGTAAGTATTGACAAATTAAGTTAACAAATTTAATTATTTCAACGATTTGTTTTGGGATAGTCACTTTGATAAAATTTTAGACAAAAAAAAGTGCTTGACCGAGTTGGAAGGCAGCTGATATAGTCAATCGATCTGGAAGCAATTAAACAAACTGCTTGGAAGTACCTAAAAACTTTCAGATACCGCATTGGATGAATACATCTTTAAAAAAAACACACACACAAAATAAAACGTGCCGATTTGTGCCATGGGAGCTATATGATATAGTCAAGCGATTTAGCTCAGTTTGATACAGCGCTTGGCTACATTGAAGTCTTCTGAATCTTCAAGTACAACAGATCTTCAGCAATCCACGTAATAAGAAAGAAATTTTTAAATAAAATTATTTTTTTTTGCCAATGTGCCGGAAGCTTTTGTGAAAGCTACATAGTTCCCATAGAGGAATGTACCACAGTAGCCCAATTAGAAGTCTTCCAAAACACACCCGAAAGAAGCAGATGAGTTACAATATGATGATAGAAAATAAACAAACTGCAGAGCGCTTTGTAAGAAGAAACTGGAGAACGCTACAACGTGCAAAAAGCAGGAGATTTCAAGGGGCTGCCAAGATTCAACTACAATCGTCGCGCCACTAATGAAAATAATGAAAGGAATAGTTTAGTTTAGTTCGATTTAAAAAGTTGACTGCAATTACAAGTTCTATATGATTCAAAGCTGTATCTGCTTCGACACTTAACTCATTTTTGTAGCTAAACGATTTTGGTTCTTTTGAAAAAAAAAACCAAGAACGGCGCAATGATTGTATCTAAGTTAGAGAACATGGTATTCCATAATTACCAATGAGTTGAAAAAAGTAGTCGTAAAATTAAAAGAAAATAACAAACCCTTGGAAATAGGCAATTTTTAACCGAAAACTTGGTTGGTCTCGCACTTACCAACCCTAAGATCTAGGTGTTTTTACAGACGAAAATGGGTACCTCGACTACTCTAGCAATACTGACTGCATATTTTAGGTAACTTTGTGTCTCTTCTACTTAATATACACTTTGTATAGGGTATTGAAACCCAACAAAACCCAACAACAAAATACAATTATAACTAAGTCAAGGGAGAGAGAAAAAATAAAAATCAATTCAGTTCGTGGTCGTTCTTTATAAGAGTTATAATACTCATACATACGTACTATATATTATATATATACTATATATATTCAAACTGATATGGCGAGACGAGATAGGTACACACTTGCATATATATATATATATATCCAGATGAAGACAAAGGACGCCAACTCTGTCGTTTTTGATAATGCTGGGAAGCAAGTTGATAAACAAAAAGCAAAAATGATTACTCAACACTGGTGGGATTTTGAAGTTGCTTTGAAACCTGGAATTCGTTTGCCTCAGTTCTGCAAAAGTTGTAGGTTTTAGCCAAGCGTTGGTTCAGTAGGATTTTGAGAATTTTCTATCTTGCCGCCATTTCTAATGGAAAACAAGCGATATTACACCCCGATATCTTGAAAAGGATATGGGGGGACTTACACAAGTGCGTAAGACAGCAGGCATAGTACCGAAGAAAAAACTTGGAGTTAGACATAAGCAAAACAAATAAGACTTGAACTGAAATCAAGAGATTGACACAAGACAGAAGAGAATGAAGAAAATATATTACGACACTTTGCTGCCGTAGGGAACCATAGGCCTATATATATACCAATTTTTACGTATCAAAAACAAGTAATACGAAGCTATGCTTGTTCATTTGGTTTGTTTTTAACTAAAGTACTTTATAGGCATTAAATTCTATAAATTAAATTACTTCCGGTTAACATTTTTCAAATTATTTTCACGATAAACTGTTTTAAACTAAATTAGTCTATTTTATACTCCGTACTATGCAGAGAAAGGGTATATAAAGTTTGTGCAAGCAGAAAATGCATGCAGCACGCAGAGTGAAAAGTCTGGGACTCTCTAGACTCTCCGAAGTTACCTCAGAAATAAATTTTGAAGTATTAGAGAAATTGTTGATTTATTTTAGTTTTGAGATATAGAAAGTATTACATGATTTAATTCCCATACAGTCGTAGGGCGCCGGCAACACTGAAATCCCTACCTGACTAAGCAGCTGCTAAAAGAGAGTTATATTTGTATTGGAAAATTTGAGAATTTTCAAAAAAAAACGTCATGCCGAATTAGCTAGTTTCTGAAATGGGTGATCTGCGGCATTTCGAATCACAAAAAATTTCGATTGTGGTATTCGAAAAGTATCTAGCAGCACGGCAAACTCTGACTGACGGCGTAAGAGACCCCTAGAAGAGCACAAGTCAGATATTGCCCAATGCCCAGATTATTCATAAATTAATAATGCCATTTGATGTTTTGGAAAAGTATCTAGTAACATGGAAAACAGTAACTTGCGTAGGAGTACGCTCTCCACTAGTCAGATAGTCGCCGATTGCATACAGAAATATAGATATATTTTTTATTTATATAATTTAATGTTTTGGAAGGAATCATAATCTCTGCCTGGCGTAAGAGTACTAGTACATTCGATAAATAAATAGCTAAAAATCCGAGCCCTAAAGATATTATAAAAATATATTTGCGTAAATTGCAGAATAAGCTGCCAAAACTTGCAAGATCTATGTATACGTCGAAATGTGTCTTTTTCGTCCTATGCCAGAAACTTTGGGTAATAAAACAAAAAATTTTGGGGCTGTAACTGTGATTTTCCGACTAGACAATTTAAAAAGAATTATGTTAGATTAGACTTCAAAAGGGTTCCAAAAAAAAAAAGCGAGGGAAGCGATTTTTTTATACTTTTCGCTACTTCCCATCATCATCATCAACATCAGCATGCCATTAAGACTTGAGTATTTCTCTCAGTGCAACAACATTCACACGCAATACCAGATAATAGTGTCAACAAAACGCCACTTAACTCCAATTTGTAAAACTTGTTTTGCTAGGCCCCGAAAATTGATGATAATGGCATATACTTAATTTTTTTTTTTTTCTGTAATACAAAAGATTAAGCAACGCTTTGTTAAACATTTACTTCATGTTGGAAGTTGTAGAGGAGCGCAGAGTTGAATAATATTAGTATTGCAGAAAGAAGATTTTTGGAACAATGGTTACTTTTGCAGAGTTCAGTAAGTTCAAGAACGAATTATTCGGTAGCATTACTAAAGCGAAAGCCCTTAGCCACAAGGCTTAAGATCTTTACAATAAAAAATCTGAAAATTCGTAATTAAATGACATTGTTTTGTGCTATAAAAACAGCTGCTTAATTGTTTTTTACGAAACACCTACTACGCCTATCTAAAGTTTTATGATTCATTTATATTTTGGAAAGTTTTAGCACAAGCTGTTATGCTAACAAATTGAAATGATTTAGGATTATTTTGAAAGTCTACAAGCGTCAAAACTGCTCTGCTTAAGCGGATTTCTTCAAAGAAGAATTAAATTTTCCAGAATTAAATATTTTTTTTTTGTATAAAAAGAAAGAACTTGGAGTTTCTTGAAATAAAAGAAGATAAATTTATTTAATAAAATTGCAGTCAAATCTTTAGTTTGCCTGCTGCTGCTTATGGGAAAAGCTTTAAAAGCTGTGGAATCTAGAAAATAGTTACGAACTTTATGACATATATTTGCAGCAAGCAATGCTATATGTTGTGCTCCTGCACTTACAAGATATTAAATAAAAGAAACGATAAAGTAAGAATCTCTACACTCGCCTGCTATATCGTGCGTAGCATGTTCGTTTCCTCGCAGCAGCCCTGTTGCATTTGCCCAGCACTGGCATAGCTAGCAAAAAGACGCTATATGCTTAAGTAAATCTTAAGGATTTCAAGACACAGCTGTTTAGAATCGTCTATAACCTATAGGCCCCTGTTCTCTTCGAACAGCTATTAATGGTAGGCATGGTAATCGAGAGCTAAGGTATCGATAGTTGGTATCGCGATACTGTCAAACGTCGTCAAGTATCGGTGTGGAAATGTCGGGTTCAAGCTATCAATACTTTTGGTAGTATCGGTATCGACATAAAGAAAATCGTTAACAATTTAATTCCAAGTAAAAAATTTATTCAAAAAACAATAAAATTCCTTGAAGAAGCATGCAAATAATTATTCAACTAACATTAATGATATCATCAAACATTCTAACGTGATAATTGCGGGATGAGACAGAGACTGCACGTCTGCAGCAACAAATGTTTGAGGATTATATGCGGCATATTCTGGCCAAACAGAATATACAATGCAGAGCTGTCTTGTGTCAGAGGTAAGCCCCCTATACAGCTTCAAATAAGGAAGAAGAAATGAACGTGGATAGGGCATGCGCTCAGAAGAATTCCAAGCCGTATTGTCAGGATGGCACTGGACTGGAATCCCCAAGGCAGCAGACGGATTGGAAGACCCAAGGTAAACTGGAGTAGATCCACCGACCAAGAATTGGCCCAGTCGAACACAACATGGAACAGAGCTAAACAGACGGCACAAAACAGTGTTCGTTGGAAGCCTCTAGTAGAAGCCCTAATTTCCCAAGCGAAATTATAATAAGGAAAACAAAAAAAATTGCGGGATACCAACTATTGTCCCAAAAGAAACCGGTGAAATAATTGTTTTTTTTTAAAAGGCAATAAATGCAGACACAAGTATGGCTTGCATATCGGCAGCTCAGGTTTCGATACCGTCCGATACCGATTGTTCAGGTAGCAGCGGTATCAAGCATATCAGTATTATAAACAAAATATCGATACTTCAATTAATCGTATCGATGCCTACTAAGCTTTTGAAACAGTCCGCTAGCATAGTCAACATTTCTTTTTAAAAACAATTCTTATTAGTTTGGCTTAACTTTTGCCAAAGCTCTTAAAAAGCCCTGAACTCTATAGTACAGGGAATATCTGATTAGGGTCTTATACAATCAGAACATCAATAAAATTTTTGTATATTGTCAGCAGCTGATTTCTTCCAATTTAACTCCAAGGTGCGTTATTATTTATTTTATTTGCTCGTTGTACAAAGATCTCAAAGAAAAGTTTAGGTTAGTAATCCTTTTTTTTTTTTGCTTTGACGACATCGTAAGGAAACTTGATATACAAGAGATTTTAAGAGTTTCTCGAAATTTAAGATTTCATCAAAATCGATTAACAATATCATAAAGCCAGCGGAAAAGGGAATTTTTTTAGTTTGTTTGCGCATGTGAGGTCTAATGGTGGATGGAGATTATGGAATCCATAAAATCAATCGCTGAACACAACTTTTCTAAAGATGTAAAATGTATCCAAAGCACTGTAGCAAATCTTAAATAAAACGGTTTACTATTTCATATAGCCAGTCAAAAATTTAGGTTTTTGCATTAAATTCGTTGTGTTTCGTTTATTTTTTAACTTTTCGCTGCAAATTCGGTATTTTAGCCCTTCAAAACACATTATTAAATTTGATTGTCTATATCATATAGCTTCTATAGGGCAACTCGATTGAAAAATTCTATATTGCACTAAGTTCGTTTTAGCTTATTTAGTTTTCAACTTATTACTACCAAAATCGGTTTATAAAAGTGTTTTACTCTTCCAAACTACCGCTTTAAATTTGAACGAAATGAGTTGACAGTACTATTGATGATGACCAAATCAAAGCATTAATCGAATTGGATCGTCATGTAACTGAGCGTGAGATAGGAGAGAAGTAAAATATACCAAAATCAACCGTTAATTATCACATAAAAAGTCTTGGACTGGTGAAGAAGCTTGATATTTGGGTACCACATGTATTGAAAGAAATTCATTTAACAAACCGAATCAACGCTTGTGATATGCACCTTAAACGCAATCAATTCGATCCGTTTTTAAAACGAATCATAACTGGAAATGAAAAATGGATTGTTTACAACAACGTTAGTCGAAATCGATCATGGTCCAAGCATGGTGAACCAGCTCAAACCACTTCAAAGGCTGATATCCACCAAAAGAAGGTTATGCTGTCTGTTTGGTCTGATGGGCAGGGTGTGGTATATTTTGAGCTGCCTCCAAGGAACCAAACGATTAATTCGGATGTTTACTGTCAACAATTGGACAAATTGAATACAGCCATCAAGCAGAAGCGATCAGAATTGGTCAATCGTAAAGGTGTCATATTCCAACAGCACTACCCTAGACCGCACACATCTTTCGACACTCGCCAAAAACTGAGTGAGCTTGGCTGGGAACTTTTGTTGCATCCACCATATAGCCCTGACCTTGCACCATCAGACTACCATTTAATGCGATCTTTGCAGAACTCCTTAAATGGTAAAACTTTCGGCAATGATGAGGCTATAAAATCGCACTTGGTTCAGTTTTTTGCAGATAAAGGCCAGAAGTTCTATGAGCGTGGAATACTAAATTTGCCAGGAAGATGGCAAAAGGTTGTCGAACAAAATGGCAATTATATATTTGATCAAAGTTCATGCTAAGTTTTAATAAAAATGCATTTACTTTCTTTTAAAAAATCCGCAATTACTTTTTAGGCAACCCAATATATGGTTGCTCTCTTAAAAACTTAAGATTATATGATTTTTGCAAAGAGTTTTCAGCTGCCGTGCCACTGTGTGACGATTTGCAATATTGTCCATAAAATCATCCTTCATTCCTGATCCTCATAGCATTTCCAGCTGTAAACACTGTAAAAACACTGTACCCATTCCCACTGTACACCTCTATCCTATTTAGTTTTTAGGAACTTCAAATTTCTTATCTTTCGTCTATCTGTATTGAATGCTACATTATCTCATTTTCAAAAAAAAAAGTTCAAAACAAAAATTGAGAAATATCTTAGCATTGCTAAACTCTCTACGATTCCTAAGATCTTTAATTAGATTGTTAACTCACAATTGCAACACTACTATAGTTAATATCGTCCATCCTACATCAGCTCACTTTTACTAAACTTGCAGAACTTTTATCTCTTATTAATAATGCTATAATGGAAGTAAAGCAAACTTTTATCAGTTATAATGCCTGGAATAATAACGAACACCTTCTTCTTGTTAAACTTCTTTCATTAATTCTAAACGTAAATCTTCCCTATGTCCTGCCACGCTATATTACAAAAATATATCTTTCACTAACTGTACTGAAATTGCTGACTTGTTGACAACTTAATCTACATAATATTGACCTATTCCTATAAACCAACTCATTCCAACTTTGTTGCGAAACCTGTTATCTTTGAGACTGACTTTTCGCAATATTTACTGTTCGTAAAATCATACTTTTCTCCTGTATTTTGAAACACTGTGCTCACTCGCTCTGTACACACTCAAGTACACTTATTTTTCATCTATCTGGAATGCATTTTCACAAAAATGGTTCCAGAAACTGTTATATTTTGATATCTTATCGCGAATTTTCAATCAAATTTTGGTACCATCCGCAATGGGTCAATAGAAAAATTGAATAACTTTACGAATTTTCAATATATTTCAAAAATTATGCCATTACTAACAAGAGCACCATTTTATAATTTTCTCAAAAAAAAAAAAAATCATCGACCAATGATTCCCTTAATTACGATTTTAAAACCGGGCTCTTTTTTGGCGTCTTCCATGACATTCGTGCGATATAGCTGCTATTTCGGCTCGAATGCTGTCTTTTAGCTCTTCTATGATCTGCGGTGGGTTGGCACAAACTTAGCTCCACAAAAATGCACACAAAAAGAAATCTGGCGGTGTCAAATCTGCGGATCTTGACGGCGACTCAAAATCACTATTTTTGTACACAACAGAGATTATAAGGGAACAGCCGTGTTCTGAAAAAAATTTTAGGCTAATCGAGATATCGTGGCGCTTTTGAGAGGAGTATGCAGCTTAGCACAACTGATCTATTATTTTCAATATAAACCGACATTGTTTCGGCGTCTAGCGATATATGGTTAAAATTGTACTGAACCAAACCGTAATGAACAAAGCCAATCGTTTGAAAATTGCCAAAGTGAAACGACTTTTCTAATGACCCAATGCAGATGGCGCACACTGTAAAAATTCCTGAGTTCGTTCTTCAAGGACTAAAGGGCCGAACCAGACACTATATAGTTTAACCTTAACTGATCGATTTATCTATAAAGTTAAGGCTTTTATAGCACTTGAGCGACACTGGCTGCATATTTGTTTTGGTAATTTGTTGGCCATTCGAAGGGACTGAGGGACCAACAGCACCAACAATGGCCAGACAACGAACGACAGCATTGCGGCAGCGCAATTACATGCATGCTCATATAAATATGCACACCCTCGCTAAATGCACTTGCGATATATACGAACGAGTATACGAATATGTCTAGGTGGTGCTGGTAACTTTATCATATATGGAGCGCATGGTAACAGTTCCGCCGACGCGGACAATTTTGATGGCGATGGCGATGCCGTTGGGAACGCTGTGGGGGTGTGCAACATGAGTAAACATGACTTACACGCGAATACTCGACCTACACACACACACACGCTTGAACTCTGTGTGTATATTTAAAAAAAAAAAAGAAGAAATATATAAATAAAAAACTAAAACAAAAAAAAACGATATGGGCAAAGAAGATGAAGTCATCGTTTTTGCCTTGAAAGCCAGCCAAGAGTGAGTGAGTGAGTGAGTGTGTGGCCCAAAGTGGAACGCTTTGTACTTAAACATGGCAAAGAGCAGCCAATACCAGCAACAACAACAACAAAAACAACCACTACAACCACAACTTCCAAGACACCACGCACCACTCTGGTATACTCATTTGTTTGTTTTGATTGTCTTTAATACTTCTTCTATTGAAAACCAAAAAAACCACAAGAAACTTGTATGCTTTTTCGTCATACCAATATACAGTGCATTGAAAAAGTTTAGCCACACTCGCAGACAAAAACTTTTCTTAGAAAAAGTTTAGCTATTACAGCACCAACTACAAAATACGAGGGCAATTCGAGAATTTCTAATAAAATACGCAAAGCTAATAAACTCAGATCCTATAAAAGTTGAACTGGAACAAGAAATCGCCAAATTGACAATATTGACGATGACTTGCTGAAGTTGCAAGTAAGGAACAACAGCGACGAATGGAGAAGAATTGCTGAGAAAGCCAAAAGCCAAATCGCAAAACCCACGCAGCGGCTATCGAGTACATGCAAACTAAGCATTTATAATTCCATCATAATGTAGCAGAAGTTTGGAGAAGAATCTTTGAAAGAAAAATACTATGAAAATCGTTTGGACCGAAGATGAATGAACGCGAAGAATTGTTGAGCTTAAACCATAGCCAAGATGCAGTAATTAAATTCCCCTGAGGTTCAGATGGATAGGACATGTTCTACGGATGGGCCAGAATAGAGTACAAAAGCTTGTGCTAGCAAACACACCACACTCCATAAGAAGCAGAAGATCGACCAAGAAAACGCCTAATGGACAGAATTGACGATGACTTGCTGAAGTTGCAAGTAAGGAACTGACGCGCCGTTGCTAACAGCAGAGATGAATCGAGAAGAATTGCTGAGAAAGCCAAAACCCACGCCGTGTTGTAGAGCCGCATGATGATGATGACATATATATTTATTCTAAATTTAAGTTGAGCCAGAAAAATATAACATAAAACTAAACAGTGTTCCGCGCCTGTTGGGTGGTACATTCCTTTTTATAGACATGCAGCGTCTCACAACTCTCATCTAAGCACTAACAAGTTGAAAAATCTTAATGATGACTAAGCTTTGTTTAGTTTATTTTCAAACTGAGCTGCAATTGTTTTTTTCCCCTTGTTATTCCGCTTGGGAACTTAGGGACTCTACTAGAGCCTACGCTGTTTTGCGCCGTCTGTTTAGCTTTGTACCATGTTGTGTTCACCTGAGCCAGTTCTTGAAGGATGAATCTTCTCAAGCTCGCCTTACGTATGCCTCTTAAAGGGTTCCAACGTTCCATTGGAAGCTCTATAATATTAAAAAGGTTTTGATATGGTAAGAATTGGAAAGTAGAGTGGAAAGTAGAGTGGAAAGTAGAGCGTCTATTTGCTAACTTTGCTAGTGCTAGACAAATGCACTAGTGATGCTGGTTGACGAATCAACCCCCCGGCCGACCTGTCGATTTCGAAGCGAGTGCGCTAGAGGTAGCGCTTCCCGCTTGGGAACTTAGGGCCTCTACTAGAACCTTCCATCGAACCCTGTTTTTGCGTCGTCTGTTTAGCTCTGTTCCATGTTGTGTTCGGCTGGGTCAGTTCTTGAAAGATGGTTTTTTTTCAGCTCGCCTTAGGTCTTCCAAGTGTTCTAACGTTCCATTGTTGAATTCGTGTCCTTTTTTTTGAAATGTCTATGGTCGTCATCGAGTTTGGGGAACCATTTAATGTTTAATTCTCTTGTATTGGTTTCTGTAATCGATAGGGTTTTCGCTCGAAAGGCTGATTGGCCAGCTTTTTCGGCTCTTGGAATCACTGTGCATCGTGACATTTTCAACGATCTAGAGATAATTTTATAGAAAACAACAGCCGTCGAATGTTAGAATCCTAATTTAAACCAAGTTTTGAATTAAAGCTTAAATATGCGGCAGGTATAAGATTTTGTTATTTTTTGGCCGAAAACACAATAATATTGTAAGTAATATATGTAATACAGTTTCGTGCGTTTTTAAGAGATAACTGCTGTTTTGCAAATTTTAATTTTTAGGTTTATTTTTAAGAAAATAATTTTAACGTAATTGACACAAATGATGTAATGTCTGATTATTCTATGGCATATCGAGAAATACTACTCATAATCAAATTGTGTTTCTTTTGAAGGAAAACATCTCGAAATTAGTATCACCATACGTTTTGAGAGAGTTTATTGCCATAATTAAAGATTCACGATGCAAGTCATAAATCTAGCTGGGCCACAGCCCAAATTTATATAAAAAACGTGATTTTTATTAAAACATTTATATATCATTTATGGTTTGGATTATTTTAAAGATACAAACATGATAATGACTGCAATAGCTATAACACACATAAAGTTATAATAAAAATATATTAATTAGTGGCTAGATTTATAGTCAAACTGTCGCTGTCGATTGCCCAAACTATTTGACAAATGTTGCTGCGTTTCGTAAAATTACAAAAATATAGAATGTAGAGTAGTTGAATTCGGTTTCGTTTTTATGTGCTTTGGGAGACAATCTCATTTGGTCAATTTGTGTATTTTATGAAGAAACCAAATTAGTATAAGTTCTTTCGATTTTTTTTGTTTAAGTTTAAATGAAAGTTAATAAATGGTACAAGACTTTCGGGTTCTATTAATATAAAACTGCATATGTATTCTAAAATTATAATCTTTAATGTATTTGCTGAAGCATGAAAATATACGGGATGGATACGATATTATTTTTGCCGAAAACACAAAAATATTGTGATCCTTTGCGGCATAAGTATGTTGTACAGTTTCGTGCTTCTTTAGAAGTTATCATAAATTAATTATTTTTAAACTTTATTGTCTCAATTGAAATAATTCTTGTTATAGTCTTGTTTGACATTCTATATGTAGAGGGCAGTATTTTGGAAATGCCACGAAATGCATTATCTGACCGATAATACTGCACGTCTAAGCGGTTTAAAACCCGTTTTATTTGTTTCGAAAAATATAAAATGCATTTTGGATAAAAATAAAAAATAACTTTATCGCTAATAATAGATAATAGCTGCTACGAACATATGGCTCTTGAGCTTATAGCCGAATCTGCACGGCGTTATCAGAAATTTTCTTCGAACAGAAAAGCGTTCATTTTTCAGCTAGGCAATTGTACCGTTTCGGATTATCTCTGCTTAGACTTTAAAAACATTTGAGCTGATTAATATTATTTAATTTTTTTATTCTTCGCAAATTTTGAAAAAAACAGAAAAATTAAATTATATTATTTCTTTTTAAATAACATTTCAAATAAAATACTAAAACAATAAATTAAAGTTAACAATTTCTAGAATTTGTGTGCAAAAGTGTTGCAAATTATTTGGATTGCAAATTTAGGTAGCGAACTTAAGACGTTTAGAAATCGATTCGGTTTCCGGACTGCGTCCACGTACTGGTTGTTGGGGTGACAAGGTTGCTACTTTATCTGCAGTGCGGGTAACAAAACTGTTTGCTGTTTTTATGCCAACGATTCCTGTTTTGGGATTACGACAGGGATACAGCTTATCGATTCTTCCCACTTGCCATTGATATACTGCAGCGTTTTTATCTAGCAGCAATACCAAATCCCCTTTATTGGGTGCCTCGCTGCTTTGCATATATTGCTTGAAAATTAATTTTTTGAGATGTTCAAAGTAGAAATTAAACCAAAACTTGTGTTGTAATTTGTATATCAATTGCCATCTGGCCAGCATTCTTATTGGTTGACTACGTCTTAATTGATATAGATAAGCACGTCGTTGCTCTGCTATAAGATAATCCCCCGGCGTTAAGGCCTGAAAATTATTGGTATCGTTCGACATTGAACCGATTGGACGTGAATTCAAAATAGTTTCCATGCCAGTTATCAGAGCGGTCAGTTCATCAAAGTTGAGAGAAGTGCTCTCAATAGTTGAGGTTATTAGATATTGTGCAACTTTTATCGATGCATCCCATTGATTGCTGAAGTATGACACGAATTTAAATTCAAAGTGACTTTTGCTACAGAACTCTGTAATCTGCTTCTGAGCTGTTTTCGAGAAAACAGTCACATTCAACTCGTATAGCAAATGTCGTATGCCAATAAAATTTCTCTTGCAGTCGTTGAAAATGGTTTCAATTGGACCATGACGCGCTGCAAATCTACTGATGGCACGAACAAATGCGTATGTGGTTAGCTCCGGCACTATATCCAGATGCACAGCATTGCTAAGAAAACAATAGAAAATTACTACATAAGCCTTTTCGTGACGCCCTCCACGGTTTGTAAAGTCAATCCAGACAGGACCGCAAAAGTCGACGCCGGCTTTCATAAATGGCTTTTCGTTAGAATGCCATTGATAAATTTCATAATGCGTTGGCTTAACATTTTTGCACTGTAAACAATCATAGGTTATATACTTGGCCAATCTATTACCCTTTAATATCCAGTATTTTCCCCTAGATATTGACATCAAATCAGTTGCTCCACAATGCGCGTTTTCACAATGTAGACTTTTTACCAGTAATCGAACTGTTGCATTATCCTTTTTCAATAGTATCGGGTTTACAACACGTTTCAAGCTACCTTTGACACGTATAAGTGCGTCTTCACCCATAGACGGCTCCAAGGCCTTGAATTTGCTGCACGTGTCCACTGCTCCATTTTCCTGTAAGGCTATGTATTCGGCTGCAAAATCAATTTTCTGTATATTGCGAAAAATAACTATTTCGGCGTAGTCCAATTCCGCTTTTGTTAGATATTTCGAGAATTTGGCTGATTTGCGAAAACGCAATATGTATGCAACAATGCGCGTAAGTCGGCGAAAACAGTCGCCGTGTCGAATTTTATATATAACTAATTTGTCCATTTTGAAGTTGTACGTTTCGAAATCGCTACAATCGCTGCAATCGCTTTTACCAAAAAGCAGACAACGTCTTGCGAGTCAGCTGGCAATTGACTATGGCCTCAGACGTGTGTGAGTAAAACGAAAAATCCGTAGCCAGTTGGTTGCAATATGATGCAGGCCACTCCTAGAAGAAACTGATCTATATTAGCCAAAGTCACATTACTTTACTCAATGCTCATATATATGCAGCTTCTAACGAGCCTCGTGCTTCGAGCTGCATCCGCTGAACAACACGCAATAAACTTACCAAACTTTTCCAAAAAAAAATAATTCCAATCTCGTTGCACAATTATGAAACGCTTGAAGACAGCGCGCGTATTGGTTGAGCTTTAGTGCAAGTGACTTTGCTTGCAAGATTCGAAAAGTCGCGTTAATACTTGTTACTAATTATGCAATTTAAATATCTAATATTCAAAAAACTTTATATTTCAATGCGTTCTACTCCCAAAAATAAAATAATTTATGTGCTTTTGCTTTGACACAAGCTGAAGCCGGCTGTCACTATCGACGCCTACTGTTTGTATATCGATAACTGTTCGGTCGATGCTTTGTCACTTAATTTTGGGGAGCTGCCACTTTTGCCAAGGTTGCCACTACGGCGCATTTCATTTCAATTTTCACGCGAACTTTGGGTTTTCTCTTCTTTGGGTTTTTGTAGAAAGAACTAATTAAATAGTTGAAATTAGGATTATAACTCTTTTTTGAACCAAAAATGCTTGATTAAAATTAAACTTTTTTTCCCAAAAATTCGTTTAGTATTTTTCCTTTTTATTTTGTGACTAGACTAAATAAACTGACAAATTATGATTTGAATGCTAAGTTTATTACAAATTTTGACTTGAAAAGTTATGAAATATTTCAATTTCAATTTTTTGTTAAAAACTTATAATAATAAATTCGCGTTTTATTTTTTAAATTATAAAGTAATTCTTTTTGTACAAATTGCAACTTAGAGTTAAGCTGAAGTTATTATTTTGTACACTGAATATAAAATTGTTCAATTTATTTTGCATCTTTGGCTTCTGCTTGCTTATTATTTTTAAACAAATTGATGACGCCAAAGAATATACATTCAAAATCGGTGACTTGGAAAGTGAGCTACTTTCGTAAAGAGTTGTTGGATGTTGTTATCAGATAGTTACAGAATATTTTAATTGTAGCTTTATGAGTTGAAGAGACCGCCATTCGGATACGGCTATAAGCTGTAGGTCGCTGTTTCCTTTAAATAGCTATTAATAGAGATAGGTTGAAGCTGCGTCTGAAGCACGTTGACTGCATTTTTTTTTTTATTTTACATTCCTGCCGAGTTGAAACTTATTCTTAAACATCACTAAAGCCTGCATAGCTATGAATGAATCATGGCTTTATTTGCTAGAAAAAATCGCCAAACCATACAAATCGTTAAATTTGAACGCACATTAATATATTTTTGCAGTTCTGCATATTTTTTTCTCATCTCAACATACCACAAACCCCCACACAATATTAACACTGCATTGTATCTACCAAGAACATTCTCTAAAGTTTTTTGTTCTTACTCGATCAAAGGGACTTCAGCTAAAATTGCTTATGTTCTTAACGACTTCCTTGAAATCCATCGGTTTATTGACATATGAGTGTTAAAATTCGGCATAATGTGCATAATAGTTTAGCGGAGAAGAATTGTAAAAATCGCCTTTGACAAAGTTGAGTCTATCAATTGAAATTCATTGTTTGCAGCGCTATGAATTTCTTACGAATTTTGACAAATTTTTAGTTCATTTTGTCTTTTAATTTTAATAAGCTCGAAGTCCTGTAACGCACATTTTTCATTTAGGTTTCAGCACAGAAAATTTCCTGTTGATCAAATCTGCAAGATATAGCATGTAAATGGCACAACTTGCTATATAGCCTGAGTGTCTGAAGGCGGTGCCTTTGTCGCCTTTGCCACTTATTGCCAGCTTATTGCTGAAAAAATTAAACAATTTTTTTAGGTTCGTAAATACCTTTGGTTTTTCTTGACCCATGTTATGCATTTGCAAACTTAAGTTTAAGAATAGAATTCGTATTGGTAATAGCAATGTCTTAATACAAACTTTACCCAAAAGTTCAAAGTTTCAAAAATTCTGAGAATCATATTCTGGCACAATGAAAATTCAACTGAAAACAGTCCACTCGTAGCTCTCCGCAAGATTCCATGGGGCGAATCGTTGAAAAAAGTTAAGCTTTGGGCGCGCCGAACTGGACTCTAAGATACAAGATATTTTAGCTTAAGTTCTTCGCACCAAAAATAAACATTATAACAACATTATAAACATAAAATGGAATCAAACCTAGAACTGTTGGTAAACTTTTATCATATACTGTCGGTCAAACTAACTAACATAACTGCCAATAGGCAGAGAGTTGGTAAATAAAGCAAAAACAAGCGCAGCTTTGTATATATGTATAGATGTGTGTATGTATGTATATGTATATATGTACACATATGCGTGTACATATGTACGTACATATTTACGAGAAAGCAAAGGCCGGGGTAAAGAAAGTGCAAGCAAACAAACGATGGACAACAGTCGTCATGGGTCGCACAGTGGTACGTGATGGATTTGTTCAAAAGCCTCATAAGCTGGCACGTGTTCCAATCAAATCAGTTCTACTTTTTAGCTTCAGGACTCCATCACTTCACCCCGTGAGAATAGAATAAATCAGTTCAATGTAATGCATATAATAGGCAGCAGAAGACTAAGCAGATAGGCGAACTTTGTAAAAATTAGAAGCTTTATGCCAGCAAACGCTATCGACGTGCATCATGAGATTAGAGAATATTCTTACCATCGCGATCTGTGCGCTTGTGTTCTACAATATTTCGCCATAGACAAATTTCCAACACTTCGATATGAGCAAAAGCTCCCAAATACTACGAAGATACTCTAAAATCTAAAATAAAAAATGCTGCAGTTGTGAGCGTACGACTTTTGAATACCCTGTACCCTTACTTAACCACTTGAAACCAAAAACAAAAACCGAATTATATGTACGATTTGCTCAATGTCTATATCGAGGCAACCACAACTTTAATCAAACTTGGTACAATACCAGGAAATACTGAAAACTTTCAGAGCAGGGAATTATTTGTCATAATATTGAATATATTTTAAAATAAATTAAATAAACAGTAATTGTAATACTGTGGAGAAGCGGGAAAGTATACATGGTAAGGTGACTAATTGCATTCAACTTGGTGGTTGTCAGCACGTTGCTTGGCACGGCTTCTTCCTAGTCCGTCGACTACCTCCACGTGTTTCTACCTCTGGACTGTCTGTGGCAGTCTAAAGTGCGCGGCGGCATTCCTGCACCTCTAAGCTAGCTTGTGCGCAAGCTCTACTATATTTTCTCGGAAAAAACGATTCTAACGAGACTCCAGGCATGATGATTATGACGATGAATTGTAATACTATAGAATTTTTTTAACCGAATTTGCTTACATCTTAAAAGTTTAACTAAACGAAACTAATTTTGTACTTATTTATTTATTTATAAATATTACTTATAAGTAAATTTATAACTAATTTACGGGGTAAGCGCTGGCTACTTAGACCTTAAATTTTGTACTTAAAAAAAAATCAAACAAAGAAACTAGAAGAAATTATATAAAAAATTAATGCTTTTAAATCAGTTTGACGTAAACACATTAATCTTACTAAAACTCCTCCAACTAATCTAATTCTAATTCAAATAAAATTATATTTTAATCCTATAAACTGAAATAATGAAAAAACTCGTAATAATCCATACCCTCCTAATTTCAATATAATTCCAGCCAAAATTATTGATCCTGAAACAGGAGCTTCAACATGAGCTTTTGGTAATCATAAATGTACTAAAAATATATATATATATATATAAAAGTCGAATTTTCGAAACGCATTTCCCTATGGGCGCTATGTAGAAGTAGTTCAAGGATTTGGATTAAATTTGACACATTGTTTGGAAATACCAAAAACCGAACGAAGCAAATTTAATAAAGTTAATGCGAAACCACCGATCCACCGATTTGCCCTATGATCCATCGTTTTAGTTCAAACTTGATACTGTACATGCAAAGACTTAACACTTTGATAGTAAGGAATTTAATATTTGAAAACAAAAAAATAAAAATCATTTGTGAAAAAAAGCACTATTTATTGTCTGAGCTAAGTGCAACATACATTCGAACGATTTTCAACCGATTCGACGACTAATTTAAAAGCCTAAAATACTTTTAAATTTCCGAATTGGGATTTAATTGTAGAACCAATGAAATATGACAAATTATGTAAACAAAATCTATTTTATTTTATGCGGTTTGCCCTACGGGAGCCATATGGTATAGTCATTCCATTCTACCCTTCTGAATCGAAGGCAATGCAGTGATTTGGAGAACTTAAATACTTCTAAGCACTTCAATTGGTAGGGAAACGTTCAAGGAGAAGCGACATACAACAAATGCAGTGCCACTTTTATGAAGTATTTGCCCTATGGAAGCTTTATAATAAAGTCAAAAGATTTTTATCAAGTTTGTCGCAGTGATTTAACGAACTAAAATTCTATTACATGCTTAACTTGGTAGCAATAAGTTGCAAAGGAATAGAAAACCAGATTTTGCTCATGGAATATTGCTTTGCATATAATACCAAACCGATTTTGAACAAATTTAGTATGAATTAGGAGCACAATAAACTCTTGACTGCGGAATTTGATTTTAATATTTTTATTACCCTTTTGTAGAGCTAATTATGCATTACATGATCCATTTCGTCTCTCATGCACAAATTATTATAACCTCTACGATTTACTACCCTATAAACGGTTTTTTCAATTTATTTCTTTGTCTATCTTAACTTAGCTTGATACCCTAAATCGAGCAACGATAGAGCCAATCACTCACTATGAAATCCCAACTTCTTCAACGCTGATCTTTTGGTTTCTTTGTTAAAAAACCTCTAAACTTTTATCTTTTTTATCTTTTTATCTCGTACACCGCAAATCCAAGTGTTTTTATCTCGTACACCGTAAATCCAAGTTCCTAGCCACTCCCAGATATGAGACGGCGCATTTCTCTAAAAAATGCACCCATCAGGTTAGGGATGCGTTTTAGTTTTATGTTATATTTTACTTGTTATCATTTATAATTTTTTAATTTAAACATTTCCAGATTGTTTAATCTTAAGGTCAACTGGACTTAGTACAGTGGACCCCGAAATTATATAAATAAATCAATAATAAGCAACCGAATTATTCATTGAAAACTTCTGAATTTACTGCAAAAGGTGCAAAACACTCCTCTGGTAGCTATATTATATTTTCGCCATATCAAAAAACTATATTTTTGTTTAATTTAAGGCTTCAGTATAAAATACTGAATACAATATACTGGTCGTATTTCTTAACTATTTTCACCCGGTAGCATGCGAATTTCGCGACGAAAAAACTGTTCTTGTTCGAGATCCACCAGGTATCAATCCAATTTTTGACTTCTACTTATAAACGTACAATGAATCATTCACAAATTCCATAACATCTACGAAAACCACTTACCTTTCACCACCCTGCCGATTTTCGATGTCACATTCATTATTGTTGAAGACACTCGCGACACGTTCCTTTATTAAGAACAGCCTCGACGCACCAATTTCGGAGCAATCGATGAGCGTCAGCCGCACTTTTCTTTCAATTGTAAAGAAAAACAACACTACGCGAATTGGGAGCAAAAACTTGAATTCTCAATGACGAATAAATGCAATTATGATGCAAACAGTCATACACGATGTAATAATTTAGTTATGTAACTGCGATTATTGTATATCGCTTTTAATCGATTAATATCGTTCAGCACTGATGCCGATTGGAAAACGATCTCTCGTTAAAATTGTAAATAAAACCAGTTTTCTGGCCGAAAACTAACTACTTCAAGCAGCATAATAATAGTTTTACCGTCGCATCTGGCCAATCACCATTTCGATCGAAATCCCAACCGATTACAGAAACCAATACAGGAGAATTAAACATAAAACGGCTCCCAAACTCGATGACGACAACAGACATTTTTAAAAACGGACACGATTTTGAACAATGGAACTTTAGAAATCTTAAAGAGGCAGACCTAAAGCGATCTGAAGAAGATACATCCCTGAAGAACTGTCCCAGGCTAAATCCCAACATGGGACAGAGCTAAGACCGGCGGTGCAAAAACAAGGTAGGTTCTAGCAGAGGCCTTATATTTTCCCAGTTTTCCAATATTACGTCACACACTTGCATTACGAAAACTAATTTCATATTTAAAATTCACAAAAATTCCACTTACAAAAAAACCACAAGGTGTGCCACTGTTTTGTCCCACTGTGCGCACGCACTTCTGTTTGGAGTTTATGTTCTGGAGTGCGTGTCTACGTATAGTCATTCATTCCAATTTTATTTTCTTGTCAAATTCAATTGGTTTCTGTTACTATTAGATACTTTGAATTTAATTAAAAAACTTGTGCGCTGTCTGATTGATTCCGAGCGCCGAGTGCTTAGTCACTTAGCTGCTCCATTGATTCCCCCCCGTAGCGCATCAATAAAAAAAAAGAAATTGGGTTTATTGAAAAAAGAAGTGGGCTACCATCATAACAGCCGCCGAATTCAATATACTCTGCTAATGAATACTTACATAATTTCTATGGAATTCCAACAATTAAATTATTGTTCACAAAGCGTTCGATGCGAAAAAGTAAATCTTAAGGGTTGAAAAGTAGAAAATATTGTAGGCAGTCGACATAGGGACTTTGGAAGTTCGTTGTGTCGAAGTTTGGAGATGTTGATGAAGATTGGGTTTAACAGTTTTCAAGTTTTTGTTTTATTGAAAATGATTTTTATAAAATTAAGAGAAAAAATCAGTTTCAAGCTTTTAGCAGTATAGCCTTTTTTAAGCTCAAAAGCGAAGTGAGGTCTTATTCGACGTTAGTTCTATCAAATTTTATAGATGGGTTTATCACAGTTTTCAAGCTTAAATTTTCATGAAAATGGGATTTCATCACTTCGCAAAAGCAGTTTCAAGCTTTAGCATTTAGAACTGGATAAAATTATAGCTCAATTTTAAGCTCAAAAGCGAACTCCTAAACTCAGGTTTCAAATGAACTCTTAAGAGTAAAAATGGATTTAAAACTTTTTTTTTAAGATTTTATTTTATTCAAATGGGATTTCATCACTTCGCAAAATCAGTTTCAAGCTTCTAGCATTTAGAACTAGAAAAATTCTTACGTTTTTAAGCTCAAAAGCGAAGTAAGGTCTTAAAATTACTCCGCGTGATTATTGGACGTTAGTTGTATCAAATTTTATAGATTTAGATAGATTAATTTTCATAAAAATGGGATTTCATCACTTCGCAAAATCAGTTTCAAGCTTTTAGCATTTAGAACTAGAAAAATTCTTACATTTTTAAGCTCAAAAGCGAAGTGAGGTCTTAAAATTACTGCGCGTGATTATTGGACGTTAGTTGTATTAAATTTTATTAGTTTTCATAAAAATGGGATTTCATCACTTCGCAAAAGCAGCTTCAAGCTTTTAGCATTTAGAAAAAATTATTTTTAGGAAAAAATTATAGCACTTCTAGCACTTGAACTTTGAAAAAAGCGAACTCTTAAAATGAATGATTCTGCTTTTTTTATTGAGAACCAGTGAAATGTTTATTTGAGGATAGAATGTTATGACTTTTATACGATTTTATGATTTCAGTAAGAATTAGGACAGCAAATCTTTGTCTGAGAATTAGCGAGTTTTTTTTGGTATTATTTTTATTTTTAAAAACTTACAAATATGGTTCAACACATTCCAACAGTCGCATTTTAAAACACTTTGGGCGTTAAGACCACTTAAAAGATGCACATTTTGGGCGAAAAAAAGCGTAAAAAAAGATCACACACACAAAAAAACTTTACAAAATCACAATTTCAAAGACTTTGGGAAAAAACAACACATTTACGAATAATTTAAGCGTAGCAATTTTACAAAACCGACTTAATTGAGTTTTGTTAGAATAATGTTGCAGTCAGTGCGAAACCGATTCATTTTAAGTTCTATTTTGGTTGTGTTTTTCCAAAACACTTTCGAAACCTTCTGCCAAAGTGTTTTTATCATTTGTGTTGAAGTTGTTGTGTGTTGCCTGTGTTCTGTGGCCTTCTGTTCTAAGAGGCCCAACTTAATCTCTTAGTCAAAGTTAGACGCAATTACTAAATGTTAATTAAAAAGTAAAACACAGGCGTCACAAAAACACAGATGTACATACTTCAATTAAAAATAAAACTTTCGATTTGTGCGCTTTTGCGCTCAGCTAAATCGTAGCTGCTGTTTTGTTCATGTGCCGAACGTATTAAATAACCCCATTGCATGCAGAGACTCAAAGAGACGAAAAGTAAGTCCTTAGAGCTTTCGTAACAACTAAGTTCTTTGGATGTAAAGGCAAAGTCAGGGGCGAAAAAGCCATTTGTAGGACCAAGTCCAATGTTTGGTTATTCCAATAACAGTCTCAACACTGACATCACAAAATTTATAGAAGGCGGAAAACCTAGGCACTGGAACAATCTAGAGGGCCTCAGACACTCAAAAAGGATTGTGTGCCTTGATGCAGCGAGAGCCAAGGAAGCTCTATCTAGTTGTGAGAAGGATGCCGGGTCAACGGAGCACCTAATCACTAACTGCCCAATCCAGGCACGAAGGAGAGAAATGCTGCTAGGCAACTGCTCACTGAGAAGGAACTGATGTATATTTCGCCGACTGGTCTGACTCAGTTTCTGAGAACATTATACCTGAACTAGTAAAACGGAGCACAATAGACCCATGGGGTTCACAGTGCCGAAGTGCCGTAGGCCCACCCTCGTTCATAAATTACAATATGAATTTTTTGCTATACGTTTTCTGGTTTTTTATTCGTATGCAAATTGTATTGGAGAATCCATTGAACACAGTGGTTCGGGAATACTACATAGGTAAAAATGCTGTAGTCAGTTGACGCTTCGGCTAAAGTTGCTCTTCCCAAGGGTGTTCTTTTTCGAGGTATAGAACTTTAAGTTGGCATAACTATTCAAGATGGTGACCGATTTAACAGCTGTCAAGTGATTTATTCTCAGTTTGGATTGGCAATTCAACATGAGTAGACTCACGCCTGAACAACGCTTGCAAATAGTACAATTTTATTTCAAAAATAATAGTTCTGTGCCGACGTCCATTTTATCGTCGACAGAATCGTCCATCAGAGCAGTAAATTCGATTAACCAAAGACGACCGTTTTCGCACCACATTTTCTCCCAGACACGCCGTACGATGCTTTCGCTGCTGCAGAGCGTAGCTTTGAGGAAGACCCCAAAGAGTCCATCCGCCATCGAGCACAGGAAGTGGATCTGTGTCCATCCACTTTATGGAAGATTTGACGAAAGGAACTTGGTTTGCATGCTTACAAAATCCAACTCGTGCAGAAATTGAAGCCAAACGATCATCAAGTAAGGCGTAGATTCGTCGAATGGGCCTAAAACGAGAATGCCGTTGTTCCCGATTTTCATAAGCGAAGCTTCATCGCTAAACAAAGAAGCGCACTTCTGGTTGAATGACTACGTCAACAAACACAACTGTCGCATTTGGAGTGAAGCTAATCCCCAAGTGTATGTCGAAACACCGGAACACCCAGAAAAACTGACTGCGCCTTAAGGGCTGGTGGAATCATTGTTCCGTACTGCCTCAAAAACGCTGATGGCCAGCACGTTACAGTCAATGGTGATCGGTATAGAGCCATGATTCGCTACTTTTCATTATTAAATTGAACAACCATGATGTCCAGCAGCTGTAGTTGCAACAAGATGGCGCAACATGTCACACAGCTCGTGCCACAATCGATTTATTGAAAGACACGTTTGGTAACCGCTTAATTTTACGTTTTGTACCTGTGTATAGGCCAACAAGATCTTGTGATCTTTAACACCGCTAGATTACTTTCTGTGGGGGACTAAGTAGCGGATAAGCCACAAACGCTTAAACATTAGGAAGACAACATTTGCCGTGTTATTGCCCATAAATGTTGGAAAATTTCATCGAAAATTGAGCGTTCTATTTGAACTACATCCGAGTCAGCCCCGGTGATCATATGCTAGAAATCATATTATGCCACAAGATTATCTTTCGTATAAATAAAATGCATGTTAATCGAATACTCCAACGTTGTTTTATTGCAATTTAGAGTTCTATACCGCTTAATAAAAAAACACCCTTTACATGCAACTTCTAAAGTTCATATTATCAAAGTGTGGATGGATTTTGATTAAAGATATTAAAGTAAAAGTTAAAAATTTTCAAAAAAAAAATGTGTGGTTTCTTGTTTTCTTCATGTGCGGATCGAATTGAATAACCCATTAAACACTTATTGCTAGCACTAGTTATGAGTGCTAGTTACAAATTTATAGTATTTGCTGCGTAGAATGGGATATACATATATTTTTTTTCATAAAATCAATATTTCAATATACCCAAAATTTTGTAATACTTTTTACAGTGTATACCAAATGTTCGCTGATTTGATGACTGTTTTTGGTCAAAACTTTTAATTATGCTATAAACATATTTATATATAAAACAAAAAAGTAAAAAAAACACACATGCATTTATAAATTTAAAAAAAAGACGCTGTCAGATAGAAAAGCAGACAACACGGTTTTTTTTATTGTATTTTTAATTTATATTTTATATATACATTTTTTTTTTTTGTTCGTTGTCGCTGGGAATGTTAATAACTTTTTGGTGCTAGTATAATGAAGGTTGGCTGGCGGAGATATGCGGACAACGATGTTGACGCAGACGCCTCAGGCCAAAAACGTTGAAAGTGAAATGACAGCAGCGAAAAGTTTGCAATTTCCGTTTCCCACGAATAAACAAAAGATACACAGATACAAACTTACTCATACATGCACGCACAAACATACAAAATAATAATAATAATATTAACAATAATAACAACAGCTACAATGTTGTCGGTTATGCATATTTTATATTGCAAAAATTAATAAAGGTGAAGAACAGGTAACAGGTAGTTATAATTTTAAGAGAAAGCAACAAGCCAAAAAAGTTAACTTTGTATTAAAAAAGTTATAAAATTTTTGCATTGAAGGCAGCTACGTATTTTCCTTAATTTCGACCGATAGAAATCGATTTAACAATTAAAATTAGAAACGATTAAAGTTTAACACCAGCAATTATTTTCACAAGATAACTTAACAATAACTACAAAAAATATTCAACTTTGATTTAAGTTCCAATCAAAATTAAAAAAAAAATGAGTACATTTTTGAGTTTATCGCAAAGTTGGGAGTTATTTCGGAAGTTATTTAAGCAAAGACGCTAATCTGAGAACAAAATTAGCCCAACTCGTTGGATTTCAATATTTTGAGTAAGTCGAAAAACTGCATTTTTACTTACTTTTAAGGAAGTAAAAACTTATGAACTTATGAAGAATGCAAATGCGTTTTTATCTAAGTTCCAAGTAGCAACAATAGGGCGCAAATCTCAAACCTTAAGAGCATGCGTCTTTCGCTTCAGGATTCACATTCACACAATATCTTAAATATGAAATGCTCAAAATTATCGATTCTTAACAACATAAATCTGTTTGTAAAAAAATCTATAGATTTAAACGATCTATCGAAAATATAGTATATATATCTATTTATGTCACGCAATAAAAAATGAAATATTTGATACCTTCAAAGCATCCGCCTTAATATTTAAAATTAACAATTTTACATTCACAATAAACCATAAAAATATATGCTGGAAAATATCGATTCCTTGAACAAAAATTTGTTTCATGTACAAAAAATTACAACCGATAAAATCTATTCTTCTAAAAATTGCTTCCAAGACTTTAAACATATTAATTTTATTGAATCTTGTAATGAATACCTAGTCTCTACCAACGTGGGTTGGTTTGGATGAGATTTCGAAATTTTTCCACAATAATATTTTGCGATCTGAAGGTATTTGTTCAAAATAATGTTTTTCGCTCTGAATTAGTTTAAGGGGTCAAGTCTGCATTTCAATTTGCTTATCTCAAATTACTTGGGAGTTATTTCTGATCTTATTGGTAGCTCAGAAGTAGCCGATCTTCTTTGATTTTGTAGATTCTTGGGTTAGCCCAAAACATCTTAAGCCTATGTACAAAGTAAAGCTGCAAAAATTTAATGCATATGCTAAACTGTCTCAAAATCCTGTCCAATTCTAAATTCCGATTTGTATGAGACACAATAAAAAAATTTGCATTCTCATATATTTCAGCAGATGCTTGCTTTTTAGAATTCTAAACTTCACATTCACAATATCCCAAAAATATAATCGCTCAAAAAGAATGATTCCCAAAAATAAAAATCTTATGTTAAAAAAAATAATTAGAACTAATCGCTATAAGATCAATCAAACGAAAAGTGTATAAAAACTACTGGCTCATTACTTAAGTGGAATCTGATAATGCTAGATTATTACTAAGATTTCTAAGAATTTTGGTATACTCATTTAAGTAAAACTTGGAATGCATAGGTACTCTTTGAAAGCGACTTCGAAATTTCTTTATTTTGCAATTTAAAATATTTGATTTTTATGTAACCTTCAAGGATTTTTCATTTTGAAGTAGAACAACGGCTTGAATCTGTATTTCAAATTTACTTGCAAAAAGTTCGGTACCTTAAAACGAAAACCGATTTATATAAAAATAAATCAAAAAATTAAATAGATTTATAATTATTCGACGGAGTACTAGGAATCTTCTAATAACATTTATAAGTAATAAGTAATTTTTAAGACATTTCAGTATTTTCATTTAAGTGAACTATAAATGCAATATCTGCTGGATGGGTTTGCATAAGTTTTGGAAATTTCTGTATTATATTATTTTGCGAACTGAAAATTTTTGATATACATTTTGTTAATGTTCAACAAAAATAAGATAAGAAGTCTATACAAGATTTTAATTTTTCGATTCCATTATAAAATTGGTAGTAGGCAATCGATTAAATCGATTTAAAGTTCATCGATACGTTAGAGTTTAAATTCGTTTAAGTGAAATTTCAGATGTATTTAAGTTTGGAGGAGCTTTTCTCGATTTTATTATTTGCAAATCACAAAAACTGAATTTTGGTTCTGAAGTAAGATAATCAAACGAGACTATATATCAATTTTGCTTATGCTGACTTATGTTTCAGACGATTGAATACCTTTTTCAAAGCAAAACTAGACTTAAGTTACGAAGCTTACGTAAAAGTATTAAGACTTCCAAAACAAATCGGTTTCGATTGAAAGCGAAAACACAAGTTTTTGTACCACAAACAGTTGTTTCAATTCTGTTACATTATTTGGTTAAAGAAGACAATCTTATCGTTGAAGAACAACCTGCGTATTCAACTGACTTAGCAAAGTGCAACTTTTGGCAATTCTTTGAACTCAAAAGATCACTCCGAAACACCGTTTTGAGTAGATTAAAGATCGCTTGTAATTCGACGAGCGATTTGAAGCACAGTCAAGCCTTTATAATGCAACTTTTAAAAAAAAAAAGTGTAAATTTTTAGAATTAGCGTATTAAATCCGCAGAAAGACTCATTTGTAATTCTCGAATTTCACCTACATATTTTGTTAAATTTCTGCAATGCGAGCTTAGATATTTGGCCGTGTCATCTTTTTTCCCAACGACGCATGGTGTTTTTTAGGATTTCAAAATGGCTCATCTAATCCAATTGAAAAATTCCTAAAATTTTGCTACTATTTTTAATACATTTTTCTCAAAGATCTTTTGTTGTTCTTGTTGTAGCTGTCTCAGTGCACCAGGTATAGTTTGGGCTTCTAAAAAGCGTGGTTTTGGCAGTCCTTGGCCAGGCCTGGGCCTGCGTCGATTCCGTTGTGTAGGACCGACTGCCGATTTTTTTGAATTTTAAAAAGTCAAAGTAAGGTTTTGAAATAACTCCTAAATTTTATTATTATTCCCGGAACTAGCCAAGCACATCCTGCAGCTTCCTAGAAGTGACTGCAGGCTTATGCTGGGCTTACTAACGGGCCACTGCATGACCGCAGTCCATGCCAAAAGGCTGGGCATCAACGACGACGATGCATGCAGGAAGTGCAAGGAACCAGCAGTCAAAGCAACCCTGGAACACTACTTATGCAACTGCTCTGCCCTCTGCACCTCGAGAACTAACTTTCTTGGGAGACCAATGCTGGACTCGCTTGTAGAGGCAGCTAGAAGGCCACCCCAGCGAATGTTAGCTTTCGCGAAACACACGCGTATATTGGACTACTAATGTATCCATGACCCTGACTCAAGGCCGACTAACTTCGGTTCCACTAGGGATCATACTGTTCCATGTGAGGCCCGCGCCCTGGGGGATATTTGTTTTTCAACAATTTTTTGTAACAATTTTTGAAAAACTTTTGAGATAGCTTATTAGATTATTGATTCTTTTTAAAAATTTCAAAATGGCAGATCTAACTTTTTGCTTATTAAAACAAGGTAAGAGAAGTACATTTTTCGACTGGGTTTAGAATGGGGAGCTTAAAATATACGTCCTAGACATAAAATAATTTTAATTTCCCGTCATAAGTTTCGTGTAAATAAATAAATATTTGCCACTTCACGTCTATTCTGTCAACTGTCACCTATAGTTTATAGTTGAAGCCAAGTTTAGGAATCTCGGAAAAAAAATGACTACTATTGTAACTCACAAAATTATTATTTATACTTTTGTTTCGTTAAGCAGAACTATTTTTAGTTAATTTGTTAAGCAATCTGCAGCATTATATCGTTAACAAAGTACCCAAAAATATTCAAGAACTCAAAAAGTTCGCCCATTTTTTGGCTGTTTTGCTTTCAATACTTCAAGTACGCCTCTTTCCCATACTAATTGCAACCGAATTGTCTATTCGGTAGCGGTTGTCTGAAACGTACCCAGCCCAAAAAGTTACTCACTCAAATGTTCCGGCCACAGCGACTACAACTACAAATCTACACATGAAATGATTTTCTTTCTGAAAACCGACAACAAAACAATAAATTCTTAAAAATAAAACAATATTAGGTATTTAAAAATTTGTTACTTAAGCAAGTTTTCAAAGTAATTAATCATTTTATTTCACCAAAAATATAAGCCGCAATTTTTTTTTTTTTTAGCTGCTCGAAAGCTTTTAAATTGGAAGTTAAGATGGTAACGAGCTAATGGCAACACGCAACGCCACTAATCGCATATTCAGGGGCACAAAACAAAAAAAAACGCGATAATGTCATAAAGTTAAGGGATTATGGAAGCTTGTTTCTTAAGAGGATAAGCCTTTTTCTTTGCTGACTTTTTTACTGAGCATATTTTATTTTTTTCAGTTAATTAAATAAAACTAGTTCATTTGCGGAACCAGGTCATAGTTAAGGGGGGTAAGTAAATGTTAGAGTTCGCTTCAAAATGGGCGGCACATTTTTGCATTTGTGCAGGGTCTAGACCCGACTAGTCGGCTTGATTGTTGTTCTGTAATGGAATTAAAAATGTTATTGACGTCAAAACCATCAAGCTTATGATGTACACCAACAGTTCGGTTGAAAACTTCACGTTTAAATTCGCAAATAGTCAATGAATTAAATACATATCATCATAAAAATTTGCAAAGAATTAAAGTATAATTTTGTTTATCTAATCGGCACCGAAGAAAGACACGCGTTACGCTTTTGTGGTTTTTGTTTGCTGTTTTGCTCGTGTGCCGAACGTATTGGACAACCTATTTATGCAAAATGGCGTTAGTTTAAGTCGGCACGCACGATAACTTGCAACACAAATACTGACTTTCTTAAACGATTTGCCAAATTTGACATCTTCTAACAATTTAAAACAAACTAAGTGCAGTACCAGGAAACGCTTAAAACTTTCAGCGTTTTAAGTTTGCTCATAATTTAATCAAAAACAAATTTTGTAAAAAAAACACTCTGTGCGCAACTGATTTCGATTAAATTTAACGCGATTTTTAAAATAGTTTAGGAGTAGGAAGCTTTGGTCATAATATATTCGAAAACAACTAAAATCAACCAACATTTTTATAAAAAACACGATTTTTTCGTCAGATTTGCCCTACAAGAGCTATATGAAATAACCAACTGTTTTCGACAAAATGTAACTCGTTTAAAAAGACTTAAGCAATTTTAATGAACGAATTCGATTTTAATCAAACTTGGAATAGTTCTTGGAAATACAAAAAAGGAGTAGAGAGCTTTGGTCATGCTATATTCGAAATCAAATGAAATCAACAAATATTTTTATAAAAAACACGATTTTTTCGTCAGATTTGCCCTATAAGAGCTATATGAAATAACCAACTGTTTTCAACAAAATGTAATTTGTTTGAAAAGACTTAAGCACTTTTAATGAACGAATTCGATTTTAATCAAACTTGGAATAGTTCTTGGAAATACAAAAAAGTAGTAGAGAGCTTTGGTCATGCTATATTCGAAATCAAATGAAATCAACAAATATTTTTATAAAAAACACGATTTTTTCGTCAGATTTGCCCTATAAGAGCTATATGAAATAACCAGCTGTTTTCGACAATTTGTTTAAAAAGACTTAAGTACTTTTAATGAACGGATTCAGCAAAGATTAATTTAAAAACAAACGAAATACAATAAATTTCCCTATGGGAAATAATATTGTCACCCGATTTTGTGCAATTTACAGCGCTAATTGTGAATATTAAAATACTTTTATATTACGAATTTGATTAGAAGAAATTTCGAAACACAAAATACACAAAATTTAATGTTAGAATTGAACTTTTCGACAGATTTGCCCTATGGCAGCTTTATGACACAGTCATACGATTTTGATCAATATTAACGCAGTAATCGTGCATAAAAAATATTTGTATAATCCAAATTCGATTAGGATTATTATTTAAACAAATAAAATACGTAAAATTCAATAAAAAAATATAAATTTCTTGACCGATTTAGCCTATGGGAGCTATATCATATAGTAAATCAGTTTTGATCAAATTTGGCAACAACACTCGAAATATGCATTCAAATCATTTTGATAGTTTGCAGTTAGAGCTATATCATATATTCCTGATTTCAAAACTAAAATAAACTTGCATACGCTCGTATAATAAGTTTTGTTTCGAAAAAGTTCGCTGCTGTAGCTCTCTGAAATCGAAACGTTGCTGCGGACGTATATGGGTATATACACTTCTTTAGTCGTCCTGATCGTAACTTTTGAACAAATAAGAGTTTGTCTCCGACTTTTTTGTTGTTACATTTGGTATAGGGTATACAAAAAGTTTAATCAATTTAAGTAGAGGGCTGTATTTGTCTTATCTTCAGTTCTGAAGTGACTATACGAGAACCAAGTATGATAAACGCCGTGGGAACGTTCAATATCAGCTGCTGCAGCCACAAAGAACATGTTACATTGAAGGAACGCAAATGGAAGTTGATTCAAGATAGCCGACACTCTGAAGACAAAGGTTGGACTTAGTTTTTCTTGAACTTAGCGCTACAAATGATTAACGAGAATAACAAATGTATTTTTTATTTTTAATAAAGGAATAATTTGCAGTTTTGATTACAACAAACTTTTCTTTGCTCAGATCTAAACGAAATGTTCGCTACAAGACTGAGATTCTTTACAAACCAAAGAATAAATCTCTTGAAGAAACCTAACTATACCAAAGTTGTTTCCAAACATGCTGAAATTTTCAGTTGAGCTGTGCCAAACTTTACCAGCATTTATCTATAAAAATTTGAATAAACTCAGTAAAAATTCCTTTGAACGGATGAGACTAATAAACTCTAGAGCATATTATTCGTAGATACAAAGTTGTTTAGCGTTGTGGGAGTTTGAGGAATGATGAGAAAAAAAAACACTAGTAACAATAGCGATTTGTATAAATAGTTTTCCGATGTTTTTAATGTCAATAATGAGTAAAGACATGATTCATAGCTGTGGATGCTTTAGCGTTATTCAATCAACATAATATGCTCGGAAATGAGTCATAACTATGCTTATAGATCGTTTACAAGACATTTGATAACATGGCTGAGGCGGTAAAAAACTTTTAAATATCTTAAGTATAAGTCATACAACTGCACTCAACTGGGCAGTAGGTCAAAATGTATCATATTTCATACCTACATTGGCCTAGGCAGGACCATGAAATATAATAAAAATAAATGTATTTCACCTGCTTATGTTGTCAGCGCTCCAATTGGATTATCTCTAAAAATGGCTGCGGTCTACGGTTTATATACAAAAGTGTACGGAAGTCTTTTGAATACTTGAAGATTTTCTTAGGTTGACAGAAAACAACTCACTAGGAAAGCAGCTGAGGTTTCAAGACTAAAAGGAACTTAGTTGAATTAAAGCAGCTGCCTAGAATTTAAGTAATATTGCTGGATATTCTGGCTTTTAGAAGCAGAAAAAACATATAAAACGTAGAAGATATTATCTTTTAATAAGAGAAACGAAAAATTTTAGAATTCAAACTTACTTTAGAGATGCACAAAAAGTTGGTGTTGCTACTACACTTGGGAAGTTGAACTTTTGGATTTTCAGACTGGATACGTTGTGAGAATGCATGATGAAGACCGTAGGGAGTTAAAGCGGATTTCAAGGCGCCAATTATAATGCAGCATGAAGATAACTCTCTATTAATAGCTGTTCTAAGAGAACACGAACCCGCAGGTAATAGCCGTATCCAAACGGCGGTGTCTTCAAATAATAGAGTTCGCAATACCGACCTTTGGGTTTAGAAGCGAATACGCTACCAACACGCTACCGTAGGGCAAATCGGTAATTTGTTAGATTTTCCAAAAAATTTTGACTCAGTTTGTTAGCTAAACTATTTTTTTGGGGTTTTGAGAGTATTATGTCAAAATCGGCTGACTGTATACCATAGTGCCCTATAGTCAAAAAAAAAGTTTTGTTTTTTAAATTTTGTTTATAACTTAAGAGCGCATAGCTGCTGCCAACATTAACTAACTTAATATTATTGAATCAAATGTCTGCAGGGTAGCTCGCCGACCTAAACAAGCGCTATATTTTTTAGTTTATGTTTTTTATAGTTTATAGTCCAAGCTTTGTCTATTTGATGTAATACGCGTTGCATTAATCATGTTTTATTTTTCGTTGTTGTTGTTGTTTGATTTGCATAGTTTCTTGGAAAAATTCCGCGCGTTGCATTTGAGTCAACTCTAATGCGTACAATTCGCAAATATATTTTGCATGCAATCACGAGCAAGGCCGGCCATTGCTCTGCCACAAAAGTCACAGTATATAAGACGGCATGGTGGGCGGTGTGGGGGCGGCAGAGTGCTGGCATACACAATATGAGGCAACATGCGTTGTGGCCACTATTGCAGCTGTTGGCTTTTGGGACTCTATTACGCACGCATACAACATTTGCCGCACACGTGCATGTAATCAATGCAAGTGGCACGGGGGGGGGGGTCTAAGCGCCACTGCATCATTGATATATACATCGATATATGGTATCGGTTTTTTTTATTTCTTGGCGTACACAAGACCCCCTTTCTAGCTGCCAACCCTCTTGCCAAAAAGTTGCCTACGACCTTGGTGGCAAGTTTGCTTGTTTGTATTGTTGTTGCAGGCTGCAATTGCTGCATAGTTGTTGTGCTGCTCATTTGGGGGGTAGGGGTGTGGGGTGATATGTTTATAAAAGAACTTTTCTATTTGCGTGCGCGAGTATTGTGTAGCGCTACCGCTGCGGTGCCACCACCCGCTTGGTCATGTTGCACGCATTTGCTGCAGTTGCAACAAACAGGGGCGGGTTTGTTGTAAACATTTAAGAGGAGAGAAGTTCATAAAAGAGTGTTTGGCTGGAGTGCAATATGAGCAAGCTGAAAGTAGCTACAGCATTGCGGGGTGCAGAGCATAGCTTGTCCTATTGTAAGCGCCACCGCACACACACACACGCACACACTGAGCAGAGCAGAGCAGCAGCAGCGCACATGCGTTGATGTTCGATTTTTCAACATTGTTGAAAATTTGTATGCAAGACTGCAACATTAGAATCAATCTAATTGTTGCCTGCTGCGGCTGCTGCTGCCGCTGCACTGCAGCAACATTAGGTCATAAATCTCGCAGAGTGACTCTGCCAGCGCTATAGATATACTATGTCTATTTATCTATATGAACGCTTACCCCAACTGAAACAATGGGCGGCTATTGTTGTTGTTGTTGTCGCTCCAAGTGTTGGCGTTGGTGGTGTTGATGGTGATGGTGTTGTTGTTGTTGCTGCTGCTGCGATGGCGGCTGCTATTCCAACTTGAATTGTAGGCGGTGCCACAGTGAATGCTGCATAATATTTCAACTTATTTTATGCAGTTTAATAGATGTCTACTTGAGGCGCTATAACATTAATTAAATATAACTTTTGTACTCGTTTGCGCCAACAACAAAACACACAATAACAATAAAGCAAACTTAAAAAAAAACAATAGTAATAGTAATAATAAAAATGCCGCCGCCGAGACTTGCACTATATATTTAAACAATTTACATAAAGGCAGCCAACTTATGTATAAAACTATGTAAATTTTTGTATATATTTTAGTACATAAACCACACACACACACACACACACACGTACGCACGCAGTGTGAAGCGCACGGCAGGGGTACGGCGGCTACTTATAAGCGCGCTTTTTGTTTGCAATTAATTTATTTACTTTAATTCAACATTTAATTAATGCATTTATTTTGCTGCTATTAAGCGCAACAGCAGCTGTGTTTAAGGCAATATGTGTGCTTCGAGTCACAGATCACTTTAAAACACAAAAAAAAAAAACAATAATAACAATATTTAGAGCAGAGCGCGCGACCCACGACAACAACGGCGCAACGACGACAACGACAACACGCACGACTGCACGCGGACGTCAAAGGCGACGTTGACTTCGTTTTGTTATCGCTGCGCGCGGCAACAAACAGCTGACAGCGGCAATTTACAAAAACGCCGACATCGCTGCCGCCTGCTGTGTTTAGTTGTGTTTGCATATAATTGGTTTTAATTTATAATTAAAGCAAAAGCGTGTTAACAGTGCAACTAAATGCTTAATTGGCATTTATCAATGCTGTTTTGTTTCATATAAAAATATAAAGTTAAGTGCTTTTGAATTTAAACTTTAAATGCGCCAATTAGTTTACTGTCTTTGTTGTTGTTGTTGCCTGCTGCTTGCTTGGCGATAAGCGATAAATCGTCTTACACACATCGATATTATATGTAAGCGCTTTTTTTTTAATGAATGCTGTTTTTTTAAAACAAATGTATTTAATTTTAGCTTGATTTTTTTGACTCAAATATGCAAACAATCAATTTTACTTGCTTGCAATTAAATAATATTTTAAACAGTTAATGCGCCAAATCGTTTAACTAGCATTGTTGTTGTTGTGTTCTGCGCTTGTGGCATTAAGCGACAAATCGCTTTAAACTTATCGATATTTATTTGTTTATAAACGAATGCAGCATTAGTTGTTTTTTACGTATTTATTTCATAGCTTATTCAACATAAATATGCAAATAAACCATTTAAGTTGCTTTGAATCAAATTGTATTTATAAATATGTTACTTTATTATTGTGTTTGTCGCGCAAAGCGATAAGTCGTCTTACATATATCGGTATAATGTTTAAACGCTTATTGAATATTAAATCAAATTTTTTATACTAAAGTACTTAATTCAAAGCATTTTTTTAATGCAAAAAATCTAAACTATCAATTTTAGTTTTTACAAATTTATTTTAATTTCAAAAATTAATGCGCCAACTAGCTTGCTGCTTTTGTTGGCATTAAGCCGTCCTACATATATCGATATTATATTTAGGCGTTTATTTATTATTTAATGTAGTATTTGAAGCACTGTTTGCTTATAAATAAAAACAGCGCTCGTTTTTTTACCTATTTCACAGCTTGGTTTTTACCTTTAATATGCAATGAATTTAAGTTGGTTTTAACAAAATAATACTTCAATTACAACACTCAATGCGCCATGTAGTGATTAACAATGTTGCATATATCGATTTAATATTTAAACATTTATTTATCAACCAATATAGCGTTCGTTTTATTTTTACACATGTATTTCATGCATAGTTTATTTTATTTTAAATATGCTAACAATGAATTTTAGCTGTTTTAGCTTAAATTACATTTAAAACAACTAATGCGTCTTATAACTGCTTGCAATTAGCCGATAAACCGAAATTAAGGCTGTGTTCATTGTTTATTTGCCTAAATAATAAAGCATTTATGCATAGAGCTTAATGGTTTTTTAAATAAAGTACGCTATGTTGGGTTTTGTTTAAATATTCAAAACTTTTGGCACATTGCTGCTAGCGGTAAGTTTTTTTTATTACATTTTGGTTTAGCCATATATTATTTTCCAGCAAATTGCTTAAATTAAGTTAAGCCTATGAATTGCATAGCTTAAACTACATTAACTAAATAAAAGCAAATTTTTTGTTTAATTTTGGCAGTGACAACTCAATTGTATGCCAATTTACCTGCAAGTTTATCTAGAAACTTTCTGCTATAAAAATAATTACAAATAATACAATAGTTCTTGAAGTTTTTTGAACTTTTTAAATGGAATTAAATTTTTTATTATGTATACAATTTTGTTTTTAACTAAGTTCTACAAACAATTATAGAGATTAGCTCTTTGGCAGCATTACAATTAAGTGGGTACAATTATATCGTATGCAGTTTATACTTTCCTGATTAATGAAGCAGAAATTTAATTTTAAAAAATGCTTATAAAAAAAACTAACCACTTTAAGCTAAAAATAGTTGACTTTTTTGTTTACAAATAAAAATAACTATTTCAAATTTTTGTTTGTTTAATTTGCAAATACCGATAACTATCGATAGACAAGTGCCTAAATGACTTTACAACACTCTGCATGCATGCATCATAACACACAGCTTTTGTGTGCAAGCATTTCTGTTACATTTAACAACACTAGCAGCACGCTTGCCGGTCGTCGCCAATATTTGGTCGCGCGGTTTTTGCTTTAAGCATCATCAGTTTATTAAGTAAAACTTATTTTGTGATAGTCGAATCTTACGTAAAATTATAAAGCATAAGATGAAAGTCGTAAAAAATTTTCAACATTGCCGGTCAATTCACGATCTGAAGGAACTTGTGCCGCGCCACCATTACACATCTGAGCTGGAAACTTATCCGAACATAGACCTGAAAGACACTCATAGCGATTATGCGGGCATACACTTCAACAACACTTGCAATTTATCGCCACGCTCTGTTATGCTACCGGTGCATGAACATCCTTTAAAGCGTATAGTGCAGACATACTTTGAGTGTGGTTTCTGGGATGCATTGGAAATGGCACGCGACGATGTCACAATCACAGAAATACCTTGGGTAAGTGCTTTTGCAAATCGTCTATACAAAGCGTTCCAGCTGTACGAGTCGCTGAAGCATAAAATATTTCCAAGTACAGTGGAGCCTTCTAAGGAGCGCATAGCTGAATTTGTAGAGACACGGTAAGTGTTGCTAAATAGTCCAGCAGTAACTACTTATTTGATGCAACTTTGTTCTCGCCTTAGAGACTGGCTGAACTGCCAAATACGCTGCATAGCCTGGCATGTGCACACCTTCAAGCTGGCAATTGCCGAAGGCAACGATGCTGTGCGCATCTATCGCAATAACAATCCATTTAACACTTATGTCACCTTAAAGGTAAGCGCTGCAGCTGCACTTGTTACATTTCAATCATTTTGTGCTTCTGTAGACCGAGCAACAAACACAAATAACATGCCTAGCCTGGCGTCCGTTTACTAATCGTGAATTAATGGTTGGCTGCAAGCAGGGTCTCTGCCATTGGATACTCAAAAACAATATACCCATGATATGCCTGACCAAACCAGCACACATATTTAAGGCGTAAGTTGATACGCTACACATAAATAGTTCATAGTTTTTGCCTAACTGCCAACTTTAACTGCAGTCCGAACAACATGCCCATCACATCCATGCAATGGAATATGGACGGCAACGTGCTGACTGCTGCCTCTATTGGTTATAATGCTTTAATTTTGATAGCTGTAGATGATGGCCGCATGCAGCTGGTGCGACGCATGGGTGCGAACGCCTCGCTGTTGAAATGGTCGCCCAATCATCGTTGGCTCTTTGCCAGCACCGTGGGACGCGTATTTCGCGTTTGGCATACTGGTAGAATTTTGGAAGCCGAGCGTTGGGTTTGCAACTCGGGTACAATACAAACAGCCTGCTGGTCGCCGTGTGGCGATTTTTTAGTCTTTGTCGGCACTGTGGAACCCATACTCTATCTTTTGTGTTATGCCAAGGAGGAAATGTACAGTGGTAAGTACATATGAACTCCGGCAGTCTAGTAGCTTAAGGTGTTGGCTTTGTGTCATAGCCAAACACTTGTTAACTTACTGCCCAGATTAAGGCTGGTATGCACCAGGTAGGCGATCTATTGAGCAACTGCGTCGCCTGTATAAAGCTGCCCACATTACTTAACTTAGTCATAGCCATTGCAATATTAGTTACTTATATACACTTGCTCCTTACAGCTTGCGACTTTGACAGATACGTGATGCCCCTGGCGGATCTCAATGCCTGCATTTTGGATAGTGGCAGTAATTTATTAATAGGCGGCACAGCGCAACAATTGGCCTGGGATCCACGCGCCAAATTCCTGGTCATTAGCTTTAAGACAACCAATTGTATTGCCATATTTGAAACGACCATCGCCAATTGCCGTGTCAGTCTATCGCATCCATATTATTTGACTGGAAACACACCAGCTGAGTTTGCAAGCTTCATATGCTTTCAGCCTTTGAACATGCACAATGAGCTCTCCGTTTTGACTATAGCTTGGTCCTCTGGTCGCATAGAATACTTTCCATTACATTTAAACGAAAAGAAAACCCCACAATTTATCGATTAAGTTATGTTAAATTAAATTAAATGCCAAAATAATGTGTCATGTGTCGTTGCGAATCTTTGTCAGCTGTAAGTTTAAGAGAACTGCAAGCGCAACTTGGGGAAAACCTTGTTGGCATTCCATGTGAAGCTTACGTATGATTTTTACCCGACACGTAAAGTAACCATTGAAAAGTGCAACATGAATTATTGTATTATGTTTTTTTTTCTGAAAATATTTATATACATATATTGCACTATCTAAATCCAAAGGTAAATGTTTAAACTTTCAAAAAAAGTTTTGCTTTTATATGCACAGAGCGCGCTTAGACTTATGTGCATCTCATGCTGCATCTGCAATGGCAACTAGGAAAACTATAAAAGGTTTCCTAAGGTCCATGAACCCCCAACTAAGTCAACAGTGACCTTACAGGCAGTTTTTTTTTAACTTTTATTCTCCTTGCCGTTTTCAACTTTTATATTGTAAATCCATGTTCCTCGCCCTTATTTAGTGTTTCCTTATTGTAATATTTTTCACTTATAAGTTAATAATAATGATAGCTGTTATAGATAAGAACGGAGCACAATAGATGCATGGGCGTCGCAGTGCCGAAGGGCGTAGGCCCAGCCTCGTTCATACATTACATTTGATCGGATAAGGACTTCAACCTTTGTAGGAGATTATACAATGACTCTGCTGCAATCGAATTCTTTGCCAGAAATTGTGCGTATATGTTTCGTTCCGATAATATTTGCCTATTATTGGCTTGCTCTCTAACAATAAATTATTAAGAACTAAGCCTATTTGCAAATACTTTCCAGCTTTAGCTATTGTTAGCTAAAAACCCGTAAACTCGTTAAACGATTTGCACGTTTCGTTGAGCACTGTACGCCTCCAAGTAATCTGCGGCCGCCCTCTGCGACTATTGCCAATGTGGTTCCATTCGAGAACTGCACGTGCTATATTTCTGTTGCCTCTCCTGAGCGTGTACCGCATCCTCCAATATTTTCAGATCGATATGTCGCTTTTGATGCCCCGTTGCTTGGCAATCTCCCATAAGCACGCATTGGATATAGTTCTGGACCGGAACACTGCAACAGTGCGCCTCACAGGCATCGATTGACGAAACTCTAATTTTAAGTTTCGTTGACTTTCTGCAGCTCTACCTCCATACGTCGGATAGTGGCACGTTTGGCTCTTTGAAGACGATTATTAACGTGGTTGGAGGTGCCAGCATCTGGAGAGTGTACGCTGCTCAGGTATACAAATTCCTCTACGTTTTGAAGAGTACAGTCGTTTTTCAGATGCGAAATCGGATTGCTGGCATTGACTTGCATGGTCTTTGGATTATGAACAACGGAGACAGCAGCAATGGAGTTCAACATATTCTGCATTTCGTTGTGGTTTTAGGATAGTCGGCATAGGCTAGGTTGCTTAGTTTCCACTGCACCGATTGCCTGGCCAGCTCAGAAGCATCGGGAATCATATCTAGGGTGGAGACAGTGCACAACCTTGCTTAACGCCTGATATGGTTTGGAATGGCATGAAGCACTCTACCCGCACCAACCCGCCAGTTTGAGCACTTTTCTTGGGAAGCTTAATAAATTTTGGGTCTTTAAGTTCAGCTGGCAGCGTTTCGTCTTTCCATATGCGTCAAAAAAGAGTTAACAATACATCCGTGCGAATCGGCTTTCAACAATTCGATTGGAATACCGTCGGCCCCCGCCTGCGTGGATTCCGGTGTGAAGGACCGACTTGGTAGATGAATTTGGTTATCCTGGCAGCCAAATCAAAACAGGAACGGTGGCGCTTCAACAGCTGTGGCGTCTCGAGTCAACACAGCGAGTGTAGCTTTTCACAAATTGACCAATGTGCGGCGATCAAGTGAACTCTCGCTAAAAAGAAGACGATGCATCTCAAACCAGTGCTTCTGTTTGGGTCTGAGACGTGGATGACGACAAATTCAATGCAAACTTTTGCAAACAAATGTCTACGGATCGTTTGCCGCATTTCCTGGCCAAACACTGGCACAAACGAAAACTTGCTGATACTCCCTAGAAGTGCTCCGATCAACAGCGAAATTAAATGGAAGTCAAATGAAGACATTGCCAAGAGATATTTCCAATGGAATCCGCAGGGTAACCGGCGCCAAGGACGCTCTCGGCAGAACTAGGTAAGAACGGTGCTTGCAGAAAGTCAGGAGAGAGCATCGTGGAATGAATTGCGTCATGCTGCCCAAGATAGCAGGCGCTGGAAGGAGCTTGTGTCCGCCCTAGTCAAGTTAACTTCTTTATTGTATTATTTTGTAGTATAATTTGACCAGGAATTGATAATAAGCACTAGTTGAAAGTCGAAATATATCAATAAATTTCTGTCAGAGACATTTTTAACGAAATCTGAAGTGGGATAGGCTTCTCAGCAATGACTTAATAAACGTAACCAGACCAATGAAAACATTGGAAATATTCGAAAGTTATTCTAAAAGACTGGAAAGTTCGTTGCTCCAGATAGCTGGACATATTTTGCATATTTCTATGAAAAGTTAGACATTTTTCTATTGATAAAACCAGAAGTTTTTCTGGCGATGTCTCGCTATACGAAGCAGCAGGTCACTGGTCTCATACATAATCATTGCATTTAGCACAAATTTATAAAAAAAACTATTGGTGCGGAAAGTGGAATTAGATTCACATGATTAGGAAAAGCTCTATCTTTTGAGAAAAATTGTGCATCGGTTGATCAAGTAAGCTATCTATAGCTTTTAGTTATTGAGATCTAGATTTGCATTGAGACGGGTATGATTGATTTGCCAACCGAGATTATGGTGTGTTTTAGTATAATGAACTCTTAGTCTTCCAAGCCTACTGCTTGTCGTCACATAAACTGGAAAAATCTAGTATTTCCTTAATTAAGCATAAAACGAAAGATCACTTCCAAGGAGTTGATAGCTTTTTATACTTGAGTCTTTTGATATGCAATAACAACAGAACGGATTGTATCCGCTTATAAAACATACTACTATTCAGTTCAAGACTGCTATCGAGGGCATGCAAACTAAGAATTAATGATTCCATCATAAGGTCAATAGTCTCATTTGAAGCAGAAGTTTGGAGCATGACGGCAGCCGACGAAGAATCCTTAAGAATCTTTGAGATAAGAATGCTGCGAATAAGGTTTAGGCCAAAGTTAAATGATCGAGGTGATCACATTCCAAAGAACAATAACGAGTTGCTGAGCTTAAACCAAGGAGAAGATGTAGTTAAATTCTTTAGATTCCAGAGGCTAAGTTGGGTGGGTCATGTCCTACGGATGGACCAGGAGAGAGCACGAAAGCTTGTGCTGGCAAGCACACCACTCTCCACAAGCAGCAGAGGTCGACCAAGTATGCGCTTGAAGCTGGAAGTAAGGCACTGACTCGACCTTGCTAACAAGCGAGACGAATGGAGAAGAATTGTTGAGAAAGCCAAAACCCAACCCGGGTTGTAGAGCTGAATGATGATGATGAAGGCGAAATTTCAACAGTTTTCAAGTCTCTTCTTATTGAGGGAAAAATATATACCTGCAGTGTATAGTGGCGACAAGAGATACGAAGCGACAAAGAGATTAGCACAAGCAGTGAGTTGTGATAGGTGATAACAACTTCTTTTGGCATGGCTTGTGCTCGCTCCCATTCATCTCATCATCGCTTCGAATTTATATGCAAGCTTTGCTGCGAGGGTTCATTATTGAACAGTGGCTCAAGCAATTGAAACTGCTCTTCATTTAGAATATTTAAATACTCTTTAAGACAAGATCTCTAACGCTAAATTGAAGATGCTGTAGATGAACCTTCCGACATGAAGTATGGCTTGACACGAGTTATCTTGTGTATACTTTGTGAACGCACAAAAGATATTTTCGCTCGCGGGCTCCATAGTTGAAGTAATTTATGAAGATGTAAAATAGGTTAGATAGGGCCGGCAGGCAGCCAGGGAAGGGCATCTCATATAGATCAGAGAGACCAGAATGTGTCGGCTATGAGTCGTGTTCATAGATGAGTTAGACAGCCACTAAGCGTGTGGGTTTCGCAAAAGCTAACAGTCTCTGATGTGGCCTTTGAGCTGCCTCTGCAAGCGAGAGGGCGTGCAGAGAGCAGTCCAGTTGCATAAGCAGTGTACCAGGGTTGCATTGACTGCTGCTTCCCTGCACTTTCTGCATTCGTCGCTGTCGGTGTTGCCCAGCCTTTTGGCATTTACAAAATTTGAACAATTTTTATGCACATTTATATACAGAAACAGGTATTAAATATTTTTGTTATCCCATATGAACACTATGTATTCCATTTAAATTTTAATAATGGAATTTTATTTGTTGCCGCAGATTTTTCTGTACACAAAATGAATATACAATATATATGGCCATCTCATTCGCACGCCAAAAAGTTGACATAAAAATTAATTGATTACATTTATTGTTTCAAGATAGTATCTCATGGTATATATATATGTATGTATATGTATATGGATGTATATATAACAGAATATATAGAAAAACATCAAACATAATAATATGTAATTGAAAAATCTATGCCTTTTGTAGGTATAGTAGGTCCCAACGCACGGGAATCACACTTGGGGAGAGAAATACATGCACATATACAAATAGTTTAGGTTAAATACACACTAGTTAAAATAAAATACAAATATAATATATATATATATGCATATAAATATGGTGCTTGTAAATAGGAATAACATGTAACAATTCGCGAAAAAAAAAACAATATAAATATGGTTGGTTTTGTTCCCTAAATATTTCCAAAAAAGTAGCCCAAGGCTGTGGCGGCTCTAACGCGTACAAAATGATTTTCATCCTTAAGCAGCACGGCCAGCTTATTGCCCACAGACTCGGACTGTACCGTACGTTCCGCCAAAAAGTTGTGCAATATGCCTAAGCAGAGTTAAATTATATAAAATCATATTTGCATAGATCATTTCCAAAGGCAATAGTTACCTATGACAATGGCGGCACTGCCGCGCACTTCGGGCCAATGACTGCGTAGCTTTGGTATACATGAATCTATAAAATCCTGCGTATGCTCAGTGAGCTCCAGTGCCTGTAAAATGGTTCAACAAGTCAGTATTTAGTTGCACATGGTTTAGCCTAACTTTAGCTGTACATACTATGAGCTTAACAAATTCCACAATAAAGGTTGCATAGTTAATCTTCTCATGATCCAGCAGCTGGCGTTGTGCCAATTCGTTGACTTTTTCCGCATGTAAAAGCTTGCAAACGCGGCGCAGTGTGCCCTTGCAGGCCTGTTTGTGCAAAATATATAAAATTTAAGTATTTAATAAACATTTATTGCATTTGGCAAAAACAATACGCACCCTTGCAATGGACGGCTCCGACTCGCTTAGATGCAGCAACAGTGGAAACAGATTGGCAAACAGCTGCTCACGCAATGCCTCAATAGATGAGGTGGGTGAGCTCTCACCATTGTGCAGCGACATTTTGGATTCACACAAATCACCAAATAGTATAATCGCTGCCTCACGTATCTCCAGCGAGTAGCTGCCAAAGAAGGGGCGTATGCGTATGGCCAGCGAGACATGGAATGATTCAACGCGATCGCTGGGCAATGCTTGCAGCACGCGTGACAAACCACGCATGCTCTCCAGCGGTATGTTTATGAGGCAATCGATGACCGTATCATCAATGCCCTTAAGCAGCGCTGTAATAGCTGTTTCCGTGTATTTAAGCAGATCGTATTCGCTTAGCTGACCCACATAGCCCATGCCCTGCACGCTTAGGCCACGCACCACAGCATTGGGATCGCTTAGCGCTGAGCTTAGATGCAGCATAATGGTGGTGGCCAAATCACCGCAGGGCTTGAGCGGCACTAGACGTGAGAAAAGCCCAACGGCAGCCACACGCTGCCCATCATAAGGTGATGCTACATATTTGCTCAGCACATTAACCACTTGCTTCATATTGGCTGAGCTCATTTGCAGCTGATTGACCAGTCCAATGGCCATGGGCGTGAGCAGTTCTATATAATTGTGCAAATCCGCACTAACCGCCAGCTGTGTATTAACCGTCAAGACCGTGGCAATTTGTTCCATCTCCAGATTGTTGAGAAAGGCTTGAAATGTTTCCAAAACTATTTGACAGGGATTTAGTTTGACAACCACATCCTTGTTGGCAGCAAAACTAAACTTGTTTTTGCTACTCAATGTAGCATTAGCAGTGCTACTGCCCGTAGGCGATAGATTACGTGGTCCCGTGTGTAAAGGCGCCGCCAGATTGGTATAGGTAGAAAGTGAAGTTAGTAGCATGGTAAAAAGTTCGGGAAACTTGCGTTCCAATTCCTGTAGGCGCAAATATATAGAAATAATTAGAAGAGAAAAACACACACACAGACACACTTTGAAGACCTACCCCGCGTATGTCTTTACAAGGCAGCATCTCGTGCAGCGCGCAAAATATGGCAAACGGCACGCAGGACACTTTCTGACGCTCTGCTGTTGTTTCCTGCGGCTCATAGATGCACGACGAGTTAAGTATTTGTAGAAAATTCTCGAGTATTATGCCCGTTAGCTCAGCATCATTGCACAGCAAATGCCAATACTCTATTAAATGATCATCGTAGGGCAAACTTTGGTTTAACATTTCGGCGCAAACTAGCTTGGGATGATGCTTGGTTAGAGCAACCAAAGCCTTGAGCACGCCCGACTTTGCGCGATTCACTTCGCAAAGCTGCAATGCCAACAGACTGTCCTTAACCAGATCGGGTACAGCATAAAATAGTTCGGAGCCTTTTTGCTGTATAAAGAATTTAAGCACCACACTGGCGCCTATGGTAGAGCTCTGCTCCGGATCCTGCAGCGAATGCAGCAAAGTTTTGCTGTAAATATGCAACAAAAACAGAAAATATACAGACATTGAGCAGCAGCCGCGGCAGTTCTGCTTACTTACCAGAATTGTAAATATTGAAAACTGGAAATACGTTGAGCAATGATCTTGGCAATGTCGCCAGCAAGATTATAGATTTGCTTGGGCACATCGGTTATAATTTGCTCTTTAATCGACTCAATTTCCTTCACCCAATCCGCATTGCTGTTGGCTATTGTCAATGTCTCGTAGATGCATGAGATTTCCAAGGTTTTTTGCAATATATCCACCGATACCTGGCGCACCGTACCATTCGAGTCAATGCAGCGTGGCACAATTTTGCCCAGCATTTGGCCAGTCTCGTTGAACTTTGATGGTGCCTCACAGCCAATCTTCATGGATTTGATGTATACATCTAGCGTATTATTGAACACATGGCTGGCGCATATGCGTACTTCCGAGTTCTTGTCACGTGTCCAGCACTCCAGTATGCCAATGATTAAGTCAAGCGTGGCCGGTGATGGATCCATTTCGACAATGACACGCACCAGCGCATTCAGCTCGGGCAATGATTCATTCAAATGTTTGGCCAAAAAGCTATTACGTTCATCCTCCTCCTGTGAATCAAATTTCATTTTCAATTTTTGCGCGCAGCTAAAAAAATTCTTGCAGGCTATTTCGAATATGACAGCATCGTCGACAGTCTCGCCCACCTCCATGCCGCCTGGAAATGTTTAAATCATTAATGAATGCGCAAAAATTGCTGCTACATACACCGCCTACCTATGCGTATGAAATCCGTGCAGAGCTTGAGTATGGTGGGCAGCAGCGGTAGATCATCGAATGGCGCCTCCATGGGTATGCTTATGACCGTTTCCATAATGGGCCTGCGGTATTTTAATGTAAACGTCAGCTCCTCTTTGGTAACAATTATTTGATTGCATATGCTGAGCAGCGTCTTTAATATGGCCGACATAATTGTCTGATCCTTATGGCTACTCAGCTGCAGTATGAGAAAATTTAATATGGTATCGTCGAGATTCTGCAGTGATTGCAGCGGATCTGCCTCGTCCATGATGCGTCCAAATGATTTGACCACCAACAGATTGGTTTTATAATTCTCCAACTCCTTGTGCGTATCTTTGATAAAATGCAAATTGCTAAAGAAACCCGTCGAGTGCTTGCGCTCTCCAATGTGCGCCAACTCATCCAATTTCTTTACAAGATGCGGCAAATGCATGCGCGATATATAACCCAATGACATGGCACAAGGCTCTATGCGACGCTCGTAGTCCGCATGCTTAATATGCTTTTCGAGCTTCTCCTGCTTGGCCACGGTTACAATCAAATCGATCTTGGTATGTATGGTGGGCACATCTGTGACATGGCATAGCGTTAGTGCCACAGCCTGCAGCAGCATGCCGCGTTCAGCACTCAATTCCGGTATGTGCCACTCGGAATGTGGCAACTGCATGGGATACATGTACATTTGATCGGCCAGCTTATTGACAAGACGTTGTGCAAAGTGCTCATCACGTGTGGTAAGGAACTCATTTGTTTCGTTGATGAACTGATGGAACTGCTGAAAATACGATGACTCCTTGTTTATGTGCAACAGCAAATCGGATATGCGTCGCGACCAGAGCTCGTCCAGTGCAGGATTTAGATGCGGATAATAATACTTGAGAAATGACAGTATATTGGAAGCGCGCTTGATGCAATGATGATTGCCCAGCAGTGCCAGGCAGCGCGCATAGATTGTCTCGGCGCCGGGCACCACAACTTTGCCACGCCTAATGCTGCTGCTGCCACCTGGCTTGTCGGATTTATCCTCAACGGCCGTAGCTGCTGCGGCTGCATCAGCAACTGCACTATATTCCTCATCACTGGCCACATCAAATTCAATATGCGGTGACTTGGCAAACAAACTAGTCAAACACTTGGCCAGATTGCCACATATGTCCGTATAGTCCAGTAGCACAAAGTAATTGAGCAGCTCACGCTTAAGCAGCTCATCCAGTGTGCCAACTGTGGATGCCAGCATGTAGAGCATATTCTCACAGCTAAGCACAAAGTTGGCGTGCTCCTCTAGCGTACCATGCTCCTGATTAACCTTGCTGTATTTGCAGCTGTAGCGCACAATGAACCAGACGAACTCCTTGTCGCGTATGAGCGCTTTCTGCGCCAACGCCACAATGGTCTTGAGCAGCGTCATCTTCATTTTAACAGTGCGCTCGACCAGTATCATCTGTTTCAAGCATTCAATAAAAGCGCCCAGCTTAATCTCAATTTGTGCGCAAGATGTATTGAGCAAGTGCGTCAATATAAGCAGCGATTTAATGCGCTCTCGTTCGCTGTTGTTGCGCAGATGTATGAGCAATGTTTCCATAATCTTGCCGGGATAGACGCCGGCCAGCAGATGAAAGCAGCGCAACACCTCGTAGTGACCCTTTACAGTCTGCGGCTTCTCGTAGTCGGGATACACACAAACCAGATCAAACAGATGGCTAACCAGCACATCTATAACCGTATCAAGCACTTCGCTGTGCAGCGCTATATTGGTCTTCAGCACGGAGGACAGAAATTGTGTAATCGCATTGCGTTCAATGCTGCGTCTATAGAGCGCCAATACCTGCGGCACCAAACGTGGCGCCTGATCTTGTATGCGATCTACGGGCAACAAAGGATACATGCTGGACAGTGCCTGCAATATCTCTACGCTAACTTTGGGTTCACGCGTATGCAGCCATTGATTGAAAAGAACATCATAGGCGACGGATATTTCGGTGGCACAATCTGCTGCAGGCTGTGGCGGTGTGCTCGTTGTGTGCGCGGCAGCCTTTGCCTCCGACTGCTCCATGTCGCCATTGGGTGTGACCACAGTACTCGAGTGTTCCAGCAGCGCTTCGCTAAAGTGTCCAATAGCAAAGGCATGCGCCTGCTTGACATGATCTTGTTTAATGCCACCCAAATGTGGCACAATACGTGCAAGTATGCACTTAATGTGCGGCACAACGCCGCTATTGTTGGCCATTGCCAGCGTGCCCAAGCACTGCATGAGCATAAAATGAGGTGCGCTCTTATCGTTGATATGCGCCTGCAGCGACTCCATTACCAGCGTACAATCTCTGCTGCGTCCAATGCCCACCAATATATTTAATGCATGATTCTGTATAAGCGGCAAATGATCACCGGAACGTGTCAGATCCTCCAAAGCCAATGCAATTAATTTTTTGTTAGCATCTGTGGGCAGCGTTACAGTATCCGAGCAGACAACGCGCCTTATGGAGCTGCAATTATAAATACTTTTAGTTAAAGAAGGCACAACATTTCGGAAACATGATCTTTACGTACTCCAGCAATATGGAAATAGTTTGGTCATTCAATTTGGCATGCTTTTCGCGGTACTCAGTCAATATTTGTGTAGCGAGTACAGGATGTGTTTCTACAATCTTGACAATGGCATTTTGCATGGCATGGCGCACTTGCTCATCCTTGTCGCTGAGTCCATCAAAGATATTGATGAGCACGCCTGCAAATAGAAAAATTTCATGTGAGTATTTAACACTAAATGATCGATACAATAACTCTAGAAAAATATCAATATCATCAGCTTATTCTAGAAATGTAAGGAAATTATGGACAAAACGCAGTTTGCTTATGGGAATACCAGAAGATCGCTTCAGCCTCCAAAGCTTAGTACAAAATTGTAAAGAAATATGTCTTTCTCTGTTTGATCGATTATGAAAAAGCTTTTGAATGTTTACAACATGATAAGCTCATAGAAATCTTAGAATACGTGGGCCTGAACAACAAAGATATAAGACTGATAAGAAATTGAGACTGCCACCAAACTGCTGATAGTATAAATGATCTTCGATTTCTTCTTGAAAAAGTTAATCAGCAGACTAGCGATTTTGGCTTATCCATAAACATCGAAAGAAACAAATTCAAGATCATCAGTAAAAAACGATTAGCCAAAATCGATGCTACCACCAAAATTGGAACGAGTACCCAAGTTTCAATATCTTGATTGCTGGCTGAAAGAGAGTGTACATCAGATCAAGAAATTAAAGGCCGCTTAGAGATGGCTTGAAGCTGCTTCTTCAAGCATCAATCAGCATCAACTTACCCAACATTCTACTCTATGGGTTGGAATTGGATTGGAAACTTGGACTTTCAAAATCTTAAGATTGCATAGAATTGAAGCTTTTGAAATGTGTTGCTACAGACGCATTCTGAAGATTCCTTGGATTGACAAAATGTCAAATGAAGATGTGCTAAGAACATTGGGTAAAGACAGACAACTGTTAAAAACCGTGAGAACACAAAAAAAAATCGAAGTACTTTGGTCACATCCTCCGAGCCGATATGAATTACTACAATTGATTGTGCAAGATGACAAAGATATAATCGGTAGATCAGTTATATCCATGAAAGAAGCTTTTGTGAAAATAGAAAAGGAAGCAAAAGAGGCTGGATTGTCAATAAATGAATCCAAAACAAAAATCCTTTTAGCTGGAAATTCGCACTGGTTTGGACAAAATATAACCGTTGACGATTATAACTTTGAAGTTGTTGATCAGCTTAAATATCTTGGGTCATACATAAATGCTACTAACGACTGTCTTAATGATATCAGAGAAAGAATTAAAGCTGCGAACTCCACTTTCAGCTCGCTCTCAACTCACTTGAAGTCGCGTCTTATTAACAGGAATCTTAAGATCCGACTATATAAAACAATGATCCGACCTATATTAACATACGTATGCGAGGCATGAAGGCTGAGAAAGTCGGATGGGTATCTGCTGGAAAGAACAGAACGGAAGTTTCTGCGAAGAATTTTGGGGTCGATGACTCTAACTACCGTATTCGTACCAACGAAGAACTGCAGGAGATATTCAACGATGCAAATTTATCCGCCTATATCAAGTCGCAAAGGCTAAGATGGGCTGGCCATGTCGCGAGAACACGCAACCCGATTCTTAAGAGAAGGATGGAAGAAGAGTAGTTGGGCGACCGCGATCACGTTGGATAAATGGAGTTGAAGCAGATTTACAGAAACTAAACGTCGAAAATTGGGAAGAAGCGGCGAAGGATAGAGACTATTGGAGAGAAATTGTTCGAAAGGCCAAAGCTGAACTGTAGCTGTAGCGCCAAGGATGATGATGATGATTGTGCAAGATAGAATCGAAGGCAAACGTCGGAACAAATGTCTCTCGGCTGAGATATATCCAACACTAGACTGAGCTAAAAACGCTTGTAGAGTTGATACTGCTAGAGATAGAGGAAACTTTAAAGACATTTTTTATATTTTGTAATTTTTTGTGATTGTACAGCATGGAATTTGTGAATAAACAATTAGAGAAGAAGAAAAAGTGCACGGAAGCTAATAGAACTCAAAGTGTATTGCGGCAATTCTTGGGCTTACACATTCTGCAGAATAATATTGCTGTTAATATAGTAAAAATAACAAAGTACCTTATTTATGATATATTTATTTATTATTTTTTGAGCAAAACCTAGAGCAATACAACTTAAAGATTTCAATTAAAGGGTAATTTTTTAGCAATCTACTTTTTGGCAACACGATTTTAAATATACGAAATTAGTTGAATTTGGTATTTTCACTAAGATATCGGCATTGGGCCGTATACGTAGGACTGATCTCATCTTAGATTCCGCATTGCTTAATTGCTTTAGTTCTCAAGCACTGCATCAAATTTGAATAAAAATCGCTTCTCTTTCACCGTGGTACCCATGGCACCAAATAGTTTTTAAATTATTTGTTTACACTTTTTCAAGAAGATATATAACAGGTAGGCCGGGGGCCTACCATAGTAAAAAAAAATAACTAATTACTTTCTTTTAAAAAATCACCAGTTTCTTTCAATTTTAATTTATGAATAAGCTGATTTGACAATACGAAAATGTTTTCAAAAACTGCATAAATCTTTTGTAATGTTAAGATTTCAAATAGCCCAAGAAGCGATTTTGTTGAATTTTGTGGATTTATCGCTGCATAAAAAAGTAGCATGCATAACGTGCGAATGTTCAATCTTAAGTAGTTTCTTTTTTTTTAATTTATTTTTAAAGACTATTTATTGAGATGAGTCCCGAATGCGCTTTCTTGAACTTGCTAGAAAATACACATAGATTTGCTTATACCTCAGCCGCTATCCTGAAGCAATGATAAATGAAAGCTATTTAAATTTTAACCGTGAAATATTTTTAAATATCTATTAATCTTTATCTTAACGATAGAGGAAATATAAAGATTTCTTACCCGAAAAAAAAAATTTACTGTCGTACATTATTATAATCGAATCCCAATCAAGGCAAGAGGCATGACCATTTTAACGTTTCTCTTAAAAATGCTTTTCTACATTTTTCCATTGCACTATTTCGGCAAAACCCCCTTGCCACATTCCTCACCTACCCCGCCACGCTAAATGGAGGGCTCAACATAGAACCAAACGCGGTTCGTCGCTTTTCTGCGTACAGCAACAACAACATCAGCTTAGAATGATGCCAAAATGAAGACTATATCGTCCAGCCTTTCCAAAATTATCAAATCTACTTGTGATTTTACAATAACACCAAAAACAATGTGATAGACGCCACTCCCAGAAGTCGTCAGTTGGCAGCCCCCAGCACTGGTATGTCGCAACTGACCAATTACCATATCGATCCAAAAGCCAAAGGATTACAGAAACCAATACAAGAGAATTAAACACATAAACGACTCCCCAAACTCCATGACAACCATAGGCATTTCAAAAAAACGGACACGAATTGAACAATGGAACATTAGAACACTTGGAAGATCTAAGGCGAGCTGAAACAGATCCATCTTTCAAGAACTGACCCAGCCGAACACAACATGGAACAGAGCTAAACAGACGACGCAAAAACAGGGTTCGATGGAAGGTTCTAGTAGAGGCACTAAGTTCCCAAGCGGGAAGCGCGACCTCGAAATCGAAAGGTCGGCCGGGGGGGTTGATTCGCCAACCAGCAGCACTGGTGCATTTGTCTAGCACCAGCCTTTTTGCCACCGTGCGGGGAATACGTCTATAATCTCTAGCTCCCAATTCTCTACGAACAACGATTAATAGAGATATTTCCTCCGCCTCTGCAGGGAATACATTTTAAAATATAAAATAATAAATAGACGCTATATGCTACCGTGCGGGGAATACGTCTATAAACTCTAGCTCCCAATTCTCTTCGAACAACGATTAATAGAGATATCTCCTCCGCCTTTGCAGGGAATACATTTTAAAATATAAAATAATAATTAGACGCTATACGCTACCGTGCGGGCAATACGTCTATAAACTCTAGCTCCCAATTCTCTTCGAACAACGATTCCGCCTCTGCAGGGAACATATTTTAAAATATAAAAAAAGTAGACGCTATATGCTACCGTGCGGGGAATACGTCTATAATCTCTAGCTCCCAATTCTCTTCGAACAACGATTAATAGAGACATCTCCTCCGCCTTTGCAGGGAATACATTTTATAATATAAAATAATAAATAGACGCTTTTTGCCACCGTGCGGGGAATACGTCTCTAAAACCCTAGCTCCCAATTCTCTTCGAACAACGATTAATAGAGATATCTCCTCCGCCTTTGCCGGGAATACATTTTAAAATATACAAAAATAAGTAGACGCTATATGCTACCGTGCGGGGAATACGTCTATAAACTCTAGCTCCCAATTCTCTTCGAACAACGATTAATAGAGACATCTCCTCCGCCTTTGCAGGGAATACATTTTATAATATAAAATAATAAATAGACGCATTTTGCTACCCTGCGGGGAATACTTCTATAAACTATAGCTCCCAATTCTCTTCGAACAACGATTAATAGCGATATCTCCTCCGCCTTTGCCGGGAATACATTTTAAAATATAAAAAAATAAGTAGACGCTATATGCTACCGTGCGGGGAATACGTCTATAATCTCTAGCTCCCAATTCTCTTCGAACAACGATTAATAGAGATATCTCCTCCGCCTTTGCAGGGAATACATTTTATAATATAAAATAATAAATAGACGCTTTTTGCCACCGTGCGGGGAATACGTCTCTAAAACCCTAGCTCCCACATCTCTTCGAACAACGATTAATAGAGATATCTCCTCCGCCTTTGCCGGGAATACATTTTAAAATATAAAAAAATAAGTAGACGCTATATGCTACCGTGCGGGCAATACGTCTATAAACTCTAGCTCCCAATTCTCTTCGAACAACGATTAATAGCGATATCTCCCCCGCCTTTGCAGGGAATACATTTTTATATACAAAATCTAACCAGCAAGACCCTTTGCGCTTCCAAGCGATACGTTTTCGCTTAAGGAAATTACTCCTTTATTGCTCTACTTACTCCATCCCTTGAATTTTGCTAAACCGTACGAGTTGAACATATGTTCGGTCTCTACTATAACATAAGCTATAAATATCGAATTTTTAATTTTCCATAAATTATACAGAGCTTTTGTTTCGTGGCGCTAGCCTTCAAGCACAACACGGAATTTACATTACTTTCCGAAAGCTTCGACAGAGTCGGTAGCAGGGAGTGAGTGCTAAGTGTGCCAAAGAAATGGATTGTCATGCACTGCTTATATGATAATTGGATTTAATGGACGATATATGTACATAAAGTGCGTTGCCTATTGAGGCCAAAAGCAGCAAGTGATGCTTAGCCAAGCGCAACTGACACGCCCACTTGCCAATTTAATACCCAACAATTGGCAACACTATGCGTATACATAATATGCTTCCATATCGCAGATAAAGCTGGACATCGAGCAAGCAGCTATATAAATGTCTGCTTGTATATGCGTGCTTAATTGGTCAACCATGGGAATAGGGAGCCCCACGTACATACATTGGATACATCCCTGCTAGTTAGACAGCACAGACAGCCCAATGCTGTCGGGAATCTTTGGGTAAACATGTTTCCATATATATGAGGCGCGCAACAATACATAAAATATATAGAAAATATCAACAGGTCAGGTCATAGGAAAGTGCGACCCGGCAGCCTACTAAGGTGAGCTGCCAGCTCCTTTATGTAACTATAAATAGCTGCTCCGCAAACAATAGCTTTTATGCTGGGCTCAAATATGCATATAGGGTGCCCAGACGGATGCGTGCGAACCATTGGCAGGGAATCGCAGCTGGCAAGCTATGTCTGTGGCCGAGCGTAGAGAGAAAACGAAACATTTTCAGTGAATTCGTTTTCCAAAAAACGAAAATTTGATGCATCAAACGAGTGAAATTGGTAAGTAAATAATTATCCGTACTCCTTCTAGGAGTTCTTCTTCCTTAAGTTGTCAACATAGGACTTCCAACTGTTCCTATCTCTAGCAATTGCTCGGGATAAACACTTAGTTGTTTGGGGTCGAGCTCGTCCCCTGCGAAAACCACTGCAGCGCGGCGTGCGGTATCTTATCATAGGCTTTTCGCAATGTATGTCCTAGCCAGCCATATTTTCTTTTAAGGATTTCGTCGTTGGAATTTTTGTATGTAGTGAATGATTTATTAAGAGAAGTTATGGAAGTTGTTGAGAAAGTGTAAAAAGTTGTATTAAAATCGAATGCGCAGGACTTTGGGAACTTTCTGCACTAAATCGCTTAAACACCCAAGACTTCTTTTTATTCAGAGAACAAGTTCTTGAGAAAGTGTGAAAAGTTGTATTAAAATCGTATGAGCAGGACTTTGGGAACTTTCTGCACTCAGTCGCTTAAACACCAAAGACTTCTTTTTATTAATAGAGCAATCAATGGAAGTTCTTCAGAAAGTGTGAAAAATTGTATTAAAATCGTATGTGCAGGACTTTGGGAACTTTCTGCACTCAGTCGCTTAAATACCAAAGACTTATTTTTATTAAGAGAACAATCAATGGAAGTTCTTGAGAAAGTGTAAAAAGTATTAAAATCGTATGAGCAGGACTTTGGGAACTTTCTGCACTAAATCGCTTAAACACCCAAGACTTCTTTTTATTAATAGAGCAATCAATGGAAGTTCTTCAGAAAGTGTGAAAAATTGTATTAAAATCGTATGTGCAGGACTTTGGGAACTTTCTGCACTCAGTCGCTTAAATACCAAAGACTTATTTTTATTAAGAGAACAATCAATGGAAGTTCTTGAGAAAGTGTAAAAAGTATTAAAATCGTATGAGCAGGACTTTGGGAACTTTCTGCACTAAATCGCTTAAACACCCAAGACTTCTTTTTATTAATAGAGCAATCAATGGAAGTTCTTCAGAAAGTGTGAAAAATTGTATTAAAATCGTATGTGCAGGACTTTGGGAACTTTCTGCACTCAGTCGCTTAAATACCAAAGACTTCTTTTTATTAAGAGAACAATCAATGGAAGTTCTTGAGAAAGCGTGAAAAGTTGTATTAAAATCGAATGCGCAGGATATTGGGAACTTTCTGCAATAAATACTTTTTGGGATTGTTTCAACTTGCTATAAATTCTTTGTAAAGAAAGCAAAGTTAATCAAACTGTTACTTTCAAGTATTGTTTAAATTCAGATACATTGTTTGAAAATATATCGAAACTTTTTATTATCGATTTATTTTAAAAATAATTATGTATTAAATCGCTGGAAGCTAAACAATAGATATAGTCAATCGATTTGGTTCAAATTCAACGCAATTATTGAAAGTAGTAAAATACTTTTATAGGCGCAATTAACTCAGATTAAAAAAGTAAATAAAATAATATTTTTTTTTGTGCTAATAAGACTTTTTCGAAAGCTTCTTAATCTGAAGATCGTTACTTCGATTCCATGCTGCAACAAATAGTAGCTATTTACCTAGTAAAATCTCTATTAATTAAAAACAACGCTGTTCGAAATCGGTTATAAATTGTACGCCACCCCTGTTCTCTTTGAAGAGCTACTATAATAGAGATATCTTCATGATCCGCCTTTGGTGCGTGAATAAATTTATTTTAATTTATCAAAAGGAATTTTTAAGAAAGTGCAAAAGGTTATATTAAAGTCGTTGAGTTGAATTTTGGCTACTACCTGCAAATCGCTCAAGCACTTAAGACATTTGAGATTGTCTCATATCTTGCTATGACATCTTTCTACATAAACCAAACTTAGTACAACTTTTAACTTCAACTACAGATTACATTTGGACTCATCTTTCTAAGTAACCTTGTTGTTCAAGATATCGTGAAATATCAAGTGAAATAAAACTTATTTTGTGTTTAATCGGTTTTAAATAAGCTACAAATATCATATATTATTGGAAATACCAAAAAACTTTCAAAGTATTAAATTTTAATTATTGATAAAATTTAGGCATATTATTTGGAAATATTACAACATTTTTAAGTATCGAATTTGCACACGATATCTTAAAAATAGAACTAATTTTGTGCTGAAATTAATTTCAACCGATTTTGAACAAATTTCAAGCAGGCACATTACCTGAAAACTTTATGAAACCCTAAGTATCGAATTTGCTTACGATTTCTCAACAAATCAAGTGGAATAAAATGTTTTTTGAGTGATTTGCACTATGGGAGCTACTTATATGATATAGTTAACCGATTTTAAACAAATTCCAAGCTTTATTCAAATTTAATTTCTTGCATAAATTTAGACACATTACCTGAAAACATTATGAAACCCTAAGTATCGAATTCGCTTACGATTTCTCAACAAATCAAGTGAAATAAAACTAGTTTTTTGAGTGAGCTACTTATATGATATCGTCAACCGATTTTGAAGAAATTCAAGAAGTTATTGCAAATACTAAAAGTATTTGAAGTCTTTAATTTCAAATACTGCTTACATTTAGAAACAATGCCCGGAAACATTTTAAAACTTTTACCTCTTGAATTTACATACAATAACTCAAAAATTAAGTGAAATAATACTAATTTTCTGTCAGAAAATCGGTTTTTGGTAACTAGATATATAATATACAGATTTTCATCAAATTGTGCCCAGTGCTGATTAATAATTACACCTTGAAAAAACAACAAAGTACAAGAATTTTTACACAAAAAAGCATTTTTTTTAACAATTTGCTGTATATAGAAAAAGTTCACGAATTGCTACAATCGAATTGCTCCAATATATGAGTTTATAATGCAGTTAAGCTGAAAGCAATTGTCACTTTTTCGCCACTAAGTCACCACTAAAAATAGTGAAAAAAATGTTAGGATCCTCTGCTTTGTTTGCTTGATCAAAATTATTGAAAACCAAAAATTTGAAGATTTTTGACTTGCAACTTGGAGAGACTATTTAGAAAGGAATGTGAGTGTGTGGTAAATAACTAGAGAAAAGTCGTTGGTAAATGGTACTGTGCTGGTAAATAAGTAGACGACAAGTGGAAATTAGAATGAACGTGTATTGTTAGTTTAAAAGATTTGTATACTACGCGCTGCTCGGAAATATTTCAAGAGTACAGGAAAAGTACATACATTCTATATGACAAATTACTGGTATACAATGTCTAGAACTAAAAGATTTTTTGCTAGGTAAAATATACGATCTTACTCGTAGAACTAAGTTTGTTATTTTTAAGTAGAAATTATTTATTTATTTATTATTAATATTTGGGTACAACTAAGTCCAGTTGACCTTAAGATTAAACAAGTTAAAAATTAAGAAATCGTTATCATTTAATTAACGAGGAAAAGTAAGATAAAACTATTCCGTATTCCTAGCCTGATGGGTGAATTTTTTTTCAATATCTTTTAATATCTAAAAAATGCAAATGTTATCTATGCAATCTATCTCTTCTAAAAAAGTAATTTTTTCTTTAGCACATTTACCTAAAGATTTTTTTTTTCGGGGCACACGGATTTATATTTAAGATAGTCAAACATGGGTAGAAAGAAGTTGAATTTGACAGACGAAACAAGAAAAGAACGTTATCGTTTGTAGGTTTCAAATCGCATAAAAAGTAATACGAATTAAACAAAAGTCGCATATTATATTAAAAAAAAAATTGTATGATTTTACATGAAGAGGGTTAGCGAGCGAAGTGAGCAGGGGTTAGAGCCCCCAAGTATTTTATATATTTATTATGGTATTTATTTTTTACGTAAAATAATATGTTCATGTAAAATAAAAAGTTTATATTTTTTTGACTGTGCTGTGCTCGCTATAAGGACGGAGCATGCAGTTAGAGATATGGATAGAGATATGCATTCTGATGAGGGTTCATTTAAGATTTAAATTGATTGATTGGCTCAAAAAAAAATCGAAATAGTTTCGCTAAGTTGGGCTTATCTCTATAAATGTATGTTTGAAGATATTAGAGAACTCTAGTTTATAGCCGAACTCCAACGACGGTGTCTTTAATGTGTGTATCTATTTGCTAGCTATATGAGTGCTAGGCATATGCACTAGTGCTGCTGCTAGGTGAAATTGAACCAGCGAACTTTTGTAATTTTCAAACAAACTTATATCGTAAATATAATTAAACATGAAATGTTTCAGAAATATAATTAGCAGTTTTGCTTGTTGAAAAACGATGCCGAAAACTCTATTATTTTTATTCTTTAAGTAAATCTAAATATTTTTAACTCAAAAAGAAAAAAGCTTAATATCAGAGTCTTTTGTTATTGCAACTAAAGCAAAACCACAAATAATTTTAAAAAGTAATGGAATTTAAAGTTCGTCGATGATAGGGGAAGAACCCTGTACAGATGTTGTTGTTTATGTTATCCTTTTGTCATGCGGACACAAAGTGCTTATTGATGTTGTCAAGGGAGCGTAAATGCGTGCTGCTCGCAGAGACACAGCTACGGCACAGTCAGCTCTGCAATTATTCGCACACTTGGAAGTTTTTATGGGCTGCTTGTGTGCTGATACAAGAATATGTTTTCTTTTTTGTACAACTTATTTGCTGCAAAACGTGCTAACTTATTGCAAATTTAAAAAAAAATTAAATTTAATTTTTGCAGCAGTCTTCTGTCTACAATTCTGCAAAAAAATCTTCCTTCACATATAAACCTTTAAATTTCAGAATTTGCTGCATTTATATTACTCAAATTGACTTTAACTTTTTTTTAAGAACTTTTTCTGAAGCCAATTAGTTTGAATCAAACAATAAATAATTTAAAGTTATATCTTGATATTGCTAAATAAGCACATTCTACATTTTATTCTATTCAAGTTTGATTGTATCATACTATGAGTTGAATCTTTAAACAAATACCAAGAATGCGAGCGGAAACTATACAGTGAAGAATACTGTTTGGAAGTGACAATCCAATGACTTAAATCCTTTTGGAAATGCCAAGAGTGTCATAGCGTGGAAAGGGCATCTCAGTGTTAGAGCAGACTTCCTTTTCTATCTCGGAAGCAGAGTTCTGAGTGTCCGAGGCGGTGTTTGTCGCCTCTGCCACCCTCAAATTAATCTATCTATGGCAATCTGATCTTTTGCTGAATAGATTTGTATCGTTTTTGGCGGCCTCTACCTCGACCATTTTCTTATCCTGCTGAAAACATTCATCATAAAAAACTAAGAACTATCGAAACATTAAGCATTTTAAAGTAAGTAAATTAAAACAATATAAAATTAGATCGTTTTGTAATGGTTTATATTTAATTGCAAACATTATTATAGAACCTCCCCCTAAGGCCCCGGCTTCAAATTGCAGCTTCTCGCTTGTCGCAGTTTACGAGATTTTCAAAATAAAGCGCCAAATATTGATGAAGTTCAAATTTCACTCGTGCTCGATTCGATTCATTAGCGTTTCTACGGGTTTTGCTGTTTCTATATAGTTCAGATATAGTTATATCGCTAAAAATTGTTTTCAATATATTTTTAAATTGTTTTTATACCAAAGTCCAGCTGCGAGTTAGTATTTTGAAACATTTTCTAATAATATTTAGACTACAGCTAGAATTATTTCGTTTTATTTATTACAAGTTCAAGAAAAAGTTAATTGGAATAGTTCAACTAGATTTCGATTTTAATTGAATTATTCATAAGTGCAATTTTAAGATATGAAAAGTTGTTCATATTTACATATAAATCCTTGGCCATTTGTAAAATACAATATATATTTTTCTTGATTTAAATACAATTAAATAGAACGATATTTGTAGAATTCACAGAAATCCAAGAGATTGTCAACTGCTATGCATATTTCTGATCTTGAGATCGTAACACTTTAATAATTGCTGTTCATTATCAGCATAAAACACAAAGCAACAAAATCAAAAACTATGCTATTGCTTAAAACAAATTCAAAACTCCTGACTCAGACTTTTAATATCAAATCGAAAGACAAAGAAACAATTATAACAAAGAAACTGATTGTGGGGAACTTTGACTGAATGTTGATATTGAAGCCAACTGTTTGAAAACAAACCTACGAAGCATGAAACTCGAGAACTTCTGAAATGTTTTATTTCTAAAAAACAAATTATTCGCTCATGTTTAGCATTTTTTTAAATATTATTATTCAGATAACTATATATATATTTCGCCTTAATTGCATATTAATCTGAGAATTGTTCTAAAAAAATGTATTCTCGAAAATTGCAGAATATTATATATTTTTCTATTTTTCATTTAAATGGGAAATTATTTGAGAATTTTATGCAAAAATTGCTCCTCGAAAATTACAGGTTGATAAAATAAATAAATAAAAATATTTACTTGCTAGCGTCTGTGTTTTTTTTTTGTTTCAATTGATATTTCAGAATTTTACTCAGAAATATATGCTCGAAATTTGTAGATTATATTAATATCCTATTTATCACTTTAATTGATATTTAAAATTGTTTGAAAAAGTGTATTCTCGATAATTCCAAAAAGATTCTGTTTTTATTCAAATTAATATTTAATTGAGAATGATTCGAAAGGATTTATTCTAGAAAATTCCACATTTTATTTTATTAATCTTTTTTTTTGTACAAATTTATATTTATTTAAGAATGATTCGAAAGGGTTTATTTTAGATTATTCCACATTTTATTTTATTATTCTTTTTTTTGTACAAATTTATATTTAATTGAGTTTGGTGCGAAAAAAGTGTTTTGTAGAAAATTTCAGACTTTATTCTTTTTTTTGTTCAAATCTCAAATAAATTGAGAATAGTTCGAAAACAGTTTATTCCCGTAAATTCCAGATTTATTCTATTATCCTTTTTTTGTCCAATTGTTATTTTTTGCTCAAAATAATATTTATTTGAGAAAGATTCAAAAAAAGTTTATTCTCAAAAATTACAGATTTTATTCTATAATTTTTTTTTTGTTCAAATTTATATTTATTTGAAAATGGTTCGAAAAGAGTTTATTCTCGACAATTTCACATTTTATTCTTTTTTTGTTCAAATCTCAAATAAATTGAGAATAGTTCGAAAACAGTTTATCCCCGTAAATTCCAGATTTTATTCTATTATCCTTTTTTTTGTTCAATTGTTATTTTTGGCATGAATTTATATTTATTTAAGAATGATTCGAAAAAAGTTTATTCTAAAAAATTACAGATTTTATTCTATAATTTTATTTTTTTAAATTTATATTTATTTGAAAATGGTTCGAAAAGAGTTTATTTTTTGTTCAAATCTCTAATAAATTGAGAATAGTTCGAAAACAGTTTATTCCCCGTAAATTCCAGATTTTATTCTATTATCCTTTTTTTTTTGTTCAATTGTTATTTTTTGTTCAAATTTATATTTATTTGAAAATGGTTCGAAAAGATTTTATTCTCGACAATTTCACATTTTATTGTATTATTATTTTTTTGTTCAAATTGATATTTGAGTATTTTTCAAAAAAAGTTTATTCTTAAAAATTCCAGATCATTAATTGATATTTGTGTGAGAATTATAGAATTATGCGAAAAAGTGTGGTATCCCCGTACTACATTCTATTTTACTATTTTTTATTTAAATTAAATAAATTCAATTAATTAATCATAGTACGATATGGACTCTCTGACATCGTGCATATCGAGTGCAGTTACGCTAATAAAATTTTGCTGTAAAAAGCAACTGTGCGCAAAACTATTGCAGCTCTTCAAAGCCTCTTTAACGCCTTGAAAAATAAAAATTTACCAGCTGTACGAATAAATACTGTACTGACTGTACCAACAAAAACGATACAAACAGGAGAAGCGGGGCTAATGCGTAGTTATTAGTATATTTATAGCAGCAGCCCTGTAAGGGCCCAAAAAAAAAAAACAGACAAATATGTAGAGCACGACGACGAAAGGTTAAAATATGGTTTAGGTATCATCATATCTGGTGTCTATGTAAATATTGCTGATTAGCAATTGTTTGGTGTGTACTACATGTGTACCTACTTATGCCTACATTCATATATCAGGCGTTGATTTATCAACAAAACGCCCAGGCAAAAGTTACTCTAAAGCAAATAAACAAACAAATAATCAAATATGTATGGTATGAGTCACATGCAAGATGCACCAATGCAATTGGAATTTTTATGAAGTGCAGCTTTAATTACCTTCCAGTATTGTTGCCTTATCAATTGGCGCTGCTGCAGCGGTGCCCGCGCCACCACCATTGACTGAATTTGTTGGCGTGCCACCGCTGCCGCGCGACTTATCGCCGCCGCCTGGACTATGATGATGGTCCATCTTCTTTGTGGAATTGCGCGTTCTCTTCCACTTCTCCAGCTTGCTGCTCTAAGTGCTGCCTAACTGCTGAGGGGCTTCACTGGGCAATTTCACAATTTGGCTTAAAGTTAGCACAGTGCGTGGTGTGTGCGCTGTACGTGTATGTTTGTGTGCAGCAACAAGTACTGAGCCACAAATTGTTGTCGTTGTTGTGTTGTTTTTTATGCTGAATTTTGTTACAAGTTTAAAGTTACGTTTATTGTTATGATGTCGTTACGTTTGAGCGTTGCAATTTACGGCTTCTTTTGCGTTTCCAGTGTAGCGTACTGCGCTTGGCCCGCCCCCCGCTGGCACAGTGTTACAATTGTAGACACAATGAAACGCGAGCGCCAAAAGCAATGACGTTGTTTATAATAAATAATATTGTGCTGCGACCCCAAACAACTGACTAAGCCAAATGCTAGTGTGGCCAACGAAAACAAGCAGCTATCGATATGCAGCTATCGCAGACAGGCTATCGATATTTCGCTTAACGCATTTACCAACACTATATATATTTTTTTTTGGGTTAAAGCAAGCACAGCTGTGCACAGCAAACAAACGCATTTTGTTAAATTTTAAACAAGAAATAAAATTTTAAAGCGCGCACTAAAGTAATTGCAGCAAGATGACTACTGCAGCACGGCCAACATTTGATCCCGCACGCGGTGGCTCTGGACGTGGTGAGAAGGATTTGAGCGCACTTAGCAAACAATACTCCAGTCGCGATTTGCCTGGACACACCAAACTAAAATACAGGTATTTTGGCATTATTTATACATTTAGCAATAAATGCAAACTGTACAATTACAGAGAAACTGGCCAAGGCACCAGCGAGGAGATACGCAATCGTGAATTTCGCAAAGAGCTTGAGGAACGCGAACGCGAAGCACGCACTAGCTCCAGCTCAGGCAAAGCGCTGCCCTCCATAGTGCGCAAGGCCATTGAGGCAAACAATGCTGGCAGCAGCAGCAGCAGCAGCAAACGTGCCAAGTTGGATAGTCACATGCAACAGCAGCAACAAGCTGCTGCTAACTTGGATGCTGATGAGCCTATTGACGATGATAGCTCCGATTCAGACAGCGATTCCGATGAAGATGATGCCGAGCTGTTGGCTGAATTGGATCGCATTAAGCAGGAACGTTTGCAGGAAAGCGCACGTTTGGATGCTGAAAAAAAGCAGGAAGATGAACGCATACGCATGGAAAACATATTGTCGGGTAATCCGTTGATTAACTATGAACCCGGCACAGCTGCATCGGCTGCAGGACGCAGCTCTGGCATTGGTGCCAGCGATCTCAAGGTCAAGCGTCGCTGGGACGATGATGTTGTCTTCAAGAACTGCGCACGTTCGGCGCCCGAAAAGAAAACACATTTTATCAATGATGCACTGCGCTCTGATTTTCACAAAAAATTCATGGATAAATATATTAAATAAGCTTTGAACACAAAGCATTCAACAGCTGCTACTACTTTTATACTTTAAATCTAACTTCATCTTTTTTTTTATGTCAAATTAAAAATATTCACTTTGTATTGTATAAAAGCGCATTTTTTGTATGAAATCAAGCGGATTGCAATTAGGCATGGCATTTGGCTTGCTGACCCAATGCCTGGCCTTATTGAATGTGTGCTGCAGCACCAGCAGCAGCAGCACCAACAAAGATCTCGAAAGTGCTAAGGGCAGGCAGGCAACCTTAACCAAAGTGTGAAACCGCAAAAAAACATCAGTAGCACACAAAAATGCTAAAGTCGAGAGCTGCGTCATAGTGGTTGCTTGGCGCAGGGTTAAAGGGGACATGGCAGCAGCAGCATAAACTGCTACGTGCCACAAGCAAGTTTATCATTGACATTGTCGGGGGTTCATCATGATTAGCATTTGGTAGCGTTATCATCATAATGCTAATGATGTTTGCCAGGCCAATTGTCGGCTGCTGATGAGGCACGAAGCAAAATCAATTTGCCAAAGGAGCCAGGCGGAAAGCGCAGAATAACTTGACCAATTACGCGCGCAATGCGCGGCCAGAACAGACAGACGTCCAAATGAAACATTTTTTGGTTAAAACTGTACTTGGAGCATATATCCCAACACAATTTCCAGCCATTGATATGATTTTGCAATCTATATTGTCGATAGGAAAGAGTATCTAATTTCTCGTTAGTTTCAGAAGTTAAATCAGGTTCCTGACAAGATCCCATTTTGCAGTTATCGAAATTATATAGATGGAATCTATGTAGCATACTATCTCCGTTCTTAGTTGGAAAAAACTTTGTTGTAGTTTTCCGTATAAGAGACTGAAAAGAAAGACGCTGGGTAAGATCGTCAGTCAATTTTCTTGTTGCAGTTACCGGATTTATTTTTGTCTTTGGCCATTCTTACTTTGGCACGTCGCACCTGGAACAGCATGTGTATATATAGTTCTAGGAAAGTGAGTTCTAAGATGATTTGCATCGCAGTATATTTGTGAATTTTATCGTTATTTCCATGATTAGTTTTGGTCAAAAGTGTTGCCCAAGAATTCTACTTCCGTTTTTGGCACGATCATTATTCTATTTAAGCAGCTGCCATGTTCAGGAGTCCATGATTCCTTGTGAATGCTACTGTTCTAACTGAAGCATTTTGGATTCCGGAATTTGTGACTTAAGAAACTTTTCCGTCGCCAGCTTTTTCTGCCGTTAGGGTTGATGCATGAATTCCCAACAATTAATGTCTTGGGATTGCAGAAAAATGATTTAGCTATTTTTTTGTAGTAACTGGATATGGGAAATTGTTTTTTATGCGCAGTAAAGTTAATCCTAGAAGCTCTTAACCTCGAAAGAGTATGCTGGTATGATTCTTGTTCACTTAGTTTAATGGCAATTGCAACCAGATTGGGTGACTTGAAAACTACAGAGACAATCGATGATTATGGACTCAGAATTCAGGAATTCAAAGACGGGGTTTCCATACGAATAAATGCTGCTACTCGGCAACATTTGCAATATTGATGGAGCCTACTGGATTTCCAAGATCTTTGCCTACTAAGCAGAGTTTCGAAAAGAAAACTAAGCGTTGAGTTTTTAAATGCAGACGTCTTCATAAGTAAAGTAATTCTTGTTTGGACCTATCTGTGCCTCTAAGCAGTCCTTCTCTTAATCTTACGCCACTATCAAAGGCAAATCTGTAAAAGTAAGCATAAAATTGATGTCATTGAACCACTGTGCCTCGCCTGCTGGCAGTAGCCTCGACAATTGCCTGTACCGATTGTCAGTTACCATACGGATTGCTGTTGCCAGGGGCAGCTAGTGTATCGAGATCAACAACTTGCTGCACAATTTCCACGCCTCTTAAAGCCCCGCACGCTTTGCCCGCCAACGTTGAACTACGGCTTTGTCAATCAGCAGAGCACATTCGTGTGCCCTCGGAGCTTATGATACTAGCTTATGGCCTGAACGACCTGCGCGCCCCATAAGCATAGGGCCGGCCAAGAGCTGCCGAACGCTCAATTTTACGCTAATTCGATCAAAATCAAAATCAAACAAAATTAGCCAACGTCATTATTAGCGTTAATATAATCATCATACAGCGGCAGAGAAGGTAACAGCAGCAGTTGGTTCTACGGCGCATGGAGGAGGTAAAAACACTGCTGATTGTTGTTATTACGGCCTGGTTGTTGCTTCTGTCTGTGCTGCACAGTGGCAAGCTCCTGGCCTCCAATGCATACAGTTCTCTATGGATTAGTATAGAGTACTTATGTATCTGCTCGTTGTCGACTTTACGACGCGTGCATACTCTATAGAAAATCTCTACATAGACTGACTTGCAGGAATCATGCGAGTTATCCATAGGCGCATGCAGTTTTGGTAGTTTCGTGAAACTCGTACTCTAATACTTACTGAAAACTTACCGGACTCGACACTTTGGCTGTCCGACCGATCATGATCTGCCGCATTTGCTTTGCCTTTCCGGAAATCCAAAGTACCCCTTACGCTTTGGCTAATAAGTGTATAATAATTTATTTCCTGTTTTGCATTATGCATCCATTATTTTTGCATTCAGTCAATGCAATCTTCTGTTGCGACCCCGCCATCTGCCATGCCGTCTAACCGCTCTGGTAAATATTTTTCGGTAGTCGTTGGCAAGTTGTGAGCACTAAATTGTGGCCACGGGACCTGGGACAAGGGCTATTGGGCATTTGGCATGGATACCGTCAGTCAAGCTAAAGCAAGCACACATTGCTTTGGTCTGCTGCAGGGCGGCTGATACCAAATACCAACTCAATAAACTACAGAGAGTTCAAAGGGTCGTATCGATAAAAATAAGAGAACATCTTTGTTGTAAGTCTTAAACTGCCACAGCGGTTTTTGTGTAACTAGATTTTTTTCTCAAGTTAGGGGTGCCTAGATTTTGACAAGACTAGATTCTGACAAGTTGAAAGCCAACTAACTGAAAAGAAACTATTGGAAGCAAGGTAATCCATTTTGAAGGCATGAAACGGAAGTAGCCACAGGCGTTAGTCTCTTCTCTCAATCTAAAGCTTGCGACGAGGCTTTGGCTTTGTCTTGGCGTTTGAGATCGATTTCAGGCAGAGTTACTGCTGTATATGAAGCAACTGGAGTGACTAACAGCTTGGACGAAAGTCCAGGAAACATTGTGATTCCTCGAAGTTAAGTACGCATATGCCCTTTGACTACTATGCTGTCATCGCATCAAAGGCGGCGCTTGAACATATCTCTATTAATCTCTGTTGGCAGAGAACTGGGACATACAGTGGGACATACGTACGGAGATGATTGTAATTAATAGAGACTATACCTAGCACTGTAAATGCACCACTGTAGCAGTTTGGAGCCGAACCACCGATCTTCGAGTTTGGAGGTAAGTACGCTACCACTACGCTACCAAGTTCCACAACTCTGGAAGATAGTCAGACTGCTATAGCAGCGTTGATTACGAAGACAACGAAACCTAACCTTACTCAACAGCATCTCGCAACGCGCAAGTCTGTCCCAGCGCCCTCTGGTATTATACGGGAGTAAGTTCGAGCTAAACCGCAGAGAACTGGGACATACAGTTGGATATACGTACGGCGATGATTGTAAATAATAGAGACTTACTCAGGCAAAGCGTAAAGTTGCTAGCTATGGCAGTGCTAGGTAAATGCACCACTGTAGCAGGTTGGAGCCGAAGCACCGATCTTCGAGTTTGGAGGTAAGTACGCTACCACTACGCTACCGAGTTCCACAACTCTGGAATATAGTCAGACTGCTATAGCAGCGTTGATTACGAAGACTACGAAACTTAATCTTACTCAACAGCATCTCGCAACGCGCAAGTCTGTCTCAGCGCCCTCTGGTATTATACGGGAGTAAGTTTGAACTAAACCGCAGACAAAATTTGACGATTCGTCTCGTTGTTACATCTACCTAACACTCTGGTCAAAATAAAAAATGGTTCATGCTGGTTATTAAATGGACTTGGAACGTCTCTTAGTCCAATACTCTATAAGGTTTAGAAGTGTAACTGGCTTTTTATGGATATAGCGCTTTAAGCCGTATAATATGACACTTCATAATCTATCTTCTTTCTCGTAATATGTTCGCTGATTCACTCAGGTACCTAGGAAATAGCCAGATATTGCTAATATGCTTCTCGAGTTACTGTTGATGTTGACAGGGAGTTGTATGTCTACGGTGGCTGGAGCTTTGATCTGAACCTTGGAATTACCAAAGTTTTTTTTTACAGAGGCTTGCTGCTCCCGTAACTCGTGCATCTTGGCTGACTTTACATCTGAGCATGAAACTACCTATTGAGCAATGGCTGTGCCATGACCTCTGTGAAATCGTTCATTGAGGTAATGTACCCGATAATACACAGATAGTTTTTTCTGGCCATCCTTTTGTCCAACTCAAGAATATTATCTAAATCCGACAGAAATATACCATCTGAGTCAACTTTATTTTTGAGCACAAAAAACGAACGAAATTAGAGCACCCTATATTTTGAAGTCTTGAGCTTTTCATTTTATTTTCTATACAGTACCCAGTTTCGAAAGAGTATACAAACTTTACTCACTACCATTGCATTCTTCGGTTGGCTTTCATTGTTGTTGTAGCGACTACTTCAAGTGACAAATAGGTAATGTCGGCTGCTAGACCACGAAATAACGACCACGAACATATGTTTCTGGCTTACGAACGTAAAAAAGTTATGAACCAAAAACATACACCCTGACAAACCCATATACCAAGCGCGCTGTATTAAATAAAAGTTAAAATGCGACACTTTATTTTTGCTTTAAAATTTTATACCCTTTCCGAAAAAATATATATATTGTGTGTAGTTGCAAATTCGATTCAGCTGTTGCATTTTTGGGTGTCATGTCGCCCAAAGTGCAGTAGTACAAGCGACCGGAGTTCAAAAAACCAAAAAAATATATATAAAATCGGACAGCCTGATGCTGCATAATTTAGTTGACCAATTTACACTGAAACCGTTTGCCACTGAGTGCAACCGGAAACGCATGCCCCATGCAGCACGCACCAGGCAGACAATCAGCCAACCAGGCAACCAAAAAGTCAAAAGCCAAAAAGGCACATGCGAGGGCAGCCTAATAAATAGCTGAGATCAAGAGACTAATGATGATAAGAATAAACTTGTTTAGTAATTTGAACTACTGAAAGTTAATAAAGTTTGGAAAGCCCTTGTCAGTGGGGAAGTGTCGATTGTGGGTTTGGCTATCAATCAGACTGCTATCATCAGACCATTTTGACAGCCGCCCTCTAATAATTTTTGGTATGTTTGGTGTTTGAGTTGCTTAAATTTTAGCAAAATAATAATTTTCTTCAACTGAAGGGTTACAAGCCGATCTTAAAAGTATAAGTAACATAATTCGACACGAATAAGATGTCTTGGTCGGAATGGCAAAACCCGAGAGAGCAAGATTGACGCGTAATGATCTACCAAAATAAAATTAAGATAAAGATGACAACACTTAACCAAATCGTCGGCACAAATTACCATCTATTGGGCAACAGGACACCTCGGTGGCATCAAAAACGGTTCAGCACTGTCAGCTAGTCATGCCTTTGCGTATATGCTTCGAGCGCTGGGAGATGGTATTATGGGGTAGTCCATGCTCTGGCAAGTAGAGAAATGCACTGCGGTCAATTGTTCCTTTTTTTTTTTTTTTTTTTTTTCCTTATTATTCCGCTTGGGAACTTAGGGCCTCTACAAGAGCCATCCATCGAACCCTAATTTGCGCCGTCTGTTTAGCTCTGTCCCATGTTGTGTTCGCCTGGGTCAGTTCTTGGAGGATGGATCTTCTCCAGGTCGCCTTGGGTCTACCGATCCGTCTATTGCCTTGTGGATGGATGCCAGCTATCGGTATCTGCAGTTTCTCCATTTCTTCCTCGAACTGTGCTAATCTTGATGGTTCCTTTAGGGCTCTAACGTTCCATTGTCCTATTCGTGTCCGTTTTTGAAAATACCTTTGGACGTCATCGAATTTGGGGAGCCGTTTATGTTTAATTCTCTTGTGTTGGTTTCTGTAATCTGTTGAGTTTTTCGATCGAACTGGTGATTGGCCAGATGCGACTTATCCCAGTGGTGGGGCTACCTGACGCCTTCTGGGAGTGGCGTCTGCGCTTGGCTGCGCGGAAAGGCTGGGCGATACAGTCTTTTTAATTGTTGGCATCATTCTAGCTGGTGTTGTTGCTGTACGCCGAAAAGCTATGAATGGCGCTTGGTTCTATGGTCTACCCTCCATTTTGGGTGGGGGGTGAATAGTGGGGCAAGTGTTTTACCCACTAAGCTACGAGGCCCCACAATTGATGCATTATATATGTATACATTTTTATATATAGGTCCATGGTTCCTTGAGAAAGCAAAGGACTACAACTAGGTTCCTCCATTCCCAATCACTTGATTGAACTGCTGTTTGTGTTTCTTATGTACAAATCTAAGTTTTTTCTCTAGTCAATTGCGATGCGAATGATGGCGTTTGGATCTCCTTAAACACCTGTTCCAGGTTCTTTAATAGAAATGGTGACTGGCCAGACAATTCTTTAGAGCACTATGGCCACGGATAAATAGAACAGCAACCTACATCGAATCAGAACTACGATTACTTTGATTAAATGGATTTACTGCTTTAGCGTCTATTTGCTAGCTATATCAGTGCTAGGCAAATGCACCAAGTGTGTTAGTGTGGAATTGAACCACCGACCTACGGGTATAGAGGCTAAAACGCTACCACAAGGCTACCAAGAGCCACAACAATGAACTCTTTTGCTAACACAAAAACAAAACTAGGATGGTAGCTGGAGATGCAATAATTTACTGTACCATTGGCCACAGATACGCAGCAAATATAACATGTCTTCAAAATCTGTCGAGCGATTATCGAACTTCTCTTAGGAGGGGAACCCAGTTTCTTGACAATTGATGATTCAATGAACTATATAGTGCAGCACTGTTGCCCGTAACAGAACTGGCCTCTTTTATTGCTTCCTTAAAATGGTTCCAAGACCAAGAAAAGACAGAGGTTATTCTAAGCTCATTATTTTCGGTAGAATCTACGTGGTTATAATCATGAATTGAACAGCTTATAGACTTAACCTAACCTAAGCATAAGAAGTATAAGCATATCAAGGGTATATCAGTAAGTACGCATTATTCGCCGTCCAATTTCTGCCGTGAAACAGGGTATAGGAAGAAAAAGTATTAAAAGAACCTGGCACAACAGGATTTATTTTTTATAAAAGGAATACATCGGTATCAAAGCAGAAAAAAAATATTTGTCGACTTTTATATAACTACAATATAATTATGGCACAAAATAGAAAGGGATTGTTCTTAGGCAGTGCAAAGAATTGCAGTTCTGTTTCGACGAAAAATTGTCTATATTTTTTTTTGCTTTTGTTATCTTTGCAAATTTCAAACGTAGCGGAACCCTTCCTTTCCCAATGTTTCCAGCAAAAATAAACAAATTATCCGGTTAGCGTTAGTGTTTGAAAATTTGCAAATTTTTTTTTAAGCTCTAAGTATGGGATTAGGTATACCCGTAGCACACGAAGTTTTAGCGAACGTATATACACCTAAAACTTTGTAGGCTGGAGACCCCAAAAGAATACACTTTCTTCTTCTACTGATAAACATGATGCAAATTTGGGTCCATCGCACTCAACGACTTCGAGCGAGATACGGAAACAAAGTCATGTCGAGAGTGTAAGCTTCGGGGAAGCTACTTCGATATAGTCGAATCCTTTACTAAGGTCAAGCAGGGTTCGACACCCAATAGTTGCGGTTGCAAACGAGGTCGAGGGATTTGGTATAGAAATGTGAACTGCATATATTGTAGGAAACATGATGTCACACCTCCAAAGGGTAATCTCGGAAGAATTTCTATTGCTGCAACAGCTAGAACATAGATGTTGGAGATGCTTATGCCCTGCCTTGACATTCTGATGAATGAAACCACTCTGTCTTTTTTGAGACTTTAACAAAGCGGCGTTTAGCTAACTTTTCGACCCGCCCTCGTGCGTCTGATGCCAATACACACACGCCATCTCACTCAACCACACTCTCACTCACACAGATACATGTATTTGTGTGCTGGATATATTTTTTGTATTTGTTTAACCGCCTGTCGGTCAAAGGAGTAAGGGTGTTTGGCTAGTCGTCGTAGTCGGCGCTGGCGCTGCCCGCCTGCACTTGACATATTTACTCGTAATGGCAATTTGTAAATCGTCTCACGGCCAGAAACAACGGCCGGGAATGGGACAAAGTGCCTGTGTTGAGCGTTGCAGCTGGAAGCGGGTTGAGAAGTTGACAGTGTCTCTATGAAGTCGATGTGATACGGTTTTTCAAATGTAAATGATTGGAGTCACCCAATTTGGGTTTAAGCTCTAGAAAAAGTAAAAATGTACACGCCAGTTTGGTCGACAAAGCTTATAATAGCAAATTTTTGTATACAATATGGAGGTATTTAGAAGTTAGCTGCGCTCCTTCATATCAGTTGATGTACCTATTGTTCACTAAAAAGTCCTTCTGTCCTATGTTTAGACTTACCTTTAAAGGTAGAAAGAGTTATTTTTAGCAAGTATACGCTTGGTTAAACGACGAATTCGATGGTAATGCGATTGTTTTTCGGTTGATCCTTACCATATGACCCCACACTTTCTGTATCTTCGTTCTAAGTTTGTTCCGCTAAAGAAGATTATTTTTACAAACTGGATTTTTCTCTATTTATTAAGGCAAGACTTAAATCATAATAACGCTTTGAAATTACGGAGATTTCTTTTGATGTACATTTGGGTACCAACCATTAAGTGCAACATCAGGATTAGATACATTTCTTTATTGCAAATATACTCAATGAATCCCACATGTTAATTTCTAGGAAAATATTTGATGATATAGAACATTAGAATGTAACCCTATTCACTTCAAGGATTTTTTTTCCTTTTTATTCCGCTTGGGAACTTACCACCTCTGCTAGAGTCTTCCAACGAACCCTGTTTTGTGCCGTCTGTTTAGCTCTGTCCCATGTTGTGTTTGACTGGGCCAATTCTTGGAGGATAGATCTTCTCCAGGTTGCCTTGGGTCTTTCGATCCGCCTGCTGCCTTGGGGACTTCAGTCCAGTGCCATCCTGAAAATACTGCTTGGATTTCCTCTGAGAGCATGCCTTATCCACGTACATTTCTTCTTCCTTATTTGCAGGTATAGGGGGCTCACCTGACACACGAGACAGCTCTGCGTTGGAAATTCTGTTTGACCAGAATATCCCGCATATAATCCTCAAGTGTTTGTTGGTGAAGACTTGCAGTCTGTGTGCGAGAAGAAAGTGGTGCGGGCTTTATTTATTCTGTACGTAATATTATCCTGCGAATCACCATCTTTATAGATCAGGCGGCCGAGGTAGGAGTACATGTCGACATCCTCAATGTTTCACTTGTCCAATTTTGGAATATTACTTCTGCCTTGGGTCTTCCGATCCGCCTGCTGCCTTGGGGACTTCAGTCCAGTACCATCCTGACAATACTGCTTGGATTTCTTCTGAGAGCATGCCTTATCCACGTACATTTCTTCGTCCTTATTTGCAGGTATAGAGGGCTCACCTGTAACACGAGACAGCTCTGCGCTGGAAATTCTGTTTGAACAGAATATCCCGCATATAATCCTCAAGTATTTCTTGGTGAAGACCTGCCCTCAATGCTACCAATTAATTGAGCATGTACAAAAACAATATTTTATTTGTTAGCTTCGGGGCTGAAATTGAGATCGACTGCTGTCATATTCTTGTATATATTGTATTTCGACTTGTAAAATTGCCTTTCCTATATGATAGATAAAGAACATATCCCGGTGAGTTTTTTTCAGCATAAGCTCTTACTTGCTCAAAGTGAGTCACACGCATTTCTACGATGGTAGATGGTAGATCTAAATTATGCTTGGTACGATCCTTTTATATCTTATGCTCTTACTATAATAAACTTTACGATTTGCTCTCTTACAAACGATCTATTTAATTTATCTCTTTCTCAAACTTAACTCATCTTGATTTGTCAAATCGCACCTCCATTGAATCCATGCCTTTCTCAATCTTAACTTATCTTGATTTTTCAAAACGCTCATCTTTCAACAATCAAGAACTATGAGTCCCCCTGACTTGGTCAACAATATTTAAACTTTCTGTTTTCAACTTTTACATTGTAAATCCAAGTCGCATCAATTATCTGGAAGTCAGTGAGCTAGCACTAGTTGGATTAGCTGCTTGGACGATTATATATATACTGAGCCCAGATGAAACAATATATTGCCAGAAACGCTTCGGACCGGTCTATTGATGGAAGCTTAGGGTCTGGAACTGGTACAAGCTTCGTGTGAATAATGTAAAGTCTGTGAAATGTGAACCTTTGTAGCGCAGTCCCTCAAAACCGAAGGTCGATTGTTCGATTATACCTAGCACTGGCGTAGTGAGATAGCAATAGATGCTTCGAAAGTCCCTGTTCTTTTCAAAACAGCTATTAGTATAGATATACTACTGCTTCACTTTTAAGAACTTGCCTAACTTTATTTCGATAAACGAAGCTCTCTTATGCCCAATTCTTAAATTCTTGCGTTTCGAAACCCCTGCCTTTCCATCATGTTATACTATAACGAGCATTTGAATATTATAACTTTACAATAAATTATTATTATTTCTGAGTTATGTAACATGAAATATGGTATATGCCCACAACGACCCCATTGTACGGCTGGACAACCTGTTCCATCTAATGCAAAGTGATTGATAATTGGTTTAAAATCAAATTTGCGCGCTGCACAGACCAAGCAGACGCATATTTCCGTAGTTCACTAATGTGGCAAATGATTGACTTGAGTTTAGGATCTGCAATATATTTTAATGCAGAGGTGAGTCGAGGTTTGCTGCAGTGCGTCAGCTCGGCCAGCCGGAAATGCAAATTGTGCATATGGCTGGCCGAAAAATAAGAGAGAAAGTGCGGAAAAACTAAAAGCTCATTTGCACTTACTTCCGCTGCTAAATGAAAATGCATTTCCTGACTGCAAAAGCGTTTAAAGTTCATCAACGTTGGCAACATCATGAGCAACACTAGTCTCAGGGATGCACACAGGCTATGGCTTTGGCTTGTCTCGTTGGCATTTTTATGCAAAATGGCTGCGACATCTGTAAATGATATGCTACCATTACCAAGAGAGTGGCAACAACAGTTGTATTAGGATGTAAACGGCTTTCTCAACATATTCTGTTGTCCTTGTACCGGGTCTAAGCCAACTGTCTGTTGGGGATAACTACTTCCTTGTTGCAGTCGTCACACTTCCGCCGCAAGCCACCAAATGCTACAGAGCCCCTATGGACGAACAGACTCCTGCCGCAGCAAGAGGCTCGCACTGGCCGCAAATGCGTTGGATTTACATTTTCTTTCTGGAATTTTGCCAAAAAAAAGGGGGAACACACGACACCCAAAAAAAAGCAGCAAAAGATATACACAACGTAAGGGATGCGATGTATACTCTTTCTGCATGTGTACTTCTGCTATGCAATTGGTGTTGACATAACTTCGTTGTTACAAATCCAATGTGTAGCCAAGGGGGGGAATTTTTCAATGCGCTATTACCACTTCAGATTTTTCTCTTGATATGATCCATGTCGAATGTAATTCGTGGTAGTTAGCTTTCTAGAAGACTGTGCATTACGACCACTCGTTATATAGCTAAAAAGATCAGATCCAGGACTTATAAGGTATTTGATGCAATCCACAAATCTCTTTGAGACTCTTTCCTACAAGCTACCATCCGGGAACTGCCTATTGCTTATTTTCAACTAACTCTTAAGTCTACAAGCGATAGATAGGCGACAAACCCATAAGTTTACCGCACAGCATTCCCAAGATACTCATAGATTTGGAAATTCGAAAGTCCTATGCTTCAGAGGAAGATTCGGAAAAATATGATAAATTAATTTGGTTTGTATACTATTGAAAGGTGCTTAAGGATAACTTCTGGTACGTTTTTCTACGAACTTTCTTGGTTCTAATCGGAGCTTAAGAAATGCGCGTATAATTTTAAGAAAATGTGCTTCTCTCAGCAAATTTTAGGATTTGCTCATTTTAAGACTTGGTTTATTTTTTAAGTATTCAATAAAATGGTGGAATTTCCCAGCAAAATGTTTTCTGCACAATTCTAACATAAAGCTCAAGGTTTTCAAGCCGCCTGGGTTTTCATGAAAGTAAGTTGCATATACAGGAAGACTTACGGATGTGCTTCATAAACCTATTACAGATGCAAACGAAGAACAACCCATATGTTCGAAATGGTTTAGGAGACTCAGAAACGTAGTTTTTAAAAAAGTTAGGGATATTGGTTACATTCATCGGGTTGTTATTACATTTTAAAATTACTTGCTAAGTTACTGCAATCTTCAACTGTTTGGGAGCAGGGGACGACGATAAGGGATCCGTATCTCACTCTATAAGCTGTTTCAGGGATTCACACGCCAAGTAAAATATGCTGCTTTAAGTTTTTTCTGACTTCTTTTGAGGCCCAGGACGACGAAAGCCCTGTTTGTAGCTTTTTACAATATAGCTGCTACAAATCTGCTTGCATACCCATTGGAGAAACATTTTTTTCGTGACTTTATTCCCTTTTGAGCTGACATTTTTAAAAGATTCCCGTGAGATAAGATGGATAAGATTGCAGAACGTCGGATATATGGAAAATAATATAATATTTCTAAAATGGCAACAGGTTTCGTTGTGGTTTAGTCTTAACTTTGAGACTCTGCCCCAAGCTTACTATCAGGGGCAGCTTTTTCTGGCAAGGTAGGGCTCTATGGTACACATTGGAAGAAAGACTGTCATCATAATCTTAGGATTCTGGTGCTTAATGGATTGGTATATGTATATGTTTGGTAGTAGTTCGACTTTAACATGTCTATGGTTGATAGTAGGTAGAAATTACGATTTGAAAGTATCACAATATTACTTCAACTCTTTGAGTTTTGCCGTACAAACAGTGACAGCCGGATTTTTTGTGTATTAGTCTTAGTATCGAAACTTCACCTTGGTCTTACCGGCCGTGGTGGTCCTTGCTGTTGTAACGCTATCGCAAGCATCCCTCTTGGATTCTTTGCATCTACTGAGACTGCCACAGCGGCAAGGTGACAGCATAAGAGGCGCTATGTTTCAATAGAACAAAGATTGTCAACAATAGAGGATTCCGGGGGCCTTTTGCATATATGGACAAGCTACATATTCTATAGTGCTCATTGAAAGGAACGAAGTGTGCTACAGATTTGAACATGTGTGGGGTGGATCAATAGTAATCATAGGTAAAGTCACGGTAGTACAAACTTACTGCTACATTTTGAAAAATTGACTGAAAGTTACCTCCCAAGGCGTAGTTTCTTTTAATAATCGACAATTGGAACAGAATGGGTCTTTTGTGGATACAGTTATATAAAAAGTTTTTACTTAAAATCATGACGAAATTTTAAGTAGTTTTTTATTTTTAAATCGTGCCTTTATATAGAAGCAAAAACTGGCATACGAACAATAATATCTTAAGATAACTGCAGAGTTTCTTCAACCGATGCCTGAGGCCCACAACTATATCCAATGCGCGGTTATAGGAGCTTACCAAGTAATGAGGCAGGAAAATCGGCATATCGATCAGAAAATATAGACGGATCGGATACACTCTCAGTAGAGACAACAGAAATATAGCACGTGCAACATCGCAGAGGGCGTCCGAACATTACTTGGAGTCGGACACGAAACGCCCAAATCGTTTGACGATTTTACGGGTTTTAGCTAACAATTGGGAAAGCTGGAAACTATTTGTAAAAAGCTTAGTTCTTAGTTGGTCTTAAATAGCATAAGATTTCCCTTATGATTCTAGTTGTATTCGCAATATCATAACACATTCCGGTATTTTTTCAACTTTTCATCTGATGCCATCATTGCTATTACCGATAAATAGCTTGAAACATTTGCCAAGCATAACATATAATGAACTTTGAATACCCTAACCGCACGTTACAAGCTGCACGTACATATATCACCTATCATGGTAATAGTTGACTCATCTCATCAAGCATATTCCATAGAGCGGTGAGCCCATAAGCCACCAAGTGGGGCACAACAATGCCAAGCGATTGTTCCTTACCCATGTGGCACCCACATCAAGCCATTTAGAGTGAGAAATTGACCATTAAAACCGACAGCTACACATGTTGACAAATGCAGCGCGGACTTGCAACTTTGGGGCATACACACCAAGAGGCAAAGCATGAAGTGGCTGTATGCCTAGGACTAGGCCACAACAAGTGTATTACGTTGTATGACTTTTGTTTTCCATCTCCGGCGACAAAGTCTATGGCCAGTAGCTTAATCCACGGGGGCGGCGCTACTGCAATGTGTATGACTGCAAACTTCACAGGTACGCCACTGGTCATGGCCTAAGGGTAGCGCTGCCACAGTTCAGGGTAACATACGCAACGTTGACTGGAGCGGCAGATGACAGTGCCTAGTGGGGTTTACCGACAAAGAGTTGGAGGCAGGCCACGCCAAGTGCTGCAATTCTCATTCCGATAATCAAATTGTAGGTTTCACATGCGTCTGCCACTGGATCTGTTGCTACTTCTATGCGTAATGTTAACTTGGGTTGCCTTGTTGGTGCCTTGGGTGCTCGGACAACTGTTATGCATCCGGTGCGCAATTTTGACCTGAGAGACTAAACTGTACGGTCAAAGGACGCGACACTTTCAATGTGAAAATGTGCGTAGCCTGCGTAGCTTGTGGCTACTGATTGCACTTGCTACCAATTGCCCTAAGCTTTGGTGCCCACAACTTACCCAGTCCGCCAGAAACCAGTACAAAAACTTAAATGAACAGCTCTCTCTCTCTCTCTCCCCCTCTCTCTTGCATCTATTATGTGCGTCGATAAATAGAGGTAGTTAAGAACTTTGCGGTTTTCTGGTCACTTTTCAATTTGAAAAATGCCTTTACTGTTCTGCATTAGAACCGTACATGGTCTACCACCTGCCTTGCGCCACACTGACACAACCCTGTGTAGTCGAACAAGCTGCTACTATTTGTCTATAATTGGGTGGGTGTGCTGGTACTCTCCCAAGTGCAACTGTCTAAATATAGCACTTGTGAGTTCCATGAATTCGCACAATTCTACAAAAATTTTAAGCGTAAAAACGTAAAAACCAAAAAGTTAAATGTTAAACAAACGTTGGACACGGGTTCTCTAGTAAGTCGTTTAAAAACGATGACCGGTTTACTTAGACTATTTGATTTGAAGCTCTTTACGTTTGTCTAAATCGGCGTATCATTATGAAAGCAACACTTTGAAAAAAAAAATCATCAATCTTTTTTATAAACAAAAATGTTGGTGCAGCAAAGTTTTCCACTTGCGATATAAAGGGTGATTTTTTAGCAACTTATTTTTGTGTACCAGTTTGCTCTTTAATACGATTCAATTTCGTTACTTTCTGTTTTCAACTTTTGTGCTGTAAATTCAAGTTCCCAGCCTTATCTATAGAAAATTTTATGCGTCAGCCTAAATATAAACTAATTTGAATATTTTTTTATTGCAAACCCAACGGCACTTATTATTATTTTAATAAATTTTTAGAGGTTAGCTAATAGTGACAAAAAACTTTTGCCAACTATTGTAACTACATTGAAGACTTGGGTTTCTTGTCGGTACTTAAATTTAGCAATTCTATAAATAAAAGTTATTATCATTAAATTCGCACAATTTTATTCGTAACAGCGCAAACTTTGAGAGTCAGTCAAGTTGCATTTGCACTAATTCCAATTTTTCGATTTCCCATTTTTCCCACTTAAATCAGTTTGCAAAAATTCCCTTATTTAGCTTTTAACGTTTACGATTAATTCGCGCTGAATTTATGTATTTGCACTGAAATTTGTAAAAACGAGCACTGACAATTTAAAAAATGTTTTCCCCCTGGGAAACACCACACCCAATTGATCTCGTAGTTGCCCCTGCAACACCTACCCAAACGCCTGACTCACCTGGCACGCGCTCATAGCGCACTTACATATAATCCATAATCGGAACCGGTTATTGCTTTACCCAGTTCTGGCACTACCCCAACCGAGTTTTGCGTAACCCCAAAACGCGCAGAGCTGCTCCATTGATTTATGTTCTACGTAAAGCCATCAGAAAAGGTGTTGCTGCATTATTGCATTCGAGATGCGTGGGTTGCTGTGGTTGCACCAGTTCCAGTATCCTGTCTTAATTGTGTTATTGTTGCTTTTGGTGTCATTTCCGTTCGGGCGCAACATTGTCACACTGAACCACAACGAAATTGAAATCTTGGAGTTTCCATTTGCGTTATTTTTATTTTTACGATTATTAAATTAGCTTTGACTTGGGTCCGGACTTGCATACTAATATGTATATGCTTGAATATGTTGAGTTCGAAGCCGATATAGAGTGGGCTCGCTATGTTGGAGTACGTGCAGCTGGAACGCTTTAGCGGCACGAGATACGCACGTTGCCGCCTATACAAGCAAAAGTCCACGAGGGTGAACTGTTAAGTTGGGCAACATATTGTGGAAGAATTTCTAAGAGTTTTATCATTCATTTCTACATAACATGCCTGAACGCGCGCAACCATTTCCTCAGCTGTATGGGAATCTATGGAACAACTTTGCAGACATCAACAACAGTCATTCACAATAATCGCGGAATTTTAGCTTCACTAGCAAGAAAAAACACAAAACACGTAAATAATATAATTTTAAAAGTGAAACGAAATCTTCTGCAATAAAGTTTCGGAATACAAGTTGAAAATGCAGTTGAAAATTTATGGGCTGCCTACCTGTTTCAAATACGCTGGCCTGCTTGGGAAATCTTTTTATAACGATTTTTAAAATAAAACTTTTGTATTTTGTTATAAAATATTGTAAGCAAATAGATTTCTGTGGTATTACAGATAAACAAAGATGTTTATTTTGTAAGCCACTCTCGTATTACGTGCTATAAAAATATTTTTGCCTGAGTTACGGGTGAATCACCTGGCCACTCTACATGTCTGGCCAGTTTTGTCTTCATTATAATAATTGCGATTAGTTTGATTTGTTTTTGCTTTCATTGTCATTGTATACATTTTTTTTTTAGGAAAGGAAATAAAAAATTACCTTTATAAAGCTTTGCAACGGGGTTTTTCCCACGCCCCATAACCAAATGCAGCAGATCTTAAATACGTGCGACAGATCTATAAGATATAATACCTACTAGCTGCATGAAACCTAACACATTTGCATATAAGCAATTCTTGAGTAAGGTCAGTTATGAAAAATAAGTTATCAAGCACTCTTCAGGAATTCTTCAGATTTCAGTTCTTTAGGTAGTGTGACTTGTAAAGCAGAAATCATATTAGAAATAATAAGTAAGCTTATTATTATAATGTAGTAAGATATGTTATCAGCTGATTTTTGTAGTTTGTAGTTAGTTTGCTTCGAGGAAAGAAAGATAGAAACTTAAATTAAATACTATACAATTCACAAAACGACCGACTTTTTTATGTTACGACTTGGTAAAAAATAGAAATGTTTTGAATTTTAACTTTTTTTTCTCGCCAAGAACTTGCAACTATTGGAAGTGAACTGTATAAGTAAGAGTATACCTATTATCTCATTAAAAACTACAAATCTTTGTGACATTGAGTTGAGGAATTGTTTAAGCTGAAATTTTGTGATTTTCGAGCTACTGTAGCAATATAACTTTTTATTCGAGTTACATAAAAATTGTATTTTCTTGATTCTTAGGAAAGTCTGAATCGGTTGCATGCAATTTATTTTCAACGAAATATGCTTAGTTTGAAACGTTTTTGGGGCTGCCGTGTCACTCTGTAGCTTCAAAAATTGATATTTTTGCCAATCCTATATTTTAAGGATTTAAGCTAAGGGATGATATCTAGGGTAGGTAAACAAATAGATAATCTATGTATTATATTAGAATCAAAAAGGTATTATTGTGAATTCTTTTCAAAGTGTTTCCAAATCAAGAATTTGTATTTTTGTAGATTTTCTTTTAGCTGATTTTCTTAATTTCAGAACAAAAATGAAAATACACTTGCAATAATAATATATTTGTTTACAAATACCTAAGTAAATACTAACCCAAGTCAAACCTTGAAGAGATATTGCGCAATTCTTAGATGTTATGACATTATTTATAAAGACTCGGCTTGAAGTTACAATTTAAGTCATATCTTTGTTCGTGAAGAAGATCTGTTTTTCGCAGCTGATTTCCAGCCTCCATTCCACTGTGGGACGATAGTTCGAAGCGCTGCAATTTACAAAAAAAAGAAAAACTTAGCAATTTTTTGGCCAGATCGAAAATTAATATTATTATAATAGTTCTTTTTCTGTTCACTGCTACTGAGTTTAAATTGTGCTTTTTAAATAATAAGAAACTTTACCAAAACTCTATGGGAGCAATTTAATCTAGAAAAGAAGTTTTTAAAAAAAATGTTATTCCGCAGCCCGATTTTTAATGATTTGATGAAATTTAAACAAATTTAATACTTTATTTAGGAAAATTTCCAGACCGCAGAAGAGAAGCGCTCTTCCCAATATAGACTTTAAGCACCTTGTTCACTTTGAGCTTCTTGAATAATGTTTATAAGATCACGAAATGTGTCCCTGCCAAAGACATTTTCAGTTCAATATTAAAGATGTGAGAAAAATCTACTTTGAATGATAATAAATGCCATTTATTAAATTAAATGAGAGAAACCCATGCACGAGCTCCCTCATTGCAAACACAGATTACACACGATTTCACGTCGTTATAAGGACTGTCTTCTCTGGGTAGTAAGGTAAGGAGCACTGGAAGCTTACAGCAGATTGCCAAGTTACAAAATACTTTGTGAAAGAAAACTCACCCAAAGTTGCAGATTTCCTGCTTCATCTCGGAAGAAGGGATCTAAAAGCATTGGTGGGGCTTATCTCGGAATACAACCCTTATTGCCAACATACGCCTTGTCTCTAGGAGGCTGGCAATACCGCGCACTTCCTATGCTATTATCCAGTTTTCTGAAAAAAAAGGCTGCGTACCCTGGGCAGCGATGAGCTACAGCTCGATGGAGCACACAAATTACCACTGCAGTCAACATTCTCCGAGAGACTCGGAGATTCGTGTATTGGCTATCACTCCCTCTTACACTTTTTCCCTTTCTCTCCTTCTCAATCACTATCTAACTATCCCTTTCCCTTTTTCGGTATGGCACAAGGGGCTATTTAGCTTGAGTGTCCGAGGCGGTGAGATACTAATTGTTAAGCTCTTTCAAGGCTCTAGAAATTTTTAAAAAACTAACCCAAGTTGTGAATTTTAGAAGCCATAAAGACGCGAGCAAATTTCAAAAAGTTTTTTTTTTAGAAAATGTAGTCATTCAAATATTGGTCTTTGAAGAGTGATATCGGAGATATAACTTAGTCTGCTTTCTTTTCATTTTTCTCTCGCATTTAGCATTTCTCAAAATACTCTTCCTCAACAAAATACTAAAGTGACGGATATATAACGGCCGAATTGTGAATTCAGATCCTTAAAAAAATATCAGCAATTTTAATAAAGTTTTGAGGAGACCCTATAAAAACTAAATATCTGTATCTTAAGCTCAGAACATTTAGACTTATTGGTTTTTTTTAGAATAATTTGTTTTTTTTAAAGAAATTTAAGCAAAATTAAATTCCAGAAAACAAAGATTTTATGTATAAATTAGATGAATGAGAAATCAATTATATATTTTCATAGGTCTATTGAACTATTGTAGAAAAGGAATAAACTAGAGATGAAATTTTAATAAATCTCCTACGATTTGTCAATTAATTTCATATGAACTTATTACAAATATTCCTTTAAAAATTTTTACAAAACATTGTTTGTTCAAGCGCCCTATAGCTAAAATTGACTTTCAGTACCCTAGATTTTGATTATTTAGATTCATGTTTTTTATATATATTTATTGTATTGAATCTTAGATGTATAATATGATATTTTTAAAGGAATTTTTGTACCACAGATTTGCAAAGTACTAAAAAGTGCATGAAATGGTTCCTGCCAATTATATTAGAGTTATAAAGCTTTGCTTCCATCATTTTCCAATAGGTCTCTGTAGGGGTAAGAGTTGGTCAATAATAATCGGTTGAAAACGCTATGCAATAATCGTATGTGTATTTTAAACCCGAATTCACGTAATTCGCGAAGTGTTGCTCTGCTTTTACAATTCAAAAAAAAGTGCGGCTAAAGCTCATCGATAACTCTTGAATACGTAAGACGAGCCCGTGTGTCTCGAGTGGTTTCACAAGCATGGGCATTTTGATGTCGAAGACTGGCATGGTGGTGGAAGGGAAAAGTTTTTCGAATATTCAGAATTGAAAGCATTACTTGTTCAAGACGCATTCCAAACGCAAGATGAATAGTCAGTCAACACCTCAATGCCATGGGAATGAGATATAACAGCAAGAATATTGGGTTCCATATGACTTTTTGCCGAGAGATGTTAAGCGTTGACTGCTTCTCGAAAGGTATTTCTTGTTCGAAAAATAGGTTTGTTGCTATAATCCAAGCCGCTGAATAGAACCCGGGAATGTCGAAAGGTATTTCTTTGCTTATGAGCGAACAGCTTCTCCAAAGGCACAATCGTAAGGGATTTCTTCATGGCGACAAAAAATGCATATAAAGGGTGTTTTTTTTTAAAGGTATAAAACATTAAATTGCAATAAAACAACGATAGGAAACAACAAAAGATAATCTTATGGCATTTCATTTTAAATATGATTTCTGGGCTTATGACCGCCACGGCTGGCTCGGATATTGTCCAATTTGGACGCTCCATTATCGATAACTTCTTCCAACATTTGTGACCGTATATCGGCAATAACGCGGCGAATGTCATCCAAATGGTTAAGCGTTTGTGTCTCATCCGCATACACCAATGACTCTACATAGCCCCCCCACAGAAAGTAGTCTAGCGATGTTAAATCACATGATCTTGGAGGACAATTCACAGCTACAAAACGTGAAATTTGGCGGTCACCAAACGTGTCTTTCAATAAATCGATTATGGCACGAGCTGTGTGACAGGTTGCGCCGTCTTGCTGGAACCACAGCTCCTGGAAATCATGGTTTTCCAATTCACGAATGAAAAAGTTGGTAATCATGGCGCTATACCGATCACCATTGACTGTAACGTGCTGGCCATCATAGTTTTTGAAGAAGTACTGAGCAATGATTCCACCAGCCCATAAAGCGCACCAAACAGTCGGTTTTTCGGGATGTAACGATGTTTCGACATACAATTGAGAATTAGCTTCACTCCAAATGCGGCAGTTTTGGTTATTGACGTCCCGATTCAACCAGAAGTGAGCTTCATCGCTAAACAAAATTCACTTATGAAATTCGGAACCAACGGCAATCTCGTCTTGGGCCCATTCGACGAATCTACGACTTGCTTTGTCATTGTTTGACTGCAATTCTTGCACCAGTTGGATTTAGTAAGCACGCAAACCAAGATCCTTCCGCCAAACCTTCCATAAAGTGGATGGACACATATCCAATTGCTGTGCTCGATGGCGGATGTACTTATTCGGGTCTTCCTCAAAGCTACGCTCTGCAGCAGCAATAGCTTCTTCTGTACGCATCGTTCGTCGTCTCTGGGGATGCGAGTTATCCATACGAGAAAACGTGTTGGGAAAACGGTCGTCCTTGGTTAATCGAACTAACTGCTCTGATGGACGGTTTTGTCGACGATAGAAAGGACGTAGTGCGCGATTTATTATTATCATTATTTTCGAAATAAAATTGCACTATTTGCAAGCGTTGTTCAGGCGTAAGTCTATTCATAATAAAGTGCCAAACCAAACTGAGAATATATCACTTGATAGCTGTTCAATCGGTCGCCATCTTGAATAATAATGCCAACTTAAACTTCTACAGCTCGTAAAGTAACACTCTTTATTTCAAGAATCCGAAGTTTATAAAGCCTTAGGGAATGTTCTGCCATGCCTCCACGTCTGTAGCGTATCCCAATATTCATAGTGCTAATTAGGAACTCAATTTGATGCGAGCAACGCAAAAAGTTAAAAACTTTTCAAATTAAAAAAAAATACAATAAATTAATTTTCAAATTAATAAAACAAACATTTTTTACACAACCCAAAATCTAGCATTAAAAAACGATGCTCATTTTTGCTAATTATTTTTGTTAATTTCAGAATTAGCAAAATTGTTAAATAAACACAAAAAAAAAAAAAATAAAGGAATCCGTGTTGTCAACACGTTGTTCAGTTCAGTTGACTAACTGAAATTGATTAAACAAAATTAAGTAGCTTCAAATGATCGAACACTTTCACCAACAACGTACAACAAATCGAAAATTAAATTTTCAATTAGCCAAATGACTAACAACAAAGTCAACAACAACAACAACAACAACGAAAGTCACACAAAATTGTTTATAAAATTTCTTTTTTTGTTGCAATTTATTTACGCTTTTTGTGTTTATATTTAATAAGCGGTTAACAGTCACAACATCAAAGCCCAATGTGCTGGCATTTACAACGAAACCGACATCAACGCTATGCGACATTGTAATACTCTAACGTTTCTCTAAATTTAAATAAACATATTTTGCACCTTGACCTATAGGTCATTGGCAACTGCGTACGGCGGTGTGTTTTATTAATGGAGATTTACTTAGCGTATAATTGCTAGCCATGTCAGTGCTAGGTAAATGAACTAGTGCTGCTTCTGGAAATGGACTGTCACTTTGCCACCGACAGTCAACCGGCTATATAGCTATTATTTAATCAAAGTAAACTTCAATTATTTGCAAAATCGATCGAAATATGGAATGTTTTATTCTTTATTCGAAATTTTTAAATATAAACTCTGCCCAAGCAAAAAGGCCAACTGTTTGCCCTTTCCATTTCCACGCGTTTTTTCCAAGGTACTCCACCACTTGGTTTTTGCATCTGAACTTAGGTCGTTCCTTTCGTCTACCTTCGTCGACTTTCGCAGCGAAAACCTTCCTCGCTGGACGACATCTATGTCGTTTTAGAGCTCAGACAGCTCGTGTTTCACTTGAATACGAGAGTTCTTCTAAAAAAAATCTGACTTAAAATTTAACTATGTCAAAAGATATAATAAAGTAGGATCCAGGTGGTACTGTAAGTCTATTTTAGCAACAACAACCTCTTCAATACACATTACAGCTTTCTGAGATTCATCATCATTAGTGGCGCGACGATACTAGTTGAATCTTGAGCCCACCTTGAAATCTCCTTCAATCTTCACGATGTAAAGCTAGCGTGCTCCAGTTTCTTCTTCCATGACGCTCTGCAGTTTGCTATTCAACGAGCATTTGGACTACCTCTTATCTTCGTCTTTCGGGTTTGTTTTGAAAGAATGTGCTAATTGGGCTACTGGGGGCCATTCTTTGGATACGACCCACTGATCCTTGATCCTTTTGCTGATTGCTGGTTCACCAAGTTCTTCCTCGCATTCGCTGTTATATCGAAGGCGATAGAAGCCATGAACGGGACCAATATTTTTCTTTCAAAAATATCAAATCGGAGATTAATCGGAGATAATCATATAGCGAAAATCTCAAATTAATTATTCTAAAATCTTTTCTATTTACATTTAGCCATTTGCAAGTAAAAACGTTCCCGTTTTTTTCATAGAAAATCGGACCAAAATCCAAAACAAATATTCATCTGTGTTCAGTGCGTTGGCTGTTCCTCGACAACTGTGGGATTTTCCCTATATTTCAGTAGCAATAATTTTGCCTAGTCTACATAATCCCACATATATCGAAAGTGTCAAATCTTTAGCGATTGCAAAATTATTGTACGAAAGATATGACATCATAGATGTTTTGTTAATTTTAATCGTTGATGCTGCGCTCAAATTCTTGTTTATGGATTTTCACTTAAAGTCCTTTTGAAAGTTCGGTATACGATCCAAGCGTTTTGATACTGAACCGTGTCATCGCTGAGTTCCCGAATCGGTGATCCCCTTGCAAACGCTGACAAAGTCTTATGCAGCAAAGTCCGAGGAATACAGCAGTTTTGAGGTAACTTTTAAAGCTTACAGCCACATGGAACCTTATGATCGGAATAAATCCCTATGGATGTTTTCATTACGAACGTACCACAGTGCGCCATTGATGGTTCTTAGGATCTTTGATTAGGCTCTTTAGATGACTTCTATACTACTGTTACTGGCGTATCCCCATAGTTGGGAGCAGCTCGGTTTTAAGATGTAGTTCTATAGTAGCAACTTATATTCCAGTCTTAGGGGAGCGCACACTAAGAAGGCATGATCTTTGAAAAAGATGATGTACTGGGGTACACCAGGCTCAGCGCAGTTCTTTATGTAAATATCTCTTCCTTCAATATTTTTCAAAAATCAGTACCGATTTCATCGAATATGATTGAATTAATAAAATTTGATTCAATCCCAATTATCTTTACCGGATGAAAATGGTTTTTTGAGTCACTCCCAATGCATCTACGCGTTTAGTTTGCGTTTGCCCCGAATCTTAATGAAGTACAGCTTTGAATTCCATATCTTTGAACTTTTTGAGTTGATACTGAACCGTGTCATCGCTGAGTTCCATTTAAAAACTGTCGTGAGTTAAAGTAGCTGCGAACAGAACTCACTATTATTAGATAAAGAGCATTTAAGTTATTATAGCAGCGATTTCAGAAACTTTTGAAATTTTTTTTTTGGGGTACAAGAAAAATCAAAAACATAAAACTTAAGCATTTTTTCGAGGATTTCCAAAAATATTGGACCTCATTTTGGTAGACCTATCTAGCTTTTTCGTTAAGATTTGTATGAAATTATGGACAATACACGAAACTTGTCCTGAACATGTGACTCTTTGACTCGTAAAGTTTATTTTCAATAATCTTCTCTCTATGTTGGTCAAAGGTACACCCTTGTGATCTAAAGTAAAATTTCGAATTCATAAACAATTAAATAAAGATATTATGCAACTGCATTGCTGTTCTTTGTTCTTTTCTTTCAAAAATCAAATTTCGATTTGACTATCTTAATTCGGCATTAAAAATGTTCAAGTTGATCAAATCTACGCGACAGAAATTTCAAAATTCAAATTGCGTAAATATACAGCAAATTACCGATTTTATAAATGAAGACAATCCACATATGTTTTTTTTTCAAAAATTTCAACCTTTGCATGTCGTCGGCGAGATCCATTTGTATGTTCTAGGTGATGTTCTAGGCACTTGTGTATGGATATATTTTCTTATGAACATTATTGCTATTCCATCGACGTTAGTTCCAAGTCAAGAAATAAGAGTAAGCATCAAGCAAAGCTAGCTGCACATGAAAATCCTCTCGCAAAGTCTGCAGTTAGGGGCGACTCGAATTAATACAATTATTTAAAATTGTAATTAATCTATGTTAGATAATAATAAGATTTGAATAATAATTATAAGTCTCACAAGAAGAGAAGATTCAATAAATAATGCAATAAGCTTGAAATGAAAATACAAATTGGCAAATCGACGTAATGGAATTTCGCAATTCCCAAATATATTAAAAATGTTCGATTAAATAAATTCGGCCATGGAAATAAGCACATGCAATATGTATCGAAATCCTTTAGCTTTAATAAACTTTAATCTTACAAACTTAAGCTAAGTCGGCGTTATAAAATTTTGTAAATTTCAATTATATACTATAAATTTTGGATAAGTTCGGTTGCAAGTTTCGATTTTTACTAATAAAGGTTGTTTTTTTTTCGAGGTGTAGAACTTTAATTTGGCATTACTATTCAATATGGCGACCGATTTAATAACTATCAAGTGATATTTTCTCAGTTTGGCTTGGCAATTCATCATGAATAGACTTACGTTTTTCCAACACGTTTTCTCGTTTGGATAACTCGCATCCCCAGAGACGACGAACGATGCGTACAGAAGAAGCTATTGCTGCTGCAGAGCGTAGCTTTGAGGAAGACCCGAATGAGTCCATCCGCCATCAAGCACCGCAATTGGATGTGTGTCCATCCACTTTATGGAAGATTTGGCGAAAGAATCTTGGTTTGCGTGCTTACTAAATCCAACTGGTGCAAGAATTGCAGTCAAACAATGACAAAGCAAGGCGTAGATTCGTCGAATGGGCCCAAGACGAGATTGCCGTTGGTTCCGAATTTCATAAGCGAATTTTGTTTAGCGATGAAGTGGATTTCTGGTTGAATGGGGACGTCAATAAACAAAACTGCCGCATTTGGAGTGAAGCTAATCCTCAAGTGTATGTTGAAACACCGTTGCAACCAGAAAAACAGACTGTTTGGTGCGCTCTATGGGCTGATGGAAGCATTGGTTCGTACTTCTTCAAAAACATAATGGCCAGCACGTTATAGTCAATGTTGATCGGTATAGAACCATGATTTCTAACTTTTTCATTGCTGAATTGAAAAGCCATGATTTCCAGAAGCTGTGGTTCCAAGAATGCAGCGCAACCTGTCACACAGCTCGTGCCCAAATCGATTTATTGAAAGACACGTTTGGTGACCGCCAAATTTCACTTTTTGTAGCTGTGAATTGTCCTCCAAGATCATGTGATTTAACATCGCTAGACTACTTCCTTTGGGGGGCTATGTAGAGTCATTGGTGTATGCGGATAAGCCACAAACGCATAACCATTTGGAAGACAACATTCGTCGCGTCATTATCGATATACGTCCACAAATGTTGGAAAAAGTTATCGATATTGGAACGTCCAGATGGGATAATACCCGAGCCCGCCGTGGCGGTCATAAGCCCAGAAATCATATTTAAAATGAAATGCCACACGATTTCCTTTTGAATAAATAATATACATGTCAATTGAATAATCCATCGTTGTTTTATTGCAATTTAAAGTTTTATAGCTCTAAAAAAAATACCCACCCTTTATTAGGCCATTGAAATAAGCACATTTAATATGTTTCGAAGTCCTTACACAGAGTGAAAATTTTCGATTTTAAGAACTAAAATTAAATCAAAAAATGTAAAATGCTTCAAAATTCTATCTCTCTTGGATTTAATTTATATGAAAATTGTAAATTTTGTAAATAGCTTTACGCAGGCAACCGATCGATTTGAGAGAGAAAGAGCAACAGGTGAGATTTTAGGCAAATATTTATATTTTCTAAAATCATTTTCACAGGCAAATTATGTCGGCGCTGTGATCCTTTTGAAAAAAGTAAAGTTTTTGACGATTCTAAACAGATATTATATAGTCTCCCTTTACAACGTTGTTTGCAATCTGCTGATATCATCGCACATATGCTCATTCTTAGAAGATCTTTAAGGTGTTAAGGTTGTGCTTCAGTTACATGTTTAAGTTGTCTGCATCTCACTTCATCTCTTTTAGGTATTTCCTTGGCGCCGCAGATATATTACCGTAGTGTTAGCTGCACCACCAGATTCACCGGACATCATTCTGAAGAATTGTAAAAAATATAATTGTGTAAGCGGAGCTTAGGTTTAGGTTTTTCGTATCCTGTTTTTGAGCCAAGCAGTTGGCAACTCTTAATAAAGGTAAGCTGTTACAATAAGCACTCAATATGGGTCGTCTATTGCGTTTATCAAATTAAATCCGTATTATGATCCTGTATCATGATTCTAAGCCATTGATTGCAGGGTATAACGATAACAGCCTTGAAGGCAACAACATTCAAAGCTGACATAAACAGCGAAAAACAAGTTGATGCTAAAATAATCAAAAATGGCTAATAAAATATATTGGAACTGTAATGATGTGGCATCCACCAGCGCCACCAGCTCCAACAACAACTACAAAAACAAAACCAATGCAGCTAATCACTCAAATACCAACAACAACAACAACATGGACGGTGACGTTGACGCAGACGCCTATGCTGATGGCCGCGTTTTACGTCAAAAACCTTAGTCAGCCGTATAACCGCTAATCAAGTTCACAGGTTACACCAAAAATCCGGCGACCACCGACCGCCGACATCCGCCAGAGAAACACACCAACACACACACACCGCCACACACCGACAGAGTCGTCCACACACACACACACCCACCACGTTGCAACTGACAGCATGCGCCACAAAGCTTTGGCCCACTGTGCCTCTTAGTTGGGTTGCCCTGCTGCAGCCTGTGGTCTGGCATACATGACCTGACCATGACCTTCACGGCCGTATTCCATACATAGCAGAGTTTACGGGGTGCTGGCTACAGGCTGTGCCTGCCAAAAAACAAAATAACAACAAAAAATAACACAGATAATGGAGCGCTCACAAAGTCGTCGTGAACCGACTATAGTATACACTATGAGCAGCTTAAAGTCGGTAATAATAGTAAGCCTCAATGCATGCCGCATCTTTGGCGAATCCTTGATTTCTGTTATTAATTATTTCAATCAAGCAGCATTGCCGATAAGTGCCTCCAATAGATCCGTGCATCCAACAGTTGAGTTCTTCCTATGGGCAGAATTTCAATGTAATTTCCAAAGAAAAGCGAAAAGTATTGCGAGCATATACATTTTTTTTATATATTTAAAGAAATTATTAAAAAAAATGTTATGGGAAAAGTAGTGACCATCGCAAGCGAAGTAACACCCTATCTGGCTGACAATTTTCGATTACTATATCCAAAAAGGAGCACACTCTTCCCTCTATACCATAATTCACGCATTTTGGGGTTATCCCTAAAAATTCCTTAGGAGCGAAGTCTGTAGCACAGCGGTTAGGGGTAAGACCTACAACCTTACATGGCACCGAACATTATAATCATTGCAGGGAAACGTAAAAAGGTGTAGAATAAACACAAAAGAAAGTACACTTTTTTATATATTTGAAGTAATTTGAACTTTTGCTCTTGGAAACGGAATCCGTCTCTGTGATAATTGTCGAGTAACATAACCCCGCTGGCCGCGATTCAATAATACAGGGATTTTTCATTGATTTTAATAAGACCCAAATCCGTGATCCCGCTGACAAAGTCGTATGCAGCAAAGTCTGAAGAATACAGCAGTTTTGAGGTAACTTTTAAAGCTTACAGCCACATGGAACCTTATGATCGGAATAAATCCCTATGGATGTTTTCATTACGAACGTACCACAGTGCGCCATTGATGGTTCTTAGGATCTTTGATTAGGCTCTTTAGATGACTTCTATACTACTGTTACTGGCGTATCCCCATAGTTGGGAGCAGCTCGGTTTTAAGATGTAGTTCTATAGTAGCAACTTATATTCCAGTCTTAGGGGAGCGCACACTAAGAAGGCATGATCTTTGAAAAAGATGATGTACTGGGGTACACCAGGCTCAGCGCAGTTCTTTATGTAAATATCTCTTCCTTCAATATTTTTCAAAAATCAGTACCGATTTCATCGAATATGCTTGAATTAATAAAATTTGATTCAATCCCAATTATCTTTACCGGATGAAAATGGTTTTTTGAGTCACTCCCAATGCATCTACGCGTTTAGTTTGCGTTTGCCCCGAATCTTAATGAAGTACAGCTTTGAATTCCATATCTTTGAACTTTTTGAGTTGAAATCACTAGTTTGGAAGCGACGAAATCACTCTCTGTCTGACATATAGATTGAAGCGGGCATACTATATAGTACTATCATCTTAGACTTAGTCTTTAGGCTCAAACGTATGGGGCGGATAAAATCTCCATCTATTGCCAAATATGTCCCAGAATTTAGTTTCTGCGAAAACCAGCGAGTTTTTACGAGATTATCTAGCATTTTTCGAATTTTCATTTTTGAGATTATTTTGTAACAATTAATAATTTTTCTCTACAATAAACCAATCTCCTGCTAATTTTATTTCTTGTTCTAGAAATACTCTATTCTAAGTAATATATTATAATACATACTATCTGACTCCAAAAAAATTATTCTATAAAGCGCAGTACTTGGGAAACTTATCGAATTCAGTATGTGACCGATATGGAACTTGTTCTTATTTTAGCATTTTATAAAAAAATCAAAATTTGATGTCAAAAAATGTCAAAAAAAAAAAAAACAAAATCTATTAAATATGCTTTATTATAGGTTTGCTCTATGCAGTGCAAAATGAATTTAGGTTTAGGATAGGATCCTACGCCAAAATCCATAATTTTGTGACTTAGTGTGGCGAAATATAACTTTTTATGAAAAAAACGAAATTGTTTTATCAAGAAAGCATTTAAGCGTTTGCAATCCCGACATAATGACGATAATGAAGTGAAATTATCTCAAAGGAAAGTTTAGGAAAGTTTATTTATTGTTTAAGAACTTACATCGGCATTAAAAAACATCTTATATGCAACGGGACGTATAGTTCGAATTGTGAAGATTTATCTTGCTTTCCTTCTCGATGACTCTTGAGTGTTGAAGTTCAATTTTTGACTGATGTATTCTTTTTTTTTTAATAATACCGCCAATCATATTTAGAGATAGAATACCTTTTTTGAAGTACCAAATGTTGAAAAAATTCAAAATAATACGGGTATGTTTGCTTATGAGTTTTTATTGAGGGCGTCTATGAATATGAAGTACAAGAAGCTGTCGATATGTTTGTACAATATTCAAACCGATGTTTAAATCGAACTAAATTGTCTGCCAAATTTAGTGCTTGTCGAAACACCACACAATTTTTGCAATTAATGAGGCAATACAAATTAATTATTAAGACTTCAAAGCGATTATAATTTTGTTAATTTTTCGCTAAAAAGATTTGTGAAAAAGTTTTCGGTTTAGTAAAAAAAACTTGCTGTCGTTTATGATTTCTGCTTTGCTTGTGTGCCAAACGTATTGGATAACCTACCTAGCCACAACTTTGGAATACCATTTTGCCACAACAGAATCAAAATATCAACATTTCTTATAACACATTTCTCCGAATTGATATAGTCACCCGATTTTAAAGAAATTTTCTATATAATACTTGATACACTTAAAATCTTTCAAGTAGCGAATTTTTGCATGATATAAAAATGCATGGTTCAAAGACAATTAGAAAGAAGAAGAACAAGAAATTTTGTGAAAACCGTCATTTCGAACGAATTGGAAGCAGCGAATGAATTTAAAAAGGTTAAAAAATGAACAAAGTTAATTAAAGTTTTTTTCGATCTTTTCGACCGATTTGCTCTATGGAAGCTATATAATATAGCCAACCGATTTTAATTATTAAAATATTTTTTTCCTTATTATTACGCTTGGGAACTTAGGGCCTCCACTAAAGCCTTCCAATGAACTCAGTTTTCGCCGTCTGTTTAGCTCTGTCCCATGTTGTGTTCGACTGGGCCATTTCTTGGAGGATGGATCTTCTCTAGGTTGCCTTGGGTCTTACGATCCGTCTGCTGCTTATCTGTGACACGAGACAGCTCTGCATTGGATATTCTGTTTGACCAGAATATGCCGCATATAATCCTCAGGCATTTGTTGCTGAAGACTTGAGGTCTTTGTCTCTCTAATACATATATATTTTAGTTATAATTTGCTTTTTTTTCCTGAGCTTGGAAACATCAACTATTGACAATTGCTAAATTGCTATAATATCTAATATCTTTTCCCCAAATTATTCTCCCAATGCTTTTAATTTTTGGAGGTTGTGCGAAACATATCTATAGAAGCTTTATCTTATCCATGCAATGCAGAAAACTAAAACAAACTTGCACCACCTACGTTTTCAGCGCTCATATCATCAGGGCGAAGATGATTTTTTAAGTTATTTTTTAGGTTGAAGTTTTTAATATTATAAAGTTTTTTTTTCTATTTTTATTTAATTTTTTTTGGTACTAGCTTTAGCAATTCAAAATAAGAAATAACATTCTTTTATGACCATCTATCTATTACGTGGTTAGAATTTAATCCACTTTTCGGGTGTTATTTATCCAACAGAACTGTTTGCCGATCTTGAAAGTTTGCCATTAAATGTGTAATATGTAAGAATTCTATAAGCAATTTGGGCATTCCCTAGTAGTTACAATATTTCGCATCGAATTTCCATCAGCGACGAGGTACATTTTTCACCACTTATTACTACTTGTTATAACTTCTAAGGTAAAATCCTAAATTTAACCCCATGACAATGGTCATAGCTCCAAAGGCGGAGCGCGGAAATATCTCTATTGATAGCTGTTCGTAGAGAACAGGGCTCAACAAGTTTATAGCTGGATACGGCTGGGCAACTGCACCAAATCATTAACATCATCATTCAGCACTGCAACCCGGGTTGGGTTTTGGCTTTCTCAACAATTCTTTTCCATTCGTCTCTGTCCCGCCAGTGCCTTATTTCCAGCTTCAGCATGTCCCAGCCAATATTCTCAATTAGGCGCTCTCTTGGTCGACCTCTGTTTCTTGTGGAGAGTGGTGTTGTGTTGGCATTTGTGCTCTATTCTGGTCCATCCGTAGGACATGACCTATCCATCTTAGCCTCTGGGATTTAATGAATTTTAGTCAAATCCACCAAATAGTTCCAAATCCTTAACCTGATACAAAAAAAATCTATGGTTAAGCTAAAAGTTGCTACTAGTTCCTCCTAATTCCTGGATGCAGTGTATAAATAAGTGTATTCCTTATCACAATTCCCACGGGAGAACATTGCATTTTGTGCAACATTTTTTGAATTACCAATGATTAACCCCTGTCTCTTTGGTTTCCTGCGGCTGCCCTGCCAGTATCATCTTCTATCCCCCCCCCACTAACTCAACGCTCACAACATTCTTGTCTGGATTTGATGCACGTCTGACATATGCCAACACATTAGCCATATATTGCTGTCCATGGGTGTGTGTATGTGCGTTTGTCTGACTTTTGGCTAATTATACACTGTAATCTTTGGCGTAAGAGTCTATTTGAATTGTCAGCATGTGTGTAATACACTGTAAAAAGCATTGCAAAACACATAGGGTGGGTCATCTGTGGGCTTCGTTGTTTAATAACTCGAAAGTAGTATGCAAGATGGCAATTATGCCTAAATCGCTCGCCAGTGTCGTCACACTTACACGGTGTGTCCTATAGTAACTACGCTTCGGCAGAACTTTGTGCCTCTAACCATATGGAATATGTAAATTGAGAGTTTGTCCATTGCAGGTCTAAAGTGAACTTTCTACTTTATGTTTAAGAATTTTGCTTACTTTGACTTCAGTTGACCAAGACAACGCATTATCGGATTACGGCCGACCTCAACTGTTCTTGGTATGCGCCTCTACATCGCGTGTACCTCCTACATTGAAGAGCAAGATTCCTTAGCACTTGGGCTTTTCATGGGTATCGTGGTTATCCCCTTGGTCTGCATTCCTGCGCTTTCGCTTCAATCATCTTCTTCGCTGGAGATTCTTCATTCGTACGCATGTCACGGACGAGCCAAAGCCGTCTTTGTGCCGCAAAACGCTGAACGACATTGATGTCTGTGTACAGCTCATCCCATGGTACATGGTTCATACGAATGCCATTGTCTTCGCCAATCCGCAAGGAATGAAAGATTTTGTAAAAGGTTTTTCTCTGAAAGACTTCAAGCGCAGCTGTATCCGTCCGGGACACATCCTATACTGCTGTCCCAAAGAAGTTCACGGACAGGATCTGCGGCGGATTGGATATTGGTAAGAGTGATTTTTCAGCTAGCTCCAAGCTAAGATCATTGTTGGTTTTCCCACACAGAAGCCTAAGCGCCGTGTGTTCTGGTTCGTTGAGGACACTTACTTTGTCTTACCCTCGTTCAGCGTCAGACTATCTTACGCTGACTCCTTATCGATTACCCAAAATGCTGTAGTTACTGCTCACTTTCGAGGCCAATTGATGTCCAAAATCATCGGCGTATTCAAGTAGTTGGAGGGAGATATCATAATTAGTACCAGTACTATGTATAACGGCAGTACCGCTGCTAATACAAAGTAAAGAAGTTACACCACGATAGAGGATCGTCTTGTCTGCAATCTCGAGCGCTATAAAAAGTTTCGTGGAGGTGCTAGCTTGACAAGGCTAATAGCGCAGCCAACTATCAATATGCAACTCGAGAGAACTTCGCAGACGCCGCCCTATGGGTCCATCGTTTTCAAATTTGTAATCGACAAAGAAATTATATGTGCGCGCTCTGATTTTCGAGGTTCGTATCCAGGATTAGGCGCAGTGTGAAAACCTGGTGCACTGACCGTTTCAGAAGCCACACTGATAAGTTTGAATCAGTGTATTGACATACGGCTTCAGTCTCTTGCAGGGTCACCCGTAACTCCAAAGCAGACTGAGATTCCTTCCCATCCGATTAGCTCGTCGCCGCTTGTGTGAAAGCACTTTGTAAAAGATTGGTCTCTCAGAATTGCCTGAGGAGTGTACTCAGAACAGTTCTTTGCGTCATTTTTCGTCATATTCACTTGGGAAATATCAGGCTTTTCCAAAACTTGTTCTAAGACTCGTTACTGCAACGCATGCTGATGACACTGCCCTCTTTCATCTTCATCATGACTGCTGTTGCCCCGCTACGAAATGATCATTGTTCTGCGACTACCTTACAGGACGAGATAATTGCACTTAATACTTCGTAGCCATGCATGGGAATCCATCTCTTGGCTAAATTAAAACTATAACTGCAGGATGCAGCGAGAAACTATTCGAAAATGGAATGATGACATGGCAGAAGAATCAAACTTTACTTGAATATGGCATCTTCGGGATTGTAGAAACTATTCGCAATTGGAATGATGACATGGCAGAAGAATCAAACTTTACTTGAATATTTACGCCAACTTCGTGTTATGGCATCTTCGGGATTGTAGCCGAATCAGATTTTTAAAGAAAAGTATCTTGAAACTCCTTCCTTTTTTTGTTTTGCTTTATATACTTGGAGATCGTTATGCGAAGCGCTGTCGGACCTGTGTTCTAGCCGGTCAACGACCAAGCTGGCGCCTTAAACAACTGCATCTCTGAGAATTTGTCATATTGTGTAATTATTATTTATAAATATTTGATACACTTTGTTGTAACATCGTCTGCTGGCAGCTTGGAGACATGATTCCATCATAAACTCTATGTACGCTGCGCAACTGCTGACAGATTTTTATTTTATGCCGGCAGTTTTCATATACAATATATGAATACTCTTTCACTTTTTGCCAGCAGCAAGTGTAGCCACAATTCGTTACATTCCCAACCAACTGTGCACATTCTTAGTTACCCTTTTTAGACGCAACCACTGTCGTCATCCTGTAGCGTTTTTGTAGCACAAATTAGTCAAAATTTACATACGAAAATGATCAATACGCCGCCAGCTGGGCCATGGTAACAATTCGTCAAGCAGCGCAGGTGTTGCAGTTTTTGCTTAGATTGGGTTTGCATTAATTTTGTGGTGTGATTTACCCGTGGCGGGTTGTATGAAGTGTGTGTGTGCAACAGCATCTTGACACCTCAAGAGCTGCCTCGAATCAATGTGCACTGTGCGTGCGTGAACCGGCAGCACTTTGACAGTTGATTGATGCTGCTCTGCTGGCAGCAATGAAACAAAAAAAATACAAGCAATAATATACAAAGTTTTAATAATATATATAGGCAAAAACAAGTAAAAACATTTCTGTATATTATAATTAGCTTGATTGGGTTTATCAGTTAAAAAATTTCGTCTGCAAGATTTCCAACTGACTAATTTGGCGACTTAGTCAGCGCTTGAGCGTATGGTAATTAAGAAATAAATTACTCATACGCAACGTTGTCAGCGTCATCACAGCTTGCGTCTTCTTTCAATATGAATGAAACGATTTTGTTGCTGCTGCACAATATTGGTTATTATGTAGTGGGTGCTCGTTTCTTCTGTTTTTTTCTTAAACAAAATAAAATAGAATACACAGTTTTAGGCTGCAAAACCGGTTTCAATTGAGGGATGATATCTTTGCCAAGTAACTATGACTAGACTGTTGCAAACATATATTTTATTCTTGTTAAGAAATATTTGTGTTAGTATTATTAGTATAGAAATAGTTGAAGCACGTCTAGTTCTAAAGTTATTGGACTTACAAGTAGCAATTTCAAAGTATACGAATACTTCGCGTGTCCACTGAACTTTTTACTCTTAAGAAATGATGGATATATGTGCGATTCCTTGAAGGAACAGCAATCTATAAAAGACACATAAATAGTTATTGCCTTATTCTAAATCGTGAGATATTTTAAATATGTGTAGTTTGGATCATGAGTTGTTATTAGCCAACGACTATTCAACCCAGAAGCAGACTTCGTACTCAAGAGGCAGACTTCGTACCGGATTTTAAGCGAAAACTAGCGCATGTCTCTCAATATTTATGTTATCATTATCAATAAAGAAATAGTTGTAGTAGGTCTAGATCTACAGTTACTGGACTTAGGTAGCAATTACAAAATATACGTATACTTCGCGTGTCCACTGAACTTTTTACTCTTAAAAAATTATGCATATATGTGCGATTCCTTAAAAGAATAACAATCTATAAAAGTCACATGAATACTTATTGCCTTATTGAAGCAGAAGAAGACCTCGTCTTCAACAGGCAGACTTTGTACCATGCCTTAAGCGTAACCTTGCATATGTCCCCGAAGAGCGAGTCTGTCGGTACTAAAATTTCGGTACCACGGATTGAGCATGATCCAAGCATGTTCATTGACTTTGGCAGTTGGCTTGACTTGGAGTTGCGTTCTCAAGCTGCTGCTATTACACATAAAACAGAAGAGCTGGTAAATGGCACTTTGCTTCAAACCTGACGACTCTGTGGGGCGTTTTTGGGCGCATTGAGTCAGATTCAGCATTGCTTGGGGCAAACAATTCTCTAACAAAAATGTCATCAGGCCAGGAAACTCACAAAATTGGTTTGAGGTTACTATTTCAAAAAAAAGAAAAAATGCTGCTGCGAGGTTTGAATTGGATAGCATATATGTCCGACTTTTTCCCTATTATGATAGACTTTGCCTTCTTTTACCAAAATAACACTCGAACATGCCGTGGGGTGCTATTTCTGCATAAACTCATGCTCTGTTTATTTGATTCGTCTAATCTTTTGAACAAATTGACTTTTGGTGCAACTTTGAGATTTACTCATAATTGTATTCCATTAGCTTTATATTTTTTTAGATCTAATTGTGCTTAATGGCCCTGTATTTCAGCTGGAAACCGCGAAAAAATATGTATATATACTTATATTTTGCACGATCCTTTCCATATCTTGTATGCTTATTGAAATAGCTTTTATATTTTTCTTTTCGCGAATAACGAACATTGACTTATTCCATATTATTATCCCCTTGTTCTTATATAATGTTTAGATCTTGTAAACTTTTTCTGCAATTTGTAGCCTTTGAGCTGGTGCATATCGTTAAAAAGTTGACCCAGCGGTACGCAGGAGCAGCTTACTTTTGATCTATAAAATTTAAGATCTTTTGCACAAATTTGTATAATTTTAATAAAATTAAATAGTTCCCCACGCTGGTCAGTTTTTAAGAGAGATCCAGTTGGGCTGTCCTATTATGGTAGTTTTTTCCAAATAAAATCCTATAGATTTCCCCTAATTAAATTCTACTTCCTACATGAAAAACAAAATGAACATGTATAGGTCATGCTGTCAGAAGCAACTTAAGCAGTATTGTCAGAATGGCCCTGTCAGACTGGAGTCCCCAACGTAGCAGACGGTTCGGAAGACCTGAGGCGATCTGTAGAAGATGCAGACTTCAAGAACTAGCCCAGGCGAACACAACGTGGGGCAAAGCTAAACAGATGGCACTAAACAGGGTTCGATGGAAGATTTTAGTAGAGACCTTAAGTTCCCAAGCGGAATACTAAGGAAAGCACATGGTACGTCGTGTTATTTCTAAAGCACTTTTCAACTAGGTTTGCTTTCACATTGCATAACTCTTGAATTTTGACCTGTAGCACTAGCGTTTTGGAGATCATAATGGATCATAATTGGAGATAATAATGCCTTGCAGTCTTTCTTTGCACATCTTATAATTATAATAACCTATAAATACCTTTATGATTTCCATCCAATTCATCTGTTTCTCTATTTGAACTCAACAATCGCGAACTGTGTGCATTCCTCACTTGAACAACGCTAATCTTTTGGCTACTTTGTTAAGTAATTTTTAAACTTTTATGTTACTTTCTGCTTCCAACTTTAAAATAGTAAATCCAAGTTTGTAACCAGCCCAAAAATCGCCCATCAGGCTCGGAACGTGTATTATTTTTATGTTATATTTTCATAGCTTTGATTTAATATATCCAAAATTGTTAAAATTTTTTAAGTATAAGTTCAGCACGACTTAGGTAGACGCCTTAATTAATAGTAAATTACCGGGAAGTCTGTCATGGTTAGAAAATCTTCCTATTTATTTAAGTGATATTCGACTTATTTGATCTTTGACGTAGGGAACATTTGCGTGTTTGCTGTATTTGCTGATTGCTCAGTGATGTTTCCAAGAGTAATTTTCGAGTCTGCTATCTTGGTCTCAAAACCCAGCATATTGTATTCACAAACATAAAGCTTACAATCGAAAAATTTTCGCTCTAAGAAGTCTACCACAAAATGTATAAGTCCAGTAAAGGTATTCAAACAAATAAAAAGTAATTTCTGTGCTCACTGTAGACATATTCGATTTTATCAGTACCTAGTCCAAAGCTAGTTTTCGGCTTTAGTATCAAAACCTACACTTGAGCCCAGCTTCATTTCGAGCAAGTATTATAACCCTATAAAACGAAATGAAATAACCCTATAAATAGGATTTCCAGTAACGCCAGCATGTATTATACCATATATAGCTACAAAGATAACTACAATATAAATATATTAAAGCGCTTATCGTAAATATTCCCATAACGTAATTAAACATTTATTTAAAGCTTAGTGAGACATTAAGTCAGCGCCAAAAGTCGTCATCGGCACAGAGCAGCGCAGTCTTGACATGACCAGACCAGATTCCAAGCCGTGGACGACGCAACTAACTGGCCCAAAAACCCAAAGACCAAATGAATCATGCAGTTTCATGGGAATGCCGCCGCAGCTTAGTTATATTCAGCACAAGAGAGCATCTGAGAGAGAGAGGACAAAGCAGCTGAGCGTGTGATTTAGTTGAGCATTTTAAGAGAGTTGCTGAATTGCTGCTTATCAGTGACGTCATTTAAAGCGTGGCTTGAGCTAAGGTCACAAAAACAAAGGTAACGCTTAATTTTTGTAACTTCCTGTGCGTTTTTCAAAATATAAATTAATAAACAATATAATTGTGTTGGAGGAATTGATAAATCAAGAATGTCTGGCGTAAAAATTATCCTGATTATATTTTGACAAATTTACAAGAAGAAATGCCAAGTAAAAAATGTTATGAATAATTGAAAATGTAACTATGCAGGTATATGAACTTTAAAAATAATATTTTTGTATTAATTTCGTGTATTCCCAACCAAGAAATGGTTTAAAAATACTGTCCAAATATTATTACAAAAACTTGATGCTAGTAATTCGTAAGCAGAAAGATACTACAATTTTTAAGTGAATATCATAAAACTTTTGGCATTGAGTGAGGCAAATTCCAAATATCGGATTAATCTCTTCACTTTTCACTTTGGCGTATACAAGGGCCTTCAACTGTTTTTAGCTTGGGAATATTTCGTGCTCATACAAAATCTTTTATCTCAAGGGAAATTAGTTCGGTGGCATTTTCTTGCAAACCAACCCAATTTTTACCAAAATTGAAGTTATAGAATTTAAAATTTGCATTATTTTCGCAATACAAACTGTATATCTCACATAAGATATGCCATTAAAGATTTCATCAAAGTTTTAAGTCATTTTATATGTTTTTTTTTCCTATTTTAAAGAAATATTTGATTATAATTGACAAACGATAAATCAGGTATATGATGCACCACTTTGCGTCTTTAGTACTAAAAATTCTTTTCGCTTGGGTTTTACCTGTCGGATTTGTCATCAAGAGGCAATAGCAAGTTTAAAAAAAAATATAAATATTTAACTCAATATAAATTTTTGTGTACAATTTAAGTAATCCCAACCACGAATACCATTTAACTTTAGAAACGAAAGTAAAACAGAAAAGTTGATTTCCCTTGACAATTGTGTCACATTTATTAATTTGCCAAATTTGTTCAAAATCAATTGACTATCTCCTATTGTCCCCATATGGTTTCCATTCGTAAAAAACTATTTTTTTTTCTACAAATATCGTTTGTTTCAAAGTTTTCGTGATTCTATAGCGACCATAGAGCGAATTGATCTAATCGAAAAGTCTGCCAAAGTAAGCAGTGAAGTGTGAAAATAATATCTGATTAAGATTCCTTTGGATAATACTATACTTATTTCCGAAGCATCTCAAAACAGTGTCATTTGTTCAGATAGATAGATGATGCATTAGAAAATCGTAAATAAAGATATTGTACTGGTATTCTTCTTGACCATACTGCCAGCGCTTCAAAGGCGGAGCATGGAGATATCTGTATTAACAAGAACCTGCAGTTTTTAGCCGAGTCCGCGTGGCTACTAGAGACTAACTTGGGTAAATAGCCTTGTCAGTGCTAGGCAAATTTAGCGGTGATGCTGTGGGGAATCTTTATACCGATCTTCGTGTTTAGCGGCGAGTACACTATGACTACGCATTTTCCAAGTAGAGAATTTTAGAAAAACTATGCATTGAAATATTATGAGAATAGTTATAAATATTGAAGGAATAGGAGCTAAAACTGTAGCCTGGGTGGCAACTGCGCTGATAAGTTTGCGTAGTGACTTGGTACAATCTGCCCAAAAATAGCTTTCTGAAAAAACAACTTTTAGTGGTTTGGGAAAGATACGAGGACATGTTTTGTAAGTTATGCACTATATCTGCATGTCAGACAATATTAAAATAGATTGTAGTTCTAACTATTGCATTTTTATATTAAAGATAGGGCTTTATGTCATTATTCAGGAATACAGTTGCAGTTAGACCTAAATGCGTATTCGCAGAAGGCATAACATGTTTTTACTCAATATGTGCCTTAGGTATTGATTTTAAAATTTCTGCATACAAGAATTTAACTTTATTTATGTCATATTTCAGTTTTAATCTCAAACGCATAAAACCTACTAAGTGATAGTCAGAGGTTTCCTAGAAAAGCTCATTAATAACATTAAGTGTTCGTACGCAGGACAACTAAGTGAAAAATTCCATACGATTTGCGGAGTCAAGCAAGCATGTGCTCTCTCTTATCACCTTTTTATTACCACGTTAGACTTGATATTAGATGCAGCGGACCTTAGACGACAGGGCATACAATGGCAGCTGTTTGAGAGATTAAATAAACTCGCCTAAGCCGTCGATATAGTTTTACTCTCACAGAAGCACAGTGAGTTGCAAGTATGATCAATTTCCTATCTGATGTTTCTGTTAAAACTGGCTTGAAGTGGTAAATCGAAAACCATGCACATAAACTCTCATTATCAAACTTAACACTCTGTTAACAATCTCAACTCAAGAGTTAAGAGACGAGTTTGATTACCTAGGTAGTATGCTGACTCCGAGAGGTGACACCGTGCGTGATGTACAGAAAACTAAGCTTACTTTTGCTGCGCTTTCTCGAGTTTGGAGATTCGCCGTCTTTAGAAGATCAACCCAGATGAAAACTTTTAGTGCTTGCGTTAAGACGGTGCTACTATTTGGTAGCGAAACCTTGGCCTATGAGGAATGCTATCAAAAGAACAGCAACAATGCTTTGTCAATGGATGTCTTAGGCGCATAGTCGGTATATTCTGGCCTAGACGAATCTCTAATGTGCGATTTTGGGAGCTAACTGCACAAAAAGCTTTACTAAGTGGTAGTATTCCATCTATCTATCTATGTAACCTTTGCCCTTTTCGGTATGACACAATGGGCTATTTAGCCTGTGTCTCTATGGCGGTGCCTTTATCGCCTCTGCTACCCTCACATCTATCACTTCTATGTATCTAAGTGACATCAAGAGACGAAAATACAGATTACTAGGACACACGCTACGCAAAGACCAGCAAAATCTTGGTACTAGGACTACGTGGAGACCTACGCTTATGCACGAAATCAACAAGCCGATAAACGAATTAAGATATTTAGCTCAGGATAGACAAAATTGGAAAATGATAGTAGATAGGCTTAGTTCTCAAAATAACGTTGTCTTACAATAAAGAGCATGCCAATAATAATAATTAATAGTACTAATCAATTTTAATTGTTGTCTTTTTTTACATAATTTATTTAATTCAACTATATTTCCCATACAACTCTTTTCTATTGCAACCCAAAAATTTTAAACCCACAAACGCTCAGCTATTGCATTCAGCACTTTTGTTTTCTCTTCGTAATCGTTGGCGCTCTTAAGCTATGCTCACGCTCTCTTTGACGGTCGATGGGCGTTAACTTTTTACTCTTTTGCTTTTGTTTTAACTTTGATAAGGCAAACTTTTTGCTTGGTTCGCTTCTTGTTGTGGGTGGCGCTAACTCTCAACATTTTCTGCTGTTTTTTTTTTTGTTTCGTTTTTATTTTTATTTTGTTTTTTGCCTTTGTTGGTCTCGATTTCATTTCGTTTCGTTTCATTTTGACTTATTTTTTATTTGTTTAAATAAACTCACGCACGCACAAAGCTCTCCATTCAGTGTTTATGTGTGTGCGTGCGATTTAGCAATTTGTGAGCAACAAAAATAACTTTTGTACAGCCTCTCGCTCACACGCAGCATATTTGCTGCATGCCAGAGCGAGATGCATGATTGAGCCACTTCACTTGAACGGCCGTAAATAGGTATTAGGTTCAAAGTTGGCTTAAAGTCGAAACGTTTTTATAATCAAGTTTGTGTTTTTTTTTTGGCTTCGTTTTCGCATTATGAAGCAATGAATGGCTGGCTGATTGGCTGCTGCAGCGCTTTTTGGAAAATCTTTACAGCGATTTAAATGACAGCAATAATCCATTCATTCAAAGTTTGCACAACGAAAAAAAATAAATAAACTACAGTTTATGCAAGATGAAGTATTTTTGTAACTATTTAAGACACGCTCCAAGTAGTAGCTATTTCAATAGAACTGCGTGCATTTTTTAATGATGCGAGAGCAGCCGATAACTTGAGGGAGATAACTTGGCGGAAATAACTTAGGGGAGACAACTTGGCAGATAACTTGATGATGAATTCCCTTTGCGGGAATCCTAAACAATTTCTGCTTTTGTCAATTCTAAACGTAAATTATCCGATTTTCGGCATTTTTAAGGATAGTGCCTCTACTCTTTTTCACCAGCTCAAATTGTTGGATGCATAAGCAACTGCCAATCAAGCTACCGGAGCTTCTAGCGAGCCACTATCGTTGCGTGTGGTCTGGCGTTGTCCTGATGGAAAACAATTCCTGTTGTCTTTCACAAAGCTGGCCGCTTCTGTGCGATTGTTTACTTCCTTTAGACGGTTCACTTGTTGACAGTACAGTTCTGAGTTCAGAGTCTTCGAGCTCATAGTACATAATTCCCTGTTAATTCCAGCAAACACATTGCAAAACCTTTCTGGCCGTCAATACTAACAACCACGACGCATTTCGGCCTAACGTTGTCATCAGTGATACACTTTTTATCGACTGCTACCAACCGCTTCAGAAATTGTTCAATTTTGTTGCGATTCACCAGTGATTCGCAGATGGAAATTCGTTCCATGAGGTTGTTTCTCTTCGTATCCGAACGTATTTTTGTGCAATCTTTAGCTCCTGTGGCAATCGAAAAAGTCGGAATCGACAATGTCCATGATTATATTGATATTTGCGACATCGAAATTACTGAAACGGCATCGATTGGCTGTTACAGTTTCGAACCATAAACGCAATTCTTATCATCAGCCACCTTGCGTTTTCGCCCTTATCAAATACAAACGGTAAAAAGTAGCGCTCGAACAAAACTGAGTCAACCAATCACAAAACTGTCTGAGAAGCGTTTTTTGTACGAAATGTCATATTTCTAACACAACCCGATCGGACTTATACAATGCGAGATACAGTCAAATAACTCAAATAATAATATTTACCCTAATGATCCCTATAAACATTCCCCGCTGTATTTTATAAAACTGTGATTATACCCTCTAAGGAGCTTTTCTTATATTCCATTTAGCTGCAACGAATCCTACAAAATACCATATTGCGCATATTGTCAACGAGCAAAGACAAGACTTGTGTGAAGGTCTCTATGTTTTCGCTGCGTAGGTACCATGGTGCCCCAGTGATAGTTCGCAGAATCGTTGACTGAGCTCGCTGTATAATTTCAATTTTTCTTAATATCATAATAAACTCAGCATATTTTCTATGATTTTGCTAGTATTTGAGTCAAAGAGATTCATTAGAAATAAATTTAAGTGAGCCTAATGTACTTTGTAGGGAGGTAGATGATTTTTTATGGGTCATCTCATACGACAAGGCGATTCCAGAAAGTTATGCACATGAGTGCTACTTTCGTCGTTAGTATGTAAATTTGGTTGAAATACTTTCTTACTTCTGCATGAAATAAGATAGCAGATGAATTGGCAAATCGAGAATCGGCCACCCCAGCCTGTGTTCCTGAGCTATTCATAGCTATCAGTACGGCGGTAATTATGGGGCGCCTAGCGAAACTAACGACAAAGAGTAAGTAGCACTGGAAGCTTACAGCAGATTGTCGAGTTACCAATTACTTTGTGAAAGAACCCTCACCCAAAGCTGCAGACTTGCTTCTCTATCTCGAAAGAAGGAAGCTGATAGCTTTGGTGGGACTTAACACGGTACACAACCCTTGTGGCCAACATGTCTACCGAAGGCTGACAATACCAAGCACTTCCTATGCTATTGTTTGGAATGATCTTTCATCGCGGGGTACTACGAGATATTTATCTACATATTTAAATATTATTTTCAATGAGTCATATGCAAAAGTTTAGCTTCAAAACTTACTCAGTGCCGCCGTTCTCGGCGCTTCTCATGCAAACGTGTGACATGTAAGCCCATTCAAAACAAGTTAAACAACATGCAGGCCATAAGGCAAACACTTCATTCATATATCTTGGAGCTCAGTTCAATTGTGCCCAGCCTGCTGCAGCCTCAGATGGTGTGGACAGGACCACCCAGTTGCTGGATGACAAGCAAAACCAATGCACGGTAGCCTATGCAACGGTAACGACCGCACATGGTCGTTCCTTAAACATATTGATGCACTGACTGGATGACGGACTGACTGAATGTGGGACTGACTGGCTGACTGACTGACTGCTTGACTGATATTTTTCATGCGCTTGCACAATTTGCAACAACGTCCAGAGTTAATTAGTCGGCTGGGCTCAACAATGGCCTAGCTTATAAGCCAAGCTTTGATATAAACACTTACATTCGCGAGGGTCGCTGGAAAAGTATGTGAATTAGTCTAGCAATGTCATAATAGTTTGGTTGTAATCGACTAAAAATAAAGGCAACCGTGTTTAAGAGTAGATATATACTGGAAAAGAATCGGGTTTTGTCGCACTTTAGATAACTTTGAATCGAGCTATTATGATATAATGACTTTTATTCGTCATATAATTGCGTATTCGTTTGGATGAAGATGCTCCGTCGAAGAGCGTGTTGAACGCGACTGCCGGCGAAGAAAGAAGAAGCCGACTACCAATTCCGAGATGGAAACAACAAGTTGAGGAGTAGGCCACATTATCCACTTGGACTGATCAACTGAAGCTGGCGGAGAGAAGAAGCAGTTACGCCGTTGCAAGGTCTAGACTTCTTGCTATATTTTCAATGGATTATTAACCTGTGGCATGCAGCAGCATTATGCATATTCATATTGTCGAACAAGATCATTGATTTATTTTGCATATCATTCACTTTCGTGTAAGAAGCAAAAACTTGAACAGAACTGTGGAGGCTCTCCCATAGGATGCTGTGTACGGTTGTTGCATTTCCAGCGCTTAGGTCAAAAATTATTCCGAAGACAACATCGGAGTTCTTACTCTTTCGCGGGAACTAGAAATAGTAAGTATCCAGCACATGTTTTGTGACTCCCTTTTTAAAAATAAACCCAATCTTGCACTGCTGCGCATATAGATCGATTCCTCAAAATTGTTGTTCAACGAAGTACAGCTGTCTTTTTCGCTGGGCGATCTCAATCTATGCACTCTCAACGGGAACTCAACGATTTGGTGTCTTGTCTAACTAATTTTTCGAATGCATCTTTTTTTTGTATATCGTTTGTCTATTATTATATATCTCTCGATGCCTATAGCGGCATCAATAGAACCCATTATCCAGTTGTAAGCTCGCCATAGTAGTATCTATATATCGTACCTCTACAAAGATAATTTATTTAGAAACTACTATGGCGAGCCTACAACTCGATAACGGGTTGTATTGGTCAAATAAAGTAAGTAGATACTACTGTGATACAAATTACGATTTATATCGACTGATAGTCCATCATGTTACTCTACTCCACTTACCTTAGACGTCCATTACCATCCGTTATCGGGTTAGGCGCGCCTTATCCAGTGAAGAAAAGGCTGCCTCCACTTAGACTTCGCGTCTGATTCTAGGTCATATTGCCTTCGTCTTCTTTTATCCACTTACGCATCGGACGTATTTTTTGCTCAAGCTTCATTATTCACATCTGTCTCATCGTAGAGCTGCCTCGTAATGCTCATGCAAACGTAGTCACTCTCCAATTTGAATTGAATTCTTTCTTCAACTGTGCAGTGAGATCGTTTATCGAAAACCCTTTTGACAAGATATTAAGGGGGCGACGCACGCAACAATAGCTCAACATTTCTAGTACTATTATAATGTATTCTTGATTTCTAAGTGCAGCTACAAACCTTATTCTAGCTATCAGACCGACACTTCTGGAGCCTTGAGGGTTGGACTCTTATAGAGCAACACTTAAGGTATTTCAGCTGGTAATATTTATCCATCATGTTGCGAATACAACGTCAAGCTTGTTCCTAAGTAGACGCGCAATTCCTCTGAGTTGCCTGCCGTACCAAAGGATTGACGAAAAATTGTGAAGTATTCCGTGGAGGCATGTTTCCGCTATTATTTTGTTCAATGATGATCGGCTTAAAGATCTTTAGCGAGAAGGCGCACAAACATCATCGTTCTTGCTTAAACTGTATATGATTTTCTGAAGTACTTTCATTCCGCTAAAATGGAAAGATGTGATTTTTTCCCCCTTACCGCTTAACTTCAACTCCACCCTCGCAATGCAAGACTTAGTCTAGTTCAGCACTCGCTATGAGTCTGACGCGCTGGCCTAGCCCTGGGCAGGGCTGCTGGTAATTCAAGTCGCCGTTGCCACATAATAAACTGTTGAAAGCAACTTACCGCAAAGTACTTACTTACATGCAGCTTTGGAGAACAACTCATAAAGGCAAGACTATATACCATCTATATGGAAGTACAGAGAAACCAAGCCGATCGCAGGGGATCATTTACGATGTGCCTGGCGATGAGCTTGGCTTGTGTCAGGCTTCTCGAGCTTGTTCTTGTGCCAGCTTCGTGCCGTCCATGCTATCGATTGACGATGTGTCTGATGATCGGGAACAATATTTTTGCCCTTGTTGTTGTAGTTGTTTTTGTATGGGACTGTCTTTGTCGTCACCCTCATCTTTAACGCTCGAGCGATTGTTTGGCTAACTTTCTTTGGATTGGATTGCTTGCTTGGATTTGGCTTCCTTCAGTAACTGGCTAGAATTTCTAAAGCATTCTTCTGTAGTTTTGTTTTCAGTTAACACATACACGGCCTGTGTGTGTGTGCGTGTGTCTGTGCATTTTGTTAAGAGCGGCAACTGTTTGGCATGCTTGTTTTGCCAACTTGCAACTGTCCGCGTCTTTTTCAATTTAACACTTGACTGCCTGAGCGCGCTCACAACTTGGCTACACTTACGTGTCCCTCTGATCACCATCATGCAGCCATATAGCATTCATTCCATTCCATTCAATTCAATTCATTCGAAGCATTCGTTTTGCCATTCACTTGACTTGCAATTGATTTGATTTGAGTTTCAACAAAATGGCGTCGCATCTACTTCATGTCAAATCAACAGCAGCGGCACCTACGCCCCACGAAACACTTGGTCGTATCTTGTTTGCATCTTCTCCAGCTGCAATTGTGTACACACTGCAAAAAATAAAAGTGTGACCCCATCAAGTTCTTGGTTTTAAATGTTTTGTTTTTAATTATACTATCAATACATCGACAATATTTAAGACCCTGAAAGTCTTTTTAGAACTTACATCACTTTACATTCAGTTGTTGTCCCAGCTCCAAAGTGACACAGTAAGAATAGTTAATGAAAAAAACCACATGGGTAAATTCTTGAACAATAAGCAGCTTGCCAAGGGTCTTCACTAAGGATCACCTTGGAGAAGCGACCAGAATTGGTCAAACGTAAAGGTGTCATATTCCACCAGCACAAGGCTAGACCGCACACATCTTTGGTCATTCGCCGAATACTGAATGCGCTCGGCTCGTAATCTTTGATGCATTCACCATATGTCCTTTTTTTCTAAATATTGGAGACTTACTATCCTTGAGATTTTTAGGATTCATATGGACGGAGATAAGAGCAGACGAACATGGGTAAAAAACTTTTCTACCCAATCTGGGAGGTCTGCAACTTTACCTTAGAAGTGTTTTACTTGCATTTGGCTTGATATGTGGCGTTTAGCAACTTTGGAGCGCTCCAGTACCAAAGTATAAAATAAAAAAATATATTTATTTCCATTGCCTATGGGAACTTAGGGCCTCTAATAGAACCTTCCATCGAACTCTGTTTTGCGCCGCCTATTTAGCTCTGTCCCATGTTCTGTACGCCTGGGCCAGTTGTTGCAGGATGGATCTTCTCCAGGACGCCTTAGGTCTTCCAAGGGTTCGAACGTTCAATTGTCCAATTCGTGTACGTTTTGAAATACCTATGGTCGTCATCGTGTTTGGGGAGCCGTTTATGTTCAATTCACTTGTATTGGCTTCTGTAATCGTTCGGGGGATATGGTAATTGGTCAGTTGCGACTTATCCAAGTGGTGGGGGCTGCCAGCTGACGACTTCTGGAAGTGGTGTCTACGATTACCACGTTGCTTTTGGTGTTTGATAATCGTGGTAAGGCTGGGCTGACTTTTCGCTATTATCCACTAAGCTACGATGACCCCAGCTAATTATTATAACCTCAACGATTGTTTTTTTCGAACGGTCTATTCAATTTATATTCTTATATAACTTTACTCATCTTCATTCGCCAAATGGAACTTCTTTGACCAATCCTGAATCGACCTCATGTTTGGCAGGTGAGTGCCACCACGCTATGAGGCCCTCCCAAAGGGCGAAATCAATATAAATAGCTACACAATTTATAGTCGAGTCTGAATGCTTTAGTTTTTATAGGTACTATTTGCTAGCTATGACAGTGCTAGCCAAATGCACCAGTGCAGAAGAATGGAATCGAACCTCGAACTTCGGTTTTAGAAGCGATTACGCTACCGAGGTCACAATCATTTGTATGCAGTTCATTCAAAATTGAAATGCTGCAAACAAATAAAAGTCATTTTGGTCAACATTTTTTAGACCGCCCACTTATAAAGGCGTAAAATACAACGTTTAGTAGTTGTGGTAGAGATCGGTTCAAGTGTAACTTAAGCTTAATAGTATATCTAATGCTTAAGTCTCAAAAAATCGCGTCAAAGTTCATTTCGTGCTGCGATCTTTTGTGTTTCTTAAATTAAAAAAAATATGATCATCATCAGTATTGCCTTGTAAAACTAAGCAAAACTGGAGATTAATGGACAAAAAACAAATGTGCCAATAACGGGAAACCCTAGGGAATATAGACAAGAGATATTCCAAGAGATATTGCTAGGCCGAAAAACTGACACTACTCTTGAGAACAAAGTTCGCCTGTACGAAGTCATATTAAAACCGATGTGGATCTATGCCATACAGCTGTGAGAAACTTCTGATACTGAGATTATTATCTCAATCAAAAATATTCCGATAAATTTTTAATATTAAGCATAGTACTAATTTAGCCTTAAGCTTGCTAAATAATAATAATAATACAACAAATATAAGAAGACAACAGAATCCACGATGCATATTAATTATGCAGTAGGGATCACTGGAAAACTACTACTTCTGTCATGGAAATGACTTATTGTCGTATTTTTAAAACAGATCGTAAAAAAATTAATATATTCAGCCGACAAGTTGCTTCTTAATGCGTTGGGATAACACTCTTTCGTTTCTCTCAGTGCACAAGTTGCTGCTCTTTCTGCTTTTTGTGAGTAGGGGGTGAGGGAGCTCATTTTATTTATGGCTGCTCAAACCGCAAAGTGAGCATGATCTAGCCGAGTGCTCTCCGGGGTCTCTCCGGCTCTTCGGGGGCATCAATTGCTACAGTATATATGCATTGTCCAACTTATGTCCATAGAGCGAGCCATGCACACGTCCTCATTTGCTTGTTGTTGCCGTTGTTGTTGTTGTGTACATTTTGTGGTTGTTTCCAGTGTTGCAAATGCAATTGTTGTTATTGTTGCAAAAATTCATAATTTATTTATGCGCGCGTTTTTAAGGTTTCATTCATTCAAAATTCATGATGTTTTTTTTTGGATTTTGTTTTTGCAATTTCCTTCGTTTTTACTTGTTGTTGTTGTTGTGTACTTTATAAAGGGTGTTTTTTTTGGAGGTACAGAATTCCATTTCCATTGCAATAAAACTACAATGGATATGATTTATGGCATATGCCCGCCATGGCTGGCTAGGTTGTAGTGCAATCTGCAAGTCCAATTATGGATAACTTTTTCCAATATTTGTGGCCGTATGTCGGCAATAATACGGCGAATATTATCTTCTAAAAGGTTGACGATGACATGCGGAAAATGGAAGTAAGGAACTGGCGCGGCCTTGCTAACAACAGAGACGAATGGAGGAGAATTGTTGAGAAAGCCAAAACCCACCCCGGGTTGTAGAGCTGAATGATGATGATGAAAAGGTTCAGCGTTTGTGGCTTATTCGCATAGATCAAGGGCTTTACGTACACCCACAGATAGTAGTCTAGCGGTGCTAAATCACAAGATCTTGGAGGCCAATTCAGAGATACAAAATAGGCGGTCACCAAACGTATCTTTCAATAAATCGATTGTGGCACGAACTGTATGACATGTTGTACCGTCTTGTTGGAACCACAGCTTCTGGATATCATGGTTGTTCAGGAATAAAAAAGTTAGTAATTATGGCTCTATACCGATCACCATTGATTATACGTTCTGGCCATCATCCTTTTGAAGAAGTACGGAACAATGATTTTATGAAAATCGGGAACAACGGCAATCTGGTTTTGGGCCCATTCGACGAATCTACGCCTTGCTTGATGATCGTTTCACTGCAATTTTTGCACTAGTTGGATTTTGTAGGCATGCAAACCAAGATCCTTCCGCCAAATCTTCCATAAAGAGGATGGACACTGATACAATTGCTGTGCTCGATGGCGAATGGACTCATTCGAGTCTTCCCTAAAGCAGTAATAGCTTCTTCTGTACGCACCGTACGGCATATCTGGGGAATACGAGTTATCAATAAGAGTAAATGTGGTACAAAAGCACTTCATGTTTCATTGAATTAACTTAATGTGATGGACGATTTTGTCGACGATAAAATAGACGTAGTGCGCGATTTACTATTATCATTATTTTCGATAGATAAAATTGCACTATTTCGAAGCGTTGTTCAAACCAAACTGAGAATAAATCACTTGGCAGCTGTTAAATCGGTTGCCATCTTAAACAAGAAAAAATTCTATGTCTCAAAAAAGACACCCTTTATATGCATTATATACATATTATTACATATATATTTCAATATGTTTTACATATGCGAATTGTTGGCAAATGTTTGTTACTATATCTTTCCAACTTAATTATGCACATAATTAATTGCACATTTTTAATGTATTTTTTTTTGTAATATAATTTTATCTTGTTTTATTTTTATTTTTATTTTTATTTTTTTTGTGGTTAAAGTTTTAGTTAATCGCAAAAGTAATGCATTTTGAAAATAAATATTGGGTATAAAATTAATTTCCGGCATTAGAAAAATTTTTAATAGTTCTGGAAAAAAAAAATTGAATTTAAGAAATATGTATATTTGTGTCTCCTTTATTATTCCACTTGGGAACTTAGAGCCTCTACGAAGGCCTGCCAACGGACCCTGTTTTGCTTAGCGTTGTCCCACGACGAACTGAGCTGGGCTAGTTCTAGAAAAACGCTACGTCTTCAAGTTGCTTTTGGTCGCCCTGCTCGTCTGCTTCCTTGAGGGTTCCAGTCTAGTGCCATTCGTACAATGCTGCTTGGGTTCGTTCTGAGAGCAAGCCCTATCCAAGTCAATTTTTTTTTCGTGATGTGAAGGTGCATAGGGGGATATTCTGTTTGGCCAGAATATACCGTATAGTATTCTCAAGAAATAAGAAATATATACATGGTCGGTTTTTGTGAAAATAAACGTTGAGTTGTAAGCTTATAGATCTCAAGCAAATAACTTGTAACTTGGGTTATCCAATGCAATCGGCACACAAACAAAACAGAAAATAAAAGTGTCAGTGCAATTTCATGCACTGCAAGCCTTAAGCATCATTTTGCTACCATCTTCTATTTTAGGGATCATTCATCGGTTCTATCAAACAGTTTAATTTATGATCTGTGTTGCTGCTAACTTGGTAATATCTTGCACCACGTTGCTATGTTCCCCGAAAAGACCATAGTGCAACATACGCTGTGAGAATATGCTTTGAAGACTCTTCCTTCAACTCGCAGTAAGTAATTATCCTGAATGTATTCTTGACCGAGTGCAAATTTTCTGGAACCTATTCAAGTCATAGGTATGCTGTGAAGACTCTTTCTTCAAGTCACGAAACCTATAGTCTTCAGAGTCCATAATGCCCATCTGGTTTGGCTGATTGGCTGGGGCTACAGTGTCCAGTGAGTATTTCTCGCTGTAGAGTTCCCAGAGTTTTTCTAGGAAATTCTTGGCCAACTGGCAGGTTTTTTCCAGCCTTTTGACTCATAGCTTCTAAAATGTTGGACGCAGACTGGCCAAGCTCAATTAAGCACGATTTTTTTCGGGTTCTCTCCTACGCTTTTGGGGGTCAAGCCCCAAAACGGTTGAGAGCATAATTATGATTCGGCCGTACGATCTTTTGCAACAGAATAAGCTAATTTATGCCAGCGAAGTTATAGTAAGCTGGATCCCTAATAAATTGTGGTTCCTCAGTTTTAGATGCTTTAGTTTGCTATAATTGACTTGGCGGCACTATCTTTTGCGAGACTATAAGCTACCTGATTCCCAGCAAAGCTTTATGACTTGGATACCTTCTAAGTTATATGTTCTAGATAATTTCGTTTCATTCTAATTTCATGAACTAGTTTCGAAGCAATTTAAGAACTAACGCAGACCAGTTGAAAATTGAAAAGTTTCTAACTCATTCGTGCACACTTTTTCATATCGTTTTTAAGTTTAGGTTAATTTTAAATCTTTATTTGTAACACTTAGGTAGGCATGTTTTAAAAACGGTACGATCAAACTATTTTATTTCGTTTGCGATTTACTATGAGCCTTGTAAACAGGGACTTCGGCTAACTTCGGTTGACTTCGGTCTCGTCAGATTTTGGCAGATTGTCTCTGGCAAAAGTTTACCTAAAAAACATTAGCGAAAATTTATAGAAAAAATCGGTCTCGTACTGAATGAAAAACACACTCGTGAATAAAAACTCGACTGTCTTTTTAGAGTTCTTTTTTCCAAAATTGTTTCGAAAATGAATTGATATTTCAGACAATTTCTAAGTGTTCACAGATTTTTGCAATTTCCGTTTTCTGAATCGAACATTTTTCGATAATTGTAATAAATAAATACCAACAATATGAATTTAAAAATTTTTTACTCTATTTTATGAATTAAACTAATTTATTAAAATTTTTCTGCTTAGAATGCTATGTTGATTTGAACTATTGCCCAAATAAAATAATCAGTACTTTCAGTATTTTTTGAAAAATGTACAATATGGACATACATGTTCAATTTTTATTGAAAAGAAGAACGAAAATTGTATTTTATATTTCTTGAAAAAAAACGTATTTAAATGAAGTTACTTCAGATATGCAACACTAAAATTTAGGAACTTAACAATTTGAGAAGTCAACTTTCTGGTTCACCATTGAGCCAACCAATGTTTGAGATCCAAAGAGCGTTGTATTGGTAGATTTGCGAACTTGAATACAAACAGGCAAAATAGTAGATTATCGCATTTGAATATCCAAAAAAGGAAAATATACTGGGAGTGCTACAGAAATGTATTTTGTCTCGATTCAGTTGCATTCATAAAGCTACGAACGAAATATACAATATGGTTTTTGAGAATATGATAGAACTCTTATATGCAACTGTCAAAATTAGGGATTTTTTAACAGTTTGAGAAACCAACTTTCGGGTTTCAGACTCGCATCATTTTGTTCAGAATCAAATAAAATAAACATTTCTATACGGTAACTTCGGAATTCTGATGTGTCCATGTTGGAAGATTACCAAATCGTATATTAGAAGTAGATTTTCAAAACTCGCTATATATGGAATATGTTTTTTTTTTGTCAAGCGTGGTTGACAATTACCAAAACTGTATATAGAGCTGGTCTCCCAAAACCAATATCATAACGATTTTAGATCTATCTCTACATTAAACTCTGTCTTGTTTTACGTCTTCAAGCTAGTATAGAGGGTCTTTGCAAGTTAGAAATACGATTATCAAATTTCGAAATCACAACATAGAATAAAAAATTAACATATCATTGGAATTTTCAATAAATATCATAACTTTATTTATAGTCTTCATTGTTGTAATCTTTTCGGATTTGTTTAAACAAAATAACAAAAATCTCAATACATGCATAGCTTACCATCTGAAGTTGTGCGACATACATACAAGTACATAGATAATAGATTCTCGTATACTCTAATATCCTAAATATCTTAAAAACTATTAAAAAAAATATTATTATTATTAATTTTATATTATTTATTATACAATACGCATAAAATCCCAGCAGATAATAATAAGCGAATATTTGGTAAACGAAAGAGCAAGCATATGGCCAACTAAATAGATTTTGAAACTCGTTCAAAGAAATTTATACTTTTTTTGCAATATTGCTTTGGATTAAGTTTTTGAATATATGGAAATGTGAATAAAGAAAGTACGAGAATATGAGATATATGCTGTTTGGAGGTTGTAAAAGAATAATTCCAGACGTGGCAGATTATTTGTTACTTTTTTACATATGCTTTCTATATTTAAAATCCGACAAAAACTTTTAAAAATTTACAAAAAAATCGTTCTTGTGTATCGAAATATCCAAGATTTCCGTATCTTTAAAAGAGAGATCTGAATTTAGGTTTTTGTTGAAATAATAAGAGGAAAGTTCTAGAATACGCGCTCCCGACAAGAGCTGAAATTCCATATTTCAATACACTGAGATTTCTATTAGCTGTAAAATCATTTTTGTGGTCTATCTATGATCTTTTACGTTCAAATAAAGTTGAAAAATATAAGAAACACTTTTTGCATAGATTAACGAATTTTTCCACTTTTTAAAAGACATTACCAGATTTAACTATTATTCAAAAGAGAATATATTATACGAAGACGAACTTGTATGGCTATCGATGCTTTTGAGAAATGTCATTCATCAAATGTTTCAAAACCACATTGATTTTCGGAGCCTTCTGTTGAAGATAAAGAGTGCGAAGTTGAAACAAAAGCAATGCGTGGTTTGCCAGAAATAAATATACGAAAATAATAAATTTATTTCAGTTTTTCGAACATGTATTCAATATCTTAGCCAAGACAATCTTTTATTGTGTTTCTTTCCAATAATCCTATATTTGATCATTTGAAAGCTATTGAATACTTTAAAATGAAAATTTCAAATTATTGACTACCAAAAATGTTTCAAATAAATTTTTTAAATTTACACATGTTTTCGGAAATATTTACTTTCATAATTATTTTAATGATACTAATATTCATGGATGATAACATAAGTTCAGAGCATTTTGCTGATATAGAAATGCTTTGAAAACGAAAGTTTTGCTTCATAAATATGCAAAAAAAAGTAATTATTTCTTTTATTAAGTGTAAACTTTTTAAGATCTTCTAGAAAGAAGGGGCAAATTTTTTAAATGTTTTTGCAAAAACTTTTTAGACGGAAAAAAGTTTCCAACCAACCACAAACTTTTTCGTACAATTTATCGATTTGCATGAATGAACAGCGAGTAATTCCAAGCATTCCCGGCCTAAACAACCCTTACATCCAGATAATTATAGCAAATGCTTACTGAAAAGATATTTTCAAAAAATGGAAAACTTTTGAAAATAACATCATTTGTCTAAGTTTTGGCAAAATTTGTACGAAATAATTGGTATTATCTGTACGAACGAGGGCTGAAGACTTAGGGAACCTCTAAGTGCGCTAAATTAAAAATCAGACGAAAACGCTGCAGTCGCTTCCGACAGTAGGTGGCACAATACTATGGACTGTGAAATCTCCCAGGAAAACCAACTTGAAATTAATCAAGGAACAACAGCTTCCCAGGAAAGACTGCAGGCTTATGCTGGTCTGACCGCAGAACAAGCCAAAAGGCTGGACATCACCGAGAATGACAAATGCAGTAAGTGCAGGGAAGCAGGAGTCAGAGAAACCCTGGACACCTCTAATGTAACTCTGCACCTGGAGAACTAACTTTCTAGGAAGACCAATGCTTGTGCCGCTCGCAGAGGCAGCTCAACGGCCGCCCCAGAGACTGTTAGCTTTCTCATCCATGAACACGATTTACAGTCGTTAAACTTTGGTTCCACTAAGAACCACTCTGATCTACGAGAGGTGCCCAATTGATTTATAACAAAATAAATATTTTCAAATACTTTTAGAACATGCCGAAACAACAGTTTTCTAAAAAATTTTTGCTTTTTAATACAGCGAAAAAGCTAAACAATTTCTTCCCAATTTCCATATCTTCTTGTTACAGATTTGGGAAACCCTGCATGCTGTCGCATCTCCGATTTTCTCCATCATATTTGCCGCCATACTCTTTCGCCTATCAGTTTATGCAAATTGTTGTACGTTGAGAATTTTTCATAAATATTTATCAATAATTTTTACTCTCAAGCCTTATATCAAACATAAATATTATATACAAAAAAAATTTTTTTCTTTTTTAAAACTAATTACATTTATTTAGTGCATATAAAAAAAATGTTTATAAATATATCTTCCAAAAAAAAATGCTATTATTTTTCTAAAGAGAATTTCAATTTACACGCTCGTAGGGCAGAACGAGGGGGGAAAGTAAACAATACAAAAAAAAAAAAAAAAATGAAAAACTTGGCCTAGTTCAGTTCTATGTGCAGATAGGTGCAAGCTGGCGCCGGCATTACCAGGTTGATATTGTGTCAATAGGGACGCCAGACTTGTGTCAAGTCGCCTACATCCTCATCTCTGGGCGCATGCGCTTCGCTGCCCACAACATCGTTCTGCTGCTGCTGCTGTTGTTGTTGCTGTGCCTCCAGTTGATGCTGCCGCTGCGCCTCGTGATGCGCATGATGATGATGCAGATGATAGTTCTGCGCGCCGCTGTCCACAGCTTCGACACCGGCCACGGCTGCTACAGCCTGTTCCTGCTCGCTGGCACCACCTAGGCCAATTTCTATGCTGGAACGATTGCCAGTTAATGAGCTTATGGTGAGCTGCTGATCTGCGCCCAAATACTGCTCCAGCTTTTCACTGCTGTGCAGATGCAGGTGTATTTGATTCTGATTTACTGTAGAGTACAGCTGTGGATAGAGCACCACGGGTGGTGGTGGCGGTGCTGCTGCATGCGCACCACCATATTGCGCCGTAGCCGAACAGCTGCCATACTGATAGTTACTATAGCCATTGGACCAAGCATTATTGTAGGCAGTAGGCGTGGCATAGCCAGCATTTAATGTCTCCAAGTCCGCCTTGCCGCTGCCATAGCCACCAGCGGCGGCGCTGGCTGCCTGATATGGATCTGTCGGTGCTGTTGCACAAAAGCCATGCATATCCGGCAGCACAGTGGGCAAATGATAATTGCCGGCATCCAGCGTGGTGGTGTCATAGCCGCCCATGGCGCTGCCATAGTGATTCATAGCCGCGGCATTGGGCACGGGCGCTGCAGCGGGCGGTGGCGGTGGAGGCGGTAACGCCACTGCTGCGGCACTATGATGATGCTGCAAATGATGATGATGATGTGCAGCAGCGGCAGCGGCATGATGTGTATGTCCATGTGCATGTGCATGGGCATGATGATAGGGCAGTGTAGCGCTAACGCCCATTGGATAGGCCACATTGCCGCCTGTCGCGGAGGAGCCGGTCCATTCTGCGGCGCCTATCAGATCGGTTTCTGGAAAATAAGAGCATAAAAAGAGCATTCAGTAAGTGGAGTGAGCTTTGTAAAAAGAGCATGAGTGTGCACAAAAGGCAATTAAGTTAGGGCAACGTATGTGAAACGAGGGTGGTCTGAAGAGTTAACGACATGTTTTATTTTTACACAAAATGTTGTACTACGAAAATGGCCGGAAGAGTTAGCTTATGGAACAGCAGTAAAAACACAAATTTATTTGTAGATTTTACAATGGAAATCTATAGTTTTGTTAAAAATTATTGGAACACAATATGAGAAATTCGAGGTGTTGGAAGAATTCTTGTACTTAATATAGACAAAGGAATATTTTTCTTCGTCGTTGACTAGATATACAAGCGTATTGCTGGAATATAGCCTATACTTGGTATGGTATGATATTGGCAGAGGTAGACAGGCGTGAAGGTCGACGAACCTTTTTAAAAGTTGCCAAACTAATACCCATATTGGTGAACTGCTACGATAAGAAGGATAATTGGATGCGATGCAATCGTGCACAACGAAATATAGTGGAGGTACAGACACAAACCAATGTAATTCTGCAAAGAGGATGCTGAAACTTCGAAGCATATAGTAAAAGCCAGCTAAGCGATAATGCACGAGGAAAGGAGGACTATGTTAAATAATCATATAATAGAGAAAGAATATAGAAATATATTGCTTAACTTAAAAGATAACATGGCGTTAAGCAATCTTCCGAAAAATTAAAGAAGTGTTACAATAAACCTACAGATCGTGTTGTAAGTCTCCTTCAATAATAATAATATCCATCTGTCTATGGCAAAGTGATAATGAGATAGTGTCTGCCCAAAAGTATATTTCAAAAACAACCTGCGGAATATTTACGCTTTCACTGGAACATAATTATGATAGTGTTGATAATGTATTGGGTTGCACAAAAAGTAATTGCGGATTTTTCATATAGTCGGCGTTGACAATTTTTTTCAACGGCTTGTGACTCTGTAATTGCATTCTTTCTTCTGTCAGTTATCAGCTGTTACTTTTGGCTTGCTTTAGAAAAAAAGTTCACGAAATTTTGGTTACATTTGTTTGTTTGGCGTCAATTTTAATATGGAGCCCACAAAGAAGCATTTTCGTCATATTTTACTTTATTTTTTCCGTAAAGGAAAAAACGCGGAGCAGGTTGCTAAAAAGTTACGAGATGTGTATGGTGATAAAGCCTTAAAAGGAAGACAGTGTCAAAATTGGTTTCGCAAATTCCGTTCTGGAGATCTTTCACTTAAAGATGAGCCACGTTCAGGTCGGCCAAATGAATCGAATTGGATCGTCGTGTAACTGAGCGTGAGATAGGAGAGAAGTTAAATATACCAAAATCAACCGTTCATTATCACATAAAAAGTCTTGGACTGGTGAAGAAGCTTGATATTTGGGTACCACATGTATTGAAAGAAATTCAATTAACAAACTGAATCAACGCTTGTGATATGCACCTTAAACGCAATGAATTCGATCCGTTTTTAAAACGAATCATAACTGGAGATGAAAAATGGATTGTTTACAACAACGTTAGTCGAAAACGATCATGGTCTAAGCATGGTGAACCAGCTCAAACAACTTCAAAGGCTGATATCCACCAAAAGAAGGTTATGCTGTCTGTTTGGTGGGATTGGCAGGGTGTGGTATATTTTGAGCTGCTTCCAAGGAACCAAACGATTAATTCGGATGTTTACTGTCAACAATTGGACAAATTGAATACAGCCATCAAGCAGAAGCGACCAGAATTGCTCAATCGTAAAGGTGTCATATTCCACCAGGCCAACGCTAGACCGCACACATCTTTGGTCACTCGCCAAAAACTGAGTGCGCTTGGCTGGGAAATTTTGATGCATCCACCATATAGCCCTGACCTTGCACCATCAGACTACCATTTATTTCGATCTTTGCAGAACTCCTTAAATGGTAAAACTTTCGGCAATGATGAGGCTATAAAATCGCACTTGGTTCAGTTTTTTGCAGATAAAGGCCAGAAGTTCTATTATCGTGGAATACTAAATTTGCCAGGAAGATGGCAAAAGGTTATCGAACAAAGTGGCAATTATATATTTGATTAAAGTTCATGCTAAGTTTTATTAAAAATGCATTTACTTTGTTTTAAAAATTCCGCAATTACTTTTTGAGCAACCCAATACCTGCTGGCTGCATGTTCTTCACAATAGTTACAGTTGTAGCTGCGGGAATGGGAAAGACTTTGGGAGTATCGCATAAAAAGATTCGACCACCACGACGCCTTATTGCAAGTCTTGTAATTAGACTAGACGCACCTATCTCAATTTATTGTATTGCCTTAATGCTCAATCAAGGTGCATGACTATATATTGTATATATCTTTGAAACACTGTGTCCATTCTAACAATATCCTCTATTCTCTCTTTACCCCAACATATTTTTCACTCTATTTAGGCATTAAGTTGCATTATGTGATCTCTTATTACTATGGGACTTACCTAACTTTAACTATAAAAGTTCAAAGCAGCTTTAGGTGACTTCTTAGTTTTCGAGAATTGTATATAAGAGTTGACTTTTCTATCATGTTTATGCTAAGCCCGACATAAGTTGGCTTTCAAGTTTATAGCATCTTCCCAAAATAACATCGTATGGGAATATGTTAAGCGGCGCTTGGCTTTCAAAACGAGTTACAAAATCATTGAACCGCCTCCAAACGCTGTCAATGTAGCAAATCCCAATGTATCCATAACTTCTCTAACTGCCCTCCATTGTACGCTCCTGTTCAGCTCTGCTGCACTTGTCACAAACACGCAGACAGCCATCATATGCGTGTACGTGTGTGTGTCTGTGTATGTGTGATTATGTACGTGTGGGCGTGCCCAAGAACAGCGGAAAGGATAATTGAAAAATAATTTCATATGCCTGACAGCAGTCGTTCTCCACGTGTGTCTACCGCCTACCCCCACACCTCTTCCCAGAACCCCCCCCCCCCCCCCACACACACACACACCCACTGCCCAACTTATGCCTTATCAAAGGGTTAACAACAGCGCGTCCCAGTGCACCTTGCTGACAACGAAATTACACCAAAAGAAACACAACATTCCTGGGCTGGAACTTCTATGCCCATGCTACTTGCCAGCGGGGCGCCAACTGTTGTGTCCTTGGCACAAGACGTACTCGTCGTCGCCAGCGTCTTAATCTTCAACCGTGTTTGACAGTGAATGTCGCGCACATTGTTTGATTAATTAGGATCTCCGCTCACAAGAGGGCGTCCAGGACGCAGCCAAAAAGTCAAAAGGCTGACAAAAATGCCGCTTAATTAATCAAATTTATTAGACGCATAGCGAGAGCAGGAAATTAAAAGATTTCCATAAAACTTAAGTATTAGCTTCAAGGGTTTTAACAAGTAATAATTTGCAAAGCAATTTGTTTGGTTAAAAGAACTAAGCAAAGCTGGCTAATTTGGTGTAAGCAAGTTGGGAAAATTTAAACAAAAAAAAATATATAATGTTTGAAGAGATTTCTGAGAATTGTTGGAATTGAGAGAAGGAACGCTCTTTGATTAGAAGATTAAGATTGTTAGATCAATGCTAGCCGTTATGGGCAGTGGCTTGGCTGTATAATGGTTATCACAAAAATGAACTAAACTGCTTTCGAAGAAGTGTAGAATCGATAAAAGTGCTATTCATTTACCAAAAATATTGGCAGCATTGAAAAGGCTAAAAGCAAGTTGTAGCCATTCTACCAGAAGTGCGTTTCATCGCTAAACAATATTCGCTTATGAAAATTCGGGCACAACGACAATCTCGTTTTGGGCCCATTCGACAAATCTGCGCCTTGCTTGATGATTGTTTGGCTTCAATTCTTGCACGAGTTGGATTTTGTAAGCACGCAAACCAAGATCCTTGTATCAATTCTTCCATAATGTGAATGGACACAATGGATCCAATTCCTGTGCTCAATGGCGAATGGACTCATTCGGGTCTTCCTCAATGCAACGCTCTACAGCAGCAATAGCTTCTTCTGTACGCACCGTACGTCATCTCTGGGGATGCGAGTTATCAATACGAGAAAACGTGTTGGGAAAACGGTCGTCCTCGTTAATCGAATTAACTGCTCTGATGAACGATTTTGACGACGACAAAATGGACGTAGACGTATTTATTATTAGCATTATTTTCGAAATAAAATTGCACTATTTCCAAGCGTTCTTCAGGCGTAAGTCTATTCATGTAGAATTGCCTAACCCAACTAAGAATAAATCAGCTTGACAGCTGTTAAATCCGTCGCCATCTTGAACAGTAATTTATTTGTTTATTTATTATTAATATAAGGGTACAACTAAGTCCAGTTGACCTTAAGATGAGACAACTTAAACATTCTAAAATTATGAAATATTAAATGATAACGAGGAAAATATAAAATAAAACTAATCCGTGTTCCTAGCCAGATGGGTGGATTTTTTATAGATATTCAACGTCTCAGCTTTGGGGCTAGCTAGGAACTTGGATTTACAATGTAAAAGTTGAAAACTGAAAAAAGCATAAAAGTTTAAACATTTTTTAACAAAGAGGGAAGAGAGCGAACAACGTTGATCAAGTTGGTTTTTTATAGTTCGTAATTGGTCAAAGATGCGCGATTTGGGGAATCAAAATGAGATAAGATAGATTGGATAGATCGTTCAAAAGAGAGCAAATCAAAGAGCTTATTTTAATTTACGCATATGACACGAAAAGCATCGTGTAACGCATAATTAGATCTACAAAAAGTTAATGTTAGAGGTGGAAAACTACGAGTTACTCTTGAAGCAATGATGAAAGAAATTTTGTTAAGCAGTGTAGGCCCATTAGAGTCAATGAGACCGAGTAAAAGCTTATGCAAAAATAGCACGCTGTGGCATGTTTTAAGATCACTAAGAGAAGGTAACTTTATAAGGCAAAGTCTGCATGAATAGAACGACAAACGCATGTTGGGATCCCCGAACGTAATGCCAACTTAAAGTTCTTTACCTCGAAAAAAACACACTTTATAATAAAGAATTTTGTTTTTTGTATATAATTTTCGTAAATTTAAAAATTTTAGCATAAATATCCAAAATCAAGAATATTTCAAAATCAAGTAAAACTCAAACAATCAAAATCAATAAAACTAAGCGAAGATACAAATGGAAATAATGTTTAACAGCTGGAATGCATAGGATAGTCCTTTGTGAATAAGTGGGAAATAATACGATGGAAAACATGAAAAGGGCAAAATCAAAAAATAAATCCAATTGATACAAATGTCATACAAAATGAAACATTTATAATTAATTATTTATAGTCGGAAATGCTTGACACTGTAAAACAAGTGTGATTCGATGTACGTGGTACGGTCAGGAACGTATCTACCGCCTATACGGTCAGCAAAGTATCTACCGCATAAATCGAGATACAGGTGTGTATATTGGCTTCTTAGGTGCGACTCTCTAATGGATTTTTTTGTTTGTTTTTCTTAATAAAATTTTGGTTTTTTTTTGGGTTTTTGTATAATAATTATGGTATTGTACGTTGTAGGTACACATTTAGCCAAAGTTGTTTTGGGCCAATTTGTTGTTGCTGTTGCTGCTGTGCCACGGACAGTGGCAAATTGCATGGCATGCAACTTTTAACCCAGCACTTATCACATTTTAATGTTTCAATTAAGGCGCAAATTGCGTTGCAGTGGCAGTGGCAGCAACAACAACAACAACAAAACAATAGTAATCACAAAATGCACAACCACCGCAAGTTAACACACTTACACATACATATCACAGTGTATGGCACACAAGTATCTGTGTGTGGCACACAAGTATCTGTGTGTGTGTCCACATAAATGCAATACGGTGGCAAAGCAATTGCAATGAAGCGAAACCGTTCAACCCATGGGGCAGGATGAAAGACAGCGTCGAGGTAAATAATTTCCATGGCTCTGGTGACGTTGTAGCTGCTTTATGAGAGATGGAAAGGGTTGCCAGGTAGCTATGGACAAGCATATAATTTGCTTTGGCGCACGTGTAACTATGCTTGCAAGGGTTTAGTCAAAGCCAACTCAACTCTGGTCAACCACGACATGATATCTGTGCGAGGGCAGGCTGATAAAGTTAATAAAACAAATACGCCCCTTCACCATGCCGTCAACGCTGCAAAGACGGAGGAGAATAGACGCTGCAGCGCGCGTCGAGAGAATAATTTGTTTGAAAAGACTCCACATTTTATCTCCCCTTATTGTTCCGCTTGGGAACTTAGGTCCTTTACTAGAACCTTTCATTGAACCCTGTTTTGCGCCGTCTATGTAGTTCTGTCCCATGTTCTGTTCGCCTGGGTCAGTTGGTGAAGAATGGATCTTCTTCAGCTCGCCTGAGGTCTTCCAAGTGTTCTAACGTTTCATTGTTCAATTCGGATCCGTTTTGAAATGCCTATGGTCGACATCGAGTTTGGGCAGCCGTTTTTCGTGCAATTCTCTTGTATGGAATTCTGTAATCGGTTGGGTTTAGGAGCGAAATGGTGATTGGCCAAATGCCCTGATTGGTCAGTGCTACCACCTGACGTCTTCTGGGAGTAGCATCTACGATTATCACTCAGTTTTTGGTGTTATTGTCAAATGACATGTAGATTTGATAATCGTGGAAAGCCTCACATACAAATAGCCTCAATTTTGGTATCATTCTGTACGCGGCGATGAATGGCACTTGGTTCTATGTTCAGCCCTCCATGAGGCGTGAATGGGGAGGTGAGGAATGGGTTGAATGGCTTTGTGCAATGAAAAAATGCCTTCTATTAAGTAGAAAAGCATTTTTCAAAAGCAACGTTAAAATGGTCATGTATCTTGCCATGAGTGGGATTGGAGAACCCATTTCACATTTATGAATGTGCAAGGATTCAAGAGGAGAATTAAGCAGATATACAGGGAGCTTTATGCCTGAATCCAGCCGAGGGTGTCTTGAATTAATAGAGATTCGCTTAGGCAAAAAGCGTCTATTTGCTAGCTGGGCAAAATCTACAGTGTTGCAGAATAGAAACTAACCACCGTGCTTGGGTTTTAGAAACACGCTTTCCTCAATAGAAAATCTTATTTGTCAATTCGAAACATATAATATTCAAAACAATATTTCTAACCAGTAAAGCTGTATTTACCTACTGTCCATCTGCACGAAAAGTGTGATATTTGCAGAATTAATAAAAAAAAGAATTATTGCGAACGCGGACGATCTTGAGATACCCCGAACTACGAGAAAATATACTTTAGATTGGTTGAGTCAGCTATAGTTTCTTGAGAAATAAACAACTTTGAGAGGAAAAGTTATTTTTACCTTATGAGAACTATGCGATATAGTCAACCGATTTTGACACAATACTGCGATTTGACGACAGAAATATAGCAAGTGCAGCTCTCGAATGGAACCCCATTGGCAATCTTCGCAGAGGGTGTTCGAATACATCTTGAAGGCGGAGATTGCTCAACGAAATGTACAAATCGTTTAAAGAGTGAAGGTTTTAAGGGAAAGCTGGAAACTATTTGTAAATAGGCTAAGTTCTTAATAATTTATTATAAGAGAGCATGACAATAATAATACAAATAATACTTCGAACTGAAGAAAAACATTTCTTGTAAGGGAAATAAGGGGCAGGGAAAAGTGAAAAGGTGGCTATCAGCACGTTGCTTGGCACTGCTTTCTACAAGTCAACGTACTACCTCCACGTAGTTCTCCCTGGACTGTCAGTGGCAGACTAAAGTACGCGTTGGGATAACTGGTCCTCTGAGCTAGCTTGAGCCCAAGGACTACAACCTTACCGCGGCAAAAAACGATTGTAACGAGCCTCCAAAAGCTGATGGGAATAGTAACATAAAACCAGTTGATGACAAACGCTAGAGAAAAGGAACACGACATACGAGTAGCAGGCCAAGATTCAACTAGGTTCGTCGCGCCACTAATGCTGATGATGATGCCATTTGGGAGCTATATCATACAATTCGTAGATTTTCATTAAAATCAAAATAGTGAATGAAAACTTAAAGATACTTTTGTACCTAAATGGGTTATAGTCATCGATATGATATATATGATATATGATATGATATATTCAACCGATTTGGCACAATGTATCATTGATTAAGAGTCAAGTTAAAAATCGTTGGATATTTAATGAATTCTATATAGAACAGCCTAATTTGCCTTGATTTGCTCTCAGCAATATATATACACTTAGTATTGCAAACTTTACAGTCTACCCTCGAACTAAACATAATTGCTAATTTTATGTGACTTTAATTGCTGTCAGCTATCACCATAATAAAGTAATAAAGAAAATATGCAAAATTAAACACGCAAAAATGGAGAAATTAAAACTAAAAAGCAAAATCAAACAACGCTGCGTATACGCAATGTAAATTAATTGGTCTTGGGCTATGAGCGCTAAGCTGGTCAAGCAGTTGAAGTTGGTTGGGTTTTTTTTTGGGGGGGGCTGTTGGCTGTTGCTGGGAAAGGGTTTGCATATAATTCACACAATAACGCATTTAGCCGGAAATCTTCGATTTTGTGGCCATATCCGCTTGCCGTTCAATCAAGCGCAAGGAATATGCGATAACCGAATGCAACGCATCCAAAGCAACCAGTCATCCCGGCTATCGTTGGTATGTTGCATATAGAAAACCACAAGGCCAGAGTGCTGCAGTTGGGCCAATATAATTTTTATTGTTGCTATTGTTGTTGTTGTCGCCGGCTGTAGAAAGCCAATAACGAGCTGGCTGCAACAACAGTTGTTGCATACAGCAAGTAGCAGCCATAGGGTCTGCCAGTTTCTCACAGCATTTGTTGCCACAAACAACAACAACGCATACCTTTTTTTTTGCTTATATTGTATTGTTTGTAATTTTTTTTCTTTTTTTTTTGCTTTCTACTGCCCTTCAAAACGAGGGCTGCTTGCTGAGGTGTTGGGGAATTTATTAATCAGTTTTTCACTTAAGTCTGTCAGTGTCTTAAAACCAAGTCGCCAATTGAATTTATGCTGCTGCATTATCTCAGATAAACCCCTCTTTGAATATTTATCTTAAATCAATGCTGCTTGGTTCCTTGTGTCATGACTCGACATTGCTAAGAATTCAAGAAAAGTCAAGCATTGAAAAAGTAAAGCCGCTGCAGAGCTGCCCAGAAGTGCACTCCAGTTTTATATTATTTCTGTGCTTTGTTGATCTATCGATTTGGAAATGTGCCCATGAGTCTGGAATCCTCCTTCTACGCACTAAAAAGTTTGAATTGGGTTCCATATTGCCTTCATTTTCTGTTAGACTTCGCCCTCTTAAGCTAACTCCGTTAAATAACCGTAGAACATGACATCTTCCAATCTTCCCTGTAATGTTACTTTTTGTGTACCTTCTAGACTAACTGCTTATTTTGTTTCATTAGCTAAACAAGTTTCTAGACCTCATATTCTGCTTTACAGGAGAGATTCTTTGAGAATATTATTATTATAACGCCTCTAAACTCGAAGCTCGTTGGTTCGTTGCTACACTGCAGCACTGATGCATTTGCCTAGCACTGACATCAGCTAGTTTCGAACAACTAAAGGGTGTTTTTTTCGAGGTTTAGCACTTTAAGTTGGCATTACTCTTCAAGATGGCGACCAATTTAACAGCTATCAAGTGATTTATTCTCAGTTTGGTTTGGCACTTCATCATGAATAGATTCAGGCCTAAACAACGCATCCAAATAGTGCCTTTTTATTTCGAAAATAATAATAATAATAAATCGCGCACTACGTCTATTTTATCGTCGACAAAATCGTCCATCAGATTAAGTTAATTCAATGAAACATGAACCGCTTTTGTATCCCATTTTCTCTTATCGATAACTCGCATTCCCCAGAGATGACGTACGGTGCGTACAGAAGAAGCTATTGCTGCTGTAGAGCGTAGCATTGAGGAAGACCCGAATGAGTCCATCCGCCATCGAGCACAGCAATTGTATCAGTGTCCATCCACTCTATGGAAGATTTGGCGGAAAGATCTTGGTTTGCGTGCCTACAAAATCCAACTTGTGCAAGAATTGCAGTCAAACGATCATCAAGCGAGGCGTAGATTCCTCGAATGGGCCCAAAACGAGATTGTCGTTGTTCCCGATTTTCATAAAATGGCTACGTCCACAAACAAAATTGCCGCATTTGAAGTAAAGCTAATCCTCAAGTGTATGTCGAAACACCGTTGCAACCAGAAAAACAGACTGTTTGCTGCGCTTTATGGGCTGGTAGAATCATTAGCCCGTACTTCTTCTATAAACGATGATGGCCAGAACGTTATAGTCAATGGTGATCGGTATAGCGCCATTATTACTCACTTTTTATTTGCTGAATTGGAAAACCATGATGTTCAGGAGCTGTGGTTCCAACAGGACGGCACAACATGTCACACAGCTCGTGCCACAGTCGATTTATTGAAGGACACATTTGGTGACCGCTTAATTTCACGTTTTGGAGCTGTTAATTGGCCTACAAGATCTTGAGATTTAACACCGCTAGACTACGTTCTGGGCGTGCTATGTAAAGTCATTGTTCTATGCGGATAAGCCACAAACGCTTAACTATTTGGAAGACAACATTCGCCGAGTTATTGCCAATATGGGGCTACTAATGTTGGAATAGGTCGTCGAAAATTGAACGTAAAGATTGAACTACATCCGAGTCAGCCATGGCGTTCATATGGCAGAAATCATATTTAAAATATTGGCAATACAATGCCATAAGATTATCTTTCGGATAAATAAAACTCATGTCAAACGAAAAATCCAACGTTGTTCTATTGCAATTTAAAGTTCTATACCTCTAAAAAAACACCCTTTATTAATAGAGATATCACTATGCATTGAGTTTGGCGCCATGACAATAAAGACTTTAGTTCTATTGTTGGTTACAATGTTAGCCATGGATGGATGCCAATATCGATACAGCTCGCTTTTAATGTCATTTCGACTCTTGACGCGCTTTTCTGTTACTTTGATAGCTTCATTTCGATTCGGTCAGCACGTTCCAAGAACAGAACAAAGTGCTAAATGCTAACTAGTTTAGTTTGTGAAACATTTTTGTTTGCTTGAAACAACAGGTTTCGATTGTTTTTATTATTATAGCAAACTGCTATATGAAGTTAAGTACTTTGAGTTTTATATTATTTTAATTTTTTTTTTTTTTTTTGGAGCTTGGGAGCTTTGCTGGTACAGCCAAGCCACAAATCAATCCAAATGCGGTTGCGCAGCTGTTGTGTGGCTGCAGTCGTAAGATGCAGGCTGCACAGGCACAGAGGTTCTTCCCTCGGCTGGGAGGGGTAAGGTGTGTGCAGTGGCAAGGGTTGGGTTGGCTTATGGTGTTGGTGCGTACAACAACAACAGCAACAACAACAATGTCAACCGGCAGCAGCAGCGCATATTGAAATGAAATCTTTTTGGCCCATAAAACGCAAAATGTGGTAAAGAAGTTGGCTGACTGACGTACTGGCCGGGCCCAAACCGCAAACTCACTTCCGTTTCGTGCAAACTCTTTTTACTGTTTTTTTTTCGCTCTTATTTTTTTTTTTTAAGTTTATTTGTTTGTTTGTTGTTGTTGCTGCTGCTGTTGCTTTGCTCAAAATGGCGGCTGGCAATGGTACCATGGTCGGTCGGCGGCAAGACAGAAAATGCGGAGTGGCAGAGTAGCAGAGCGAGACAGCAGCAGAGCACTAAATTTAGAGCAGCTAAATTAAGCCCAAAAGCACTTTAATTAACATTGTTGCTTCTAATGAGCTAGCCACAAGTTGGAGAGAGATGGAGAGCAGAAATGGCAACAATTTACACAGGAAAAGAAAGCAAAATACAAAAAGAGAGTATTAAGCAGTTTCCAACAACGAGGTCAGTTTGATTGATTGCTGTCTCTAAAGGTAGTAGTTTGATGTTTTTGCAAAAATATATATTTTGGTTAAAAATAACGAAAAAAACTATAACAACAAAGGCAGGCAATTAAATTATCAACTAGTGACCATATCTGCATATCATTTAGCGTTTATTTAAAGACTTTGACAACCCTGCATGGCATTTTTTACTACTGTCTGCCGCATAGTAAATTTTAAAATAAATTAAGCAAACATTAAAATTGAAACTTATTGGAAAACCAACCATCAATAACTCTAATAATTTATGACAAAATTTATAAAAATATGTATGTATGTCATTGCTTCAAAGGCGAGGCGAGGAGATTTCTTTAATTAATAGAGATTTTTGCTGGCTAAATAGTGTCAGCCATAGCCATGCCACTTCTAGACAAATGCATCAGTGATCCACCGACTTTGGTCCATAAAGGCAGAGTTGTCTTTTCTGAGAATAACGCCAGACAAAGCACGTTGATCATTACTTATCAAAAGATACTGGGAGATATCCCTATTAATAACTGTTCGAAGACAAGAGGGACCTATAATTTATAGCCTGATCCATAATGTAGATTTACTAAAACAAATAGCGTCACTTTGCTAGCTTTGCTAGTGCTAGGCAAATCCAACAGTGCTGCGGGTTGGAATCGATCCACCGAACTTTCGCTTTATAGAAAATAAAATGCCAAGGAACCTGGCCAAAAACACATCCAATATATGCGATAGAAAGACGTGCTTACTTTAATCTACAACGAATCCTTGACAATAGAGATAGAAAATAATCAGACATGCAGCCATCAAGGCATTCAGTTCACAACAGATAATAGCAAGACTGATGGAATGTCTTCAAAATCTAAACAGACTCAGCGACACAATCAGTTTTGGATACTCTGTGTTCTAGGACAAGTAGTTAGGAAGGCTCAGCTCCCTTGGTAGGTCCTGAACGCTTTTGATTATAAGGCGCGAAAAACAGCGAGAAACGTACGGGGGCAGCCTCAGCGAACTTATACACTCAAAACTGCTAATAGGAACTCATATGCCCAGCACTGGGACGGCTTATCCGGACTATTACACACCAAACTAGTTATAAGAACTATATGAAACTAAGAACTATCTGAGAATTGAACAGGAACTCTAACAGATCACTATGGTAGGTTAAACTAGCAGCTAACTAAGCTGGGAATAGTAACAAACACAACTTGCAGCTTCCTCAGAGAGAATGGCGAAACTGTATGCAGCGTTGATGCACAAAAGAAAGAGCATCATAAAGTGTCATATAATGCAGGAGAGTATATAAAGATTGGCCTACTACTAAGCTTTATAAATGTCATTGGACACTCAGAGATATTCTCAAAATTAAAAGCATAGACCCACAAATCTCCCGAACAATAATAAAATTTCCTAATAATAATACTTCTCAGAATTTTAATAAAAAATCTAGAATCTATGTTTTATAAAAATTTATAATTTGTGTTTATTTTTTATAAAATGATGCAAAGTATCTGAGTGTACTTGGCATAGGGGTTCCACTTGTTTTAAACTCACATATTCAATTTCAGAAATTAAAGTTGTATGGTAACCACCTCTAAATTTTGATAAGCTTGTAAAGCTTGTATCGTTTAACTCAGAGAGTACTGAGTTAATTGTGAGTGAGCGTAAAATATGGAAATTAATAAAAACGTTGCGATCTTAAATTCCTTGCGCTCGCCAAAATATCATATAAAATAAAATTTTAAAATTTAAAAAAGTTCTGAAAATTTAAAGTTTACTTTTTAGACATAACACGCCACCGACGCCCACAATAATTCATATTACAAGATAAAATTTCGCACAGCCTTTTTTTTTTGTAGATTTTCAAACATATAAAAAATAATAATAAAAAAAACCTTCAAAGCAAACAAATCGCTATAAACAAACTAATTCTGAAGAGAAAGTACAGATGGATCGGACATACGCATGGAAACAACACGAAGCATGTAGCTCTACAAGGGAATCCTCAAGGTGCTGGAAACCGAGTTCAAGCCAAGATGATATGGCCTATAAGCGTAATCAAAGACACTAGCAAAGCAAAGTGGGTTTTGCGAGTTTAGCGAATAGCCAGAAGCCACACGAAGTCAAATCCGGCGAATAAGTCGGTTGTGGAACGATATGAGTCAAATTTTTGGCAAAATGATCACGAACTACGCATTATCATGATGCAAAAACCTGCAGTTCTCTTGCCACAATTCGCGCCGCTTGACACTCAAATAACATAATATTCCTTCCAGTTTGAACGCTTGGATGGGATTCAAAGTGTGCTGCGTCATGGTAATCCAAGAAAGCAGTCAACATGACCTTGATTTTGGTATGACTTTGGCAGGATTTTTTCGGTCTTCTCTCGCCTGAAGCACCATACTCGCTCGTTGGATCGGCTGTTTCCCTGTCGTGAGCGTAGATGCATGTCTCGTCTACAGTTCTAATGTGTTTCATCTCAACTTGATAGTCAGACGACGCTGTTTTTTTTGCTACCAAACGAGACTTTAATTTTTGGAATCCCCAAAGGTCTTATAAAATGGTTTTAACTGTTCCCTCTGTTATGCCAACAAAAGTAGTAGTGTCTCTAATACTCAAACGACAATTATCAAGCACTTATTCCTTGACTTTGTTGACATGTTGCTCATTAGTTGAAGTGGATGGTTGACCAGGCCGCTCTGATCTCTTTAAATCTTCAGACACTCGGTTCACTTTGAACATTTTATATCATTTAAATAAATGTGTTTTGCATAGAGCCTATTGGCCAAACAGTACCGTCTGCAAGATACTCAACGTTTCGGCGACAGAAATATCCTTCCGAATACAAACTTTGAGAAATCTGCGTTGTTCAGACTCGAAAAATGCACTCTTGCTTGAGCCCAACTAGCTCAGAAATTGAGATATCGACACGAAATTCGACGTGGATGACAAAAACAGTCTTGTCAGACTAAAAATAAAAGTATTTGTCCCATATTGGCAACCCAATACTATTTGAATTTGCAATTCCCGATACTTTTTGCCCACAGTAGTATGCACTCAAGTTAGAACAGGTTGGGAGTTGCTAAAATGAATTTCTACCGCAAAGAGTGCAAGTTGAAGATGCAGATTGGCAAAAATATTGGCAAATACGAAATATAGGTTGCCACAACCGATTGTAACAGCTGAAATAGACTGGGTCGTATGTGGACAAAGTTATATAAAAAGTTTTTTCTTAAAATCCTGACGGAATCATTAGGTTTTTTATTTCTAAATCATTCTTTTATATGGAAGCGAAAACTGGCATACGACCAATAATAACTTAAGAAAACTCCAGAGTTACGTCAACTGATGCGCCTCAGGTGCATTTTTGGAGTGTACTGGCCCAGAACTATATACTATATCGAAGTTATGGTAAGCGACATAGCGATCAGAAAATATAGATGGATTGGATACACGCTCAGGCAAGTCAACAGAAATAAAGCACGAATGGAAGCCCACTGGCAAACGTCGCAGAGGGCAGACTACTTGGAGACGAACAGTGTACAAATCGTTTAACGAGTTTAGTTTTTTAGGGAAACCTGGAAACTATTTGTAAATAGGACAAGTTCTTAATAATTTATTACAAGAGAAGCATGCCAACAATGAAGAAAGAAAAGAGTTCATTCAAAGTTGCATGATTATGCTTACGCCCATTTGGAGGACATTCATTAAGACAACGTTCAGTGGTTGCGGTAGAGAGCGTTTACAAATCTATCTATAGCTCCTATATGTATCTAGTTCATTGAGCGCGCTACTTAAGTCTTTAGCGAACGCGCAAAAGATACATTTCGAGCTGGGATCTTTTGCTACCTACCAAATGACTTCGTGGAATTTTGCAATTCTTTCCATTGAATTTAATTTTTATCATATTTTATTATTTAATATTTGCTTGCTTATTTGTTTTTGTGTAAATTAACAGGCTTAAGCGCCACACATTTAAATATTTATGACTTGGCTTAAAGACAACAACAACGGGCAACAACAACAGGCAACACTCTCTCAAAAAAAAAAGCCGCCTAAACACGCGCAGTGACTTTTCATTGAGTCGATTTGGGCATTTCCGGTTTAAAACTGAAATGTTTAAAACAAAAATTGAAACTTTTTGTTGTTGTATTTAAATGCAGTGAAATACGTTAAGTTGTTGTTGTTGTTGTTGGTAATGTCGCATATATTATATATTCGATATATTATATAGACGCCTATATATATTTGTCTGTATTTTGATAATTGACACGACGATGTGTCATTTTATTGACTGTCATCGGCAGCTTAGACCAAAACGTTAATAAATTAATTAGCATAAGCGAAGTTGGCTAAAAATAACAGCAACAACAACAACAACAACAGCAACAATTACGAAATTTTCTGTTTCGTCTAGTTTTAACAACAATAAGCAAAGTGACCAACCAACCAACCAACCAGCCAAGCGACCAACTAACCAACCTGGCCAGATCAGACGCCAGACTGACTCATCCACGTTTAGACAGACAGCCCTGATGCGTGTGGCCGGCCGGCCAGCTACGAGCCGCTAACTTGGCCAAGTCCCATAGTCAGCTGTGACTCAGCTCCGTGCTCTTTTGTTTAAACAAAATGTTAATGTGCAAAATGTATATTGGGTTTTTGCCTTTGAACTTATGGCCATATATGGAAAGTCTATATGCATTTAATAATATTTAAATTTTGCTGATTTTTTTATGCTTGTTTTAATCCAGAAAATTAGCGGAAATATCTTTAAATTATTATTTAAGAAATCGATAAAATTTCCATTAATTAAACAAATACACAAAGCACACAAGTGTCTTGGCTTAATCAGTGACGTAGCAGCAATTTGACGTAAGCGCAGAATGCGTTGTCTTGGCTCAAACGTAGACTTAAAAGCATTACTCGCAGACTTCAGATAGCCTAATGACTTCGAAGTATTGTAGTTATGTTAGAATTTTTATTTGTTTGAATAATTTTAATAATTACAAAGTAAAGAGTGGGGTCAAAGAGTGTGCATTTCGAAATTGGGAATTAGCGTTCTAAACGTAGAATTGGCAGATTCGGCAAAGCTTTCGTCTTTAAAAAGTACGCATCAGTGCAACATGCAGCGTATCTTACTAAATCCATATAAATGGCGAGCTGTGTTTTTGTGAGTCACAGTTATTATCGCAAACCGCTAGATGGTTTTTGAAAATTTTTTTTTTTTACTGAAAGGTATTAAAGAGACAAAGGTTTTAAGCTAACATTTTTTTTTTTTGTCAAGTGGTTCGTGAGTTATGCGCATTTGAGTAGAGACCGTTCATTTGACATGCATATACCAAGGCGCATAAGAAGTCAGTTGTAGCTTTAGATAACAGTTTGAGAGTTACTCAAGAAGATGCACATTTGTTGATGGCAGAAAATTGTTGCCAAACATTGCCCCTTATACTCAGATCAACCACAGCTGATGCAATTAATGCTTGCTTGAAAACTTCAACTTTATAGAGTTGGGTAAAAACACTGAAACATTGAAATTAAGAATCCATTTGCAGATAAGATCTCGAAGCAACTATTGATGGAAACCAATTTATTACATTGCCAACATATTTTTGTCAATTTCCAACATCCAAAGAAGCATTGATAGAAAGTGTTTCTCCAAATATACAATCAATGATGCTTGATTAAGTGAACGTGCAATTTTAGCAGCGACAAAAAAAGATGTCAATGAGTTTAATTTTGATATTCTTAGTAATATGCTGGCGTGGTCGTATCATTTAAATCAGTTGATGCTGTAAACCATGAAGATGAAATTGATAATTATCTTTAATTTCTATTTTCAGTTCAATTTCTGAACGCAATTTCAGAACTCAATTTCTGAACGTAATTTTGAAGGTACCAGTGCGTAGAGGGGTCCGCTAGTCTTGTCTACATTTCCAGCACATCTTTTCATATATTTCATATATTACTCAATTGGTATAAAAATAAGAGGTGACGTACTCAAGCACGTTACCTAAAGGAATTTCTAAAAGATTTCGTTTTTGTCACTTTGAAGCTTAATTACATTTAATATAGGAAAATAATGCTTTAATTTTTGGTGTCAAAAAAAATGTGTATTACACACTTTAAATTCGATACGGCTAAGTTTTGGCTCTTAAGTGTTGTCTTGCAGCGGCAAAAGTTTAGTTTTAGTTTATTTTATTTTGTCTACATTACCAACATTTCTTATTATATTTAATATTACTCAAATGGTATAAAATAACAGGTAACGCATTCAAACACGTTGCCTAGAAGAATTTTTAAAACACTTTATATTATATATGTTACTTTCAAGCCTTATAACTTTTGATCCAGGCATAATGAAACAATACATTTCTTTCTAATGATATAATTTATGCCATATAATAATATATGTAATTTAAATAAATGGTCGTCCTTATTACTTTCTAAACAAGCACTTGATCACCTACATACATTGCACAAATCTACTCTACCCTCGGTATAGGGTATAGAAATACATTCATACTATAACCGACTTTATCTTGGAAGAGAGCTTGGCAGAGCTCTTGTTAAAAACTGGAATCTGAACGGTAGCAGAAGCGTCATACAATATACAATATATTATTGAAAGAAGTCTTAAACGCTGGATTTACGCGCACAATAACTTAACATAAGCTGCGATTATATTATTTCTAGCAAATAACTCATGTTATCTATTTTGCATGCCAAACGCTTGATGACGTCTTTTATGAGCCGGTGCAGCCCCGCTGCCAAAGACCTCGCTCAACGCAATCTCTTAGCACAAAACGTTTCCATAACTAGTTCAGACATGACTAAAACTCTTGAATCGGAAATTCCTATCTGACTCGATGTATTTACCAAAACTTTCGATTTCAACTAATTCCGTTCAATGTCAGCAATTTGAAATTAATAAAAAAAATGAAGTTACATTTAGTTAATTTTATAAATATTTGTTTAAATTTTAAAGTAAATATTATGGTAAATTTTGGTAGGCGAATTGTCAATTTAGAGCACGTTCCCAGGGCAGATTTGGGTTTCTTTTTTTAGATAAAAATAGATGTCTTATATATAGAGTAAGATATTTCAGATATAAGTAATACCAAGCTAAGCAATCATTATGGAGCAACGAACTTCTGCCAGCTCAACATTCTTTTTTTTTAGCAAATATAGTTTGTAGTTTTTGAAATATAATCAAGTTCTATATTATATAATTACTATATGCTTTCGAAATAGAAAGCTATTTTATAGGGAAAATAAACATAACTATATTGATGATTATTTTAGGGTTTTGCAGAGATAGGCTCGATCTGCAACTTTCGAGTATAGCTTTTTCGACGGTTGCACAAATTAAAGATAAAGCCCGAAGAAGCCCAAGATAATTGATAGGCGCTAGCAAGTTAAATCACCAAACGAAATTTACACAAACAGAATATTCCATACAAAAATAGTTTCTAGAATTAACTAAATTCAAAACTTAAACTTTGCCAAAAAATTGCATTTAAATTTTAAACAACAAAGAAAATAAAAAATAAGTAGGGATTCAATCATTTATTTTTAAGATCTACAGAATAATAAAACAATGCTAAATAATAGGCAAAATATTGCTAATACCCTAGCCCCTACTCTGAAGCTATGAAAATAATAACTACTAGAGTTTTAACTTTAAAATCTATTTTTAAAAAAATTAATTATCTTCAAGAAATATAAAAAAATATAAAACTTAACTTAAATGTATAACTATTAATAGATCGAAAATAAAAGTCATATTGGCTCAATGATTGGAAATTTGAGAATCATTTCCAAAACACAAGACTGCAACGAAGCAGCAATCGGGATAAGAATAAGACCATCATACTCGAACTTGCAGAAGTATCCGAAAATAGTTCCTAATATTTCGCTTATTTTGAGATGAAAGTGCCGAGTGTAAAACTTTACAATTTCTCAAAATTCTCAATTTTTGGCAATATGTGTTTATTGTCTGCACAAATGGATTTCTTTTTTCCCTTAGAACAAATTGACTCTCAATTTACAAGTTGAGATCTCAAAGAACTAACTACTAAGACAGCAAGTAAATGCAAATTTGATAGTAACGTCATTTTGAATTAATATTTAATGTCAATTTTGAAGCTAAATATTTGTAATTTCTCATTTGGGAGTTATATCTAACGAACAATGCATTAAAGTTATGCATGAGCAAGTAATTCTCATATTACTTTCAATATCTGATCTTTCTTTGTCCTAGCATTACGTAGTAAAGATCGCTCAAAGAATCGGTTTTAGTCGTTCTTGATACTTGTTACCCCCAGAATATTCAAATTTAATTGTTTTTGATTCAAAATTCAACCACAATTTAAATTCCAAAACGTTACTTTGTACAGTGAAAATAAGTTAAAAAAAACGGCTTGAAAATATTCGGCAGCCAAATTTCTCCATCAAAAAAGGAGAGATCCCCCTGCCATTAGGTTTACATTATTTCCGTGCCCCGATCTTCATTAGCGCTACAAAATCCCAGCCAAATTTTCCTTATATAATTCTAAATTCTAAATAACTTATTTCCTACGGTAAAAATAAGTAATAAAAAATGCCTTAGAAATATTGGAAACAGAAAAACTATGTTGGCCAGAATACTACAGTCAATGGTGATCGCTATAGAGCCATGATTACCAACTTTTTTATTCCTGAATTGAACAGCCATGATGTACAGGAGCTGTGGTTCCAACAAGACGGCGCAACATGTCACACAGCTCATGCCACAATCGATTTATTGAAGCACACATTTGGTGATCGCCTTGGTCACTTCACGTTGTGGACCTGTGAATTGGCCTACAAGATCTTGAGATCTTTAACACCGTTTGACTACTTTCTGTGGGAATTTGTAACATCATTGTTCTATGCGAATAAGCCACAAACGCTTAACCATTTGGAGGACAACATTCGCCGTGATATAGCCGATATACGGCCACAAAATGGAAAAAGTCATCGAAAATTGAACGCACAGATTGAACTACATCTGCGCCAGCCTTTGCGTTCATATGTCAAAAATCATATTATGCCTCAAGTTTATTTTGGGAAAACTACAATTCATGTCAAACGAATAATCCATCGTTGTTTTATTGCATTCAATGTTTTATACCTCCAAAAAAAACACCCTTTATAAAACCAAAGAGTTGGATTCATCTTCCATAGAGTTTGTGTTATTTCGACATTTGTATTTGCCTCAAACAAAGTTTCAGACTTGAATTATATTATTAAGATATTAAAGTTATGAGACCGTCAAAGTTACTAAATGATAGTTTCTTGTCATTTTCAACAGGCCAGCGCCCTTGGTGAGGTACCACTTCGGATGGTAGCCTTAGCATTTTTTACTCCAAAAATAATTTTTACTCATATGAGATAAAATTCCCTGTACGACAAGCGATTTCATTTTTATAGATCTCAAGTAGATCTGGTCACACTAATTAATTACTCTTTTTTTTATGGTCAACAATATAATGTCTCTCAAGCCTTTATCACCTTTTGGTATTAGTTTCTTTTTTTTGTTTATAACATAGCAACAATAATAATTATACAATTAGCCACAAAAGTGTGCTAAATTTGGCTACAACCAATTTGTTGTCTTTTTGTAGCAGTTAATATCCGCATATATGTGAAACATTTGAACTATTTTTAAATTGCGTTCGAAATGCAAATAAATTAAATTAACAATAATATGTCAAAACGATATAAACCAAAAATAAATTCGAGACATGACTCTTTGTAACAGTCAAGTGGCAACGCCAATTTAATTAACTTAATTAAAGGGTTTAGGCCGCCTGGTGCCAGGCGACAGTCCGACGACTGATCAGCCAAAAAGTGTGCAAAGTTTTCCCCAACTCTAATTAATGCGTAAATGGAATATTTATTTTTTTTTTCACTTAACTTTAGCTGCCTCTTGCAAATAGTTAAGATTTTTAAATAATATTCAACTAGAGAAAATCTTTTAAGAAATTACACGAAACTCTTGGAATTTTGCGAGTAAAGAAAATAGTTACTTCTTAAAACTTTAACTTTTGGCAAACAGATAGTAAGCTCAACTTGAAGTTAAAAAATTTGCAAACCAAATGTTTTCATATTTCCTAAGGGGTACAGCGCCCTGCTAGCTGCATATGCGAGCCACAAAATATTTAAGATTTCTGTTCAATTTCGTTCCAAAAAAAACCTGTTTTGTATGTCTTGTTTGAGAGAATTTAGTAGAAATAGTTTTGTATACCTAAAAAGTAAGATTTTTGACTTGCTTGACAAAAGAAATTCGAAGAATGTGGCAATAATCAAAAAGCGTTTTATCAAGCTCTCCACAATTCTTTGGTTCGTCTAGAATACTGCTTATGCTTCGCCTTTAAAAACACAGCATTGATTCCATACAAAAGACATATCTGCTCCTTATACTGCGACTATGTCCTTACTGCGACTGTCTCCTTATTCTGATAGACATCACCTTCTAAAGCTTCCGTCGAAAATATCATGTGCACATACCATTGCAGAAATTATTACTCGATTTAACTCAGAATCTTCTGATCTAGAGTAACTCGTTAGTTTTTCCATTGGCCCTACAGTTAAGTCTAGGTCTATCTCAAACAATAGTTCTAACTTGCTTTCTTCCGTATGGTTCATTCAACCATCAATTCTTCAATTGTAAGTCATCTTACAATTTTGTTTTTGCTCTTTTTCGTATATAATATTGTTATTTCTGTAATCTTTATTTTCACTCTTTTTGTCTTAACTATTGTGAATCTTAATCTTAATATTTAGAATCTTAGGTTGGTGCATTTCGGTAAAAGATCGCAGTTTATATCTATATTTTTCCTAGTTTTATTTTTTAATTGTTTTTATTGTAAATTGTTGTTCCAATACACGAAACAATAAAACTTGGGAAAAATTTGGTAAGCAAGAAGATTTTTTTCCATGGAAATTAAGTCTTTTTCTACAGCCAACATCAGTTTTTTTTCTCAGAAGATGAACTAATTGACTTCTCTTCCAAATAGATTTATAAGCCAATGTGTTAAAAAAAGGCAATACTTCTAATTTACTCCATAAATTCCTGAAGCTTTGCCTTGGTAGCCAACTACTTCTCTGAGCCAGTTGACCCCAAAGGAGGTTTCAGAAAAGGTTACACCCTATAATGCTATAATTTATACTTTCAACTGATAATCATTCTACGATGAGTCGATGCAGCTGCGGAACTATATTTTATATGAAAATTAAAGTAAAAAAAAGAGTCGGCAGTAAACCTGCACAAAAAGAATTACCTTTTATCTACAAGTTTCTTGTAAGGATACGACAACATCTGGAATATATGGTTACAACTGTGAAATTGTAAAGGATTTCGTGTACTTGCTTAACTACGTAAAAAATTGTCAATTCGAAAATATGCCTATGAATAAATTCTACTAATCGGTATAAGTTTGTTTTGAGCGAGTTGATTTAAAAGTATAGCGCTGATTTGAAAAACAAGAATAAACCCTAACAAAACCGCTGAACATTATAAACTTCTGACAAGACAATTTCTCTGTCCCTTTAGTTCTTAAAGGTATTGGAGGAATTCATAGAACGAGAAATTCTGAGTGGGGGCTTTGAACCGCATTTGAACTATTAGAATAAATGCTTATGATTCAACTAAAATGTTGTTCGAATGGAAATCACTGGAAAACCGATGATAACAGGTATGCCCGCCCTGGGGATATATGAGTGTCACAAGCAAGCACCACTAACTCATGGGCCTCGTTAGCGTACTCCCCAACTATCTGTATACTTCGGCTCTTAACCTCATAATCTAAGGGAATACATTTATTTATTTATTTCAGCATCACTGGCGAACTAGCCAGCAGCGATAACTGCCTGTAAGGGGCAAGATAATACTATTTCTGAAATCTCGGCAGAAGCTTGAATTATTTTTCCCAACTGTCGCTAGCTCGGTTTCTTCTGAAAGCAAAGCTACACTAACTGAAGTAATGTATATCAAAATAGTATTGTATATCCTTGTCATTTTGAGAATATCACTATTAAGCCCTCTGTCAGATATGGACTATTCTGGGCAGCTCTTTTTTGACTATACGCGTTTGAGTAAAATAATTTCCTATTTAATTTATCGTTTTTAAACTCGGAATTGGTTCTAGTTCTCTACGAACAGTTATTAATTGAGATATCTTCAGGCATCTTCTTTGGAGCGTTTGACCGCTAGGGAAAAAAATTTACTTTTTTTTCAAATCCCTCTTACATTTCTAAAATTTACACGAATCATTTGCAAAAGATAGGATGAGAAAACGGGAATAAGAAAAAAAATCACCTTTATACGAACATGGTATTTCTGCACAAATTTTTCTTGTTTGAAGTAAATCAACTAAAAAATGTTGAAGAGCATCGTATATGATATCCCTTGCAGTCGATTATAAAAATCAAGTTTTTCTTCTTTAATTATATAAAAAAAAATGCATTCATCTCTAAAGATTCAAAACCAAAACGTTGAAAACTATTTGCCATATCTGTTAGACAAATTAGCATAGAATCGCATCAGTGACGTCACAAGTACCGCGCTCTCATTGTACAAAGATTACAGAGAGCATTATAGCAAGATCTAATAGCTTGATCATGATTTCCGAAAATAAAATATTATAAAGTAGCACAAGTTACAGCTCGCGTGCCGCTCTCATTACTTCGTGCTCTCTTTTTCTTCAATACTCTCACCACAATTCTTGGACCTACTTTTGTAGTACCAAAACGATAATACTTACCTTGTATTTGCGGTGCATTGGGCTTGTAGCCCCCCTGGCAATCAGAATTTATTGTACTATTCGACGATGAGTAATTGCTGCTTAATTGCTGCGCTATGCTCGCGCTTGTGGTCAGGGATCCGCCGGCCGCCGCTGCTGCCGCCGCTGCCGTTGTGGCTGAGGCGGCAGCGGCCACTGCTACCTTGGCGGAGCGTCGAAATGTTTCCAGCTCGTGAAATGTTTTCGTAAAGCCATCAATATATGGCCGTTGACCCACGCCAATTGCGCGATATTGTGGACCGCCAGTAGGACCTGAAAGTAGAGATCGCGCAACAAAGAAAAGCATAAGCTGAGATGAACATAACGCAAAGATGATGATGATGATGATGACGATGATGAGAGAGAAAGGGATTAGATTAATTCCAGCCTAAAACGCTAATTGGACAGTTAACTAGAGCTGCGCATTATATAGCAAAAGTTCTTAAACCAAAAATGATTAGAACGAAAAAAGACGTACATTAAGTCATGTCCGTTTCTTTGGGCTTTGGTAGTTCTGCCCAAAGCTTTGGGAGCACGCAATTTTGTCACACGATCTTGGAAGCCGAACATATAATTAGATTTTCCATTTTGCACCATGTAGTACCATGACAACTACAATAGGCAAATTATTCTTATGAGATTAGAGTTCCTCCAAGTATTTTCCATTAAAATGTTCTAAAGGTACCGAGTTCGTTATAAAGGGCAATCTTTTATGAGCTTTTTAAAAACAAAAGCATAAATCTCAGCAAAAAGTATAAAGTATTTAAGTGGAAAGCGCGATTTATATAATATAATGTTACAATATATATAACTCGGTTTCAAATTTGCTATATTCTCTCTATCATTTCGGGCCGTATCTTACGAATAAATTATGTAATATTGTCATGAATGTCATCCTTAGACTTACATCACTATATTTTGTCATCGAAAAATCATTTTTGTAGATTCTAATATATCTCCAGACACTGATCGATTAAAACTGAATATGCTGCACTTATAGATCCTCTTTCGGGCCCTCGATCAAGTCTTATGATCACGCACTTAGTTCATATTAATAATTAAACATAACAAGTCATCAGACATTTGCAGGCACTGCATCGATCTTCGCCTGAAAAGATCGCCGAACTTGCGTTCTCGCTAAAATGAGTCCTGCCATCTTGAGTACCTACACTTTGCAACTGGGTCTGGTGATCTTCCATTTTAGCGAATCGATCTTTTTGACGTTAAAAATATTAATTTATAGGATTAATCGTTTTTAAGCCGAAAGGCACTTCTTCAATTAATATATAAACAAAATAGAATAATTTAAGAAAATTCTTACTTTATTTTCGAAGGTCACAATTACAATAGTTTTTAATTTTATTGCCTTTTGGAGAAGTTTTTCGGTTTGAATTTATGTTACCAGTTACGTCCACTCAAAGTGGAGAAATAGCAGAAACTCATTTATCTGAAATATTTCAGCGAAGGCTATTATTTCTAGAAATTTTCAAAATATAGAAGTTAAAAAGAGGCGTGAATTCAAAATTTTATAATTTATAATTTAATTTTTTTAGAAATTGTGGCTTGTACCTTAGGCATTTTGTGTACACTATTTACAAGAATTACGAATTTTAGTTTGGTAGATTGGTTGTACTTGTAACATTTGTTCCCAGAATCTTCACTGGGAATGCCCAAGTTGGCATAATAGAGCAATAAGGATTCGAATTGGGCATGTAGATTATGGTGCGGTTAGGTTAGGACAGCATGATGGAAAGGCCCCATTGAACTTCTTACCAATTTTTCGTTCAAGTGTAACACAGAACCACACCGTACCATTCGTCACGACCATCCTGCAGCCTCTAATAATCTGAGAAAGCACTTAGCGCTCTGATAAAAAAAAAAAAAACAAATTTAATTCCCCGAAGAAACGGAACCTTGTCCTGTACAACCTTAAGCAGTGGCAGAAGAGTTGCTCTAACTTCTTGTGTAGCGCCACGTAGAACTTGTGCAGAAATATAGATCCTGGGACTAACAATGATGCAATATTTAAAGACGAAAGATTTCTCTATTTTATAACTCTGAGAAATCTCAATATTTTCCACAGATCCACAAATATACTTGTTTTTTTTCGTCAGTTTCAGAATTTAGTTAAAAAAAAATCGAGACTTGTAAAAAAATAGAAGATTTTACTGTTTAATGATAGAAGTGTGATGCTCTCAAAGCAGTAGTTTGTATAACTTTACCACTTCATCTTATAATTCGATCTAAATTGTAAATCTTACTAAATCTCATTTAGAATCACAAGAATTTGCTCCTTATTACTCTGAGCAACTTCGACACCTTCCCCAGCTTCAAAAGTTCTGTATCTCTTAGTAATTTCATGAAATTGGTTAAGATAAATAGTAAACATTAAAGAAATAAAAGCAATATTTTTCCAAATTTATTTTTTGAATCTTAAGAACTTAAAGTCACATCGGGGATAACATCCTTGTGTTGGCTACCTTAACCATTTGGCTAGTCTACTTTTTAACTTATTTCTAAATGATCTCTTCTGTAACTAGATAGACCCCAAATTCTTCTATAAATTTATAATGTCTACTCTTAAGAGTCCTTTTATCTTGGAATGTGATCATGCTGTTCATCACGAATTAAAATTTTGAAATGTAATCACATTTACAATATGGTAAAAAAAGCTAGATGGGTTCTTACGCTTACTAAGCGATGATCCGAAGAATGTCGCTTATACAACCGAACTGCTGTATGTGTCACTCGTCCGTTCAATTCTGGAATATTGCTTCTGCGTTTGTAGCCCTCATCCTAACAACACTATCAGTATATAATTGAGTTCTAACATTCGATTGATGCCTTATAAAATTATCTTCTCTACAGGATTGTAGAACATACAGGGTGTTATTTTTGTATAAGCTTATACTCGGTTTCATTATGCTTTTTATCCTTATGCACTGCATCATCTTTTTTAGTGTCTTATGTGCAAACTATTACTTCAATCAATCCATCTTTTTCTCTAGCTAAATTCATCTCGATTCAGCAAATCGAGTATCTTTGATCAAACACGAACTATGAAACCCAAACTTGATCAACGTGCATCTTTTGGCTTCTTTGTAAAGATATTTTTTAACTTTGATGTTACTTTCCCTGTTTCCAACTTTTATATTGTAAATCCAAGTTCCTAGGCAGCATCGATGTGAGTAAATTTTCTAATTTTATTAATTAAAAAATGAACTGAATTTAGTGGTAGCCCAAAATTAATAATAATAAATGAGTAAATAAGTAACGCCCTTTATATATGCATATGTGACATTATCAGACCCTATCAGTGCGGCTTTAGCTGTGGTAAATGTACAACAGATCCTGAAGAAGACCGATAAAAAACGCAGCGACACATATCATTTCTTTGTCAGTGTACAAAATATCATCTCCGAACCCTTCAATACCGGTCGAGGTTTCCGACAAAGCGACCCACTATTGTCCAACCTCTTAAATTTTATAAGGAAAGGGAGTACAGCTTTAAGTTGGTGTAGATCCCCCTGGCACTTTTTTCTACAAATGCGTCCACTAGCTTCTTTAGATGTAGAGATCATTAGGCGATGTAAGTGGGATATCATCGTTGCGTTTTCCACAATCGAATAGAGGTCAGTGTCTTGCGGTTAAAAAAGGCAACACAACGTCATTTAACTTAAGATCGGTTTAAAATGTTCATCTGGCGGTTTAAAAATGTACACAACTGTTTTGAGAACGAAATAATAGAACAAAGCCTATCAAGAAATTAATTGAGTTCGTTCAAAAACAATTTTAAACAATTTCTTTTGCTCTTTGGGGGCTTAAATTGGAATTCCAATTTTTGCATAAGCTTATACTCGGTTTCATTGACTCAAACGCACTTCCTAAACCTGCCTTCAAAAATTTGTGAAGATATTCCACACACACAGCTGTATCTCTATAACAATTGCTAAAGTTTGTAATTATTTTGCCAACCCTATTGAAAAATGTTTTGCAAAAAGTTGGCCAGTATCTTGGCTCGATCGATTGTAATTAAGACAAACTCAAGGTAAAAACTTACAGTGAAGACATAAAAATGCAAAAGAATTCATTTATATACAAGCAAGTACATATACAAGTATTATATATAATATATACATAGTAAATAAATGCAACTAAAAACTCAATACGGCTCGTTCAGTTGAGGAGGTGCGTGCGTTGAAAAAAAAAAGGTTTTCTTTGAAAACCGCAAAATTTTCAGAAACCGTAAGAAGCGAACGGCAACTAAAGCGGCTGTTATGCGATGAGTATGTCAGTTCCACAGTCTGTCCCACAGTCGGTTTATCACTCAGTCTGTCAGTACGTCAGTCAGTCCATCCTTTAGTCAATGCATCGGTGAGTGCGTCAAACCGGCTGCACTTTTCAAACACCTTCCTGGCCCTTGGCTGTTGTCAATACAAAATGGCCGCTTGCCGCTTGCTGCTTGCCGCTTGCTGCAGATCATCTGTCACATGTTGCAATTGCAGTTCCAAGACAAGACGTAGTCTCAACGTTGAACCCAACTTATGTGCAATTTTCAAGTCAATCTAATACAATAAATATTTTGAGTTTGCGCACCTTCTGTTATGCGGATTATGTGCAATCGCTCGATGCGGCTCAGCTATTAACATTAATTGGAGTCACCAGCTCGCAAACGGTTTTCCTAATGCGCTCTAAGTGTGGCCAAAACACACAGGCACACATGACGCCGCCGTAACCCAAAACGCAGCGGGCACTTATTGTTTTTACCTTTTATCCTAATGCCATGTAATCCCATTTGTGGTAGTCACCCATAGGTAAGTGGATAGGTTTGTTTCGGTTTTGTTTAGCTAGTTTACCATAAGAGCTGTATGGGCATCATCAACATAGCTTTATGACAATGGATAAGCATTAGTTGTTGTTTTATTTTTTTTATAAAGTTGAAATCGGACATTCTAAGTTTCAGGTATCATATAATTGTATCGTCCATAGCTTACTAAATCGACCAATGTGAATCATTTGGTTTCTGCTAAAAAACTTGTTGTCCGAAGCATGTCCGTATGATATGTCGAAAAGTTATCCTTTTCATCCCCTGTCTTACCTGAGGCTAGTTCTCGAAACATGTTTGTCCTTTGGATATATGTTGAAATTAAATCATATTTAAGATAGTAGATCACAGAACAGTATTGAACCGCATGACTATGACATGACTGTTGGTTCAATAGAAGCTCCTATGGTCTATTACATGCGCCTAGCGGTACAAAGGGTAATCTTTTAGGAGCTTGCAAATTTGTTTTAAAAATAAATGTATGAATTTTAGCAAAAAGTATGAAGTAAAAAACGCGATTGATATAATATAATGTTACAATAAATATAAATCAAGTACATATGTTTATATGCCAGCTTCAAATTTGCTATATGCTCTCTAAGATTTCGGGCCGTATCTTACGAATAAATTATGTAATATTGTCATGAATGTCATCCTTAGACTTACATCACTATATTTTGACATCGAAAAATCATTTTTGTAGATTTTAATATATCTCCAGACACTGATCGATTCAAACTGCACTTACAGTTCCTCTTTCGGGCCCTCGATCAAGTCTTATGATCACGCACTTAGTTCAAATTAATAATTAAACATAACTTTTTACAAGTCATCAGACATATGCAGTCTCTGCAACGATTGGTTGTGACTATTGATTCAATAGAAGCTCCTATGCTGCTGCGTCTACAACCTGCGCCTAGCGCTACATAAAGTCGAAAAAAAAAATACATTTAAAAAAGTAAAATTATCCTGCTTAGCTATTCTGTCATCGCTTCACAAGTCTAGCACTGAGATATATCTACACAGTGACCTATTATCGGGTATCTAATTTATTAAAATTAACTAATGCAAATTACGTCTATTTGGAAAGTAAAATGGTAGCACCGATCTTCCAGTTTAGAAGCAAGTACGCTATCGCTACACTGCCAAGGCCCACCAGAACTGGCCATGAAACTTAAAGTATCAGAGACACTTGAGTTTTATGAGGAGTTCTGAGGAAAACTACTGTACGCTGTTTAGTACTGCTTATAGATTATTCGTCGCTAATCCTTAGTAAAAACCTTTATATGCAAAAAACCTTTCATTATCCACAATCTGTAACCGTTTGGTGCGATCCGCCAATAAATTTAAATACAAAATTGCTTTAAAATTAAGGAATCTACCACTTAAAAACTAAGGTGCAGAGCATGCCAAAGTTTGTAATTCTTTTGAAATATCAATATAATTCCAGAGCTTTCCGTAATATTACAGTCGTGTCTAAGCACTTTCATCGACCAAATACTATACAGACAGACACTTTTTATTGAAGCTTCTCCGTCTGACCGCTTTCTGACATTCTATTTTGAATACATCTCTTGATTGATTATAGATCTTTTGTAAAACTTACATTTTTGAATACATAAGAGCTGTCTGAGATCTTAACATGAATGAACATAAAATACCAAATGCTATCGAGTAGATCAGCCAGTTAGACAGCCCCAGATATTATTCAAAGCCTGTATCCAAATCAGCTTCTTCTCTAAGTTTACGGTAGCCAGCAGCACTGTCAGACTCAGCTCACTGAATCTTTACACGTTATGCACGTAAAATCACAATGGCATTCCACTTTTATTTAAGAAAATTAAATTCGAAAAACTTGTATCAAGAAAGCCAAGAAATTAGTGTGTTTGCAGCTTTTCTCAAGAAATAACAAAGTCTAAGGCACGAAATCACTGCTACTTTTACCTCACAGAGTAGGTAAATCCTCCAACAAGACTTTGACCACAGCTGCGAAAACGAGATGAAGATAGAACATCTGTGTAACATCTGTTATGTGACCTATCAGTTCTTCTGGGGAGATCATACTTTGGATGGCCAAGGCAGCTGCCCGCTTATGTCGATTCCCCTTATGGTTTTGCAAAAAAATGGATCTCCACCCACAGAAGGCATCATAATCACTCTATTCTAACCAACAAATCAAAACTTTATATTCATTTCTTTCCAAGTTATCACCTAAAAAGTCTCTATTAATATACTTTGTGCTGAAGAATAATAAAATATCTTAAAATTCGTTTTTTTTTTAACTGAATATGTTCGACATAAATAGAGATCATTAAAATTCCGCTTGTAAGCTTAAATAAAAGTCTAGGAATTAATAGCAGAAAGACGCCATAATAGAAATTAGCAAGATATTTCGTGATAGAACTGAGTTACTTTATTTTATTGCATAAATCTCAAAAGCACATGTGCGATTCTGTATCGGGGAAGCCATTTGACATCGCACCAATAGTGAAGCTGGAAAATATTTCAATAAAACAAAACGAACCTACAACTCATAGCCGTATGCAAGCGGCATTACCTTTGATACTGGCTTATTTAGGCAAATGGAGTCTTTTTGCTAGCTCTGCCAGTGCTAGGCAAATGCAATTGCTGCTGCGGGGAATCGAAGCTTCTTAAAAAACGCAGTAAGCCTATAATAATGATCAATAAGAACTCTTTTAAAACTTTGTAAAAGATACAACGTATCCATCTCCATTATACCTTTAGAGAAACGTGACCAGAGGCATACTTCGTGGGTGGAGGCAACTTAGCCAAGCTGGTCACTTTTGTGAAGATATCAAGTAAGTTAATTAGAACAGAGTTTCAGAGATAATAATATAATTTTAACTACTTTCCCGAAATTCACAGATTCTTGATTATATTGACGATAAACCCTTGTCTTCCTTCTACATAACATACCTCCATTCCTTACGATTCTTCGCCACATTACCCTAGCTATAAGTCCCTAGTCTTCCCCATAACATTCTACTATTCCGCTGGCATGTTTGCAACATTCTCCTATTCATCATTCTCCTTTCCTCATAACCCATTGTGCCCTCAGTTGGACCTCTTGTGCTGCATTTTGTTATCTCAGCAGTGGTTCACATTCTAAACAGACCCAACGCTGTTCCCACTGCTCCAGTTATTCTCCGGACGAACTATTCTATCTCGCAAACAATTTCTGAGAACTAACGCTGAGGCTGAGGCCCTCGTATAATATTCTAGGCAAAATAATTACTTATTGGGTACTTACTTGTCTTGGAGCGCGGCTCCCGAGGACCATCAACGGTTACTTTAATGGCTTTGGCGTAGGTAGCCACCTGTGGTGGACTTGTTGCAACGGTAATTGTGAGCGTAAAACTTTTCCCTGCAAAAGCAAAGAGAGTACATTTTTTTATAGTCAAAAAAACAGCAAAAAAAAAAAAAAAAAAACAAAAGAAAACAGGCACGAGAAGTGTTAAAAGTCACTTAAAGATTTATGAGCAGTCAATATATATTTTTTTACCAAGCGTTCCCAGCTACCGAATCAATTTAAACTGTGCGTCCAACACGCGCTTCAACTTTGTGCGGCGCAAAGTGTTTGAACATGGCATAAATTTTGGTTTATCCTGTCTTTAAGTCGCTGCAAATTGTCTTTAGTACTCAAAATCCCATAAAAGATGTTGCTGCACTACGAAAATTATTGACTTACCAAAAAGCATAGGGGCAACATTGTTGAAGGAAACCGAGCTTCGAAACTCACTTTGTTTACACATTTTTATGTGTGAGTTTCATTCAAGTTCTCGCTGCCAGCAAGAAGATAACCCAAAAAAATAAAGTTTATTTTTTAGACGCTAAACGGAGGTTCCTGCTGTGACGAAAGCGCGAAATTTTATTAACTGACAAATAAAGTGTGACCAAAGACAGCATCGACAGTTACTTTGGTGTGACCAGCTTAATTTGACAATATTAGGGAAGATATTGATTTTTAGCAAATGTACTCGCCTCTAAGCCCGAAGGTCGGTGGTTCAATTTTGACCTGCAGCATTGTTGCATTTGCCGAGCACTGACATCGCTAGCAAAAAGACGCATTTTATCTTAGCAAGTCTCTTATTCCTACAATTCCCTGCTCTTTTCAAACAACTTCCATGTTCCGCCTTTACAGCAAGAAGGTAGATGAGCGGAATACATCTAAATTTAATTATTCAACTTAAAATGAGGCAATTTTATGGTAATAACTTTTACTGGTTGTAAGTTGCGCTAGTCCGTAAATCTTTGACTAAAAAAAGGGGCGTCATGCGCATGATTTCAGTTTATAGCAGCGAATTCTGACTTTTTCCAGAAAAAGCAGCTGTATAGAGTAATCTAAATATGATCAGTGCAGCGCCTCAAATCAGATTTTGAAAATACATTCAAAATATTTCGCCGAATCGAAGACTCTCTAGATTCTAAATAAATTCTTAAATGGTTTTTATCATATAACAATATATATGTGGTTTCCATCATTGCAATTTATTTGGCAAATAAACCTAAGATGAAATTATCAAATTAACCAATTGATACTAATTCTAAATAAGTTTCTATGTCCGCCGAGAACTAAAAAACCAAAAGGAAAGCGATTGCCAAGAGAGATATGCTCATGCTATACTTCCTGCTCATATCTTTTAATTCTTTCCACTCTCACCTCTACGTAGTGCACCCTAGACAATCTGAGCAGGACTGGAGGCCACTCCAATTTTTTTGACTTAAAGGGGTGCGAAGTGGTTGCGAAGTCAGTTATGGCTTTGAGTTTAGGTACGCCGGCGTAGAGATATAACAAAGACCTACGGCGGCTTATACATCCCCGAAGGGGGATTCCACCAACGCCGCCTGCAAAGCAATTGGCGGCCAATATCGGGAACGGGCGCTATGCGCTATTTGGGTAAACTCGATTTTGATACAAAATTAATAGAATTAGATAGCTGCTTAAGATTAATAACAATTTGATTTTTAGAAAAAAAATACAGTTCAAAGATCAGACGGACAAACAGGTAGTCGTCACGAGCAAATTGCATTTTCTGGTTGGACTTCTAATACTAGGAATAAATTTAGTTTCTAACAACTTCTTAGTATGTTAAAAACATTTTCAAGAATTTAGCACATAAATATAACATTTATTTTGAACAGCACATGAGGTATACCAGACAAATAATTGTTGGACAAACGGTGGCTTTCTAAAAGATACAATCCAACCGTATTATACCTTGGGAGAAACGTACCCAGTTTCTAAATGAGGCACACTTCGTGGGTGAAGGCATTTTTAGCCAATGTGGTTTTGTGAAGATATCAGCTAAGATAATCAGAACATAGTTTCAGAGATAATAATATAATTTTACCTACTTTCCCGAAATTCGCAGTTTCTTGTTTCTCTCGACAGTGAGTGACCAACTACGTTGGCGTTTTCTTCATTGTTGACGGCACACCTTCACTTTTTACATAACACATCTCCATTTCCCTAGCTATAGGTACCTAGGCTTGTTTATTGACGATACATTAAAATTTCAACCTTTGCTTTCCCCATAACATTCCCCTATTCCATTCGATTTTTTTCCACATACTCCTAATTATAGATCCCTAAAAGTCTTAAGTCAGTCATACCAGCGAGACCAAGAACGCGCCAACACTCGCTTTTCATCATAATCCATTGTGCTCTTAGTTGGACATATTGTCCAGCTTTTTGTAATGTTTTTATTGTCTCAGTGGTGGTTCCCATTCTAGACAGTTCCAACTATGTTCACATTGCTCTAGTTATTCTCCGGGCGAACTATCCTATCTCTCAAACAACTTCTTAGTATTATTATAAATTTAGTACATAAGTATAATATTTGTTTTGAACTGCATAACAGGTATTACGAGACAAATAATTATTTATGGGACAAACAATAGCTGGGCTTGATTTCGAGAATTGAGTTTTTCAAGCGTTTGAGTAAAATTTAAATTCTATTTAAACTCTAGCATGAAAATTTATGTCAAAAAGAAGAATCTTTAAAAAATGAATCGATTTAATTTTTTGAGGGTTATTTCCAAACGTAATAAAGTCCGAATATTCATATGATAATTTGTAGACACTTGAAATACTTCGAAAAACTCATGTTTTGATATTCTAGTTTTCAGATAATATACGGGTTGTCAGTACAAAGCCCATAACCCAAAACATCTCAAAATACTGATGTGATGATGGTCCAATGCCAAAGTCGTTTGGGATTTTTATTTTATTTATTTTTCATACTTTTATGCCTTTGAGAGCAATGGCTTGACATTTCAAAATTTCACGTATCGCAAAGAATTACTCAAATAGATCGAAGCTTCCATAGTAAAAATCATTTGGAAACAATTATTCATGCAGCTCTAGAGCAACGAGCCAAACCGAGTTCAAAATCGAAATATATATATTCTATCATTGCTTCAAAGGCGAAAAGAACAGAGGCCTACAATTTTTAGCCGAATCCGACGGTTTCTTTAATTGAGAGGACTATTTTGGAGAAAGTTGTATATCGAAATATCTTATAGTCTATATATAGGATATAATAACAAAGCTGCTGTGTCCCGTAAGACTTTCGATAACAAACGGGAGTGTCTATGGTACGACAAGTTATCAGGTTTTAATCTGATACTACGCGTGGTCAGAGAACCCATAAGATTTTCTCTCCTAAACACTAGTTCGAACACAACTGTATAGGTTTGTTTTGTATGCAGAACTGGGTACGACCCTTTCGGGTATTTTCGGGGTGGCTGCGATTTGCTACCTAAATGCTTCCGAGCTTGCGTCTAACATACCAGGCCTTATGGCCGCTTTAAGATAGATCTCGACTTCTACACAAGATTGCAGAACATGACCAAACAGAATTGTCTCTTCATGTAAGGAACCGTAGAATTTGTGAGTAGTTCTAACTTATACATTAAGTTAGTTTGGCGATGATTCGATCACTGCAAATAAGATAGCAAGACAGCTAATTTATAAAAATTCGAGATATCGGACAACTATGATTCTTCGCCTAAATGTTAAAACTTGAAACTGGGATTTCTAAAAGCTAAGGAGTTTTTGTTTCCCAAGTTGAGAAAATGCAAGTTTGAGATTTTGAAGACTTTTGCCTTTACTTCCTAAATATATTGGGATCGTATGAACTTGGGCTTATGCCTAAGCTCCCCATGAATATGCCTAGCACTAAATTTAAAGTACAAGCAATTTTTTTAAATCATTACAAATTGTCTTTCTTGCCACCAAAAAAAAAAAAAACTTGTTTATACTCGGGCACTTCATTGTCTGCTCTCTTTATGTGAGTGTATTAAAACGCGGTTTGTTGCTACACAGGTACAGACCCAAGGCACAAGGCACACAGTTGCAGATCCATCCATCCATCCATCCAAACATACATATAATTAAACACCCACAAAAGCGACAACATTTTTGTTTGTTGTTGGATTTCTTCTTTTTTGTGGTGATTTTTTTTTTCTTTTTTTGGTACGTTCCTCCAGCGACAGATAGAGCCAACCCAACAACCAGTTAACCGCAAAACCTCAGTCACAGTCGCCATTGCAGTCGCAAAGTCGTCGCCCAATCGGCCTGGCAGACGACGCACAGAGCCAAACAGACACATCCACCCTCTACCTATCGCAATGTGCACACCTCAACCACTGAGTTATTAAAGCCAACATCGACATTTTATGAGGGAGTCACTCTATTTGAGAAAACGAAAAGTAGGGTGGTACAGAGAGACACACAGAGAGAGAGAGAGAGAGAGAGAGAGAGAGGCAAAGTTGGAGCTAGGGCGAAAAAGTGCTAGGGGATGGCAGAAATGACAAACGACCCAAACAGAGTATTACTTGATGAGAATTGCATTTAACTTTTAATTAAGATCATCAAATACTAATTAGATAAACGTTTATGGGACTTATTAATAAGCCAGCAGCCATGAATATCTCACAAATCGAGTTGATAAATGGGTTTAAAAATGTTTAATAAATAATTTATGTAATTTATCATGCCTGTTACGTTTGTCAATAATGATTTGTGAAAGAGAATTACTCGTAGACGTATGAAAATGGGTTTTATGTTTGAAAGTGCAAGATGTTAATACAACCCCGGGGGCTTTGCACATTTAGGAGCAGCAGCTTAGGCATTACTATGGCAATGCGACACATATGGCAACCTTATATCTAGAAAAAAAAAACTTAACAGGTCTAAGCGTGGCGAGATTGCAAGTTGCGTTCCTTGAAAGTATCTGCTAAAACTAAAAAATAAGTTTTCTTACAATTCAACTTAGGATAACGAATTAGTCTCCAACAGCATTACAGAAACTGGAATTGGAGGTTCTAGAAAAAGATATTAGCAATTAATTCAAACAACTAATATTCGGATCCTAAGAGCGCTGCTGACCCTAAATTCTAAGAAAACTGATAAATCTTACTTTTTTAGATTATCATAACTTAACGCAAGAAGATTATAAGTTAGTCCTTCAGTTATATAATAAAATGAAGCAACATTTAAGCAAATTTATGAAAGGCTGAGGCTGAGTTAACTTCCATAGTTAGTATGTAGTAACGTCGCTATCTGAGTCCACGAAATCGCGCCCAAATCCACAAAAACACATTTCTTATTTTTCTAGATCAAACGAAAAACTGAAAGTCACTAAAATCGGAAAACAACGTATAGCCCAATAGCACTGCTGCAGAAGTTCATTTTAGCCACTAAAATTTTTATCGGATGAATTCTCATCCAACAGGATAAGAGATGCATCCTTATCACTAAATTTTTATCAACTTGGATGCTTTCTCATTCAACAGAATAAGAGATGCATCCTTATCCAAGTTGATAAAAATTTTGTGGCTAAAATTAACTTCTGCAATTCGTACTTTTAACTCTGCCAAAAATACCACGTATTGCGTCTGTCTAGCTCCTTGAAGTCGAATACGTATTCATGAAAACAAAAATTCCTGTTAGTTACGATTTTAACGTAGCAATACTTTTTAGATACCTAAAGTCAGATACTAACATAGACCCCAACTATACTGCTGCATTCGTATTCGAGTATTTAGAAATGAGATAACTTTCATACTTTCTTTCCATACTTTTCTAAGACTATGTCAATAACATCGTTATGATTCGTCTTTCTGGATTCTGGTAGTCGACTCCGAAACTATGAAAACAAATATCTTTAATAATGCGCACAAATCGTACTTTTCAAGATCATATCCATATACGTTCCCAAAGTCTTTTAAAGAACCTAAAAACAAATAAAGGCACGTATCCCGAAAGAATTGGGTTTCAAAATTTGTACCTTTTGAGATTATTCCAGCAACTTGACGAAATGTGTCCTGTTAGATCTTTGAAGTTATATTAGAAGTTAGTATACCATTAACACTGCTCAACCCTATACACAATTTCTGACATATCTAAAATAATCTATTTTTAGGAATATGTCAGTAAGCAACTCAAAGTAATCAGCTGTTTGCAGATCTAAAATTTGAATACCAAAGCAAAAATCATGGAAATCAATAAGAATAAATTTATTTAAGGACACACAAAATATTAGCCTATGAAGGTATACATTACCCTAGAATTCGAATAAGCCCCAAAAAACGTTGGCGAACCTAAAACTGCAGTTCCATTTTTTGACAATAAGTACTTTACTATTTAAAATTATGTCATTTGCATGACTCGATTTCCGTCTTTAAAATCATATGGCGAAACATATGCTAAGCTTTCAGACCAAGAATATCTAGTAAGCATGGTTAAACTATCTGATGGCAAATAGATAATTATGCGGATAGTTCCAAATGTTTAACATAACAAACGCCAAGTTTCTGAGATATTGAATAATTGTGTCAAACGTCTCTATATAGAGCATGCAGAACTCTGCCAAAATACGAAGAAAATAGTGACATAGCTTTAAGTTGTAGAAATAGACTTAAAAATAATAGATTATCGATATGGGAAGGCTGAGAAAGAAATTTGCTTGGAAAGTTTTAACACACAAATTTCTTCTCGAGAATACAAAGCACGGGTTTACAAAGCGACAGGACTTTCAAAAAAAATATATTTCGACGATTTAAAAAAAAAACACATAAAAACTATGAATGTTTCTAATTGGGAAACGAAGCTAAAAAGATGAACTACTGGAAAATTGTAGATAAAGATTGCCATACGATGTTTCGTGATAAAATGCGCCAGTTAATTTACGGGAAAACGAACAACCTATGAGAGGCATACAAAGCCAAACAGCTTCCAAAAAAAAGATGGATGAATGACGATGAATTGAACTTAAAAATGACAAAAGCTTCTTATTGAAAGCACAAGGCTAGGCAGATGATGAACTGAAGGAAAACTTTTGCTGAAGCTATGGCCCATGGTGTTACTTAGCCCAGCAGCTAATTTTTGGGACAACAAACCAATTTGCGTAGGTTTACAAAGCGAGTGAGTTTCCAAGCAAAAGGTGGCTCCACCGAAGTAGACTTAAAAACAAGGAAAATTCATGGTTGGAACCACGCAGTTGACTGTTGCAAAATTCTTGAAGGCGCCTTTAGCTATTAAGAAGGTAATGTCAAGAGAGCAACTTTTCTCTGGAATATAATCAATGTGAAGTTTATTATCAGCTAGTACAGCTAGCCAAAGCTTGCAAACAGGTAGAGCTTTTGCCGACGACATTACCTCATTATTGCACCATGCGATGAGTGCACCAGCGTACTGTGAAGCTGGGAAGAGATTAAAGAAAGCGAGTAAGCTATAAGTACTCTTTCGTTGGGTACAAGAGAGCGTACCAGGACCAGAGTAATTGTAGAGTTCGTTTTAGGCAAATATAGGTGTGACAAGTTGCTCGCATCGAATTCGAGAACTATATAGGAATTTGGTAGCTGCTGCACTACTAAGCTCAAAACTGCATAACAAATTTAATTGTTTTTTTTTTTTTGAGTTCCTTGGCATGGGATGATTGTTTTTACTACTGAAGTCGCGTAATTTTTCATTCAAAATTAACTCAAGCACTTGAGTTTTTCTTATAGTTACCGCATCTCGGTCTTGTACTTGGGTTTCCCAAAACATATTACGCCTATCTTTGCTGCCACTGAGAGCTGCTTCGCTAACTTTGCTACCAAGTTTGCCAAGTGTTGGCGAATTATTTGCTGCCGCGAGTTCAGAGCCCAGAGACCTAACTGTAAACACTTGGCCACTTGAAATAAATTGCTGCTCTCTTTCCACAGATCCAACACTAATTGAGTTAGTTAAACTACAATTATGGGCAAACTGCTCAAATTACAGTCATTATTTAGAAAAGCTTTCTCTACTCTTTTCTACGCTTAAAGTCTTATAAAAATATGAGCTGCCGTGTTAACTGCCGCATGCGTGATCTCTAGAAAATGTCTTCATTATCTGCTCCAATAAGATCCATTGCGCTTGCGTTTGAAAGTCAAATCTATCGAAATATTAAAGGCGATTAATCAAACGAACCAAAAAAAAAAAACAAAAACCCAACAAACGTTACAACAGTAAGAGAGCTGTTAAAAAGGCAAAGACTCCTAGAGATTTCTTTTTTGGGTTTTCACCCTTTAACTGTTGTAATTTTTCAAAATATGAAAAGAAACATAAAATAATAGAACAAATTTGGGCTTTTGGAAACTGGAGCAGCTCTCATATATGTAAAAGATCATCAACATAGTTATAGATATATATATATATTCCATCGTCATCTGGCCCCAAGTCAGTCAGTAAAGAATAATAAGATATTGTAGCGCGGTTTGTTTGCCTTTGTTATGGTTGATAATGATAAAATATTGTACTTAGACGCATGTACGATGATAATAATAATGAGCCAGCCATTCAGCCGGTCGTCGTTCGGTCGGTCGGTTGGTCGGTCGGTCGGTCGGTCACTCAGTCAGGAAAGTCATAAGAAAAAAGGCAAAAACAATAACAACATACAGAGAACAATATCCAAAGAGCATGCAATCTTAATTAGTCATCAACCGCACTCGAACAATGGCGACTAAAATAATACACTTTAAAGGCAACTCATAGAAACAACAGATGTTTTGTGTGGATTATTTACAAGAAATCGGTAGCAATTATCAATGTCAAAGAAATACTTCAAGTACAAATCTTAGTTGATAAGAGTAGATGTCTTGACCTTTTCGTTGACAACATTTAATACTAAAATCTATATGGAGTTACTTCGTAGTATACCAAATATTATAGTCGGCTGTTATCTATTCTAGAGTTCCAGAATAAGCTGAGATGATAATAAGGTATTGTCAAAAGTTCGCGAATTGGTTTATATTAATCAGTAGTAAGTTTTGAGACATAATAAATAACATAATGCTTAGCACTGTGACTCCCTTAGCTTTTCGTTCACAACGTTTTACTTGTAAGATCTATATGAAGTAACGGCTGTACTCTGAAGTTCTGGTGCAAGATGTTGTAAAAAGCTCACGAAATGATTTGTATGAACTAGAAGATGAGACAAGGCGGTGTCATATAGCGCTCATCACTATACTTCCTTAACATGTTTGCTCACAATTTTTACTCGTAAGATCTATTTGGAACATAGTGTTAGTTTTTTTTTTGTTCCACTACAATTTTATTTCCCATTTTGGTAAAAAAAATATCATTTTCGATGCTGTCAACTTTGAACCTATTGGAAATATTGCATTCCGATAATATAATTTTTTTAATAATATTAAATTTTTTTTAAATTAATAATTCTTAACTATGCTGTCATCAATTCTACGGCGTATGCTTCGCCGATATCTCTATTATTAGCTTATCGAAGCGAACAGCGAACCGAATCCGAACGACGGTGTCTTTAATTACTAGAGATTTACGTAGGCAAATGCAGCAGTGCTGCCGGGTGGAATCCCAACGCCCCAGCTGCGGGCTTAGAAGTGAGTACACTACCACAAGGCCACAGATACAGCAGAGTTGAGTAGAAAAATTTCGGTAAAGGTTTTGATTTTTTATTAAAAAGCCAAAACAAGAATAGTGTTTCAATTTTTATGAATACAAAATAATAATTCACGTTTTTTATTTTAAAAAGTCTTAGGCAGAAAAAATAAATGAGTAAATGAGTATAAGCGTCCTTAAAATCGTCTAATAATATAGAGTCCAACAATACTGGAGCATTTGAATGCGATTTTATAAAAAAAAAAAAAAAAAACACTGAGATAACTTGCAAAATTCGATATGCATTCCGGTACCACGATGTTGTGTGTCTGTTAGGTCTAAATTTGATTTGAAGCGCATGAATGCAATTTACAAGATCTGCGTCGACTTGGATATGTCGTTCGCATGAAGAAGCTACAGCGAAGAAGGGAAGAGAGTTAGTTAGTGGTTGGGAAGAAGAGAAAAGGAAAAAGTGAAACAGGAAGGGAAACCCACTACACGAACCTGCTTGTCTGTCCGAGAAAGTTAAGAAGTGACTGCAGTGCTAAATTGGAGCTGGAGCACATCGCTGCCCAGGGTAGCTGGACAATAGCATAAGGAAGTGCTCAGTATTGTCCGCCACCTCGAGACAGGCCGCACATATGGGGACAGTTCTTAATCCCATGTTAACCATATGTTGGCCACAAGGGTTGTGTCCCGTGATGAGCTCCCCCAAAGCTTTCAGATTTCTACTTTTGAGATGGACAACGAAATCTGCAGCTTTGGGTGAGGGTTCTTTCACGAAGTATTTTCTAACTCGCCGACCTGCTGTAAGCTTCCAGTGGTTCTTACAACTTTTGGTCGTTACTTCCGTTATGAGCCTCATAGTTACCGCCTTGCTGATAGAATCAGAAGCATAGGCTGGGATGGCCTTAGACTCCCCCAAAGCTTTCAGATTCCTTCTTTTGAGATGGACAACGAAATCTGCAGCTTTGGGTGAGGGTTCTTTCACGAAGTATTTTGTAACTCGCCAACCTGCTGTAAGCTTTGGTCGTTACTTCCGCTATGCGCCTCATAGTTACCGCCTTGTTGATATTGTAGAATCAGAAGCATAGGTTCGTATGACCGATCCTCGATTCGCCAATTTAACTGTTATCTCATTTGTCAGAGCTATAACCCCCATAACGGATTGTATTGACCAACTAATAAAAAGTCATTTTCTGAGATAACTTTTAAAATAATTACTTTTGAAAATTGCTACGAAAACGTAATTTAATTTGCAAAACATTGCTTAGTTGCGGCAAAGTATAATTTTTCAGTAAATTTAATACTTCTTAAAGCTCAACTTTTAAATTTCGCTTCAAAACATTTTGTAAATTCCTATTAAATCGTCCTACAGCTTTTGTTTTCGAAGTTCTTAATTTGCATCTAGAGAATCTAATTCTCTTCAAGTTCTAAAAGCAGTTCAACAAGCCCAAACAACAACAACAACAACAACAACAACTTAAGCCATTCCCACAAGCTCTTATCTTTTATCAATATTTGTTATCAAAGCAACTTATGAAGACTTGCGAAGAACGGCGCGTGCCATTCATTTGGCAAAATGCCAAACATCATTTTAATTCACTTTTGAGCAAAGCCTTTGATATGATTAGCCGTCATTTGATGTTAAGATATGGTTCTGCCTGCTGTTTACGGCTGCCGCAGCATATGTCCGGGCCGGGCCGTATGTTGCTGGTCCAGCTTGGGTCAAGTTCAGTCCAGATCTGGACTGGGATGTGTCAATGAAATGCGCTCATAACCAAAATTAAATTGGCATGAAACGAAATTAAAAACATATCAAATACGGCGACAGCAACAAATCCATAGCCAGCTGGTAGTGCCGGAGTAACGGCGAAGCAACCACCCCCACCGCCGTCTCCGAGAACCAAAAACGTTGACCAATTGAGCTTTTCGTGCATTTTTGTTGTTTTTATTTGTGATTATTTTTACAGCATAAAAATTTTCTTGTTTTGTTTTGTTGCTGCTCGTCATGCGCTTTGTCATCTAATCAAAAATCGCCGCATGATGTCCGCGTCCTGGTACGCGAGGGTGGAACGTAAAGTAGTCGGCGTGTAGCGCAGGCATTATTTATTTTTATTTTTTTTTTGTATTCTTGAATAGGTAATATTCGAATTTGTAAAATAATACAACAATGTGCTAAAAATAATGGAGTAAAATGTGACGCTCCTAGGTCGGACACAAACCCCTTGAGGAACCTTCTATCATGGGCGATACTACGCAATGCATTGCACGACGCTCTCTCCTGGCTTTCTGCAAGCATCGTTCTCACCCAGCTCTGTCGACGGCGTCCTCGGCGCCAAGTATCCTGCGTATTCTATTGAGCTTAAAGAGCTCTTGACGATTCAAGTATGTATTGGTTTATTGCATGAAAAATTAATAGAATTGTGGAGCATGGTGCTTCGAAGCCCAGTTTCCCTAAAAAATAAAGGCGCCCAAAAGCAAATTGCAATGTACTGAAATCATAAATCAATTTATAAGATAAACTATATTTCAATAATATTTCATTGTAGCAAATATTTTAAAAATCGAGTCGCCGGGAATTTATTTTGTAAGAGTTTAGGCCAAATAGTTTATTTGTTCAAATATTATAATTTATAGTTTTTTTTACTTGAGTTTCTGTTTTTTAAATAAAGTTTTATTAAAAACATTTTATTTGATAACAAAATAATTGTAACATTATTTTTTATTTGAGGACACAGAATTAGTACGAAAGGGTCTAGCATGATAAGAAACTGAAAAATGCAACTGCAATTTTTGAAGAGTTACGTAACAGCTTGTAGTAAATTCCAAAATAAATAAATAAAAAAAGCCTACGTATAAGTATTTTAACTTAACTTTCGGCTTTAATAAAAAAAATGTGTGTTCGATTTTATAAAAATAAGCCATAGGGCTGCTTTCTACAAAAAAATAAGTATTTTATTTATTTATATTTTAATCCAACGATATTCTTATTAAATATAAAAAAAATAATTTTCTTATTTTATTTTATGTGCCTTAAAAATAACAGTCATATTTATATAAATGTTGTAAATATTAAAGAAATCAACTTGGATTTAATAAAATACAACATATATTTCAAATAAAAAGTCTTAAGAAAATTTATAAAAAATAATTACTACATTCCTAAGTATTACATTCGTCATGCCCGAAATGTAGATTTGAAAGGCGCAGGTGCATATTCATTCATAGGGGGTGTGATGGTTGAAGAGCAAAGCGAGCAGGGAGCGCAGCCCCCTAGTTTATTTAAACAAAATTTATAAAAACAAATTTTCCCAAAAAATGCATTTCTTTTAATTTTCATTAAAAAAAATTCCGCTACAATTTTTAAAAATTAAATAACAAATTTATTTGTTAAATAAATTTAAAGAAATTAGTTATTAAAATCTTAACTTAGAAAATAGTTTTTAATTTACGTTTAAAAATACATTTTCAATAATTATCATAACAAATTATTTGCAACTTGATTTTCAAAAAATACTCTGAATAAATTAAACATTTATTATTTAAGTAAAATCAAATTAACTAAATAATTAAAAAAAAATATATTTTCTTTAACTTCATTTCAAAAAAAAAAAAATTTCTACCAAATTCAAAAAAAATTTATTTAAAAAAAATTAATAAATGTGTATTTTTTTTAATTTATTATAATATTTATTATAATATTATATATTATTTATTTCTTTTAATAATTTATAATATTATTTCAAAATTTAATTTTTGTATTTATTTTTGTATTTCCGAAATAAAGTTAAAGAAAATAAAATTTAATTAAATTTTATATCATCATTTTTAAATTTAATTTTTAAATTACTTTTTTTTCGTTTTCGAAACTAATAACAATCTGTTTAAGAAAATTATCTTCTTGCAATAAAATTAATAACAAACTTTTAAAGAAAATTAAGCAAACTTTGTTTATTAATAAAATTAATTAAAAGTTTAAAGTTAAGATAAGAATGATGATTAATGAGAATGTATTTTTTGAGAGACGAATTTTTAAATAAATTTATTAATAGATTCTAAAATTCATTTTAAAAAAGAAGTTTTATTAATTTTTTTCATAAAGATAATTTGCATAAATTAATTAAATTACGCTTTAAAACATTTCAATTAATTTTTCTCTTTTGTCTAATTTGAGTTTAGTTTTTTGAGAAAGAATAAAACTAAAAAATTAAGAAAACAAATGAGTAACTGTTTATTATTAAAAAAATTCGCTTTATTAAATATGTTTTTTTTGTAGTAATTTTTATTTTTCTATGTTTCAAACAATTTTTTATAATTTAAATTTTCTTTAAAAAATAATTTTCTTTTTTTTTTTAATTTTTTTCGAAAAAAAAATGGTGTGTTAATATTTTTTACTTCACTAAGGGTCATACTGATCTATGTAAGGACCGCCCGGGGGCCTACCGGCTTCACCTAACCTGAATAGTTTTTACAATTTATTCATATTTTTTTGCTTTATCTTTTTAAATCCAAGAACAGAATTTAAAAAAAAAAACTAGGGGGCTCCCACCCCTCTAATATATGACATTTATTAAATTCAATTTATTCGATTTCAAAAACTGCAAGCGACGATGTTCTTTTCTTTCCTCGTCTATCAAATTCAACTTCTTTCTACCCATCTTTGACTCTCTTAACTATAAATTTGTGTGCTTCAAAAAAAATAATCTTATAGGTCATGACGAAAAAAAAAATATGACGAAAAAAAAATTTCATGATGAAAAAAAAAAAAGTTTTTATAATAGATAAAAGTAAATTTTTATCCAATTATTTACCGAATTTTATGTAAATTTTTTTCTTAACAATGCAAACATAAACTAAATTATACTTCAAGAAAAGTTTAAATTCAATAATCTTAACACAAAATGTTTTGAAATCAAAAGTTACCTAAAAATAAATTCTGTATTATAAAATTTGAGAAATTTTTTGCTAGTTATTACGATAATGCGAAATATAATTTTATTTTGTACATTACCAGTGAATCTTTATTTAAGGGTTATATCATAATGTGACAGATTGTTGAAATTTGAATTAGTTTTAAACAATTTTTTTTTTCTAAACCAAAACTCTATATTCTCTCAAAAAACTTACGTTCATCAAAACAGATAATCAGATATATTAGCCAAAAATTGACAAGAATAAAAATAGTATGTGTTTTATTTATCGGATTATGTTAAGTTATAGCGCTATCGGCATATTTCTTAAAACTTAACACTTTTTTTCACGTTAACTTGTATGAATTTTGTAAAACTCCGACTGGAATTCAGTTCCAATGAAAATTTTAGGCCGTCTTCAAGAACTATGAATTTTTATGCAACTATTTCAGATGACTTAGATTATGCTTATTCCAACAACTTATAAATAAGATAGTCAATTATTTTGCCAAATCCCATAAAAGAAAGTTCAAAATTAGTTACTATTACAATAAAATTGATCAAGGCACTGGGACTGTCGGAAAACAGCTCACTAATGACAATAGCCAAATATGTGCCAACACAGGACATATCTCTAAATCAGATTTCAAAAGTGAACTATCGAAATAATGTTTCTCAACATCAGAAATGTTTATTCAAGGGAAAAAACTCTGCATACCAAAGTGTTCGAACTTTCAATCATAACTCTCCTCAATTAAATTTCAAACTACCCTCGCACACAGAAATATGATTTCTTTTTTTTTTTGGAGCTTACGGGTGTTAGCTGACAAGGTTTGGAGGGCGGTTGGAATTGGATTGAGCGTCATGTTGTGGGCGGGATTATTAACTGACTCTGGAGTTGACAATTTGGTCAGCGCTTATGCTTTTAACATCATTAGCGTGTTATTTGCATGCCCCGTGTCCTGTCAAATGGATCTGGCAGTTGCTTATGTTGCTGTTGTTGTTGTTGGGTAATTATTTGCTGGGCTGGCACGAGCCGCCAATTTGCAGGACAACAGTTGCTGCTAATTAACCAACTGCTGCCTATTGCATACAATAGTGCAAGTCGTCGTAGTCCTAGTTGTGCCAAAAGGTTCTGCTGACAATGATTATTAATTGCAAAGTTCTAGGGGAATACACGAGCACGGTTGAGAGTTGCGTTGAGCACGGTGCCGACCTCAGGTAGGCGCACCAGGCTCAAATCGATTATGGCATTGGGCCAAAGAGATTGCGTGACAAACAAAGTCAAAAGGCAGAGTTAGTTTAGGGGCCAGACCCAAAAAACAAAAAAAAAACAAATGGGAACTTTGCATTGCACGTCATGCTACACTTATGCCATATTTTGGTGCTTTGAACTTGGTCGAAAGGAGCGCTAAAATTATTTCCCAATGCTATTGACTTTGGCTTTTGCATGTGCCGGCTGTTGGCCCAAAGGCAACTGCAACTGCGGCAAGATCGGGAGCGTTCAAGAAACTGGCCTAATGTGACGATGACGACGATGACGACGACGACGGTGACGTCGACTTGAGCGTGTTAGTTATTCTTGTTGTTTGAGCATCCTTTCCATTGTTCCATAATAAAGTTTGGCTGTCGATCAGTCACCCAAGGCGTTTCCGTTGTGTGCAACTTCCGCCTTTGATATACCATTGATGCAGCATTGTGCTATATGATGATGCCTTAATCTTTCATCTAATAAAGGGTGTTTTTTTTCTTAGAGATGTAGAACTTTAAATTGCAACAAAACAACGTTGGATTGACATGAATTTTATATGTCCGATAGATAATCTTGTGGCATTACATTTTAAATATGATTTCTGACATATGACCGCCACGGCTGGCTAGGATGCAGTCCCTTCTGGACGTTCAATTTTCGACGACTTTTTCCAACATTTGAGGCTGTATATCGGCAATAATACGGCGAATGTTGTCTGACAAATTGCGTTTGCGGCTACTCCACATAGACCACTGACTTTACGTAGCCCTACGGAAAGTAGTCTAGCGGTACGAAATCAGAAGAACTTGGAGGCCAACTCACAGTTCCATAAAGTGAAGATAGGCGGTCACCAAGCGTGTCTTTCAATAAACCGATTGTGGCACGAACTGTGTGAGACGTTGCACCAACTTGTTGTAACCACAGCTCCTGGACATTATGATTGCCCAATTCAGAAATTAAAAAGTTGGTAATCATGGCTCTATACCGATCACCATTGACTATAACGTGCTGACCATCATCATTTTTGAAGGAGTTGGGACCAATGATTCTACCAGCCCATAAAGAAACTGTCAGTTTTTCTGATTGCAACGGAGTTTCAACACACACTTGAGGATTAGCTTCACTCCAAATGCGGCAGTTTTGTTTGTTGAGACAGCCATTCAAGCAGAAGTGGCAATCTCGTTTTGGGCCCATTAGATTCTACGCCTTGCTTGTTGATTATTTGGCTGCAGTTCTTCAATTTCCAATCCAAACTAAGGATAAATCACCTGACAGCTGTTAAATCCGTCGGTCATAATAACCGATCCATAATAATTATATAAATATCGACATCTAACAGGCTTTCCGTTTTACTAAAATTATGGAAAAGGAAAGTGTTACAATCTTCTTGGTATCAAGGCTTACTTACATGTTCCGTTGCTATTTGGGACTCAGTTAGTTCGCGAATATACATGAAAATCACACAGGCCACTCGGTCGTATTATAATAGAATTGCATATCGGCGTGGTGCCCAAGAATGCGTAAAACTTTCGCAAGGGCGCAAAGAGCCTTAGCGATATCGCGTCATTCCCAACTTTATGTGCCACACTCGTATTCACGTGTTTCACATTTTTTTTTTTAGCCAATTTCAGGCAAAAACCCGCGTACTCGGATTACATAAATATATCCAATACAACGAGGCTTTGACAACCTATATCAGCGGTGCACAGGATCTAACATATGACACGTTTGCTTAGAAATAAAATTCTGCCACAGCACAGTCAGCACACGCATTTTTGTCAATTCTCTCACACGCATTTGTTTGATAGGCACTCCTGCGCTCATTTTCGCGCTTGCTGACTGCACTTCTTACTTTTATAATGAAATGTTTTTTTGTATGACTTTTACCCATGACAGATCTGCATAGACGCTTTATAGAGGCAATCCTGAGTTCAAGAAGTATGCCGCTAAATTGATATAACATAATCAAGTGCATTTAGAATTCTCTATGCTGGATAACTTTCTCAGGTGTTTGATTTAGGCATAAAAATTCATTATTGTCTTTTTTTAGCGTTGGACGAGATTTTATGAAATTCGCTAGATGGTTGCCATGGTATCCAGTGGATATTTTTTCGCTGAATTAGAAAATCTAGAGCGTACTAAGTCATAGAAACAGCATACCACACTTCTCTAGCTTTCTGCGATCTGCAGCAAAATAGAGATCTCTAGCATAACAAAGATCTCCAACACAGCAGAGATTTTCAGCACAATAGAGATCTTCAACACAACAAAGATCTTCAGCACAACAAAGATCTCCAACACAGCAGAGATCATAAGATCAACAGAGATCTCCTGAACACCAGAGATCTTCAGCACAACAGAGATCTCCAGCACAACGGGATATCAAGCCCAACAGAGTTTTCAAGCCTAACAGACATCTGTAGCGTTCAGAGATCTTCAGCACAATAGAGATCTTCAGCACAATAGAGATCCTCAGCACAACAGAGATCTCCAGCACAACAGAGATCTCCAGCACAACAGAGATCTCCAGCACAACAGAGATATCCAGCCCAACAGAGATTTCAAGCCTAACAGACATCTGTAGCGTTCAGATATCTTCAGCAAATCAGAGATAAGCAACACAACAGAGGTCTCCTGCACAACAGAGATCATAAGATCAACAGAGATCATAAGCTCAACAGAGATCTCCAGCACAACAGAGGTCTCCTGCACAACAGCCATCTCCAGCACAACAGAGATCTCCAGCACAACAGAGATCTCCAGCCCAACGGAGATTTCGAGCCTAACAGACATCTGTAGCATTCAGAGATCTTCAGCAAAACAGAGATCACCAGCACAACAGAGATCTTCAGCGCAACAGAGATCATAAGCTCAACAGAGATCTCCAGCACACCAGGGATAGGCATAACCAGCACTTCCTTAAGGCGTTTATTATGTACTCTATATTTCTATAATAGATTCTATTTAATGACGAATGCCTGGGTAAAGCAAAATCAGCCACTACAGAATATTTGGAGACGCAATCCATCAAGACTCAGAGCGAAAATAAGTATAATTGATTTTATCCGTACTGCCATCAACTGCAAAATTGAGAGATGAAAATGTCAAAGGTTCGCACGCAAACAGACTCCCTCTACCAAGAACTTTCGCTTTTAATTATTCTGAAAACCCCAAAAACCTTCGGTTTAGTCCATACGTCCCCCCCCTATTCCACTTACCTCGTCCACTGCGACCCACAAAACGGAGATCATTGAATTTGGCCACACCGTTCTTCATTTGTGCCGTGCAATTGCGCAGCTCGGCGCAGCAATTCTCATCATTTCCAGCACGTATGGTCACATAGGTGCCATCACCCACATCGGCCAGTGCCACGACCTTGAACGCCAGCGGCAGTGTTTTATTGGAGCGCCAATGTGAGGGTAGGGCGGAGCACAAAAAATATGGATTACTGGTGCGCACTGTAATGGCAAAAATATAATTACAAATTAATAAATAAATTATTAATAACAATAAGTTATTGTGAATTGTGCATAATTTATAAATGTTTGGCTGCTGGGACAGGCGGCAACAGAGACTGGCACTGGCAGTGGGACAACAGACTGTCTCATCAATCAATCAACAGATTTTCAATTTTGTATCCAGTCTATGCATCATTAATTAACTCAATATGGAGTCACAATGACATCAAATAACAGCTGTTCCTATGACCAGAAGGAGAGAAATCAATATCCATGGGGCAGATAAATGTCATCAAAAACTAGGTCAAAAATAGGATGGGATGATGAGCTGGCAGACAACTTAAAATTCCAAGTTGTATTAACTTGAAAACTTTTAAATCCTTTAACTGTCAATTGCGACACATATTTTTTGGGACGGAATTGAGAAGGAATTCGGCTACGCGATTGAGAAGACGAGTCGATTTCTGTAGCCGCTGAATATTTAATTTATATTTAGAAAAAACTAGGAAAAAAACTGCTGGAAAAATTAATGTTTTTGTTATTATTTAATATAAAAAAATCTTTAAATTTCTAAAAAAAAAAATGTTGGGGGGTATTTTTTATGCGGATTTTATAGGGTAATTTTTTCTGGCTGTGAAATAGAGAGCCCCGCTATACCTCCTGTTCATAGACTTCAAAAAGGCGATCGACTCAGTAGACAGAGCGGCAATATGAAGAGGTAGGAAAGGAATGCCAACAAACATCGTCTGTATCATCAAGTCGATGTACGTTGATGCCAACTTGACGGTACTGCACAACGGAAAAAAAAGTGCACCTTTCCAGACGAATACTGAAAGTCGGCAAGCATGTCCATGGTCACCGCTAAGTTATGCAAGAAGTGTGCAACACCAAGCGTGGAATCACGTGGAGCCTCACCAGACACCTTGAGCACTTGGATTATGCAGGCTCTCACAGGCTCTGCAACATCCAGGGCAAAGCTGATGACCTCGCCAGGCTAGCAAGCAAAGTCGGTCTTCAAATAAACTTAGCCAAAACCAAGACAATGCGCTTCAATCACTCCAGCCAAGGCAACATTACCATCTATGGGAATGCAATTGAGTTCGTCTGCAGTTTCCAATACCGCATCTGGAGCAATAAACAAATGAGCAGACGCACAAAGCTCCGAATCTACAATGCGATTGTAAAGTCCTTACAGCTATATGGTAGTGTGACATGGCTTACCACCAAAAAGAGACTGCAAGTCTTCAGCCACAAATGCTTAAGGATTATTCTGGCGAAACAGAATATCCTATGCAGAGCTGTCTTGTGTCATAGGTGAACCCCCTATACACCTACAAATAAGGAAGAAGAAATGCACTTGGATAGGGTATGCGCTTAGGAGAATTCCAAGCAGTATTGTCAGGATGGCACTGGACTGGAATCCTCAAGACAGCAGGCGGCTCGAAAGACAAAAGGCAATGAGGAGAAGATCCATCCTCCAAGAATTGGCCCAGTCGAACACTACATGGGACAGAGCTAAAAAGACGGCAAAAAAGGGTTCGTTGGAAGGCTCTAGTAGATGCCCTAAGTACCCAAGCGGAATAATATGGAAATATAGAAAAAAATTCTGGCGAGATTGCTTTTAGTGCAACAAAATATAGTTGAGTGTTGAAAAAATCGATTAGCATAAAAAAAAGAAAAATAGCTTTTCTTCTCTTAAAAAGCATCGATTTAAAATCCATTCGAAGACGATTGAAGACACTTTTTTGTAACTCAAAGAAAAAACATCTGCATATCGCTTCCCTCAGCGCCATTGCAATATATATAATTTTTATAGAAAGTTCATCAATATTACCAGAACTTTCAGATAGAGCAGCAGTAAGCTGTTCACACCGCACTGGCTGGCGTCATATTAGCTACCATCAATTGATGCCGCCACAGGATAAAATACTACAAACCGGTTGAGTCAACACTCTTCCATATTATAGCGCAGAGAACCTTGGGAACTTGGCGTACGCGCCAAGATTTCATGACCCCCGCCTAAAGTATATGAGCGGTCATTTCGGATCATTGATATTCTATCTCAAGGTACTGAATGAAAGTATATGAAAATGAATACATTTATTCAAAATTAATGAAAAAAGAAGAAAAAACCAAGACTCGTGCGTGATGCTCATATCAATAACAATTATTGATATCAGTTTTCGCACTTGGGACTGCATCGAATGACAGACAAAAATCCAGCGCGCCCTTGGCAGCTCCTCAAGGAAGCCTTAAAAGTGTGTCCAAAGCTGTGCTCTGGTGACAGGACGAGTGCACGCAGAAAAAAATGAGAAATAAAAATTATAGAAAATAAATAATAAAAAAAAACATAAAGTGAAAAGGTACAAAAAAAAATTGTAAAAGTAAAAATGAAAAGATATAAAAATAAAAATTAATGCTATAATTTAAAATAAAAACAAATTATTTTAAAACCGTATTAAATCTGTTGTTGACGCAGAAAAGTCTTTCAAAAAAAAAACCTGCAGCCAAAGTATTGAGATACAGATCATGATGCAACTAGAGCAATCGATTGTAACGATTCGCTTCGATATATAAGGAGATATTTTAAAATATCTAAAATAAAAGGTCAGAATCAGCCCGCGGAATTAATATATTATAGGATATGCTTTAAGATTTTGCATTAAGCATTTGCAGCCTGTATGTACACTTGGAGAAAAAACTGGTCTACAAAAAGCATCGGGAATTGCAAATTCAAAAAGTATTGGGTTTCCAATACAGGACAGTTACTTGTATTATTAGTTTGGCAGGACTGTCTTTGATTCAAACTTAGATCCTTAGTTAGTTGTCTGAACAACGTAGTTCCCCCTCAAAGTTTGTGTGCGGAATGAAATTTCTGTCGCCGAATCTTTGACAATATTGCAGAAGGCCTCGTCTATCCAAAACACGTTTATTTCAATGGTATAAAATGTTCAAAGAGAGCCGAGAAAGTGTTGAAGAGAACAGAGCAGCAACATCTTGAGCAACATGTCAACGAAATCTAGGAATTAGTGCTCGAAAATCGTCGATTGACTGTTAGAGATTGTTGAAATATCCGAAGCATCAGTTAAAACTATTTTATAAGACCATTTCGGCTACCGAAAAGTCAAGTCTCGCTTGGTGCCAAAAACACTCAAAACTTGAAAAACTACCAAAAATATTTGGGTTTTGTATTTTATTATAAATCCCTACAAGAAATAACTGCAATTTTTTCCTTTAGGCGATAACTCTATTACTAAGAAAAGTCGAATCCCAATGGCGAATCCCAAATAACGTCTAATTGCTAGCTCTCTCAAAGCAATCGAATTATTTCTAAACTTTTTGGATTTTTTTAAAGTTGTGAAAAGCACCACTATGGAAGCTTATATCATATATGCCCGGAAACAAGAACTAAAATAAACTTGGACTCTCTAGATGAATAGGTTTCTTTCTTACCATGTTACAGACAGATGGACAGGCGAATATAAAATTCTCTAGTCACCCTGATCAAACTTAATATATACCCTCAGTATAAAATTCTCATTTTCTGGTATCATCCAAATATCTAAAACTACGGATATGCTGTTGAAACAACAAAAAACCTCTATTCATCTCAACAATAGTATGCAAATTTTTGCTTTTCACCCAACTTATATCTGTCAGATCTATTTTCTTCTATGAATTTCGAAGCACTTCTGAGAGAATCAGCAAGTTTTCATTTGTGATAGTTCGAAATTAAAAGCAAAAAATACACCTGGATTGGCCACATTCTCAGCAAGTCAGATGAAGCCAAAGCCAAGAGATCTTTTCAATGGAATTCGCAGGTAAACGAGTTGAAAATTGATTACTTGGTTTCAGTTTCTAAAATTTTTACAATTTGACGGAACTAGGGAATTGATTTGAATTATTTAAAAATAAAATATTTATGCTAGTGTCTGATATTATTTCAATAAGCACAACGATAATTTGATAACCCAAACTTTCGCAATCTGTGCACCCCCAGCTCGGGTATTTGCAAAAAACAAATTAATGACCTTTGAACTAAAGCCAGGGATCACAGCCTTCAACAATACTTTACTTTAATACAACTTAAAATATCGATATTAAAATGTATTCTACACTTTTGTCACAATAACACGGTAAAAGCGCAATATTTAGCATTCAAGACGTCTCTCCCCTGGACTGTTCTACGAGATCTGAACATGCCATCATTAATTTTAAATTCAAAAGCTAATTTTTCCAATCCAACCAAATAGCGAGGCGACTGACGCATCTCAGCAGAAAATCTAGTCTCCGTCGTAACGTCCTACCCGCTCAGCTTAGGCACGCCTCATCGGAAGACAGTTCTTGGCAAACTGTCGACATTATTAAACTAGACCTTAAGATTTTAAAAATTATAAATAGTTCTCAAATTCCAAGAGCATGGAAAATAAATAAATGCAAAGCAAAAAAAAAGTAATAGTCTCCGATTTTCGTCGAATTTTGCATTTAAAACGAATCCTACGTGTTTTTGTAAAGAAAAGTATAGTGGGTTCCAAAATATGCTATATTGTAGATTTTAGATTATGGATTATTAAGAAATATATAGGTAACAACGTTTTAGAGCGAATATCAGTCTTTTTACAGAATATATTTTGGCATATTCAATATCATACTTAGTTTTCTCTTACATTTTATATGTAATATATACCTGAAATATAATAGGTAGAAAAAAGTTGAATATTTCGAAAGCAGAATTCGCGAACAGACAAGAATATGAAAAATTAAAAATCAAGAGAAATTCAATCGAAAAAATGATTAAATTCGTACAAAAAATGTAAAATCCAAAAAGCAGAAGTTGATGTTGGTATTGCATGAAGCCGGAAAAGATGATTTAGAGGATATTTTAGTTATGAATATTACGATTGTTGGAGAGCCCGCCTAGTAATTAATAAAATTAAATAAATAAATTTATAAAAATTAAATTTATACGCATTTTCTATGAAGTCATCACACTCAAGTCGAATGGGAATGATTTTATTAATTTTAATTTAAATGATAAACAAAAAATATATTTATTTATTATTCTGTAGATAAAGGTAGATAGTAGAGACAACATTTCATGCAATATCTCTGTATGCGCATCCCGACTTGGTAATAGAATTTTTCCCTTATGACAACACGAATGTGTCGATTGCGAAATTTCATTCTCATCATTTAGTTTTCTTAGCATTTCTCTTTTCTATTTTCTTCTGCTGATAATAGTCCCTGGCTGCATTTCGCTTTTGTGACTGGTTTTTTTTTCATTATTTTCCAAAGCTTTTCGCAGTATCTTCGTTTTATTTGATTCCTAATTTTTTGGAATATTGTATCCGACTTTTATTTAATTCTTTATTTATTTTTATGCGATTTCAAAACCTGCAATTGATAGCGTTCTTTTCTTTCTTCATCTGTCAAATGCAACTTCTTTCTATCCATGTTTAACTCTCTTAGATATAAATCCATGTGCCCCGACAAAAAAAGCTTAAAAACTTAAAAGACGAAAAAGAACTTTTTTATATAATAGATAGATCATTTTTCAAGCCATTAAAGAATGCATTTAAAAAAGTCTATTTATTTATTTATATGAATTATATAGTAATATTAAATCCAAATTATGATTGTAGAGCCAGAGCTTAGAAGTTTAATTTTTATTCTAAAATTTATTACAATAAATTTATAATCCCTAAAAAGTAACCAAGAGTTATTTAGCTTAAAGTTAAGACTTTCAATTTTTTACTTAAATTGTTTTCGAACTAAATTTTTTGCTCTTCGATTTCGTATTGGGTTAGAACTCTGTTCGTTGAGAACTTTGGCATAAACACTTATATGTTAATTTTAAATCAAACTCACCGATAGATATGACATTAGTTTATACTTTATTACTATAGTATTACTTTATTACTATAGAATTCGATATTAAGGAGCTTTACCTTCTTAATATGTTGGTTTTCAATTATAATTTTTCATTTTTGCTTATGAAAACTCTAAATCGAACGAAAAAAAACTACGAAATTCTTAGCTAATTCCTTATATAATATTGTGTATTATTTATTTTTTTTTATTATTTTATTATAATAAATACTTTTAAAATTTCAATGAACGCTACAAATTGTACATTATATTCTAAAAAAAATTTATAAATTTAAGTGCAAATAAAATAAAATAATTTCTACTTCTTTAACATTTTTCAATGTTCACTGCTAGACGACAGAATCATGTTTTGATTTATGTTCTTTAATAATATTTAAATAAAATGAATAAACTATCGATTTGATTTTGATTTATGAATAGTTCGATGAATCAGTCGTAGACAAAGTTAGTCATCAACAACTTAAACAGCAAAAAATTTCTTTAATAATAAATATAAAAAAACAACACTTATAATACTTGTTTATACCAACAGATATTATTTTTTTAAATATTTTTTTTATTGATTGTCTTGAGACAAACGTAAGAAGAATAATCTTTTCTATTAGTAGGAAAATATGATTTATAAGAAAGAAAAAAAACAGTCGATGATATGCCATATCTCTGAAATTAAATCGTTAATATTGCTTAAGTAAAGCATTCGTTTGATTGCATAACTCAGTTGTAATACTTTGGTTATATCGAAATTCGTGAAAAAAAATAATTTTATTGTTTCGATTTTCCCTATGGGTATGAGTCAGCGGTGTTGATGCAAAACTGACAAAGCTTGGAAAACATAAGTACCAAACTGTTTCACAAACTTGGCACAAAACCGCAATTTTTGAACGATTTGCGCTAGTTGAGCAACTTGACCAAACACGAACTATGAACTTCCCACTGGGTCAACTTAGGAAATACTTAGACTTCTCTGCTGATTGCTGTTTTCAACTTGTACATTGCGAATTCAGGTTCCCCTGAGGTGAGACAATGCAATTCTACAAAAAAAAGTCACTCATCAGACTAGGTTTACGATTTAGTTTTACATCTATATATTCCATATATAATGTTATAGCCAACTGAACTTGATCAAATTCAACTGGAAAATACTAAAATACGTTTTTAAACTAGAAACTGCTTGGGATAAATTGAAAAACTAATGAATTTGTTGGAAAAAAGTATAATCGGCCGATGCGCTATGGAAATGAGGTGGTAAACCGATTTTCAACAAATTTGAGCTAATGCTTGGGTATTTCGAAGCTTATTGGTTGTTGTAGTAGCTATCTCAGAGCACCAGGTATGTGGTTTGTGAAGAGTTTATGAAAATAAAGAAAAGCAGCAATTTAGAAGGGTATAGAGCACTTAGGCAGGAGCCATCCTATCCAGCTCGCGAAAGCGCGCTGACTCGACCTGGTTTAATCTAAAGAAAGCTTATTGGTTGTCGAATTTGATTGTAAGTTATTCATAAACAACAAAAGTAATCATACAAAACTTTTTTTAGTTTTTTAAGATTCTGCAAAACATATCTATGGATAACCTATATCCAATGCCTCGGCTAACAAGCCGACTAACATTTATGGACATCTCTAGTCAACCTTTCGATAGCTTTAGAAGATCTACACATTTTTCTTCTAGTTGTTACATAGATTCTCGGCTAAACTGCATTTACAAAAAGTTTTTTTTTATACAGAATTTATTTTCTGAAGATATTATATTTTTAAAATATATTTTAATTTTAAACTGACTCTTAGAAGGCAAACTATAGACCGCCATGGACCTAGTTTAAAAATTATATAAATCATAGCTTGGACAGCATATTTTCGTTTTTTTTTTTAAATCAAAAGAGTGCAAGTTTATTTTGTTATTAAATTAAAAAATAAAAAATAAATATGAAGTGTTTAAGTTGCTTTTTTTATTTTAAGGGCAACCAAGTATATTTTTGTAGAAATTATTTCAAGTTGAGAACACTCTTCTCAATATTTTTTCAATTATTTGGAAAATGTTAACAAATAACATTTTTGAGTCTAAGTTTTCGGAATAAAAATTGATATGTTGTCGCCTAGATTCTGCGGCCCAGCAAAGAAATCCTAAGGCCGTCTCGAATTAATACAATTATTTCATATTGTAATTAATCTAAGTTAGATAATAAGATTTGAATAATTATTGTTAGTCTCACAATAAGAGCAGATCCAAGAAATAATGCAAAAACTTGAAAAAAAAGAAACAAAAATTAACACTCTACAAGAAGCTGCTACCTCTGTGACCTCTTTTTAAGTTGTATAACCTTAAAAATTCCCCAACTTTTATGAAATAATAGGATAAATACGTGTACCTAACAAAAAATATCTCAAAATCCTGACAAGATAGATGATTTCCGTTCCCAGACTCGTTAACAAATCAGAAAACCGCTCGATACAATCCACAGTTTTGCCAAGAACTAACGCGGAACTGTAATTTTAATATTTTATCAAACGTAGATATATTTATTATATATATTTTATTAAATTAAGTATTTTTATAAAACAATTAATTTTAAACAAAATAGGGAATATCTATGTGCAACAATCTTTGGCAACTTAATAGGTTTTCCAAATTGGAAAAGGTGCAGCCATGTTAAGCAGAGAAGATCCAAGAAATAATGCAATAGCTTCAAAAAATAAAACTCTTCACGCAGTTCGAAATTATCAGATTTGAGATATTTTAAGCGTTTTCAAATATCTGCGCTGATTTATTTTTGATTGATTTTATACTTTACTGCATTTTTTATAGATATGCAAAGTCTCACATCTGGGGCTGACTAGGAACTTGGATTTGCAGTGTAAGTGACAACAGGAAATAACATAAAAGTTTAGACATTTTTAAACAAAGAAACCAAAAGATCAGCGTTGATCAAGTTAGATTTTCATAGTACGTAATTGAGCAAAGATGCTCTTGAGTTAAGATAAACATAGAAATAGAATGAAAAGAACGCGTATAGGACAGGGAATCAAAGGGGCTAAGACGTAAAAATGATCGGCATAAGGCATTATTAGATCTACCAAATGTTAATGTTACAGATCGAAAATTACAAGTTACTCTGCACGGAATGGTAGAAAAAATTTAATTAAGAATTGTAATAGAGTCAATGGAACCGAGCAAAAGCTGAGCTAAATATCTGAATTCATTTATTGACTTGATAGTTTCGTAGAGAAGGTAAGAACGGCAATCGAATGTTGGAATCCCAAATTAAACCTCGAAGAGCGAAGAATAAAAATTGTTTTTGAACAGACTCAATCAAGTCTTGATAGAGTTGGCATTGAGGACTCGAAGTACAAGAGCAATATTCCAGAATTGAATGGACAAGCGAAACAGCAGTCTGGTTATGTAAGTGTCATCAGATTCTTACCTCAGCAGCCTGATCGTTGGAGATGGTGTTTCGCAAGCTGATCTTACGTGCAGAATAAATAATGCCCGCACCACTTTCTTCTCGCTACACAGCATATGGCGTGCGCGAAGCATTTCTACGAGTACAAACTTTGTATCTTCAGAAATAGTGTTCAGGTTGCACTAGCTGGAGCAAGACCCTACTTTTGCGGCGAAAACAGCAGGTTTTCCTAAACTAATGCTTTAAGCAGATACCCGACCAACTGCTCGTCATGGCGAACATGTGTCCCATCGAGGTTGAAATATGCAAAAGGAAGTGGACGTGGATGGGCCAAGTTTCAGGAAGGCCAGAACTGGAATGGAAAGGACACAGGCGACCTGATAGACCTCGTCATGGTGAGGATAAGGCGCTGGACAAAGTGACAGGCGTAGATGTAGATAGTTTGCTGATGCCCTAACTTTATTTTGAATGTTTTATGTATAGATATTTCAATATATATAAATATATATATATATATATAAATAAAGGATATGATGATGAAATGGAATAAAAACGTGTAAAAAAAATTAAAAACATTTTATGTTCAAAATCTTGTAAAAACAGAATTAGGAATATATGTATATTTTTTAAGAAAATTGTTTTCATTTAAAGAAATATTTAAGTTCAATTAATAGAGCTGTATTTGCTTATAAAAACTTTAAAAATAGATTAAGAAAATATTAAATTGTTTAACGACATAAAAAAAATGGAAAATAAATTTTTGAGCTAAACAGCAAATTCTGTGAATTGAATGGATGCTTCAGCGAAAAAGTCGCTCGAAATAGTTGCAAGTATCATAATAATATAGCACTGATTAATATTATTTAAAATTAAAAAAAAAAAAAACTAAACTATTCTCGAACTTAAAAATTTAAACATTTTTTTTTCAATAAAGTTTAATCTACGACTAAGTGATGAAGTCCAATGTTTCTCCAAAAAAAAAAAGTTCTGATATTTTTTACAACTTTGGTAATTTTTTTACGCGTTTCGCAGCAGCAGCAGAGCGCCTCAATATGTAAAAACTAATACATTTTGTAAACAATTATATTATATGGTATTAGTCATAAATGAGAGAGCGAGCAAAAAATGCTTAGACAAAATCCATGAAAAAATAAACAAATCATAAAAATATTGTTTAAGTGAAATCGAATATTGTTCGATAAATAAAACTCTACGTAAGTAATTTGATCTTGCTGCGCGATATCGTTTTTCTACAGTGACTACAAGCTTCGTAAGTCAACCTCTGAACACACTGTCAATAACTAAGCCAAACTATTCTAAGGAAAATGATTGTAAGATATAGTAGAATTATTGACAAATAAAAAATGTAGCTTATTTTGGTATTTCTTGTTTCAAATAATTTTAAAGTTCAATTTAATCATGCATAGAGTTTTTGGTTAATTTCTTCAATTGTTGCTATTGCTAAATAGAGCATTTTTATGTGAAATCCATTTCTTCTTAATTCCATATCAAAATATAACTGTAATGTACAGGGTGTGCCATTTCTTATGTCGAAGATTTCAATATTGTACAACTACAACATTGGGCAACCAACCAACAATTTTAGAAACGTCGTCAGTTCAGTACAATTTCCACCATGTACCGCCTCAAAACTAAAGAACTCGCCGAAATAGTTACTTTATACAATGAAAACAGTCGTTCGGTTATCTTAACTCAAAAATATCATGGCAAACAGGCAGCCATTTCGAAATCTACGATGGGGTTAATAAGCAAAACTGCCGACTTTTGGAGAACGCAGAATCCAAACGAGATCCAGGAAACGCCATTGCGTGACTAAAAAGTTACTGTTTGGGCCGACGTTTGCGCCAAAACTATCATTGGGCTTTATTTTTTCCAAGAGAACCAAACGGTCGATAAAAACCGATATTGGTGAATGTTGGCTCACTATGTCTGCCTACAAAGTTCTTGAAGATCACTGGTTACAACAAGATGGGGCAACATGCCACACTGCGAAACTAACAATCGAGTTTCTGCAACGAAAACTCCCTTGACGCCTGATGTCAAAAAGAGCTGAAATTAAATGGCCACCTATATCTACGGATATGACCCTTTCTGGACTGCTTATTATGGAGTGATTTGAAAAACAAAGTGTGCGCCAGCAAGCCACGGATCATTGAAAGGACTCAAGGAAAATAATCCTGCCGAAATCATTGCCATAACCACGAAGATGATCGAAAAGGTAATGGAAAATGGGCATATTTTGCTGTGAGCAAAATGTTCCAAAAACTAGTCTGAATAAATTTCAAAGAAACAAATTATATAAAAATACCTCACATACAGAAATTTGTTTGTTTTTTTTTTCCTTGTTGTACAATGATTATATGCCGATATAACAAATGGCGCACCCTGTATGAAGTATAAAAATAAGTTTTATATGAAATCAATTTCTTCTTAGTTGCATCACCAAACCGAGCTGACTTGTATGAAAGAAATTTCTCCTTAATTTCATTAAGAAAGAAAGAAATTTCTTCTTAACTTCATTAAGAAAAATAGAGCACTTTTGTCGGAAATTTTTTTGTTAATCTTTTTCCAAACACAAAATGAAGTTATTTTGTGTGCGAAGTCTATATCTTTTTAATTCCGGCACAAAGTAGAGCGAATTTGTGAGAAATGTATTCATTTTTTATTCTGAAATTGTGAAATCTTTTACTTCGTACTTTTGTCAAAAACTGGGAGATATCCATCTCTACTTTATTCCATCAGAAAATAGTGCTTTTTTGTATAACATCTATTTCATCTTATTTTTGGCACGAAGTAGAATTATTGTGTGTTAAATCTAATTCTTTTTACTTGCTTCGAAAATTTCGGTATATTAATTTATTCTTTATTCCGTCATTGAGCTAATTTGTGTGAAATCTGCTGCTTTTTAATTTCCTTACAAATAAGATCTTTTTAAGCAGAAATAGAGCTTACTTGCGTCAAAAATTCTGTTATAACTATTTCTTCTTAAATCCGTAACAAAATATAGTTATTTTGCATTAAATCTATTTCTGCTTAATGCTCTCACAATATAGAACTATTTCGTTTGAAATTGAATTATTTTTGTTTCTAATTTTTAAATGTTTTGAAGTAGCATTCCAGTTTCAATGCTGTGGATATGGTATTTTTTTTATAACTTCTATAAGTCTATGCCAAAAATTTTTAATTTTATTTTTGTATTCAAGCCTATGATGGGCTCCCGCAAGCCGCGCTGGACGACGCGGTCGACGCCAAAAAACTTGGAGAAGAACTGTTCAGAAGGAAACTAGAGTTAGGAATAGGTGGAAGTTCTATGTTGACACCTTAAGCTACTAGAAGGAGTATGAATAATTTATAAATGTAATGCCATATTTTTGCAACTAACAAATAACAGCCAAAAAAGTTAAACAAATGAATGAAATGAACTCTATTCCTTGTGAAAATCAAATCGCTTAGCTTACCCAATTCACCGGGATATTCCTGCTGTCGTTCTAATACAAAGCGTTCCATCCAAAGTAAATCCTGATGCACGGCATTGTTGTTATTATTGTTATTGTTATTGTTGCTACTATTGTTGTTGTTGTTGTTGCTGCTGCTATTGTTACTGTGGTTCCCGCCCTGGTTACTGTGACCACTATTTGCGGTACCATTGCTGGCGCCACCTGTTGGCGAACTACTGCCCACACTGGCATTACTCGATAATATAACCTCGCACATGACCGCAGATGTGGCGCTCTTACAATCGGCCGGCGTTGTCCAATCCGTTGGTGAAACCGACGATGTCACCATGCTGCGTTGACTGGCAATGCCGCTGCTGGTGCGACCCAAGCGTCGTCCAGCGATGCTAACGGGCGCCACAGCTAATGTGCTTGTATTGGTATGATAATTGGAATTGCTGTTGTTATAAGGAATAATGCCGATGCGTTGTAGAGGATTGTTGCTGCTGCTGGTTGTTGCTGCTGTTGTTGTTGTTGTTGGCGTTGGCGTTGACGTTGACGTTGGGAACGCAGCGCTGGGCAAATGCATTCGGTGTGGCTTTATTTTTACAAATCAAACACTTTGTATATTCTATGTACTTGGCAGCACTGCGTTTGCACTGTGTTGTTTTTAATTTTGAGCACTTGGCAGCACTTTCAACATGCTGACAATGTAATTTATTGAAGGCGCCAAAGTGACGTCCTGTTTTGGTTGCAGTTGACTTGGCTTGCAGTTGACTGCCTTTGGGCCTGCTTTTGGGCTTAATGTATGAGGCAGGCTGTTTGTTGTAGTTGTTGTTGTTGTTGTAGCTAATTGTTGCTAATAAAAATTAGTCACAAATTAACACTTAATTATTGCGTATATTTTTTGTATGACTCTTGTTGCAACTTGTTGTTGTTGTTGTTATTATTGTTGTTGTTGTTGTTGTAATGCAATATTAGCAAAGTTAGTGCTTGGTTGTTGTTGTTCTTGTTGTCGTTGTCGTTGTTGTTGCTATACTTGCTGATAAGCTGCGTAAGACGCTCAACACGCAACATGACTCATTGCAACAATAACCAGACAAATATTATTTAAACAAAAAAAGAAAAAAGTGAGAAAAAATAACATTTTTAAATTAGTCTACAGCTGCTTAGCATTATTTTGGCAACGTTTAAAGATTTCTTAATGAGTTCGCCGTAACTGCAACAACAACAACAACAGCAACAACAGCAACAATAAGCACACAGACCGGTTGAATTTAATATAAAGCATGTAAAACGCGCTTCATGCATTTATTGTTTATAATGAAATTTATTATAAAGCAACAATTTAGAGAATTCCATTTATTACATTTTATGGCTAAGCGGCGCTTGGGATTTTTGCACTTTTTCCCCCGTTTATTTATTTGTATTTGTTTACGCGCGCTTTTAGTTTACGTCTAGTTTTTGGGGTTTTTTTCTCTTTGTTATGTTGTTTTGTGTGTTAGCCAAGTTAGCGCGTTTTTGGTTTAAAACATTTTTCCACATACGTACACGCACACACACACACACGAAACGTAAAAAAAAACAATTGTATTTATTTATGTTTGATCTTTATGTTAAAATCAAACGCCTTTGCCTTTGGCTGGGCAAAAAAATCAACGCAAAAAAAAACAGGTGCGTTCGCGTGTCGTACTAAATCGTTTCTGACACTTAACGTGGCCACCAGCGGCGACTTAACCCATAGAACAACGAACCACGACGTCCAGCAACGAGCGTAACGAGCCAACAAACGATACAAAGAGGCAGCGAGAGAGAGCGAGAGAGAGAGAGAGAGCGCGCGCGTCTGCGGCAAGTAGCAGGCGTCAACCAGTTAGCGTGCCGAGCCGAGCTCAGCCCAAAGCCAGTCAGCAGCAGCGTCATCTGCAGCAGTAGCAGCAGCACAACAACAACAACGAGCGCCAGCCTAAGCATTGATAAGACAAGCTGCGGACATGGCAGCTAACACTCTCCGGCCTGGTTGCTTAAGCACAACCACAGCGTGCAAAGCTTAAAAGCTGAGACAAGTAGCAGCGTGCGCCTAACCATAAAATAATAAAAATAACATTCACTGCTACTTAAAGCTACTAAAAGCCTTTGGCCTAATTTTAATTAAAACAAAAGAAAAAGTAAATACATAGCCACGCTTATTAGCTCGTAGGCTGCCTTGAGTTGCATATTGGCGCTGCTTGTCCTTGCCAACACGTTTGATAAGCCTGCAGCAGCGACACAAAGTGCTGCCTGCTCATGCGTAGCTCTCAGCAAACGCTCTTCAGCTCTTAGGCAATTCAGCAATTGTGCTCTCACAACAGCAACCAATCAGCAGGCTTTGTCTTTTATGTTGCCTGCATACCGTTATGTGCAAGCTGTATGCTGATTGGCTGACTGACACTCAGCATGCGTGTGCGTGTGCGTGAGCATTGTCTGCTCTTGTGTTGGTATTTGTGGGTCACGGTGGTGCATTGTTGTATTTGTTTTTGGGCTGCTGGTCGAAGCAACTCTTTGGCAGGCATTGGCTGCCATTGGATGGAGCACAGGAGGGCACTTGACGGCGCAACGGCGCAATTGCTTTGCGCGCTCTTTTCCAGTGACATCACAGTGTCAACTCTTTGATCGAAATTAAGCAAAAATTTAAACAGGTTGCAGTCAGTTTCTTATCGTCGCTGTAGCAAAATCTTGAGATTGAAAATTATGCATTGCCCCTTGTGTGATACAAGAATATAAAAAAAAAAAATCTATTCAATCTTTAGTAAAGACAATTAAGTTATAGACTTCAGCTTTACATCTAAAATATTATAATTATGTTGTAAAGGGTGTTTTAACAGCTGATTTAAGTGATTTATTCTCAGTTTGGTTTGGTAATTCATCATGAATAGACTCACGATCATCAAGTAAGTCGTAGATTCGTCGAAAGGACCCAAAATGAGATTGCCGTTGTTCCCGCACACTTCTGATTAAATGGCTACGTCAATAAACAAGACTGCCGCATTTGAAGTGAAGCTAATGCTCAATTGTATGTCGAAACACCGTTTCAACCAGAAAAACTGACTGTTTGCTGCGCTTTATGGGCTGGTGGAATCATTAGCCCGTACTTCTTCTGGTGATCGCTATAGAGCCATGATTACTAACTTTTTCATTCCTAAATTGAACAACCATGATGTTCAGAAGCTGTGGTTCCAACAGGACGGCGCAACATGTAACACAGTTCGTGCCACAATCGATTTATTGAAAGACACGTTTGGTGATCGCCTTGGTCACTTCACGTTATGGACCTGTCAGTTGGCCTCCAAGATCTTGTGATTTAACACCGCTAGACTACTTTCTGTGGGGCTACTGAAGTGAAGTCATGAAGTTAACCATTTGGAAGACAACATTCGCCGCGTCATTGTCGATATACGGCGACAAATGTTCGTAAAAGTCATCGAAAATTAGACGTCCAGACTGGTCTAAATATTATGAAAATTAAATTCAAATACAGCAAATTTGGAAGAATTTATTGATTTTTGCCGGTTAAAATTTTTGAGGAAATAAAGGAACTAAATTTAAAAATAAAAAAAATGCCAAATCAAAACTAGAAAAAGAAGAAATCATTTGGAAACATTCATAAAGTAGTTAGCTGTAGCTCTAAAATTATTTTTCATATATTTTCACATTTGTAAAATTAAATTAAATAACACGGCAAATGTAATTTATTTGATCTATTTTGTTATTTTTCAAAGACAAACCGAGATTAACAACGTTTCAATTGTATAGGGAACGAAATATCTTTGTCCTGATTTATATATTTCGACTTTTTGAAATAAATTAGTCAGACTACTAATCAGTTTAATACTAAAGATAGACTCTATCTTATAAATAAATGAATTCCCCTTGACTATGCTCATCGCTCTAAAGACGAAGAGGCATTATTAGCTGCAAGAAGAGAAGAGACACCTACAGTTTTTTGGCCGAATCCAAAAGGCGCTTTCTTTAATTGGTTTTTCGATTGACATGAATTTTGTTTATCCGAAAGACAATCTTGTGTCATTACATTTCAAATATGTTTTCTGGCATATGACCGCCACGGCTTATTTGGATGTAGTCCAAACTTTACGTTCAATTTTCGATGAATTTTACGAACATTTGTCGCCGTACATCGACAATGACGCGGCGAATGTTGTCTTCCAAATGGTTAACTTCATGACTTCACTTCAGTAGCCCCACAGAAAGTAGTCTAGCGGTGTTAAATCACAAGATCTTGGAGGCCAACTCACAGGTCCACAATGTGAAGTGACCAAGGCAATCACCAAACGTGTCTTTCAATAAATCGATTGTGGCACGAGCTGCGTGACATGTTGCGCCGTCCTGTTGGAACCACAGCTTCTGAACATCATGGTTGTTCAATTTAGGAATGAAAAAGTTAGTAATCATGGCTCTATAGCGATCACCAGAAGAAGTACGGGCTAATGATTCCACCAGCCCATAAAGCACAGCAAACAGTCAATTTTTCTGGTTGAAAAGGTGTTTCGACATACAATTGAGCATTAGCTTTACTTCAAATGCGGCAGTCTTTTTTATTGACGTAGCCATTCGACGAATCTACGCCTCGATTGATGATCGTTTAGCTGCAGTTCTTCAATGGCCAAGCCGAACTGAGAATAAATTAATTGACAGCTATAAAATCAGTCGCCATCTTGAACAGTAATGTCAAAATTAAGTTCCATACCTCGAAAGAAAAACAACAAACTAAAAAAAAAAGTTTTTGCTTTGCTCTTATTTTACCAACGACTGCATTTATGACGTCACCATTTCTTGCGCTCTTAATTGTTGCATCTGCACAAGCTGTGACCTAAAGTGCACCTAATCCGGGGGTGGAGCCTCTTGCCGTTTCTCTTCAAAAATGTCTCTTAAAATGCTGTTGCTCTCACTGCGTCTTGTACTACTCTCTTATGTGCAAAGCCATTATCAGTTGAATTTCTGTGCGCGCGCTATTATCGCTCGACGAATTTCCAATTAACAGCTGTTTGTTTATAAAAAATAAATAAATAAAATTAAGTTCTCATAAACAACCAAAAAACAAACCGTTCTCAACTAACCAACTAACCGACGACCATGTGTGCTCAAAATGAGATAAGCAAGTTATCATCATCTGTGGTTGTCCTACTAATATGCTCGTGGTGGTCACTCTGTCGTACGATTATGATATCAAAACATTGTATATATGAAAATACTTTATATAAAGTGACGGGGGGTTTTGTTTTTGTCTATTTTTTATATAAAATTCTTTGAGTAGTTTTACTTTAAAGCTTAAGAATATAGTTATAGTGTGTAGTTTCTCATATCCAAATCGTTTGAGATTTATTAATTTATTATTTTTACAGAAATGATGCTGAGAATATAAATTTATAATTTTTCTTGAAAAAAGATATCTTCAAAATACTTAAGCTGCAGTGCAGCGCCTTGAGCTTGGCAAACAAACTTCCAGTTCACTGCAGCATCTTTCAGGCGGAGCAATGCTTCATCAGGAAGAATGATACAATTCGTGGATAGTCAGTTAAGATGGATAAACTCAAGTTGCATCCAAGAAAGCAGAAAGTTAGTCGATCAGTAGGTACTCAAAAAGTGGTGCACCAATAATACTTGATTCCCAGTCACCAGGAAGCACAGTACCCGGGACAACTGTCTAGCAAAAGTATATTCTACGCCAATGAATGGGAGTACAAGGCATACGCCGATACAGCACCTACACCACCACCACCACCACCACCACCATCACCTCTCTTCAAGCAAACAAACATCAATTCTAGGCTGAGGAAATCTTCGATCCCGATGTACAAATAGCTAATTGTCATAAGAATAATGCCAGTATGATGAGGAGAACAAGGAAAAGTGTACCGATGACATAATCTCTTGGGATGCCGATTTTCTCAAAGGGTTTGTTTAAATTAACGTGCAAGACCATTACCAATATGTTCAAGAGCAAGACACGTGATCTTCTACATCAAGAAGAACCCTACGCCGATCGAAGAGGAACATGTACGCAAGAAGAACGTGTGCTGCGAGGGGAAGTAAAGTGCGCCCTGCCATCTATTCGCCAATCTACACACGGATCTTTGCAGTGTAGCCATACAACGTTAGTTAAGTTACTTTTTTGAAGCTTAATCCAAATTAAAATTTAGTATATGATTCCTAATCGTGGATGGATGTATAATCTTTATGAAAATTATTCGAAACCGTAATTACTAACAATAATAAGATATGCGAATGTACCAATGACGGGCATGAAGCATGTGAAGAAATCCGTTTTTAGGAGAGATACTAGAGCAACTTCTTTCCGGTGCCTTTACGTTGACCGATACTCAAAAAGTGAGCAAGCAGAAGTATAACATTTTTGGTGCATTTTCAAGAGGTACTCTCACCACTCGCACCGGGCCTCAACTTATTACCACAGCTGGCACTAAAACTGACCACTATTCGCGTAAGTCAACCGGTTGAGTCTTACCTAAATCTTAGGCAATCTTTGTGTTAATGTCTGCATATGAGCGTTACAATCTCTTATCGGCATACAGCCGACCTCATCAATAGAAGAGTAGGGGCTGAACACATTTTCTTACTAGAACCATAGTAACACCTATGGCAAAGTCTGATGCTTCGCCTAATCTTCAGGTTAATATGTCAAAATACGTTAATTCCTTGACAACTTCAAAAGTTTAGCCGTCCGTTAAAGGGCATATACCTTGTCTCGAGCCCGTTCAGCGACAGTTTCGTTGACTTCTATTCGATTACAGAAAATACAGTCGGAACAACTGATGAGCTGGTTATAAATAGTAGCAGTACGACGTACACCGGTAATACCGCTTCTAATACAAAGTTGAAGATGTTGCACAATCTTGTTTGAAACCTCGCGTGCTCTCGAAACATTCGGAGAGATGCTTGACAAGTCTCAGAGAACTTCACAGGAATAACAAACTTAGACATGTGGCATGTGGGCCGTATCCTTTATCGGTTAATTGCATAATCGAATAAGCAATCATATGTGTTGATCTGACTTACCGCTAATGATGACGCACTGTTACGGTAAGTTCCGTGCGTTGGCTTACGGTTTCCGTCTTTCATGACATGGTAATTCCGCTGAATTTCCGGTAGTATGCGTATAATATTGGTTCACTCTGATTCCGTATACGTATACATCGTATCACTGAGTGCATCGTATCTAAGCGCAAACTGTGCATCTGTAAACAGATTATCATTGTTATAGCGGCAATTTATAGCTGGAACACTATTTTAATTTCGTGCCAGTGGTTCCGGATTTTTAGCTTCTAATTATCCAGTTAATATGAGGTCTCATTTTATGCGCTTGCTTGCATTACACTTTTGCGCCTCTAGCAACATGTAATGTCATTACTTTTACAAAAAGTGTGCTTACAATTCATAACAGTTTTACACAACAATGCATTATAAGTTACACTTGGAATGTTGTAATGTTCTACACAAATTAGTCAAAATCTACATAGGGAAATAGCAACAAATTGTTTTGCATTTCTAGTGTTGCAGTTTTTGCTTAGATTGGGTTTTTTACTCAGTCATTTAATAAATTATTGCAAAATACTTGCATAGTCCGATTTAAATTGGCATAATTTAATACAAACAAATGAAATACAACAAATTTCGATTTAAAACCCCAATTTTAATCCAATTTGATACAATGTATGCAAATTCAGTGCAACATTTGATAATAATGATCACTGCAATTATTTACATCAAAATTTTTGAGGTGACACAGAGCAGCAATATAGAAGGTAGCCTAACGATAAGAAAAAAACTAAAAATCAAGTCGCGTTAGCTTTAAAGTTAATTGCTCTAGTTCTGACCATTCCTGAGATCTAGACGTAGCCAATCTGGTTCCCCCATTTCTGGGGACCTATGAGTTTTTTTGTTTTCAGCTTGACTGAACCGAATATACCTTTGTTGGGTAAGGCCTCGCATTTTAGTTAATTTTAGACACTTAGAATTGAGCATGATTATCTTGCAAAATCGGTTTGTCCCTTTGACGTTTTGAAAGGTTTAAAGGCGTTAGCCGTGGTCGACAACGTTGTCCCATTAAGGGTTCTGGCCGTTTCTAATCGTTAATCGTTAAGTTCCCCATTTAAGGATCCAGCTGGTTTTAGCAGCTCATATTGAATCACAAGCTGCTGTTTCACCTCTGTATGTGCTTGCAATCGCGTACATTTTGCTTAAGTGTCAACGTACACGTTGATCGAACAGACTTGCCAGACTAAGTACAGTACTTTTTCTTCATATATCTAAATTTCAACTTCAGTTACAATCTGTCACAAAAAAAAAAACACCCTTTCCTCAAAAAGTAGTTCCAAAACTAAAAATTACTTTTCGACATCTGATGGCTTTCAAATGTGAAACATTTAAATTATCTTGCTTTCGCATAAATTGCAATGATTTCAACCGCACAGAAATTGTTCCTTGAACTTGAAGACCTTCAAATTTTGCTGCTGTGGCATACCTGCCAGCAGAAAGATGAAACTCATGGAACACGCTGCTCAACTGGCAAGTGCTGTCAATTGCTGCAGCGAAAAAAGTGCTGCCAAGCTAAATGTCTACACAGGTATAGGCCGTTAATTTCAGAAAGGAATTAATGTTTGTTTCATGCTATTAAATCGCGTGCAGCTCAAAATAAATTAGATAAACCCACAATTATTATAGTTCACACAGTTACTGTGGGAAAAATGATAAAATTCATGACCTTCACATACAAATAAATTTTGCGCACACATTTCTAGTACCATTAGTTAGTTCTAAGCTCTTTGGTAAAAAGACCGCAGTCAGAATTATGCTGATAAGCTCCCTGAAGCTAGTTTCCCATAATGTAAAAAATATATATATATATGTAGATATAATTCGTACAAGTTTCGGTTTCGATAAGCGTATAAACTGGCTATATTGTTCATGTTGTATGAAAATAATATTTGTTTTTAAAATACCTTAAGTCGTTTAATCAGCTGATTATGGATTTTCTGGTACTAAACTGCGGGATTTATAATAAATTTTGTAATTGTTGAGTCAGCCTGTTTGGCATTTAGTGCGGGCTCTGAAAATATAATTCGATAAACTTAAGCAGAATTGGCGACTAGAAGAGTAAAAATAAACATAATTCAATGTTGGACATATGGGTGCTATGAGTGGGTGCTACAAATATCGGGGGTAGGTTTTGGCTTTCTCAACAATTCTTCTCCATTTGTCTGTGTTGTTAGCAAGGGCACGCCAGTTGCTTACCTTCTTCTTCAGCCTGTCATCGTCAATATTGTCAATTAGGCGCTTTCTAGGTCGACCTCCGTTTCTGCTCTGCTCTGGTCCATCATCCGTAGAACATGACCTATCCATCTTAGCCTCTGGCACTTAATGAATTTGATTACTTCTTCGCCATGGCTTAAGCTCAACAATTCGTTATTGCTCCTTGAAATGTAGTCACCGCGGCCCAAAAGTTTTTCGCAGTATTCTTCTTCAAAAGATACTTAGGAAGTCTCCGTCTGTTGCCGTCATGGTCCAAACTTCTGCTCCATATGTGACTATTGACCTTATGATGGACTTATAAATTCGTAGCTTGCATGCGCTCGATAGCAGTTTTGGGCTGAATACTCTCTCGAACTCTGCTCGATTTCGGCATAAAATAAAGCTTAAGTAAGAATAATATGAGATCTCTTAAGCGAAAAATTACAAAAATGCATTAAAAATAATAATTGGACAATAGATACTTTATGCAAGACCTTGTTTAGAACAACTATTTCCTCCTAAGGTGTGGGAGGTATTCTATCTCATCGCTGAGACGCATTGTAATAAGTTTAGAATTCCGGCACTCGTGTATGGCTATGGCGATCTTTCGAAGAGTTAAGATTGTATCTCAAGCTTATGAGGCCTACATAGAGATTAGCATGCTGCTAGATTCCGTTCTGAACATCACAAGGGAAACATTTATTTTAAAAATGGACTGCTTCTCTAATTGCTTGCAGAAGTCATAGGGCAAGCTGGGAAAATATTGCAGAAAATTACTCTCTAGCTAGCTGCTTGCCAAACTATTAGATAATTTGCAAAAAAGCCAGCCACTTTTACAATAATACGCATATCCTACTTCGATAGAGTAGAAATAGAGTTGAGACAATAAATAGTCAAGCCCGATTACCCAAAGAACATTATGTGGTCGGAGCATTCAAACAACTCCAAAACTCAGTCTCTTGTCGTTGCCAAAATGTCTGACAAGCTCTTTTGCTTTCAGACAACAGTATGCTGCCAGAGAGGTGAGCTACAAGAACTTCTCTCCTCGCAGGCCTTTTGACAAACCCTCTTGCTTGTTGAAGCCCCCGTAAATTTTTGTAATTTTAACTTGTTTAAATGTTTAATTTATTATTTAAGAACTCAAAGCTGGGCAGCCGACATTTATTTAAGTCTCGCCTGGGTCACGTTTGTTCGACGAACGATTCTTGCTGGCCTTCGTGGCATCACCAGCTCCGCGTGCTGCGTTTGCTGTTGGACGTTGACGCACAGTCCCTGAGCGTGCCGGGCGCTTCAGCTTTGTGAGACACAATATTGGGTGGCAAATGCAAGTAGCTGCCCTCGTTGCTCAGATACCACTAGTAGTGTCTCCAGTTGAATTACTTCTTGACAAGGCAGCGAGAGTGCAGCGACTGCATAGCCTTAATCACATACAGCAAAGATCCAAAGAATACCAAGAATAAAGCCTCGCTTAAGATCACCGCCTAAGTTGGCGGATATGACCGCCTAGCCAGGAAATGAGTTGGACAGCACCAGGTTGATCTAAGCCAGTAGGCGTGCATTTGGATGCTGTTTCGCCGTCAGCCGGAAACTGCACCTACAGTGAACTGCTGGCTACGATTCGTGTTAAGGCAAGCTTTTTCAATCTTAGCCTGATTTGCGCGCAGGCACCAATGAAAGTAGAGTAGATTGCGATACTACCAGACGCATACAGTCCATAACGTGACGTAAAGTATTGTCTACCTACTTCAACAAGAAGTGAGTTCTTTCTATTCTCGATTCAATATTTGAGCAACTTTTTGGTTTCCTCAAAACATCCTCAGCGATGATGCCCAAAAATGATTGGAAACTAGCAAGCTTTGGTGAATTCGGCGATTGGGATAAGACCCTCCATTACAGAAAACCTGCACATGGCACGGAGCGTAACTGCTAATCTGGCCATAGACAGAGGGTGTAACTTTGCGTTGGCATAGATGTAGACGCTGATGGAACCGGCCCATCGATATAAGCAGGCGGTAGCAGATCGACTTGAAGCAGCTATCCAGATATCTTAAGACAGAGCAGGAGGCAAATATGAGAAATCAGGAACAACACGCTTAAGGTTTGCTGTGGTTCAATTGCAGCTATAAATGTGTATTGATTCTGGTCCAGATTTAAGCTGGAGGAAACCCGATACTTTGATATGAAACAATGATGAACTCAAATTGGAAATCCATTTTAAGGTTGACAAAATGGAGGGCAGCAACAAAAGTAAGAGGCACTACGCAAGATCAAGGATGACGCTGGCCAGCAGTTGCAAAACGAATTGTTTGCAGAAATTTAGCTGTTGCCAAATCAAGAAATAGCTGCCCGATTGTGAAGGCTAAGCAGCGCGCCACACATCAGGAATTGGGCTGCACATGCTGCTATAATAACCAGAAAGAACCGCGCATGGAAGAGGCATGTGATCTTGGAAGATCAAATGATATCTCTATTTTCTTTTTTTTTTTTTCCTTATTATTCCGCTTGGGAACTTAGGGCCTCCACAAGAGCCATCCATCGAACCCTAATTTGCGCCGTCTGTTTAGCTCTGTCTCATGTTGTGTTCGCCTGGGTCAGTTCTTGGAGAATGGATCTTTCTCCAGGTCGCCTTGGGTCTGCCGATCCGTCTACTGCCTTGTGGATGGATGCCAGCTATCGCTATCTGCAGTTTCTCCATTTCTTCCTCGAACTTTGCTAATCTTGATGGTTCCTTTAAGGTTCTAACGTTCGATTGTCCTATTCGTGTCCGTTTTGAAAATGCCTTTGGACGTCATTTGGGGAGTCGTTTTTATGTTTAATTCTCTTGTGTTGGTTTCTGTAATCTGTTGAGTTTTTCGATCGAACTGGTGATTGGCCAGATGCGACTTATGCCAGTGGTGGGGGGCTGCCACCTGAAGCCTTCTGGGAGTGGCTGCGCGGAAAGGCTGGGCGATACAGTCTTTTAATTGTTGGCATCATTCTAACTGGTGTTGTTGCTGTACGCCAAAAAGCTATGAATGGCGCTTGGTTCTATGGTCTACCCTCCATTTAGCGTGGGGGGGGGGGGGGGGGTGGTGAAGAGTGGGGCAAGGAAGGTTGCCGGAAATGGTTGAAAGACATTGTGCAAATGGAGAAAAGCTTTCTATTAAGTACAGAAGCAATTTTTAAGAGGGACGTTGGAGTGGTCATGCCTCTTGCCATGAGTGGGATTCGAACCCACGACCCCGCGTTTAGAAGGCAAGTGTATTACCCACTAAGCTACGAGGCCTCTCTATACGTACGATTATATCTTTATAAAAAAAACACTCAAGTGGTAGGCTATATCAACTATCTACGGTAACAGAGAATTGAAGCAAACATCCTGTGCTTGATTTTCTAAAATGTTAATTGTGCACCTCTCCCTGCAGCCAGCTAGATCAGATCAACTAATGTTAACTTTTAGCGATCTTCTGCTACTGAGTGCTTCATACATTTTGTGCTAGTTCTGACCATAATTGAGTCTAAGGCGTTCATCTGCTTCTTCCCAATCTGAATTATTTTCAAAATTTAACGGAACAATTTTTTAGAGCTAATTTTAGTGCGGACACAAACCAGAAACTGCTTAGCACAGTGCAGCACCTAATTGATACAGCTGCTTGGCAGCACTGCGCAACAGCTGTTTGAGGCGCGCGCGTGTTGTGTGTTTTTTTTTGCGCTTTTGTTGCTCTCAGTTGAATGATTTATTTATTTAATTAAAGTTCATAGAGCCGCCTGCTAGCCGCTTTACCTTTTGCACAAATATACCCAATCCCTAGCAAGTAAACGCAGTAAGATGATGCTTGCACGTAGCGGCTGTCTATTGCGTCAGCTGCAGCTGAGGCAGCAGTGTCAACTGGCAGCAGCTTCCACGTCGCAATATTGCCGCAACTACGCCGACCAAGCAGCCAGAGATAACGTCAATCCAGCAGCTGGCGCGCAGCTAACAGTTGGTGATGTAACTGCTGAGCTTATGAAACCCAAAAATCCGGAGCTAGTGCCGCAGCAATATGGTAAGTACACAAAAATTGAGCTTATCTCAGCATATGCAAAGTACAAAGTTCACTTGTCCAACAACTATTGTTGCCGCATGCAGTTCAGTACACGGCCGATGGCAGCCTACAATTCACACAATCGGCCTTGCATCATTTGCGCTGGATGCTGCAAAAGGATGCACTGAAGCAGGATATGTTTTTGCTTGGCCAGCCAGGTCCAAGGCGTCGTCAGCTGGCGCTGCAATTTCTAGAATTAACGCAACGTGAATTGGAGTACATAGCACTTAGTCGTGACACCACCGAAAGCGATCTTAAGCAAAGGCGAGAAATTAAGAACAAAGCCGCCATTTACTACGATCAATGCGCCGTGCGCGCTGCCTTGCACGGACGTGTGCTCATATTGGACGGCGTAGAGCATGCCGAACGCAATGTGCTGCCCATTTTAAACAATCTGCTAGAGAATCGTGAGATGCATCTGGAGAATGGTAAATTTCTCATGGCGCCCGAACGTTATGACAAGCTGCTGGAGGTGTGTTGCATGCGGCGGTGTGTTAAACCAGCCAATTGCTGGCAGAGCATTGGTAATCAATTTTATTTCGTACCGTTTTATAGAGCCACAGCCAGGCGCAGCTGGATGCTTGGGGTCTTTTACGCGTCTCGGAGAAGTTTCGTGTTGTGGCCTTGGGTTTGCCTACACAAAAATACAAGGGCACACCGCTGGATCCACCGCTGCGTTCACGTTTTCAATCACGCAATGTGGCGCATTACGCCTTCGATGAGCTGCTGGGTGAGCTGCAGCAAAGTGGTCCAAGTGTGCCCATAGAACAGCTAAAGAGTTTGCTTTCCTTCGGCCTGGCTGTACAAACAGCTGATGCTGCCTTAAATCTGCCCGATTTTCCGCTGGATAATCTGCAGCTGGCTGCACAAATGCTGGTATTTACTTTAAACTCAGTGCTGCTATGTACTGCATGTCAATGACCTTCTCGTTTGTATTCCTTAGCAAGCCAATGCCCACATGAGCACACATGACATCGTACAACGCCTGTATCCGTATGAGTCCATGCTGAAGCATGAGCAAAAGCAGCGTATACGTGAGCTCCTGCAAACGCTGCATGTGAGCACAGTGCCCAGCAAGTCTGTGCAGCGTATTGTCAGCACAGCTGCCACAATGGAGCAGCCACCGCAAGTACGCTTCCAGCTGGATGATGTTGCGCTAAGTCTGCCAGCAGGCAATCAACCCAGCGCATTAGCTAAATCCAAAGACTTTATCGATTTAACGCATCAGCGTAATGTATTGGCCGCCTTTGCACAAGCATATCGTGTGGGCGATGTCTGTTTGCTGGGCGAGAAGGGTGTGGGCAAGCTGACGCTAACCAAGCAACTACTTCGGCTGCTGCAGCAGTCCGCCGAGCCTATGATGCTGTACGAGGATATGACCTCGCGTGATCTGGTGCAGCAGCGCATCACAACGGCTGAGGGAGATACAGTCTGGCGTGATTCGCCCTTAGTGCGTGCAGCCAAATCCGGCTCCGTGGCCATTCTAAATGGCATCAATCGTTTGCACAAAAGCACAGCTACTGTGCTGCAGCGGTAAGCGCGGAACAGCCCATTGTCTTACATCTATTTGAAACGCTCTGTCTATTCCCAGGCTGGTGCATGATCGCGAGCTGCAGCTCTGCGATGGCACCACTTTGCTGCGTGCAGATCGTTATCAGGCCTTGTTGCAACAGGGTCTGACGAAGCTGCAGCTAGCCGAACGTGGCATTTTGCAAATGCATGAGGCTTTTCGTATTGTGGCCATGGCTGAGCCGCCCAAGGCAAGCGCTGCTGGCCAGCCCAACTGGCTAACGCCGGAGCTGTTAAGCCTGTTTCTTTACCTAGAGGTGCGCCCCTTGCAGCAGTCCGAAGAGTATGAGATCATACAGCAGCTCTATGATGGACAAGTGCATCCGGATATGCATAAGATTATTGAATTGGCGCATATACTACGCGCCTCTCAGGATCCACTGCTGGAGCCTCTAGCGGGTACGCTTTCTACACGGCAGTTGCTAAAATTGGCACGTCGCATGGCTGCCTATCCGCCAAGCGAAGACAGCCTTTACGGCTGCGTCTATGACATTGTGCAAAACACATTCCTGGCCAAGTTTATGCCGGCCTTGTCACGCACAGCGCTGGAACAGGCCATTAAGCAAGCGCGCATAAGTCCACCGAGCAATGTACAAAGCGGCGTTAAAAAGCAAATTTCCGTCTTGAATGATATCCTGCGTATTGGCAGCACTGAGCTGCAGCTGCGCGTTAATACAGCAGCGCAGCAGTCCAAGGTGCCCAGCACACTGTTCTATGAGATGCCACAGCATGTGGAACTGCTGGAGCGGCTGCTGCAGGACTTTATCATTGGCGATCATCTGCTGTTGGTGGGCAATCAGGGTGTGGGCAAAAACAAGCTGATTGATAAACTGCTGGAGCTGATGCGGCGGCCGCGTGAATATTTGCAACTGCACAGGGACACCACAGTGCACAGCTTGACTGTGCAATCGACGCTGCGTAATGGACAAGTTGTCTATGAAGATAGCGCACTGGTTAAGGCTGTGAAGGCTGGTCATGTGCTGGTCATTGATGAGGCCGACAAGGCGCCAGTAAATGTTACCTGCATTTTACGCACTCTGGTGGAGAGCGGTGAGATGGTATTGTCCGATGGCCGCAAGATTGTGGCCGCTGGCAGTAGTGACGGCAATTGCTCCGCTGAGCACATCGAAACTCATCCTGATTTTCGTATGATTGTGTTAGCCAATCGTCCGGGTTTTCCATTCTTGGGCAATGACTTTTTTGCCTCACTGGGCGATGTATTCAGCTGTCATGCCATTGATAATCCCACACCGGACTCGGAAATCTATTTGTTGCAACAATATGGACCCTCTGTGCCGCAGGCGACACTTAAAACGCTGGTCAATGCATTTGGCGAGCTGCGCAATTTGGCGGATGAGGGTTTACTCAACTATCCCTACTCCACACGTGAGGTGGTCAGCATTGTCAAGCACTTGGAGCGTTATCCCAACGAATCTATGTCAGAGCTAATTGGCAACGTATTGGACTTTGACAAATATCAGCCGGAGGCGCTGGAACAGGTAACACAGGTGCTGGCCAAGCATGGTCTGGCAATTGAGGCCTATGCCAAAAATGAACTCTTCGCTCTGCGCAAGAAAAAGGAGCTGCAATTGACTGTGCAGCGTCACAGTGGTCTTGGCGTATCGGGACCCAAATATGGCAAAACGGATCCAAAGAACGAGCCGCATGTGGGCGGTAATACATGGGCAGGCGGCAGTGGTGGACGTGATACAGCAGGCCTGGGTGGCAAAGGCGGTCCTTTTAGATTGGACAAAGGGCACAAAGTACATCAGCTGAGTGATGAGGAGAAAAACGATATACCCGAAGAGATAAAACGTGCGGCCAGAGAAATGAATCGCAAAGCCTTTGAGCAGAAACTTAAGGAGATCAAAATGTCAGCCCATGATCATCGTCTCTATGCGCAGTTCAGTGAGCCAAATCGCAAACAGGTGCAACAACTCAAAGCTGTGCTGGATGCCATGCAAACGAAGAGCAAAGAACGCCAGTGGCAAAAATATCAGACACATGGCGAACTAGACGATACACGTCTCATTGAGGGCATAACCGGTGAGAAAAACATTTACCGCAGACGTGCCGAGGCAAATCCCTGGGCGGATCATGTGCAAGAGAAACCCAATCGTTTGAAGCTAGTGGTTGATGTTTCCGGCTCCATGTACAGGTGAGTCTTAGCTGCACTACTGTTCAAGAGTTGCGCATAATTTGCTCTTACGTGCTAGATTTAATGGCTACGATGGGCGGCTGGACCGCGAACTGGAAGCCGTTGTCATGGTCATGGAAGCCTTTGAGGGTTACGAAAAGAAAATTGTCTACGATGTGGTGGGTCACAGCGGCGAAGGTTGGGAAATACCATTTGTCAATGCGGGCAATGCGCCCAAAAACGATAAGGAACGTTTCGAGACAATACGCATGATGCATGCGCATTCACAATTTTGCTGGTCCGGTGACAGCACAGTGAAAGCTACAAAAGAAGCTGTCGGCACGCTGGGCGCTGAAGAGGATTATGATAATGCCATTGTGGTAGTGCTTAGCGATGCCAATTTATCACGTTATGGCATTGCGCCAAAAGATTTGGCGCTGGCACTCAAACGTGGCGAGCCAAAAGTAAAGGGTTATGTCATCTTTATTGGCAGTCTGGAGGAAGAGGCAGATGAGTAAGTTAAATCGCAGGCAGCGACGTCAATAGCAGTGATATATATATATGTGTGTTTGTCTTAATCTTTTTTAGAATTAATGCGCAGATGCCGGCTGGTCATAGTTTTGTGTGCATGGATCTGAGCAAGCTGCCGCAAATATTGAAGCAGATCTTTACATCATCCCTGCTGTAGGCCAAGGATTAAACTGTAAATGGTGACAAGGCAGTAAAACGTTTTAGTTGGGAATTTAAGCGAAAGAAGCTGGGTGCTAAGCTGGGCAAATGCCTCCTCCACAAGCTGCTTGAATCGGGATTACGTTTTGTGAGCAAAGGAATTGTGCTAAAATTGTATAATTTTTTCGGCTAAGGCTTCATTTTCCATTTGCATGCCACACTTATCTATCCTTGTGGCTCGTTGTTTTCCAACGTAGGCTTGGAAATTAATAATATATCCTTTAATTTGGCTTTGTATTATACACTTGACTCCAAAGGCGCAGCAAGAAGATTTCTCTGCAAAAAGTACCTACAGTTCTACGGTTTGCTACTACCGCTACTCAGGCCCACAAACTTCCATGGCCTATAGCAAAAAATTGGGATTTGTCAAACAAGTTGTGTCCTTATCCTATTTAGGTAGGCAACAAACTCACTTCGTTAGCAATCAAAGTACGGAATTTAGCAATGCAACTCCATATGCTGCTCTGATATTTCTTAACAAATTACTTGAATTGTTGGTCAGACGAGACGTTATCTTCGCTATATATACTCCAGGTTTCTACTTGGAGCACAGCGCCTTAACAAACAACTGGATCTATCTGCAAATATGATCTGATTTTCGCACTGTTGTTTCAACTTTATATCCTTCTTGTATGGGCTCACTCGCCTGCGACTCTCGTTTTGAGCATTCCTGTCCAATGTTGTTCTTGTGATATCAACATAAGGTTTACGCAGCGTATGCCCGATTCCACTTGCATTTACGCCAAAGGATTTCTATATTGCAGTCCAGATATTAGCGTGGGGAGCAGCATATTGGCATTGTCTTGCGCAGACTAGTGCAGGCAATTCAATTACCGTTCTCACATTATTAGAACTCCTAGTTACGTGCGTCGACAATGTGTTGCACTTCATAACTTGTCTAGCATTCCAAATGCAGCACGTTCTCGGATAACTTGGTGCCCACCCCGCCAGTTTTTTGACATAGTAACGTTTTGCCGGAGCCCCGACATTTCGTTAATGCAATCTTGTTTGCTGGTCCGTGTAAATATTTATGCGACAAATCTTTTAAGTTGACCTCTCAGAATGCAGTAGATAACTCTCATTACAGCGCAGGCTTGGGTACAACCTTATATTACTTTGTTTTAACTTGAACTACATTATTTCAAGGCATTTAAAACGCGTCGTCTTTTTCTCATATATTTCCAACAGAACGCAGAACCCGTACTACGTTGAAGTTTAAAATATATTAACAGAGCTCGAGCACAAAACTACGACGTATTCATATATATTGTAATGTCGATTCATGCAAAACTTTGTGCAACAACGCATAGATTTGGTAATAATTTGCAAACCAAGTTTTCGTACATGTGAGGATCATCATCATCATCATCATCATCATCATCATCCTTGGCGCTACAGCTACAGTTCAGCTTTGGCCTTTCGAACAATTTCTCTCTAATAATCTCTATCCTTCGCCGCTTCTTGCCAATTTTCGACGTTTAGTTTCTGTAAATCTGCTTCAACTCCATTTATGCAACGTGATCGCGGTCGCCCAACTACTCTTCTTCCATCCGGTCGGTTAAAGCACGTTCTCTTAAGAATCCCATCTTAGCCTTTGCGACTTGATATGGGCGGATAAATTTGCATCGTTGAATATCTCCTGCAGTTCTTCGTTGGTACGAATACGGTAGTTAGAGTCATCGACCCCAAAATTCTTCGCAGAAACTTCCGTTCTGTTCTTTCCAGGAGATACCCATCCGACTTTCTCAGCCTTCATGCCTCGCATACGTATGTTAATATAGCTCGGATCATTGTTTTATATTGTCGGATCTTAAGATTCCTGTTAATAAGACGCGACTTCAAGTGAGTTGAGAGCGAGCTGAAAGTGGAGTTCGCCGCTTTAATTCTTTCTCTGATATCACTAAGACAGTCGTTAGTAGCATTTATGTATGACCCAAGATATTTAAACTGATCAACAACTTCAAAGTTATAATCGTCAACGGTTATATTTTGTCCAAACCGCCTCATCCAGTGCGAATTTCCAGCTAAAAGGATATTTGTCTTGGATTCATTTATTAACAATCCAGCCTCTTTTGCTGCCTTTTCTATTTTCACAAAAGCTTCTTTCATGCATACAACTGATCTACCGATTATATCTTTGTCATCTGCATATGCAAGAAGTTGCGATGAAGTCCCCCATATTGGTTCTTACTATTTGCTCCAACGTAAGAATGAAAAGTTCTGTGCTTAGGCTGTCTGTAAGAATGGCAGAGGCGGCAAAGGCATCGCCTCAGGCACTCAGGCTCAATGGCCCATTGTGCCAGTCCTCTTACTTTTGTTAAAAAGATCATCCAGCTTGTTGGAATCATACTACTCTTCTAAATGTTACTCTCTTGTGAGCTTATCACTTCTAACTTATTTTCTACTTAATTAATGTAGCCTAACTATACTGGTACTTTTTGTTTTGAAGAAAGGCGATGCCTCTACATAAAAATATTCGAAATGAATTACAATATATATTTTACCGCCACAAATTTGCTGCCTACGAGACTGCCTTGTGCTAGTCTCTTAACTTCGCTTCAGTATCAGGATCGCAAACGGTTCTGCCCAGAGATACTTTTGCCTTAAATTCCACAAGCAGCTTAAGCATACTACAGCCTTGTCACATAAAACTATTAGTTAGTCTTAATTATTGTAAATGTGTTTAGTAAAAATTAAAACATCAATTAGTAAACATTGAAAGCAGCTTTATATATAAGTTTATATATTATTATTATTTTCTTTTGTTTTCGGCTTGTTTGTTGACAAGCCCTTGCGTTTTAAAATTACAATTTGACTTGTTTTTTTTTTTGTTTTGTTTTTGTAATGTTTTACTATGCTTAAAATAATAGCCAAAAATTAAAAACTAAACAAAATTAACACAATACTTTTAATGAGATAATTGCAGAAGTGCGCAGAAGCGTTTCAGCTTAAACAAAACTACAAACAACACATATACAATAATAGTTATATGCATATTAATGTAAATATAAATAAATTAAAAACAAGTGTGCGTCATTATTTTTTTGGAATGTTTCCAGTACAAAGTTAAAAGCCGCTTGCTAATTAAATGTATTATTTAAAAAAAAAGTATATAACATTGACTACGTTTGTTTAAAATTGTTTTCTTTTTTTTTTTTTGTTGTTAACAAGCGAGTTCACATGTATCGTAGCAACTTTATAAATATATGCATATATGGCGAGAGCATTTCGTATTATAAAATATACAATACATAAGTTTTCATAATTATAAATCGCTTCGTTTTCTTTTCCTCTGCCTTACTCACTCTCCCTCTCTCTCTTTCTCTCTCTCTCTCTATCGCCTTGTATACCCTTTCAACACTACAAAACTAAGCATTCGAATTTAGCAATATAATTGAATTTGTTCACGGGCCTCAAGTAAATCCATCCATCCATTGCTTAAGCCATAAGCAGCTCCTCGTGCAGCCCTTCTGCATCCAATGATTTGTTAGACTTGAACATATAATTGTTGTCACCCTGACTAGAGGCCTGCGACTTGGAACTAGATGTCATATTATACAAATCCTCCAAATCTTGACTGCGACGATAGCTAAAACAGTGGGGGGGGGGGGGGTCATTTTAAATAAATATATTTAATACAACTGCGGCAGCTGCTTACGTGCTGACAGGACGACTGTATGTGGACATGGCCGGACTGGCTGGATTGTTGCTATTATTGCTGTCATTGTCTGTCTCATTGATGTTGGAGTTATTGTACAAGCCGCAGTTATCTAAATATTCCGAGCGTAAATACGTATCCAAATCATTGTCATCTTCATCATTGTCCACATAATCCTGCTCATTGTCATGGTCCTGCTGCGATTCCACCATTAAAAGCCACTGTGAATTGTGATTACGGAATTTCTCCAGCTGCGCAATATTAACAATTAAATTTCATTTCAAAAACATTAAGCAAAGCTACTACTACCTTTATGCGCTTGGCCCACTCGTTGTCGCTAATAGCAATGATGTCCAGACAATAGTCACAAACTTTGCGTATTTCCTCGTTCTTATCATGCATCAAGTCAATTAAATATGCTGGCGACTCCGTTTCCGTTATCATATACTCGCGCGTGCTCTCATGTCGCAATATTTGTTGAAATACAAAAATAATTTGTAATACAATTTCATCGTCCTCTTGCTTGGCCTTAAGCAGCTCAATTAACGATAGCACCACTTTGGCGCGACAAAAGAGTCGCGCACAGAGCTCATCGTAAGCGCAGGTGCCCAAATAAACAATTGTGTCCAGCACAAGATCGTCAAGACGCGCACAAGGTACCAGCACATTGCGTATCCACGGTATAAGCTCAAAATCTTGCAGTATCTGCGAGTGATCCAAATCGGTTAGCGCCAAATTGCCCAGTATGCCCAGGCATTCCACAATAAAAGCCTCATCATCGCATATGGTTAGTATACGCGCCAGATCACCCACATAGGCAATGAACTGTAGCTGCAGTGATTCATGCTGTGAAAGATTGCGCAGCAACTTCATTAACAAAGCATCTTGATACTTAAAGGCACGATCCATAAGACTGTGCAAACGCTGGCCTTCCACCATAATCTGTGCATTGCGTTTATTAAGTGAAAGATTAATACACAAGGCAATCAAATCGAGATCCACTTTAACATTCAAGTTAAGTATTATGGCATCTGTGGCCATTTGTACACACTCGGTGTGTGTAAACATGGACTTGACCTTGTCGTCCAGACTCATGTGATAAAGTATTTTAACGGCAATGCCATGATGCTTCTCATCGTTGATGAACATGACCAGCAGCGGTAAGTAACCAGCGCCAATCATCTTGCGACGCAGCGTACCATCAAAGGAGAGATTGAAGACCAGCTTAAGGGTGACCTGCACCAAATCGACGTGTCCGCTTTGAAAGAGACGCGGCAGCTTGGCTACAATATTTAATGTGGACATCTCATCCTTGTTGTCCCCCACAATGGACAACTTTTTTAGAAATGTTGTGACCAGCATAAGTAAATCAATGTTTTGGCGATCCAGCGCCTTCACCAACATCTTGACTATATGCTTGCGCCGCATCTTTTCCTCCAGTTTTACATTCTCAGCCATGTTAAGCAGCAAATAAACGGCAACACGCAAGAGCTGCTCTTGTTTCTTGGCAAATATTTTCAATTGCTTATTTAGGCGATCAATTTCCTCTTTCTTGACCTTTGGATCATTACGATCCAGCGATTCGTTGCTCTGCGCTTTAAAATCGCCATTCGATGCGGGTTCGTTATTAGCGCCAGCAGACAGTGCCTCGTGATAGCTGCTATTTAACGTTTGACTTTTAATCAACGATGATGACATGGAGCCATGAAAACTGGACCAATTGCCCGACTTGGGACGTTGTTTTAGCTCTGGTATACGTCGTCGTGGTGGTTCCATCTACATTCAATGAAAATATGTTGTTTATGTGAAACTAACTAACTAAAAAGTCAGCAGCTGCAACTGTACCTCCTTGGGTTTCTCCTCATTCATAATATCCAAAAAGTCATCAGTGCTACGATTAAGCTTTTCTTTGCTAGCCTCGGCTGACTGCGGTGTCGAACCATTGGGATTCTTGCGCACATCCAGCTCATTGCGCATGGTCTCATAACGCCGCAACTCGTATTCAATCACATCCATGCACAACGAACCAATCTATAAGCAAACGAAATATTTGCATAAATTAAACAAATTAAAATTAAAAATCAAGCAAGTGAAGCCTCACCTTGTACTGCACAATAAGCGGATGAAATTTCGTAAAGGTTGAGAAACAAAAGAATATATAAATAATATTTGTTGAGAGATCCAAACTTTTTCGCCAATCTTCGCGTAAAACGCGCGACAAAGCGCTAAGGCAGGCTTCTGCAAAACAAAAAAAAAAAAAAACAAACAAGATGTTGGATTAGACTAAAGCTAGTTCTTGAAATCACTCTAAGGCTGAGCCTTGAGTTTGAAATTTTTGGGGTATACAAAATTGTTTGCTCTTTTTTTGCTAGCACCAACCGTTTTTCTCCAGCTCGCCGAGATTATCCGGATTGCGTGCCATCTGCAGAATCATAGCCGAACCACGTATGCGATCGCCCAACTCCTCATACAGCAGCTCTACATATTCATCAATATTATTGATGGAAACTTCCGGTGGCTGCAGCGGCGTCGTTGCATTCGAAGAAGCCGTGCTGCTGCTCATGACCGCCACGCTGCTGTGAGAACGTGGCGAAGCACGTGTCTGCGCATTCGGCACCGCTGCGGAACGCCTATGTGTATTATTCTCTGTGGCATCTGCAATTAATATATTTGATTTTTTTCTAATGAAAACTAACTAAATTCTACTTTAAGCTTAAAACTTACCATTGCTGGCATTGTCTTTGCGATTCTTAAGATAGAATATAAGCTGCTCGACATCGTTCAATTGTGATTTATGTATAAGATCGCATTTGTCAACCACTTCACGGGCCAATGCGGCCGGATCGGTTTTGGCGTTAAGCGAACGCAAGCGTATGATTTTCTGACAATTCTGTAAGCATAAAATCGAGATTATCAATAAACCATAGTAAATAGTGCATAAAATTGTTTGTCGTTAAGCACAAAAAATAACAGAGCGATTGTTTGGCCAACGCTGCATACGTTGGTTACCATTTGCATATATTTCTGCGGACACCATTTATGAAATCCCCCAAAAGCCGCATAAATATGCAAATCTCAAGTTTGTTTGTGTAGCCAAGTAACGATTTTTTTGCGGTTTATATAAAGTTCATAACTATGGGTATTGTCTATATGCAAGAAAGACTCACTGTACATATGACTAGAAGAGCAAAATTAATGACTCTTTGCTTGACTTACTTATGTTTCAGACTAGAAAAACTGTTTTGATTTGAACAAAAGTAGCCTTAACTCTTGTATAGAAATCTATGCGCTATGCGGTTATCGTTCCAAAAACGCAGCATGTAGTTAACTTTATTTACAGGAACCTGCGGCTTATGGCCAAATCTGTGTCAACAATTACTAGAGATTTACTAGTGTTATAATAGAAACATCGACTTTCGGTTTTAGAGTTATTCATCGATAAGTCTATAACTATATAAGTCACAGAACACCTATGTACCAATATATACATATTTGTATATATTCGCATTGTTCACAAGTTACATTGAGTCAACATTCGATAAGTTTTTTAATAGTCCAAACAAAAAAGGTAGTCATAACGTGCAAAAGTGCATTGTTTCTGACTATTTTTTTGTACTATTTTTGAACATTTTGTAATTGAAAAGTACAAAAGTAATTCTCCAAACTGATTTAATGGACTTTTTAATTGTTTACACTGCGAAAGAGAAAGAAGTATAAGAAAGTACTTATGTCAATTTACGGCATTTTTTGAATTTTGCAATTAAACGATAAAATCGGCTTACTAAATCAAATCAAGCAAATCAGTCAAAATTATACGCATATATTGCTTGCATCAAACAAATCAACAAAACGACTCGAATCAAAAAACTGCAAAAAGATGACGACCTTTAGCTTTTGAAATATGACACGATTTGGAGCATGAAACGTGCGCACACACTCCCTCCGAAGCAAGCAGCTGCAGCGTAGGAAGAAAGGAGTTTGTGTGCGATTTTTGCAAAATTTCATGCTAACCAAATTAAATGTCTATAACTAATTGGTTTGCAAAAAGCTGGTAAAAATTAATAAAACTTGAGACGCACTTATGTGCAACTGTCTGTTGCTGTTAAAGTTACATTGCAGCTCATGATGCAGTGCAGCACTTAAGCCTAAATACTAGCGTTATATTATACAATGCAAAAAGACGCAAATGTTATGCGGTCAATTAGAGTTCAACTCAATGTCAACCGCCTACAAAACCGTATATATGCATGTATATGCTGACATAGCCTGCGGCACATACACAGACGATACGACCGACAGCTGCCTGGCCTATGCATATTTTACAAGTCAAATTATGGCATATAAAGTTAATAAAAGCTTGCACTGAACCTTCAAAAAATAAATCATATGCCAGCTGCTTTAAAATACACAAAAGTTTTGAGTAAAACGTTTAACATATAATGGGGGGGAGGGGGATGGTAAGTGTTTAAAAAACCATAGGCGGTTGTGTTTATAATAAATAAAATGTTGACTGATGAGAGTGATTAGGCCAACACTTGATTATGCACTTGGCCAAGTACTAGCTTATGGATTACCTTCTTTTCCTCAATCATGGGATTGTTGGGTTCCCCAAAAACCGTTGCTTCCAGCTGATAATTAACAATCAGCGCCTTGTCAGTCGGATGCGGTTCAATGGAGCCACCTCTCCAGCGTCTAAATTGGTTAGAAAATATAAACAATTGCACAAATTAGCGGCATTTTTGCACAATTATTATTATATAGAATATAAATTTTTAAAGGCTTTGTTTGTTAGTTATAGCATAGAGTTGTTGTTGAAAACATGCGCGCATGTTGTTTGGAACTAACAAAGCCAAATGGAGCAGGTCAATGTGCTTTATGACCACAAACGAGTTGGCTTAATGATCATGCCACACCCCCTGCCCGCGCAGCGCACAACAAACGCACATATTTTGTTACTTAAAAAGTAAATTGCGAATTTTTTATGCTTAGAAACAAAAGCTGGCGGCAAGTGGAAAATCAATAAATAAAGACACGCACACACACACACACACACACACACACACACACACACACACACACACAACGCAAACGCAACAACAATGAAGTGTAGATGACGTCGTTTCTGGACAGGCTATTAGCCAGTGGCGCAAATCGTAACAGTCATTCGAGTTAATAACAAAGTTTAAACACTGCACAAAGTAGATAAATGTTTTAATTAAACTAAGATGAGAGGCACCAGCGTGCTGTATAAGGCTTTGGATTTGTACCCCACGCGCATAAATCCTGCCTGCGCCACTGCACAAAATTCAAGTTGAGTGGATGACTTGCTGGCCACTTTGCGCTGACGTCTGACTGAGCTACAATTGTTGTTATTGCGGGCTGGCTGGTGCTGCTTACGCACTCTTGTTCTGTACCGCCCACTCAACCACATACGCGCACACTAGACCCTCCGAACACACTCACTTTTTAATAAATTTTGCATCATCATTTGTTTGCATGTTTGTTGTTGTTGCTGTTGCTGCTGCGACTAGTGTGGAATTATTGAAATTGTTCATTCTTGTTTTTAAAATTATTGTTTTGGATGCAGTGGCTCCAAACGCAGCAGCTGCTGTAGCAGCAACGGCGGTGGCGTCAATGGCAATAGATTGAGCTCGTTTTGTTGTTGTTGTTGTTACGGCTGCTGCTGTCGTTGTTGTTGTTGTTCTTGAAACGGGTGCAATAATTAGTGGCGCGTTCGATTGACGCCAATCACCGGCAATCGCATTAATTATATAATAAATGTAATGAATCACAATTAGCAGCAGCGCCAAGCCCGATATTATTTGAAAAATTAATAACAAAACAAATTGCATGCGACCCAGCGACACAAGAACGAACGACTACGAGTTTTTGCTGTTTGTTATGGGGTTGTTGATAATCGTAACTACGATAACGATACTTTTACAATATCGATAAGATATGCATGTCACGCACGCCAAGACAACATTAATCGACACTTAAAACCGCATATTGGTGTTGATAAATTTAAACGTAAAAATAAGTTAAATCATAATAAAATAAGTTAGCATATACATTTTTTTTTATATTTATTTTAATTTTCTTTATTAACTAAGCCATCTCTTTGGCTTAAGCAGACTATGAATAATTATTGAAATTTTAATCTAAATAACTTAACAATTACTAAGTAATTGTAATTCGTAGTGGAAAAAATGCATTTATAGCCTGTGGCGGCCAAGAAAAGGGAAAGAGCAACGACTATTAACAGCTGGTTCCAAGAATTCAACTGACACAAATGACGGCACATTCCGGACGACGTTCAGACGTGAGTACGCTCGAAATGCTAGCCCTAATCGAAAATTTCGTGTTAGAAAATCGGAAATTGAAGTTGAATGAGCATGCTGGGATGGTTAACAAAGCATCTGCACGGGTTTACTACATTTTGCATAAGCACTTGTTTATGCGAAAACTCTGCGAGTTGGGTGCCGCGCGTGTATACAAGTGAATAAAAACGGAAAGTTGATGTTTCAAAAGACAATAAAACGTAATAATGATGAAACATAGATCCAGCACTAAACGCCAGAGACAACTCAACAGTCGAAACAATTATGACGACCGTACTTTGGGATACACACGGAATGATTCACATCCACTAAATAGAGTCGGCTCTGGATCCATAGTGCATTATTATTACGTTTTATCAAGGCAAAATTGTCTTTTTTTTCAACTTTCCGTTTTTATTCACTTGTATACAGGCGCGACACTCAACGCGCTGATGCCTATTATGCGGAACTTTCGGCCGACTACGGCAAGAAATTATGGAGGATCGTTATAAACACTGTATCGAGCTAAACAGAGATTAAGTTAAAAAATGAAAGCTAATTTCCAAAAAAAAAAAACAGCTCTTTCTTAGTTAGGCCCGGAACTTTTCAATCAGCCTAGTATGGTCTTGCGCCAAATGAGCCATCTGTCTGTATGAACACCTAAGTATGTCAGCTTGTCAGCTTGTGGTATGCATTTATTGTTACGGGTCACTGCCGGGCAGCTTAACTTATTAAGTTTAGTCTTATTTTTATACTTAGTGGCAATATCTTGAGAAGACAGCAGTTAAGACAAGCTTAAAGCCTTTGTTTGGCGCATGCTGTTAAATTCCCTGCTACGTGTTCTTAACGTTTAAGAATATGGCTTGCACTTCATACATTCACTGTAAACTTGGTCCCGATGCGGTAGTTCCTGAAATAATGCAACAGCAATAACAGATATCAACCGCAAAGTTCAGATCTTTAAGGTGGCCACTCAACCCCTACCTCTATTTACAGCTAATACAGCTGACTAAATTAAACCAAAGTGTAAATATATTAGTAAATATATTTTCGTGCCTTACACGTCTACTTTCAGGTCTTGAGCTTTAGCTTCTTTTTAAGCAGTTCGGTGTAAAGTTGTTTTACATTTCGCTTATCTTTGATAACATTTAAATTTCAAGCAACTGCGATAACTTTCTGTTGTACTATCGATTACAACATCGTAAATGGCGGCAAATGCACCTATCGATGTACACTATTGTAGCATTTTCACTAATTGAGGCTTCAGTTGATTTGTTTAGTTTAAGTTATGGATATATTTGAGAACATTTGTCGCACATGTGGTAATGAATGTAATGATGCAATTAACATATTTGACGATGAGGCAAATCTTTTGATAAATGGCAGCCGTGTCACACTATTGGAAATACTTAACAAAAACCTACCTACGATGCCCGCAATGCCGGCCATACAACAGGATGATGATTATCCCAAGCTTGTTTGTAGCGGCTGCGTAGAAAAACTAGCAACTACCTACAAATTTTGGCTTCAGTGGGAAAACGCCAATAAAGAGTTTAATGTTGCACTTAAATTTGAGCGACGCAAACGCGGACGAAGTCTGGCAGGTGTTGGTACACAAGCTGCCGGCGCACATGGCGAAAAGCGGCTTTTGCTTAATGCTGAAGCAACTGAAGTTACTGTGCAGAACAAGAAATACACACCGGTCGAGTATACTGTTTTCACTGTCGGTAAACCCGTACCGCCTAAGTCTAAAGGCGGTGGCGACAGTGTCGAACCCAGGAACATGGTGGTCTACAAAATCAACGCTAACGAGAGTGAGTACCAGCCATACACTTTTGTGAAACTTCAATTTATACACACCTCTTTGTCACTTAGATCCGGAAAATGTTGTGGAATTGGTGGAAGTTGATAAAATTAAAACTGAGCCTGCAGCAGTCGATACGGCAAAAGCTATATTTGGCTGCGCGTTTTGTGACAAATGGTTTCATACTTTGAGCGCGCACAATATGCACAATTTGTGTTTTCATCGTAAAGCTGATCCTTGAACAAAGCTAAATGTTTGTCATTATAATTCCAAGATGACTGCAGCTTGCTTGTATACGTGCTTGCCAGTGAGTGGTTCAACTAAGCTGTATGCGGAACAAGCAGGCACCTCAGCGCATGCTACGCATGTTAAGCCTCGAAATTACACTTATATAATATATGTATATATTTTCACAATATATTGGCACAAGTTTGTTTTTTACACAAAGTTATGTATTTGTAACTTCTTTTAACATCACAAAAAAAAAGCAAGACAATTTCCTAGGTTTGTTATATTTGAACTGCCCCACTGAGAGTTTAATCATCTTCGTCTTGTCTTATGGTCTTTGCACGCGGATCATCATGACGGTAGACCACATAGCCGACTTTGTATTTACGATTGTCGCCATCCTTTGCATAATAATTTGACAAACCAATGCCAGCCATAACAAGGCCCACAATTGCCAGACCAGTGCCACCAACAATATCGGGTATCTCGTTCCAGGCACGCTTCAAGAGCGATGTTGTGCCACGTGCTGCAGTCGCTGACATTTTCCGTCTCTGCAGCAATTGAAATAAAACATTTATCTCTAGAATTGGGCAAAATCTCAAAATTATTTACCAATTTATTTGTGTTGTTCCAGTTACACAAGAGCTAGCAGTGCAATGCGACTTTGTACAATTTAATCAAAAAACTAATTTATCGTTGCCAATCGATAGTTTGCCAGGGCTACTTTGTTTCCACGCTCCACTTTCTAACACTTTATTTCTCCGAAAAGCGGGACAAATTCAAGTTAACAACGACAATTGCAACAAGTTCACAGCATTAAGATGTAAATATTACTCTCATGATAATAAAAATGTTAAAGCCTTATAAAGCAATACTAGCTGGACTTGGTAAATTTGTCAATGATGTCAATGATTTCAAAAAAACACCATAAAAAGGGCACACAAAATATTATTATATGTATGTATGTACGTAGTTTACTTCGTCAATAAAAGCATAAATGTTAATTAACTGCAAAAAGAGTACTCTCGTATTTATCACAATCAACTACGATGGGTGTATAAGCGTAAATCATACAACAAAGTAACTCAATGCTAAAATCTAATACCAGGCCACCAATTTGGCTTCAGAAATAGGCATGGCACCATAGAGCAAATCCACAGAGTTGTCAACCGTATACTGACTGCATTTGACAATAAGAAATACTGCAATGGAGTATTTGTTGATGTCAAGCAAGCTTTTGACCTGCTTGTCAAAATTAAAAGAAGCCTTCCAGCCGCTTATTACGCGATGCTCAAGTCATATTTGTATAACAGGCAATTTGAAGTTCAAGTTAGATCTGCGATCTTCAATACACACGTGTGCCTCAAGGAAGCGTGCTTGGTCCGCTGCTATATTCAGTATATACTGCTGATATCCCTTTACCCGGCCAAGTAGCATGGATGTCAAATAATAAGTCTCTGCTTGCCTCCTATGCAGATGACGTCTGCATGTTTTACTCCTCATCGTGTGAGTATGAAGCTGCAGATGCTGTGCAAGAATATCTCCATCTTCGTGAGAGCTGGGCTCGGAGATGGAATATTATGCTGAACGAAGCGAAGTGCATCAATGTTTGCCACCTAACGTTTGGCTAAATGGCAAAGTGCTAGAAATCGCACAAGAAGCAAATTATCTGGGAGTCATCTTAGACAAGCGGCTAACCTTCAAGCCTCATATACTGGCCATTCTTAAAGCCAGACTCAACTGGGTCTTAAGCAAAAACAGCCGACTGCCTTTAAGGTGCAAGCGCGCACTTTACAATGCCTTTATAGCGCCCTCCTGGTAGTATGGTGCACAAATATGGGCGATGGCCGCAGCCTCAAACAGAAAAAAAAATACAAATTTTCCAAAACAAATTCATCAGACTCATAACTGGATGCGAATGGTATATTCGAGGTGAAGCTCTACATCGGGACCTAAAGCTGGTAATGGTAGAAGAGCAAATCAACCAGCACACCAGCCGATACAACAACAGGCTGTGTGCGCATTCAAATGCTCTAGCTGCGTCTTTGGCGACGACCCGAACAGTGCGAAGGTTAAAAAGGAGGCAATACCTGAATGTACTTTCTTCTTAAAACTTAATCAATTTCCAATTTTCCCATTTACTACTTTTGTATATACATATGTAAATATAATATTAGGTATTAATTTTTTGGAGTAGTAACTGATAACTGTTTCTTTGCTTAGCAAATAACAAAAAAAAAACCAAAAAAAAAAAAATGCTATAATTGTCCACATAGCCGACCACATTCGAGTTGAAACGTCAGTGCCCAAGCTTTGCTTGATAAGCGCTCAACTACTCGTTTTTGTGAGGGAGTAAAGAGAACACCGCAGATTAAAGTGTGAGAGTTAAAGAGAATTAAAAAATATTTTTAACTGCTCTGCCATCTCGTTTAGAGATCTGCGGCAGTTATGAGCAGCCCTTGAGTTGGACATATTTGACTCCACCGATCTGATCGCCGCTTGGCTGCCTGAGAAAATGCAGATATTCCTATTTGCAAAGCTTGGGGGGATTAATTTTAGAAACTCCTGAATCGCCAGCACTTCCGCCTGGAAGACACTACAGTGATCAGGGAGCCTGAACGACCTAGGTTAAGGTCAGCAGAGTAGACGCCTCCCCCTACTTTGCCGTCTAGTTTGGAACCGTCCGTAAAAATTTCCAGAGCTCCCTCTGGTCGTACGGGATGTCCAATTTCCCAGTCTTGTCTTGTCAGGATAAGGGTGTGGAAGGAGGTGTCCAGGTACACCTGGGGGATTCGATAATCTGTATTATCCGGTATTAGTGGGTTATTAATCCTACTACTAATCCACTGTTTAGCTTGTCGCATTCGAAGAGCCGATATAGTAGCAATTTTCCGCCCATTTAGGTCGATGGAAAGGAATTGCAATAAAGTTTCCAGGGCATTGCCTGGAGTTGTACGTAGGGCTCCGATTATACAGAGTGCAGCCAAGCGCTGTACTCTGGATAGCTTCTTAGTGACCGTTTGCTTTGCTAGCGCGGCCCACCATACAGAGACCCCATAAAATAGTATAGGTCTTACTATAGCTGTGTAGAGCCAGTGGACAGTGTGAGGTGACATGCCCCATCTTAGTCCGATTAACTTCCTACAGGCGTATAAGGCGACATTTGCCTTCTTATAGCGCTCCTCGGTATTGAGGTTCCAGTCCAATTTCTTATCGAGAATTAGACCTAGATATCTTGCTGAGTCTTTAAATGACAGTGTTACCCCGTTTAGGGTTGGGGGACGTAGGGGCTGAACCTTGTAGCTCCTCGTAAAGAGGACCAGTTCCGTCTTTGTTGGATTCACTCCCAGTCCAGAAGCGGTCGTCCAGCTTGATAACCTAGCCAGGGCTTCCGTCATGCGGTCGCATAGAACTTGCGGGAACTTGCCTGAAAAGGCAATAGCAACATCATCCGCGTAGGCCACCACTTTTCCTTGACTGCTGTGTTCCAGAGAACGGGTGAGGGGACTTCTCCTTGAGGAGTGCCCCGATCAACGGATCTGATGACAGTCGATGCCCCCAATGCAGCATTGACCTTCCTGCGTTTCAGCATCTGGTCGATCAAGTGCAACGTCAGGGGGTCGATCCCCAGGTCCGTGATAGTTTGTATAATAAATAAAAGTTGTAATTGCAAAAAAAAAAAAAAATAGTCCATATAATTGTCCATATAGCCGACCACATTCGAGTTGAAACGTCAGTGCCCAAGCTTTGCTTGATAAGCGCTCAACTACTCGTTTTTGTGAGGGAGTTAAGAGAACAACGCAGTTTAAAGTGTTGACACAAAGAGAATTAAAAAATATTTTTCTTCAATATAACTGCAAGATTACTGTTCATTGGCTGATAACGTTAGTATAGAATTGCTGCTTGACATCGAAACGCGAATAGTTTGTACAATAAATAAAAGTTGTAATTGCAAAAAAAAAAAAAACAACAAAAAAAATGCAATCAAATTGGAATATTAAGCACTTGATTAATAATAGCCGCAACTATAGACTAAAGCCGGAAATGTCAAAGCCGGAGGCTGTAGGATATTTTGGTAGTGATGCTGAACAGGAATATCTAGATATACCTCCATTTATTGGATACTGGCATTTGCCCCGAAACTTACCGATCGATTTAAATATAGGCATGGAACAAGTACGTCGCTGGAGCATACGTCCGCACTACGATCAATTGCATGATTTGTTCAAATATATTAAAAATAAACAACAAAATCTGCTTGTGCCCAAACCTAATGGTGGCTTTAAATTGGATGCTCATGTAGTAACCTGTCGTGGGATTTTAACCGATATCATGGCTACTCCATACGATCGTCGTAGAACATATACACTTCGCATAACTAAGTTTGATGGCGTGATATATATAGCCAAAATTATGAATGAAAAAGATGTGCTCGCGTTTAAAAATAAAAGTCAAATTAGTAAAGTTTATGATTCATGGGGCTACAAATTCGAGCAATATTGCTTGTCAGGTACATACATATGTAAAAAAAATCTTATATTCTTTAACTTAAAACTATATTTTGTTTAATTTCGTAGCTGCTCCAAATGTTGCACCCAATACGAATGTGCCCGTAGTCGAAACGGAGCAGTTTAAATGCGTTTTTCGTAGTTTACTGAACGGCATGAAACTCTATTATGCAGCCGAAATGGATGGCATTATGAGCAATGAGCTAGTGTAAGATTCAGATTTCAGTTTGCATGCATTTTTGATATGGTCTATTATGGTGCACACTTTTTTACGCTTTGCAGCGATCTAGACGATGCTCAAGTATTGCGTTCATTGAAGTTTGTAGAGCTGAAGACTACATCAGTGCAGCGACCACATAGCACTGTAGGTGTTTACAAAGATGCGCTTAAAAGGCTCAGGTGGTGGTCCCAGTGTCATATGGTGGGCGTTAATATCATACAGGCAGGATTACGTGATCACCATGGACTTGTACACAAAATTGAGCAGATTTATTTGCCATATTTGTTTGACAACAATATGTGTCGTCCAGTTGTGGCACTGCATTTTTTGCAAAGCTTTCTAAAGGAGCTTACGAACACAATGAATACAATAACAATACCAAATGCTGTGGTCGAGTTAAACTATTGCCCCCAGCAACAAGCATTCGAATGCCATTTAATAAATGAAGATGGGGTCGAACCGAAAATGATACCCGATTGGTATCGTCAGCTTATTATGGATAACTAAACTTGGACATCCAGTAATACATATATAATTATATTTTTAATCTCATTTGTATCTTTGCGGAATGTAACAAGTAAATAACTGCTAAAAAAAAGTCAGCTGATTTTAATGTAATGTAAAGGGAACTAACTACCTCGACACTCCTTCCTGACAAGGAGGGACAGAATTCGCTGCTCTACAGCGACTAGAGTGCTCACGGGGCATTTGCTTATAGGCACGCACGCAGCCAGACTCCATGCTCCATACAATGACTTCTGTAGGAGCTGTCGAGACGAGGAAGAGGAGGAAACGGTCGCACACCTCCTCTGTACATGCCCAGCCAACAAATCCTCGGCGCTTACTTTTTCGCGGATCTATTAGATCTTGCTAGTAAAAGGCCCAGGGACATAGTGCGGTTCGTACGTGTCACTGGCTGGGCTCATGATGCGGTTGCAGACCAACAATGGGCCGTGCTCGGCCTAAGTGTGCCAAGGGTATACTCCCTTTGGCAACCGCTCTAACCTAACCTAACCTAACCTAACCTAATGTAAAAAACATATATATGTATATATATATTTTTCCATATTATATCGCTTGAAAACTTGCTGCGTCTACTAGAGCCATCCAACGAAACCTGTTTTGTGCCGTCTGTTTAGCTCTGTTCCATGTAGTGTTCGACTGGGCCAATTCTTGGAGAATGTATCTTCTCCAGGTTGCCTTGGGTCTTTCGAGCCGCCTGCTGCCTTGGGGATTCTAGTCCAGTGCCATTCTGATAATACTGCTGGGATTTCTTCTGAGAGCATGCCTTATCCACGTACATTTCTTCGTCCTTTTTTTGCAGGTGCATAGGGGGCTCACCTGACACACGAGACAGCTCTGCTTTGGAATTCTGTTTGACCAGAAAATCTTCAAGCATTTGTTGCAGTCTCTGTGTCATCTTTTTGGTGGTAAACCATGTCACACTACCATATAGCAGTGTGGACTTTACGTAAATCCGTAGGTTTTTGTTCGTTTGTTTATTTGTTTGTTGCTCCAGATGCGGTAGAGCCTACCAAATGCTGATCGGGCCTTGGCAAGTCGCTTTGTGTCGTCGTCATCATCCATGACAGTGCCCAGGTAGGGTAAACTGTTAACAAACTCAATTGCGTTTCCATAGATAGTACTTGTTCCCTTGGTTTTGGCTGCGTTTATTTGAAGACCCACTTTGCTTGGTAGCCTGGCGTGGTCATCAGTTTTGCCCTCGATGCAGCAGAGCCTGTCAGATGGGTTTGGGCACAGTGTATCCAAACTGTAGACCCATACGCCATTATTGGCATAAAGCTTGTTTGCATTAGAATAATTTTACTGGAGGTTGATAATTTCGATTTTCAAAAAAGGTATGTTTACGGATTGTTTTGTGGGATTGTGTTATTCCCAAGTATTTAATGTTATCAACCCTCTCTATTGAAAGAATATTAATGGTTAGGGCAGTAGAGGGCAAATAACAAGGCTTTCTTCTACTAGAAAAGCATATGGCATATGTTTTTGCTGGATTAACTTTGATTTTCCATTTATGATACTATTGTTCTACAGTCTATATGGCGTCTTCTAGACGTTTTTCAATTGAGATCTAAACTTGGGTCTGAAAAAACATGGAGAATGTGGTATTTACTCGATTTCAATATAAAAAGATCTCTCGAATAATAAAACTTAAAATAATTTTTAACTGTATCGAAAACTTCCTCAATATCGGGAGTAATCATACCGACAGAATATTTATCTCTTAGTCTATCGCTTTTGTAGTCTTGGGCAATATGTTGTGGGCCTCAATATGATTCGTAAGACGCAACTTAAGGAGTTTCTCAAACACTTTGGATAGACATGGAAGTAGGCTAATAGGTCTATAGCTTGCGGGACGATCACATGGTTTCCCGTGTCTTAGAATCGGTAATATTTTGCTGTTGGTCATAATCAAATAGGCATCAAATATTTTGTCCTTTTTAATGCCGTTGCATGTATTCCAGAAGGCGTTTGAGCGAATGTGAAGAGATTTAAGTTTATTGTTCCAGCGGTTATTATTCAAAATAAATAATTCGTTACAAATTTTGCAATTCAAGTGATCTAGTTGCGTTTTAATAACTGAAAGCCCATTTTTTTTTTCCATTGTCTTTTGGTTTTGCTGCTTATTTTGAAAAGCTCAACAATATTTTAAGGAATCTTAAGTTCCATTTTATTGACACGCTTTTGAGGGACAGTGCATTTTGGACGGCCTTGACAAGGCTTTTAAACATATTCCAAATTTTTTTTGGAGTAGTCTAAAAATTTCTTATTCACTGAGTTGTTTGTTAAAGAAAATTTGTTCAATACTGGTAGGTGGCCAGATGGTAATCCACTTTTAACTTGAGTATTTTTAATGTGGTTAGGAACATTTTTTAAAATCATATCATAGAAGGCTTTGCTTTGTTGTTAGCAGCGCTATCAGTTGGATCCTTTGGATTTATTATGGCAAAATTTCCACTTGCTGAAATATCGTTTAAATCATTTCTATGTTTAGAGTTTAAGTCGAGGCATTCTCCGTCTATTCGGTATAATTTTAGAAGATCGGATCGGTATAAACTATACAATACAATAATTAAGAATTCTCAATTGAACGGTAATTGAAAGCCAAGATGCTTATGTGAATATTATTGTGATTTAAAAATCTAAAAGCTGTAATCTTTTATTTTTAACTGCATAAGCATTCCATGCCATCATAAAAGAGACTCTAGTCACAGAGAATTGCATTACTAATTAATTATTAATTCTCTTTGATTAAACTATCAACAAAGAGAAATAAACTATTTTACATTTGTATTTATATGTTGATGCTGATATTGCAGCAATATCATTTTATTCATTTTGACTACAAATTATATTATTAAATTAACGATCTCGTTCCTTTCCATATCTGCAGTAGTTGATGCATTCCACTGAGCTACGGTAACATTTAACTTGCCTGAGGCTGAAAACAGGCAACGTCGCCTGTTTTTGCTCAAATGGCGTTGTGACTTCATACATACTCTCTCCATGCATGATTCCCCAATCTGTAAACATATTTAAGTAGAAAATTCGTCTCTTGTTGATTGTTTAGGTGTGGATGAGTTTTTAAAAATATTTCATTTTTTTTTCTACATTTTTGTAGGTTTTTATTCTAATAGGAAAACAAAATAAGCGCTTTCGAAATATCTAATATTCCACGAAGCAAATTTTACTATTTTTTACTTTACTCGGCCATGACAACCCGTTATCGGGTTACAGCCAACCTAACTAACTCTCGCCTGCTGCAGTTGGTCACACCAATTGAAGATAGGTTCTACTCCACTTGGTCTTTCCATCTGCGCTTAGGTCGTCCCCTCCGTCTTCCTTCGTCGACTTTCGCTCCGACATCTTTCTTCGCTGGAGCGTCCTTGTCCATACGAACGACAGGGCCGAGCCAACGAATACGTTGTGCCGTACGCCGCTGGCCGACATCTATGCCGTGCTTGAGCTCATACACTCATCCACAATCCGAAACTGACCGAAGATTTTGCGACAAATTTTTCTATCGAACACTTCAAGCGCAGCTGCATCCGTCCGAGACACAACCCAAGCTTCTGCGCCATGTAACAGCAAGGACAGGTTGAGCGTCTTGTAGAGCGTCGCCAAATCTATAGGCTCGGTATAAACGGCGGTACCAAGTTACATAAATTCCTTGACAACTTCAATGGTATAGCCGTTCGCTACCACCTGGGAGCCACGGCGCCGTGCATTCCTATTTGTATATACTTATATACTTTGTCTTGCCCGCAAGACCCACTTTCGCTGACTCCTTTTCGATATAAACGGCGTTTGTACGAGCTGGACACTTTCGAACATAGTAGTGGCGGTACGATGTACACCAGCATTTCGCAACATCCCTTCGTTTTTACCTTGATAGAGCTAGTAGTGATGGTGCTCAATGTCATTCTGCAAAGTCAAATTAACTTCGCAGGAGTACCAAACTCAGAAAGTGTTGCGTACAGGCACTTACTTATAGGGCTATGGAATGCAGCTTTATTATCGACAAAGAGGATTTCTGCAGGATTTGACACAGTGTGAACACCTGGTCTATGGTGGACTTGCCAGGTCTCAGGCCGCACTGATAAAGTTGCATCAGTGTGTTGTCATACGGCTTCGGTGCTTCGCAAAGAAAGCGCAATAGGATCTTTTATGAGATGGCAATTGGTTTGATTCCCCGGTTAATTGCGCATATCATCGGTACAGGACTAAGGGGGCTGAGATTCCAATCGTTAGCCATGCTTTCTGCTAGCTATATTTTGCAGAGGAGCTGATGTATGCACCTAATAATTATGTAAATTTTACGTGATTTTAAAGCAATCGGATTATGGCTAGTTTGCCATTTTAAAATAAACAGCAATTCTGTAGCAAAACGTAGCAAAATCTTGATTATTAATAAAAAAAAAGTGACATATTTTAAACGCCCCAGAGAAGCTCAATGCATATTGGAGCGATTTGAGCCAGAATCACCGATGTTGGATGTATTACCTAAGCTGTCTACTCTTTGAAGGCTGCTTATTACATATTAAGTGCTTTTGAACAAGTCAGCCTATAGCATTTGCTGCCAATATTCATAGCCTATGACTGAACTATAGGATAATGCTTGAAAGCAAATGGGAATCCAAAAAAAAGTTATTTTAAAATCGCCAGCACATCAAGGCAATCGACTCTGCTGTTTTTGAAAATATCACGCAGTTTGGATGAGTAGATTACCATAAATCTGCCATGAAAAATGGGCAGCTATATTAACACAACTATTCTAGTCTTCAGCTAACTTTAGGCCAAAGCTTCTTAATTACTACTTCTTATTTCTTAATATACTATTTGCGGACAAAATTAAACAATCGATGTATGTAAACAAAAAACGGAATGCACATATTATTGTTCATATGAAATTGGTCAACATAGAAGACCTCTTACATTGCAAGAAAGTTCATACATTTCAAATACTTTATTCAAAAGTTTACAATAGGTATTCAGCCGTTGCAATTCTATTTTGTACAATAAATGCATAGCTTGTATTTTAGTTTATCAATTATCACATGGTCTCACTGTAATTTTCGGTTTTAATGTCATTCAAGCCCAGCTCTTCGTTATCCTCATAGCTACGTTCATAGCGCTCAATTTGTAATTTATCATCTGGCTGAGCATCATCATCGCTTAGCGACTGCACGTAGGTGTTGCCAGCTGGATCTTCTAATACAAGCGTTATAATAAGTTCCAGCTTAAGCACACGCTCGAAAGCAACCATAAAACGTTCCAATTGCTGTTTGGCCGCTTCATCGGCAGAATCGCGAAAGAATGTGCCATCCAATTGATCACGCATGGCTACCAGTAAACCTTCAACGGTGGTAAAGCGTCCGCAGAGCGCATGCGGTCCCACATCAAGTTCCAGCTCGGGTATAGACAAACTGCATGTTTCAGATTTGAGCACATCACGTGTTAGATCCTCCTTGCTGGCAATGCGCACCTTAAAACGTATACCCTGCGGTTCAATACCACCGCCAGATTTGACTTCGTTGGTCTTATGACCACAATTATCGCAAACCGTGGCCATAATAACAACCTCCTTAAAGTGCGGTATGTTGGTAAGTTTCATATTCGTTTCACAAGGCGACTGACAGTTTGGACAATTGGTGCGAAATTGCAAGACCTCACCATGCAAATTCTCCAAAGGCCATGCATCCTCAGCTATGGGCTTTAGTAAATGTTGATCTTGGTGGTTTTGCTCATATAAACCTGGTATACAATATTATTATTATTATTAAAATTAAATGTTATAATAACTGCTCGCTAGTTACCCACCCAATTGTTCGTTTTGTGCCTGCGTGCGTGTAAAGTAGCTTATTTTAAGCTGTGCATCCTGTGCCGGTGCCAATGGATTCTCAATAAAACTATTGCCAGATATATCTTCAAGTAGTAACCGAAATGGCGTTTCCAGCGTCTTTAAGTTTTTCAAACGCTCAATATAGGCATCAAGCAAAGCCGCCTCATTTGGATACTCCACATGCCGTTTCTGCTGATCCTGCGACAATCCCGCAATAGTGCGCTCTATGATACCTTCAACAGTTGTGACCTCACCCTTTTGCGATTGCACTGGTATCTCTAGTTCCACTTCAGGTATGCTTAAGCTTGAGTTATCGGAACGTACCACACGACGATTCAAGTCCGACAATTGCTGCACTTGCAGCTCAATGCGAACACCAGACTTTTGTATCTCCGTGGCCGATTGCATTTCATTATTGGCATAACCACAGTGTTCACATTTAAACGACATAAGCACTACTTCACGAAAGAATGGTATCTTAGTGGGCAGCAACCGCGTGAGGCCATTGCGGAAGCACTGCATGCAGGCCGACTCAATTTCAACAATTTCCTGTGTTTGTTCCGCATTGATGTCCTTAAAAATCGCTGGCTCTTGTGGCGTTGCAGTGGCATCTTCGGCAGTTGCAGCAGCCATATTGCTGTGTACTTACTTTTTTGTTATCAAAAATTATAAAAGATAATACCGCGTTCGCGTGCTGCTGACAAGCAAACAGTGTTGGTCAATCAAAAATAGAGCTAGTACGTAGAATGTACGTTTAGAACAGCTGACATGTGCGGCAGTGTTGTAAAATGTATTTAATTTGTATAAATTGTTTTAAAATTATAAACGTCAAGAAAATAACTTTGTTGCGCAAACAGCAGCCTGAAGTTTAAAAATAAAATAATCAAATACTGTTCATTTATGTTAGAATAGTTCAATTCAGTGCTGCCTAGAGACAGCAGCTAAGCAGTGTTGCTAAACACAAAGTGAATGCAAAAAATAAAGAGGTTCTTAAGTATAGTTATAAAATGCAATATATTATGCTGTTTTCTTTACGCATTATAAAATGCGCTTTTTTTTTTTGCTTGCAAATGCAGCAATTTGCGTACGCACATGCTGTTTTTGCGCATTATACAACACCAATTGGCACACATTAAGCAACACTTGCGGCAGTGCTCAGCAATTCGCTCACTTTGGTTTTGCTGCTCGCGCGTTCGCCGTCGTCGTCGTCGCTGTCGTCGCCGTCGTTTAAACATTTTGTGTGTGTGTAGAGTCTCTGCCATTTCAAAATAGAGTGAAAAAGTGTACACTATACTCATTATAATCATTAAATTTGAATGTGTAATGGCAAAGGTAAGCCACGGTTTTGCAAAATCTCTTGAAAAGTTAAACAAACACAGCCTGCAGCCAGTGCCCTAGAGTCCTGTGCTACAAAAGTCTTATTAGTTGCCTAGGCCTAAGGTGCTGCGACGGACCACCAAGTGTGAGCGAGAACAAAGTGAAAGAGCGCAAAAGCGGCAAAAATACGTTTTTTTTTTCTTCTAAGTTTTTTTTTTTTTTTTTTTTTTTGCCAAAGATGCAGCCAGAGTAGTGGCCAGCAGTGTGTCTGTGTCTGTAGAGCAGCTGCCGCTGGCCAAAGACTGGACAGTGTCTTAGAAGACAAGTCTAGCCATATATATATATATATTTATATAAATATATATATGCTAAAGGACTCAATATAACTTGTCTAGTTTGTGCGTGTGTATTGGTGTGTGTGCGTGTGTGTGTGTGTGGGCGTACTTTAAGTGGATATTCACTTTCAAGGACAACGGAGTTAGTAGCAGCTGCAATTGACGACAACTCTCGTCTGCTGTATATCTGTTGCAAGCCATACAATCATTTCATATAATGCCACACAACCCCTATACGCCTCCCAGCCAGCTTACCTGCCTCCCAACCCTGTACGCCTAACTGCCTCCCCCCGTCGCACTTAACATTTTTACAAAGTTCTTGCAGCACAGACCCGCTCAAATAACAGCAAATCATTTCTAATATCTACTAAGCTCTAACACTCAGCCGTGTCCGTTGTCTAAGCTCAACATGAGACCCAACAACAACAACAACAATAACAACAACAACGTTGTCAACGTTTGACTGGGCAGCCAGCGCGTATTTTCATTTGGTGTAAAAAGAGCGCGTTTTAAAATTAGAATTTCATATATTAAAATAACAAAAAAAAAAAAAAAAAGCAATTCAATTTTCAAGAAACCATCTACTAATACCGGGGAGAGGGTCCGGGTGAGAGTCGTCCGGCTGTATGTGTTTTTGTGCGATTGCTGCTCGCTGCTCACTACTGCTACTGCTGCTTGCTGAGCGTACGAGTCTGCGCAGTCGGCATACAAATACGTGCACGCGCTCTCCGGGCACAAAAAAGCTGACAAAAAAAAAAAAAAAAACACATGGGCCAGCCAACCTCAGAGACGACCACGACTAGCGTGCACTCGAAAAATGTGCTTTTAAGTAGCAAGCGCTGTACGACGCACGGATGCCCTTTACGCAAATTTCGAGCAGAAATAGTTATATTGCTCCATTGGTAATCCATTTAATCGTTTAAACGCAAATCTAAAAAAAATTGTGTAAATTGGTTTACTTTTCAACGCATGACTAGTTTACCATAACCAAGCTCGCATTTTTGTGGCTTTTTGACCGATTTGCTGAATTTTATATAGATTTAATCGCTGTAATCGTTTAAATGCAAAAGTCAAAAAAAAAAATCCAAACGTTTTATTTGGTAACATTAAGTAAACACACATAAAGCGAATTGCATTTTTCAAAAATCGAATTTTTTACCAATTTGCTTTATTTGATATAGTGTATCGATATAAACGTTTAATTGCAATCGTCAAAAAGTGTCGGTATACGCTGTGCCAACATTTTGCAAAAGACTAAGTTAGAAACCAGCAGAACTTACTTTGCCTGATTGGCTGAATTCGATAAAGAGCATCGATTTTATCCTTTAAACGCAAAAGTCATCAGTTAAAAACCAATCCACCAACGTTTGACTTGATTAAAGTCAAACTAAATACTTTTTTTTTGCAAATTCAGACTAACCGATTTGTTGAAATTGGCACAATCGATTTTGATGAAACTCTTTGAAACGAATATATTCAAAAACAAATGAAATTCAATTTTTGTGAGAAAAAAATAATTTTTCGTCCGATTTACCCTATAAGCGTGATATGATACAGTGTTCAGATTTTGATTAAATTCGCTGGGTAGTTATTTATTTATAATCATTAAATACCATTAAAAACATTACGTTGATAAAATACTTAAATACCAAAATTATTAATTCGGTGCATAACTCGAATTTTTTAACCAAATTGCCCTAAGGGAGCTTTATGATATAATATATGATTAAGCGATTGTTATCGAATATAACAAATTGCTTGCTATAATATCTTTATAAACAATCCCAAGTTTTCGTTAAAAACTTTTTTAATATTTGAATTATTGTGAAGCAGTCTTATGGCAACTATATCATATATTTCCGATACCAAAACAAACTTGCAACCCCCAAGATAACACGAGTTTTTTGCTGAAGAGTACGTTGGGTTAGTCCGTTCCAGCTCTGAGATCTAAACAGACAGAGACTGACATGGTTAAATATACTTCTATAGTCACAAATTTTATACTTTAGTTAATTTTGAAGGGTCCGCCGCATTTGCTTTTACGTAATCTTTGGCCACAAATTTAAAATACTTTTTTGTATTATACAAAGGAAAACAGCTTATTTAGTTTTGCACTCGTTAGGTTTTCGAAAATCCGAAAAGTAATACCTCTAAGGGATAAAATGCAGATTCTTTTATTATTTTAATTCAACCAGAGAATATCATTGAAAGTTATGCTCAACTATCGGCTAATTTGTAAATACATTTCTAAAAATCAGTCCCATTTGAACTGGATAGAATCACTGAGCCATTTGCTGGTTTCTTCAAAAGATTCGCACTACTGATGGCGCCAAATAAAGCGTGGAATTAGTAGTTGAAAGCAGCAGGCACAAGTGAACACGGCGCTTGGGAGATCTTCCTTTTCATTGTTTCTAGTTATTTTTGTGATTTTTACGTCCGTTTGCTGTCGAGCGTTAGGAAATCTACGTACATTTCTGTACGTAGTCGTACTGCCCAACATTCCCTATTTAAGTTTGCGTAAACTTTTCGCTTGGAATATCATTTTGCCAAAGGGTTCCGTTCCACGCCTTGATAGTATTTTTTCTTGTGGTTATTATCTCATTATATCTCTAGTCACAATTCGCAGCAAAAATTCTTTCTTAATATGCCTTTCAAGAAACAGTTACGTAGAGAAAAATTAACTTTCCACAACTCAAAAAAAAATTTCCGCAAAATTTTGTGCTTGGCCAGAATCATTTCGGAAGCAACAAAACCACTCTGCGTTACTTACAGATCCGGAGCAGATTGACAAGCTTCCTGATTTGTATGTTATAATTTGATAGTGATTTGTGTTTCTTATAAACTTCTGGTATATTTCATAGATCATCACAATGATTTCATAATCTTTTAGCAAGTCATAGAGTCTCTAGAAGACTTGGAGACAACAGTTGAATTGACAGTCTCAAATGGAACTTTGAATATTTCGCCTTTTACAAGCAAAACACTAAAACATATGTAGGTTTAAGAATCGTATTTATTTGCGTTTAATTGAAAGGAATATCAATTTGAATAGTTAGTAATATTTAAAACTCAACTAAAAGGCGCTTTGGTAACTTGTGTTACATGTATATATATGATCATCCTCCTTCCGTGGCAGACTGTCTGCTGTTTTCAAAAACATGAGCAGAGTCGATTGCCTTGCAATTTTAAAATAGCTTTTTTGGGATTCCCATTTGTTTTCAAGCGTTATCCTATAGTTCAGTCATAGGCTATGAATATTGGCAGCAAATGCTATAGGCTGACTTGTTCAAAAGCACTTAATATGTAATAAGCAGCCTTCAAAGATTAGACAGCTTAGGTAATACATCCCACATCGGTTATCCTGGCTCAAATCGCTCCAATATGCATTGAACTTGTCTGGGGCGTTTAAAATATGTCACTTTTTTTTTTAAACTAATCACGATGGCTACGTTTCGGTAAAAAAGTGAAAATGCCAAACTAGATATAACTTAATACTTGGCATCCCAAAAGAGTAAAACGACTCTTAGTTTGAAGAAACTCAAAATATTACTGGTCCTAATGCTAATTGAAATATTAGTTGTTTTGAAATCGTAGTCTGATTATATCTAGCAGCTAGACGAATAAACTAACTATTGCAAATCATTCAGAACTTAAAACCTTCAAAACTGCATACGAGTTAAAAAATGTACAGAAAGGTAATGTGAACCTCGTTGGTTTGCGCTTCTGCTGCCTAGCACTAGTATTGCTAGCAAATCGACCAAATTAAAGCTCTATTATAAGTCTGTTGGTTTCTGTCGCCATTGGTGCAATGACAGACAGCATTCTTTACCTTCTTTCTAAACTGCGATCCTATAGAGAATGTAAGCGATCACATGGAATTAACTAAAAATCAAAATTATAATTACAATTTACAGACAGCGTGGTCAACGGAATTAAGTAGAGTAGTTCATCTAGAAGATATGGTCGCGTTACTGTCAGCTATAAAAATCGTCTGAACTGATTTTGTTATTGGATATTTTGAAATTATTATTTGGAAATAAAAATTAAAATTTTTTTTTTCAAATTTCGATTAGACGTTTTGAAATCGTGCTTTTTTGAGTTAAATCTCTCATTGACTGCGTAAACAAATAATTATGCAAGAACAATGTGAAATCGGGAGTTCAAGAGTAATGAAATCGAAAGTCTTTGCCTAAGAACTTAAACGAAAACATAAATAAATAAGAATTGAAATTCAAAAAGCAATAGAAGTAAATAAAACAATTAAGTATGAATTCACTTTCATTTTTTTAAATCGAAAATTATGCAGATCAATATGGAAACTTGTGAATGTTTTCTCAAGTTTTTGCTACTAAGACAAAATCCTAGTTCTTCCTAGTTTTAATGTGACGACGCTCAGGGAGTAATTGCTTTTTGCAAAACGTCATAGATAGGCCAATTCTTACATCGGAATTGGATGCTACTTAATTAAAATTTTGTATTAATACATTTAAATAAAAAATTGAGTTTTCTTTTTAATAAAAAATAATTCAGGGAACTGTCGCCAGCGATTTTTCACAAATAATTGTGCAGTTCCGTGACTTCCATAATTAATATTGTTTTTAAGTGATTGTCTTGTAGTTTGTTTCAAGTCACTTTATTTTTTATTTTATATTTTTTGTATATTTATATTTATTTGGTTTTTTTTATTTGATTGTTTTTTTTTTTGATTTTTTTTTTTAATGATTTATTTAATTTTTTTTTGCTTTTTTAATGTTTTTTATTATTATTTTATTTTCTTTTTTTGTAAATGATTTTATTGTCGTTTTTAAATTGAAATTAAATGTGATTTTAATTTGTTTTTTTTGTTTTTTATTATGATTATATATTTAATTTATTTTTGATTTATTTGATTGTATTCTATTTTAAAATTCCTTTTTTGTTTTGTTTATTTTATTTTATTTAATTTTATATTTTGTAAATATTGTTTTCTTTTTGTGTGTATGTTATGTTAGATTATTTTTTTTGTAGTTTAATTTTATATTCTATTTTATTTAATTTTGTTAGTCTTTATTTTATTTTTTTTATTTTGTTAAGTTTATTTTTTTATTATGTTGTTTTAATTTAATTTTTTTAAATTAATTCTTATTTTATTTATAAGTTTAGCTTTAATTTTATATTATGGTATTTTATTTTTTTTAATTAAATTTTAATTTTATTTATTAGGTTAAGTTATCAGTTTACATTTTATACTATGATTGTATTTGATTTTGTTATTTAATTTTTATTTTATTGTATTTGGTTTAATTTAGACTTATTTTATTTTTAAAATCATTTTCTATATTATTTTTTTTATTTCATTTTCTGTATTTTTTAATATACTTCCTGTATTCAATTTTTTTTGAAATTATTTTCTATTTTATTTTCTGTATTTAAATTTTAGACTTATAGACTAATAGACTTATTTTATTTTAAAAATCATTTTCTATATTATTTTTTATTTCATTTGCTGTATTTTTTAATATACTTCCTGTATTCAATTTTTTTTGAAATTATTTTCTATTTTATTTGCTGTATTTAAATTTTTTTTTAAATTATTTTTTTATTTTTTTTTCTGTTTTTTTTTTTTTAAATTTGTTTTTAACTCTTTTTTACTGCATTTTCTGTATTTTTAAATTTAATTTTCAAAATTATTTTAATTTTATTTTCAGTATTTTTAATATTTGAAATTTTTTTTAATTATTTTTATTTTATTTTCTGTATTTTTTAATACCATTATTTTTCTATTTTATATTTATTTTATTTTTGAACATTTTTTTTTTTTCATTTTATGTATTTGAAATTTTTTTTTTCATTTTCTGCATTTTTAAAATATTCTTTAAATTATTTTTATTTTAATTGCTGTATTTTTTAATAATATCATTTATATTAATTTAATTTTGGAAACTATTTTTTATTTTCTGTATTTTTTAATTATTTTGTTTTCATTTTCTGCATTTTTAAAGTTTTCTAAAAATGATTTTTATTTTATTTTCTGTATTTTTAATATATATTTTTTAATTTTTTTTTATTTTGCGTATTTAAAATTTTTAATAATACAATTTATATTTATTTAATTTGATTTTTTTTTGCAATTAATTTTTTAATTTTTAATTTAAATTTTTGTTTCATTTTCCGTATTTTCAAATTTATTTAAGAAATTTTTTTTTATTTTATTTTCTGTATTTTTAAAAATTATTTTGTATTTTCTATATTTATAAAATTATTTTTATTTTCTGTATTTTTTAATTTATTTTATGTATTTTATAATTTAATTTTTAAATTATTTTTTATTTAATTTTTTATATTTTTTAATAATTTAACTTAGATTTTTCTTATTTTTGAAATTATTTTTAAATTATTTTTTTATTTCCTCTGGTTTAATTTTACATTATAAAAATTTAATTTGTGATTTTAAATGGAACATTATTATTTTGCTGGGTATTAATTGAAAAAATTATATTACATTATATACATAATTGTATATATAATAATTTAATATTTGAATACAATTGTTATTTAATTCATTTCATTTTTTTAATGCAACAATATTTTTCTCTGGGATTTAAAAATGCAGTATATATTTTTATATTTTTTAAATCTATGAAATTACGTAAAGGATACTGCTTCTACGCTCTGAAGTTCCATTTGTGGCAAACATTTGCATTAACTGCGTTCGTTTCTATCGCATTTTTTCTGAGTTCAGACTCTTTGTTTAACAATAACTAAGTTTTATATTGAAAATATTGCTTTCTTCGTTTGACAAATGTTTGACTATCATTCGAAAATATCATTTCTCCATTAACTTTTGGCGCTATTGAATTTTTTCTGCCAGTTTCCATAATTTCCATTAAAGTTCAATTTGTATCAGACTTTTTTTCAATTAATGTATGAAACGCTCATGATGAGCTCTGGTACAAATAAATACATTCTCGAATGTCCATACAAATTCATTAAAAATATTCACACTTTATTTTTATTTAAAGAACTTGGGCTTTACTTTATATTGTTAGCAAATTTTGCAAATACTAGCTAAATTGGGTATAATTTATTTATATTTGAAAAGTTATAGGATATGCAGAAACTCAAAAATACGTAGCCTCTTATTCTTCTTTATCATTTTCTTACGTCTCTTTATTTGAATTTTTATTATTTTAATTTATTTTAAACGTAATAATATTTTAATTAAGTTGTTTATACATTTTTTTGATTTTAATTTAACCATTATCCATTCAGCTCATTTCAAAATTAATGGCCACCGGTAGTGGCCGCCTGTACAAACGAAGATCGGAGATTCCATTTTCCGCCGCACTGGTGCACTGGTATAGCTAGCAAATTGACGCTATTTGCCTAAAAACAAAAAAAGTCTCAATTAATTAAAGACACCGCCGTTCGGATTCGGCTATAAACTGCCACTGTTCTCTTTGAACAGCTATTAATAGAGATATCCCCATGCTACGCTTTTGCGGCATTGGCAGCCTAACTAAGGGGAAGATGATCAAAATTTGAATAATAAATTATTATAACTGAGAAATTGCAATAAAAAACAAAATTGATTAAACGCATTTTGGTGTTTTCTGTACAAAAAACAATGTGAACTGTGAAATTCATTTGAATGTTCGTTGAAAATGGAAGTCACGAATAATCGTTCGTGTGCTGGAAAACGGAAATAGCCAAATGGCAGAAATTTATGCGGTCATCTATTCGAATTTGCCTTTTCACTGTAAAATGTGAAATTGTGTTGCCACAACACAAAAACCACATAAACTTTGTTTCGATTTCAAATCGCTGGTGGGAACACAAAACGTTTTGTTTTAAAACAAACCCACCAAAAAAAAAAACTATAGTTATCCGCTGCCTTAATCTTTCAAAGCCGTAAAAATTCAAATAGTGCAATTACTGAAATATGAAAAACGTCTGAATTTCGTATTTAAATTGCATAAACTTGTTCTTAACTGAAAACCTATAAGCTTATTTCGTAGCAGTGCAAAACAAAAGCTAACAGAGGCAAACTGTCAAGTTGCTAAGCGCCGAGGCATTAGCTGCTGGGCTGCATTGTTTGTGCGCCGAAATGGTAACATATTTATCTTTATTAACCTTAATTTTGCAAGTAAGTAAATTTCTTATTGTTTATTGCTCATATTGGCAGTACTGCCAAGTCGTTGATAAGTGCACAATGATTGGCAGCACTGTTTTGGTTTTGCTAACAGTGCCAGCCATAGCGTTGCTGTTGGCTTTTAGTTGACGCTTATAAGCAGCATGTACCTTGTGAATAAAAGTGCTGCCCAGCACTCCCAGACGCATGTGACCTGTTTTCGCGTTACCCAATGAGATTTTCACTTTTAACAAAGATAGCACCGATGTGTTTTATTTTAAGGCAGCAAGAATTTTGCTTAGCTAAAATTTCTCATTGTTTATTGCTGATATTGGCAGTACTGCCAAGTTGTTGATAAGTGCACAACGATTGGCAGCACTGTTTTGGTTTTGCTAACAATGCCAGCCAAGGCATTGGTTTGTTTTAACAAAGATAGCTGCCATATGCTGGAAAACTTATTGTATTTCTTTTGTTTTTTTTTTTAACTTATTCTTCTGAAATACGGTTTGTAAAAGTTTTTTTTTTTGCCAAATACTGCTAAATATCTTGTACAGGTCAAATGATAAGAAAAATCTATTTTTTCCACATGATTTGTTGTTTTCCGTCACATATCGTGGGCGAATTAGCTAAAATGTGAATTTGAGTGTTACGGCAAGTCGAATGTAAAATTCGAGTTATGCACTAAACTCATTGTATTTCAATTGTTTTTCAACTTATTCTTAACTAAGCCAAAAATATCTAATAATAATTAATAATTATTATTTAATAATTAATAATAATTTTATATTGGGTTGCCCAAAAAGTAATTGCGGATTTTTTAAAAGAAAGTAAATGCATTTTTAATAAAACTTAGAATGGACTTTGATCAAATATATAATTGCCATTTTGTTCGATAACCTTTTGCCATCTTCCTGGCAAATTTAGTATTCCACGCTCATAGAACTTCTGGCCTTTATCTGCAAAAAACTGAACCAAGTGCGATTTTATAGCCTCATCATTGCCGAAAGTTTTACCATTTATGGAGTTCTGCAAAGATCGAAATAAATGGTAGTCTGATGGTGCAAGGTCCGAATTAATCATTTGGTTCCTTGGAAGCAGCTCAAAATATACCCCACGCTTCTTATCCCACCAAACAGACAGCATAACCTTCTTTTGGTGGATATCAGCCTTTGAAGTGGTTTGAGCTGGTTCACCATGCTTGGACCATGATCGTTTTCGACTAACCTTGTTGTAAACAATCCATTTTTCATCTCCAGTTATGATTCGTTTTAAAAACGGATCGAATTCATTGCGTTTAAGGTGCATATCACAAGCGTTGATTCGGTTTGTTAAATGAATTCCTTTCAATGCATGTGGTACCCAAATATCAAGCTTCTTCACCAGTCCAAGACTTTTTATGTGAAAATGAACGGTTGATTTTGGTATATTTAACTTCTCTCCTATCTCAGGCTCAGTTATATGACGATCCAATTCGATTAATGCTTTGATTTGGTCATCATCAACTTCATTTGGTCGACCTGAACGTGGCTTATCTTTAAGTGAAAAATCTCCAGAACGGAATTTGCGAAACCAATTTTGGCACTGTGTTCCTTTTAAGGCTTTATCACCATACACATCTCGTAACTTTTAAGCAACCTGCTCCGCGTTTTTTCCTTTACGGAAATAATAAAGTAAAATAGGACGAAAATGCTCCTTTGTGGACTCCATATTAAAATTGACGCCAAACAAACAAATGTAAACAAAATTTCGTGAACATTTTTTTTTAAAGTAAGGTAAAAGTAACAGCTGATAACTGACAGAAGAAAGAATGCAATTACAGAGTCACAAGCCGTTGAATAAATTTGTCAACGCCGACTATATGAAAAACCCGCAATTACTTTTTGCGCAACCCAATATTTCCCGCACACGTTTGATTGTAGAACGTTTAAAAAAATATAGATTTTTTGACAAAAATTGTTTTTATTTAGGCTAAATTCGCTACTCTGTAGTTTTTTTTGGGAGGGGGGTTCCTGTTAATGTAAGTAACAAAAAAAAGTTGCTTCTTGCTGGCTTAGTTGTGCTACAGCAGCAGCAAAGTTTTACAGGGTATACGTGACCAATTTGAATTTAAATTAAGTTCTCTTGGCGAAACAACGCTGCGGCACTTTCAGACAAAACGCTACAACTTAAAACTTTGTTAGAACTTTTTACTATTGCAAATTAACACCACGCCCGCTTATATACGGTTATAAAGATTGCACAAAGCGTGAATACCCTTGACCCACGCAAAAGTGTAGTGTATGCAAACATACATATGTACATATATAGTGAGCATCACAATTAAGAGCGTTTTGGCGTTTGAGAACTTTAGCAAAAAGTATTTAACGAAACCAAAGACGCGGTGCGGTTGCAGGGGTTGAGCTAAAAGTGTGTAAAAAAAATATACAATACATATATTTGTATATAGAAAACAGCTGCGCTGCGCTGCGCAGAACTGACAATATTAGTAAATAGAAGAAGGTTAGTGTGTGCGTTGCGGCGTGTGTACTAAAATTATTATTTTTTTTTTTCAAATATTTTTTGGCGAGTGGCAACTTTGGGGCGCGCAGGGGAGTGCAGTGGGGCGTAAACAAATCGTTTAAAAATTTGCCTACCACGTGGAATGGTATACTATTTGTAGAATTTAAAACAATGCGCACAATTGCCATAAAAATGCCTGCTTTGAGTAGTGAGTGAGGGGAAGCTTAAATAGCGCATTGATTTAAATCTGCGTTGCTTCCGTTGGCGTTGGGCTTCTTCTAGTATATAATGTGAGTGTGTCTGACTGTCTGTGTGTTTGTCACAGCTGTTGTTGTTGTTGTTGTTGTATATATGTATATCTGTGTATATACGATGCGTTCAAGGATTTTCGCAAATTGTCCTTGCCTGCGCTGACTACAAGGCCTAGAAGCACATGCACCACGTGCGACAATTTAGCATAAAATTTTTTGTAGCTGAGCAAACGGCAAACGCTGCAATTTTCCTAGCAACAAAAATTGGTGAATACCCCTAACACAAACTTGCGCAGTAGCGTGAGACGCTCTCTCTCTCTCGCTCTCTCTCGCTCTAAATGCGAGCGCGCATGTGCCAACGCTCTCTGAGTTTTGTGTATTTTGCGTGGAATGCAGCAGCCATAATGACGCTATTGTCCTTTTACTAGAGATGCGCAATAGTCGTGACTGTCGTGACTGCTGTAGATGGCAAAGATTGCACCACGAAGTGCAGAACTCTAGTGCACGCTTCATTTAGCTAAGAGAATATCGTTGAGTTCAATGGGATATATAATGACAAAACGACGACCCAAGCGCAGATGGAAAGATCAAGTGCAGCAGCAGCTGTCTATCGTAATGTTGGAACAGCTGACGAGTGCTAGTATGGCTGGCCCACTAAAGTAATGCCTATCTTTATATAGTATAGCTCACTAGGCTGTTTTATATAATACTCTATCAATCTTCTACTTTGTTGCATTAGCGTGGAAAGAGGCTGCCAATATATGTCTCATACTTCTATCGTCCACTTTCCGTGTTCTTTGAGAATATTTTCAGTTAAGTTAGATAATGACTACTACAGTGACCTATTAGCATTCCTAAGGTGTACTTTATCAGTTTCATACACCGCTTCAAGTTACAAGCTCTTATAAACATTTTGGGGTTGCCTATACCAGTACTTTTTTCTCTGTTGTTCTTCTTCTCTCTTTTATATGAGTAAACATTTTTTTCCAAACTGCAAAAGAGTTTTGATCGCAGCTCCTTTTTGTTATAAGATTTTCTGCATTCTCATAACCCAATTGTGTTGTCTTGACTGTAACTTCGTGTACTTGATAGAATTCAAATTCACTTGCGTTTTCAAGGCGTAATTTATTTCGCGATTTTTTTGCATGAAAATTCATATTTTCTACTCTTAAACTAAAAGCGAAGTTCGTAGCTGCGATTTCTCGCAGCACCACTGTTGCATTTGCTTGGTCTAAGTATATCTCTAGTAATCAAAGTCAGCATCATAAAGACCTTTACTTATCGTACAGCTATTACTAGAGATCAACATAGTTAAGCGGTATTTATTCGATTTTCCAGAGTAGCACTGGGCCATTTGCCTAGCACTGGCCTACAACTACAAAATAAACGCTATCCGCCTTGCGGATTAGGCCGTTCATATTCGTCTATAAAATGTAGATTCCTGTTCTCTTCGAACAGCTATTAATTGAGATTTATCCATGCTCCCGCCTTTGCAGCGGCGATGTCAAGCTTGTTGCTTTCTACATAACGAAAATGTTAAAAAATTACAATCATTTTCAGTGCTGAAAATGCCGACATGATCGTATTATGCAACACTTGTACAACATGCTGACAGTTGAAAATTAGAATACCGTCTGTGTTGAGAAAAAAAAACAAAATTGACCACAATGCGAAAAATACATGATATATTGACGAGCACTTGAGTTCATATAAAGAAATTAAAAAATGAATGGATACTTGCTTGATCCAACATCCTAAACAATGAGCTGATTTTTCTGCAGTAAGTGACAGCGGGCAGTGTTTTGAATAGATTGAATGTATTCATGTTTGTACAAGACATATGTCTCAATAAATGAATTGAATGCAATCGAATACAAGTATGCCAGTAACTGGAGAGTTGGAGAGAGAAATACCTTTTCTAGCATTTAAATAAAGTTTTATTGCCAAATTGTATAAGATTTTAAAAACTTTTGCTTACAATGGCTATAACAGTTAAGCGATTACATTGAGAAGAAATAGATGCATGTAGCTCTCTGCAGCATGCACGAATAACACAATTTAAATTAATACATTTTATTTCCTGTCATCGCTACAAAGGCGGAATATATTAAGATAATTGTTTGAAAAAAATAAGAAGCTACAGTGTCTTTATTTCATAGAGATTTACTTCGCAAACTTGTGTATTTTTGCTAGCTGTGTCAGTGCTTACCAAATGCAACAGTGCGAGAAATATCAATAACAACAACAAACAGGCCACATTGAGATTAGGGGTAATGAAAACGCAGACAATCTTGCTAGTACACTTTAGAAATTGTTTAAGAAATGCTTCTTTTTGGTCACTGTAGTAGTTATTACCTAATAAAACTAGGAAAATTTGTAGATTCTGCAAATCTGGATGATGAAACTGTTGAGCATATATATACAGTGTGCTAGACTTTATAAAGGTATGCACACTTTTACTTTACTTTAGCTGGTCCTTACATTAAGGCGTTATCGGTTTACAATCGAACTCATTAGCTCTCGTCAGGCGTCTTTGCTTTGCGCGCGCGCGCTCCTTCAATTGGGCGCTGCTAGTGAAGATAGCTTCTCCCCCACTTGGTCTTTTCATCTGAACTTTGGTTATACCTTCGTCTTGATTTGTCGGCTTTCGAACATAAGAAACTATTTAACTTTATAGATAGCATTGAACTCAGAAATATTTACCAAAATAGAAGATGATCGCGGTGCAAAGCGACTTTTAACTTGCCTATGTGTCATTCGCCCGGTTGATATCTACATTCTTTCAAAAAAGCATCGTGAAAGGGTCATTCAAAAAGACCGCACTGGACGTATTTTGATAGTTTTTTTCCCCCTTAGTTAATACAACTGCCCTTAATTATGTTGCCAAATTGTAGCGCAATCTGTCGTCCTGGTGTCGCATTTTTTGCATCGGAATTTGCAACCCATTTGTACGATTGTTGGTGAGGGTGTCATACTGGTATACTCACGTTGCATCACCAGTTATGATACCTGTGGGTGAATCAATATTAGCGCGTTCCAGCATGTTCAGAGATTTCTGCTCAGTACTGTTGCTGAAGAAAGCGCTCTTTTGGAAAAAAAAAGCTTACTCAAAATGGTACAAACCGATTCGTGAGTCCAGATCACGTGCTGTCTCTCTCAAGCTGCCCATTTTCGGCGCTGTTTGAAGTGTTTTTCCATGCAAGTCTTAACAAAATTTCAAAATTGAACAATTTATAGCAGTCGTAAATATGAGTTTTCGATAAAACCAAAAGTGCTGCATGAAATTACGTTTGCAGCACAAAATTTAATGCAAACTCTTTGATCGACAAATTCAGATATTGTAAAAATCGGCAAACGACACTGACAGATTACTTAAAAATATGGCAACATAATTAAAAACTATCGAAAAACGTGCAGCGCGGTCTTTTTAAATGCCCGATAGTTTTTTGCAAGTTATTCACAGAGAGTGCAAATGAGAGCATTTGTGTAATGCATTTCGGTGTGCTTAGCTTAGAACTAAGTTAGAATTAGAACGACACGTGCACTTACTTCTTAAGTTGCGCTTAAAACGAGCGGACCACAAGTTGCGCTACGCATAAATAAAATATTGAATAAGCCTTGAAACATAAAATTAACTTGTAAATTAAGAGCTGTGCGAAGCGCAGCAGAAACTGCAAATTTATAGCCGCAAGCGTACGGCTGTGTCTTTGAGTAATGCAGCAATTTACTTTAGCAAATAACGTGTATTTGCTAGCTATGTCAGTGCTAGGCAAATGCATTAGTGCTGCTCTGGTGTAGCAAACCAACGCATTGCGTGTTTGGAGCTGAGCGCTATCACGACGCTACTATCCTTCAACTGCAACAATAATAATAATAATAAAAATAACGTCGAACAAATATTGCTCATCACTAGTGCTTACGCTCGCGCCCTCTCTAGCGCACAGTTACGCACTCTCGCTCGCTTGCGCTCTCGCGCTCTTGTACTTGACGTTAATGCAGATGTGTGTACATAATAGTTAACGTACGTAACGTACGTAACGTAAGCGTAACTTGAAGCAATACGTTATTGTTGTTACTGCTGCCAACGCCGCCACCGTCGCGAGCCTGTTCAGTTGGGGCTGGTCCAGTTTGCTTCTTGCCACGGCACCGAGCGCTAGTTGTGTGTGCGTGTGTGTGCGGCTTTGGCCATTCAAATGTTTAAGAAGTAAAGTTGTCCAGAGCCATTACTGCCGTCAGTTGGCCTAAAAGTATGCAGCTCATTGCGCTTGTGCATCAATCAATATGCACATTAAAGGTGTTAAAATTTTTTGTTTAATTTGAAGCAAACAAACAGAACCAAAAACCAAAATTGAACAAAATAACTATTGCATAAGCTCAGGCACAACTTGGCAAGCATAAAACTAAAATCGAGTCTAGTATTCGTTGACTTTTTGACAACAATTTGTATTGTCGGTAGCATGTATGTGAATTTAAGCTAGTTTAACTTTTGTTTTAGCAGACGGCAGTTGTGTTTTAGGAAAAAAAAAAAAAAAAAATTAATAATTTTTTCGTATTTTTTGGTTTTTTTTTAATTATTTTTTTTTTTTTGTTTGGCGTGTTTTTATTTTAATGTTTTCGATTTCGTTTGCAATCGTTACAGAACGGCGTACGTATCGTCGTTAAGTCGCGTTCAGTACCTACACAAAAACCAAATCAAACCGAACCAAAGCATTAGCAAATTGTAGCTGGAAGAGCGCTGGCAGTGCAGTGGCAGCAACAATTAACGCCAGGAAGCAAAAAAAAAACAATATTGCTGGAGAAGTAACAAAAGCAACGCGTTCCATTTGGCCAACGTGCGCGCGAGTTTCTAGTCCAGCTGCAGGCTGCAATCCAACCAACAGGTGGCGCCAGCTAAAATTTGGCAAGCAAAAAAGCAAATCAACAGCGCTGCTGTTCGATATGTACATATAAAATGCGCCAGCAGACAGACACTACAACGCAGTTATAAAAATTCTGCAGCGGATTTCGATTTCAACTGTGCTGCCTGCTGTCTGTGAGCGCTAGCTTCTAAAGCCAACGTAGTGCGCTCTATATGTTCGTTGTGCGTGTTCCTGTTTTTTCAACGTTTTCTGCGCTAAATTGAAAAAAAAAAAACAAACAAAAACCAAAAATATAATCAGCTAGAAATTCAACGCCTGCTGCGTTGTGAACGCGCCTAAAACCTGAAGGCAATAATTCAAAAAAAAAAAAAAAAAAACAAAAGTTACAAAACGGATTTTAAGTCAAGCATAACAAAAAGTATTTTTATTATATACGTTAGCATTATACAAAGCCAAACAACTATATACAAAAAAAAAGAAAAATATATATATAGTTATATTGAGGAACTGGACGATGTTGCCACTGCTATACAGTGTCTAATTGCAAGTGACCAAGATTTGTGCAATATATATATATATATATCCACTGTTGTCGCAGCCAGTTTGCTGAAGGACAACGTTTGACGAACGAATTATTCCCACCAGAGAGACAATTATATTCTACATAAGATATTAGCACATACCAAAAAAACGGTTGTTGAGCTGAACGCAACAACCAAGATGAGCACGCTGGATGAAGGCGAGAGCAGCAAGGCTGCCAATATAAAGTCCGCTCAATTGACCGACATCTCATGCTGTGCCATGTCAGCGGATTGTAATGATAGCATTAAGGCGACCATTATGGAAGACGGGGATATGTGCAATACCAGCAGCAGCAGTAGCAGCAGCAGCTGCAGCACATCCTCTGTAACGGATACAGATACTGGCAAGGGCAGCAGCACTGCCGGCAGCCTTGATGTAACCAGTGTGTCCTCGTCAAGCATTGGTTCATCCAATTCGACCACATCTGCGGTATCGAAGGCAGCCTCCTCTTCGATTAGCTCAAACTCATCGGGTCTGGGCTTGGTTGTTGATGTCGATAGCAATTGCAGCAGCCAGGAGCTAAACAATAGCTATGATGTTAAGGGTGCCACGGAGCTGGATGCGCTAGAGGATACCTGTGCTGTGGTAAAAGATGCCGACAAGCTGTGCAAGTTGTGCAGGTGAGTGCATATTGTTTATATTTCATAAATTTATTTCCTATAACTTAACGCGTGCCTACTCGCTCTTTCTCATGCAGCTCACGCCTGGTTATGCCACGCATTTTATCCTGCCTACATGTTTTCTGCGAGGATTGTCTTATCAATTTGCTGGCCAAAGATTCCGTACATGGCCTACGCGGCGCTGCATCGCCAGCAGCTTCGTTATCATCGGCCGCCTCATCGTCGTCGGCCTCGTTCGATGGCAGCGAACATCATCATCAGCGTTTGCAGTCATTTTTGGAGTGTCCGGTCTGCAAGCAGACAACACAATTGGGCTCCAAGGGCATTAAAGGCCTGACCATGGATTATATTTTAACCAACATACTGGATGTATCAAATCTAGAGTCGGAACACATACCTTGCACCTCGTGCAAGAGTAAGGAAGACGCCATTTCACGCTGCAATGATTGCGCCAACTTTTTGTGCAATGGCTGTGATAATGCACACAAATATATGCGCTGTTTTGAGAACCATCAGGTGGTGCGCATTGAGGACTTGCAAAAGAACGTACAGGATAAATTGATTATACACAAGCCCGTCTGTTGCCGTACACATATAAGCGAGAATCTCAAGTACTATTGCGTCACCTGTCAGGTGCCCACTTGCAATGATTGTCTGCTAAGCGAGCACAAAGGTAACGATCATCATTATGAGACGGCCAGCATAGCTGAGCAGTCGGTGCGTTCAGAACTCGAGCAGATTGTTAACGAGGTACAAAAGAAGTCCAAATACTGCAACGATGCTGGCTCCAATTTAACTAGCGCACTAACCGAATTGCAGTCACAACACGATCAGGCGCGTCAGAAGATCGAGGATACTTACAAGTCATTTAAGCGCATTTTGGAGAATACACGCGATCGCAAGCTAAATGAATTGGAACGTCTGCATTCGGAGCGCGAGCTTAAGATTATGGATCTAATGCAGGCGCTTGAAATCAATATGGGACGTTTGGATGAATCGGCCAAGTTTGCCAAGCGTGCCATTGATAAGGCAAACGCTGTGGAGTTTTTGCTAATGAAACCAGTCATAAGTGCACAGTGTATTCATCTATTCGAACAGATGCCCAAGTGCGATGTCAACTATCAGCTGGAATTTGAAAGTAAGCCGGAAAGATTTGAGCAATTTGCACGTGAAACTTTTGGTAAATTTCGTACCGAATCAACGGTTGCAACGCCCAAAGAGCAGACACCGCCGCCAAATTGTATGCCCGGTTTGGCGCACGGTAACTATCAGATAAATCGTATGGGCGGCGCTGGTGGTGGTGGCGGCGGCAGCGGTAGCTTAGCCGGCACTAGCTCTGTACAGAGTCGTCTTAGCTCGGCAGCAGCTTTTAGCCCCATATCATTGCCCTCGTCTTTGCAAAGCTCATTCGATGGTGATACATCGGTCATTACCAATTACTCAATGATGAGCACATTGCCACCAGATTCGCCACAACAAACACAGCCACCCGTGCAGCAGCTACAGCAGCAGGTGCCACAGTCCGCAACACAGCAGACCCAACAGAGCCAAGCACAGGCACAGGCGCAGGCACAGCAGCAAGCTGTTTTGCAGCAGCAAAAACAGCAGCAGCAACAGCAGCAACAACAACAACAACAACAGAGCATGCCACAGACCCATAATGTATCGCAACAGCTCGTGGTGCAGCAGCAACCGCAGCAGATTGCACAGATCGTCACACCTCAAGGCATCGTGCAAGTACAACAGCCAACTGCTCATCTCAATCTTAATGCCGCTCAAGCTGGCGCAATGCATCCAGCTGCAGCTGCTGGCGCCAATGCTGCCGCAATGGGTCTCAATCAGCTCAATAGCCTAAACACAATGGGCAACAATATGAATCAAAATTCCATGGCACTGAACAATGCCGGCAATGCTGTTAACGTTGGTGGTCCAGCATTTAGCATGCTAGAGTACAATCTATCACGACTGGCCAGTCTCAATGATATGGGCGATACACTCAACGATGGCCTCGCTGTGGGCAGTCCCAATCCGGTGGCTGTTGTCAATGCAGGAGCCCACCATCAGAATGCTGTTATGCCCGCCTCGGCCGTAACACCCACTCAACCCATCACACTGGCTGATATACTTTCCGGAGATCAGCGTGCCATAAACAATTTGCAGGCATTGGCTAAGCTCGGACTCAACAATAATGGTAAGTTTTGTGGAGCTTTCTGTAGTACTTTTAGATTTTAAAAAAATTTGTCATTTTAAAAAAATTTTAATTTTACAATTTGCACTGCACTACACCTCAGACATTCGAGGGAATTGCTAGGGCAATTATGCCAATCTTGCATCAGATCCTCGCTAGCAGCCATCTGAAATGGATTACATTTTATGGTTTTGGTTATTTTGTAGAGTGAAATCCCAAACATGTGTATCGTTGAAGAATCTTTGAGCAGTACCTTATGATAATGCTAGACGATGTTTGTGCACGCCTCGGTAGCATAGAGAAGCAGGCAACGCAATTCCTCGAAAGTTGCCCAAAGCTGTATTGGCGAAAACTAGCGAAGTTAATACATCTCTTCGTCTATCTGTAAACCGAATCCCTCGTTAATCTACAAAGAATTTAGATTGTCTTTTAGGGTTCCTCAAAACTAACGAGGCTGTACAGAGTGCGACTGGTAAAGTGGATACACCCAAGTCCATCTGTTCGTCTGTCTGTAAACCGAATCCCTCGTTAATCTACAAAGTATTTAGATTGTCTTTTAGGGTTCCTCAAAACTAACGAGGCTGTACAGAGTGTGACTGGTAAAGTGGATACACCCAAGTCCATCTGTTCGTCTGTCTGTAAACCGAATCCCTCGTTAATCTACAAAGTATTTAGATTGTCTTTTAGGGTTCCTCAAAGCTAACGAGTCTGTACAGAGTGCGACTGGTAAAGTGGATACACCCAAGTCCATCTATTCGTCTGTCTGTAAGTCTGTGTGAACGCCTAAAACTCAGGAATTTTAAAAGCTAAAGTTTCAAAAGCTTCAAAATGTCATGTAGAGCTGCCGTAATAGTGTTTTAGGCATAAAAAAAACTACATTGTTCTGGCGCTACTTCTACTATTAGCTTTTCGAAAGCTACAGTTCTTAGTAGATACTTGGAAAGCTTAAAAAGCCTTAGATTCAGATACCAAGAAGATACCTAAAATGCAGCATAGTGGTTTACAAGAGAAATTTATGCTACTGATGGCCCCTACTTCCAAGTATATATTTTCCGAACTCTAAATTGTTTAATATTTTGACCATTGAATAATTTAAAGTTGTCTTTACTGTATAAGAGATTAACCTTTTGCACAACATTTCTAGGAATTTCTTCAAGAATTTCAAAAGCCAAAGTTTCAAAAGCTACAGTGTTCTAGGATTGATTTTGCTAGCGCTTCAAAGGCGTAGCTGAGTAATCTCTCTACGTCTAGACATTCGAAGAGAAAATAGAACTGCACTTGATAGTCAAATCGAAGAAAAGATGCTTTAAGCACAAAAATAGTTGTAATTTAGAAGAACCAAACCGCTTCTATAAAGCTTTGAGGTTTTTCGTAAACTTTGCCAATTTTTGGATTATAATAGTTTGATAAAATGAGTTTCTCAAAAGCCATAGAACAGCTCGCGGGCCTTCGGAGCATGGCCTTGCCCAGCTCAGTGAATAACTTCTTAGTACTTTGGAACTAAAGAATATGCAATTCAATACGGATTAGCTTATGTTTATCGAACTATAAACGGCGTCTGGACGTCTATGGCTATACAAATGGTTAGCTGCTTATATAATCAGCTGTTTGTCGTGCATGCTCAGCATCGGATTACCTCGGGCTCTGGTCTAGTTTTGCTTATTATCATTATTGTTAAAATTCGCTGTTTATTATTTTTCTACTTAAATTTGTTTGTATTTTTTTTTGTTTTTTTTTTTTCTTTATTTGCAACACGAACCGACAATCAACCAACCAACCAACCAACATAACAACCAACCAAACAACCTCTCCAACCAAACCCTACCAACAACACCTGCTATTTCTATGACAAAATAAATAAACCAAGTAGATGGTCCCATCTGCGAGCATATGGTATTGAACGGCCATTCACAGTGTCTTGATTGTTTTTTGCCAGATTTTTGCCTGCCACCAGCTACATCACCCAGTCTGCAGACACTTAATCCCATTGTGGGCGGTGTAGAGGATATCGGATTGAGTAATTTCCATGCCGTTGCGCCGCCGGGCACCACTAGTGTCATTACCGGTCGTAATAAGGCTACTCCCATGCAGATACGCTGCAAATTTGGCTCACTTGGCACGGCAAAGGGACAATTCAATTCACCACATGGCTTTTGCTTGGGCGTCGATGAGGAGATCATTGTGGCTGATACCAACAATCATCGCATCGAGGTCTTTGATAAAATGGGCGCACTTAAGTTTCAATTCGGCGTTGCTGGCAAGGAGGAGGGTCAACTATGGTATCCACGTAAAGTTGCTGTTATGCATAATAATGGCAAATTTGTTGTATGCGATCGTGGCAATGAACGTTCCCGTATGCAAATTTTTTCCAAATGTGGACACTTTATGCGCAAGATTGCTATAAGGTAAGAAAAGTCAATTTCTTTTTTGTAAAGGGTGATTTTTTTACGTGCTTGATTTTTGCCGATTTACAAAAAAAGAAAATAAATTGACATTTAGAAAAAGTTCCGTAGTCTGCATGCTGCAGCCCGACTGTGCTTCTTGGCACTCTGATTAGAAACACTCATTAGTCTCTTCAGTTCTCGATTACTTTTGGTTCTTGGCCACTCTTTACGCGTACCGATTTGAGGTAGTGAGGGTGGCAGCGGCGACAAACACCGCCTCGGACACTCAGGAGAGAAAGGGACAAAGTGAAAGAGATGGAGAGAAAGAAATTTCTCTCGGAGAAAACAATAGCATAGAAGTGCTCGGTATTGGCAGCCTCCTCGAGATAAGCCGTACACGTTGGGTCAGTTTTTAAACCCAGCTTAACCAATTGTTGGCCACAATTGTGTCCCATTATGAGCCCCACCAAAGCTTTCAGATTCCTTCTTCCGAGATGGGATGATGTTTCTTTCACGAAGTATTTTGTAAGTCGACAACCTGCTGTAAGCTCGTTAGTTTCGCTATATTTTAATGTAAATGTAGATCGAGGCTGAGCTGCAAAGAGTCGTCCATATAGTAGGTTTAAATTTGGGCTGAAAACTTGGTAATAAATTCTTCACTATTTGGCTTATGCGCTTTGAACCCCTGCGGGCCTGTCGCCTAAGACTTGAACGCCATAAGCACATAATTTGGGCGATCGTTCCTATTTATTTTATAATTTATTGTTTCGCATGCTGTGGCAGCCACATGGTAGCTTGTCATTCACAATAACGTGCCGCATTGCGATGAAAAACGGAAAACCCGTTTTAAAAAAAAATTGCGATCCAACAGTGTTCTTGCTCTCTTTGTTGAGGTAAAATACAAGTACCCCAAAAAAATCGCCCTTTTTATTATCTATATACAAATATTTCTATATCTATCTTAAACAAAGTAATTAAGTTTTCGCGGTAATGGTTATGACCGCAGCTTTAACTGCTTTGCGCCGTTTACAGTTCAAGCTATTTATTTCAAACGGTTTAGTAAGTCAAAATCTGGTTTCAGTTGTGGTTTGAACAATGGATTCAAACGTCTGAGCGAAAATATTCTAAAGTGTTTTTTTTTTTACCACAAATTTAGGACACAACTGCGTCTGCTACACGGGAAACACACACACACAGACACACAGGAAATTGTAAAACATTCGAATATACGTAAAAAAAAAACAAAAAAACGGGTAAATTTGCCGTAGACCCTGCCTCTACCATTCGAGGATGCACAAAGGAAAGGCAATAGACCATTGGTCTGGTAAAAGTAAACCAAATTAATTTTACAAAAACTTCTACAACGATTAACAAATTTATCGATACATGATAGATGTTGTGTAGCGATTTTTCGAACTATGCGTTTTATGTGTGTTTGATGAAGGGGGCGGTTATGTCAACCATTAAACCAACCCTATGCGGGCTTCATTGTGTGAACTCTACTAAACCGATTGAAATGCAAATTTTCAGCTGTAACCGAATGTTACCAAGTTGAAAACAATTATTTTTCTTTTTCAACGTTATTCTAGATATATTGATATTGTTGCTGGCCTGGCAGTTACCTCTAAGGGACATATTGTGGCTGTCGACAGCGTTTCGCCAACTGTCTTTGTCATCTCCGAGGAGGGAGAGCTAGTGCGTTGGTTTGATTGTAGTGATTATATGCGCGAACCGTCAGATATCGCCATACGCGGTGAGTGCTACATGCCATTTATATGCAACTTACGTGCTTTGATTACTATATTCGCTGGTTTTTTTTTCCCCCTTATAGATAACGACTTTTATGTGTGCGACTTTAAAGGACATTGCGTAGCCGTTTTCCAGGAGGATGGCACATTTTTGTACCGCATTGGCAATGAGAAAATCACATGTTTCCCCAATGGCATTGATATATCAAATGCAGGCGATGTACTAATTGGAGATTCACATGGCAATCGTTTTCATGTGGCCTGTTACTCGCGCGAGGGCACCTTGCAGTCCGAGTTCGAGTGTCCACATGTTAAGGTATGTGATGCACGGTGTTGCACAACGATTGGTTTTCAATTTGTACTGTAGATCTGTCGCAATTATTTGCATCATCACGACACGTTCAAGTAATCCCACCAAGCTGTTGGGTATGTTGGGTACCAAAGTGGCTCTGTTAACGTTTATAGATGCCATTTATCTATTTCCATACAATCGAGTCTGTACGACTTGTTTACTTTAAATGCCAATGCGAAGAACTACTTGGTTGCAAAGCTCTTCAATTTAAACGAGGCTTGCTATCTTGATTGCGCATAGCCGTAGCTTGCCCAAAGGCTATCCCCCTTTCTATATGTATCTACTGCATCATCAATTCTATGGTGCAGCAGATGGTTGTAGGATGCACAAAGCATGCAAAGGAATTATAAGATTGATTGATATTGAGCCCTACCGACTTGATTGCAAAGCTCTTCAATTTTGACGAGGCTTGCTATCTTGCTAGATTGCGCATAGCCGTAGCTTGCCCAAAGGCTATCCCCCTTTCTATGTGCATCTACTGCATCATCACTTGTAGAGTATAGAGCAATTCTATGAGCAGATGGTTTGTAGGATGCACAAAGCCTGCAAAGGAATTATAAGATGCGATTGATATTGAGCCCTGCTTACTACTTGTACAAATTTAAACCAAAGTTGACATTATTGTTGTCATTGTATTTTCTAATTTGTTTTTCTTTCTCCTAAAAAGGTTTCACGCTGCTGCGGCCTGAAAATCACATCCGAAGGATATGTGGTTACATTGGCTAAAAATAATCATCACGTGCTTGTTCTGAACACTCTCTATGTTCACTGATTGCAGATCAAAGCACGTAATAATCGGCCAGCTGTTGATATCAACAAGTACAACTTTAAATACTCTTCCGGCAAGATTTATGGTTGCCGTAGACAACAAAACCAACAGCAACAAAACCAACAGCAACAAAACCAAGAGCAACAACAAAATCAACAGGAGCAACCGCAACAACAACAAAGCCAATTTAGCTTTGGAAATACATTTAACTGTAACAACAATATCACAAAAAACAATGTTGCGCAACAAACAGCTACGGAAACCCTTTAAGCCGTAGCAGCAGCAACAATACACTCAATTGGAGTTACCGCAACAACAAATTCAAACAAAAAACAGCCGCAACAAACCAGCTATGGCAGTCGTCCTGTCTAAGCCATGGCAGGAATATCACAAAGAACACCAATTTTAAGCAACAAACAATTGTCAAAACTAGCAACAACACACAAAAAAGGAGTTACCGCAGCAAAAGGAGTAACAACAAACAGAAAGCAGCAGCAGCGGCAGCGGCAGCAGCAACAATATAATTATGTGGAAATTCATAAAGCCGAAACAACAACATCACAATAAACAACGTCAACTTGAAACATCAAGCAACAACACAACAACAAAACACAACAAGAGCAAGCGCAGCAGCAACAACAACTAAGAAAGGAAAACCTTTTAGCCGCAACAAAAATATCACAATGAGCAACAAACAATTTTAAGCAGCAGCGACATTAACAATTGCAAGCAAAAAAAGAAAGTTTTTTAACAAAAACCAAAAACTTTTCTTTTTCAAACGCTTTCAAGCGATAACAAATGAAAAATCTCAATATACCAAACAATTTGCAAGCAGCAGCAGCAGCAAACAAAACAAAACAAAAACGAAGAAAAAAAACAAATAATGCAACAATACTATTTTTGATCTCTTAACTAAAAGCAAAAAAATGTAACAAAAAAAAACAAAAAAAAAATTTAACAAAAATTTACAATTATTTCGATCATGTGTTACTTAGAGAGACTTTTTGTTGGTTTCTTTTTTTATATATAAATAATCATGTTTTTTATAAAAATTATGTTGTTAAAAAGAAAAATTACACACACACACACACACATTTAACATTTACTCACTTGTACATAAAAAAAAAAAAACACTTAATGTTATTTATTAACTATTGTTACAACCGAACGATTAGCTTTTTTGTGCATACCCTTCCAGAATCTTTTTTCAAATGCAAAATAAAAGTATAAAATTACAATGTATAAACACGCATACATATACAGATATAAATAAATAAATAAATATATATATTATATACACACAAATTAAATATATATTTGTACATATTTAAGCAGCGTGTGTGCGTGAAAATAAAAGCAAAAGCAAATGTTTAAAGAAATGCGTGTCGTCTCTTACAGGCAATAATTGAAATCATTTTGATTATGTGAATTTTTACAAGAAAAGAACAAACGAGAGTAAGAAAAAAACCAAAAACTGTTTAGAATTTTCTTTATGCTGCTAATATAAGGTGATATCTATTTATATATATATAAACACACACACACAGAAAAATATTTTTAATTAACTTTGACATATGTATGTATGTGAAATATCCTATGACTCTATGTGACTTTGCCATAACTCAAACAAACACAAATACACACACTCAGACTTAATGTATTGCTAATAAATGTCAGCAACAACAATTGTTGCTATATGCATTAGGCCAATTAGTAAACTAAAAAGCAAGCAAAACTTATGCTAAATCAAATACTATTGTTAAGTTCTATATACAAATTTATATATAAATATTTGAAGCCTTGTGTTGTGTGAATGTGGCTAAGCGGCCTTGCAGGCTTAGTGTATTTATATATAAAATTGTATTTATGTTAAAACGATATTCCTTTAGTTATTTTTTTTTCTTTGCAAAAGTTTAACAAAAAACAAATAACATTTACATAAATAATTATATGTAAAACAAGTGCATATAATCTAATATAATATATCAAGTTTGAAGTTGTAAAATTTTTATTATATGCGCGCACATATACACCAAACATACACACACACATACACACACAAACATACGCATATGTGCATATATATGTGTGTATATATGTATGTATATATGTATGTATATATGTATATATATATGTGCATGTAAATATGTTTCTATCTTTCCCGTTGTAATACTATATAAGGCTGGTTTACTCCCAAGACATTATATTTTTTAACATATGTAACTATTATTATTATTATTATTATAATTATGCTTAAAGTTATTACAAATGTTTGTATAGACTTTTGTTGTTCTCTTTTTTTTATATATATATATATAATGTAAATTTTTAATATATTAATATATATATATATTTTTGACTATATGTTTAATTACATTTTTAAGCAGCGCAATGTCAACTTTATTTTGTAGTTATACGATACACAAACACTTACACCCACACACACACACACCCACACACACACACACACACACACACCCACACAGCCTCACCATAACAACGAATATTTTCAACAGCAGCAAACGACGCTAAATATATAGCAATTTATCTACTACTTTTTACTATAAAAATATATATATATTTTTTTAACACTTAAGTTTTAAACATAACAACAAAAGAAAAACAATGAAGTTTTGAACATTTGTGACACATTACTTTGTTAACTTTTTATGTGTTTTTTTTTTATAAACTGCAAACTGTTTTAATCTTGTCATTTATTTTTAAAATTAGTCTTTAACTTTTAGCTGTTATAAACAAAAAGGCAAACAATTGCAAGTTGTACGGCAGCGGCGCGAGCTCCAGCAATTGTAAATTTGAATTGAAACAAACGTATTGAAAAAGTCTAAAAAATTGTACCATATTATGTAAACAATATATATATATATATATACATAATTTTTTTTTTTAATATTAATTTGTCTAGTTTTTAACTTAAATCATCACGCTTGAGGCTTAAACAATTTTAACTATAATTTTAAAACAATTTGAACACTGAATTTGAGTTTTCTTTTTTTGTGTACAAAACAAAACAAACAAACACATGATAATAGTCAAGACAACCCAAAGTTGAGAAACAAAAAATGTTAATTTTATATATATAACAAAAAATGCAATTTTTTTGTGAACAATTTGGCTGTTGAAATATAATTTTAATTTTTTAGTTTAAACTTGAAAAAGCAAAAACTTAATTTGTAAATATGTTAATTAGAATTTTCGTTAATGATTTTATTAAGCTTAAATTAAATATTGTTGTAAATTACGCGAATTGTAAGTGTATTTAGGCGCAGCTCAGTGGCTGCCAGCCCCGGTATATAAATGTGCTTATTGAATTTACTTAGTTTTTTCTTGTTTGTTTGCTTAATTTGTTAACTAAAAGCAAAGCAAGTTTAATTCATTTCAAAAAGTATTAAGACAAAAAAAAAACAGACAGACACACACACACACTGGCAAATTATACCAAATTTTTAATGTTTTTGTTATTTTTGCAGCAGCAGCAAAAGCAAAACACAAATTTACTTTTTTTTTCTTATAAGCTTAATTTTTACTTAAATCTTAATGCTAGTTGTTAAAAAAAAGCCTTCAAAATGAAATTGTAATTCCACACGCTTTTATTTTTAAAAACACTTTTTAGGTTTTTGTTTTTACATTTTTTTTTTTTACATATTTTGTGTCAAACTCTAATTAGCTAAGCGAAATGTAAGCTTTTGTTTTAAACAAAACACAAAACAAATTGTGCGTTTTTTAAAAATTGTTTTTAGTTTTTAGTAAGAAACATTTAACTCTGATAAAAAAGAAAATACGTCTTATATTTATGTTTATAAAACAAAAATACCTACAACCCGAAAAAGAGAAACAACATTGAATTCTAAGCGACTTTACAAATTTTTAAAAATGTGCTTAAGTTTAAATCAAATTTACAATTTACATTTTAGTTGAGATTATGTACTAAACTAAATTAAACTAAACTAAAAAGAAAACAAACAAAAAAAAGAAAAAAACGTTATCATAGTTATAAATCAGTTAGCAAAATCAAATATATTTAGAGAGTGTTATATTCTCGCATTAAATAAATTAATTTATGTTTAATAAATGCAAAAAGTTATACAAAAAAATAAATAAATAAATAAAACATCAAGTGCGCTGCTAAGTATGCCAGTGACTAGTCAAGCTGCAAACACTCACAGATACAGATATAGATACGGCCGGTTAGGCCAGCACAAACAGATACAAACAGACACATGGATACAAACAGACACAAACAGACACACAGATGCAAACAGACACACAGATGCAAACAGACACACAGATACAAACAGACACACAGATACACACACACACGCTTAGGTAGATACACACGCATACATAGATACACACACATACATAGATACACAGATACACAAACTCACACAGATACACACTCACACAGATGCATATACACATAGATACACAAATACACGCACACATAGATACACAGAAATACACACACACATAGATACACAGACTCACACAGATACACAGACTCTCATAGATGCAGACACAGCCAGATAGGCCAGCACAAACACACACACACAGACAAAGTTATTTGTTTTTTAAAACTTAAATTAAATTGTTTTTAAAATTCTTTAACTACAAATACTTAACCTAAAAACATGTACTCAACAAACACATCAACAAAAAAAAAACAGAACTAAAACTAAGCGCTAAAACTACAACATATATATACACACACACGCCCACCCCCCAAACAACTATAAAACACACACACTCACAGCATTACCAAACAAACACTCAAGTTTCTGCTCAGCATATACAAATTTACTAAAAAATATATATATATAAATATATATTTATTTTATTTTATTTACTTTGTATAACACTTCCAATTGGCATAATGTTATATATACAAAAAGGCTAGAAAAAAACATAATACAAAAAAAAAAATACATACAAGTTGTTTAAAAGCAAAAACTGATAAAATAAAAAAAAATTGTAAGATGCTGCCAAAGATTTTTTTGTATTAACAAATATTATACAAACAATTATTAACAATTAACTTAAAAACAAAAACAACAAAAGCACGTTACAAAAAACGCTGCTTAATTATGCAAAAAACGTTTTTATTTTCGTTTTAAAAATGTTTATATATAAAAAAAAAAACAAAATAATAATAAAACTAAAAATGACAATTTGCTCAGCAAGCAACAATTAAAAGCAGCAACTACTTAAACTAAGCAAAAAAAAACAAAAGCAAATAATTATAAAACTAAAAAACAAATACTACACATAAATTATAAAACAAACAAAAAAAAAAAAACAAAAACAACGCAACAATTGTAAATGCTTTAAAAGGCGTTCAAAAATTTATGATTGAATTTGTTAAAACAAATAAATTTGTTCCTTGATGCGACGCTTACGAAAAAAACAAACAAAAAACAAAAGCAAAACAAAACAAAAGCAAAACAAATAAAACAAAAGCAAATAATGAAACCAAACAAAAACAAACAAACACGACTCAACGAATGTTGAAAAGCTAGTAAAGAACACTATACATATACGATATACATATTGAACAAGCAAATATATATATATACATATATACTGTATATTATGTAGTATACTCTATATATTATATATATATATATATATACAAAGCGCAAACGAAAAACAAACGACGAATAAGGATATAAGTGTAATAATATATAAAAACTAACGAGTAGTGCATGCATGCATTCAAACTGCAACGAGTGAGTGTCTCAACGAGTGAAAGTTGCAACGAGTAAGTCTCGTTAGCCATTGTGCATGTTTTCATGGCCAGCCGTTCAGGCTCAATCACTCTCTCTCTCTATCTATCTCTCCTTCTCTCTTCCTAGTTCTCTCTCTCTCTCTCTCTCTCTCTCGATCACACTCGTTAGCCACAGTTTTTTTGCAAGAAATGCCACTCGTCAGCAATTGAGCGCTAAAACCGCTTCGATTTACGACGTGCAGCACTTGAGATAATTAACATTCAGCCTGGCGTTTCCTAATACACAAAGTCTACATTTTTTCTAAGCATAAAATTGCTCGTCAGCGCCAGTTCTTGAAGCCTTCAAGCAAATATATAGTATAACTTAGAGATTTCATCACAGCATGCAAATCTTAGCCAACAATCATAATTCAGCGCATTACTCAACGCTCTCATACCACATTGCTTGAGTTGTCACTCTCGCGCTCATTTGCGCTGTTGCTGACTGCACTGCTAACGCTTATACCAAAAAATTGTTGCTGTTAAAGTTAACTCACTCCTTTAACAGAGTACTGTAGCTTCACTAAGTCAAAATAATGTTTAAATGTGTATGAAATTTCGTAATCGTTCTAAACTTTGCTACTTTGGCAATATAGCGACTCAAAAAACATAAATTTATTGAAATTTTAGCTATACATCCTCTGCTCTGTGAGCCTCTGCTCTGTGAGCCTCAGCTCTGTGAGCCTCTGCTCTGTGAGCCTCTGCTTTGTGAGCCTCTGCTCTGTGAGTCTCTGCTTTGTGAGCCTCTGCTCTGTGAGCTTCTGTTCTGGACGATTCTGCTCTGTGAGCCTCTGTTCTGGGAGACCCTGCTCTAGGAGACTCTACTTTCGAAGCCTGCGCTTTAGACGTCTTTGCTCTGAGAGCCTCTGCTTTGGGAGACTCTGCTCTGGGAGCTTCTGTTCTTGGAGCTTTTGTTCTGTGAGCCTCAGCTCTAGGCGTCTCTGCTTTGGGAGACTGCTCTTGAAGCTTCTGTTCTTGGAGCATCTGCTCTGGAAGACTTTGCTGTGGGAGTCTCTGTTCTTGGAGCCTTTGCTGTGTGAGTCTCTGTTCTTGGAGCCTCTGCTCAGCAAGCCCCTGTTCTGGGAGCCTTTGTTCTGGCAGCCTCTGTTTTGGGAGCCTCCGCTTTGGGGGTCTCTACTCTACAGCCTTTGCTTTGAGAGCCTTTATTCTGGAAGAGTCTCGTTCCTTTGCTGTGAGACCCTTTGTTCTGGAAGATTTGTTTCTTCTATTACATACTCCTCCACTGTTCCCTTAATCTTTGTCAGCCTTTGCATTGAATACCTTCTAAGGCAGCGTTGACGTTGGGGCGTAATAGGCTGGACGACGACATCTATGTTGTCGTAGAACTTTTACAACAGCTCTATAGCCGCGATAGTTGTCCCTTATCCGTAAGGAACCAAAAATTAATTTCACTATGATAATAAACAAGGGTCATCCATAGACTTACTTGTTGAAGCGTTGATAAGAGCCAAGGGAAGTTGTTATCACAACTCACTCTTGCATGCTTATGCTAATCTCATTGTCGCTTCAAAACTGTTGTCGCCTCATCTGCAGGCAAGCGCAGCGAAGTTAAAGTCTTCGTTCTCACTGTAATTCCAGTGCGTTCAGTCGGGTCAACGCACACTAGTTCGTACTAGATACCCCATGTGACTCAACTCAATCCATGCCCAGCGCAAATCGGCCTCTCAAACTGATGCTTAAGTCGCCGCAATTTGTGCAATAAATATGATTAATTAATTAAAATTAAATCAAATTCTTTCAATTTAAAGGCCAACAAAAAAGCTTGTTGATCCAACAGAAACTATATGAAAGCGTCAAACGATTTATCAAATTTTGTACTGGTACTTTTGCAAAAACTAAACAACTTTCGAGGCCCGCAACTGTTACAAATAGCTATTCAGTTGTAGAAATTCCTATAAATGTTGTGCAAAAGGTTAATCACTTATACAGTGAAGACAACTTTGAATTATTCAATGGTCAAAATATTAAACAATTTAGAGTTCGGAAAATACATACTTGGAAGTTTGGGCCATCAGTAGCATAAATTATCTCTTGTAAACCACTATGCTGCATTTTAGGTATCTTCTTGGTATCTGAATCTAAGGCTTCTTAAGCTTCCCAAGTATTTCTATATTTGAGAACCGTTCATTTAAGGAATTTTTGTTCTACCAAGGAGTTTTAAAGCGAATAATTGTTATGTGTCCGACTAAGAACTGTAGCTTTAATTTTTCTTCGGAAAGCTAATAGTAGAAATAGCGCCAGAACAATGTAGTTTTTTTTATGCCTAAAACACTATTACGGCAGCTCTACATGACATTTTGAAGCTTTTGAAACTTTGGCTTTTAAAATTCTTGAGTTTCAGGCGTTCACACAGACTTACAGACAGACGAACAGATGGACTTGGGTGTATCCACTTTACAGACTCGTTAGCTTTGAGGAACCTTAAAAGACAATCTAAATACTTTGTAGATTAACGAGGGATACGGTTTACAGATAGACGAAGAGATGGACTTGAATGTATTAACTTCGCTAGTTTTCCCCAATACAGCTTTGGGCAGCTTTCGAGGAATTGCGTTGCCTGCTTCTCTATGCTACCGAGGCGTGCACAAACATCGTCTAGCATTATCATAAGGTACTGCTCAAAGATTCTTCAACGATACACATGTTTGGGATTCCATTCTACAAAATAACCGTACAGAAGTGCCAAAAAAAATGTAGTCCATTTCAGATGGCTGCTAGCGAAGATATGATACAAGTTTGGCATGCCTGCCTAGGTAGCAGTCTAAGATCGCTAAAGGTTCGGCAATGTAAGGAGTAAAAAATTAAAGGTGAAGCCTGGTCATAACTCTATTAATCGCGTTTCGAAGAGAGCAAGTACTTAGGGGTTTATAGCAGAATTCGCATAAAATAAATGTATTCCGTACAGTTTATAGGTGAAACCGACGAGCGGTGCTGAGATTTACTGAGTCCCAATTCTGCTAGCTTTGCGTATTCTGTCTGTCTGTCTAAGATGCTGTAAATATTCCTTCAATTTTCTGAAGTTTAAAATATACTATCATGGTAGTTTTTGGCTTTCTTCACAATTCTTCTGCATTCGTCTGCGTTGTTGGCAAGGGCGCAAAATATTCCATAGTTTTCTAAAGTTTTCAACGAAACGCAGCCAAATTATGCACTAAAAACTTTAAAATTAGAACTTGTGGTTTTTTTGTTTTTAACTTAAAGAAAAACTTAGTACAGTTGTGCCAAATTTTAAACGCTTTGTTTATAAAGCGTAGAACCAAGAAGTTATGTTTGTTGCCGAGCAGCTTGAGTTACAAGATTTAACTTAAAATCGAGAAATATATTTAGGAGAAAGAAAGTTACGAAAATTTCAAGTGCTGTCTAGAAACGTCAAAACGAAAAAGTTGCGCCACAACTGCTGGAAAGTTAGATTATTATGATAAAATCGTAAAAAACTGCGTTTTGTCTTAAAAACAAAAATACTTTTTTTTTATTGAATCATATTTGTGCATTTAGTTAAATTTATTTATCGAATGAGAAAAAAACAAATAAAACAAAAAAAAAAATGATTATATTGAAAAGCAAAAACCAAAACGCTTTATACATCAAATTATTTTAATAAAAATATATATAATATATATTTAATATTGAGAAAACATATTATATATACATATACAACATATACAACAAATAAATATTATGTATTTTATTTGGAATTTTTAAATGTATTAGCGACAAAGAAGTTAAAAACAAAAACAAAAACAAAAAAAAAACATCAACTACTCTACAACACAAAATGGGAAAAATAAAACAAAAAATTTATATAAAAAATAAAAACAGTCAGTGCAGCGATGTTTGGCGTAACAAATTTACTAAAAATATAAAAACTAAATGAAAATGATATATATATATATAAAACAATAATATTGAAGCAAAACAAAAAACAATCTAGTGTATGTCAATTTTTTGATGATATTTTTCGCCTTATTATAGAGAGAACAAAATAAAAAAAAAACAAGAAAATATAAAATTATATATAAAATAATGCTGTCAAGTGCAGCATTGTTAAATTTAAAATTAAAAAAAAAATATATATATATATATTAAATGTGTGGCTGCATATGTTGCTGACTTTGAAGCAATGAAGCGGGCTAATATATATATATATATATAAAGGTCATACTTACTTGTAAAACTTTGCTAAATAAATAAATAAAATATATAACTTAAAAATAGACTAGCAAACTTCTACTAACTATATATAAAAAAAAAATACTTGCATAAAACCTCTAACATCGGTGTATTGTATGTAAAGTTGAACGAGAAGCAATCAATTACCAAAACCTAAAAAAAATTTAAATTACATTAAAAAATAAACTCTCTTACACACACACACACACATATATATATATATATATGTATAAACAAAACTTAAAAAAAAATTATATAAAGCAAAACAAGCGTCAAATTTCGGCAACAGCAAATCAATAAAAAACAGTCTTAAAATAAAAAAATAAAACGGTTCCAATTTTTGCCATTGAAAACTTAAATTGTACAAAACATGCAAATTGAAATTAACATTAAATTAAAAAAAAAAAATAGTAGCTACATAAAAAAAAATGCTGTCTATAAACTTAAAAAATTATGTAAATCTTAAAGCAAAAACCTCAGCTAGTACACAAATCATGCTTTGTTTTTGGTTAAATACCAAAAAAAAGTCTTACACATTTTAAAAGTCAATTTATTTTTAATAAGTTAAACAATATATATATATTTTATATAAAATACAAGACACACACATGCAGACACACACACTTGGACATACAACCTAGGCTGCGGCTGTTTAAGTTCCTCAAGTCAATTTTTTAATTAATTATTTAACTATATACACATCGCATATATATATATATTTTTTTATATATACAAATATGCTATATATTTTAAAATTATTATTTTATTTAAACAAATTATTTTGCATTTTCGTTAAACGTGAATATTTTTTTTACGAAATGGCTTTGTTTTCAACACCAATTGGGGTACTTTGCCGTTTTTAATTATATAATTTTAACTAGTTTCTAGCCGATTTATATATATAAATATATTTATATATATAATTGTTTTTAACTATCACGTTAATATATTTATTTATTTATAATGAAATTTATATATTTTCACGTTAGAAGCTTAAACATAAAAACAATTGTTGATAAAATTGAGTTGTGTTCAGCTTATATGTATAATTATTTTATTATATACAAAAAATTATATACATATATATATATATATAATATATGCATATTTTTTATTCTATGCAAATGTTTTGTTTTTATTTAATTTCTTAAGGGATTCTGCAGTCAGAGGTAAGCTTATTTTAATTTATTTTTTATTTCTTTCAGCCTTTATTGTCAAAATAATAAAAACAACTTAAGTATTGTTTTTTTTATTAATAAAGTGTCAATAAACTGTTAAAAATTATGTTCATATTATATTATTTTTTTTTTTAAGCAAAGTTTACAAATATTTTTTATTTTTATTTTTCAGCGTTTATGAATTGAAATAAATGGCAACAAGCCAATGACTTTTATAACTTGCACAAAAATGTTATATACGAATTATTATTAATTATTTTTTTTAAATTAAAAAAAAATGCAGCTGTCTTGGGCTTTTTTTTATTAAAGTGTCAATAAACTGTGAAAAATTATGTAAATATTTTTGGGTTTTCTTTTTAAAGTTATACATATACTTTTTTATTTTTATTTTTTAAGTTATGCAGATAATTTTTTATTTTTTTTAAGTTATACAAATATTTTTTTTATTTTTTAAGTTATACAAATATTTTTGTATTTTTATTTTTTAGGTTATACAAATATTTTTTTATATTTATTATTATTATTATTATTATTATTATTATTATTATTATTATTATTATTATTATTATTATTATTATTATTATTATTATTATTATTATTATTATTATTATTATTATTATTATTATTATTATTATTATTATTATTATTATTATTATTATTATTATTATTATTATTATTATTATTATTATTATTATTATATTACTATCTTTTTTTAATTCCACACGTTCAAATTTTATTTTTTGATTTGATTATTAATTTCAAAAATAATAAAATATTATATATGAGCTTTTCTTAAAACTGAAAAAAAACTTACAGTACGCAAAAAAAATACTTTTATTAATTAAAAATATTTTTTTGACTATTTGCATTTTTTAGTTTTAATTTTTTTTGACTGCAAACATTTTTCAAATACAATTTTTTTTTTCATCTTAAAGTGTTCGAACTCAAAATATGCAGTTGATTATTTTTAATAAGTATGTAAGAAAAACTAAAAAAAATTAAAAAAATTTAAGCTTAAATATTAGAATTTTTATATATATTAATAAACAAACTCAAAAGTCAGAAACAGCATAAAAATGCATAATTATTTGTAAAATTATTTTAACAAAAAAAAATATACAAAAATTAAAATAGTTTTTCTTACTAATATTTAATTAAAAATAAAAATATTTTGTTTTATAAATTTGTTCAGTTTCTTTATTATTTTTTTTTTGAAACAATTCAAAGACAAATTTTTTTAAATATATTTATTCATACATAATAATTATTTAAAATTTAGTACATATTAATTTTAATTTTTTCTTAATATATATATATATTTTTTTTTAATTTAAGGCTTAAAAACAACAAGTTACTAATGGAATCTCTCTGTTCAAGTACCCTAATTTAGCAGAAAATTTTGACTACGTACATAGAATTTTAGAGTGAGCCTTATTTTTTAGAGCTGTGCTTAATTTTAAAAACAAATTTTTATATATATTTTTACTTGTTAAATTTTAAGTAGTTTTAAGTCAAATTTTCTTGTATTTTTTACACCAACTCTTTGATGGTTAAAACTATTTTTAAAGCTGTGATACGTACAAAAATTTATTTTCAATATTATGACACGCTTTGATGTATAGAAAAATGAAAGCTTACGAAAATTTTCGAGCTAAAAGTTTTCAAAAAAAATTCTTAGATAATTTTAATACTAATAAGTTGCAATTTTTGGTACTTATTATAAGTTAATTTTCGCAAATCTTTCTCTCGTTTCAATAATACTTTGTTGACTCAATCACGATATATGGTAAAATTTTGTAATCTTTTGGTTCGAATATTCGTTGTTCAAACAGTTTTTGCTTTTGAAGTTTTTAAATGTTTGGGAATTAAAAATGATCATAATTGTTTTAGAAATACTGAAAAATAAATATTTCAATACAAAAAAATTGTTTCTTCGGAGAATAATTCTTCGGAGATGACAAAACATGAAATATTTAAAACCAAGAGTAAGAGAATTTATTATATTTAGTGGATGATAGGGTTCTTATAGGGTTGTTAGGCAACGATTGCAAAAGTTGCTACATCGTTTGCTTTTAGGCAATGCTGCTATAAATAAAGTATTCAGAATTAAAAAATATATAACATTTTTTGAAGCTGCAATCAAGCCAATTAGATTTCATTTAAAGAAAATCAAAATCACGAAATGGTGAAAAGGCAATGAAACGAATATATCGTTTTTCATATAATGAACTGAAAAGTTTCTCAAACGTTTCTCCGGTAACAAAATACAGACAAACAACAAAAATATTTATAGAAATTCGTATTCAATTTTTAAATTAAAAGTTGTCTTCACTGCAATCTACTATGACGCCAAACCAGTCGAACTCGCGTAATTGCGAAATGGTATGCTCTGACTTTTTGACTTTGTTTTTGGTCACAATGGATTGCTTTTTCGTAACTCCCACTTGCTAGGAACGAGTCCAAAATCAAGTCAAATCAGTCAATATTGCATGTACAAACAATTTTGTACCGCTTAGCTCTTGATGTAATCGTTGTTTTTAGAGCGAAGACCATATTTTAAACAATTTATCAAAATTTTTGAGTGGATTTTGGTTTTCAAAAATTTCTACAAAAAAATCATTCGATATAAAGTCAAAATTTCTATAGAACTATTGTGATTGAACTTAGCCATTTTATGATAGCTACTATGAAATCACTAGTTTCGAAAACAATAAACGACCAAATCGCTACTTGGCATACTATCAATTTCGATTATAAGAGCTGGTATTTCGACAACGTGCTTATTATAAAAGTGTCTATGGCATTTTTGAGAATCATTGATGATAAGCAGAAACTCTCTCTATATCAATCTCTCTCCTGATAATTGTTTTTTTGTGTAAATTTTCAACTTGAAATTTTGTAAAAATTTCGCTATAATTCAATTCCGGATTCCTTGCTTATAGCTGGTATTGCGCAAAAGTGCTTATTATAGAGCTGCCTATGCCATTTTTGATAATTATTAAGTTTCAGAAAATTACTAAATTGTAAAAAGTTTTCAAAGACAGAAATAAGTAATTTTACAAAGCACAAACTGTCTCTCTCTCTATTTTTCTCACTCCTAATTGTTTTTTTGAGTAAATTTTCAACTTGAAATTTTGTAAAAATTTCGCTATAGTTCGAATAGTTTGCAAACAAAAAAAAAAAAAAACGAAAAAAACAAATGTACAACTTGGTTGAAAATCAAAGGGGACCTATTTGCAGGATTGTAAATCCTTAAACGCTAGAAACTTGGCTTTTACAATGCATATGTTCTAAAGCCGCAAGTTGTTTATTTAATTTTAATTTTTTAAATTTAATTTAATGCACATATATATAATTTTTCAAAAAAAAATGTGTATAAACTTAAAAAATAACATGCATGATGGTCGACTAGCTGCTTGATTTACATAAGAAAAAAATATCAATACTATATGCAATAATCCCTATGGCTGGACTACTTACGTGCTGTGTGTGAAGTGTGTACTTTTTCCGCGTTAAAAAAAAAACAAAAACATTAAATTTTTATATACAAAAGTAGCATTTAAAACAAAAAAAAGCAAAGAACAAAAATAAACCTAAGTTGCAATATTGAATGAAACCGAAATACAAGTTACAAGTTACAAGATCTTAACTGATACAAAGATCTTAATGTGCATGCATTAGGTACTTAGTTACAGCATACGAAACATATGAAACAGAAGCAATTAAAAAGCTTTTATTTTTCTAGAATTTTAATAATAATAATTAAATAAAATAAAATATAAATTGCACAATGCAGCAAAACAGCAAAGCGCAGTAACAGCAGGCAACAGAAACAAAGTAAACTAACTAAAGAACTTCCTAATTTCTCTCAGTGTATTACACAGTTAAACAATACAAAACTTGATAAAAAAAAAACAAAACACAAACTAGTAGCATACATATACAAAACATACATACCTATATACATACATACATACATACATACATATATACATATATATATATACTATACAAATCGTATAAGAAATATAACTTATACCTTTCGATTAATATTTTAAGTATATTTTACTTACAATTAGATGAAAATATGAAAACAAAAAACATGCAATTCAAATATGTCTCTGGGTTGTTCAAAGCAAAGTTCTAAAAACCAAAATACCAAACAAAATGTTTATAAACTAAACTTTTATTATGTACACGTACTAAATATTTAAAAAAAAAAAAAAAAAAAAATTAAGAAAATTAAGTAAATATTATATATAATAATGAACAGCTTGTATACAAAGTGCATAATGAGACACATTTAGTAACTAAGATTTGACCAAGACAGTCACAGATTTTCTTCGAAAAAAAAAAAATATTAAAGTCCAAAAAGTCCATTTCGGTATTCGATCCGATAATACCAATGGCCTGTAGCTAAAGTTGAAACTATTGTATTTGCGCTACGGAAATGCATTTCTGCACAATACCCCCTCACAAACATTTCGTGTGTATTTCGAAGCAGTTTTGGCATTTCTGTAGCAGCCCAGTTAGTATTTTCGTTTTTCGATTTTAATTCGAATGCATATCTAGATATAGTAAAATGTACGAGGTAATTACAACGATGTAAATGAAGGTACAAGATATATAACCAGCTATAGGTTGTATATGGCTAAGATCTGGGCGTATGAAGCATGTGAACTGTATAACCTGTTAAAGCCAACGAAGTTTGCAACAAAAACTTTTTCTCAGTGTATGCACTTATTTATTTATACAATTAATACCAAAAAAAAAAAAAGTGAAAAAAAAAACTAAAAAAAATATATAAAATTAGTTTAGTTTGCTGAGTTAAGCTGCTTAAAGTCTCAGTTAACCAAAGTTCTTGCCTGCTAGCTTGCCTTCTTCTGGCAAAATCTTGATATAGAAATCAAGGGATATGCTTTTTGTATCTTTCGCAAAACTATTGTCAGTGTTGTTGGCAGTGCCCAAACGTGGGCGTACAGTTATTGGCAAAAAAAAAAAACAAATCATCTCAATAATAAATGACACTATCCCGGTATTGCTGATTCATTTCGTCAGTTTCTCATCATCCAAAAATTCCAAAAATTGTTGCAATACCAGGGCATTCTAAGCTAAAATATATAGTTTAAGCCTCAGAATATTATGAAAAGCGTAAAAAGTTTTTGAGATTTGAGAAGCATCGTTCTATAGTACATTCTTCAGATTCCTCTAAATTTATTTAGCTAAGAACAGTCTCAAAAGCGTAAAAGTGTTAGAGACTTGAGATGTATCATTCTATAGTACAGTTTCGAGATTTATCTAAACTTAAAAAAAAATCGTAAAAAGTTTTAGAGATTTGAGAAGTATCATTCTATAGTATAGTCTTCAGATTCCTCTTAACTTATGTAGCTAAAAATATTATCAAAAGCTTATAAAGTGTTAGAGATTTGAGAAGCATTATTCTATAGTGCAGTTTCGAGATTTATCTAAAATTAAAAAAAAATGTAAAAAGTTTAAAAGATTTGAGAAGTATCATTCTATTTAGCTAAGAACAGTATCAAAAGCGTGAAAAGTGCTAGAGACTTGAGATGTATCATTCCATGGTACGGTTTCAGGATTCATCTAAAATTAAACAAAAAACGTAAAAAGTCTTAGAGATTTGAGAAGTATCATTCTATAGTACAGTTTCGAGATTCATCTAAACCTGACTGGACTAGGTCAAAAATGAAAGGGTGCAAATGAAAGAATACGCCTTTAGACTGCAACAAAAAGTTTTGAAAATAACAAAAAAATTCTAAAACCAATCTCCGCTCAAGATGTCTTGAGAGCTTAAGTGCACTGAGCGAAAAGAGTCACTCTAAGTGTATGAGTTTTTTCAACGGGAATGAATGTTGATTTGCAATCCCAAAAGCGCAAACAATAGGAAATCTTAATTGAACAATGCTGATAAGTAAAAAAATACTAAAGTTTAACAGAAATGTAACTTAAAGAAAGAAAAACGGTTGTAACACAAGTACTACAACTAAGAAGTTAGAATTTTGGCTCTCTGTGCTGTTGATGTAGTACTCTCAGTGTACAAAAAGCTTAAGACAAGAGACCAAATTTTGGTATTATTTAAAAAGATATCTGCAAAATTCTCCAGACAGCAGCGGTATTGTTGAGGCGCTTCTCTTTGAAATGTGAGATGTTGAAAAAAACCATGATCTACTAATAATAGCAACGATATGCAATATTTTGTGGAATTTTTGGTTTTTTTTTTGTAGTTATAAACTAACATCTGCGAGAACATCTCATGCAACGACAACTGTTTGAAATCTACTAATAAGATTTAGTTCAGATGAATTGTTGAGCCAATTATTTTTGTGCTTTGAAGTTTTGCTGTCCCAACACTGACAGACGTTTTATTATTTTGTATTCGATTATTGCATATACGAACTTGGTATATCGAATATTTCGAAGTAAAGATTTAATTTGAAGAACTTGTACTACTTGCTTAAGTTAAAGCTGCTCATTATATAGTTAGTAGTTTTTAACTTTTTTTTTTTTTTTAGATGTAAACTACTAAAAATTTATTAAAAATTTTAAGAATATTTGCGAATTTCTAACGCGCCTAAGAAGACATCGTAACGTAGATATATCGTATGTTTTGCTAAGTTAACTAAGACTTTAGCTGAAAGATATAGATAAAACCAAACCTGAGCGTGTTTTAAGTGTTAGTTATGACAAAAGTCAAAGTACTAGGCTAAGCTAATAAAAATTAAAAACAAATCTTTACATACATCTATATATATATATTATTTATATATATAAAATTGATAAAAAACAAAAAAAACAATGATGATATGATATGATATGATACAATGGCAGTTGGAGAATGTAACAAAAAGTAACAGACATAAAACTTCCCTGTGTTGTCAAAAGGCTTTAAAAACAATTGTAATTTAGCATAAATTTTTTCTTATTTAAAAACAAAAAATGCATAAAACTAAAAACAAAAGCAAAAAAAAAAAATGAATATTTTTAAGCGTGCCTCACATTTTTGACACACTTTTGGAGGTCACACGTCACAGGAAGAACAAAAACCAGACAGCAACAATATTTTTGGGCACCAAATATACCTATATACATTACATATATATATATATATATATATATATATATATATATATATATATATATATATATATATATATATATATATATATATAATTGTATTAATTGATTATTATGTATACATAAATATATATATAAAAAAAAGAGTAAAAATATATATATATATAAATATACATATAAACTCTATACTTATGTACTTAAGTAACAACATAACAATGCGAATTTTGTGTGTGCTTCAAATTAAAAAAAAAGAAGAAAAATAATAAAATATTAGTATAAAAAAAATATTTCAAATAAATTGTAAAACATTGAAACACATTTTAATGTCTCAAATGAATTCTAAACAAATCAAACCAAAAAAAAGGCGTAAAGGTTTTCCAGCATTTTCAAGAACAACAAACAAACATAATTATAAATAGAATGTTTTATGAATTATATACACCATATATATATATATATATATATATTATATAAATATATATATACACACATATACTTATACATATGTATGTACTTATATTTAGCAAACTTAATTTTACTTAAGATGTTGATGAATTTGATGTGAGTTATTTTTGATGTTGTATAGTTAAAAAATTAACTAAAAAAAAAACAAATAAAATATATAAAACAAAACACAAAAGCTGCATTAGAAACCAAAGTGTTGTTAAAAAAACACTAATTACTAAAAAAACCAAAACAGTTGTTAGGCATTTTAATTCAATTATATATATACATATATATAAAAAATTAAAACAAGGTGCAATACAATAACAAAAAAAAGCAAAATATTAAAAAAAATTTAAATTTCAAGGCACTAACAAAAAACTAAAAATTGTCGTAAAAAATATATATATATATTTTTTTTTACGCTACAACTGACAAATCTAAAAAATAAAAATCATAGTACACTTAGGTATTTTTGTTTTTTGTCTTAGCTGTGTTAAAAATAAAAAAAAAAATTGTTTAAATTTAAAACTAAAAAAAAGCTGCCTCAAAAAAACAAAAACAATTTAAATAAAACAATTTTAAATATATATATATATAGCAACTTATGCTAAATAGTTACTTGGTCCCTCGAGTAAAAATACTAACTTAAGCAAAAAAAATAAAAAACCAAAACAACTCAAGTGAACTTAAGCATAAAAAATAAATACCAAAAAAATACTGATTTAAATGTTTAACTGAGTAGAATTCAAGTAAAAAGCAAAAAAAACAAAAACACCAAATAAACAATTGTCGTAAAGCAACAATTAAGCTAAGTAATACCAAAAATACCACAAAATGCTAAGAAGTTTGTTTAATAAGACGACTAGGGCCAGCATTGTGCAGCGTTTAGTTTATAGTCCAGCGGCATATACAGCCTCTACTTATATAGCGCCCTAATTAAGCTTAAAATTCCTGAAAGTCGCCAAAAACTCTCAATTAAAGGTTCCACGAAATCGAAATGCTTATCTACTTACTTATTTACTTAAAAACTAAATAATAATAAACAAATCATTTATATATATATAAAAAAAACATATATATGTAGTAAACAAAAAAAAAAAAAAACATATGTGTGCATTACAACTATAAACTATTTACAAAAACTTTATATGACTAAGTACATACAAAAAAAAAAAAACAAAAAATCGAAAAAAATACCAAAATCTTATACCATTTTTGCTGACTGTAATCCTTAGGCTTTTTACACCTTTTACCATTTTACTCGCAACTGCAGACTACATAATAATTCTTGTACTAATACTTACACAACTAAAACACACACACACACACATTATATACAACATATATATATTTATATAGTACATAGACAAAACAGTTGATATAGCTAACTATGCCTCAACACTTATTTTTACGCTTATTTTGCTCTTACATTAGCCTCTTCGGTTTGTCCTTAGTCCTTAGTCGTAAATAAGACCAATATATATATATATGTATATGTATATATATATATAGACCCTATATATATTACCTTTTACCAGCTACACTTACATACATACGTATACAAAACATATACTATGACATTGTTTTTAATCCCCCCCGCCTGTGATAGTGTTGAAAAAGGTCAAAATGTGTGAATACTCGATTTACTTTTTTTTAGCGTTTTTTAAATTAAATTTACATTTTACCAAAGTTTAAATAAATTTAATATTTTTTTTATATTAAGCACATAGTTTTTATTTTTTTTTTTACATTTTTTTAATAACATTTTATATACATACTTTATATTTAAAAAAAAAGAAAATTATACATTTAGCAATTAGTAGTATGAAAAATACTGAAAATAAGATTTACAAGCAAAAAATACCAAAAAAACAAAAACAAAATACCTAAAGCAACAAAATATTGCATTGCAAACTCAATGAAAAAAAAACTATTGAAAAAAATACAACATTATGACAAAATACATTAATTTGTTGAGCTAAAAACAACTACAACAATTTTTACAACATATCTCAACTTCACTGAAACGAATCGTATGAATGCATCAGCGAATGAATGTATATTATTCGTTCACTTTGTCAATTTGTCACTTTGTAGCCAAATAGTGATAGAAAGTATTATTTTTTTTTTTCGTAATAATGTAACTGCTTATATTTCTTAATATAATTAAAAAAAAAATAATATTTTGCGAAACTAAACTTGCTATGCTCTTGGGAACCATTGCGTTGACCACAAAGAAACTGTTGATTTTTTAAAAGAAAGTAAATACATTTTTATACATTTTAAAATGAACTTTTGTCAAATTTTCTTACATGATCTTTCGCCAGCTTGCCTGCAAATTCAATATTCCACGCTCATGTATCTACTGGCCTTTATCAAGTGCGTTTTGATATACTCGTCCTGATCAAAAGTTTTACCATTTAGGCAGTTTTTTAAAGATCGAAACAAATGGTAGTCTGAGGGTGCAAAGTCGAGGCATATGGTGGATGCATCAAAAGTTCCCAGCCAAGCTCACTCAGTTTTGACTGGCATTCTCCTGCTTGAATATGAATGAACTTGAATGAACTTGAATGAACTTGAATGAACTTTTATCAATTATTTATTTTGCATTTTCTTAAATGATCTTCCGCCATCTTTCCGTCAAATTCATTATTCCACTCTCATGGATCTACTGGCCTTTATCAAGTGCGTTTTGATATACTCGTCCTGATCAAAAGTTTTACCATTTAGGCAGTTTTTTAAAGATCGAAACAAATGGTAGTCTGAGGGTGCAAAGTCGAGGCATATGGTGGATGCATCAAAAGTTCCCAGCCAAGCTCACTCAGTTTTGACTGGCATTCTCCTGCTTGAATATGAATGAACTTGAATGAACTTGAATGAACTTTTATCAATTATTTATTTTGCATTTTCTTAAATGATCTTCCGCCATCTTTCCGTCAAATTCATTATTCCACTCTCATGGATCTACTGGCCTTTATCACGTGCGTTTTGATATACTCGTCCCGATCAAAAGTTTTACCATTTAGGCAGTTTTGCAAAGATCGAAACAAATGGTAGTCTGAGAGTGCAAAGTTGAGGCATATGGTGGATGCATCAAAAGTTCCCAGCCAAGCTCACTCAGTTTTGACTGGCATTCTCCTGCTTGAATATGAATGAACTTGAATGAACTTGAATGAACTTTTATCAATTATTTATTTTGCATTTTCTTAAATGATCTTCCGCCATCTTTCCGTCAAATTCATTATTCCACGCTCATGGATCTACTGGCCTTTATCAATTCCGATTTTATATACTCGTCCTGATCAAAAGTTTTACCATTTAAGCAGTTTTTCAATACCGAATTAATTGGTAATCTCCTGCTTTAATATGAATGAACTTGAATGAACTTGAATGAACTTGAATGAACTTGAATAAACTTGAATAAACTTTTATCAATTATTTATTTTCCATTTTCTTAGATGATATTTTTCCATCTTTCCTGCAAATTCATTATTCCATGCTCATGGACGAACTACTGGCCTTTATCAAATGCAATTTTATATACTCGTCCTTATCAAAAGTTTCCAGTAAAGTTCCCTGTCTTTGGCTAGCGTTGTTCTGCTTGAATATGAATGAACTTGAATGAACTTTTATCAATTATTTATTTTGTATTTTCTGAGATGATCTTTCGACATCTTTCCTACTAATATTATTCCACGCTCTTGGATCTACTTATCAAGTGCGTTTTCATATACTGTGTGCTCTCAAAAAATTTGTTTAAACTGAAGTAGAGCTGCCTTTGGTCTAAATTACTTTAATTGAAAACCAGGATCTAGCTGCGCTCAAATCAATCTTTCGGTTACTCACTCAAAAAGTGATTCATCTACAAAGTGACAAACACATAGTGTACGAATAATTTGTGTGTTCACGGGTATATTTAGAGCAAATATATCTACAACTTATGGCATATACTAAAAACAAGTACTACCGGCTACATATAGGCACTAAATACACATATATTTATATAGTACTCGTAACTCTTACATATAAAATATTTATGTATTTTCACTTCGTTTTGCTTAGACAAACAACTTACAGTTGGGAAATAAAGGGATTCAAAGAAGTAAAGTAAGGCATCGCCAAGTATCGAGTACATTTAAGCAAAACTCATATATACCTATTATGCTTGCTGCTAAAAACATTAAGTTTTGTATTCGCTGTTTTGAAATTCAAACTAAAAATTAGCCATTAAAATATTTGAGTTTATGCATAAAATTGTACTCACTACAGCGTTGCTGCATAGCACACAGGTACTTGCTTTATTTGCAGCCATTTTAGATGTACTCAAAACTGACTATTAGCAATATTTTTTTTTTAAATCTAAAAACTTTACTATACTGTGCTGTGTCAACGCTGTTGTAACTCATATGTGTGTATTCATTAAGTATCGAGCCACACAGTCCAACGCGCTTGTTTGCTATTCATTTATGAAAAACTGTACTGATTTTAATGTTTATCCAAAAAAATGGGTATTACAACTTGTACGCTTATTTGCAGGCACATATTCAATCAGCCCAAAATCATTTACTGAAAGATCATTACTTAAATCATACATATTTTGTTTGAAGTCATTCAGACGCTATCAGCACTAAATTTGAGTATCGAGTAACTCTATGCCGCCTATGCTTAGGTTTTTTGTTCATGACAAGTTTTTAAAAAACAAATTTACAAAAAGACATAATCAAAGCCAGTAACATTTAAAAAAAACTCGATTTTAGCATGTTTTCAAAATAAGTTATTTTTTTCAAACTCAAAAAAATTGAAACATCTATTTTCGAGCATGAAGCAGAAATTTCTAGTGAATGGAATTTTCTAATCCATTTTATTGCATAAAATTATGTTGCTCTAAACTCTGAATGAGTTTTAAATCTATAAAAAATATAATTTTAGAATATTTCTGAAATCAGTTTTGTTAACGCTTCCAAACGATAATAGAGCAGATTTTGAATATTACCTTTTCTGGTATTAAAATACCAAGAAACTATTAAGTAATTTATCGTTAATATGGCTAAATTCTAGAGTTTGTTTAATTAAAATTTGCTTAGGCAAATATTTTCTATTACTTAGGAATACCAGCTGACTGCTGTCATAGCTTCATATTGATTTGAATGAGTATAGTTTATGCACAACATTGAGTTGCTCATTTTGTGATATCTGTACGTAGCTCAATTAGGGTATTCACGCGTATTCAATGCACAAAAATGCAAAGAGAAAGAGTGCAAAAGTAGTTCAGCTGTAGCAGCATAAATGTTGCAATTAGGGTATTCACGCGTATTCAAAGCACAAAAATGCAAAGAGCAAGAGTGCAAAAGTAGTTCAGCTGTAGCAGCATAAATGTTGCAATTAGGGTATTCACGCATATTCAATGCGCGAAAATGCAAAGAGCAAGAGTGCAAGGCGTCTACTTATGCAAAGAACTTGTGTAATATTACTCAAAAAAAGAGTTTTATGCACTTGAAGCTCAACCATTAAATACACCCTAAAGCGAAAAATATATTAGATAAAACACAAGAAATATTTGAAGCCACACAAGATACTTGCAACATTTTCCTACTTAAACATAGTAAACATTATAATATATTTGTTGAATTTTAATTTTTCAATAATATGTGAAGTTAAAAATGTGCAATATTTTGCAATTGCGAAAGTAAAAATCAAACAGTATGAAATTGGTAAGAGGCGAATCCACTTAAACTTTCAGCGAAAAATTTTCAAAATCGTTTTTTTTTCGACCTAATTCAATGTTTTTCATCGTGAATAAATTCGCTACTTTGAAGGCAGTGTTCAGTACTGTTTGATCAAAATCGCTTGCTTTTAACATGCAGCTCCAGACATTCGATTTTGTCACTCAAGTTTTTTCATGTTATGCAAAGAACATTTTCTTTATAAACTACTAAAGTCCCTAGAAGGAATAAAGTGCCGCATTTAAGTATTTTAGTCAAAATTTAGAAATTACTTTTCATAAAAATGTTTTTATCTTCTTCTCGTTTTCTCCCACACTGCTCTATCGAAATCGATATCGTTGGTATAGTGTGTTGGCAAAAAATAAATTTCTGCACATAAATATTCGCTTTTTTTTGAATTCCTAGTCAAATTTTACTGCAAAATAATACAACAAAGTAAGCAACTAAGCTTTTCGGCAACGATATTAAATCGAATAACTTAGTTACGATTTTGGAATTCTTTCAAAGTGAATAAATTTTCTACTGTCAGATTTTTCCTTTGAAAATTTACATTTGACGCTCTTATGTGGAGCATAGGGCGGACACTAACTGCTTCCAATGACTCCTACCATAGACGATACTACGCAATTCTCCCCTGACTTTCTGCTTGCTTTAGTTTTGACGCTTCAGAGGGAGAGTGTGCGAAAGTTTCATGCTTCAAATCGTGTCATATTTTAAAAGCTAAAGGTCGTCATCTTTTTGGAGTTTGTTTTGATTCGAGGCGTTTGTGATTTGTTTCGTGACCAAAAGAGTTTTACGATCGCGATACTGGCCCAATGCAAGCAGTATATACGTTTGCGGAATAACTTACTGGTGAAATAATATTCTTAATCCTATACAGTCCAAACTTTTTAGCACGTTTGAGTGCTGCAAGCATACGTCCGCACCTCAAATGGCAAACAGTCGCCGAATTTAGCATTTGGTTATTATAATGGCGCCAAAAACTCGCCATGTCGCTTCAAGTTTTCATTCAGTGTATTATATCTACAAATGCACTGAAAGTTTTTCGCATTCCCAAGTACTTACTTACGATCTAACTAGCTCTCGCATAGGGGCCCCAAGTAATTGTGACAATTTTCACTAAAATTCAAATTTCGAAATTGCGTAAATCGCTCAAAAAAGTCGACTTCTGTAAGTTTGAAAGTGCTTAATATAATTGATCACTTTTGCAGTAAAATGGTACAGTCTGTGCCAAAGTGTACCGATATCTTTTGCTGCAGAAATTTTGGCTGAAGAGTTATCAACAAGTTGCCACTAAGCTTTTCGGAAACGTTATTAAATCGAATAACTTAGTTACGTTTTTGAAATTCTTTCAAAGTGAATCAACTGTGAGATTTTGCCTTCGTAAAGTTCATGCTGCTAGAATTAAAATCTTTCAAAGTGAATAAATATTCTACGGTGAGATTTTGCCTTCGTAAAGTTCATGTTGCTAGAATTACGCACTTTCGTAGTAAGGGCAGTTCATGTCTATGCCTGGGTAGAGCTGCTTTCGTACAAGGCAACAAAAGTTAGGGTATTTCATGTGCATTATTTTTGATTTTGTGCATTTTTGCACTTTTTTCTGCGAATCGATACTCTGTGCTGCACTGCTTTGTATGCGCACTGCTTTGTGTATTACATTATTTACATGCGCCTTGATAACGTTTACCCCTCACACACTTACCCACCCACATAAGCAGTCTTCACTCAAACGAAATTAAAAAAAAAAAGTTTTTTAAATAAAATGTACCTACAAAAGTGAAAAGGCTCAGCGTTTAATTTTGACTATGTCTAGGCTAATTTTAAGATGAGGCATGAAAACTTTTGAAACGAAATAAAACAAAAACAAATAATAATAATTAAAAAAATAAGAATAAAAAAACAAAAACAATGCAATATTTTATTGAATATTGTGTTGTCCCAGCGTTGCCAGAGTGTTTTTAATTTGTTGTTTTTTTTTTTGAAGAGCTTGAATCCCTTTTTCAGTTTGCCAGTAACTTGTAATCGTTTTTTTTTTCTCTACTTTTTTTTCGACAAAAAAAGAAACAAACCAAGAATGGTTTCATTTTTATGTACTTGTATACTGCATGAAACTGTGCCCATAGATTTTTCGCATTGTACACCGCACTTTAGACATATTTTTATAGACATAACTCTAAATCTAATACAAGAAACAACCAACCATACGCTGTGCATTGTAAATTGAACGAATTGATAATGGATGGATGGATGGATGGATGATTGGATGGAACGTATTGACAAATGTAGAGAAAATCACTAAAATGGTATTTTTTTGTCCGAACATTTTTTAAAAGCCCAAAGCTAAGGGAAACGGCAAAAATCATATTATATATATATATATATATATATATATATATATATATACGATAAGTACACAATTTATGCATAGGTATATATATATATATGCTCGTATAAGGAGCGCGTAAAAAATAAACTAGAATCACATAATTCCATCCACTTTTGATATTTTAAATGATGATAAAAAATTAATAACAATACTGCGTATATATACGGCAAAAAATAAAATATATATATATATTAAAAAATTTAAAAAAAAATTTATTTATTAATGTATGAACAGAAAACAAAAAAAAATGAAAATGAAAACTATATAACTTAAATGTTTAAATGTTGTCTTGCATTATGTGTGTAAAAAATAATAAAAACGTTTAATATTTAAAAAGCGGCCTCTCATTCCTAAATAATAAATAGCAAAAAAATTATGTATAAATTTCAAAAATAATTATATTGCAAAAATAAAAAAAAATCAAGTACTTAAATAACTTGTAGCAACATTTTGCAGTGCTTTTGCACAAAAAAAATAAAAAATGCAAAAATGTTAAAAGAATTATTCAAAAAAAAGTTGAAAGTAAGTTGACGGCAGTTGATGGCAGTTGACGCCAGTTGACGGCAGTTGAACTTAGTTGAATGTAGTTGTTGCCTTTGGCAGCCAACTCTAAGCAGTTTGAACTAAGCCAAGTACTAATTCTGCATAAAACAAACATATATAACTTATACGATATATGTACTTTGCTGGCACACATACATATGCACATTTAATATTTTACATATACCTAGTATATATATATATATATACTAAACTATATAGTGGCACCAGAATCCCAACTATATTGGTCTTATTGTAGTAGTTTGAATGGTTACAAAAAAACAAAAACCAAAAACACAAAAAAATTATATTGATATTTACACGTCATAAATACATATTTATAGTGTATTTGTATGTATATAGGAAAACAAATATACCACGCTTTAAATATATATTCTGAAATATACATACACATATTTATACAATACCTAAGACATCATACCCAACCCAAACAACAACAACAACAACTTCAACAAAATATACTAATATATTTACTAAATTTAAATGCGCATAATGTTAGTTGAAACAGTTCGAAAATGTAAACCAAATCGAAAATGAAATCGAAATGTTTAAATGATTATTAAAAAAAAAAAAAAAAGAAAACAAAAATTGTACCACAAATTAGTTAAGAACCTTTTATAGAATGTTATGTCTTCCCTTTGAATCAATTAAATATATATGTATACATTGCATAAAAATATATATATTTAAAAACAAATTGATAACAACAATAAACACATACACTCACACACACGCGGTATCGTTATTTGTTAGCCTTTGCTGCACAAGTATCGATACTCGCAGCTTACTCACAGCTTGCCAAAGTTCTAAAACTTATTACCAGTTTCAAGCTAGTAAAACTCTATAAACAGTTTTCAACTCGTAAAGTATTTAATTTTTTATAAACTAATTACATAAACTGCAGCAAAAGTTTTTTAAAGGTATTCACGCTGTCGTGCAAATGTGCACTTGAACAACATTTAATATTTTTACTACAAAAGCAGTGCAACGCTTGCTGTTGCAAAAGGCAGTGCACTTTTGCATAAAAATAAAAGCAGTGCAACGCTTACTCAAAGGCGATTAAGGGTATTCACTTTGTCGCATATTGTACTACAAGGACTCTGCACTTTTGCATAAAAATGCTGCAGACAAAAGCATGAGCATCCTTGCTCAAAGACGATGAACGTCTGCCAAAAAAAACTTGCCAATAAAATTGTTGCATTAAGGGTATTCACTTTGTCGCATATTGCACTTCAAAGGCAGTGCACTTTCGCACATAACAGATTAAAATACAAGATACCTTAAGGGTATTCACGTTCTTGGGCGCAACAGTATATCTGGCCGAAAACCCACTATTTTAGCCAAAAACTATTTGCGTCTGTAGGGTATTCACCCAACAACTACACCGCAAACGTAGCGAGTGCACTTTTGTTTCAAACTGCTTATAGCGCACGATCTCTTGAGGGTATTCACTCAATTGCCGCCTAAAAATATATAAGGCAAAAAATTGTGCATTTTTGGTTAAACCTTTTCATAAAAACTTGTCATATTAAGGGAATTACATTTGCAGACTGGCAATGCTGCTATTATGCTGCTATTATGCTCAACCCTGACATACCCCTGGATGCACATTCTAATAAGGGTATTCACCAGTGGTGGGCAAACTGTGCATTTACTTACCAAGCATGGAGCGGCGGCCACTAACATTTAGTAACAAATTGAGCATAATTGTCACTTGGAGCTCATTTGCAGTCTTGCGAGCATACTCAATCCAATCATTTGGTATTGGCTTTGTTGTGCAAAATGCAAGAGTGCAAAAATGCAAGAGAGCAAAAATGCAAGTGTGCAAAATGCAAGAGTGCAAAATGCAAGAGTGCAAAAATGCAAGAGTGCAAATTGTAAGTGTGCATAAAAACAAAAGTGCAAAAATGCTAGTATGCACCAAAAAGTGAAAGTAAACTTAAAAACGACAATTTCACTCTTTTTTTTCTACTGAAAATTACAAATATAATATAATAAATTTGCAGAACAAAGATGCATGGCGTCATTAATCAACATAAAAATGTGCATAAGTGCTAGACAATGAATGCTGTCTGTAAAATATAGTGCATTTTTGCCATTGCCAAAAGCACAATACACGAGATACTTATTTTATGTGAAGCTATAGAAATGCAGCCCATTTCTGCCACAAACACTTGGTCATAAAATGCCAAAATATTAAGTATACTTACTCTGAAAGTAAATATGCTTGCACAAATCCGAAAAAGTCTAGAATATTACTGCAAAAAAAAGTTGCCAAATAAAGCTTAAAAATATTAAGGGTACTCACATTGTCTTGCAAAATTTGCTTGTGCAGTTTTGTTCCATGAAGCTCCGAAAAGGGTTTCAAATATTTTTAAAGAAAATTTAGAAATTTCACTGTGTTATAGCAGCTCATTAGGATGTACGAACTTTAATAGAGATATAGGCATGATGCGCCTTTGCAGCGATGATCATAGTCAAGGGGAATGAGTTCTATGTGGCTCAAAATAGATGGCAATTGAAGACGCCCTATGCTCGAAAAGTAGTTAACGAAAATCGTCGTGCTCTGTGCAAGATATGGACGAAATTTTTGTGCTGCTCAAAATTCTCACATGTTGGGGGTCTAATTTGAGCTTAAACTCGATTTATTGGCAATAATTAACTACTGGCAATTTACTTTAATATGTAACAAATAAATAAAATGAAACTATATTATTTTTTTCGTTCATAATCGTCTGGAGTGTCTTCATTTTTATTAAATAAAAATTTGCTTACTTACTTTATTAATTAAATACTTTTTAACACTTTTGAGTTGTTACAACTGGCAAAAATGCCTAAAATCGTTGAAAAAGTAAAAGAATTTATAAAAAATTGTTAAAAAAAAAAACACAAAATACTCATACAACAACAACAGACAACGCACAATTAGACAAATTAACAAGACATTTGGCGCAAAGAGTGGGCACTGGCAAACAAAATTTAAGCGAAAAAGTGCAAAAAGGCAGCAGAGTTCGTACGTGCTGAAGAAGTTTGACTGTAAGGCCAAGCAGTTGGCTGTGTTTGCACGCTGCTTGTTCACTGCTTGGCTGCAGTGCACTGCTTGTAGCGCGCATATAAAAGCAATAGTTGAAGCAATTTAAATAAAATTACAACAATTACTTAACTTTAATATTAAAAAAAAAAAAACAAAACAAAACATAAATAAATAAATAAAAATTAAAAATACTTAAAACTGTTAATGATGCAAACTACTAAGCAAAGCAATACAAAACAAAGCCACCAAATGTATAACAATTAAAACAAAAACAAAAACTAGACAAATTCCAATAAAAAAAATTAAAAAAAGGAAAAAAAACCAAAACAATAGTTTTCAAAATTAAAGCTAGATAATTTTTTAAGCCATTTATATGCTTTTAAAGTTTACAAAAAAACAAAAACACACAAAAGTAACAAACAAAAAATATAAATAAAATGCCTCAACACTTTAGACATAATTTTGTGATTACACACACACACACACACACAACAAAAACCTAACAAAATGCATAATAAAAATTTAAAACTTAAAAAAAAAACTACAAAATAAAAAATAATAAAAATCATATATGTATAACTTTAAAAAGCAGACTACTCAGTGCAACAGATAAGACTAGAAATTGATTACCTGAACCTTGAGAACAAAGCTTGAGTTTTCTTACTTTATCAAATGCTAAAAATCTACAGCTAACAACAACAACAACAACAACAGCAATAAAACAAAAACAACAATTAACAGCACAACAAATACAAAAACAAAAACAAAAACAATTTTTAAAAACCAGTTTCACATATAAAATTAACCAACAAAAGTGTTTTAGTTTTTGGCATTTTTGTTCAAGCCAACTTTTTGCTTATAAACAATTGTTTATGTTTATAATGTATGAAAGTATTGTAGTGCAGCAGTTGGGTTCCTATAGTCGCTATAACTAACTTTAAACTACATTTTGTTGACTTCTTTAAACGGTTGTGAATCTGTAAATGATTTTTGCGCTAAAAACAAAAACAAAAACTATTCGATAAACTTGCCTAATTCACCTAAGTTCTATACAGCAGCAAGCAAGAGCACAAAAAATATAAACAAACAAACCAAAACAAACAAAGGTATACAACTAATTGCAAAAAAGAATAACAAAAAAAAAATACTAAACGAGCACATATTTATTTAACAATAACAAAAAAATACTAGTTTTAGCAAACTTAGTAAAGTTTATAAAGTAAAATAGTATCCAAACTTGTGTGCCCTCCTATGATATTTTATATTCATATGTTTCGAAATATACAAACAAACAAAACGATTGATATATATATAACATATATATACATATGCAGCTGTTGGTAAAGTTTATTTAGTACCCACATAGAGGCAGGCCTATATTTACAAAAAAATAAACGTAATTATTGTAGTAGTATTTAGCAAAAACAAAAAATAACAAGAAGGAAAACTTCAAATTTGAATATTTCCTAGATATTTTGCTCATTGTTTTTAAGCGTAGCAATATATATATACTATATATATATAAATGATATTGTACTCTAGCTAATTGTGTCTATTTACATATTAAAGTTTACAACAAAACCAACAACAACAACAACAGCAACAGCAACAAACAACAATGACAAATATGTCTGTAGCATTTTTTGAAAGCGTTTTCGTATTTAAAATAAATAAATAATTATATAAAAAAAAGTACAGAACTTATATACAACATACTTATAACGCATATATACATATATATACAGCATAAAAACACTTATGTATAAATATTAAAAAATTAATTAAGTAAGAACAATTAACAACAATTAAAGTGTCTGTTTTTGAAACAAAATAAAAATACCAAAACATTGCAATCAGGTACTGAAATCAAAATTTTTTAATATCACTTTTATTTGTAACACTTATGTTTAACTTTATATTATATAAAGTCAGACATATACAAGCATGCTCTATATACACATATACATATATACATACATATATATATATATACACCTATATCCCCTCCATATGCAAACGGATGTTCATTTATAAGCAACTTATTTGGCATTGCTATACAATGTGGTAGTGATATATATTAAATTATATACTATTGTTTACATTTACATCATATACATTAACATTTACATTTACATAACAAAAATTTACTTAGTTATATAAAGAAAATACTAAATACCAAAAACACAAAACTAACAAATTGTAAGTTATGCAACATGTCCATGACGTTCAACGAAACAAAATGCAATATTTAAACGTACATAAAAAAATTAAGTACACTTTTAATAAAAAAAAACAAAAATTGCAATTTTTCTTTTTTTTATATATAATAAGTCAAGCATTATATATATGACAACCTTCATATATATATATATATATAACTAAGCTTAACTCAAGTTCTTTACTAAAAACTTAGTACTATTTATTTAACTTTATTTAATAATGCAGCTAAACAACTAAAACAAGCTGGCTGGCTTAAATTTATTATGCTAAAAATACTAAAAAAAGAGAAAAAATACTAAAAAAAACTTACATACAAAATTGCGCCAAAATAAATTTGTATACATTTATTATTGTAAAATGTTGATATATATAGTGTTTATCATAAGCAAAGACCAAGCAAACTATAACAAAAGCAGCATAATTTTTTATTTTTTAAATAAAAAACTCCCCACGCCACTTGAAAAACCATTTTTTTGGCGCAGCTTATATAGGCGCAAAGTGTTCCAAAATATCAACACAACACACACTTATACTACAAAAATAGCCTTACATAAGTTGTAAACAATTTAAAATATTTAATAATTCCAACTTATATGCATTTTTTATGTTTTTTTTGAACAAAAGTTAATAAAATTTATATAGTTGCATATTTTTACAGTACACACATTTGGGCAGTTTTTTAATGTACATTTATTTATTTTATTTTCTTTTTAAGAAAATCAATACACTTAAATGTTGTTAAAGCAGAAAAAAAGCAGAAAATACACAAAAAAAAACACAAAAAAAAATTAAACGAAACGAAAAACAAAAAACAAAAAAAATACATAACGCTTCCGACAATAAGCTTTGGCCACACTAAAGTATATTTAACGAAAACAACAAAAATACCATAATATTTACGTTTTACAAGCAACTTTTTTGCGTTATTAAAAAAGTAAACACAACATGTCAAACTTAAAAATGAAGTTTAAAAACAACAAAAATAGTTAAAATAAAATAATATACACACATATATATATATATGTTTGCCCAATTTAATGTACTAACTTATATATGTAGTAACATGTGCTACACACTATATATACTACTACTATATAATATATATATTTATGGAGTTGTTTTGAGACAAACATAAAAAAAACTACAAAAATATTGAAAAAAAAAACACAAAATATATATATAAATTCAAAAAAAATGTACTTATTTTCATGACACGCATTTGAAGCGAACATATCAAAAACAAGAAAATACCAAAAAAAAGTAAACAATTTATAGCATTAATACCAAAATGCAAAATTATGGCAAATTTGCGGTATCATTTAGTACTAAAAAAACCAAAACGCGTGACAATTGAAAGTTAAACGATTAGCTCTTACATACATGCAATAAGCTATATAAAGGTAACTAAGCGTATGTGTTTGACTTAAAAACCAAAAAAATATATATATATACTCTATATATACTAGCATGTACAACTATTATGTACTTAAAACGTTGTAGTTAGTGCAGCGCCAGTTAAGCTCATTAACTAAAAGCAAACCATTGCAATGAAAAGAAAAACAAACAAACAAAAAATACTAAAATAAAACTAAGCATAACTGCTACACATATACACACTTATTTAGCGTATATGTGCGGCATATGTTTAAATTTAAACATATATTAAAATTGTTTTACAGCTGTTCTATGAATTACATATGAAAAACATAAAAATAAAAATGTTTACAAGCGCAATGCAGGTTATATTGCGCAAAATATATATATATATATAAATAAATACCAAACTAAGAAATCAAATAAAATTCAAATAAAAACTGAACTTAAATTAAGCATAAATATTTTTTGCTGTGTCTTAGTCCATGTGTCGTAACGAATTTATTGAATTAAATATATATATATATAAAACAAAAATAAAAAATTTTTAAACAAAATTTAAAAAAAAAAACAAATTTTAACTTGCGTTTTTAAACGTTTGTGTTTTTTTTTTGTTTTTTTTTTTGTAAGCCAATACCCCTCAACATACAAATAATAAAATTTAAGCACAAACTTGTTTGTCTATATATACTTTTCATAAAACAAAATTGCCTTTTACTCTTACATATATATATAAAAATATATATACTTTGTTTACAAACTACTTAAAAAAAAAAACAAAAATACCAAGAAATTCTAAAAATACTCAAAACAAAATGAAACTACGCTGAATTCGTTTTAATGTTTTGCAAAGTATAGTACGCCTAACAAAACTGTGACTAATAAGTAAACAAAAACCAAAACGAGAACTCCAATAAAAAAATATATAAATTATAATACCAAACTAAAAATACTAAAATTTAAGTAAACAAAATACAAAAAAAAAACAAAAAAAAAATTAAAATAAAATAAAAGCAAACCAATTATAAGGTACAAGTTTTTTCGTAGAAAAATGGCAAATTATTCTACACCCACTCCTCCTCTAACCCCCCCCCCCCACTACATTACTAAAAAATAATAATACAACAAACAAAGCGACAATTTTGGTACATACATTCTACATATGTACAATTAGCAGCTCTGCATCTGCATCAGCTACAGGTACACGTATATATATCTATACAGTTACACGTCTACACACATATATACATATGTCTATATATGTGTATGTGTACAGTTTACTTGTAGTGGCAGTTTATACATTTAGCCTAAAATAAAATCAACTTTTATTAATTACACACACACATATATATATGTATATTTGAATATATATATATACATATATACTAATATATATACATATATACTCTGATATTTAATAAACGCAAAAAAACAAAACAAAAAAAATACAGCAATTTACTTATACGAAAATTGTTTCTTTCAAATATTTCGCATATAAAACAAAAAAAAAAAAAACAATTGAGAAATTGCAAAAAAAAAAAATACTAAAATATTTGCAAAAATACAAAAAAAAAAAAATAATATGTTAAAACGATCAAGCAGACAAGGAAAATTAAGCGAAAATGGAATGTAAACACAATATTTATACACTTATTTAAATATTTACTAAAAAAAAACAAAATGAAATGATTATATGTCTTATATATATATATATATACAATATGCATATATATATGTATATACATAACACTAAATAGTTTAAATGTTTATTTATTGTATTTGAGCAAGATGAATGCTAAAGAAACTAAATTTAAATAAAAGTAATTAAATAAAATGCAAACTTTTTGTTTATTTCATTGGAGATGGGAAAAATTAAAATAATATCAAAGTTGCAAATAAAGGGTGCTTTTTATTTATTTATTATTAAAAATTTTAATACTATGTAATAATAAATTATAATAGGCAAGCCTGAGCCTGATGGTTGATTTTTTTTTTATAGATATGCAACGTCTGACATCAGCTATCAAATCCGTGCAAGCCTGTGCCATAAGTTCCAAAAATGTTCTGGAAAGCAGGGTTGCATTAGATTCACTAAGCACTCGGAAAAAGGTGCGCATATTCTGGGTTCCCAGCCACCAGGGCATCGATGGCAACGAAATGGCAGACAGGCTAGCTAAGGAGGGAGCACAATCGACACACATGACTGCTGAGGATTTGAGAATCTCTCTAAGAACACAAAACCGCAGATCAGAGGAGAGCGCAGCAGTCGCATCTGATCGAAGGTGGCGCAACACAACAAACTGCAAAACAACGCAGCCAAAGTTAGCCCAGTACTTCATAAGTCTCCCAAGGAGAGACTCCAGATTGATGATGGGCATACTCACGGGCCACTGCCTGACCACAGCTCATGCTAAAAAGCTAGGCATCATTGCTAGTGATGCATGCAGGAAATGCATGGAACCAGATGTAAAGGAAACTCTGGAACATCTTATATGTCACTGTCCTGCACTCTACTCCCTCAGAATCAAATACCTGGAAAAGCCCTGGATTGCCTCTCTGCAAGAGGCAGCTGATAGGGCACCTCATAGGCTGCTTGCATTCGCCAAGCATGCTCGCTTAACGGACGACCAAAGTGCCTAGGGCACCAGTGGAGCCCCACCCGGTAACGCTAAGGATCATTCTGATCTATGTGAGGCCCCTTCGGGGGCCGGCCGGACTAACCTAACCTAACCTAACGTCTGACATCTGGGGCTAGTTAGAAAGTTGAATTTACAATGTAAAAGTTGAATACAGAAAGTAGCAAGAAAATTTAAACATTTTTTAAACAAAGAGGGAAGCCAGAGCACAATGTAGATCAAGTTGGTTTTTTATAGTACGTAATTGGTCAAAAATGCTCGATTTGGGGAATCAAGTTGAGTTAAGATATAAGATGAAAAGAGAGCAAATCAAAGAGCTTATTATAATATACGCATAAGACACGAAAAGGATCGTGTAACGCATAATTGGATCTACAAAAGTTAATGCTAGAGGTGGAAAATTACGAGTTACTCCAGAAGGAATGATAAAAGAAATTTTGTTGAGTGTAGGCCCATTAGAGTCAATGAGAGAGAGTGAAAACTTAAGCTAGAATAGCACGTTGTGGCATGTTCTACGATCATTTAGTGAAGGTAACTCTATAAGACCTAGTCTACATGAATAGTACTTTAAATTGCCATAAAACGACGATGAATTATTTAATTGGCATGTATTTTATTAATCCGAAAGATAAACTTGTGACATTATATTTTTAATATGATTTCTGGCAAATGAACGCCACGGCTGGCTTGGATGTAGTACAATCTGTATGTTCAATTTTCGATGACTTTTTGCCACGCAATAAAACGGCGAATGTTGTCTTCCAAATGAATCAGCGTTTGTGGCTTATCCGCAGAGACCAATGACTTTACTTCAATAGCTCCACAGTAAGTAGTCTAGCGTTGTTAAATCAAAAGATCTTGTATGCCAATTCATAAGTACAAAACGTGAATTAGGCGGTCACCAAACCTGTCTTTCGATAAATCGAGCTGTGTGACATGTTGCGCCATTTTGTTGGAACCACAGCAGCTGGACATCATGGTTGTTCAATTTAGGAATGATAAAGTTAGTAATCATGGTTCTATACCGCTCAACATTGACTATAACGTGCTGGCCATTACGTTTTTGAAGAAGTACGAACCAATGCTTCCATCAGCTCATAATGCGCAACAAACAGTCAGTTTTTCGGGATGTAACGATGTTTCGACATACACTCGAGGATTAGCTTCCCTCGAAATGCGGCAGATTTGTTTGTTGACGTAGCCATTGAACCAGAAGTGCGCTGCATCGCTAAACAAAATTCGCTTCTGAAAACCGGGAAAAACGGCAATCTCGTTTTGTGCCCATTCGACAAATCTGCGATGATCTGAGATCCTTTGGCTTCCATACTTGCACGAGTTGGATTTTGTTAGCAAGCAAACCAAGATCCTTCCGCCAAATTTTCCATAATGTAGATATAGACGGATACAATTGCTGTGCTCGATGGCGGATGGACTCATACGGCTCTTTCTCAATCCGACGCTCTACAGCAGCAATAGCTTCTTCTGTACGCACTCGTACGGAGTCTCTGAGAATGCGAGTTATCAATAATAGAAAACGTAGTGCGAAAACGGTCGTCCTCGTTAATCGAATTAACTGCTCTGATGGACAATTTTATCGACGATAAAATAGACTTAGTGCGCCATACGTTTTCCGCACAGAAGCATTATTTTCGAAATAAAATTGCATTATTTGCAGGCTTTGTTCAGGTGCAACTTTAAGTACTATATCCTTTACAAATACGTTTTTTTGCGCGAGTGTGATTTTTTAGCAATTTACTATTTTGCATGGCTATTTTTAAAGTTTAACGTGGGCGTGATAGTCCAGGCTCCCATGTTGCTGTACTGTTGAAATTATTGTCAAGCAATTCACTTACCTTGGTACCGCCATGAACACCGACAATAACATTAACCTGTAAATTTAGCCGTTTCAGCCTCCAAGTCTCAGTACAAAATTGTAAAGACTTTCAGTACGATGTCTTCAGCTGTTTCATTGATAATGAAAAAGCTTTTGATCGTGTGCAACATGATAAGCTCATACAAATCTTAGAAAATATGGGCCTGCACAACAAAGATATAAGACTGATAAGAACTTTGTACTGGAACCAAACTGCTGAGCTGAAGCTGGAAAATGTAACTGTGCAAAACTTGGTCATCAACAGAGATGTTCGACAAGGAGGCATCCTATCTTCACTTCTTTTTAATATCTATTCGGAAGTAATATTTATAGAGTTCATAAACGATCGCGACAAAGGCTTTAAGGTTAAATGGAATAGTTATAAACAACATTAGGTACGCAGACGACACAACACTTATAGCTGATATACATAGATGATCTTCGATTTCTTCTTGAAAAAGTTAATCAGCAGAGTAGAGGTTTGTATTATGCATGAATATTAAAAAAACTGAACTCATGATTATTAGTAAAAAACGATTACCCTACATCGATACTACCATCAAAATTGGAACATAAATAAGGTTATTCCAGTATTCTCCTGGCTCATTTTCATGTCCTAATAGCGAAGGTACGCCGATTTACAATATTGATTGCCGAAAGCATCGGTTTCTTTTGTGCTACTAGTCAAGAAATACAAATTCATTTCACTTTCTTATCATTATCATCTCACTCGATTTTGATTCCCACATTTACCAATTTGGCCCACTGTGCGCACAAAAAAAAATCGCTCGAAAAGCAACCGGTATGCATCTCGTGTGTCAGAGGCGATTTTATGCACTTGACAGTGCGGTTTTAGTCGCATTTGAGTCAGCGTGTTCAGTGTCGCGTTTCAAGGGCGACTTTTGTCGCTATGCAGCAGCTCAGGCAGGCGATTGCTTACGTCACAAGGCATCAAGTATACGCACGTTTTTAAATATTAACTAAAACTTTATGTTCTTCCGGTTTTTTAACGATTTTAATAATAAAAAATAATCAAAATTGTAGCACCTCAATCATTTGCAGATGTCTGTCTGCCTGTCTGTCTGGCTTATTGAAATATGAGTAACCAAATCTAATCTTGCAATTCATTAATAAATATAAACATAATATCAAAATGTACTTGTTGCTTAGCTTTTGGAACGAAAACAAATAAAAGTTGTTGTTTGTGATTATATTACAATTATATTTTAAAGCTAGTTATTGAAGAAGTAAACGGAAAATTGTTTTAATCACAAGAGAACGACGTAAAAATGATTATTATTATTATTGACGTGTTCTCTTATAATACATTAAGAACTTGGCCTATGACCAAATAGTTTCCAGCTTTTCCTATTGCTAGCTAAAAACCTTAACTAGTTAAACGATTTGAACGTTTCTTTGAGTCCTCCTCCAAGTAGTCTTCCGGCGCCCTCTGCGACGATTGCCAATGGGATTCTATTCGAGAACTGCACGTGCCATATTTCTGTTGTCTCTCCTGAGCGTGTACCGGATCCATCTATATTTTCTGATAGATATGTCGCTTTTGATGCCCCGTTGCTTGGTTTTGGGCCAGAACACTTAAACAATGCGCTTCAGGCATCGGTTGACGAATCTCTGGAGTTTTCTTAAGCATTAAATATAGCTAAAATGCCCAACCAATATACATAGCACTCAGAAGAAAAACTTATAGACAAACTGTAAACTACGAAAGAGAATTGATTGTCTTTCAGCCTAGATCTTAAAATTGATATGCTCTAAAGTAAATTGCATAAGAAACATTTACACTAAATTCAATTTAGAAATTCATATTTTAAAAGTATTTCAGTATTTTCGATGAATGTCGACTATATCATAAAGCCTTCATAATACTGGTTTTCATTAAGTTTTGAATATATCAGGAGCAAATTCGCTACTTTGAAAGTTTTATGGTATTTCCAGGTGCTGTATCAAGTTTGATTTTGCAAAAAGTGGTATAAGGCATCCGTCCACACCCGACCTTAACTATTGATAATATTTACTTGTTTTGCGCAAATTAGTTCTGAATATAATTAAATATTGAGTATTTTATTCGCAAGCTGTATGAGAGCAATGAGCAATAATACAATCTAAAATGTGAAGTCTTTGTAGTCTTACATCCACTCTTATGACCTTTTCCAAAGCTTGTCATAGTTAAAATGTCTCTAAATATTTTAATGCTTTGCTTATTTCATCTTTATCTTAGAGATCATTCTAGACTTTACCGTAATTCTTCTTTGATTAAATACCAAATCGCGCACATAATATTTCTAGAGTTATAGATTGTTAACTTTTCTAGATGCTTCCCAGAGTTAAATGGCTCAAGGACTGCCTTGTTATGTCGCTTACTTGATTTCCTGGCTGTGCCGGGATGTTGGCCACAAAAGTAAGTACATCTTAAAATCTTTGCGGCTGACGTTTCGCAGTGCTTATTGTCTGAATAATCATTCTGCTCCCTTAATTCTAATGCTATTTCCAGCTGTATTTGTAACAACTTTGACTCGGTATACCATTGCCGTTTCCTGCCTGAACTGTTACTTCTACCTTGTCCATCTGGTCGTCTAAATTGTATATGCTCCTTTATATGCCTCGGCCTTCTCAGTGATCAAAACTTTATGTTAGACCCAAAACGAAAAGTTGAAGGTACCCCCAAAATAATGATCGCTATAAAGGTTGACTTATTTATTTCTGTTTATTGTGTTTGACATATAGATGCATTTTATCATGTGGAGCTGCATCAACTAAACTGAACGTATCTCGGTATATTCACAGACACTCTTGTAGGGCTTTATTCAGGCTCCGAATCGGAGAGCAAGGCATCTGGAGAAAATCAACATTAGCCTTATATCATCGTCAGCAATGCGAACATGACATACCTGAATAAAAAATTTTAATGAATTCACGACGACCACGTCGTTCCTCAGCAGTCAAATGGATTCCAGTACCGCCATTTGAGCCAGTCGGTTTTGCTTTTTTGGGGATTGCTTCCTTGTTTTTGGCATTGTCTGGAGCAACATTTGGCTGGTCGCCGGCGTCTGCATGAGGAGCACCAGTTTTCTTCTGGCGCCCTTCAGCCGTTGCACCCTTGGCCGGTGCAGCTGGCTTCTGGATTTTGTCACCTTGCTCTGACTGTGAGCAGCCGAGGAGGTGCACATATTTAGTTAGTAATTTTCCAGATAAAAAACAAATTTTCTTACCATTTTTATTTTCAATTATTTTCACTGACTCGAACACACAACAATATGTCACTTGTCCAAATATGAAATGAATGAAAGCAAATTCCTTCTGTCAAAAGGTAGACGATGACGCTCGATTGTATTTTTATGTTTATCGAAATTCGATATATTTTAATTATAGATATCGTTCCGCTTTTATTTAAATTTTTTTAATAAATATTTTGACATTGCATTTGTTTATTTAACTCCGTTTGTTTTTCAACTTATTTTTACAAAATGCAGCTTACGGAAGTAGTTATCCCAAAACGTTGCACGAAATTTAATCAAAATCGTTGGACTCTATCATTTAGTTGCTATAAGATAAATCGGACGAAAAATCATTTCTAAAAAAAAATTGTTTGATTTTAAAGCTTTTAAATGCTTTTTCACTAAAATTGAAATGCCTGAGACATAGACCTGTAGTTCAGCAAAAAGTTCGAGATTAGCAGTAAATTGATTGCATTTAGTTTGATTTTTAATTCATACTAACCAATTCCAAATTGTTGAAGTATTTTTGAATATACTCTCAATTAGCGCGTCGAATTTAATACAAATCAGTGTACTATATCATATAGCTCCCATAGGGTAAAGAGCGCATAATATCCATTTTTTTCGCATTATTTGTTGTATCTATTGTTGAACATATCATTATCAATTTCGCTACTCTGAAAATTCAGAGTACTTTCTGGCACTGTACTAACTTCTATTCGATTCGGTTGTAGTCAACCGATATAGTTCGAATGGGGCAAATCGGTCCCAAATGTCTGGTATACCAGCTGCTTAAAAAAAAAACTGAAAACTTTACAGGGTATGTCAGAGTCGTCTATGCCAAACTTTAACTTAAACCATTTTTTATGTATACAAAATTTTATCGGAATTAACTTAAAACGCGCAAATTAGTTTTTCCAAGTTGGTTGCAAGCAAATTTGAAATAAAATAATAACACTCCAATATGACTTCCAGTTTTAATCGTTTCTTGTCTGGTTTTTGAAGCATTCCAACGACGGCCTTCAATCAAAGCCTGATGATTGTGTCTAAGCTCGTATCAACTAAAACATTGGAACAGAAAATTTGAACCGGTTTTCTTTTATCAAATGTTACTCGAACGTCTTGCTGCTTACAACACTAAGAAAAACGTTTTTATACTTTTCTTAATTTATGTAGCGAAATACGAATATAGATCATAAATTCTGTCGAAATTGTTATTTATCAAATTTAGAATTAAGAAATACGTTAAAAATAAAGATATTTCTCCATTCCGCCTTTGAAACACTGTACAATATTATCAAATTCTTAATCTCTAAATATGCACCCCTCAAAAATATTAGATTTTATGAAGTGCCTGACAGTTATGGCGGACAGCAGGCTTAGCTTTCGACTATATGTTGAACATCCAATAGACGGGCTGTCCTGAGGTGGGAAACGCCAATTGCCACCAGTATGGGCAGCGGGGCAAAAAATCCAGCGTCTAAGGGAAATGTTTTCGGCCTTGTATTCACTAAATGCACTCAGCATCATCTCAGGGTTCAGGATCATCTCTGATGATGACGCATGATGGTTCTAGCGAGTAAGATTCCCATTGGCTTGCTGGCAAGGTAAATGAATGCTATCTACTAAATGCTGTACGTCTGAAGCTAATGACATCATGTAGGATACAAAAAGAACTATCAATGACGGTTTGGCAATCCAGATGAAACAAGTCTACAACGGGACGGTGTCAGGCTCATGCCAAAGCTAGAGCAGTGGGTGAACAACCTGATGCAGTTTATGACAGGTCATAAGGGATACAGGGTAACGAGTAAGAAGTAGGGAGTGTTATCCAGATAATACAAAAGAAATATGATTATTCTTACCCCTTAATACGAATCTATCTATATTTATGGTCTTCCAATTTTTGTATGGTTTACTAACATCCAGACCTCAGAGCTTTACGACGAGCTATTAAAACATTTCCCATCAACAGCATACTCACAGTAACAGCGCCACCTAGCATTCCGCACCGCCTTCTAGAGGCAATTACGTGTCCCTAAACTATACAATAGAACCATTCCCCTCGTATCAAAAGACTTCAAAGCAAGACGCAAGTGCCATCAATCCCTGGGAGAGCACACATCTCGGATAGCCGTTTCCTAGTACAACCGAAACCATCTAATCACCTACAGTATGGTTCCCGTTGAAATAATTTCCACATAAGATTACTTCATTGGGATAAATAGGTTTTTTATTAGAAAAAGTAAAGCTTGGCCAGAAAACATGAACCACTTTCGCAGTCATTGGGAGTGGAAATACAATAAACGCCGGGGAATCACGACCGCAGTACAACTCTATTTTCACTACTGAGGCATTTTGTTGCAGCGACCCGGGTACCAGCAGTCAATTTAGAATATCTTCTATATGCAACTGAACCCATAATCATTACAATATCCAAGAAATAATCTAGCTCACTTCAATTTATAAAAAGCAAATCATAGTTCTCTGGTCGCCTAAGGGATTTTCGGCAAGGAGAACACTGCTGCGGCAGCTAAATATATGAGGCCATTCTCATCCTTTCTCTTTATTCCTAAAAACTTTAGAGATATAACAAAATCTAGCACTACTTGGTCCAAAAGTAATGACTAATTGCAGATTTTTCATTATAGACATGCCTGCTGTACTTTTGTGCATCTTCGTATAGCACATCTCCTCATCTGATCTGTTAAAAACACCCAGCTGTCTGTCATTTGTGCGTTTTCGGGTAAAATCGGTACTACACGGCCCTACCGCCCATTATGTGAAGGCATCAACAGAGTGTCCAACTGTACTATTACAAACATTTTTAGAATCCAATATTTTAAAAATATTAAAGTTTATAAACGCAACAAATATAGATAATCTCACAAAATTGTTCAATTTGCGAATCGAATCCTCTACTATTCGTTAAACTTTAAACTTTATTTATTAAAATAAACATTATTTAATATTTTATTATTTCATGGCATCATATCTGGTTTTTTTTATTAACAATAATGGAAATTAAGAAACAATTACCAAAAATTATAATAAGCTTATTGATCAAATCAAAAAGAAAATTATTTTATGGAAGTTTCTTTTTTAATTAGTTTTAAATTGTAAGCAGCGAAAGTTAAAATTATTGCTATAGGGTAATTTTATTTCTTGATTTATAATCGAAATCGGGATACAACTGAGTTTATTTGATCTTATAATAAAATGATATTAAAATTCGAAAATATTAAATTCCCACGGGAAAAATATAATATAAAAGTAAACAGTGTCCCTAGGCGGTTGGATGAAATTATTATAGTTATCTCATATCGGGGTTTACAATGTAAAATGTGGACAAGTATTTCCTAACAAATCGTGTTATAAGTTCCTCTAGGGAACTAAGTGGTTGATGATTCGTCAAAGATACGAGATTTGGCAAATCCAGATAAGTTAAGATACAGCAAGAGATGGATTTTATAGACCGCTCCTCAGAGAGGAAATCGTTAACCTTTTTGTAGTTAGATCATAAAACCGGGAAAGGATAGTGCACAGCATAGTTAGATCTACAAAATTATAGTGCTAGAGGTCGAAAAGTATGAGTACCTCTAGATGAAAGGACTAAAGTAACTTTGTTAAGAAATGCATTGGAGTCTATGAGCCTGAGTAAGAACTTATGCAGAAATAACACGCCATACCATGTTCTACAATAATTTAGGAAATGCAATTTTATAAAACGAAGCTATAAGTATAGGACAGCATTCGGTAGTATCTCAATTTAAGCCCAGATGAGAAATTCTTAATAGCGTTGGTATTGAGCGCTCCAAACGCAGGAGTAATATTCCCAGAATTCGATGGAGGAGTAAGATATACAGCAGTTTGGTTGTATAAGCGACATTAAATTCTTGGGAACATCGCTTGATAAATGTAAGAATCCCTTTAGCTCCATTTACAATATTCGAAGTAAAATTAAATTGGCAAAAAAGAGTTTTACAAAATATATAAGTAAAGAGTAAACACAAAATAATTCTTTTAATTATCCATCAAGGTTTAAATCTTATGACTTTTTGTCATAACTTGCAGAAAAAGATATATAAAATAAGCAACATGATATCTAATAAGTCAGTAATACTTTAAAAATGCGCCAACTTGTCACGTAAATAGGCAGAAGTCTAGACAAGAACATGTCAAAGTCTGATGCAATCGCAATCAACCATCAGCATGACCCTGGCAAGAGACTTGCAAATTGTCGAAATTCGCGGTTGGCTCTTGCATAAGATCAAACCATCGGCATGACCGAGATTTCGATAATAAGATGACATTAGACATAAGTTAGTTTAAATCGAGAATTCATATGTGAAACTTCTCTTAGATTTAACTCATGTTTCTGACTCGTTTATTTTTAAATGAAGTTATTATTTTTCTTATTCAACTTGTAGGACCCCCGGTAGCGTGAGTGATTTGCCGCTGAATCGGAAGGGCGGTGATTTGATTTCACAAGCAGCACTGTTGCATTTGCCTAGCAAGCGTTATGGCTAGCAAATAGACGCCATTTATCTGCGAAAATCAACCTATGCTTCGCCTTTGGACCATAATCAAGGAATCATTTTAAAATATATGAAAAATGCAGCAACTATTCATACACCTTGAACTTTTTCTCTTTAAAATGCAATAAATGTTGATGTTGACTTTGTAGAACAATTTTTATTAAAGAAAAAAAAAACCATTTCTTAACAAAATTAGAAAACGAAAAGATCTGAAATTCATTATCGAATTTCAAAAATTAACCAACAAAAAATGCGATTTTTACACATCACAATTATTGAAACATCGAATAACAACTTAAACTAATACCTAAACCTAATATAGTTTTTTATTATTATTTATTTGGATGGCCTATGGCCAGGCCTCACTTACTTCTGGCACTCCACGGCCCTACATTTTTGGTATCTCCTGCTCCAATATTAGGCCAATTAAGTGTTATGTGTTTATGCGTGTAAAGTTAGTTGTCGCTTACAATAATTATACATGTTAAATTTTAAAATATTTATTAAAAAAAATTTAAATAAAAGCGGAACGATATCTATAAATAAAATATATCGAATTTCGATAAACATAAAAATTCAACCGAACGTAATCGTCTACCTTTTGACAGAAGGAATTTTCTCTCATTCATTTCATATTTGGACAAGTGACATATTGTTGTGTGTTCGAGTCAGTGAAAATAATTGAAAATAAAAATGGTAAGAAAATTTGGTTTTTATCTAGAAAATTACTAACTAAATATGTGCACCTCCTCGGCTGCGCACAGTCTGAGCAAGGTGACAAAATCCAGAAGCCAGCTGCACCGGCCAAGGGTGCAACGGCTGAAGGGCGCCAGAAGAAAACTGGTGCTCCTCATGCAGACGCCGGCGATCAGCCAAATGTTGCTCCAGACAATGCAAAAAACAAGGAAGCAGTTCCCAAAAAAGCAAAACCGACTGGCTCAAATGGCGGTACTGGAATCCATTTGACTGCTGAGGAACGACGTGGTCGTCGTGAATTCATAAAAATTTTCTATTCAGGTATGTCATGTTCACATTGAAGACGATGATATAAAGCTAATCTTGAATTTCTCTAGATGCCTTGCTCTCCGATTCGGAGCCTGAATAAAGGCTTACAAGAGTGTCTGTTATATACCAAGATACGTTCAGTTTAGTTGATGCAGCTCCATATGATAAAATGCATCTACATGTCAAACACAATAAACAGAAATAAATAAGTAAATCTTTATAGCGATCATTATTTTGGGGGCACCTTCAACTTTTCCTTTTGGGTGTAACATAAAGTTTTGGGCACTGAGAAGTCAGAGGCATAAAAAGGAGAATATACAATTTAGACGACCAGATGGACAAGGTAGAAGTAACAGTTCAGGCAGGAAACGGCAATGGTATACCGAGTCAAAGTTGTTATAAATACAGCTGGAAAAAGCATTAGAATTAAGGGAGCAGAATGATTATGCGGACAATAAGCAATGCAAAACTTCAGCCGTAAAAATTTCAAGATGTACTGACTTTTAGGCCAAGATCACAGCACAGCTAGCAAATAAAATGAGCCACGTATTAAGGCAATCCTTGACTCATGCAACTCTGGGAAGCATCCAGAAAAGTTAACAATCTATAACTCTATGAAACATTACGTGCTCGATATGGCATATAATCAAAGAAGAATTACGGTAAAGTTTAGAATGTTCTCTAGGATAAAGATGAAATTAGCAAAGCATCGTTAAAATATTTAGAGACTTTCTAAATATGACAAGCTCCCTGGAAATTAACCTAATGGACATTGTATGGATGTAAATGACTTTACAGAACAAATTTTAGCAGTTTCTGTAAAAGAATTAGTTAAGTTCCTTAAGCACTAATAAACCGAAAAACCGACTTTCTGATCGATTGGCTCAACTTGCTATAGTTAAACGGTTTCAATCAAACTAAGTACAGTGAATGGAAACACTGACAATTTTCAGAGTTGCGAATTTATTTCAGATATATTCCACTACAAATTAATCGCATGAAATTTTGTGATCTTCCTTATGATATAGTCGACTGACTCCATTCAAAGTCGACACATTCACTGAGAATACTGATGTACTTTTATAATATGTAATACAATGGATTATGATATAGATAGAATATAGTTATCCTATTTTTTTTTGATTTTTGTATTCCAACAGAACAACACCAGGCCGCAAACAACGATAGTGACGCGCCAGAAGCTTAGGGGGCTCTGTTGGGAGGTACTTATGCAACCAAGCATCTGTTCTGAACAATTTGCTTGTGAAAAATAGGCTTCGCGAGAGGCTTTTGAAAATCGACTATCTCAATGTTTGTCAATAGGAACGAAGGCTTTTATGAGAGAGGGGTTATGCAATTACCATTTAAATGGCAATAATTTATCGCTCAAAACGGCGCATATTTGAACCAAATCGGATCATTCTAATTATGGTAATAAATGCCTTTAATTTCATGCAAATTATTTCTATTTACTACCAACCCATATGCCATACATCAGGCTATCAAGTAACTTGTCTGAATCGATATTAAGAATTTTAGCACAAAAATGATAGTTCTCTAATCGAGTGACTACAGTCATAATTATCAAACCTTAAAATATAGGTATATTCGATTTATATAAAATATTGAGTCATGCTTTAAAGAGCAAATCTTAGTGTCTTGCATAGATTTAATTTGATACCCATTGCCCTCAATATAAAAGTCTCAGAAGGAAGTTCAAATCGAGGCTAAGGCCGGTATGTGCTGAGTTTGTTCTTCAAGGCCCGCTACTTGAGAATTCTACCAGTTCCAGATGTGCATATAGCTGTCTTACTTAGTGTTGGAGAGTTACTCTCATAATTATTTGTAAAATAAAAAGCAAATAAATTAAATAATACACAAAGTAAATAAATAGAATTAAAAAAAAGAAAATGATAAGAAACGATGTCTGATTTTTGTACATTGTATCAAGAAACTAGAAAAAAACAAAAAATGCTCAAATCCGCATAAATATTTGCATTCAACTTAAAAAATCGGCATTGCTGGTAAATCGAAATCTCTAAAAAATTTCATACATATTTCTTAATTCTTAAAAATTTAAACAAATTATGTAAAATAAAATGAAAAACTTTACGATTAAGGCAAATTGTAAAAAACAAACTTACATCGAAGCGCATTTTTTAATGCGATTTGAAATCGATAGAAGTGAAATTAAGCCGATTCGCATTTAGTTTTTTTTTTTTTTTTGGAGTATATAGTTGCAAGATTTTTTCTCTGTAATAATATAGATACAATTTGTAGCCCCGAATGCCACTGAAATTTATAAGAAAGTTATTGAAAAATTTAATATTATCATACACTTCATAACTCACAGCAATTTTCATATTTTGAGTGTATATTTTTTACTCATATTTCTTACTATTATTACAATAATCAAAGATATAATTGCTGTACTACAAGTTGCTGGAACGACCAACAATAACAACAACAGTTTGTAATTAAACCCATACCACTTACCAAATTAAAATTAAAGCTATTTTTAATCAAAGTGCCCATAAATCAAATCTCGATAAGCAAAGCCACTTCAGCTGTGACGCAGCCCACAAAGGAATTGCCCAACTTAATAGCCCCGCTAATATGGCTAATAATATTATATGGTTCAGATTGCTGGGACTAAAGCACAAAGTGTAAGTAGCCCAACTCGAGTTAACTGCTTAGTTAAAATATTTGTAGCTCGTCTTCTTTTGTAAACATTATTTGTATGGCTGCTTCAAAATCAAACCTTTCAAAATATTTACAATTACCAGCAGGATTTCAAAGATTTCGTACTTCGAATAATTACTTTCGTACATTTACGATATTACAAATGCAATTTCAAGTTTAAACTTTAAAAGCTGAGGCACGCACAAATACACAAAAAATTGGTGAAATTTCAATGGGGACATACACAACTTTTGTATACCCTTTACAACTTTGCTGCAAAAGAATCGGTTAGCAGTCCTAAAAAAAGGCAGCATTTTTTTGACCGAGTTGATATTATTAACCGATTTTAATAAAACCTAATGCAGTAACAGAAAAGACTAAAATCCTCAGAGCAGGCAACTCGACATAACATATTTGCCGATTTGCCATAAAGTCAACCGATTTTGAGTGAACGAAATACACTACTTATATTTTCACTGATTTTTTAGCGATTTATCCTACCAGCGCTATATGATTAAGTCAACCAATTTAGAGCCAACTTGGTACATTATTTTAGTTGGCCATTATTGCCCGTTATTGAGTTATCATCGAGCTCACCAGCTCACTTTATACCGTAACGTTATACCGTAACCGTAATACGCTGGACAATATCTGTGTCATTGTAGAGCTCTTACCGTCCATGCATTATTCGTAAGTCATTCCCAATCCGAAAGCGAAGAGCATAGGCAGGATGGGCGTCTTGTCAAGCGTTAGTTTTGTCTATCGAGAGAGATCTTTGCTGCACATTTGCTTACGAAGTCCTATGACAAAGCTGATTCCTCACTCAATCTTCAGGCAAGACCCACTTTCTTTAACTTCTCTATGATTGCGGGAATCGCAGCGGTGACATCTCGCTTACAACGCCCAATGATATCGGTATAATAGGCGTATGCAAGAGTGGCACATTTTCGAAGAAAATAGTGCCAGTACGATGTGCACCGCAGTATCCTTTCACAATTGAAGAGGTCACATAATAAACGATCGCCTTGTCTGAAAACTCGAACGCTATTGAAGAGTTCCAGCTTCTTTTACTATCTTGGCAGCGCCTACTGTGGTGCTCAATGAGTTTCTACATAGCCGAAACAACTTCACAGCAATATCGAACTTAGACAATGTGGCATACAGTCGTTCCCTTATCGGATTATCGTATGAAGCTTTATTATCGACAAAGAGACGTGTGCCGGCCAGGTGTGAAGCCGCATTGAAAAGCTGCGACCAATGTGCTGGATTTTTTATGAGATGGCAATTAAACTGATTCCCCGGTAATTTGCTAATATCGTCGGGTCATCCTGCTGCAGCACAAGACAAAGCACACGAAGATACCAAACTCCAGGCATACTTTTTGCTATCCATACTTTGCAAAGGAGTTGATGCATGTATCCTATCAGCTTGTCACCACCACCAGCCTTTGAGCACTCTTCAGGCAGACCATCAACATTGGTTACTTTGTTTTTTTTCGGTTACATTAGCGCAACTGGGACTTCATCATGACTAGGTGGTGGAACATTGATTGCTGGTATCGGTGTGTGATTTGTGGCAACATTGCCTGTATCTATAAACAGTTTATCATATTAATGTAGGCAGTTTAAGCCAATAAGCTGGAAAGCAATCTTAATTTTGTCAGGACCATTGAGCTAATTAGAATTCTCAATATAACTCATAATAATATTAATACTACTTCACTTTCCGCCAATAACAAGATATGACGTCAAAAATTTTACAAATAATGTAGTTACAATTCGTAACCACTTTACACAACAATGCACTCCTTACTAGCCTCATTACATCCACAAATCGTTCTTGTAGTACAACTAAATCGAAATTAATATACAAAAATATGTCACCAGTGGACAATGGGACTTCTTTTTCGGTGCACCTCATAGTGCAGAGGAGTTGCCTTCGCCATCATAATCTCTGAAAGCAGACCATGGCATTATTGCAACTATGCCTTTACTGTGACACTAGTTGAAGTAACATCCACATTGTTGTCGATTGGTTGGCAAAAATTGTTATATCGCCACTTGCTAGCAGCTTGGCTACTTAATCCCTCTATAATCTTAATATATACACTGCAAACAGATTTCCATTTTTATCTTGTCAGTAAACGGCTCTGCACACTAGCTTGCCTTATAGGGGACTGAAGCGTCTTTTTTGTGGGAGTTGCTCTTCGCTAGCGTTGTGTCGCGACACTCCTCGTTATATCAGTGGTTCCGTGATGGTGCGGCAGAGTGTAATGAGCGGGATGTATGCGACCAAAGTCCGCCAAAAGCGTCAGGGTGGGAGTTGGGTCGGTTGAGCAGTTTCAAGAGGTGAATGCAGAAATCTTCGGTGTATGCGACCAAAGTCCGCCAAAAGCGTCAGGGAGGGAGTTGGGTCGGTTGAGCAGTTTCAAGAGGTGAATGCAGAAATCTTCGGTGTATGCGACCAAAGTCCGCCAAAAGCGTAAGGTAGGGAGTTGGGTCGGTTGAGCAGTTTCAATCATTTTCGACTGTCAGTTGTCTTTTGTTGTGTGCTGGGGTGTCCATTTTTTTGCATTGCATAACACTGCTATTGGAGGGTCTTGCAGTCCCCCAAATCTGGGTTCCCTTGATCCATATTTTTTCTAAAATGGTTTTGCGTACCACCAACTTGTTTCTACTTTTGTGCTTGAAGCGCCTGTGGCGCTGAACAATTAGCCGCTCAGATCATAGGATTTTTTGAGACCATTTTGAGAGCTGAAGTCTGTAGCGAAGATAGAGGACACTCGGAAAGCCAATATTGAAGTATTTTTTAGTAAAATAATGGCCGCTTTTGGACCGCATGGAAATAATATATATAGATACTTTAAATATATCTACATAAAAGCTATAGACATGGTTTAATTGATCAATCCAATCTTATTTCTAATGCTTTACCTTTGGGATTAGAGGTAGATACTCGTTGTAGAGTATATATTGTATTTTGTTCCAAATCGTCTTAAAATATATTTTAGTGATTTCTTCTGTAGTCTTTTGACTCAAAACCAAAAATGTTCCTAATATAGTGACGCAGCTAAGTGGAAATCTATAAATAACCAAAATTTAATATTTAGGATTATATTTCTATATTTTCTTCAAAAGAAATAAATAAAAAAAAAAAAAATTAAAAAAATAAAATAAATAAATTCAAAAAAATAATTTCTAGTTTTTAACAAAAGGCAGAGTTGAGATAAATTTCAATCGGTAAGAGTGAAGCATCACTTACAAAGTAGCCGTCAACACCTGACTCGCCTCCGCGACGTAGCATTGGTTCATTTGCGAAGTAAAGCTATTTAAATAAAAAACATCTTTCGGTTTCGGCAAAAAACTATTGTTGCCTGTCAAGACAAGTAGTTTTTATCCAACTGTCGACATGTCGCCAGTAAAAGAAACGAAGAAATCGTGTGCATTTTTTTTTGTGCTTGCCGTGCAGTTTTAATGCCTAAAATTGTCGACAAATCGCCAGTAAGTCATCAGGAAATGAAGCAATGAAGATTTCCAAGTTTCCGCTGTGCCTGCCCTGATGTTTGACTGTCAGCATTTATTGACTTTTTGCCAGTAAATCGCCAGTAAAAAACGCGTAGAAATTTCACGAGCTTTTGCTGTACAGATTTTCTTACAAAGGTTTTTTTCTTGTTTGCATGTGCTTAGTTCACTTCAGTGTCCTACCAGGGTAAACTTGGCTGCAAATTATAGTTTGTGAGCTGCTTGGAGCAATCTTTTATCGCAATTTTTGGAAAGTAATATTGCAAATTGATTTACAGGGTTTAGGATAATTTTTTGAAAAAATTTGTATTTAAATATGGCCTTTCATCTGGAACTTTCGCGTCAAGGGATTCACAATAAGGTTGCTTGGGTTGCCTATATTTAAATTTATTTTTAACTGATCCATCTCAATTTGATTCGTCCTCTCGCATCCTTATGTATAAGGATTCTTGTAAGAACCTACGTTTTTTTTGAAAGCTTGAAATTTTAGTATAACAGAATTCAACCTTTATACATTTTGGTAATTTGTTTAATCGCAGACTCAAATTTAATAATCACATTTAAAAAATAAATATAACTTTTATAATAAAGTTAATACAAATTTTAAGAAAATTCACCAAATGCCTGAGAAATTTTATCGTACTGGCTTTTATAGTCTCATATGTTCTGAGACATATATTGTACTACTATGAATTGTGGAACTCAAAAAGCCATCAATCTCTTTGGTTATTTTAAATATCAAAAATAAAGTTTTTAATGATTTGGTTTGTTGAGGATAATGCTACCGATTATGTTTCCCATGAGATAATAGATTTTGTCATGCGTAAAATTTTTCTTAGCTATAATTACTAGAAAAAATTCCGGTTGCTTAAATAATTAAGCACATTTGAGGCCATTTCATAGTCAAAAATATATAAAGTTCCATCTGACCTTTTAAATTGCAAATATATAAATTAGATATTTTAAATTTGATTTTATGCCTAAAGGACTTTACAATTCTTAATATCTAATATGCTCCATTTTGTTTATGTTTTTGTAATAAAAACATAAAAAAGTCCGCTTAGATCTCAGAGTTGGTTATAGCTAAAGTAATCAGTTTGGCAGGTAAGAACTTTTTGTCATAGGAGGAGATTCAAGATTGATTTAGTTTTTTAACTTTTCCTGGTTGAACTGTCACTTATAGTAGGTAGTCCATCTGGCCTTTTAAATTGTATATGCTCCTTTATATGCCTCGGCCTTCTCAGTGACCAAAACTTTATGTTAGACCCAAAAGGACAAGTTGAAGGTACCCCCAAAATAATGATCGTTGTAAAGATTAGATTTACTTATTTATTTCTGTTTATTGTGTTTGACATATAGATGCATTTTATCATGTGGAGCTGCATCAACTAAACTGAACGTATCTTGGTATATTCACAGACACTCTTGTAGGCCTTTATTCAGGCTCCGAATCGGAGAGCAAGGCATCTAGAGAAATTCAAGATTAGCCTTATATCATCGTCAGCAATGCGAACATGACATACCTGAATAGAAAATTTTGATGAATTCACGACGACCACGTCGTTCCTCAGCAGTCAAATGGATTCCAGTACCGCCATTTGAGCCAGTCGGTTTTGCTTTTTTGGGGACCGCTTCCTTGTTTTTGGCATTGTCTGGAGCAACATTTGGCTGATCGCCGGCGTCTGCATGAGGAGCACCAGTTTTCTTCTGGCGTCCTTCAGCCGTTGCACCCTTGGCCGGTGCAGCTGGCTTCTGGATTTTGTCACCTTGCTCAGACTGTGCGCAGCAGAGAAGGTGCACATATTTAGTTAGTAATTTTCCAGATAAAAAACAAATTTTCTTACCATTTTTATTTTCAATTATTTTCACTGACTCGAACACACAACAATCTGTCACTTGTCCAAATATGAAATGAATGAGAGAAAATTCCTTCTGTCAAAAGGTAGACGATTACGTTCGGTTGAATTTTTATGTTTATCGAAATTCGATATATTTTATTTATAGATATCGTTCCGCTTTTATTTAAATTTTTTTAATAAATATTTTAAAATTTAACATGTATAATTATTGTAAGCGATAACTAACTTTACACTCATAATATAATAACGCTTAATTGGCCTAATATTGGAGCAGGAGTTACCAAAAATGTAGGGCCGTGGAGTGCCAGAAGTAAGTGAGGCCTGGCCATAGGCGATCCAAATACATAATAATAAACTATATTAGGTTTAGGTATTAGCTTAAGTTGTTATTCGATGTTTCAATAATTGTGATGTGTAAAAATCCCATTTTTTGTTGGTTAATTTTTGAATTTCGTATATGAATTTCAGATCTTTTCGTTTTTTAATTTTGTTAAGAAATGGTTTTTTTTAGATGCGAATCACTTACGCTGTCGGGGGTCCTAAAAATTGAATTAAAAAAATAATATCTTCATTTAAAAATAAACGAGTCTCAAACATGAGTTAAATCTAAGAGAAGTTTCACTTATAAATTCTCGATTCAAACTAACTTATGTCTAATGTCATCTTATTATCGAAATCTCGGTCATGTCGATGGTTTGATCTTATGCAAGAGCCAACCGCGATTCCATCGAATTTCGACAAGTTGCAAGTCTCTTGCCAGGGTCATGCTGATGGTTGATTGCGATTGCATCAGACTTTGACATGTTCTTGTCTAGACTTCTGCCTATTTACGTGACAATTTGGCGCATTTTTGAAGTATTACTGACTTATTAGATATCATATTGCTTATTTTATATATCTTTTTCTGCAAGTTGTTACAAAAAGTCATAAGATTTAAAACTTGATGGATGATTAAAAAAATTAATTTTTGTTTACCCTTTACTTGTTTTTTTTGAAAAACTTTTTTTTCCAATTTAATTTTAATTCGAATATTGTAAATTGAGTTAAAGGCATTCTTGCATTTTTCAAGCGATGTTGCCAAGTATTTACACTTTCATCCAATTCTGGGAATACTACTCCTGCGTTTGGAGCGCTCACGCTACCGGCTCAACATTTTTTATATGTATCGCAAATATTTTTTTACACTACAAAGATTTTTAAAATAAATAAAAATTGAATCATTCTTATTTGAAAAAAAATTCTTATTTCTTAAAAAATGAATTTTGTAACTAAATTTTATTACTTTGTTTCTTTTAAATTATGAAATTTTAAATATTAATATTGGTTTACCTATTTATTTTAAATAGGTTACACATATTTCTTTTATTTTGTTTTTCGAAACATTCTTACATGTTGGTAGCGTACTCATTTCTAAAATTTCTAAATGTCGGAGGTTCGATTTTATCCCGCAGCACAGTTGCATTTGTCTAGCACTCACATAGCTAGCAAGTAGACGCTATTTGCTTAAGTAAATCTCTATTAATTTGGAACAACGACATGTGGATTCGGCTATAAACTGTAGCTGCTTGTTTTTGTTTAGCTGATAAAATAGAGATAACTCGAATCAAGTTCGGACGCCTCTTAAGCTTTCGAGTGCACCTTTCCAATTATTTTTGAGAAGCTTAAAAAGTTTTTTTTGTACTTTGCAAAATTATTTTAAGTCTAGATCCAAAAACTATTTAAGTTATATTTTGTTTCTTAAATATAAGATTACAAAAATAGTTTAGTAATTTTTTCTTCTTCGAAGATCTAGAAAATGTGACAAGATAGCAGAACTGAAATATGATATTTGGGGACTAACAGTCATAAACTGCCTATCTGATCTCTCAAGCAGTTCCTCATCTTTAATCACCGGATTCTTGCATTCGTTTTCCATTTTTAAATAAACTAATGGGATGCTTATGTCTACACAAATTAATCTATCTAACCTATTATATTTGATCAAAGATCTTGAATCGCTTTTATATTCCACACAACCTAACTACCTTTCCGTTTGCAATTATGTCGACTCATGTCAAGCACTCAAGATGCCCAATCGTGTTTTTTATAATACCTCAATTAGGTGCATAGATAGTACTAGCTTTATAATTTATAAACTTATGACTTATCGCCAAAATACCAGCGGTACTATGAAATTGCTATTTTTATAAAATTACTCCCATTATCTTAAAATGCAATTTAATTCAATTTATTTATTTCATTGAAACGCAAAAATTAAACAAGAAAATTTAAATTTGCTATGCGATTCTCTTTGTTTAGGAACTGTCTCAATCCAAAAAAAAATCTAATTTTGGCTATTAATAACTTCCGATAAAATCGCAATTTTACCTTAAATTTTTTTTTGGATTGGGTTAATTAGTTTAAATTGTTTTTTAAAACTTTAATCACCAAAATACTATATTTTGTGTATATAAATTAAAAACAGAACTTTTATTTAAGTTTTTAAGTGCTTCGAATGATATTAGACATTCGATAGTTTCAAACTGAATTATATGTCTTTATTGTGTTTCATGTAAATTATTTGGGATCGATCTCAAAAAACATGTTAAAATATTACATATATATCTTAAGAAGAAAAAAAAGTTTTTATAAAAAAACTTGAAAGTAAGTAAAATGAAGGAAAGGAATAAGAAGAAGGATATGGGAAATGATATGGTAGTGCGAAAAGACACAAGAACTTGAATTCCTTTCGGAAATGCGTTTTTGTATACACGACAATTTTCTTAATGCTATAAATGGCTTAAATTTGATCGAAAGATTTATTAGTTACTAAATTTCCATATATATGATAAATAAATGGCACGTGTCCTTCGGTCGAATGATTTTTTTTTTTGGTGTAATTTGATTCTTTATTGTACAAAAATTTGATACAATCAATCTATTCAAAATACTACTTTCGGTTATCTTTATATAATATATATATATTCATAGATCGTTAGTCAGAAATGTGCCATCGAAATAGATGATAGTTCGATGGCGCAAGTTGTAAAGAGTATGATCGATGCGGTGAGATCTCCCGTTTCATAGTTTCCAAGTATTTTTTGACCACTTTTGGGACATGCTGGAACATGATTTTGAAATTGTTTTTTCTTGTTTTAACACATTTCGCATATCACTGAAGGTTTCCCTTTAACCAAGATGACAGTTTTCGAAGTTTTGACACGGCTGGCTGAGATACCTGCAATACATCTGAAAATTCTTCTTGCATTTGTAATGCGTCATGGCCAAGTTCTATCGCGCTTGGACGCTCTTGGTCAAGTAATGCTTCCAACTCTATTTCTGCATCTTTTCCCTTCCACCATCTTTGCAAAGTTCGACATCAAAATTAGCTTAATCGTTTCCAGCAAATATTTATACCATTTATCCATCCATTATTTCAACATCAATCAAAAACATCCCCAGACCGAAGCATCTTTGTTTGAAGGTGTTGTATGGTACCCTGGTTAGAGAAGCTTGCGGAAGCCGAAATGATAGAAATAATTACAAGTAGATAAATCGAAGAATAATTTGCAGTTATGATGATAAAATGACTGAAATAAAAATCAGGACTGTTGAAAGATGTCCAATCTATCCAAAGATATACACATTACGAAAATCGGGAACTCTTTAAAGCGCGAACTGTTCTTATTCTAAAGCAGTTTCTTCATAAATTGCATTGGTTGTGTTTTTATAGCGTCTGTATCTTTCTACCTTAATCTGATTCTGTTTACATTTTTACACTGTAATGCTTGTAATTCACAACTTACAATTGAGTTTATGTATAGCTCATATAGAACTTCTCTACTTTCGCTAACCGAGGGCGGTCAGTGCTTAGAGTTAATCCGTTGATGGTTGACCGCATCCAAAACACATTGCGGTATCTGCTTGATGTTGTGATAAGCGAGGATTAGTTCCGAAATTCGCGCAATAAATCTATAGCTCTTAGCCATGCCAAGTAAGTAGTACTCGGCTTGTACCCCCATATTTTGCTTTTCCAAAAAAATATAATTAGCAGTTTTATTTTTTAATTATATTTAATATTTTTTTATTTTCAGGATATGCATATTAAGGATAGTAATATACACATTATATTTATTTTAAAATTGATATTAGTAATTGGTAGTAATTTTATTAATCTTGATTCTTGATCCTAAATAAAAGTTATTAGGCGTACAACTTTGCTTCCGCAGCTTTTCTTCCTACATTTGGAGAGCCTTATTGTAAAAACAAGATTCCACACGATTCTACTCAAAATGGTGTCCATATTATATACTCCTATTGGCCAACTTTTTGATAGAATATAGATTTCGTGATGCAAAACTTCTCGCTGGGATGTCGCTTGTTAGTAGTAAAATACGGCAATGATTGGAGACTATGGCGGATAAGGTAAGATCTCCCCTTTCGGCATTTCAAAGTATTTTTTGACAACTTTTGTGGCGTTGAGTCGACTCTTGTCATGCTGGAGAATGACTTTGTCACATCTTTCATTGTATTGTCCTTTTCCTCGTCCTTTCTACTGAAAGTCTCCCATAGCCCTGAGGCGGTTTGAAACGGCTCAACTCAAATTAAACTTTTAATTCCTACTGACATAGTATTGCCTCTTGACTAGGTAATGCTTCTAGTTCTTTACCTTGGAAAACCTTTTGCCTTGCACCATTATGTCGATCTACGATGTCAAAATCACCATTTTCGAGGCATTGAATCCACTTGTGGCACGTAATTTTAGTAAGAGCAGCCTTACCATTCGACCTTTAACTTTCCCTATAAGTTAAAAACAATAGAAACACAATTTTTTTTACCAAACTACTGGAACTGTAAAATAAGTCAACCGATTCGGATGTAACGTATAAACAATTTCTAAACGCGTCGTTCCAAATAATCATATTCATCTTGTATTTTTCATATTTTTAAAGGTAAATCCCCACTGAATTTTAAAAGAATTAAAATCAAACTAACGTCACAAATAAAATGGTCTTCTCTGAATTTTTAGCACATAATATTTCCAAGCTTTAGGCTTTTAAACGTCAACTACAACTTTAAAGTTCGTATAACTCAATACAGTTTTATGTGAAATCGATTTTGCGACTAACTAACCAATGCGCTTTGTAAGGGTAACTCTACGTCGAAGGAGTCTATTCCCAATATTACTTAGCATTATAGAGTTCAGAGGTTTAAAAACGCAATTCTGCATGATGGGACATAGGGGTTTATGAAGGTCTAGACAAGATTTTTAAAAAATTCGCTACTTGAGGCCATTAAGTTTTTGTCAACTGAAGAAACAGAATATGCAAAAGATCCTAAGTGCCAGCTAGGTCATAGAAACAGAAATCTCCAGCACAACATGGACATACGGACAGCAGGTTTTCGAATAAGAACTTCTAAGACGGTTATAGCCGGCGGATGGGGTGCTGTTGCAGATTCTTTTATAGATACCAAGAATCTAACCCCGCACATATCTGGAAACTACTATTACAAAAACTAGCGAAGCAGAAAGAGATATACAGATTATTTGGGGGTTTAGCCAACTAAGCGTACGAACGAACAGGATTAGTCTATAATTCTGTACGGAAGTGGCACTCCGTCGAGAGCGAAATAGGAAGAGATACATGATAATGGATAGGATAGGCGCTCTGCTTTACAGGGTCTAAAATTGAAGGCACGAGATGCTGAGAAATTGTTGAGGCCCTGTGCTCCACTAGAAGTTAGTGGAACAAAGCAAATACGTTCAAAAACTTCAAAACCAACCCAAAAGGGGATAACCAAGGCTTTGCAAGAAGCAGCATTGATAACATTTTTATATTATGACGTTTCTTTTATTTCAAAGGAAATTCCAGAGATGTTTGCGTCCACCACTTAACATTATTCTGATGAAGAGTCCATGATAAACAAGAATCACTTTTCTTTCCTAAGATGATTTTTCGAAACACATTCACTCATTCGGTATAAATCAAACTTTTATTAGGTTCACAAAAAAAAAAACGAAATTTTAAATCCTAATTGCTCTTGTTCCCTTAAACTCCAGATGCAATGGTGGCTCAACGACGTGCCTTGGCAATGCAGGCATCAATAGAACGTGTCACCTCATGCAGATCCTGCACAGCATGATCCGCAGCGCTGTGAGTGCAAGTATTTCCATCGGCAAACACAGCCGGTATACGTTGGTTGGTGCTCTGCTTGATGGTCTTAATGGAGGAGCGTGCATTTACCAGATAGACTGTGGCCTGTATATAGAACTTGGCCATACAGCTCTGCTTCAACACTGAGTTCTTGTAGTTTTGGCACTTCTGATAGGTGCGTCCCAGGCTGTAGCCACCAAAGACCAGTTGCTGTGTAGCATGGTTGACATCTGTGGCAATCTCAGCCGAGCTGTAAGCTGCATCTAGGCTGCACTGATGCATCTCCTCATGAGCAGTATCCAAAATGGCATTGATCTGGTTATCCTCGGCAGCCACACAGTCTGGATGCTCTACGCGTAGCTTGTCAATATTATCTACGGCTTCCTCCAGCTGCTGATGTGGCTCGACAACAATTTCCTCATACTGATGCACTAGCGCCTTAGCAGTATCGTCAGCCACTTGGGCCATCTCATCCACTACGCTGCGCACCTGCGCATCGTAGGTAGCTGGCAGTGAGACCGGTCCGGCACTGACGCTGGCCAGGCACAAAGCCAAAACGGTAGCAATTATGAACTTCATTTTTTAACGTTTACTTGTCTACTGGTCCCGGTACCTTTTGTATTTATAGGTACGCTGCTTGGGCTTTATCAGTGAACAACCGATAGTCCAAGATTCTTATCTTTATGGCATGGCTAATTTCTGGCAATGATTGTTTAATATTATGCTGGCCTATAGAATGGCTTGTAAATCACTTTTACGAGTGCTTCCAATAAAAATGTCTGAGTTATCAAAATTGAGTAGTTGTATAGCTTGAATGGGACTACATTATATGTAATTGGATTACCCTAAAATATGCATAATTTATGATACGATTATGGAAAAGAGATTTCCCATAAAGAAGAAAAATATCGAAGTGTCCATCGTCAGTTGATTGGAATGAAATGTGGCCCAAAAGTGGGTCAGGTTCAAGTTGGGTGCTCGCAGCTTTGGTAGATCCTGTACCAATTTTCTGCAAAGTAATCAGTTATATTGCTTAAGCACTCAAAATCCCAATGAAATCGGTTCGAAAAAAAAATTTTATACGAAATACCGAGTTAGAGTTAACCAATTTTGTTCGAATTAAACATAGTGCTTAGGATATATATTATATTTTACAAGCAACCGAATTATATGTTGCACAGTTCATATATCATATATCCACGATATCAAAAAACTAAAAACTTTACTGAAAAGTTGGATAGTCTACCTCTTACCGTATCAGGAACTAGGCGTTTATATGGACGAACGTTCGTTCGCACATAGATATATCATTTCTAAAGTAATTCTGATCATAATTTAGGTAACTTTAGGGGTTCTTCGTTTTCTGTTTTTCTGGAAGTTACATATATTTTTAGTTTACACAAACTTAGTATATCCTTGGTACAATTTGGTAAAGGGTATAAACAATAAAGATCTCTTGATCTCTTTAATGAAATGTTATAGCTGGATAGATACTCTTGTAGAAAATTTTATCAGAACGATGTACATTGGCCTTCTGCAATATCCCTACCATTATGAAATTCAAGAGGTTTTACCATAGACGAAATTCTGATCGGCAAAAGGATTAAACTCAAGCAATTGCTGGGGGCTGCTCATGTTCAAATAATGGACCTTAGTAACCCAATTATAAAAGTCTTCCAAAACACACCCGAAGGAAGAAAAATAAGAGATCGTCCAAATGCTCATTGTATAGACAATGTAGCGCAAGCTGCAGAGCGTCTTGGAAGAAGAAACTGAAGAACGCTAGCTCTGCATTGTGAAGAATGAAGAAGATCTCAAGGGGAGGCTAAGATTCAATTAGCATCGTTGCGACACTAATGTTGATGATGAAAAATCCCGATTGTTTCGGATGAAATCTGATTCCAGATTTAGACTCTTAAGCAATAAATTACTCCAACATCATCAAGAATTATAATGAAGTAGCAATAGTCTTTGCCATTATAACTAAAACAAAATATATAACAGCTTCAGTTACGTTGACAAATAATTCGATAGATATAGCAAGTCAGTTGAAATTGAGTTAGATCTAGTAGGGAATAATGATAAAATCGACGATAATTGTACTGCCTGCAGTATGCCAAATAATTCCTAAAAATATCCTAAACTACATTTTGTTATAATGTTTTTAGCACGATTTAGGAGATTTCCAAATTATTTGAACAAAAATATATAGCTTAATCCAGCAAAATATTGCTCATCTTAACTCTTTCATTTGGTTATAAAGATCGGCTTGGGCTTGCTAATATCTGGTATACAATGCTGGTACATTTGCCACACCTATGTTCTAAGCTATAATGCAGTTTCATTGCCATAACAAAAATCTATTTCGGAGATCAAATCAACAATTACCATTAAATGTAGAGATACCAAGTTGTATGCCAACCACTTACTAACTTTTAATGCCAAAATGCAAATTATGATTCAGATTTCATAATGGTCTTAATAACTTATATATCTAAGCATAGGCGTGTATCTATCTAGCGGCATATAGGCGGGCCTAGAGTTACTTTTGATGTTTGCATTGAACTTAAAATGCGCAAAAATCAAAACGCATGCTACGCACAGTTGGCAAAATTGGCTATCCATCAAAATAACTTTTGAAAAAAAAGTTGGTGACGAATCGTATTATATATCCCATCCCATAAGTTACAAGAGGTATATTTAATTTTTGTAAGCCAAAAATATATTTCACATTTAGAAGCAAGAGTCGAGCATTCAGATCTCTGAAGTGGTATAAGTTAGAGCAGTCAACTCTTAAGTAAAGAACTTGATATCCAAGAAAACCCAAGTCTATTTTAGTTTTTTGATATCGGGAATCTTAGTAAATGTAAGATGTCTTGATCGTTTGCAATATGATAAGCTAATACAAATCTTAATACAAAGTCTAAAAAGACTGATAAGAAATTTGTACTGGAACCAAACTGCTGAGCTGAAGCTGGAAAATGTAACTGTGCCTAACTTGGTCATCAACAGAGGTGTTCGACAAGGAGGCATCCTATCTTCACTTCTTTTTAATATCTATTCGGAAGTAATATTCATAGAGTTCATAAACGATTTCGACAAAGGCTTTAAGGTAAATGGAATAGTTATAAACAACATTAGGTACGCAGACGACACAACACTTGTAGCTGATATATATATATGATCTTCGATTTCTTCTTGAAAAAGTTAATCAGCAGAGTAGAGAATAGTAAAAAACTCAACTCATGATTATCAGTAAAAAACGATTACCCTACATCGATGCTACCATCAAATTTGAAACATAAATAACGTTATTCCAGTATTCTCCTGGCTCATTTTCCTGTCCTAATAGCGAAGGTACGCCGATTTACAATATTGATTGCCGAAAGCATCGGTTTCTTTTGTGCTACTAGAAATACACATTAATTTCACTTTCTTATCATTATCATCTCACTCGATTTTGATTCCCACATTTACCACTTTGGCCCACTGTGCGCACAAAAAAAAATCGCTCGAAAAGCAACCGGTATGCATCTCGTGTGTCAGAGGCGATTTTATGCACTTGACAGTGCGGTTTTAGTCGCATTTGAGTCAGCGTGTTCAGTGTCGCGTTTCAAGGGCGACTTTTGTCGCTATGCAGCAGCTCAGGCAGGCGATTGCTTACGTCACAAGGCATCAAGTATACGCACGTTTTTAAATATTAACTAAAACTTTATGTTCTTCCGGTTTTTAAACGATTTTAATAATAAAAATAATCAAAATTGTAGCACCTCAATCATTTGCAGATGTCTGTCTGTCTGTCTGTCTGGCTTATTGAAATACGAGTAACCAAATCTAATCTTGCAATTCATTAATAAATATAAACATAATATCAAAATGTACTTGTTGCTTAGCTTTTGGAACGAAAACAAATAAAAGTTGTTGTTTGTGATTATATTACAATTATATTTTAAAACTAGTTATTGAAGAAGTAAACGGAAAATTGTATTAATCACAAGAGAACGATGTAAAAATGATTATTATTATTATTGGCGTGTTCTCTTATAATACATTAAGAACTTGGCCTATGACCAAATAGTTTCCAGCTTTTCCTATTGCTAGCTAAAAACCTTAACTAGTTAAACGATTTGAACGTTTATTTGAGTCCTCCTCCAAGTAGTCTTCCGGCGCCCTCTGCGACGATTGCCAATGGGATTCTATTCGAGAACTGCACGTGCCATATTTCTGTTGTCTCTACTGAGCGTGTACCGGATCCATCTATATTTTCTGATAGATATGTCGCTTTTGATGCCCCGTTGCTTGGTTTTGGGCCAGAACACTTAAACAATGCGCTTCAGGCATCGGTTGACAAATCTCTGGAGTTCTCTTAAGCATTAAAGATAGCTAAAATGCCCAACCAATGTACATAGCACTCAGAAGAAAAACTTAAAGACAAACTGTAAACTACGAAAGAGAAATTAATATACCTTTGTCCGTCTGTCTGTTTGATTGTCTTTCAGCCTAGATCTTAAAATTGCTATGTTCTAAAGTAATTTGCATAAGAAACATTTACACTAAATTCAATTTCGAAATTGATATTTTAAAAGTATTTCAGTATTTTCAATGAATGTCGACTATATCATAAAGCCTTCATAATACTGGTTTTCATTAAGTTTTGAATATATCAGGACCAAACTCGCTACTTTGAAAGTTTTATGGCATTTCCAGGTGCTGTATCAAGTTTGAATTTGCAAAAAGTGGTATAAGTCATCCGTCCACACCCGACCTTAACTATTGATAATACTTACTTGTTTCGCGCAAATAAGTTCTGAATATAATTAAAAATTGAGTATTTTATTCGCAAGCTGTATGAGAGCAATGAGCAATAATACAATCTAAAATGTGAAGTCTTTGTAGTCTTACATCCACTCTTATGACCATTTCCAAAGCTTGTCATAGTTAAAATGTCTCTAAATATTTTAACGATGCTTTGCTTACTTCATCTTTATCTTAGAGAACATTCTAGACTTTACCGTAATTCTTCTTTGATTAAATACCAAATCGCGCACATAATGTTTCTAGAGTTATAGATTGCTAACTTTTCTGGATGCTTCCCAGAGTTAAATGGCTCAAGGACTGCCTTGTTATGTCGCTTACTTGATTTCCTGGCTGTGCTCTGATGTTGGTCACAAAAGTAAGTACATCTTAAAATCTTTGCGGCTGACGTTACGCAGTGCTTATTGTCCGAATAATCATTCTGATCCCTTAATTTTAATGCTATTTCCAGCTATATTTATAACAACTTTGACTCGGTATACCATTGCCGTTTCCTGCCTGAACTGTTACTTCTACCTTGTCCATCTGGCCATCTAAATTGTATAGGCTCCTTCATATGCCTCGGCCTTGTCAGTGACTAAAACTTTATGTTAGACCCAAAAGGAAATGTTGAAGGTACCCCCAAAATAATGATCGCTACAAAGGTTGACTTATTTATTTCTGTTTATTGTGTTTGACATGTAGATGCATTTTATCATGTGGAGTTGCATCAACTAAACTGAACGTATCTTGGTATATAACAGACACTCTTGTAGGGCTTTATTCAGGCTCCGAATCGGAGAGCAAGGCATCTGGAGAAAATCAACATTAGCCTTATACCATCGTCAGCAATGTGAACATGACATACCTGAATAGAAGATTTTTATGAATTCACGACGACCACGTCGTTCCTCAGCAGTCAAATGGATTCCAGTACCGCCATTTGAGCCAGTCGGTTTTTCTTTTTTGGGGACCGCTTCCTTGTTATTGGCATTTTCTGGAGCAACATTTGGCTGGTCGCCGGCGTCTGCATGAGGAGCACCAGTTTTCTTCTGGCGTCCTTCAGCCGTTGCACCCTTGGCCGGTGCAGTTGGCTTCTGGATTTTGTCACCTTGCTCAGACTGTGCGCAGCAGAGGAGGTGCACATATTTAGTTAGTAATTTTCCAGATAAAAACCAAATTTTCTTACCATTTTTATTTTCAATTATTTTCACTGACTCGAACACACAACAATCTGTCACTTGTCCAAATATGAAATGAATGACAGAAAATTCCTTCTGTCAAAAGGTAGACGATTACGTTCGGTTGTATTTTTATACCTATCGAATATAAAATATCGATTTTAAATATATCGTTTCGATTTTATTCAAATTTTGTATAATAAGCCTCAAATTGGAGTAGTATATATGGAAAATGTAGGGTCGTGGCTTGTAAGAAGTTAGAGGGTCCAATGGTGGCCCCACCAAGTAATAAATTCTACTTACAAAAGTAGGTATTCCGAAACACTGCAACAAATTTAATCAAAATCGACTGTTTCAATTTTTTTTACAAAATTTGTATTTTTTTATTTTATAATTCATTCTAGTTCGCTTATCTAAAGATTTTTAGTGTTTTTAAGTACTGCACAAAGTTTGATAAAAATCGGTTGACTCTATCATATAGGTCTAGTCGCCCTTATAATTTTTTGGCTTTTTGACTAAAGTCATTGCCTTTAGTTTTGATTTTTAATTCATCCTAACCAATTCCGAATTGTAGCAGTATTTTAGAAGTATTCAATCAACGTGTCGAATTTAATACAAATCAGTTTACTATATCAAATAGCTCCCAAAAAGCGCATAAAATAGATTTTTTCGCAATATTTGTTGTATCTATTGTTGAATATATCGCTACTCTGAAAATTCTTAGTGTTTTCAGGCACTGTACTAACTTCCATTCGATTCGGTTGTAGTCAACCGATATAGTTCGAATGGGGCAAATCGGTCCGAAATGTCTGGTATACCAGCTGCTTAAAAAAAAATAACTAAATACTTTACAGGGTATGTCAGAGTCGTCTATGCCTAACTTTAACGTACACCATTTTTTATACAAAATTTTATCGGAATTAACTCAAATCGCGCAAATTAGTTTTTCCAAAAAAGTAATAATTTTTTTATAATTAATCCCAAGTTTGTTACAAGCAAATATAAAAAATAAAAATACTCCAATATTAATTCCAGTTTTAATCGTTTTTTGTCTGGTTTTTGAAGCATTCCAACGACGGCCTTCAAAGCCTGATGTTTGTGTCTAAGCTCGTATCAACTAAAACATTGGAACAGAAAATTTGAACCGGTTTTCTTTTATCAAATGTTACTCGAACGTCTTGCTGCTTAGAAGACTAAGGCATTTTGTAAAACGAATATAAACCATAATTATCTTATTAAAGAATTTCGGTAAGGAACCGAACATTTTGCGACGAATTTTTCTCTCGAACGTAGAGCAGTTGCATCTGTTCGCGATACAACCCAAGATTCTGCGCCATAGAAGAGCCGGGTGGACGTCTTGTAGAGCGTTAGTTTTGTCGGCCGAGAGAGGCCACTGCTAAACATCTGCTTATTGAGACCATAATAACACCTTCTGTGCAAGTGTAGTTCTTCAGTAGTCCAGTACGATGTTCAGCGCAGTACCCCTTCCAACATTATGTATTATGAAACTCAAGAGGTAATAGCGGGGCACCTTCTCTGAAATCTCCGAAGGCATACCTAAAAGGGTTTAGAGAAATCCTTTCCTACCTTAATAGAGTTAATTGTGGTGCACAGAATCATTCTGCAAAGTCGAATCAAAGTCGCAGGATGGGGCTATCGTATGCAGCTTAATAATCGTCAAAGATATGCTGAATATCGACTTGAAGCTGCACTGACGAGGTCCGATTAGGAGTTTTTCAGGATTTGACGGAGAGTGAAGACCAAATCTGAAGCCGCACTAACGAGGTCCGATTAGGTCTATTTCAGGTTTTGCAGCAGAGTAAAGACAATATCTGAAGTCGCACTGACGAGGTCCGATTAGGTGTTTTTCAGGATTTGACGCAGAGTGAAGACCAGATCTGAAGCAGCACTGACGAGGTCCAATTAGGTGTTTTTCAGGATTTGACGCAGAGTAAAGACCAGATCTGAAGCCGCACTGATCAAGACCAATTAGTGTGTTTAGACACGACCAAATATAATTATAACGATTTTAGCTGAAACATACAAAAATGCTGAACCAACATTACATCGTTAAAAGTATTTTTATCTTCTCTAGTTTTTCCAATGGAAATACATTGGTAATCACCGAATTTTTGCACATTGGCTCAATACTGAACTCTAATATAAGGAAACTATAATCCTACCTACAACTTTATAAGTTTAATAGGTTCAAAAAAAAAAATGTTATTTCCGAAGGATGATAAAATATTATTCATTGTACTCAGCATAAACTCAGAATAAAATACTTACTTTATTCCAATGAAGCATTAATATTGCTAAAAGTACACACAATTTTTTGACAAACACTACAGAATTCTAAAACGATTTGATATAGCCGAAGATCTCCCTCACAAAATTAAGTTTACAATCAAATAACTATTATATATAATTATACGAGAAGTGAAATCAAAAAAGTGTGCCCAAAACAGTTTTTTTGTCAGATTTACTCGTTGAAAGCTATATAGCGTTTTAATCGATTTTGCCGCAGATCTTGGGAATGCCAAAAAATCTTAAACAAATTTTAGCGGAATATTAAAGAAACACGTAATTTAAGCAATTTGCACAATATGTGATAAATTCAAAGCATTTTAATAGTATGTGGTATATACATTGGGTCTCGGTCGTGGCATTCTCAACGAATTCTCACCGAAGATCTTTGGTTTGATTCCAGCCTACAACAAAAAAATTTCATGACACCACCGCTCGGATTCGGCTATAAACTGTAGGTTTTCTTCGAACAGCTTTTAATAGAGATATCTCCTAGCAGCGTCCTTAAATGATGTGCATAGTTAAGGGGAGTACATTTATATTTTACTTACTTACGGTAAACGCAGTACATCTATAAGGTGTGGCAGTAGCTGCCTATTGCTTCAAAATAAAATGGACTCAACCAATGCTTTGTAGAATATTTTAAATCTCTTACTTGGCATCAATAGATTCTGCGCTTAATAGTCCAGTGCTCTCTCTTCCACTCGAATTCCTTACTTGGTACCCATTATTCATTATCCATCTGAACTAAGCTAACCTAATGTAGTAAGCGCTTCTCGTTTTAACAGTTCTTCTACTTCATATTCGCGAAACAAAAATCGAATTTCGTTGAACTTTAATTTATCGATTGAAACCTTTGGCGACTTGTGCCTCTAGAGCGCTAGGTCTTTGCGCTGCTATACCAACTAAGCTATGCTAAGTATAAGGCTATAAATGACGACTTCTTTAGAAAACTGCTACACTTAAAGTTTCCCACTTATAATTTGTGGCATCTTATGTAAGCAGACAAATTGAACAACGCCTTCGGGCTTAAATGGGGCTCAACCCGCGCTTATCACAGACACAACAGCTGGTACAAAGCACTTGACAGCTGGCTGGCCTTCACTCATCCATTTAGTAACAAATGCAGACGTAAAGTTCAAGCTACAAGTTCAAGTGCCACCTCATGCACGCAAACCACAGTACGCGTGACGTCACAAAGCTAGCCAAGAACCAAAGAACTGTAGGCGCGCGGGCGCGAAAGAATAACAAGCAGTCCAAGCAGTCGGTACGTCCGTAGCCAGCGCTACTAATTTCGTGCTCCAAGTACTTACAAGCCATGTACTTGTAGGTCTTCGTATATATACATATATATATATGTGCGTTATATAGAACTCAGAACCAGTTTGTGGCCCATAAGCGGCGAGGCAAACAATGCTTACTCAGCCAGCTGAAGCCAACACGAGCCCCTTGTCCAGCTCCAAAGCAACGCATTGAACTTGTTAGTCAACGTCGTCGTCATCGTCGTCGTTCAGTTTCAAATTAAACGCAAAACGAAGCGGTTCATAAAATCGAGCAATAAAAATTGAAGTCTAAGCGCGAGACTTGGCCAGATCACTTAAACTTTTCAACTTGTCGATTTACGTTCTTTTTTTTTTCTAATTTTTATCAAGTGATTTTGTACATATTTTTTTTTTATTGTCTTGACAATGACAATCTATGGACTCCTAGTGCAAATTATACTTATCTGTAATTGATCGACGATTTTGTTGCCCAAGTGTTGTCAGTTGGAGCTAGTTGCAGGCGCCAACATGCCACCAGCTAAATTGCCATTGCAGCAGTGCGAGGAACCCGAGGATGATATAGTCAGCAAGGTGCGTCTTTCATAGTTTTATTCTAGATCTTCGTTTGAACTGTGCTGCCCCTGCACTTAACGCAGCGCTAATTGAAAGCAGGCATTTTTTTATTTTTTTTTATTTTGAACTTGGACAACTTTGAAAGATTTAGCATTGGTCAAGTTTTAGTTTTTGGTTTTATTTTACCTTTTTTTTATTTTTTTAGTCTCTGATAATTAGCATAAACATTTCTAAAGTTATAAACAAATTTTGAATGTGGCTTGCGGTCAAGGTGTTAGTTATCATAGTTCACATGATTATAATTATGTGCGGTTTAGACTGTTAGTCAGCTCGTATGTATATTATTATGAGAAAAACAAAAATTAAGCTTAAAAATCTTTTGATTGATTTCTTTAAATACAAAATATTTATGCATAGAGCTCCAGAGCGCATTTTAAAAGAGATTTCTTGACCAATGCGGAAGCAAAGATCTTAAGTCATTTGCTGTATCTTCGTTAAATTTGGTTTTTGGCTAAAAATTAATTTAAAATTTTGGCTTGAGTAGGCAGCTGCTGTGCCGGTTTTGCAGTTAAGAGTGAGCTATCGATCTAACGAGTCATATTTGTTTAACGTATTAGAGTGCTTCATGTATTGCCTACCATCTTTGTGGGAACAAATTAAAAAGGTCTTAATATATCCTAAATCTATAAAAAAAAACTAAATCTATTCTATTAAATAGAGATATCTCTATTGTTCGATGAAATCCTCAACTTAGCCGATTCAGAACGATTCTAGCTTAATAGAGTTAACTTCAAGCGCCACCTGGCAATAAATTTATTTATTCTTGAGCCTAGTCATGTCATAGATAATTTTGTTCTGATTGTTATATAAAGGATGTTTTTTTTTAGAGGTGTACAACTTTAAACTGCAATAAAACAACGTTGGATTATTCGATTAACATGAAATTTATTTAATCGAAACATAAGCTTATGGCATTACATTTTAAATATAATTTGCGGCATATGACCGTCACGGCTGGCAAGGATGTATTCCAATCAGGACGTGCAATTTTCGATGATTTTTTCCCAACATTTGTGGCCGTACATCGACAAAAACACAGCGAATGTTGTCTTCCAGATGGTTGAGCGTTTGTGGCTTATTCGTGTAGAACAATGACTTTAGATAGCTCCACAGAAAGTAGTCTACCGCTGTTAAATCACAAGACCTGCGGGGCCAATTCACAGCTCCAAGAGGTAAAATTAGGCGGTTACCAAACGTGTCTTTCAATAAATCGATTGTGGCACGAGCTGTGTGCCACACACCACAGCTGCTGGACATCATGGTTGTTCAATTTAGTAATGAAAAAGTTAGTAATCATGACTCTATACTGATCACCATTGACTATAATTTTTGAAGAAGTTGGGTCCAATGATTCCATCAGCCCCTAAAGCGCAAGAAACTGTCAGTTTTTCTGGATGTTATGGTGTTTCGACATATACTTAAGGATTAGCTTCACGCCAAATGCGGCAGTTTTGTTTCTTGACATAGCCATCTTGAACAGTAATGTCAACTTAAAGTTCTATACCTCCAAAAAAACACCCTTTAGTTCACTAGCTTAAGAAATTGTTATAATCATTGAAAAAGCAAAATAAATTTAAATCTGCTTATTTATTTATTTATTTATTTATTAATATGTAAGGGTATAACTAAGTCCAGTTGACCTAAGATTAGACAACTTAAACATTCTAAAAATTATGAAATAATAAATGATAAAAAGGAAAAAATATAATAAAACTAATCCGTTTAGATTTTTGAAGTATTACAAAACGTTAACAACGCCTCTTGCAGAAAAGTGATACAAAAGTTTATGTTAGACCCAAAAGGCAAACGTGGCATCGCAAAAGTTGAAGGTACCCCCAAAATAATGATCGCTATAAAGATTTACTTATTTATTTCTGTTTATTGTGTTTGATATGTAGATGCATTTTATCATGTGGAGTTGCATCAACTAAACTGAACGTATCTTGGTATATAACAGACACTCTTTATTCAGGCTCCGAATCGGAGAGCAAGGCATCTAGGGAAAATCAACATTAGCCTTATATCATCGTCAGCAATGTGAACATGACATACCTGAATAGAAAATTTTTATGAATTCACGACGACCACGTCGTTCCTCAGCAGTCAAATGGATTCCAGTACCGCCATTTGAGCCAGTCGGTTTTGCTTTTTTGGGGACTGCTTCCTTGTTTTTGGCATTTTCTGGAGCAACATTTGGCTGATCGCCGGCGTCTGCAAGAGGAGCACCAGTTTTCTTCTTGCGCCCTTCAGCCGTTGTACCACTGGCCGGTGCAGCTGGCTTCTGGATTTTGTCACCTTGCTCAGACTGTGCGCAGCCGAGGAGGTGCACATATTTAGTTAGTAATTTTCCAGCTAAAAACCAAATTTTCTTACCATTTTTATTTTCAATTATTTTCACTGACTCGAACACACAACAATCTGTCACTTGTCCAAATATGAAATGAATGAAAGCAAATTCCTTCTGTCAAAAGGTAGACGATTACGCTCGATTGTATTTTTATGTTTATCGAATATAAAATATCGATTTTAAATATATCGCTTCGATTTTATTCAAATTTTGTGTAATAAGCCTCAAATTGGAGTAGTATATATGGAAAATGTAGGGTCGTGGCTTGTAAGAAGTTAGAGGGTCCAATGGTGGCCCCACCAAGTAAAAAATTCTACTTACAAAAGTAGGTATTCCAAAACACTGCAGCAATTTTAATCAAAATCGCTTGACACTTTTTAACTTAAATTTTTTACAAAATTTCTATTTTTTCATTTTATAATTTATTCCAATTCGCTTATCTAAAGATTTTTAGTGTTTTCAAGTACTGCACAAAGTTTAATCAAAATCGGTTGACTCTATCATATAGTTCTAGTCGCCCTTATATTTTCTTGGCTTTTTGACTAAAGTTTGCCTTTAGTTTTGATTTTTAATTCATTCTTACCAATTCCAAACTGTAGCAGTATTTAAGAAGTTTTCAATCAACTTGTCGAATTTAATACAAATCAGTTTACTATATCATATAGCTCCCATAAGGTAAATAGCGCATAATATCAATTTTTTTCGCATTATTTGTTGTATCTATTGTTGATCATATATATCATTATCAAGTTAGCTTCTCTGAAAATTCAGAGTACTTTCTGGCACTGTACTAAGTTGCATTCGATTCGATATAGTTCGAATGGGGCAAATCGGTCCCAAATGACTGGTATACCAGCTGCTTAAGCAATTTAACTGAAAATTATTACAGGGTATGTCAAAGTCGTCTATGCCAAACTTTAACGTAAACCATTTTTTATACAAAGTTTTATCGGAATTAACTCAAATCGCGCAAATTAGTTTTTCCAAAAAAGTAATAATTTTTTTATAATTAATCCCAAGTTGGTTACAAGCAAATATAAAAAATAAAAATTCTCCAATATTAATTCCAGTTTTAATCGTTTTTGTCTGGTTTTTGAAGCATTCCAACGACGGCCTTCAAAGCCTGATGTTTGTGTCTAAGCTCATATCAACTGAAACATTGGAACAGAAAATTTGAACCGGTTTTCTTTTATCAAATGTTACTCGAACGTCTTGCTGCTTAGAAGACTAAGGCATTTTGTATAACGAATATAAACCATAATTATCTTATTAAAGAATTTCGGTAAGGAACCGAACATTTTGCGACGAATTTTTCTCACGAACGTAGAGCAGTTGCAGCTGTTCGCGATACAACCCGTGCTTCTGCGCCATAGAAGAGCCGGGTGGACGTCTTGGAGAGCGTTAGTTTTGTCGGCCGAGAGAGGTCACTGCTAAACATCTGCTTATTGAGACCATAATAACACCTTCTGTGCAAGTGTAGTTCTTCAGTAGTCCAGTACTATGTTCAGCGCAGTACCCCTTCCAACATTATGTATTATGAAACTCAAGAGGTAATAGCGGGTCACCTTCTCTGAAATCCCAAAGGCATACCTAAAAGGGTTTAGAGAAATCCTTTCCTCCCTTGACAGAGTTTATTGTGGTGGACAGCATCATTCTGCAAAGTCGAATCAAAGTCGCAGGAATACTGAACTCAGACATTGTGGCATACAGGCGTTCCCTTATGGGGCTATCGTATGCAGCTTTATAATCGTCAAAGATATGCTATATATCGACTTGAAGCCGCAATGAGAAGGTCCGATTAGGAATTTTTCAGGATTTGACGCAACGTGAAGACCAGATATGAAGCCGCACTGATAAGGTCCGATTAGGTGTTTTTCAGGATTAACGCAGCGTAAAGACCAGATCTGAAGCCGCACTGACGAGGTCCGATTAGGTCTATTTCAGGATTTGACGCAGAGTAAAGACCAGATCTGAAGCCGCACTGATCAAGACCAATTAGTGTGTTTAGATTCGGCCAAATATAATTATAACGATTTCAGCTGAAACATACAAAAATACCTAACCAACATTACATCGTTAAAAGTATTTTTATCTTCTGTAGTTTTTCCAATTGAAATACATTGGTAATAACAGAATTTTTGCACATTGGCTCAATACTGAACTCTAATATAAGGAAACTATAATCCTACCTACAACTTTATAAGTTTAAATATGCCACAGATCTTGGGAACTAATCTTAAACAAAGTTTAGGGAAATATTAAAGAATCATGTAATTTAAGCAATTTGCACAATATGTGATATATTCAAAGCATTTTAATAATACGTGGTATATACATTGGGTCTCGGTCGTGTAGTGGTGGCATTCTCGCCGAAGATCTTTGGTTTGATTCCAGCCTACAACAAAAAAATTCCATGACACCACCGCTCGGATTCGGCTATAAACTGTAGGTTTTCTTCGAACAGCTTTTAATAGAGATATCTCCTAGCAGCGTCCTTAAATGATGTGCATAGTTAAGGGGAGTACATTTATATTTTACTTACTTAGGGTAAACGCAGTACATCTATAAGGTGTGGCAGTAGCTGCCTATTGCTTCAAAATAAGATGGACTCAACCAATGCTTTGTAGAATATTTTAAATCTCTTACTTGGCATCAATAGATTCTGCGCTTAATAGTCCAGTGCTCTCTCTTCCACTCGAATTCCTTACTTGGTACCCATTATTCATTATCCATCGGAACTAAGCTAACCTAATGCAGTAAGCGCTTCTCGTTTTAATAGTTCTTCTGCTTCATATTCGCAAAACAAAAATCGAATTTCGTTGAACTTTAATTTTTCGATTGAAACCTTTGGTAACTTGGGCCTCTAGAGCGTTAGGTCTTTGCGCTGCTATACCAACTAAGCTATGCTAAGTATAAGGCTATAAATGACGACTTCTTTAGAAAACTGCTACACTTAAAGTTTCCCACTTATAATTTGTGGCATCTTATGTAAGCAGACAAATTGAACAACGCCTTCGGGCTTAAATGGGGCTCAACCCGCGCTTATCACAGACACAACAGCTGGTACAAAGCACTTGACAGCTGGCTGGCCTTCACTCATCCATTTAGTAACAAATGCAGACGTAAAGTTCAAGCTACAAGTTCAAGTGCCACCTCATGCACGCAAACCACAGTACGCGTGACGTCACAAAGCTAGCCAAGAACCAAAGAACTGTAGGCGCGCGGGCGCGAAAGAATAACAAGCAGTCCAAGCAGTCGGTACGTCCGTAGCCAGCGCTACTAATTTCGTGCTCCAAGTACTTACAAGCCATGTACTTGTAGGTCTTCGTATATATACATATATATATATGTGCGTTATATAGAACTCAGAACCAGTTTGTGGCCCATAAGCGGCGAGGCAAACAATGCTTACTCAGCCAGCTGAAGCCAACACGAGCCCCTTGTCCAGCTCCAAAGCAACGCATTGAACTTGTTAGTCAACGTCGTCGTCATCGTCGTCGTTCAGTTTCAAATTAAACGCAAAACGAAGCGGTTCATAAAATCGAGCAATAAAAATTGAAGTCTAAGCGCGAGACTTGGCCAGATCACTTAAACTTTTCAACTTGTCGATTTACGTTCTTTTTTTTTTCTAATTTTTATCAAGTGATTTTGTACATATTTTTTTTTTATTGTCTTGACAATGACAATCTATGGACTCCTAGTGCAAATTATACTTATCTGTAATTGATCGACGATTTTGTTGCCCAAGTGTTGTCAGTTGGAGCTAGTTGCAGGCGCCAACATGCCACCAGCTAAATTGCCATTGCAGCAGTGCGAGGAACCCGAGGATGATATAGTCAGCAAGGTGCGTCTTTCATAGTTTTATTCTAGATCTTCGTTTGAACTGTGCTGCCCCTGCACTTAACGCAGCGCTAATTGAAAGCAGGCATTTTTTTATTTTTTTTATTTTGAACTTGGACAACTTTGAAAGATTTAGCATTGGTCAAGTTTTAGTTTTTGGTTTTATTTTACCTTTTTTTATTTTTTTAGTCTCTGATAATTAGCATAAACATTTCTAAAGTTATAAACAAATTTTGAATGTGGCTTGCGGTCAAGGTGTTAGTTATCATAGTTCACATGATTATAATTATGTGCGGTTTAGACTGTTAGTCAGCTCGTATGTATATTATTATGAGAAAAACAAAAATTAAGCTTAAAAATCTTTTGATTGATTTCTTTAAATACAAAATATTTATGCATAGAGCTCCAGAGCGCATTTTAAAAGAGATTTCTTGACCAATGCGGAAGCAAAGATCTTAAGTCATTTGCTGTATCTTCGTTAAATTTGGTTTTTGGCTAAAAATTAATTTAAAATTTTGGCTTGAGTAGGCAGCTGCTGTGCCGGTTTTGCAGTTAAGAGTGAGCTATCGATCTAACGAGTCATATTTGTTTAACGTATTAGAGTGCTTCATGTATTGCCTACCATCTTTGTGGGAACAAATTAAAAAGGTCTTAATATATCCTAAATCTATAAAAAAAAACTAAATCTATTCTATTAAATAGAGATATCTCTATTGTTCGATGAAATCCTCAACTTAGCCGATTCAGAACGATTCTAGCTTAATAGAGTTAACTTCAAGCGCCACCTGGCAATAAATTTATTTATTCTTGAGCCTAGTCATGTCATAGATAATTTTGTTCTGATTGTTATATAAAGGATGTTTTTTTTTAGAGGTGTACAACTTTAAACTGCAATAAAACAACGTTGGATTATTCGATTAACATGAAATTTATTTAATCGAAACATAAGCTTATGGCATTACATTTTAAATATAATTTGCGGCATATGACCGTCACGGCTGGCAAGGATGTATTCCAATCAGGACGTGCAATTTTCGATGATTTTTTCCCAACATTTGTGGCCGTACATCGACAAAAACACAGCGAATGTTGTCTTCCAGATGGTTGAGCGTTTGTGGCTTATTCGTGTAGAACAATGACTTTAGATAGCTCCACAGAAAGTAGTCTACCGCTGTTAAATCACAAGACCTGCGGGGCCAATTCACAGCTCCAAGAGGTAAAATTAGGCGGTTACCAAACGTGTCTTTCAATAAATCGATTGTGGCACGAGCTGTGTGCCACACACCACAGCTGCTGGACATCATGGTTGTTCAATTTAGTAATGAAAAAGTTAGTAATCATGACTCTATACTGATCACCATTGACTATAATTTTTGAAGAAGTTGGGTCCAATGATTCCATCAGCCCCTAAAGCGCAAGAAACTGTCAGTTTTTCTGGATGTTATGGTGTTTCGACATATACTTAAGGATTAGCTTCACGCCAAATGCGGCAGTTTTGTTTCTTGACATAGCCATCTTGAACAGTAATGTCAACTTAAAGTTCTATACCTCCAAAAAAAACACCCTTTAGTTCACTAGCTTAAGAAATTGTTATAATCATTGAAAAAGCAAAATAAATTTAAATCTGCTTATTTATTTATTTATTTATTTATTAATATGTAAGGGTATAACTAAGTCCAGTTGACCTAAGATTAGACAACTTAAACATTCTAAAAATTATGAAATAATAAATGATAAAAAGGAAAAAATATAATAAAACTAATCCGTTTAGATTTTTGAAGTATTACAAAACGTTAACAACGCCTCTTGCAGAAAAGTGATACAAAAGTTTATGTTAGACCCAAAAGGCAAACGTGGCATCGCAAAAGTTGAAGGTACCCCCAAAATAATGATCGCTATAAAGATTTACTTATTTATTTCTGTTTATTGTGTTTGATATGTAGATGCATTTTATCATGTGGAGTTGCATCAACTAAACTGAACGTATCTTGGTATATAACAGACACTCTTTATTCAGGCTCCGAATCGGAGAGCAAGGCATCTAGGGAAAATCAACATTAGCCTTATATCATCGTCAGCAATGTGAACATGACATACCTGAATAGAAAATTTTTATGAATTCACGACGACCACGTCGTTCCTCAGCAGTCAAATGGATTCCAGTACCGCCATTTGAGCCAGTCGGTTTTGCTTTTTTGGGGACTGCTTCCTTGTTTTTGGCATTTTCTGGAGCAACATTTGGCTGATCGCCGGCGTCTGCAAGAGGAGCACCAGTTTTCTTCTTGCGCCCTTCAGCCGTTGTACCACTGGCCGGTGCAGCTGGCTTCTGGATTTTGTCACCTTGCTCAGACTGTGCGCAGCCGAGGAGGTGCACATATTTAGTTAGTAATTTTCCAGATAAAAACCAAATTTTCTTACCATTTTTATTTTCAATTATTTTCACTGACTCGAACACACAACAATCTGTCACTTGTCCAAATATGAAATGAATGAAAGCAAATTCCTTCTGTCAAAAGGTAGACGATTACGTTCGGTTGTATTTTTATACCTATCGAATATAAAATATCGATTTTAAATATATCGTTTCGCTTTTATTCAAATTTTGTATAATAAGCCTAAAATTGGACTAATATATATGGAAAATGAAGGGTCGTGGCTTGTAAGAAGTTAGAGGGGCCAATGGTGGCCCCACCAAGTAATTAATTCTACTTACAAAAGTAGGTATTCCGAAACACTGCAACAAATTTAATCAAAATCGCTTGACACTTTTTAACTTAAATTTTTTACAAAATTTCTATTTTTTCATTTTATAATTTATTCCAATTCGCTTATCTAAAGATTTTTAGTGTTTTTAAGTACTGCACAAAGTTTGATCAAAATCGGTTGACTCTATCATATAGTTCTGGTCGCCCTTATAATTTTTTGGCTTTTTGACTAAAGTCATTGCCTTTAGTTTTGATTTTTAATTCATCCTAACCAATTCCAAATTGTAGCAGTATTTTAGAAGTTTTCAATCAACGTGACGATTTTTTTACAAATCAGTTAACTGTATCATATAGCTCCCATAGGGCAAATAGCGCATAATATACATTTTTTTGCATTATTTGTTGTATCTATTGTTGAACATAGCATTATTAAGTTCACGACTCAGGAAATTCTTAGTGTCTCCTGTACTGTACAAAGTTTAAGTCAAATCGGTTGACTACAACAAATTGGCCAAATCGGTTCAAAAAGTCTCGTATAGCAGCTGCTGGGTATATCAAAGTCGTCTGTACCAAACTTTAAAAGAAGATTTCATTTTTTTTAAATTATTGCAAATAATACATTATTTACTTGTCAGCAAATTATTTACTTCTTTCGCTTTTTGTTAAGAATCGATACATTTCCCTGGACTATGCTATAAAGATTCGGTTTTAAGCTATATCTCTCTTCGAACCGCAAGAGAGATAGAGATATGCTAAAGCTTCGTTTTTGAAGTGATGACAGCATTGGCAGTGTAATAAATTTGAGAAATTCTTCTGGTTCCAATATATATACAACATGTCCCTTAAACATTGCATGTTTTACCACGGCGTCGATGTAGACAATGTGGGCACGCCACAACAGTTTTGGCTTAGTAGTTTTTTTCTGGGTTATCGGAGTAGGAGGGTGGATACTTTATCTCCAGTCATAACCCGCTAATCTGCTAAGCCCTTCAATTCTGCATCTTCAATCTTTTTGAGTTGTTGAGAACATTCTTTGTTTTAGACACTGAAAGCGCTACTTTAAAATTCTTACTCTCTGCATACTTAGAGATCGGAACGGATTGCCTATAAACTTCCATTAGCGTTTGATGGCCTTGAGCTGAATTTTTTTGCAAATCAGATTTTCTCAAATCCTATTGATTTAAAACAAGTCCCTACATTTTCGATATAAACAATATTGTTGTCAGAAATAGACCCTGATGCATAGCGACTATTGTTGTCAGATGTCAAATGCTTAATGGTAATCACTTTCAATCTATCATCGTCTACCACAACATGCATGTGGAGCCATCTTTTCAAATCATGCCGAATTTGGACCACCAATATTTATAATGTTTTATGTATTTATTCCTAATTGAAACACTGTGCAATTGATCTATACTTACGTTAAAATAATTTAAAAAATTATATTTAATTAAAACTAAAATATAAATAAAATTCCCAACCGCTATCAGCGAGGTTCGACAGCAGGAGTTCGTTAATTTCATTTACCATTTCGTCCAGAGTAACTCTTAATTTTCGACCTCTAGCATTAACATTTTGTAGATCTAATTATGCGATATACGTTCCTTTTCATGTCTTATGCGTAATTATAATAACCTCTATGAATTCCTGTGAGCGGATCATCTATCTTAACTCATCTTCATTCGCCAAATCGAGCATCTTTCAACAAAAACAAACTATATCTTATCAACTTGATCGACGCTGATCTTTTGGCTGCTTTAATACGAAATCTCTAAACTTTTATGTTACTTCCTGTTTTCATCTTTTACAGTTTCTAACCAGTTCCAGATGTGAGATGTTGCATATCTATAAAAAAGCGATACGAATGAGTTTTATATTATATCTTCCTCGTTATCATTTCACATTTCTTATTTTCAAATTTTTTAATCTTAAGATCAACTGGAGTTACTTTTATCGATAAAAAAGCAATTCTTTTTTTTTAACTACGCTGTTCTTATTCGTATTGTTAGTTAAACATCATCTGTACACTATCGAGAATCATCCTGGAATGCAGAATTTCTGCGAAGAGCTCTATAGACGAACACCGATTTATATTTCAGATTTCAAATATTTAAAACTGCTTTTTTTCTTTAAGAATAAAATAGAAAATAAAAAGCAGACGGAAAGTTAGCATACGACTTCATATAAAGAAACAGCGTTAGAAGTCTGACACCAGATGGAGCTAGCAGTAACGAAAGCTTTTTTGTTTAGTTGCTATACGAAATCGATAGCTGTTGGTGAGAACCGTTGCAATCCAAACAAATTATTGAATACCTCACATTTTAATTTTTAAGAAACTTTAAATAAGCATGAGTATAAAAACGATCATAAAAATAAAATCAACTCGCAGCTCTCAGCTGACAAGATGTTTGTACGGAGCAGATCTGTTGAAATACCCTTTACTTGTCGTACTTCTACTTCTATCTCAGATATGTCTTTACATTGAGTTTAACGTGCAAAATGTTGTCCAATCCACAACGCACCTGTTTGTTGTAAGTCTCTTAACAGTTTAAGCAGTTGAGGTTTTCCTAGGGCCTTCAGTTTGGGGCAGTGCAGCTGTGCAGTAAATGAAACCCCGAACTACACTAAATTATAGTTGTTAAGTGGCCGCATTGTGGCATTACGTAATATTTCACCCATTCAAATTTATCTTAAGTTTTGCATAAGATTTGTTTGCCTTCTTGCTGCAGTTTTGGCCAAATTAAATTTCTAAGTTGGCGGCCAGTTGTTGGCCAAAGTGGCTTAATTTTGGCTCTTGAACTGGCTAGTTTGGGTCGCTTGGCAAAATCTCACATAAAGTAGCCGGGCAGGGCTAGACGTCGTAGCAACTGATTGCCATAAATAATTGCAATTGTTTATGATGTTGACTATTATGGAAAATGGAAAATACTAGAGCCCGGCAAACACTCGTGGTTTTTGTATTACTTTTTGTATGCGAATGGAGGCGAGTGTGACGGCTAGCTAAGAGGGTGTTCCAAAAAGTTGCCAAAATCGTTTAGCATGCAATTTTTTTGCTTTTAAGCAATTAAAGTTCTAATGTGTCAGTCTTTGATGGGGTTACTGATGAAAAATCGTAGATTTTTTTGGATTTACGAGTTACTTTTTTTGATTATTGTGAACTTTTTGGGAAAGAGCCGCCTAAAATGCAATTTAAATTGAAATATTGATGGCGTTGGTTAAAAACTGGAAAATCAAACGATTTAAAACTCTCTGGGGTCTATATTCATAATAATAATTCAACTGATTTTGAACAAATTTTGCTTGGACAACTTGAATAGTAAATGAAAATCAACAAATTTGCTGCATATATTGAATTTATCATTTAGAGAAGATAATTTTAAAAACGAGAATCGTATTTTCCCTTCCCTTTTCCCCTTCCTTCTCTAGAGGATTTCAGTGTTTTTCTTTGATCTGTAGTTTATTTGAATTAAATCGCTTGACTATATATATTGCTTATAGACGGCAAATCAGCCAAAAACATAGGAAAACCGTTTGATTACCTTGTTTGGGTGAGCTGCAGAAATGTACAGTAGTCTTTTGGAGAAAAGTGTTGCTGGGTATACCAAAGTTCTACGCGCCAGAATTTATTATTTCAAATTAAATTGATACCGGAAAAGTACTTTTTTGACTGCTTCGAGAACTTGAAAAAGCGCTGGCATAAGTGCATTGCATAGGACAGGAGGACGAAAAAGGTTTAGAAGAATAAATTAAGTTTTTTTGAAATATAAACAAATACCCGGTATTTTTTGCCCACAGTAGTATAGCTGCCATGGTGCCACTCGCACAAAAAATGCAAATTTGTTAATTTTCAATAACTTTTCAAGTTGTCCAAGCAAAATTTGATCAAAATCAGTTGAATTATTATTTTATATTTGCTCAACGGTCGACTGACGCTTGATTCGTTTGTTTTTCCAGATATTGTGAACCAATTCGGTATATAATAGTTTTTTTAGGCTATCGAAGCGTTGTGTCAAACTTGGTTTGCTCTATCACGACCCATAGCGGGAATTGGTAAAAAGAATAAAAGGCTTTTGCTTTATCTAAATCATGACTGAATCTATTAAAAATATGTCGCACTTAAGCAATTTTGCGTATTTGACTGCAGATGTGGTATTAGGTGTCTGCATCTATCTTTAATAATAGGGAATTATCATAACATTAGATTTTCTCTATTTTAATGAATATAAAAATACAGTTTTCTGTCAGAGTAATAGTGCCACTTCGCAACACTGCTGCATGTGCCTAGCACTGGCATGGCTAGCAAATAGTTGATATTTGCCTAGAACTCTGTTAATTAAAGACACCGCTGTTCGTATGCGGGTATAAGCTGTAGATTTCTGTTCTCTACGAACAGTTTTTAATCGAGATATCTGCATGCTTCGCCTTTATAGCGATCTCTGCGGCTTGCAGGGGTATCAATTTATAAGAATCAAATATTAAAAAATATGCTTGATATGGCGGATAAGCTCCGCTTTATATGCTGACACTGATAATGCCAAATTTTCGCAAGTAATTTGCAAAATTTCAACTCAGTTGTTTTGTTCAGTAAAACCTAAAATAAAATTAATTTTTCGTTCTGCGGAATTATGTGAAAGTTGTTTTGTATTAACTTCCGTAAAAAGTGTACAAGGTAACGCAGTTAGCTGCAACTTTGACTGCAATTAAAAGTTTATAAACAATTTAATGAGTTCATTTAAGCCAATAATTTAAGCTACAAACAAGTGACAGAGCGTGCCTACACTTTGTTCGAAAAAGCGCAGCTGCGCAGAGAAGCCCTCAAGCTTGCTACATAATGCCTGTCACTCAATCACTTGTGCGCTCTGATTTGTCTTGACATGGCCAGCAACTTTTGAGCCCACCCTCCTTGCTGATAGCTAAAGAATATCATGACAGTGCTTGGGCTATATATAATACTGTAGAGTCTCTTATGTGACAACCATATCTCTCTGACTATACGCTCTAGTATCTTAATTATTATTGTGCTCAACGTTGCGGAACATGAATAGAAAATCGCAAGTCAGACTTACAAAAGATGACAGCGTAAACTCAATGTACGGACACCGGCACTTGGCGGAGCGGGCAGTACCAAATCATTTGGCTTCTGGCTTTTAGCTTTTGTGACTTTTACTACATCGAATGGCATTATATAGCGTTGGCTTAACTTCCGCAACATGTTCTATTATGGAGCGCTGAGAAGACAATAAGACAACAAGAGAAGAAAAAAAAACTAACACCAAAAACAGAAACGTAAAAACCAAAGAAAAACGAAAGAAGATTAAAAAAAAAAAAACAGATATATTATTTACCAAAAAAGTTCTTAACAAAGCCAAGTTATAGTAAACAAAGGAAACACAAATTAATTTAATTGAAATCACAAAAAAATATCTTAACGCTTAATTTGGCGTTGGATCAGTCGCAGTTGGCGTCGTCGTTGCCGTCGTCGACGTCGCAGTCACAGTCAAGTTTTGGTAACGAATCGTGACGTGTGAGATTTACCAAAAAAAAAAAAAAAAGTGGTTACCTGCCGTCACCAGTGACTTTGCGTGAAGGTCAAGTTCAGGGAACACCGCTTAAGGTTTTTCGAGAGTCGCTTGTATACACTTTTGGTAGTAAATGCTACTACAACTTCTGGTACAAGTTTGTAACAGCTTCAGGCGGCCTAGACAAGTCTGATCAAAATTATTTTCAATCTAACGCAAGCAAAATTTTTAATATGGAGATATATTTAAAATAAATAATTGAAAATTCGCTTTTTTAAGTATCTTTTTTAGCTGAACTCGCAAACAACTATTTAATGGGTTGTCCAATACGTTTGGCACACAAACATAAAAAATAATATTGAGCTGAATACTGGGTTCATACTCTCTCTCTCTCTGTCTCTCTCTCTCTCTCTTAATAATACTACTCTAAAAAAACACATTAAAAATGTGGCTTGCATTTAGGACCCTATTCTGCAAGCAAATCAGTAAAATTGTTCAAGTAAAGGGTGTTTTTTTAGAGGTAAAGAACTTTAAATTGCAATAAAACAACGCTGAATTATTCGATTGACATGAATTTATGCGAAAAATAATCTTATGGTATTACATTTTTAATTTCTGGCAAAATCACCGCCACGGCTGGCTCGGATGTAGTCGCATCTGGACGTCCAACTTACATTGACTTTTTGCAACATTTGTGATGAATGTTGTCTTCCAAATGATTAAGCGTTTGTGGCTTATCCGCTGCACTCTACAGAGCCCCCACCCACAGAAGTCTAGCGTTCTTGAATCACAAGAACTTGGAGGCCAATTTACAGCTCCAAAACGTGAAATTAAGCGTTCACCAAACGTGTCTTTCAATAAATCGATTGTGGCACCACGAACTGCCTGATATGTTGCGCCATCTTGTTGGCACCACAGCTGCTGGACATCATGGTTGTTCAATTCAGGAATGAAAAAGTTTGTAATCATGACTCTATACTGATCACCATTGATTAGAACGTGCTGGCCAGCATCATTTTTGAAAAAGTTGGGACCAATGATTCCATCAGCCCATAAAGCGCAGCAAACAGTCAGTTTTTCTGGATGTTATGGTGTTTCGACATACACTCACGCCAAATGCGGCAGTTTTGTTTCTTGACGTATCCATTCAAGCAGAAGTGCACTTCATCGCTAAACAGAATTCGCTTATGAAAATCGGGAAGAACGCCAATCTCGTTTTGGGGCCATTCGACGAATCTACGATGATCTGATGATCGTCTGATGATGATGAGCACGCAAACCAAGTTTCTTCCGAAAAGTCTTGCTTGTTGATCGTTTGACTTTAATTCTTCAATTGTCAAACCAAGCTGAGAATAAATCACTTGACAGCTGTCACTTCGGTCGCCATCTTGAACAATAATGCCAACTTTAGAACTTTATACCTCGAAAAAAAAACACCCTTTAATAGGTAAAACTATACCTTATCATAAGGCTAATTCGACAGTCGGAAATGTCTAAAAGTGTGACAAGAAATTATTTTTTTTGTTTCCATTTTTAATAAATCTGTTGAAATATATTATTTGTATCGAGGGCTTGAAATAACAATGCACCTTCACTTCACAAGGGGACAATATTTTAATGTCTAAGAATTAGAAAAAAAAATTAAATTGAAATACGTAGTACTTTCAGAAGTTTAAGGTTTTTGAAGAAGGAATTTCCACCAGATTCTAACAAGCGTAGTTTGCATTATTGTTTGCGGAAACTTTTTGTGGTGAATATTTTTTACCTAACATTTGTACTTTATATTTTTGCGCCAATTTGGTTGTAGTCACTGCAAATAGAAATTTTGCTTATCTAGATTAACTGATTTTCCGTAAGGCAGAAATAAAAAATTATAATATTCAGCAACTTTGTGATAATTGACCTTAATTTCAAAGTTTTTGTTGACCAAATGTGTGGTTGCGCCTAATATATTTTGTTAAAATTTTACTACTACTGAGCTGGAGCGATTTAGTTTGAAGTATCCGTCTATTTTCTATTGACGCCTAAAACATCTTAGAGTTCTAACGATTTTGGTAGTTATACAAATTTTACTTTAAAAGTGTACTGATATCTGAAAATATTTTTGTATTTGGAGTTCCCGTTTCTTGCGATTTAGCCTGTAGAACCCTCTCTTCTCTTCTATCGGAGCTCTCAGTACTTCTGCGTTTTTAGGATTTTCCTAGTTATACAAAATTTAATTTGAAGGTGCACTGTTATTTAAATTTTTTATTGGGTAATGAGTTTAGGCCCAAGCACTGTACATTGTACGGACGGATTTCCAAATACTGACAACATTTACCCTATATAAATTTTTGTTTAAAAGTTTGTAAATAATTTATTATTGTTTTCAGCAGTCGAGTCACATTCGACATTGGGTGCTCCGCACAGGGTCACAAATTAACTAAACTTATTGAATTTATGCTAATTCGTTTGACTGGTTTTCAATAATATGCTTTTGTTTTTGTTTTTTCACAGATACCTTCAATAATTGGATTTCTGAATCTGGACTAATTAGCAATTGAACTTGGCTAGAAGCAGCGGGCTTGCTATCTACATATATTTTTATAGTTCGAAGGCTGAAAAGACAATAAAATGTAACGAGAATCATTTAGTAGGTATAGGAAATAAATAGTTTTAAGCTAAACTTGTTTTCCTTTTTTTTTAAGGAAAAATAAATGTATTTTCCAAAGTAAACTTAATTCGATTGGTTTTAAATGTAGAAAAAAACAATTTAAATAATGGGACTTGGGTTTCTCAGAAGTAGCAAAGATCTAAGCAATATAGGCAAAATGTTGTCTTTCTCTAGGTGCATTCAGCGACTCTGATTCTGAATTTGAAGATGAATTAAATGTGTTCTATGCCAAAAGTGGGTCTATAGAGATGATGGGTCATATTCACTGAAATCAATAAAAATGAATAATAAATCAATATTCATACCGATTATATTTTGTAGTTGAATCCAATAGCTCCTTCAAACCACCAAATGGATAACCTAAAAGTGACAGTCTAACCAGGAGAAGACATGTGGTTTACACAGTTAAAGGCTTTACAGATGGAATGGAAACAGTGCTTTAAAATTCTGCTGGGAACGGCATGCGGACCAGTGGAGAAGGATGATTTTATGAAAAATAAACACTGCAAAAGATTAAACGCAAAGATTATGAGATATTTTGGATTTTGGGGTTAAGATCGCAGCACAGCTTATCCAGGATTATCCTGCATAGATATCAAACTATAATTCTAAGAAAAATTACATGACAATTTTTTTTTTATTTTCACTGCTTGAGGCTTTTTTTATTTAAGAAGAAGTCTTGATCCTTTATCAAATCACGAACATATTAATAACACTTAAATTTACTCATTCAGCCTTTGTCGTAAATCGGAACAGTAAGAATAGTATTTGATTTGGTTCTGTTTAAACTTAAGCACTTGTTGCTGCCGTGCTATTCGAGAAAGGTATGGAATGTTGAAAATTGTATGGTCCCGTGGATCTATAAAGATATTGCTGGGGTCAAAAAAAAATTCAACATCGAAATGTATTATAACTTACTTATTTAGGCGTTAAAAAAAAGAGTCTTGGGGTCTGTATGTTTTGATAGTTGTTTTAAAATATTTGGTGTCATTGGAAAAGTAAGATTTTGCTCCGTGTAGTTGTTGATTATCTTCGCTTCGTTGTGCTCGTCCAGTATGAAGTGAACCCTATGGCGCTACTATGTTCCACGGCAGTAGCAATCTGATCACTGTCCATCCTTGGGTAATCCGATTTTCTATGTCTTGTGTCGCCCTATAGCTTTAGTTTTGACCATTTACAATTTAAAGTCTTTTGCGAAAAGACATATTAGAGTATAATTACTTTTCTGGATCGTTGTGCTGCGTATGAGAATGGACGACTTACTTTTAGTGACTCCATAGGCACGAGTTTCCAAGTTTGACGACACATTGGAAATTTTTAGGGGAATGGTAACATAATCAGCCACTTGAAAAAGCAGTGCATGTGGAAGCAATGAGTGCCATCACGCCAAACCAGAGGGCAATAGTCACCGGTCACGGCACAATCGGGGCAAGGTTGCGCATAGGATCTGCGACAAATGCCGCAATCAACGTCATTTTCAATTCTACATAAATGACCAGATGACCGGCGGAACTTGATTTTAATTTTCATTTTGCACATAATAATTACAACGGATTTTTATTTTAAAATTAAAATGAACTTAAATATAAAATGAACTAAAAAACTTGAAAGCAAATAACGTTTTTCGCAAATGTTCATTTGATGTTTTTTCTGAGCTATCGAGTGAGCGATATGTTATTGAAATACTTATCGATAATGTATATCGGGTAATGAATCTTCTTGTTTTGTTTACCATTAAAATTTTCAAGAATTTCCACCAATGAAAAACTCGCTGACAATTAACCTAATGGACATTTGTATGGATGTTAGACTGAGAAGATTTCACATTCTGGATTAGATTGTTGTCGAGGACAATCGTCCTCAGACAGCTTGCAAATAAAATAGAAAAAATAATTATTTATATTATATATTATTTAAAATTAACGCGCACGAAATAGGTAATTGCGATCTACAATATTATTTCGCTGCATATATTGAATAAATAATTTAAATTTTATAATAATACCAGGGAGGACTAAAAATGCAAGAAATTTAGTGCTTACACTGATTATTTTGACCGATTTGCCTAAACGATTTGAATAAACTATTATATATTTATTGATTTTTATCAAATTCGAATAATCAAATACTTAAATTATTTGTCGGAAATATTTTAGTTTTTTGGTGGTGCAAAATACCCCTATGGGAGCTTATATCGTTTTATACGCGATACCAAGAAAACTGTATGGCACAGGAAGTATGGATGGCCAGAAAAACAGGTACATCTTATAAGGTCTATGAATTGTACTGTGACAACTGTTAAATCCTTACAATATTTGTTCTTTCAAATTTTTAATTTATTTCTTCCAAATATTGAGTTTAATATCGAAACATTGTGCTTCAGACTCTACTAAAAATCACGTTTTTTTTTATTCTTTGATATATAATGGAAATACAAATATTGTCATTCTAACAAAGCAATCAAAATTTCCCCAAAAACTTGACACTGACTAATATAAACGTTTGTAAGTCCTCTGGGTTGCAGCCAAGTATATTATTACTTCGCCTTTAAATGTCATATATTTTATTTTATAAGGTAAACTACGATTCCAAGCCAATTATCGTTTGCTTTCTTTACTTGTTGCCACTACCAAACGAGTAATCGTAGTTCGGTCGAATAAACCGGAGATCTATTTATCAGAAGACAAGACAAACATGAGCTTCACTGAGGAAAACAATCTGACAGCAATGCCACAGGAATTAGCGGTTCCCAAGCCATCCAATCCAACGCATCTTGAAAGAATTGAAGACGAGTAGTTAAAATCAATCAAATCAGTCAAAGTATCCAACTGGAAGAGCTTGCAAAGGGATCGAGAATACTTCGATTCTGGCGACTATGAAATGGCCAAGCAGAAGGACGGCGGCATTAATTAGGTTCCTACCAATAGGGTGACCACTGGCGAAGCTATACCCACGTCGGAAACGGTGCCAACGCACAAGACTACAATCTGGGTTCAGAAAATAAACTGAGTTAAATAGTAATGTTCTCCCAACTGCTCTGACGAATGTTCTGAATAAATGAATACAGATCGTAATCTTACCTATAAGCTAAAAGTTGATGTACGTGTAGAATGGATGCCGATATACCTACATTTTACGCAATTGTTCATTTCCTAAAAGAGGCTACATATATCTATATTTCTGTGAACTATTATTTTTTTACCATAACGAACAGTTTAAGCAGACGTCAAACCTCAATCTTTGAGCTCATAAATACTTCGTAATTTTGTACAAAAATAGCATTAAAATAATGTCTTTCCAATGGAAGAGTTACACATGACGAAAATCGATTACAACTTGCGGATGGGGAACTCTTTAAAACGCGAACCATTCGAATTCTAACAAAGTTTGTTTAAAAATTCCATTGGCAGTGTTTTTCCTAGCGTCTATTGCTCTACTGCTCTAAAAAGCATTTTGGGACAACGTATAGCTGTCTCTATTTATAGTATTACACTCGAATGCTTATAATTCACAAGTTGGAATTGAGATTACGTGTATAGAACTCATTTACTTTGGCTAACCACGGCGGTCATCCGGGATACATGCGGTATCTGCTTGATATTGTGATAAGCGAGAATAAGTTCCAGTGCCAAACACATATACATCCGTTTCTCGGAGTTCGCGCGAAACATATGTAGCTCTTAGCCATGCCGAGTAAGTAATTTTTCCAAATTAAAATAATTCGCAGTTTTATTTTTTAATTAAATTAAAAATTTTGTATTTTCTACTTGCCGCAGCCTCAATTATTTTGACTACAGGATATAGTGCATATTAAGGATTAAAAATATTTATATATAATAAGTACTATTATAAGTACTATATAGTATACAATTGGTCGATTGGTAGTAATTTCATTGATCTTGATTCTTGATCCTAAATAAATGTTATTAGGAGTGTAACTTTGCTTCCGGGTGTTTTTTTTGCTTCATTTGGAGGGATACCACACGATGCGATTCAAAATATTGGCTGTATTATTATATAGCTACTCTGGTATTATTATATAATTTAAATGATTTATTCAATATATGCAGCGGAATAATATTGTAGATTGCAATAACCAATTTCGTGCGCGTTAATTTTAAATAATATATAATATAAATAATTATTTTTTCTATTTTATTTGCAAGCTGTCTGAGCACGAACGTCCTCAATAACAATATAATCCAAAATGTGAAATCTTCTCAGTCTAACATCCATACAAATGTCCATTAGGTTAATTGTTAGAGAGTTTTTCAGCGGTAGAAATTCTTAAAAATTTTATTGGTAAACAAAACAAAAAGATTCATTACCCGATATACATTATCGATAAGTATTTCAATAACATATCGCTCACTCGATAGCTCAGAAAAAACATCAAATGAACATTTGCGAAAAACGTTATTGCTTTCAAGTTTTTTAGTTCATTTTAAGTTTAAGTTCATTATAATTTTAAAATAAAAATCCGTTGTAATTATTATGTGCAAAATGAAAATTAAAATCAAGTTCCGCCGGTCATCTGCTCATTTATGTAGAATTGAAAATGACGTTGATTGCGGCATTTGTCGCAGATCCTATGCGCAACCTTGCCCCGATTGTGCCGTGACCGGTGACTATTGCCCTCTGGTTTGGCGTGATGGCACTCATTGCTTCCACATGCACTGCTTTTTCAAGTGGCTGATTATGTTACCATTCCCCTAAAAATTTCCAATGTGTCGTCAAACTTGGAAACTCGTGCCTATTGAGTCACTAAAAGTAAGTCGTCCATTCTCATACGCAGCACAACGATCCAGAAAAGTAATTGTACTCTAATATGTCTTTTCGCAAAAGACTTTAAATTGTAAATGGTCAAAACTAAAGCTATAGGGCGACACAAGACATAGAAAATCGGATTACCCAGTGGACAGCGAGCAGGTTGCTACTGCCGTGGAACATAGCAGCGCCATAGGGTTCACTTCATACTGGACGAGCACAACGAAGCGAAGATAATCAACAACTACACGGAGCAAAATCTTACTTTTCCAATGACACCAAATATTTTACAACAATTATCAAAACATACAGACCCCAATACTCTTTTTTTTTTAACACCTAAATAAGTTAGTAATAATACATTTCGATGTTGAATTTTTTTTGACCCCAGCAATATCTTTATAGATCCACGGGACCGCAGCTACCCATACAATTTTCAACATTCCATACCTTTCGCGAATAGCACGGCAGCAACAAGTGCTTAAGTTTAAACAGAACCAAATCAAATACTATTCTTACTATTCCGATTTACGACAAAGGCTGAATGAGTAAATTAAAGTGTTAGAAATATGTTCCTGATTTGATAAAGGATCAAGACTTCTTAAATAAAAAAAGCTCTAAGCAAAGATAATAAAAAAAAATTGGCATATAATTTTTCTTGGAATTATAGTTTGATATCTATGCAGGATTTCAGCAAAGCTGCTTGGCGTAATCCTGGACAAGCTGTTCTGCGATCTTAACCCCAAAAGTCAAAATATCTCATAATCTTTGCGTTTGATCTTTTGCAATGTTCATTTTTTATAAAATCATTTGGACTATTGACAAAGTTTATAAAATTCTAGTTTATCTAACATAACAGAAAATCAATTAAGAACATAAAAATAATATTCAAAACATATTTTTTGCCAGCTATGTTATATGGGTCGGAAAGTGCTAAGAATTATTCTAATTCTAACTCTATCCTTTTATTATCATACTTTCCATCTTCACGAAAAGACAGATATTTGCATAGTTAATGAAAACGTGCTTGTCCTGGCGCTTTTTTGAATATAATGTATTGCCCGCGAAGGGAAACCATACAGAAAACAATAAAGCCAAACAGCCAACCAGAGTCAAAACTCCCATTCGAAATCTTATTAACCAAACAAAACGCTATTAGAGAGTGCAAGATAATTACTTGAGAAATCATATCCATCTTTTAAAAATCTTAAAATTTTGCAAATTTCCCTATCGTCGCTCGTTGACACAAGTAGATCCAAAAAATGTTTCAACTATTTAATAATGAAGCATGAATAAAATTGTTGGGACGAACATAGACGCTCCTGGTAATCTAAATTTTAAACTGGCATTCCAAAAAAACTCCTGTCCCACAGATAAGCAAATAGTTTAGGTTTTGACGTCCTAATTTTTTTTATATTTAACTCAACAATTTAGTGTAAGGAATATAGGACATCGAAGTGTTTAAAAATAAATCAAACGCTAAAAATATAATTAAAAAATAAAATTGCTAATTATATTTATTTGGAAAAGCAAAATATGGCGGTTCAAGCCGAGTAAGTGTGAGTGGTACTTACTCGACATGGCTAAGAGCTATATATGTTTCTCGTGAACTCCGAGAAACGGAAGTAAGTAAATGCTTTTGCACTGGAGGAATTGGTGTCATCGCTTATCGTAACACCAAGCAGAGTCAAGCAGATACCGCATGTATCCCGAAATGCGGCCTACCATCAACTGCTTAGCTCTAGCCACTGCCCGCCTTCGGTTAGCAAAACTACAAAAGTTCTATATGAACTAAACATAAGCTGAAATGTGAGTTGTGAATTATAAGCAATGAAGTGAAAAGCTATAAATAGAAGTGTGATTGTGACTTGTGAATTACAAGCATTGAATTGTGAAGCTTTTAATAAAATTAGGAGAAAATAGCCACAGTTAGAAAGAGACGTTGTCCTTAAATGCTTATTAGAGCAGTACAGCAATAGACGCTAAAAAATCACAACCAAAGCAATTTATAAAGAAATTTTGTTAGGATTAGAACGGTTCACGTTTTAAAATGTTTCTTTATCTGCAAGTTGTAAGAGATTTATGTTATGCGTATGTCTTCTATTGGAGAGGATTGACATCTGTCGACAAACCTGGTGTTTATTTTAAAGACATTTTCGGTAAAAATTCCGTTGCATATAGGAACTCTTTAAATTAGCAATGACTGGAATATTTTTGTAGAGTTATCTGCTCCTTATTATTTCTGGAACCTCACCTACTGCAAGCTCCTCTAACCAGAGTATCATACAATGAAGACCATTCAGTCTCAGCACGTTTCTGATTGAAGAAAAGGGATTGGGAAATGATATTAAAAACTTTTGGCAAAAGATGGCGAAGATTTTAATGTCGCAGTTTGACATAATGGTGAGAGTGAAAATGTTAATAAACACAATTGGAAGCATTACTTGACCAAGACGCTTTCATTGTAACCGGCGATTAAATATGGCTCCATTACGATAATCCACAGGGAAGAGACTCGGCAAAAGCCTCTACGTCCACAGCGAAACCCAATATTCATGGCGCCAAAGTCATGCTCTGCATTTGGTGTGAAAAGCTAGGCATAATATAGTATGGGCTTTTGCAGCCACGTGAATCTATCGTAGATGAGGTCGATATCGAATGCAGTTGATGGGTTGGAGCCGAGATCTAAGGCATAAACTGCCACAGTACAAGAAAAGACATAACAAGGTCATTCAGCATGTCAATGCTCTATCACAAGTCTCAAATGTGGTCTTGAAATATTTTAAGATCTTACCTCACCCACAGTAGGCTTCAGAAGTAACCCCAACTGACTACCAGCTGTTCCGATCGATGGCACACGATCTAGCACATTTTTTTATATTTATAATACGCATTTTACCTAAGTTTATTTTAGAAGCTTTTAACATTGTTGTAGGTTCGGATTATTATAGGAAAAATATTATATATATAATATGAAGAATATTATAGGAAAAAGGAACTAACTTTTCAGGATCTAAAAGATATAGAAGTTTTATAAAATTTCTCTTTAAAGATTTCTCACAAAAGCTCAAATCAAATCAAATCCCTTAAGCGGCTATTAGAGTCAATCCACATATAATCCAAAGTCCCGTTCTGATAAATAAGTAGGAACAAGATTTTACTTTTGACGTCCTAATTTTTTTTATATTTAACTCAACAATTTAGTGTAAGGAATATAGGACATCCCAGGGTTTAGTTTACAAATAAATCAAATAAACATGGGTGCTCAATCTTGGGAATCGTTTTCCTCGTCAGAATTCGAGGTGCGCATCGACTCATCCCAAACCCAATTATACAGCACTTTCTGTATCTTATCATACGGCACCTCCTTAATATTAGCCGCCTTATATTCCTCTACAAGTGCCTTCAACTTGGCAAATTTCTCAACAAATGCCTTGTGCTGAATTTCCAGCAAAATATATTTCTCAGTTTCCGGTTTAAATTGCGAAGTTGTTGGTCTTTGCTCTATTCCAATACCAATCACACGATTGTCACGCTCCTTCACGGCATCATAGGGAGTAGAATCATTCTTTTTGGCTTTGACCTCATGGTAAAATTTGAAAAATCGCTTTGCGAAGCTCAAGTTGGATGCAAATTCCGTTCGTACCAGTTCCTTGTCCGGCAAATCAATGGGTATGCCTAAGGCCTTGAAAGCAGCGCGTAAGAGTGCAAAGTTCGCGAGGAACTCTGGTGTTTCATCCACAACAAAGTGCACTTGCGTAAGATCGATTGATTCCGGAAATAATATGTGCATCAGTTGGCAGTAGGCAGCGCCAGAGCCTAGTTCCCCAATTAGACACATATCGGTGGAGAGAGTAATATTAATCCAGTTGATGAGAGCGTTAGCCATTCGCTTCTCTTCAGAGATGTCTTGCGACATCGTAAGGCGGAATATATTGAAAATTATTCAAATAAATTTAATGCTTTTGTTATTCAGTTTTAAGTTTCTGATAAAATTTTGAGAGATTGTTAAATAGAGTTTTAGGTCGCAGAAGACTTGATTTTTTGGTAGAGTCTTAAGCACACTGAACCGAAATTAACTTGTTTGAAAAAATACGTAAAAATTGATAATAAAATAGATCGAAAGGAATTTTAAATATTTTTATAGTTTGCATAGTACAAATTCAAAGACATTAAAAATTTGACTTTTTTTCTTGGCATTTTACTGTGTGAGCCATCGGGAACGAAAAGTAATTCTGTCCTGTAATTTTTATTTCTCAAACTTTTCCGTGAATTTTGTCAACTGAAAAATGCAATTTCAAGACTATAAAATACTTCTCTGCTCCCACCAGTTTTGTTCTCCTACGTTTCAGAAATATTCCGAAATCTACAATTTGTTTTTTTGTATATTTCCGTTTTGCTTGGTTCCTGTAATTAAACTTTTTTTCATTTTTAAAGCAAAAAACAAATAAAAAAATGATTCCAAAAATACGTTTTCCTTTTAATAATAATTATAATTATTATTATTATTATTTGGTTACCTTATCAATAGACACTATCTACCTTCGAAATTATCTTTGGCTGTAACCCCTTTGGACACCAATGGCAAAAAAGGCAAATATTTCCCTGACAAAAACATTGTGAATTTTACGCAAAACTCTATATGTTATATTTCATTCCACTGTGCGTCGTACAATATTTTGAATGATAAAAGACACAAAAAATTGTCATACTTGGTATAACTTTTCTGAAAAAGAATCAATTTTGTCGTTCGACTATTTTACCCGATTTGCCCATTTTAATCTAGTCACACAATTATGATCACACTTCGAACAGTATTTGGAAACACCAAAAAATTTCAGCGCATTTGAGCATAAACTATTCAAAACCAAATAAAATAAAACATTCCAGTATTTCAGTTAATTATTTGTAGTAGTCTTATTTACAAATAGTCTTTTGTCTTCAAGGGTTTATTTCTTAATTTTTTCCCATTCACTAAAAACTTTCCAAATACAATCGTATTCCCGATAAAAATTTCTTTAATAATAAAAAATTAAATTGCATTGGAAACAAAAAGCATATTTTATTTAAATTCAAAGTAAAACTGCAAGCAACCCCCAATCGCTGCAGTTGGCAGCCCCTAATGCCAGCCGTAGAAGCTCAGTTGGCAGCCCTGGCAGCAAACAAATTTACAGTTAGATTTTGCTGTGATTGGGCAAAACGGGAAGAAGAAGCACATGCGTAAGGCCTTTGTTTACATTTTTCAAACGCGCAAAATGTAAATTAACAACAAATTATGAAATATTTAATCTGTCTTACGAATAAAACTGATTATAGACTTAAAATAAATGATGCCAACGGGCGAAAGGCATCTCAAATTTCCGACCAGAAAACAAAGCTAAAGTAATCAGTGATAATATTAAAAACTTGGTGTGCAAACTTGGTAGGATGCCGTGAAAGCCGTGGACAGCAAAAACTTGCTAAGATAAAAGCTCTGAGTCAAACGGAGAGATCTCTTAATCGTCCATCCACTGAATTCTCATCAACAACGGTTTCAAGTAACTTTTGCAAAATAAAACAAAAGGCAGAACCGAAAACTTACTGACAGTAATTTGAAAAATATATTTATATATATTTCGTTTAAGATTTTTCAATATCGACAAAAATTCTTTGAATTTCGGCAAATTATTTGATTTTTAATTAAGTTTCAGTTCATGTCCCCAATCGATATTGCTAATCGATAAACAATTCAATTGAATATCGCACACTCGATATCTGGCAGCCATCACTAGCGCTGCATCAAACGCAGCTTAATTTGCGAATTTTGTAATTAATTAATTATTGTGTGAAAAATGAAAGTTACAATCAAATCATGGCGAGCACCTGCCACCTGGAGTTGGATAGTAAATGACATAGAATGCGGCATTTGCCGCAGGCCCTATGAGCACACTTGTCCCGATTGCGGCCTGCCCGGTGACGATTGCCCTGTGGTCTGGGGAGCCTGCACTCATTGTTTTCACATGCACTGCATTGTCAAGTGGCTGAATATGCAACAGTTCAATAAAGAGTGTCCAATGTGTCGTCAGACTTGGGAATTCAATACATACTAACCACAAAAACGAACATCACCCATACACATTTCTAGCACCACACGTCGAACCGGCGGAATGAAAAAACACACACAAAAATGAATAATTCTTAAATATATCTTCTCAAAGAAGACTCTATAAATTGTAAATGGCGATACTATACACAGAATATCGGAATACCACACGATGGCCGCTATAGCGACCACCAACAGCATTCCTGGCATCCACTTCATACTATATATATCATAACATACAGACCCCAAAACTTATTTTTTAACACTTAGGTAAGTAAATAATAATACGATTCGCTGTTGACAATCCTTTTGACCCTACAAATATCTTTATAGATCCACGGGACCGCAACAACCCATATAGATTTCAACATTCCATACCCCTTGGGAAGCAGTACGGCAGCAACAAGTGCTTAAGTTGAAACAGAACCAAATCAAATACCATATACAATTTATGATAAAGGCTGAATGAATGAAATAAATTCAATTATTCGAATTATGCTCTTAAATTGATAAATGATCAGGATTTCTTCTTAAGTAATTCAAGTCAACATATTGTAATTCAAGTTTAATTTACAATCTGCCCAGTAACAATCCATAAGTAAATGAGCTGAATGATGGTATATAGACTTATGTGTGATGCACCCCACCCATGTCAGCATACTGACATATTGACTGATTATGGCTACAGAGACTTATATATGTAGATATAGATAGATGTTTGCAATGATAAATTAATAATTTCAATTTTAGGTAGTTTTGAAGATAGATAAATGAATTACATTTTTCATTATAAGATATTTATAAATTTAACACATTTTCGCATTTTAATCTGTAATAATAGGAGGAACCTGAAGTAGTTCTACAGCTAAAGGATTCGAGTGGATTTCTATCCTGTTTTTATGTTTTTTACTGTATTTATATATTTCAACTGTGACAAATGGTATTTTCGAGTCCCTATATATGGTTAAAGAGACAAACCATGAAGCATTAATCTTCGACTGAGCACGCTATATAATTTCGACAATTGAGTGACCAGTGGTTCCTCGATTTCGTATGACATATGTCCCAACCGGGTTTATGATAGTTTTATATAAAAATGATTTTTTTTAAGCAGAGAAGGCTAATTTTTTGCACAAGAGTTAGGAGGGGCTTCGAAATTTGAAGTTATTTGATCCATTTTCGCTTGTATATGATATTTCCAACTACTTCGCCTATCTATGTGAAGTCCGAGATACTTCGTATATTCACCAATTGGCATAGGATCAGACAGACAGCCTTCCTAAGAGCAAAAGTGACTACAGTAGATTTAGAAATTCCACATTTTTAGCGAGGCTTCCAGTTGATGCAATCAGTAGATGATTGACTTGAAGTCAAGATGGCAGTGTCATCGGCGACATAGTGATATTATCATTCTTAGGGCCATGAGATGTGTAAATACGCTTCCCTGTGGGACTCCTGAATCAATTTTGAAAATTTTTTAAGCAAGAAAATAAAAAGGGGTAGGTATGTGTTTGTTTAGTTTGTACAGTGCCAGAACTTACCAAATAATAAACAAATATAGAATAATGTTTCTTAGAGTTATGGATAGGTTTTTTTCGGTTGCTCAAGTTGCTCGCTGCTACCCAGAGCTGTATGGCATAAGTTCTGGATAGGCTGTACATATTAAAATCTTAGCAACCGATGTTTTGCAATGTTTATCGTCTACAAAATCAATCTTTTCCCATACCCTTTTCCAGCTGTTTAAAGAAATGTTTATAGTTTCCTATAAAGCTCTCACTGACCCTCTTCTCTGTAAACTACATGTCTTCTCCTGGTTAAACTGTGACTTCTTGGTTGTCCATTTTGATTGTATATGGTTCCATCTATTGTCCCGAAATTGGGTAGATTTCTATCTGTGTGTGGATGTGTAAGGATACGCGTGAGTTTTGTGTGACAGTGGAGGAATGGGCTTTATTACAATAAAATAATAGTCAAGATGCATATCAGAGATTGAAGTATCATAAGGTGTGCAAATCGCAAACAAAGATAAGCTGATGCAATCGGCATAGTCACGGCCGACTGGCATACGTCCCTTCATCTGAATCGACCGATCTCACTTTATTCTCATTCCCAAACTCAGATTGAGACTCGCAGAATCCACCTAGAGGGAAAATCAACAATAATTTCCCTTATATCATCATATTATTTACTCGAAAATGTTAATATTATTACTGTCGCATAAAAACATTTGGACCCACTGCTGCCTGCTATTTTGGAGTTATGTGCAATCCGTAGTTAACCTAATATGTATCGAGGAATATTATTATCGCAGAAAATGCAGTGTAAATCCACACGCAATAAATCATTCGAGTTAAATCTCTTAAAAGATGCGGATTATTGATATAATTGTTGATTATAATTTGTGAGCCAAAAATGTCAGATTTTAACCCAAAATTCATGGATCCACGGATGATAGTTCCATGTACATATGATCCTAAAGATGAGTGCATTACTGATAACATGGTAAACGCTCCAGACCGATACATGGAATATGTTCCAGTTATGGACAGTAGGGGACTCTAGCGTTCCAATGAAGGCGATGCTCTTCGACACTCCTAGTCATACCAATGGTGCCTTCCTGGATTGAGATATGTATGTGCAACCAAAATCCGCCAATATCCGAGAGGTGACAAGACCTTCGTTTGAGGTGGTCTTATGCGGCTGAACTAACTAGCGGTGGCGTTAAAGATGTGTTCACAACGAACATTTGCCTATAAGTCCCAAAGAATGATATTCATGTTGAGAGTTGAGCAGCGGTCGTATGTGTTCGGAAATCTTGCGCTCTTAATAGTATCCATTTCTTCCGTTGTCGCCTGTGGACACATCAGGCTAAGAATGAAGAATTTTGCTTTACCCGAAATGTAGCGAACCGTTCACTTCCAGGTGAGAATCTTGCGTATTCGCGAAGTCTCCGTTCAGGGATCTCCACATGCTAGCTACAGTCGCTCTCTGGAGCACCTCTCAGCCCGAGAGGCTTGATATCTGCTATGTTGGCGGACAAAGGCGTCTGGAAGGGGGCATATGCGATCATCACCAACATGATGAAGCGTGTCCGTATGGACGAGATGGCCAACAGATGATGGATGAGGAGTACTCCCGTGTGGTTGGCGGGGCAAGAATACTACCACAGCGGGCTCGGCTGGTCGTAAAAGGCGACTAAAGAGCCAAGGGAGGAGCGTCACGCTACAGTACAACGCATGAGGAGAGGGAGTGCGACCTGGCATCACATCCTGCTCACCGAAGAATTACCTCGACTGGCAGTCCCGGTGAGCGCGACAAGGACTGGAGAGCGAACGGAGGTTTTTGTTTAGTACGTAGGCATAACCCTACTTGGAGGGTTATGAATCGTGCATGCCATCTACGGTCAGTAGATGATATCTTTCGAAGATTTAGATATATATATCTACCGTATATATATAAAACAAAAAAAAAAATGCTAGCTACAGAAGATATCACAGACATTAAGATATCATATCTTAATGCAACATGGTTTTGTCCATCTCATTTCAGTTGCATTGAGGCACAATCCCCATTAAGGATACGGATATCGTAAGGAAATATCGCAGCGCTCTAGTCATAACGATTGTTTCTCTAACTATATTAATCCGTGTTATCGATTGAGACAAAATCCAAACTATTCAAACTGGTCAATTCTCCCCACGCATTTTGTATGATGGTTAGAGATCTTTGGATCTTTTTGTGCTATCGATTGAGACAATTGTTTTAAACTCGCATTTTCAAGAGAAACCAAATTGATGTTAGAAAACTTTAATTTTAATAAATACAAGTTGAATATTACAGACAACAGGCTGTTCCCATAGCTTCAATTGTTCCTTTTTCGTGACTATGTCTAAGTTCCAACTTACTAGGGCAGACGGCGCATATCTAATAACTTCACCCTGCATGACAACCACTAACATATTTCCCACAGTGCCAGATCAAGCATTTGCATGATCTTTTTATACCGATTAATGTTTTGCAGAATAAAGTGGTATTGTCTGCTCCTCCCCTTTTTTGAATAGATTCGGGGGACCGAATCCTCTTTACTGCTGCAGTGTCTTCTCCGTCTAATTGAACCACGCCCAGCACCACCTCGAACAGAATTAACGTCATTAGGCAAAATGGAATTCTACACGCAGAAATGCAATATTAGAGCCTTAAATATTGAAGTCATATTTGTGCAACTTACCGATTCATTGTCCCTTGACGGGATTCTAGGCAAATCAAACGAACTAACGGCGCTACGTCGACCATCGGTATTGTTGGATCTCTCTCCAAAGCGTTCAGTTTGATCTTGAAAAATATCGTTACACATAAAATCCGGAATTTCCATCGTTGTGCTTTTAATTGTTAATGGGGTTTCAGGATGTCGGCTTAGTTTTATTTCAAAAAATGTTTGTAGAAGTTCAAAAGTACTAAAAAATTTATATAAAAAACAAAACAATGAATCCACGAAGAAAATTTTAAGTTAATAATATCAAATATTTAATGTAGCTACATAAAAATTTTGAAATTGAATGAATTTTCACAGGCCCACAACTCATATGGGGTAATTGTTAAAATTTAAATGTTTAATCGTCGCCTACTTAATCTTGTTCTCAGTAATCTATGGAAAGGTAAAGATCTCTAGTACACTTATTGAGTTCTATATGTCTCGAATACTTCATGTTTTGATTTAATGCTAAGTACAACCCGGGAGACTGGTGACAATTGCCTTCTGTGCGAAACAGTCAGAATCTGAGTTGAACTCGTCGGCTAGAATTTTCGGCCTCATTTGTGACCCTTGGCACATTAAGTGGAGTGGGATATTTGCTACCCAAATCCGCTGGTAATATCAGGCAGCTGCGTGGGTTCATATTGACCAGTTTCGAGAGGTAAACGGAGAAATGATCGTTGGACTAATTATCTTTCTCTTCTCGACAAAAACTTCGCAGCTTTTCTTATGACAAAAGGCTTATTTTAGGAGGGCAAAAATCGCAATTAATTAGCAAAATATTCGAGCAAAAACATCAGTTAACTGATTCTTTGTCTGATGCAGCTACTATTGAGTTGGTAAACATTTGATCCTTAAGCATTGAAGATTTTCATTGGTCATTTCATAACAACTTCTGATATAATAAATGTTATTTGTAATCCTAAAATCAATCCCCTGGAATCCGATGGTATACCCAAAATCTCTTTACAACATTTTTTGCCAAGAAGTGCACTACTTATGCTCACTCAGATTTTAAATAATTTTCCACGAAATTGGCAATTGGCAAAAATTGTCGCAATTGCCAAAGCAGACAAGTCTCTCGAATCTATAAGCCTTTTCTGTAAAAACCTAATACCCATATTAAGGATAACCATGTTCCATACGCAATACGGATCTTGGCCTGACCGCAACTGTATCCATCTGCCGGTGATCGACCTAATGCAAAATATTAAATACAAAAATTCAGTACTCAAGACACTGTATATCTTTACAATCGGGATTTGAGAACTTTTGGCATAAGGATCTTGTGCACAAGCTATAAAATATAGTTACGCCCTTGATCATCTTAATAGATTTTTAACAGAAACATATTTTTGGGTAGATATCTATGATGTAAAATTGAGTCGACAATTTTTAACCACAATCATCGTCCAGGGCTTAGTTTAAGGATATCTCTTTATTATCGTACTTTCCATCTTCACGAAAAGACAGATATTTGCATAATTAATGGAAAACTTCAGCTAGGACTCGGCAATAAACTTTACGTGCTTGTCCTGGTGGTTTCTGAAATATAATGTATTGCCCGCGAAGGGAAACCATACAGAAAACATTAAAGCTCAACAGCCAACCAGTCTCAAAACTCCCATTCGAAATTGTTTTTAACCAAATAAAACGCTGTTTGAGAGTATAAAATAATTACTTGAGAAAACATATCCATCCATCTTTTCAAAAATCTTAAAATATTGTAAATTACTCTATCGTCCTGTTTTTTTTGACACAAGTAGATCCAAAAAATGTTTGAACTATTTAATAATGAAACATCTAAAAGGAATGCATGAACGAAATTGTTGGGACTGACATAAACGCTTCGGGTAATCTAAATTTTAAACTGCCATTCCAAAAAACTCCTGTCCCACAGATAAGCCAATAGTTTAGGTTTTGACGTCCTAATTTTTTTTATATTTAACTCAACAATTTAGTGTAAGGAATATAGGACATCGAAGTGTTTAAAAATAAATCAAACGCTAAAAATATAATTAAAAAATAAAATTGCTAATTATATTTATTTGGAAAAGCAAAATATGGCGGTTCAAGCCGAGTAAGTGTGAGTGGTACTTACTCGACATGGCTAAGAGCTATATATGTGTTTCTCGTGAACTACGAGAAACGGAAGTAAGTAAATGTTTATGCACTGGTGGAATTGGTGTCATCGCTTATCGCAACACCAAGCAGAGTCAAGCAGATACCGCATGTATCCCGAAATGCGGCCTACCATCAACTGCTTAGCTCTAGCCACTGCCCGCCTTCGGTTAGCAAAACTACAAAAGTTCTATATGAACTAAACATAAGGTGAAATGCAACTTGTGAATTATAAGCATTGAAGTGAAAAGCTATAAATAGACGTGTGATTGTGACTTGTGAATTACAAGCATTGAATTGTGAAGCTTTTAATAAAATTAGGAGAAAATAGCCACAGTTAGAAAGAGACGTTGTCCTTAAATGCTTATTAGAGCAGTACAGCAATAGACGCTAAAAAATCACAACCAAAGCAATTTATAAAGAAATTTTGTTAGGATTAGAACGGTTCACGTTTTAAAATGTTTCTTCATCTGCAAGTTGTAAGAGATTTATGTTATGCGTATGTCTTCTATTGGAGAGGATTGACATCTGTCGACAAACCTGGTGTTTATTTTAAAGACATTTTCGGTAAAAATTCCGTTGCATATAGGAGCTCTTTAAATTAGCAATGACTGGAACATTTTTATAGAGTTACCTCCTCCTTATTATTTCTGGAACCTCACCTACTGCAAGCTCCTCTAACCAGAGTATCATACAATGCCTTCAAACGAAGACCATTCAGTCTCAGCACGTTTCTGATTGAAGAAAAGGGATTGGGAAATGATATTAAAGACTTTTGGCAAAAGTTTGCAAAGATTTTAATGTCGCAGTTTGACATAATGGTGAGAGTGAAAATGTTAAGAAACACAATTGGAAGCCTTAATTGACCAAGACGCTTTCATTGTAACCGGCGATTAAATATGGCTCCATTACGATATTCCAAAGTGCAGAAAGACTTGACAAAAGCACCTACGTCCACAGCGAAACCCAATATTCATGGCGCCAAAGTCATGCTCTGCATTTGGTGTGAAAAGCTAGGCATAATATAGTATGGGCTTTTGCAGCCACGTGAATCTATCGTAGATGGGGTCGATATTGAATGCAGTTGATGGGTTGGAGCCGAGAACTAAAGCAAAAACTGCAACAGAACAAGGAAAGACATAACAAGGTCATTCAGCATCTAAATGCTCGATCACAAGTCTCAAATGTAGTCCTAAAATATTTTAAGATCTTACCTCACCCACAGTAGGCTTCAGAAGTAACCCCAACTGACTACCAGCTGTTCCGATCGATGGCACACGATCTAGCACATTTTTTTTATTTATAATACGCATTTTACCTAAGTTTATTTTAGAAGCTTTTAACGTAAGAATGTTGTAGGTTAGGATTATTATAGGAAAAATATTATATATATAATATGAAGAATATTATAGGAAAAAGGAACTAACTTTTCAGGATCTAAAAGATATAGAAGTTTTATAAAATTTCTCTTTAAAGATTTCTCACAAAAGCTCAAATCAAATCAAATCCCTTAAGCGGCTATTAGGGTCAATCCACATATAATCCAAAGTCCCGTTCTGATAAATAAGTAGGAACAAGATTTTACTTTTGACGTCCTAATTTTTTTATATTTAACTCAACAATTTAGTGTAAGGAATATAGGACATTCCAGTGTTCAGTTTACAAATAAATCAAATAAACATTGGTGCTCAATCTTGGGAATCATTCTCCTCGTCTGAATTCGAGGTGCGCATCGACTCATCCCAAACCCAATTATACAGCACTTTCTGTATCTTATCATACGGCACCTCCTTAATATTAGCCGCCTTATATTCCTCTACAAGTGCCTTCAACTTGGCGTATTTCTCAACAAATGCCTTGTGTTGAATTTCCAGCAAAATATATTTCTCAGTTTCCGGTTTAAATTGCGAAGTTGTTGGTCTCTGCTCTATTCCAATACCAATCACTCGATTGTCACGCTCCTTCACGGCATCATAGGGAGTAGAATCATTCTTTTTGGCTTTGACCTCATGGTAAAATTTGAAAAATCGCTTTGCGAAGCTCAAGTTGGGTTTAAATTCCGTTCGTACCAGTTCCTTGTCCGGTAAATCAATGGGTATGCCTACGGCCTTGAAAGCAGCGCGTAAGAGTGCAAAGTTCGCGAGGAACTCTGGTGTTTCATCCACAACAAAGTGCACTTGCGTAAGATCGATTGATTCCGGAAATAATATGTGCATCAGTTGGCAGTAGGCAGCGCCAGAGCCTAGTTCCCCAATTAGACACATATCGGTGGAGAGAGTAATATTAATCCAGTTGATGAGAGCGTTAGCCATTCGCTTCTCTTCAGATTTGTCTTGCGACATCGTAAGGCGGAATAGATATAGAAAATTGTTAAAATAAATTTAATGCTTTCGTTATTTAGTTGTAAGTTTTTTATAAAATTTTGACTGCTTTGTAAGAGATTGTGAAATAGAGTTTTAGGTCACAGAAAACTTGATTTTTTTGGTAGAGTCTTAAGCACACTGAACCGAAATTAACTTGTTTGAAAAAATACGTAAAAATTGATAATAAAATAGATCGAAAGGAATTTTAAATATTTTTATAGTCTGCATAGTACAAATTCAAAGACATTAAAAAGTTGACTTTTTTTTTCTTGGCATTTTAATGTGTGAGCCATCGGGAAGGAAAAGTAATTCTGTCCAGAGGTAATTTATATTTCACAAACTTTTCCGTGAATTTTGTCAACTGAAAAATGCAGTTTCAAGACTATAAAATACTTCTTTGCTTCCACCAGTTTTATTCTCCTACGTTTCAGAAATATTCGGAATTCTACAGTTTGATTTTTTTTGTATATTTCCATTTTGCTTGGTCCCTGAAATTAAATTTTTCCAATTTTAAAGCAAAAAACAAATAAAAAAATGATTCCAAAAATACGTTTTCCTTTTAATAATAATTATAATTATTATTATTATTATTTGGTTACCTTATCAATAGACACTATCTACCTCCGAAATTATCTTTGGCTATAACCCCTTTGGACACCCATGGCAAAAAAGGCAAATATTTCCCTGACAAAAACATTGTGAATTTTACGCAAAACTCTATATGTTATATTTTATACTACAGTGCGTCGTACAATATTTTGAATGTTAACACAAAAAATTGTCATACTTGGTATAACTTTTCTGAAAAAGAATCAATTTTATCGTTCGACTATTTTACCCGATTTGCCCATTTTAATCTAGTCACACAATTATGATCACACTTCGAACAGTATTTGGAAACACCAAAAAATTTCAGCGCATTTGAGCATAAACTATTCAAAACCAAATAAAATAAAACATTCCAGTATTTCAGTTAATTATTTGTAGTAGTCTTATTTACAAATAGTCTTTTGTCTTCTAGGGTTTATTTCTTATTTTTTTTCCATTCACTAAAAACTTTCCAAATACAATCGTATTCACGATGAAAATTTCTTTTATAATAAAAAATTAAATTGCATTGGAAACAAAAAGCATATTTTATTTAAATTCAAAGTAAAACTGCAAGCAACCCCCAATCGCTCCAGTTGGCAGCCCCTAATGCCAGCCGAAAAAGCTCAGTTGGCAGCCCTGTCAGCAAAAAAATTTACAGTTAGATTTTGCTTTGATTGGGCAACACGGGAAGAAGAAGCACACACGTAAGGCATTTGTTTACTTTGTTCAAACGCGCAAAATGCAAATTTATAAAAAAATTATGAAATATTAAATGTCTTAAGAATAAAACTGATGATAGACTTAAAATTAATGACGCCAACGAGCAAAACGCATCCCAAATGGTCGACCAGAAAACAAAGTAATCAGTGTTAATATTAAAGATTGTTTCTGCCAAGTCGCTGGTACCTGAAGCATAACTCAGCAAATCTTAGTGTCCAATGTGTTAATTGTGGACCAAGTAAGGTAGGCGCCCAAACTGGAGCCATTGATAGCACTGCTAACATGCTGCTGAAGATTCATTCAAACTACGGAACAAGTTCGATCTCTCGAGTAAAGTAACGTACATATATTATCAAGACCATTGTACAATAAACAATATTATTAAAGTCGTATATTATTTTGGCAGGTAGCATTTTATTTGAAGCACCGAGATGGAGCACAATGCAGACCTTTGTACCGCACATACAAGGCCGCACCATATTGCCACTGGAATGAATGGAGACTGTTGTCACATTTGTCACGGTTCACTGTGAAGGAGTAAATTTGAAATCTTGCAAGAAGATTGCAGGAAATCGGAGCACCAACGAGACTATTGGTCAGTAGAAACTGAAATACGTTAATCTAATAAAGCTTGGAATGATATGCTTGACAGTGGAACGCACAAGTGCAACCATGAACAGAAAGCTTCGGAAACTGCTGCTCACCTGAGCAAGTATGTCGAGAAACAGTAGAACTTCAAGCAAGCCGTGCCTAAATATATTTCCAGAAAGGGAGGAGAGGAGCAGAGTCATCATTATTAGATGCAAACGATGTGAGTTTGATAAGATTCAATGTTGTAAAAGCAAAAATTAAGAGTGTAACTTCTAGCAAAGGATTTAGCGTCAAATCAAAGAGGAAAGACCAACGAAATCGCTTTCATGGGTTTTTATAGAAACTCGCTCGCCGATGCCAAAATCGTTCCAATGATATGTAAGCGGGTCACTGCTTAAGTTTGTTACCTGGCGACTTTACGCCCACTGACCTAGAAGTAAATGGTCCACCAACCCCGCCGAAATATCGGTTGTGTGCCACAACAACAATGTACCAGCTGCTTTTTGCCATCAGGCTGAAGTATTGAAGATGCAAATGGCATGGAGCTGTATGCATCAGCAGGGTATGCTACATCCAACTCCTATAAAGCATTCCCGTTGACTAAAACCTCATTATGAGATGTTCCGTTCCGTTCGTCTTCTAACTTGCGCGAAACCACAACACATCCACACAATATGCCAAATCCTGGAGTCAGCGTATGACAACCAAATGGACCTGCACCAGCCTTATAGCACTTACAAGATTGCTCTCGTTGGCCCACAGCGAGATTGCCCATATTCCGGATTATTTGCATAAAAGACCAACAGTTGTGTCAGTCAAGAAAATCGACATTTCGTAACCTTTGACACCAAACAAGTTTTCAGACAAGATGACGCGCTGATGGAAATCCGAAATCCGCTCAATAAAAGAGGCGTCTGTACATAGAACTGCCACAATATTAGCCAATAGATGTGTCCAGCTTCCTGGTTATGCCGTTGGTATCAAAGTTATGGTGAACATGAAGCATTGCAGCGTTTTGCGCAATTACAAAAAAATCATTTATGGTGACATTGGCAGATGGCTCTTCCTGAACTTCCAAACAGTCCGTAAGGAGGCAATTGCTCTTGGTGAGGCAAATTCAATTACAAATCACTGCTCATGAGTTTTGTTTTAGCAGAGGGAGACCCCTTACACGTTGGGAAGCACAAGTTACGTCACGCCTTGATGTGACCAAAGAAGACCCGAGCCAAAGCGCATCCCGTGGAGGCAAAAAGTGCACAAGACTATGCTATGGCCGTAATCCAATAAGATGATTAAAGTTCATATTCATCGCATATTTTCTAAATTTTTTAATGTTTAAATATTTTCGACTTTTTATCTACAAAATAAACTATGAACATATCATCCTAAGAGAGTCAGTCTATTAAATGCCAAGTCCAGCGATGCATTTATTTTTCTGACTTCGTAGATAGAGAATATATATAGAATGGAGCTGTTTGTGGTTTCGCAAAAATGCGCAAGTGCTACAATATCACCCATTACAATGTCCGTTGTCAAGGTGCCGGCGTGAAATCAATGCTGTGGCTGCTCACCTACGCTGATGCCTCTGGATGACGTAATGGAAAGGACATGGGGATGGGTGAAGTTTCAACTGAGATTGATACTTGACGACATTCATAGGAAAGGCCACGGGCGGGACAGCTAAAGGCAGCTAAAGAAAGTCGTAGTGGACTGCTTTTTATATCTCGGCAGCTGTATCTGTAAGGGCGGAGCAGCAACCCCTTCTCATTGGCACAAAATAAAAACCAAGTGCACTGCCAGGGTAACTCAACAACTGCGCCACATGAAGCATAGCACAAGCAGCGCTTTAAGCGGCCGCGAATATATCAATGAAGCTGATCTCAAGCTGCTTAATCTAGTAGAAATCCAGCCGTTCCATGCGTCACATTGTAAATGACACTTGTCAGCCTTTGAAACCGAGCGTTTCCCGCAGCAGCGCTGCTACATTTGCCTAGCACTGACATAGCTAGAAGCAAGACTCTTATTTCGCTAAGTAAATCTCTATTACTACCTCGATGGGGCTTGAAGATAAACTGCAGATTGCTGTGTACTTCGTACAGCTGTGCTCCGCCTTCGGAATCCTTTCAAGAAAATGATCATGATCATCGTCGACCCAACATTCATACAAAAAACAGGCGGATAACAAACTTCCAAAGTTAAGCTGCTCATCAATATGCAACATCAGATCAACATCCGAGTTGCATGTCAACAGCAACAGGGCGTCTGCAGGCGTCTTGAAGCATGTGGCCAAGAGTTCTATAAACAAACAAGTTCTACGGAAATTCAAGGATACCAACACAATGTATATAATGTGCTCCGGCTTTATTTTTATATATAATAGTATCACAAAATACATATGCTGCTTGAAGCGCAAATCACAATTGGGGTTTGTGTTTGTGTGCGTGTGTGCACTGGCATGCGCGGATGTATGTGTGTGTGTGTGTGTGTGTGTGTGGATATGCATGTGTGTGTGTGTGTGTGTGTGTGGGGGTGTGTGTGTGTGGATATGCATGTGTGTGTGTGTGTGTGTGTGGGTGTGTGTGTGTATAGAAACTGTGGTGCAAGCCTGGAGATCAGACTAGACAGCGCTCTCCAAGATGCTTATGGAGGAAGAATTGCGTAGCTCGCATAGCTCATGCATGAGATCACGAAACAGCATAGGATTTATATTGCAGCTGACGCGCATCATTAGGAACCAATCACCAATGGTTAGATCACGCAGAGCACGATTAACATGACGCTTGGGCATGGAGCGTAGCTGGCTGCGTATCATTTGCATGCGCACCGTCTGGCTGACAAGCATAATGCCGCGAAAGACAAGATTAATGGCCGAAAGGAAGGTCATCAATAGAAACCAGACCCACAAAAAGGCAAAGATCTTCTCGTTTAGTATGTTAAGCGGCAGTATGCAGAGATTATCCAGGATATTAGCCGTACCGCTGGCACCATACTTAAGCAGCTCACATTTGGCAATTTTGGGAAAAACACGCGAGGAGACGCGATTCCAGTGGTCCCAGTCGTAAAACGGTATGGTGGCCAAAGCCTGCATGTACTTGGTCCAAAAGCCATTAAGAAACACATCCAGCATAACGATATTGATAATCTGCAAAGGGGGAAATGGCAAGGAAAAGGCAGTGCATTAGCTGCAGCGTTGCGTGAACCCCCAGCACTTACGCTTATGACAAAGTTGAGCAGCTCACAGGTGACATACTTAAGCATATAGCAGAAATGTATATCCTTGTAGTCGGTGGTGAAATACTTGACCAGCAGATTCAGACGTGTCTTGTATGTATCCTCGGAGAGCAGCGCATCGCCAACTTCAGAGCAAAGTTGCTTAAGGCGTTGTCCCTCCCAGGCCTTCCATAGGCATGACGGACAATAGAATATGAATGCCTGAAATAGCAGCAACATAATGACCCACTGATAGTAGCGCAGATATTCGCGCTGTGTCACGCCGCGCACCTCGGGTCCCACACCCTCGGCTATGGATATGGCGCGTGCATATGCCTCCGTATAGTCAGACAAACGACGATGCTTACGCTGCAAATTCTCAATGGACACGCTAGCCGGCGTCACATTGTCCATTTTGAGTATATACGTGCCCATGGTCCAGCAATATGTCTGCACATAATCAATATTCTTCTCCTGGCTGATGCATTGTATGGGATCGCCAAAATATTGGCGTGCCGACAGCAGCACCGAACAGGTCAACAATATGACCACGGTGCACTTGGAGTGTATGGTGAAGACGGCATCGTAAATGCGTGTAGACTTGAACTGTAGGTATTTAGACAGTGGTTTAACGGCCGAGTACATGTCTTTGGCCTCCGGAAACAGCTCCTCGAGCACCGTTGTCAAAGTTTAGGCTATGCGAAAATTCCAGAAATTTCTCAAAAAAAAAAAGAAAGAAGCAAAAGAAGCACGCCGGCGTAACTCTGTGTGTGTGTGCGCGCGCGTATGCGTCTCGGTTAAAATAGTTGTTGTTTTTTTTTTTTGCATGCAAAAAGACTTAAAATTTTAATGTGAAGCACACATTTTTCGTTTGTTTTTTTGCTACTGCACTCGGCATACTTACAGCTGTGCGCGTACGACAAATCGTCAGATTGCCAAAAAAAAAAATAATGCTTAGAAATTTTACTTCACGTTTTAACTAAAATATTTTACGTCCCGACGCAAGGCACTACAATAAATATATTTTTTAAGCAAAAGTTTACGTTCCTGCTCGTTGGCATTTGACAGATATCGATAGGGCTACGATAATCACAATGTAAAGTCGTTTCAAATTGGAGCTGGTTCGTGGCTGAGTCAAACTTGTGGGATTCCGAATTGAGCTAGTTCGTTGTTTTTGCAAATGCGTAGCATACTTTTGTGCGCCAAATAAATGTTTCTTTTTGTGTTTTTTCACTTTACTTTATGCAGCATTAAACATCGTTTAACTTAATTAATTTATAAGTAATTGTATTTCATGCATTGAATATTGTTAAATACCTTTAAGTTCTTTCTGGCTGTAAAGATCAGTCAAACATTGCATGCAAACACAGTTGTGTGGCCCTGCTACAGTTTGAGAGCAACTGTGCGCAGTTATGTGGAAGTTGAGTGCGTTTGCGCTAGATGGCGCTACAGCGCAGGCAGCTTTCTTGGGGAAAAAAAATTATTTCAAAAAAAAATTTGCTTCAAAATTTTAAAGGGTGTTTTTTTTTTTGAGAGGTAAAGCACTTTAAATTGCAAAAAAACAACGTTGTGTTGTTCGATTGACATGCATTTTAATTTAAATATGATTTCTGGCATATGAACGCCACGGCTGGCGCGGATGTAGTTCAATCTGGACAGATTATCGGGCAGTACATCAGCACGGCGAAAGTTGTCTTCCAAATGGTTAAGCGTTTGTGGTTTATTTATTTATTTATTAAAACGTAAGGGTACAACTAAGTCCAGTTGACCTAACATTAGCAACTTAAACATTCTAAAAATTATGAAATAATAAATGATAACGAGAAAAAAATAAAATAAAACTAATCCGTATTCCTAGCCTGATGGGTGAATTTTTTATAGATATGCACCGTCCCTCATCTGGGGCTAGCCAGGAACTTGGATTTACAATGTAAAAGTTGAAAACAGAAAAAAGCATAAAAGTTTAAACATTTTTTAACAAAGAGTGAAGCCAGAGAACAACGTTGACCAAGTTGGATTTTATTAGTTCGTAATTGGTCAAAGAAGCGCGATTTGGGGAATCAAGATGAGATAAGATAAATTGGATAGATCGTTCAAAAGAGAGGAAATCATAGAGCTAATTATAGTTAACGCATAAGACACGAAAAGCATCGTGTAACGCAAAATTGGATCTACAAAAAGTTAATGTTAGAGGTGGAAAATTACGAGTTACTCTTGAAGCAATGATGAAAGAAATTTTGTTAAGGAGTGTAGGCCCATTAAAGTGCATGAGACCGAGTAAAAGCTTATGCAAAAATAGCACGCTGTGGCATGTTCTACGATCACTTAGAGAAGGTAATTTGATAAGGCGAAGTCTGCATGTATAGGATGGCAAACGAATGTTGGGAAACATTCCAGTTTAATACCCGAAGAGCAAATATTAAAAATTGTTTTTGAACGGACTCAATCAACTCTTGATAGTGTTGGTATTGAGGGTTCCAAATGCAGAAGCAGTATTCCAAAATTGGGCGGACAAGCGAAACGTTCAGCAGTTTGGTAGTATACGGGTCATTAAATTCTTTTGACCACCGCTTAATAAATGCAAGAACCCCTCGAGCTTTAATTACAATGTTGCAAATGTGTTTATTAAACTTGAGTTTAGGATCAAATAAGACACCAAGGTCGGACACGCTATTCACGCGTTCCAATGTATAAGTGCCTAAGGAGTAGGTAGCAGAAAATGGAGCAATGACTTTGCATAGCCCCACTGATAGTAATCTAGCGTTGTTGAATCACAAGAACTTGGAGACCAATTCTCAGGTGCAAAACGTGAAATTAGGCGTTCACCAAACGTGTCTTTCAATAAATCGACTGTGACATGAGCTGTGTGACATGTTGCTCCGTCTTATTGCAACCGCATCACCTGGTCATCATGGTTGCTCAATTCAGGAATGTAAAAGTTAGTAATCATGGTTCTATACCGACCAACATTAACTATAATGTGCTGACCAATACGTTTTTTGAAGAAATACGGACCAATGTTTCCAACAGCCCATAAAGCTCAACAAACAGTCAGATTTTTCGGGTGCAACGATGTTTCGACATACATTTGAGAATTAGCTTCACTCCAAAAGCGGCAGTTTTGCTTCTTAACGTAGCCATTCATCCAGAAGTGCGCTTCAACGCTAAACAAAATTTGCTTATGAAAATCGGAAACAACGGCAATCTCGTTTCGGGCCCATTCGACGAATCTACGCCTTGTTTGTTGATCGTTTGGCTTCAATTCTTGCAATAGTTGAGTTTTGTTCGCACACAAAGCAAGATCCTTCCTCAAAATCTTCCATAAAGTAGATGGACACTGATACAATTGCTGTGCTCGATGGCGGATGAACTCATGCGGGTCTTTCTCAATCCAACGCTCTACAGCAGCAATAGCTGCTTCTGTACGCACCGGGGATCTGGGGATGCGAGTTATCAGTGAGAGAAGCTGTCCATGGTTAAATAATCCCTAAAACTCATTTAAAGAAAAATACGGCGAAAAACGTTTGTCCAAAAGATAAATGAACCCGGTGACTACATTCCAAGGAACAATGACTATTTGTTGAGCTTAAGCCACGGCGAAGATGTAGTCAAATTCATAAAATTCCAGAGGCTAAGTTGGATAGAACATGTTCTACGGAAGATGGACCAGACATATGCAGCACTCTCCACAAGAGGCAGGGTTCGGACCAAGAGAGCGCCTAATTGACAACATTGACAATGGCATGCTGAAGATGGAAGTAAAGAATTGGCACGCTCTTGCTAACAACAGAGACAAATGGAGAAGAATTGTTGAGAAAGCCAAAACCTTCACCGGATTGTAGAGCTGAATGATGATGCTGATATCATCGCTTCAAAGGTAAATCATGTGGCTGGATATCTTTATTAACAGCAATTCGAAGAGAAATATTAATATAAATTGACTGACTGAGGTGAATAGCGCATATTTGCTAGCTATGCGTCAGTGCTAGGCCAATGCACCCGTGCTTCAGAGTGGAATCGCACTATCAGGCTTCGAGGTGAGCACGAAGTACCACTACTACACAGAGTTCACAAACAGTATAATTGCTGTCTTAAATAAGGTATTTTCGGGAATTCTCTGTGAAAGACTGAAGCCGCGTGCCATGATTGTAATTGTTATCATGCGGCTGCAGACCTGGTAACTCCAGGAGACTAGACTAGATCTACACTCTACGTCGAATTCTGAAGAAAGCGCACGAGGAGCAAGTCGACACACATCATCTCTTTATGGATTATAAAGCTGCATTCGATATCACCAAACGCGGTCTAATCTGCTTATCCTTATGAAGTTAATTCGACGTGGAAGAATCATATTGAGCGACACAATTAGCTCTGTCATTGAGGGGAAAGAAACTGTTCAAAACCTTCAACATGCCTCAAGGTTTCAGATAAGCCGGCCCTCTCAGCTGCAACCTCAACAATTCAATAAGAATCAGACGAGACTATCAACATTACCGAAACTTCCACTGAGAATCCCATAAATTTTTGATGCAGATATTGTAGAACAATAACTTCATTTTTTTTAATAGAAATAAAAACATTTCGTAACATAATTAAAGATCAAAACTCTAAAACCGAAGAAAGCACAACAAAACAGTTCCTCAAACAGTTTATGCTCACTTGGTAGGGTCACCATTGGCAACATGTACTTCCCATAGCCCGCTACCCTCAGTTTCCACATATATTTCCCGCATGCAAAGTAATTCTCGCTTGCAATTAATAGATATAGAATTAGAAGATTTTCATAGAACATAAAATCTGTAGAAAAAATTGCCCGATATATTTGAAAATCAACGAGCGTTCGATAAACATATATTTATCGATGAATTTTTAAATTTTTTCTTTTCGTATTGGGACCAATGACGTATAGTTGTGTGCGAACTTGTAAAAATAAATTACCATCAAAATGGTGCTCCTCTGCTGTGCGTGAAGTCTCATCATGGTGATGCTGAACCAGCTGTAGGGCATGCGAAGGCCCTGGTGCACATGCCCAAGCCGGCTAGCAGCCAAATGTTGCTGCAGACAGCGCCATCTACAAGAAAGCATAACCGAGTGGCCCAAATAGCAATGCAGGAAACAATGTTGTTAATCTTCCGCCAGAACAAAGATGTCGCCGACGTGTTTACATAAAGAAATTTATTATTCAGGTAAGTCATTTTCATATTAAAGATGATATAAGGCAAATGTTGATTATCTCTCCTGGTGGATTCTGCGAGTCTTAATCTGAATTTGAGAATGAGAATAAAAAGAGATCGGTCGATTCAGATGAAGGGACGTATGCTAGTCGGCCGTGACTGTGCCGATTGCATCAGCTTATCTTTATTTGCGATTTGCACACTTTATGATACTTCAATCTCTGATATGCATCTTGACCATTTATTGTAATAAAGGTCACTCCTCCACTGTCACACAAAACTCTATATTCGGGACAATAGATGTAACTGACAATTTAACCAGGAGAAGACATGTAGTTTACAGAGACGGTGGTCAGTGAGAGCTTTATTGGGAAATTGGGTACAGTTGTTTAAACTACAGCTGGGAAAGGGTATAGGAAAAGATTGATTTTGTAGACGATAAACATTGCAAAACATCGGTTGCTAAGATTTTAATATGTACAGCCTATCCAGAACTTATGCCATACAGCTCTGGGTAGCAGCGAGCATCTTGAACATTGAATTACCGCAAAAAAACCTATCCATAACTCTAAGAAACATTATATAATATTTGTTTATTATTTGGTAAGTTCTGGCACTGTACAAACTAAACAAACACATACCTACCCCTTTTTATTTTCTTGCTTAAAAAATTTTCAAAAATGATTCAGGAGTCCCACAGGGAAGCGTTTTTACACATCTGATGGCCCTAAAAATGATAATATCACTATGTCGCCGATGACACTGCCATCTTGACTTCAAGTCAATCATCTACTGATTGCATCAACTGGAAGCCTGGCTAAAAATGTGGAATTTCTAAATCTACTGTAGTCACTTTTGCTCTTAGGAAGGCTGTCTGTCTGATCCTATGCCAATTGGTGAATATGTGAAGTATCTCGGTCTTCACATAGATAGGCGAAGTACTTGGAAATATCACATACAAGCGAAAATGGAACAAATAACTTCAAATTACGAAGCCCCTCCTAACTCTTGTGTAAAAAATCAGCCTCCTCCATTTAAAATAAATTATATTTAGATAAAACTATCATAAACCCGATTGGGACATATGTCATACAAATTCGAGGAATCACTGGTCACTCAATTGTCGAAATTATACAGCGTGCTCAGTCGAAGATTAATGCTTCATGGTTTGTCTCGAACTTAACCATACATAGGGACTTGAAAATACCATTTGTCATAGTTGAAATACATAAATACAGTGAAAAGTATAAAAACAGGATAGAAATCCACTCGAATCCTTTAGCTGTAGAACTACTTCAGGTTCCTCCTATTATTACAGATTAAAACGTGAAAATGTATTAAATTTATAAATATCTTATAATGAAAAATGTAATTCATTTATCTATATTCAAATGTACCTAAAATTGTAATTATCAAATTGTCTTTGAAAAAATCTCTCTATATCTACATATATTAGTCTCCGTAACCATAATCAGTCAATATGTCAGTGTGCTGACATGGGTGGGGTGCATCACCCATAAGTTTATTTATCATTCACCTCATTTAGTTATGGATTGTCACTGGACAGATTGTAAATTAAACTTGAATTACAATATCTTAAAATGTATTATTTTAGATGAAATCCTGATCATTTATCAATTTAAGAACATAATTCGAATAATTCAATTTATTTCATTCATTCAGCCTTTATCGTAAATCGTAAATGGTATTTGATTTGGTTCTGTTTCAACTTAAGCACTTGTTGCTGCCGTGCTGCTTCCCAAGGGGTATGGAATGTTGAAATCTATATGGGTTGTTGCGGTCCCGTGGATCTATAAAGATATTTGTTGGGTCAAAAGGATTGTCAACAGCGAATCGTATTATTACTTACTAATGTGTTAAAAAATAAGTTTCGGGGTCTGTATGTTATGATATATATAGTATGAAGTGGATGCCAGGAATGCCGATGGTGGTCACTATAGCGGCCATCGTGTGGTACTCCGATATTCTGTGTATAGTATCGCCATTTACAATTTATAGAGTCTTCTTTGAGAAGATATATTTAAGAATTATTCATTTTTGTGTGTTTTTTTTTCATTCCGCCGGTTCGACGTGTGGTGCTGGAGATGTGTTTGGACGATGTTCGTTTTTGTGTTTAGTATGTATTAAATTCCCAAGTCTGACGACACATTGGACACTCTTTATTGAACTGTTGCATATTCAGCCACTTGACAATGCAGTGCATGTGAAAACAATGAGTGCAGGCTCCCCAGACCACAGGGCAATCGTCACCGGGCAGGCCGCAATCGGGACAAGTGTGCTCATAGGGCCTGCGGCAAATGCCGCATTCTATGTCATTTACTATCCAACTCCAGGTGGCAGGTGCTCGCCATGATTTGATTGTAACTTTCATTTTTCACACAATAATTAATTAATTACAAAATTTGCAAATTAAGCTGCGTTTGATGCAGCGCTAGTGATGGCTGTCAGATATCGAGTGTGCGATATTCAATTGAATTGTTTATCGATTAGCAATATCGATTGCATGTGCATGGGACATGAATTGAAACTTAATTAAAAATCAAATAATTTGAAGAAATTCAAAGAATTTTTGTCGATATTAAAAAATCTTAAACGAAATATATATAAATATATTTTTCAAATTACTGTCAGTAAGTTTTCGGCATCCTACCAAGTTTGCACACCAAGTTTTTAATAATAATTCGGAAATTTGAGATGCCTTTCGCCCGTTGGTATCATTTATTTTAAGTCTATCATCAGTTTTATTCTTAAGACAAATTAAATAATTCTTAATTTTTTTTATGAATTTAAATTTTGCGCGTTTGAAAAATGTAAACAAATGCCTTATGCGTGTGCTTCTTCTTCCCGTTTTGCCCAATCACAGCAAAATCTAACTGTAAATTTTTTTGCTGCCAGGGCTGCCAACTGAGCCTTTTCGGCTGGCATTAGGGGCTGCCAACTGCAGCGATTGGGGGATACTTGCAATATAACTTTGAATTTAAATAAAATATGCTTTTTGTTTCCAATGCAATTTAATTTTTTATTATAAAAGAAATTTTCATCGTGAATACGATTGTATTTGGAATGTTTTTAGTGAATGGGAAAAAATTAAGAAATAAACCCTAGAAGACAAAAGACTATTTGTAAATAATACTACTACAAATAATTAACTAAAATAGTGGAATGTTTTATTTTATTTGGTTTTGAATAGTTTATGCTCAAATGCGCTGAAATTTTTTGGTGTTTCCAAATACTGTTCGAAGTGTGATCATAATTGTGTGACTAGATTAAAATGGGCAAATCGGGTAAAATAGTCGAACGACAAAATTGATTGACAAAATTCACGGAAAAGTTTGAGAAATATAAATTACCTCAGGACAGAATTACTTTTCGTTCCCGATGGCTCACACAGTAAAATGCCAAGAAAAAAAGTCAAATTTTTAATGGCTTTGAATTTGTACTATGCAAACTATAAAAATATTTAAAATTCCTATCGATCTATTTTATTATAAATTTTTTCGTATTTTTACAAACAACAAGTTAATTTTGGTTCAGTGTGCTTAAGACTCTACCAAAAAAATCAAGTCTTCTGTGACCTGAAACTCTATTTGACAATCTCTAACAAAGCAGTCAAAATTTTATAAAAACTTACAACTAAATAACAAAAGCATTAAATTTATTTTAACAATTTTCTATATCTATTCCGCCATACGATGTCGCAAGACATCTCTGAAGAGAAGCGAATGGCTAACGCTCTCATCAACTGGATTAATATTACTCTCTCCACCGATATGTGTCTAATCGGGGAACTAGGCTCTGGCGCTGCCTACTGCCAACTGATGCACATATTATTTCCGGAATCAATCGATCTTACGCAAGTGCACTTTGTTGTGGATGAAACACCAGAGTTCCTCGCGAACTTTGCACTCTTACGCGCTGCTTTCAAGGCCTTAGGCATACCCATTGATTTGCCGGACAAGGAACTGGTACGAACGGAATTTGCATCCAACTTGAGCTTCGCAAAGCGATTTTTCAAATTTTACCATGAGGTCAAAGCCAAAAAGAATGATTCTACTCCCTATGATGCCGTGAAGGAGCGTGACAATCGAGTGATTGGTATTGGAATCGAGCAAAGACCAACAACTTCGCAATTTAAACCGGAAACTGAGAAATATATTTTGCTGGAAATTCAGCACAAGGCATTTGTTGAGAAATTCGCCAAGTTGAAGGCACTTGTAGAGGAATATAAGGCGGCTAATATTAAGGAGGTGCCGTATGATAAGATACAGAAAGTGCTGTATAATTGGGTTTGGGATGAGTCGATGCGCACCTCGAATTCAGACGAGGAAAACGATTCCCAAGATTGAGCACCAATGTTTATTTGATTTATTTGTAAACTAAACCCTGGGATGTCCTATATTCCTTACACTAAATTGTTGAGTTAAATATAAAAAAATTAGGACGTCAAAAGTAAAATCTTGTTCCTACTTATTTATTAGAACGGGACTTTGGATTATATGTGGATTGACCCTAATAGCCGCTCAAGGAATTTGATTTGATTTGAGCTTTTGTGAGAAATCTTTAAAGAGAAATTTTATAAAACTTCTATATCTTTTAGATCCTGAAAAGTTAGTTCCTTTTTCCTATAATATTCTTCATATTATACATATAATATTTTTCCTATAATAATCCTAACCTACAACATTCTTACGTTAAAAGCTTCTAAAATAAACTTAGGTAAAATGCGTATTATAAATATAAAAAAATGTGCTAGATCGTGTGCCATCGATCGGAACAGCTGGTAGTCAGTTGGGGTTACTTCTGAAGCCTACTGTGGGTGAGGTAAGATCTTAAAATATTCTAAGACCACATTTGAGACTTGTGATCGAGCATTTAGATGCTGAATGACCTTGTTATGTCTTTCCTTGTTCTGTGGCAGTTTTTGCTTTAGTTCTCGGCTCAAACCCATCAACTGCATTCAATATCGACCTCATCTACGATAGATTCACGTGGCTGCAAAATCTCATACTATATTATGCAGAGCATGACTTTGGCGCCATGAATATTGGGTTTCGCTGTGGACATAGAGGCTTTGGCGGAGTCTCTGCTCTGTAGATTATCGTAATGGAGCCATATTTAATCGCCAGTTACAATGAACGCGTCTTGGTCAAGTAATGCTTCCAATTGTGTTTCTTAACATTTTTACTGCCGCCATTATGTCAAACTTCGACTTTAAAATCTTTGCAATCTTTTGCCGAAAAGTTTTTAATCCAATCCAATCCCTTTTCTTCAAAATCAATCAAAAACTTGATGAGACTGAATGGTCTTCGTTTGAAGGCATTGTAAGGTACTCTGGTTAGAGGAGCTTGCAGTAGGTGAGGTTCCAGAAATAACAAGGAGGAGGTAACTCTATAAAAATATTCCAATCATTGCTAGTTTATTGAGCTCCTATATGCAACGGAATTTTTACCGAAAATGTCTTTAAAATAAACACCAGGTTTGTCGACAGATGTCAATCCTCTCCAATAGAAGACATACGCATAACAAAAATCTCTTACAGCTTGCAGATGAAGAAACATTTTAAAACGTGAACCGTTCTAATCCTAACAAAATTTCTTTATAAATTGCTTTGGTTGTAATTTTTTAGCGTTTATTGCTGTACTGCTCTAATAAGCATTTAAGGACAACGTCTCTTTCTAACTGTGGCTATTTTCTCCTAATTTTATTAAAAGCTTCACAATTCAATGCTTGTAATTCACAAGTCACAATCACACTTCTATTTATAGCTTTTCACTTCAATGCTTATAATTCACAAGTTGCATTTCAGCTCATGTTTAGTTCATATAGAACTTTTGTAGTTGTTCTAATCGAAGGCGGGCAGTGGCTAGAGCTAAGCAGTTGATGGTGGGCCGCATTTCGGGATACATGCGGTATCTGCTTGACTCTGCTTGGTGTTGCGATAAGCGATGACACCAATTCCACCAGTGCATAAACATTTACTTATTTCCGTTTCTCGGATTTCACGAGAAACATATATAGCTCTTAGCCATGTCGAGTAAGTACCACTCACACTTACTCGGCTTGAACCGCCATATTTTGCTTTTCCAAATAAATATAATCAGCAATTTTATTTTTTAATTATATTTTTAGTGTTTGATTTATTTTTAAACACTTCGATGGCCTATATTCCTTACACTAAATTGTTGAGTTAAATATAAAAAAAATTAGGACGTCAAAAACTAAACTATTTATTATTAGTTTTTTGGAATGCCAGTTTAAAATTTAGATTACCAGGAGCGTCTATGTTCGTCCCAACAATTTCGTTCATGCATTCCTTTTAGATGTTTCATTATTAAATAGTTGAAAAATTTTTTGGATCTACTTGTGTCAACGAGGGACGATAGGGAAATTTTCAAAGTTTTAAGATTTTTAAAAGATGGATATGATTTCTCAAGTAATTATCTTGCACTCTCTAATAGCGTTTTGTTTGGTTAATAAGATTTCGAATGGGAGTTTTGAGACTGGTTGGCTGTTTGGCTTTAATGTTTTTTGTATGGTTTCTCGTCGCGGGCAATACATTATATTCAAAAAACCGCCAGGACAAGCACGTAAAGTTTATTGCCGAGTCGTAGCTGATGTTTTCATTAATTATGCAAATATCTGTCTTTTCGTGAAGATGGAAAGAATGATAGTCAAGAGATCCTTAAACTAAGCCCTGGCGATGATTCTGGTTAAATATTTACGACTCAATTTGGCATCATAAATATCTACTCTGAAATATGTTTCTGTTAAAAATCTTTTAAGATATTCAAGGGCGTAACTATATTTCGTAGCTTGTGCACTAGATCCTTATGCCAAAAGTTCTGAAATCCCTATTGTATAGATATACAGTGTCTTGAGTACTGAATTTTTGTATTTAATATTTTGCATTAGGTCGATCACCGGCAGATGGATACAGTTGCGGTCAGGCCAAGATCCGTATTGCGTATGGAACATGGTTATCCTTAATATGGGTATTAGGAAAAGGCTTATAGGTTCGAGAGACTTGTCTGCCTTGGCAATTGCGACAATTTTTGCTAATTGCCAATTTCGTGGAAAATTATTTAAAATCTGAGTGAGCATAAGTAGTGCACTTCTTGGCAAATAATGTTGTAAAGAGATTTTGGGTATACCATCGGATTCCAGGGGATTGATTTTAGGTTTACAAATAACATTTATTATATCAGAAGTTGTTATGAAATGACCAATGAAAATCTTCAATGCTTAAGCATCAAACGTTTACCAACTCAATAGTAGTTGCATCATACAAAGAATCAGTTAACTGATGTTTTTTTTCGAATATTTTGCTAATTATTTGCGATACTTGCTCTCCAAAAATAAGCCTTTTGTTATAAGAAAAGCTGCGAATACATTGTTTAACATTCTGAATTACTTTCCAAAACTCCTCGAAGTTTTTGTCGAGAAGAGAAAGATAATCCAACGTTAATTTCTCCGTTTACCTCTCGAAACTGGTCAACATGAACCCACGCAGCTGCCTGATATTACCAGCGGATTTGGGTAGCAAATATCCCACTTCACTTAATGTGCCAAGGGTCACAGATGACTCCCGAAAATTCTAGCCGAAGGTTTCACCTTAGATTCTGACTGTTTCGCACAGAAGGCAATTGTCACCAGTCTCCCGGGTTGTACTTAGCCCTAAATCAAAACATGAAGTATTCGAGACATATAGAACTCAATAAGTGTACTAGAGATCTTTACCTTTCCATAGATTACTGAGAACAAGATTAAGTAGGCGACGATTAAACATTTAAATTAAAACAAATACCCCATATGAGTTGTGGGCCTGTGAAAATTCATTCAATTTCAAAATTTTCATATAGTTGCATCAAATATTTGATATTATTAACTTAAAATTTTCTTCGTGGATTCATTGTTTTGTTTTTTATATAAATTTTTTAGTACTTTTGAACTTCTACAAACATTTTTTGAAATAAAACTAAGCCGACATCCTGAAAACCCATTAACAATTAAAAGCACAACGATGGACATTCCGGATTTTATGTGTAACGATATTTTTCAAGATCAAACTGAACGCTTTGGAGAGAGATCCAACAATACCGATGGTCGACGTAGCGGCGTTAGTTCGTTTGATTTGCCTAGAATCCCGCCAAGGGACAATGAATCGGTAAGTTGCACAAATATGACTTCAATATTTAAGGCTCTAATATTGCATTCCTGCGTGTAGAATTCCATTTTGCCTAATGACGTTAATTCTGTTCGAGGTGGTGCTGGGCGTGGTTCAATTAGACGGAGAAGACACTGCAGCAGTAAAGAGGATTCGGTCCCCCGAATCTATTCAAAAAAGGGGAGGAGCAGACAATACCACTTTATTCTGCAAAACATTAATCGGTATAAAAAGATCATGCAAATGCTTGATCTGGCACTGTGGGAAATATGTTAGTGGTTGTCATGCAGGGTGAAGTTATTAGATATGCGCCGTCTGCCCTAGTAAGTTGGAACTTAGACATAGTCAAGGAAAAGGAACAATTGAAGCTATGGGAACAGCCTGTTGTCTGTAATATTCAACTTGTATTTATAAAATTAAACTTTTCTAACATCACTCTGAACAATGTGGTTTCTCTTGAAAATGCGAGCTTAAAACAATTGTCTCAATCGATAGCACAAAAAGATCCAAGGATCTCTTACCATCATACAAAATGCGTGGGGAGAATTGACCAGCTTGAATAGTTTGGATTTTGTCTCAATCGATAACACGGATTAATATAGCTAGAGAAACAATCGTTATGACTAGAGCGCTGCGATATTTCCTTACGATATCCGTATCCTTAATGGGGATTGTGTCTCAATGCAACTGAAATGAGATGAACAAAACCATGTTGCATTAAGATATGATATCTTAATGTCTGTGATATCTTCTGTAGCTAGCATTTTTTTTTTTTTGTTTTATATATATACGGTAGATATATATATCTAAATCTTCGAAAGATATCATCTACTGACCGTAGATGGCATGCACGATTCATAACCCTCCAAGTAGGGTTATGCATACGTACTAAACAAAAACCTCCGTTCGCTCTCCAGTCCTTGTCGCGCTCACCGGGACTGCCAGTCGAGGTAATTCTTCGGTGAGCAGGATGTGATGCCAGGTCGCACTCCCTCTCCTCATGCGTTGTACTGAAGCGTGACGCTCCTCCCTTGGCTCTTTAGTCGCCTTTTACGACCAGCCGAGCCCGCTGTGGTAGTATTCTTGCCCCGCCAACCACACGGGAGTACTCCTCATCCATCATCTGTTGGCCATCTCGTCCATACGGACACGCTTCATCATGTTGGTGATGATCGCATATGCCCCCTCCCAGATGCCTTTGTCCGCCAACATAGCAGATATCAAGCCTCTCGGGCTGAGAGGTGCTCCAGAGAGCGACTGTAGCTAGCATGTGGAGATCCCTGAACGGAGACTTCGCGAATACGCAAGATTCTCACCTGGATGTGAACGGTTCGCTACATTTCGGGTAAAGCAAAATTCTTCATTCTTAGCCTGATGTGTCCACAGGCGACAACGGAAGAAATGGATACTATTAAGAGCGCAAGATTTCCGAACACATACGACCGCTGCTCAACTCTCAACATGAATATCATTCTTTGGGACTTATATGCAAATGTTCGCTGTGAACACATCTTTAACGCCTCCGTTGGTTCAGCCACCATAAGACAACCTCAAACGAAGGTCTTGTCACCTCTCGGATATTGGCGGATTTTGGTTGCACATACATATCTCAATCCATACGTTCTGCCGAGGAAGGCACCATTGGTATGACGAGGAGTGTCGTGAAGCAACTTCAGCGAAGAGCATCGCCTTCATTGGAACGCTAGAGTCCGCTACATCGCTGTCCATAACTTTAGAACATATTCCATGTATCGGTCTGAAACGTTTACCATGTTATGAGTAATGCACTCATCTTTAGGATTATATGTACATGGAACTATCATCCGTGGATTCATTTCCCTATCCATGGATTTTGGGTTAAAATCTGACATTTATGGCTCACAAATTATAATCAACAATTATATCAATAATCCGCATCTTTTAAGAGATTTAACTCGAATGATTTATTGCGTGTGAATTTGCACTGCATTTTCCGCGATAATAATATTCCTCGATACATATTAGGTTAACTTTGGATTGCACATAACTCCAAAATATCAGGCGGTAGTGGGTCCACATGTTTTTATGCGACAGTAATAATATTAACATTTTCGTGTAAATAAATTAAATGAAAATTTCAAAGAAAATCTAACAATAATTTTATGACGATGATATAAGGGAAATTATTGTTGATTTTCTCTCAATTTAACCAAGAGAAGACATGTCGTTTACAGAGAAGGGGGTCAGTGAGAGCTTTACTACAGCTGGGAAAGGGTATAGGAAAAGATTGATTTTGTAGACGATTTACATTGCAAGACGTCAGTTGCTAAGATTCTAATATGTACAGCCTGTCCAGGACTTATGCCATACAGCTTTGGGTAGCAGCGAGCAACTTGAGCAACCGAAATAAACCTATCCATAACTCTAAGAAACATTATATAATATTTGTTTATTATTTGGTAAGTTCTGGCACTGTACAAACTAAACAAACGCATACCTACCCCTTTTTATTTTCTTGCTTAAAAAATTTTCAAAATTGATTCAGGAGTCCCACAGGGAAGCGTTTTTACACATCTGATGGCCCTAAAAATGATAATATCACTATGTCGCCGATGACACTGCCATCTTGACTTCAAGTCAATCATCTACTGATTACATCAACTGGAAGCCTGGCTAAAAATGTGGAATTTCTGAATCTACTGTAGTCACTTTTGCTCTTAGGAAGGCTGTCTGTCTGATCCTATGCCAATTGGTGAATATACGAAGTATCTCAGACTTCACATAGATAGGCGAAGTACTTAGAAATATCACATACAAGCGAAAATGGATCAAATAACTTCAAATTACGAAGCCCCTCCTAACTCTTGTGCAAAAAATTAGCCTTCTCTGCTTAAAATAAATCATTTTTAAATAAAACTATCATAAACCTGATTGGAACATATGTCATACAAATTCGAGGAATCACTGGTCACTCAATTGTCGAAATTATACAGCGTGCTCAGTCGAAGATTAATGCTTCATGGTTTGTCTCGAACTTAACCATACATAGGGACTTGAAAATACCATTTGTCATAGTTGAAATACATAAATACAGTGAAAAGTATAAAAACAGGATAGAAATCCACTCGAATCCTTTAGCTGTAGAACTACTTCAGGTTCCTCCTATTATTACAGATTAAAACGTGAAAATGTATTAAATTTATAAATATCTTATAATGAATAATGAAATTCATTTATCTATATTCAAATGTACATAAAATTTTAATTATCAAATTATCTTTGAAAACATCTATCTATATCTACATATATAAGTCTCTGTACCCATAATCAGTCAGTATGCCAGTGTGCTGACATGGGTGGGGTGCATCACCCATAAGTCTATATACCATCATTCACCTCATTTACTTATGGATTGTTACTGGGCAGATTGTAAATTAAACTTGAATAACAATATGTTGACTTGAATTACTTAAGAAGAAATCCTGATCATTTATAAATTTAAGAACATAATTCGAATAATTCAATTTATTTCATTCATTCAGCCTCTATCGTAAATCGTAAATGGTATTTGATTCGGTTCTATTTAAACTTAAGCACTTGTTGCTGCCGTGCTGCTTCCCAAGGGGTATGGAATGTTGAAATCTATATGGGTTGTTGCGGTCCCGTGGATCTATAAAGATATTTGTAGGGTCAAAAGGATTGTCAACAGCGAATCGTATTATTACTTACTTAAGTGTTAAAAAATAAGTTTCGGGGTCTGTATGTTATGATATAGTATGAAGTGGATGCCAGGAATGCCGATGGTGGTCACTATAGCGGCCATCGTGTGGTATTCCAATATTCTGTATATAGTATCGCCATTTACAATTTATAGTCTTCTTTGAGAAGATATATTTAAGAATTATTCATTTTTGTGTGTGTTTTTTCATTCCGCCGGTTCGACGTGTGGTGCTGGAGATGTGAATGGACGATGTTCGATTTTGTGGTTAGTATGTATTGAATTCCCAAGTCTGACGACACATTGGACACTCTTTATTGAACTGTTGCATATTCAGCCACTTGACAATGCAGTGCATGTGAAAACAATGAGTGCAGGCTCCCCAGACCACAGGGCAATCGTCACCGGGCAGGCCGCAATCGGGACAAGTGTGCTCATAGGGCCTGCGGCAAATGCCGCATTCTATGTCATTTACTATCCAACTCCAGGTGGCAGGTGCTCGCCATGATTTGATTGTAACTTTCATTTTTCACACAATAATTAATTAATTACAAAATTCGCAAATTAAGCTGCGTTTGATGCAGCGCTAGTGATGGCTGCCATATATCGAGTGTGCGATATTCAATTGAATTGTTTATCGATTAGCAATATCGATTGGGGACATGAACTGAAACTTAATTAAAAATCAAATAATTTGCCGAAATTCAAAGAATTTTTGTCGATATTGAAAAATCTTAAACGAAATATATAAAAATATATTTTTCAAATTACTGTCAGTAAGTTTTCGGTTCTGCCTTTTGTTTTATTTTGCAAAAGTTACTTGAAACCGTTGTTGATGAGAATTCAGTGGATGGACGATTAAGAGATCTCTCCGTTTGACTCAGAGCTTTTATATTAGCAAGTTTTTGCTGAAAATGTAATAGATGTTGCATACACTTTCGGCTTTCACGGCATCCTACCAAGTTTGCACACCAAGTTTTTAATATTATCACTGATTACTTTAGCTTTGTTTTCTGGTCGGCAATTTGAGATGCGTTTTGCTCGTTGGCATCATTAATTTTAAGTCTATCATCAGTTTTATTCTTAAGACAAATTAAATAATTCTTAATTTTTTTTATGAATTTAAATTTTGCGCGTTTGAAAAATGTAAACAAATGCCTTACGCGCGTGCTTCTTCTTCCAGTTTTGCCTAATCACAGCAAAATATAACTGTAAATTTTTTTGCTGCCAGGGCTGCCAACTGAGCTATTTCGACTGGAATTAGGGGCTGCCAACTGAGCTATTTCGACTGGAATTAGGGGCTGCCAACTGCAGCGATTGGGGGATTCTTGCAGTTTTACTTTGAATTTAAATAAAATATGATTTTTGTTTCCAATGCAATTTAATTTTTTATTATAAAACAATTTTTTATCGTGAATACGATTGTATTTGGAATGTTTTTAGTGAATGGGAAGAATTAAACTCTAGAAGACAAAAGACTATTTGTAAATAAGACTACAAAAAATTATCTAATATAGTGCATTGCTTAACTTTCTTTATATTTATTTTATATTATTAAGCGTGTCATAGATTATACATCTAAAACTCTGATTTTCTCGCAACAATAACTTAATTGGCATCTGGCATATACTGCAGCTCTAAAAACAAAATATGAACTATCTTAGACATATACAAAGGGAATATGTTTTGTTTTACATTGGAAATCTTTACTTCTCCATCGCCTACTAAGATCAATATGACGTAGGCGATGATTTAAACTTCATTTTGTACAATTTCAACTATATGATTTTTTTGATACATTATTTCACTATTCACCTAGTCCTATAACGATACACATCAAAACAAAATTGTTATTTTTTTCGTATATTAAAAAAATTTAGTTTCTAAATTTTCGGTTTCACTATTTCACAAACAACTTACAATCATGAATAAGCAGATACTCTGGATAGCCACTAACTTTACAAATTAAGCGAGACGTTGACTTTTAAGTTTTATAGAAAAGGCGATATTTTGGAAAAAGTGCTGATTCGGAAATAGATGTGACCATGCCAGATTGCCCACGACGCTTCGACTACTTGGGTTAATATGACATGAAGTCCGTCGATCCGTTGGTAAGTTGCATAAATATGGTAATAATATATTTTCGGTTTTAAAATTGTATTCCTGTCTATAGAACACTCTACCAACGGCATTTCGATTGCGGAACTTATAGCTTATGGCATTAAATTTGTTCCCGGTGGTGCTGGGCGCTCAGCCGATATTGACTATTTCAAAGATAATAAAATTAATGGTCAATTTAAACGCAAACGTGACTATGGCCGTCTAGTGAACTGGCTCATCTGGAGAGTGCTAAATTTGAGTATAAAAAGGGATGAACCGCGGCATCCTAGAAATAGATGGCTATATGTTAAATCGGCACGAACCGAGTGCTGCGAGGTTCTGTTGTTGGTTGTTAGTGAATCTAGAGGTGTTCAGTTTTTAGCGTCCGCTGGTGGTCCAAGAAGACTCCAAAAAGACACTAAAACGACGTCTAGAAAAAGAAACAGTTGAAGCTGCCGGCCAGTTTATCGGGTTGCGTTAATGTTACTATGTAAAAAATAATAAAAAACGTGTATACCAACAATCCTTAAAATATAAAAGTTCCAATGCGACTTTTTAATCAAAATGTTGAGGGAGAATGGAATAGTTTGAATAGTAAGGACATTGTCTCAATCGATTGCGGGGACCAATATTGCTAGAGAATTACACTAGCATTGCTTGATAATATGAAAGGAAATAGGATATTCCGCTTTGACAACTCGGTGTAATTGCTCGATTTTGAACTTTGGGACTACGATATTTTCTACAATATCAACGGTCGGAAGAAGGCTTATAGGTAGAGTGTCTTTCCATGATAGTACAGTATGATGGTAATAGCCTTATTTTAAGCGACTGGAAATTAGCGAAGTACAAAAAAGCGCTGCAAATACTTTCTGATCCATCATTTCTTCCACCATTTGTATGGGGATATTTTAAAACAGTCGCTGTAGGTCCTTTTGATTCATCAGAAGATTATGTAGGCACTGTGTGTGTATGTATTATCCACCACGTGAAAATACTGAAGTTGGGCATTTTCGTTGGTGCACTACTCTTTGATTTTCATGCTAGTCATTCCTGTAGAATGACTTCGAAGTGATTTTTCCTAATTTCTCTTTAAACAATTTAAATCGGCTTGGGAAGAATAAGTTGCAGTTGGAACTATTTGTGGAAGGATATATCGATTAGTTTGTTGCGACGAATTGCTTTGGTTCCTCTCTTATACTGATGCTGCGCTTTTCGTCGATGCTGTGTTGCTTAACTTAGTCCAAAGCTGCAAAATCCATGACTATGCAAAGGATAAAATGAATTCTTCACAGTAGCAGAGAATAAAGTATCCTTGCTCATTTTGAAAAATACGAAAAACTAATCTTATTTTCAAGCTAATTTTAAAATATTTGCTCGTCTTGATGCATTGCTAAAATTCTTATTGATTTTTTTGTATTTGAAGGATAAACGAAGAATAATATTGTAAGATTTCATTGATGGAAATAGTTTTTTTTTTGTTATCTTATGGAACTTAATATCATTAGGACCGCAGCTGCATTGTACACTACGAATTGAAGCGAAAATATATTCAAAGCATTGGCAATTACACCTTATAGATTGGGTAAGATATTGGAAGAGCAAGAATCGATGTAGAATAGTATTTGTATATGGTCAACAACTTGCTGGCTTCTTGGCTGGACTCAAAATTCGTATTCTGTCTGAGACTCTACGTGAAGCAGTTTGTGTGAACGGTCAATCTTTCAGTCGGAAAACTTATTCTTCCACATGCTGCAGTCATCTCTTAAATACACAACAAAATAATGCTCCAAATTAAATCGATCTCCAATCGTTAATCTAATTTATAATTTAAAAAATATTGTATTAGATGTACTGCCACTTAATGGAAACTATTGTATCTAATTCATGACAACGAGCTGTCCTAAAGCCTATTGGCTCATAAATCACAAATTGCCAGCGAATTCTGTCCCTTAAAGCGAATTGTAAGGACCAAACTACTTCGAAAATACCCCGGCCCTTTGCAGCGAGTAAATTACGTTATTCTTTGTAGTTCAATAGAAACTTATTTTTATTTAATATTTGCAAAGTAATTCTTTATTAATTAATGGCAAGCAAATTTTCTCAAATTTCTTTATAAAGAGGCTCATGTCTATAAGCTCGTAAATGAATACCCAGCCCATACAGTTTCTCAGCTTTGATTTACGGATTTCGCTAAAACAACTCATCTTTCGAGGTGGAAAAAAATCGAATGTAATTTTTGATTTCTTCAAGGAAATCTGATTTAATAATTGTTTGGCATAATCATCATTTAGATGTCATTTTTTTTAAAGATATAACTTTGGGTTGGCTTTAATTAAATCTTTCTTTTTTTAGAAAAGAAGTATCTATAGGTAACTTATATGCATTATACGATTCCTAGTAAAAAAAAATTCCTAGTCACAAAAAGGAAAAATATAAGATCTAAAAGACAATTTAATTTAAAAGAGAAAAATTAGATTTCTTTAGAAGCTCAGAAGATTAAGATTTGTAAGTCAATTGTAATAATGAATCAGTTCTCTTCAAACTTCATATTGATTATTTTATTATCACGGTAAAAAATGACAGTTTATCAAAAGAATTTCATTCTTGGAGAGAATCGCATTGAAGTGAATTTTGTTTCATAAAAAAAAATAAAATATAGAGCTCAATATATATAACCGGAGCAGGTTTCGCCCGGACAATGTTAATGCAGAGAGATATGGATTTTCGATGGATTTTGGTATATTAGTAAGTCATGTGGCATCGATAAGTAAATAATTCAAGTGAACAGCGCTATACATTGTTAAATAATAATTAAAACCGACAGATTATACTTACATTCTTCCCACATTTTATAATAATACAATAAAAAAAATCATTTTTGTTAAAATTAATATTTTTAGTTATAAAAAGCTATACTTATAATGTTAGTGAAGCACATATACATAAAATATGTTTCGGAGAAAGATTGCTTCAGGGAAAAGTGCACGAAAAATCAATATATGGTTAAGTTGGATACAGAAAACTGCCCCATTGATTTTAAAGTATTCCTGCAGTTTTGTGAAGCATCTAGAATGAACAAATTAAATTTTTTACTGAACTGCCTTCGGCTTAAATTAAAAAATGTTTTTCTAAATGATTTACGGCCAAATCTATATTTTTGAACCATTATTTCTTTAGTCTCAGCAGTAGTACGCTACAGCGAACACTTTAAGCTGCCGCCAAATCACCAAAAAAACGTTTATCATTTACCAATCCATTTTTTTTTTAAATCAAAAAAAATCCTGAGACCATTGTATGGTACTATATTCGAAATAATTAGGAGTAGCTAACTCGAAGAACAAAATTGCAATTAAAAGCTCATGAAAAATAAGAACCAGAATTATCGATAGAAGTCAATCAAATGGAAAAGATACACATTACAAAAGGCGCTTACAACTTGCAGTTGGCCAACTCTCTTAAACGCAAACCGTTTTAATTCCAACAAAGATGACAAAATGCATTGGTTGTTTTTTTTTTTATTACGTCTATTGCTATACGACTCCAATAAGCAAATTCGGGGCATCGTATAGCTGTCTCCTTTTAACTAATGTCATCTACATCTCATTCTATTTATTTTTCCACACTTTAATGCTTATAATTCACAAGTCACAATCACACTTCTATTTATAGCTTTTCACTTTAATGCTTATAATTCACAACTGACATTTCAGCTCATGTTTAGTTCATATAGAACTTTTGTAGTTTTGCTAACCGAAGGCGGGCAGTGGCTAGAGCTAAGCAGTTGATGGTAGGCCGCATTTCGGGATACATGCGGTATTTGCTTGATTCTGCTTGGTGTTGCGATAAGCGATGACACCAATTCCACCAGTGCATAAACATTTACTTACTTCCGTTTCTCGGAGTTCACGAGAAACACATATAGCTCTTAGCCATGTCGTCGAGTAAGTACCACTCACACTTACTCGGCTTGAACCGCCATATTTTGCTTTTCCAAATAAATATAATTAGCATTTTTATTTTTTAATTTGATTTAATATATTTATATTTTCTACCCGCGACAACCTCACTAATTTTGTGCACAGGAGATATAGTTCATATTATAATTATAATTTACAACTTGCATTCCAGAAAACATATTTTTATTTTTTTATTATATTTATTATTTTTATAATGTTTTTTACTTGCGGCAGCCTCACTCATTCCGATTACAGCTAGTATAGAGTTCAGATTAACGAAAGTAATATCTATATTTTATTTATTTTAGCATTCCTCGTCATCGTATATAGAAATGAGTAGGAGCAGAACTTTGTAAAAAGAAACTATTCTCGTCCATCGTTCTGTCAGCATGCGGATTCCGCGATCGAAAAACTTTTGTCGGGGATATTGTTCGTTAACTAGATTCTTTGCCATCGATCGGAACAGCTGGTAACGTCTAAAGAGTTTGGCAATTGGGGTAAGATATCATATTTTAGTGCTTCGAAGTGTTTTTTACTTTTTTTGGAGAAGAGCATTGGATAGCTTCATCATGTCTTTTCTTATATTTTGGCCGTTTTTCGCTTGGTTTTTGGCTTACACGCATCTACTGCATTCGGCGTCGATATCCTGTAATAGTTTCATTTCGATTCAGCAGCTCATTATTATATCACACCTAGCTGGTTCTACCAAGAGCTGACCATGACTTTGGTGTCATGTGTAATGGGTTTCCCATTGGACATGGAGTCGCATTCGTGCTTTTCGCAAGACTTTTTGCACTTCGAATTATCGTAATAGATCTATTTGACAGTTTCGATTTCACCTTTGCAGAAGCAGAGAGACGCTGTTCAACATCTCTCGATTTCAAGTCGTACGGAACCCAGTGTTCTTGCTGTCGATTAATTCCCATGGATTTGAAGCCTTTTGATACGGCATGCTTAGTCACTTACAATGAAGCTGCCAATTATTCTTGCTTTTGGAACTCATCTGGGTCAAGTAGTGCTATCAATTCTGCATCTAAGCGAATTCAAGAGTAATAAATGAGCTCCAGCTAGACTTTCCGTTAAATTGTAGAAGAATAGCAACACTTCACAAATTATGCAAATTGGGCTCAAAAATGAATATATAATGCAAACATATACACACAAATGTTCCGATTCAAAAATGTAGACGAATATGTACGATTATTGTATATCGTTTTCAATCCATTCATATTGACCTATTCCTACAGACAACTACTGGAAAACTGGAAGTGACGTTCTTTGGTATCATCATCGGTCTACTTCTACTAATCTTTTAGAACTTTTCTCTCCTAATAATAATTGTCTTACGGAACAAAAGGAAACTAATATTACATATACTGACTTCAGTAAAGCCCTGAAATCTTTAAACCATAAACTTCTTCTTTTTAAACTGTCATTTTTGGGCTTTCTCTCTGACCTTTTAAAACTGTATATCATCGTATCTATCAAACTGAATTCAAAAAGTAATTCTTAAATGCTTTGAATCTTTAGAAATTAAAGTCACGTCGGGCGAACCACAAGTCAGCCACTTATGTTCTCTGCTTCTTAACTTATTTCGAAACAATCTTCCCCAAGTCATCTCAAATTCTCGCATTCTTATGTGTGCAGATGACGATAAGCTTTTCATGACCTACAACGAGAAACTAAATTCTTCAAAATGATTTTGAGAGCTTGCAGCTATGGTGCATTAGGAACCGGCTGTCTCTACACATATCAAAATGGAACGGTATGACGTTTTCTTGTTGGGCCCCATATTATGCTATCCCACTCTTAAGATACTTTTAAATGGGAACGCATCCAGAGCGTGTCCAATCTTGGTGTTTTGTTCGAACACATCTACAAAATTATACAAAAAACTGGAGGGATTCATGCATTTATGGAGCGGACCACCGCAGTGGTCCCAAGAATTTAACGATCCTTACACAACCGAACTGCCTTATGCAGAGCCCTCAATACCAACATTATCACGAATTGATTGAGTCTGTTCCAAAAGACTTTTCAGTATTTGCTCTTCAAGCTTTAAATTGGAGTCACAAAATTCGAATGCCATCCTATTCTTGTTCTAATTCGCCTTATAAAATTACCTTCTCTGAATCTTATTTTATTATTATTTTCATAATATCCTTCAACTCTCTTTTATTAATTCTAATACGCTTCTTAACAAAATTTATTTTACCATTGAGCTCATGGAGACTGTACTTCATAGAAGACAGTGTCGATTACTTTTCGATAGCAGTACGCAGCAACAGCGAACGAACGTAGTTCTTCAAAGATATTTCTTCACAAAATAAATGACGATGGGATTTAAAATATATTTGGCGCTTAATCTTCGTCGTAAATTTATTGTTAAGCTATTTTTTTTTTGCTGCCTGTTGTAAAATATAAACAAGGGTGTGCCTACGCCCTTCAGCACTACGATCCCATTGGGTCTATTGTGCCCCTTTCTTCTAGTTTTACTTAAATGTTCTCAGAGACTGTGACAGACCAGTCTGCGCGATCAGGGCCTTCTCACCGAGAATGTAGTCGCCTAGCAGCTTTGCTCTACTTCGTGCCAGCGCTGGGCAGTTAGTTCCATTGACTCAACATCCTCCTCATCAGAATCTACCTGTTCTGTTGCTAACAGTTATTAGAGAAATCTTGAGTTCATAGGAGCGTCATACGATAAAGTTCTTATTTTTATTGTTTTTCTTTAAAAAAATTATGCAAAAATAGAAAATACAGCAGAAAAGTGTACCTCGATTCAAAGATAAAAAAAAGAGAATATTAAGCTTTTTTTTATTTGAAAATTAAATTTATTTCGCGAAGTACCACCAAGTGAATGGAAATAGTGCAATCTAAGAAAGCAGCTTTGAAGAAGTAACTATAAGTATGCTGCAGATTTTCTATAAATTGTTAATATTTTTCAAAAACTAATGCATACTTTTAGTGTCACAATTTGTGTAAACTTTGGTTCGTAACCGCCTATTATTACTTGCTGTGCGCCTGGTAACTGAACTCGCTTTAGAGGTAAAATTTGAATATTTGTTGGCGATCTCATCTTCAAGAATTATGGGTTCTCGAATATTTTCGAATTTCTGTTGGTGAAATATTTTTTTAAGAAATATCTGAGCTCAAAATTGAAGCTGAAAGAAAATAAATAGAAGCTGAAAGAAAATTAATTTGCAACTTGAAAACAGTTAACAAATTATTCTATAAATTATTATATTTATCAGAAAAATATTATATTATTGAATTAGTTACTTAAAACGGAACATTCGAACACTGGATGCACATTTCGAAATGTGTGTGCAAAGTATCTTTCTACCTATATGCAGCAATAGTGTCCAGCTCTTGACGCCGTTGATATTCACATCATTGAGCCTTGTAATCGGGATCTTACCGCTGCGATTTCCAAAACCTTGTGCAAAACAAGGGATAAACTGTCTGCATATAGGGATGCACGGTGGCAAGGCTCCCATGTTGAACTTTTGAAGTTGTGAAAAAATGCAAGTACCTTGGCATCGACGTGAACACCGGCAACAATGTCAGCCTGAAGATTAAGCGAAGAATCACATATTGTCAATAAATGTTACTTAAGGGTCTGAGGAAACAGATGTACAGCAGCAAACTCTCTCGACCGACCAGAGGCTCATCCCGCCCGTACTCAAGAAATTTTTTTTTTTCTAATTCCTTGTCAAATTATACTACAAAATAATACAACAATGAAGTTAAATTTAACGCTCCTATTTGGAGCACAGAGCGAACACAAACGCCTTCCAGCGCCTTCTATCTTGGGCGATACTACGCAATTCATTCCACGACGCTTTCTGCTGACTTTCTGTAAGCAGCGTTCGCACCCAGGTCTGTGGAGGGTGTTCTCTGCGCCGCTTACACTGCGGATTCCATTGAAAAGATCTCTTGGCGTTGTCTTCATTTGACTTCCTGAGCGTGTGGCCAATCCAGGTCCATTTTCTCCTTTAAATTTCGCTGTTGATCGGATCACTTCTAGAGAGAATCAGCAAGTTTTCATTTGTGATTGTGTTTGGCCAGAAAATGCAGCAAACGATACGTAGACAATTGTTTGCAAAACTTTGCAGTCGTCTGCAGATTGAGTTTGTCGTCATCCACGTCTCAGAGCCATAGAGAAGCACTGGTTTGACGTTGGTATTAAAGCTGCGTAGACTTGTTTTTCGAGAGATTACACTTGATCGCTCAATTTCCGAAAAGCTACTCTCGCTTTCTTAATTCGAGACGTCACATCTGTTGAAGCGCCTGCATCCCTGCTGATTCTTACGTTTCATGGCAGTCGCTCCTACACACCGCAATCGACGTAGGCCCAGGCTTGCATACGAACAGCCAAACCCCCTCTGTTTTGGCAGCCCAAACTATACCCGGAGCACCGAGATAGCAACAACAACAATATCTACGGCGTCCGTACCTTCACCGATTATATCAACTCCCTGATTTGACGTTTCCACTCTCATCAGTTCTGACTTCTTCATATTGATTTTAAGGGCAACAGAACTTGCGTTTTCCGCAGTCTACTGAGTTTATTTTTAACGCCTTGTAGCCTCCAAGAGCCTCCAGCTTGGTTTTCTTCAAAACTTCCTCTAGGGGCCTCCATTGGGTGGCCTACTCTTATTGGGATTTCGTCTCCAGTCACTAGGATGCATAGTCATTCCGCCAGTTTCGTAGTGTGCACTAGTCTCGATAAACTTCTTTCAGCTTCAACGCTCGTCTTCATGAGAGCTAAGAATTCGGTTTTCTGCTTATTTTATCGGGGTTATGTTTGGCTTATATTTTGTCGGTTTGCCCCCGCGATGTTTTTTCCGCCATGCTGCAAATTAATTATCCAAAACTTTTTAATTTATTTTATTTTAGGTAATGCAAAGCACTCTTACGAGATCTATATCAGATATCTCCCAAATCAAAGTACTACAATAAACTTTCGTCTCGTAGAATAACAAGTTTTTTTCCCGAAGAGTCTGTTGGCTTGGCTCTTACCAACTCTGAGATTCTGGCATTTATACTAACGAAGAGGCGGGTACTTTTGGTAACTATGGGAATTCATTTTACTTCATTCAAGTTGTTGTATGCAATTTCGGCTAAATCTACAACTTACCCAAATCCATATGACATATACAGAATCGGTTGCGGGAGAACATCTATATGAATTCAATTATGATGTCTTTAATTTACCCCATATTTATTCCCTTAAACTCCTGTAGGCTTTTCTTTTGCATTTTTATGGTCAAAACATAGAAATCCACTTGTATATCTTTCTAATGAGCATTTTTCATTCTCAAATCATGAATTAAAAAAAAAATCTTTATAAACAATTTGCCAATAGTTGAAATAGATAACATATTCGAGTTGAAAGTCCATACTCTGCCGTTTGTTGAATATAATTTATGGAGTTTGAGCTATAAAACAGATACCCTGAAGTGGCTCTGCGTTATTTACAAATAAATAATGGGTGATTTTTTAGCAAGCTACTTTTTGGCAACACATTTAAGAACAGCTGGTGCGGCTGTGCGTTACTGTCGAATACGTTCAGTTTGGCTTGGGTTTGGACTTTGCAAAGTAATTACTCACTAGAGATGTGCGCTTGGAGAGTGCAACTGTGACCTTTGTCGTATTGCAACCGAAAAGAAGAACAGATTTTACATTTGAGTTAAAAAAGGGGAATTTTGGTGTGAAGTCTTTACCCTTGTTAGACGATCAGTCGAGATAGTGGAACTTATCTTACAAATCAAATTACTGACGATCCGCTGTAACACACCGTGGGATATAATCACGAAGGCCGAATTCGCTTAGAGACTGTGCCATTACCATAGGATCGTCGATGTTGCTCGACAGTAAACAGATATCATCAGCAGACGCTGAGTGGTCAAGGTGTAACCCTGTATAGCACCACAATGTCGTTCGGTACTAAAAGCTTCAATGATGACATACCTTGATTATTAGCTCTTAAAAAATCACCCATTATTTACGCTGCTAAAATATGTCTGAAAGCTAAAACTGTTTATAATCCAAGTAGTATTTCACAAGCTCAATTCTGTAGACAAACAAAAGAAGTTTATTGGAAGACCGTAATGTAGCACCATCTTCAAAAGAGTTCATAATATTCCGAAAAAATCAAATTATTTATTAATCTCATTTATTTCACCTCTATACAATCTTATCCACACATGTCCGCATGATAAATCACAATCCTCTCAACTCAAAGATCTATGAACATAATATATTATTCCTAGATAAGAACTGCAATCGCAGTCTTTCGATAATCTACTATTGATAGCTAACACGATGGCAGAAGATACGAAACCACGAATACTTTCATAACTAGAACTACTAGATTACTCAATTTCATAAAAAGTACTGGTAGGGCCCAGTAAATAACACTTAGATGTCTTGCTCAGTAATATCACGCTTGTGTCTAGACCAATAGCAATATGATCAGTAAATTAGTCAGGAATTTAAGAATTATACACAAAATAACATTCTTTAGTGCATCCAACATTTGTATCATTCTAGCGTTTGTGCTAGTAAGGATATGCCCAATCTAAAGCCTTTAAATTAAGGCCACAATAATAAAAATTATCTCTTGCTAAAAATCAGCTTTTTACAAAAATTCTGAAAGAAATAAAAAAGGAACAAAAATAAGAGTATAGCATGGAAACAATTTTGCATAAGAAGATTCATAAATACTTTGGATTCGGTGTGATCCGAAGATCTTGCACAAATTTGAATGCGCAACCAGCTCATGCAGCTGATCTAGCCCCTTGAGATAGTACGCAGACATCGCTAAAATTCTGTGGTGCTGGAAAATTTCTCAAATAAATTAGTAGGTGGCGCTAACAACCATTCGTCGATTAACTTTAGCTGTTTTTTGTGCGCTAAAATTTTTTTATAAGTCGCTTCTCTAGAATTCGCATAAATATCAACAAAATCAGTGTTGCCTGTTAACTTCGTTCTTCAGATAAAATGCTTTCGTGCGCTTGTAACAATACTCTTAACTTCGAGAGAACTTACAGATAACTTGTGCGAGCGATCTTAAGTTGGTTACACTTCGAGTGAAGCGAGCAGCTTTAATTAGGGAAACCTCTAAAAGGAAAGTTCTTCGAAATTATTTTTAACGATATTTATAGCACTGGAATATATCCCCAAGAATGGCACACTTCCACTTTTACCGCTTTGCCGGAGAAATCAAATGCCAAAACATGCAGTGATTATAGACTGAGACTTATTAGTTGAGCCATGCAATGAAAATATTTTTGAAATTCATTCATATCAGAATATACAATGAATGCGAACCAAGCATGCACAGGACACAAATTGGGTTTCAGAAAAGGTACTGGAACAAAAGAAGTGCAAGTTCTCAGAAAGAACTGTCGCGATGTTAATAAAGTTGGCTTTTTGTCTTGCATCGACAACGAGAAATCCTTCGACGAGGTTAATTATGACAAGCTATTTCAGGTTCTGTGATAAAACATAACCACTTGCATCAAGAACTTGTACTGGAATCAGTCGACGCACATAAGGAACAAAGGCGGAACTTCGAGAGGCAAATTATGAATGGAGTACCACAGGTTTGTATTTTGTCACCACTACAATTTAATTTGTATGCTGAAGACATTTTCTCAAAGGTTCTCGATTCTATAGAAAATGGGATTAAAGTCAATAGGGATTTCAAAAACAATATACGATATGTAGATGACACTTCCATGATAGCGGAAAACATACAAGACCTCAAAGAGTAAGGACAACTCAATTTTCAACAGAGATTACGAGATTATTATGATATATATGGTCTGTCTTGTTCTATGGTGTAGAAACTTGAACCTTGAGCTCAGATGAACAGACGATTGCTCAAAAATCTTGGGTCGACCAGATCACAAATAAGAAATCCTTAGAAGAGTCAATAAATGCAGAGAACTTCTTACAATCATCAAACGCAGAAAAACAGCATATTTTAGTCAGGTAATGCGTGGCCCCAAATATCAACTACTTCAACTCATTATGGAAGGTAAAATTTAGGGCAGTTTCTTGGCTACGCAACTTCAGAGAATGTACTGGAATAAGAAGTGCAGATCTGGTTCATCTTACTACCAACAGAGAGCAGTACTTCAACTTAGTTGCAAACATTAATTAATAAAAAAAAAATTTAATTTTATTTTTAAATTTTAATAAATTCCATGTGATTGCTTACATTCTGTATAGGAACGCAGTTGGAAAAGATAGAATAGGAAACGATTTTAGCTACAATGAAAACATCCCGAAATGAACAGAAGGCATGGCAAAATGAAGTGAAAACATGAAAACTCTAATGTAGAAATCGAAAAATGCGTCAGTAATTGAATCAAGATGATGCATCTTATAAAGATGGCCGACAGACAACACTGAGTGATGTATTTTTACAATAAAAGAATGGTTTTTGCACAGACAAAACGAATCAAATTAATATTGTCTCTCTAATTGTTCGATCTTATAAGGGGTGTTTTTTTTATAGGTATAGAACTTTAAATTGCAATAAAAATATCCACCCATTCGAGGCATTCATTCAATTGAGATGAATCTTATTTATCCGAAAGATAATCTTGTGGTATTATATTTTGAATATAATTTCTGGCATATAACCGTCATGGCGGGCTAGGATGTAGTCCAATCTGGACGTCCAATTTTCCATGACTTTTTCCAACTTTTGTGGCCGTATATCGGCAATAACATGGAGAATGTTGTCTCCAAATGGTTAAGCGTTTGTGGATTATCCGCAGAGACAGTCTTTGGTCCACATAGCACTGAAGAAAGTAGTCTAGCGGTGATAAAGATCACAAGATCCTGTAGGCCAACTTACAAACGTTTCTTTCAATAAATTGATTGTGGCACGAGCTGCGTGACATATTGCGCTCGTCTTGTTCGAACCACAGCTCCTGGACATCATAGTTGTTCAAGTAAGGAATGAAAAAGTTAGTAATCATGGCTCTATACCGATCAGCATTAACTGTAACGTGCTGGCCAGCATCGTTTTGAAGAAGTACAATGATTCCACCCGCCCATAAAGCACACCAAACAGTAAGTTTTTCGGTTTCACTTGAGGATTAGTTTCACTCCAAATCTTTAGCGCTTCATCGCTAAACCAAATTCCCTTATGAAAATCGTGAACAACGGCAATCTCGTTTTGGGCCCATTCGACGAATCTACGAGTTGGATTTTGTAAGCACGCAAACCAAGAACCTTCAGCCAAATCTTCCATAAAGTAAATGGATACTGATACAATTCCTGTGCTCGATAGCGGATGAACTCATTCGGGTCTTTCTCAATGCTACGCTCTACAACAGCAATAGCTTCTTCCGTACGCACCATATGGGTCTCTGGGAGTTATCAATAAGAGAAAACGTAGTACGAAGTCGGTCTATGGTCAATCGAATTAACATCTCTGATGGACAATTTTGTCGACGATAAAATGGACATAGTTTGCGATGCCTATTCCGCACAGAACCATTATTTTCGTAATAAAATTGCATTATTTGCAAGCGTTGTTTAGGCGTGAGTCTATTCATGATAAATTGCCAAACCAAATTGAGGATACATCACTTGATAGCTGTTAAATCTGTCGCCATCTTGAACAGTAATGCCAACTTAAAGTTCTATACCTCCAAAATAAACACCCTTTATATTTTTAAACAATAATTTCTACTTCCCTGTGCTTTGAATTTACTTGAATAGATTAAAACATCTTTATATATCAAAGTTTTCATTAAAATTATATTTCAAATAAAAATGAGACTTTTTCTGGAAATCTATGCAATTCAATTAATCGAGTTCTTGGTATGCCGGAAAAGTGAATTTAAAATGCGCTGCGTTAGGCTGGGTTGAGGCGTCAGCTAGTTGTATTCATTTTTATTTTCTTTTTGTAACCGTTTCATCTGTTAAATGTAAAAAAAGAGAGAAATAGTATATAAGTAGTAAATATTATTGAAACTTGTTACGGCGTTAATTAAGGAAAAAACAGCCACATTTGGCCAAAAAGAAAGTGTTGTACGTGCCATGACAATGACCCCAGTTCACACATATGTTATCGCAATAGGCAAAATCCGCCAAGTTTTCGTTTCGAACTGCTTCCTCACGCATCCAAGTTTAGCCGCCTTTGACTATTTCCATTTTCCAAACTTGAAGATAGTTTGTACGTTAAAGTCGAGCATAGACGACTTTCGCATACGCTGTTTCTCACAACATGTAGCAATTATTGTTAAGCATCCAAACACACTTATCACACTTAAGTTATCTAATCTTAAGTTATCTTAACTAACTGAAGAAAGCATTTTAGACAGAACAGTACTAAGATGCTGCTATATGGGTCATAATATATGTACAGATCGCGGTGTAAATCTATCCTAACAATAATAATAAATTTTTTGTTATATTAAAATTAATAAATGTTCAAATGTGCTTGTCTTGGGAAAGGTACATAGGTTGGATAGTTGAAAAAGCAACTGCTAGATGAACCACCCTTTTTGTGAAATATCCAACTTTTGGCACTAGCAAAGCTTGTGGCCTTGTTTTTGATGTAGTGATATCTAAAAAAAGAATCCATTTCTGAATTTTTAATGAAATTTACTTGAATTAAAAATTTTTAAAATAAAAAATAGTTTTTGTTGATTTTGTGTGCCTTTAATTTATTTTTTAGTTTTTTTGTTAAGTTTACTGTTCGGTTCGGTCAAATCGATTTGAACGATTCATCTGAAGAAAAACTTTGCACAAAAATTATTCCCTACGATTATAGACTTATTTTAATAACATTGTCGAAATATACGGTAAGTTACTTTACAAATGACACACAATATTTCATTTAGCAAATCAAGCTTTTCTGTGTTCTATCGATTTATAAAGAAATCAATGATGTTGCTTATCGACTTATTTTTTGTATAAAGCAAATCCATCTATAGATAATCTTGATACAAAGAAAAAATTCAGCTTTTCGTGTTTCATGGAAAATTCGTATTCCTGATAGAACGATCAAAATAATATTATTGAATTCGTGTTGATGATGCAGAATTTTTCATCTATATACTTTTTTTTTATGCTTTAGGGATTCTTAAAGAAATCCCCAAATTAATAATATTTTATTTTCAGATAATCTTTTATTTAGTTTCGAATTAAATTTCTTTTGAGTTTGCTTATATTTTTTGATAAGTTGATGCTTGGCATATATTTGTGTTGACATTGTTAATTAAGGAATTTACTATTTTATTTATTTATACAACGTTTAAGGGGATTTTTTTTCCACAGATCAAAAAATTAGTTGTTGGAAACTGAAAACAGAGCACAGCTCTAGCATGTATGGGATGATATTTTAAGACTCTGTTAACTTGATTTAAAAAAATAGAAAACTGTAGATAAATCTATAGAGCGTTCCATATAATTTTAAGTTCAAAGATAAATTCTTCTTAATGTTGAATATTTTGGGCTCAATTTTGACCTACTATCTTAAGTTAGCGACAGTCATCTTAGAAATAAAATCTGCTATATTGTATTCCAGTGCATTTATCGGCACTCGCTTGTCGCTATAGACATGATCGGTAGGATAAAAATTATAAAGTAAATTTATTTCTCTTCTGACACAACGGAAGAGGAATAGTTTATAGCCGAATCGGAACGGCAGTGTCATCGACTAAAAGAGATTTCCTTAGGCAAATAGCGTGCATATATCGAACCTCAGACCTTCAGATTTTGAGGCGACTACGCTACCACTGCAATAATAAGTTCGAATTCTCGAATAGAAACTCTAAAAAATGAATCACCTCTCGCCTCGATTCAATCATTGGGGGATTTTTGAATTGCTTTTAAAGATCCGATTCGGTGGCTAATAAAAATCGTTTGGAATCCAATTTGAATAAATATAAAAAAATAATATACATCGATTCCGCGCTCCAAAGTCGGAGTATGGAGATATTTCTAATAATCGCTGTTCGAATAGAACAGAGACCTACAATTTATAGCTGCTAACGTATGACGACGTTTTATTTAATGGAGATTTCATCATCATCATTCAGCTCTACAACCAGGAGTGGGTTTTGGCTTTCTCAACAATTCTTCTACATTCGTCTCTGTTGTCAGTAAGGGCGCGTCAGTTCCTTACTTCCAGCTTCAGCACGTCATCGTCAATATTGTCAATTAGGCACTTTCTTGGTCGACCTCTGTTTCTTGTGGAGAGTGGTGTGTATCAAATACCGCATATACGTCTTAAGAATCTGTTGACAACGGTCTTCAGTTCGATAAAATATTTGTACCATTTCTAAAAATGTACATACTTTATTATATAACTATATAAAACCAAATTCGCTAAAAGTACCTATATTTTCATTCCTATTTTAAAGCAAACTTTATCGTTAACAGTTCATCGAATTGTACTATTTTACGAAACTTTATAATATCTGACTCATCAGTGGAGAAAATCATTCTGCTTCTACAATTGTTGCATTGGGTTTCAGTCATACTTTGAAGAGATCTTTATTTAGAAAAATATCCAGTTCCAGTCATATTTTGAAGAGATCTTTATTTTGGAAAATATTCTGAAACAAGCTTTTGTTGTTTACTTTTTCATATTGTTTTAATAGATCATCAAGATTTTGGGGAAAATGAAGGCCAGAATCTAAAATAACATACACTACTTGATAATAGTTTACTAGTTTTCTTTTTAGTATAAGTCCGTCTCGAACAAATTTAGTTGTGACCACATTGGGCCCATTATATTCGATTTCAGAGTAAATCTCATCACAATTTTTAACCATTTCATTTGAGAGTTCTACATTTCATGCCTCAGCTTGCATTAATTCATTTATTCATTTATATCTGCTTGATTTATATTGTCAAAGTTTTCTTCAACTAATTCCTTTAAAAAAAGTTTTGCAATTCTTACCATAATCTATATCAGGCCATAAAGATGTCCAGCACCAAAGCGTGCAATTTTTGGAATGCATTGTTAGCTGTATCAGTGCTACTTTGAAAATAAAACAAGTTTTTAAAAAAAGTTTCCTTTAACCGATATTCTGTACGAAAACGATATGATATAGTGTATTGAGGCTGAGTCTTGGAAAGAAATCGGCTAACGATGTCATGAGAAAAAATAAAACCAATTACAAGCAATTTTGAACAAAGAACGCATTTTTTGACGGAATAAGGAGCCATACGGTAAAGTTAAAATTTTTTAATGAAATTTTTAATTGTTCTTTGAGGTTCTAAAATATCCATCCATGCTTTTTATCTTTTTATCTTTGAACTAATTCAAAAAATATGGGAAACAAAATACAATAAACTTTGCACAATATTTTGACCGGTTTGGCCGATTTTGAGCAAAGTCGACAAAATATTTGAAAATATTATACTGAAATATTTGTATAATCTGAATTTTGTTGTGATAAGTTACCAGTGGGGCCTCATAGCTTACATGAGGTCGTGGGGTCGAAATCCCAATCGATTACAGAAACCAATACAGTTGAGCCCCCTATGCACCTCCAAACAAAGAAGACAAATTCGACGTGAATAGATCATGCGCCTAGAAATAACTCAAGCAATATTGTCAATATGGCACTGATGGACTGGAATCCCCAAGGCAGCAGATGGATCGTAGAGAATTAAAAATAAAACGGCTCCCAAACTCGATGACAACCATAGGCATTTCAGAAGACGAACACGAGTTGAACAATGTAATGTTAGAACCCTTGGAAGATCCTAAGGCCGACTACATCTATAGTTGTATGCTTCAAAAACTGATCCAGACGAACATAACTTTGGGACAGAGCTAACCAGACGTCGCTCCAAGGTTCCAAGTAGAGGCAGTTAGTGGATTGATGCTCCATTGATTCGACATCCTCCTAACAGAATCTACAAGTCCTGTTGCTGACAAGGCACATTTTGTATAAATGGTCGTCGTTGCAGGGACCCACAAAGTAACCTGAGCTGTGTTTTATTGCAGGATAGAGCTACCTTGGCTCTTGTCGCATCCAGGCATACAAATCTTTTTGAGTGTCTGTGACCCTCTAGATAGTACCAGTGCCCTGCTTTCCTGTTTTCTATCCATTTCTTAATGTCAGTGTTGAGTCTGTTGTTGGAGTAACCAAACATCCGACTTGGGCCTACAAACGGCACTTCCACCCCTGACTTAGCCTTTGCGTCCGCCAGCCTCATTACCTGAGTGAGCTTCATGCGCTGACACCCATACCAGAGAGATAGGTTGGTTGCCAATTCATCAAGTTCACAGTGTCATTCAGAAATGAATTTAGAGTTATAGCTATAGATTTTTGGTGCTCCGTCGGAGGGTATGTTGACTCTAGCCAACTGCTTTTCAGTCTGTATGCTTCCTGTATTCTGCATCAAGTGATGAAGAGCTGTGTGTGTACCCAAGTACCCACTATGCCTGCTCCTATACCTGATGCTGTTTTGGTTCCAACTGTGAAGCATTTCTGTGCTAAGCCAAGTTGGTTTTGAAATCCACTGCTCTCTTGTTGCAAAAACGATATTGTTGCTTTTCGCGAAACTAAGTGCGGTTTCTTATTGGTCTAGGGTTTTGGTTTTGTCGAGAATGTCCTCTACCCATTTGGTATTTGTTGGCTACGTAGAGGGACAGGGCCTTTTTTATGGCCTCTTCCGCTGTTGCTAGCTGTAAGTCAAAAAAACACAAGTAATTTTCAATGTGTAAACACTTTCTTGACAAATTGCTTAATAATAAAGTAAACGTTGTTCTCCGTTTGCACAAGACACTGCAAGAGTTTAGTCAAAAAAAAAAAAAAAATGAGTGCATAAAAAATCACCCTTTTATAATGAGCACATGCATGACTTTGGCAACCCTCGCATGCTTTGTGGCAACTTCTTAGACGCGCTTTTGATTTTATTTTTATTATTATTATGTCAGTTTTATATTTTATTTTTAATGTTTTTTTTTTTGTATTTTTCATTTTTACGTTTTCGGTTTACGAAGCTTTTTGGGCTTAAAAGCCAAACGCTTGCCAATTTAATGCTCACATTGTTTATAAGTCGTCGTTGCGCTGTAATTTCGTCATTTATATTTTGAATGAGGCCTGTCTCAATTGCCAGCACCGCAGCCCGCCGCAGAGCTTGCCAGCGTCGTGCACCCAGAAGGCCAGAAGGCACAGCTTGATACTTGAAGCTTGTTGCGTCTTTTGTTGGCATTGTTTTGCACAAGTTAACAGCAGAACTGGCTTTTTGGCCGCCTGCTTTGAGCCATATAAATTGTTGTAGTTGTAGTTGTGGTTGTAGATGTGGCAGACGCATATGTAGACAATAAATGTAAATATTATTCAAAAACTGTGTGGTCGTTATGTGGTGTCAATGTGTGCGTGCGAATGAGCGTTTGCGGGGGCCACACTGTGCTACGGGGTGCGGCCGTTGCGGCCTGTTGCCGGCATGGGTTACATCCACCATATATACATATATATATATGTGAATGTATGTTTTGATTTTATGCTCTGCCATGGCTCTTGGCGCTTGACGCTTGACGCCTTAACCAGCTAACCAAAGCTACCCAAGCTAGCCAGCCAGCCAGCCAGCCAGCCAGGCAGCCAGTTAGTCAGTCGGTTAGTCGTGTGTCAACCGGGAAGCCGCCAAGTAGCAGCTCACATTGTGCTCACCAACGCTGCGCTCCAGCTAAAACGTGTCCGCGGTGCGTTTCGAACGCGAGTTTTCGGTTGTCGGTTGTCGGCTTTCGGTTTCGGTTTCAGTTAACAACGGCAGCGGCGCCACTACCAACTACGCTCAAGTATGCAATATACGAATTTCATGCACTTTGATTTCGGCCAACAATTCCACATTGGCGTTTAATTAAAAAGCGAACGTGACGTGTTTCCCAACCAACAATTGGCAAGCAATTGCCAATGTGCCAAAAACATTGTAAATTTGGCGGGGGATTGCAGAGAGCCTAGGCGCTGAGCTATAAAAATCAACTTGAATTGTTACCAAACACCGGCCACAGCTACAGTTATTGGTTAGTCGATATGTTTAATTGGTAATTTGTTTTCGGATTTTGTAGTTTTTGTGTGTGGGGGGGGGCATGCTATGAGCTTTACGAGTGCTGCTGGAACAAGAGTTACGCATTTCAAAATATTTACTACTGTGCAGAGGCACACATATCCGTACACACGTACATACATCATTATGTGTGTGTGTATAGGTATATGTACATTAATGAGTATGTAGCTCTATGTAGGTATGTAGGTATGTACATAAGTATAAACATGCGATAGATACTAGAACCGTAAGCATTGATAAACGCAACGCAGAGTGCACAACTGTAAAATGTTAACACGGCACAGTGGGCCACAAGTGATTTGTTTATGCTGAATTCTGAGCAAAGTTGGCGGCAGCAGCAGACAAGCAATTTTGTTGATTTTGATGAGTTTGAAAAATTTTGCCACTTTCGTAGAGGTTCTAACATTTACGAAAACGTAAAATTTTAGGCGAATTCGTTGTTGCGTACGCAATCGAAATTTTCGGTAGGTTCTAAATTCAATATTGTTTTAAATAGAGATAATTCAAATTATGCAACTTTTGCGAGAATTAAAGCTTGTAAGTATTAAAAAAAAGAAAAAAAAAAAAACATTAAAACATTCGTTGCGTTTTTTCTACTTTACGTTTTATTCCCGGCGAGCGACGCTACAAAAGTGCAACTTTGCATAGTTATTATTCTATTATACAACACTTAATTACAAGTTGTGTAGCACTATTGATCGTTACACATCGAAATTTTCGCATTTGCGATCGTTATCGACAATAATTCATTTAATATTATTGCTTCTGCTCTGGACAAATAACATTGGGCAGTTAAAAATTGACTTCAGTATCGTCAAATTCTAGCGTTTTGAATACCTATTTCAGCAATATTGCGTCTTGCAACAATTTATCGTTTTAAGTCGGCAAAAAAAAAAAATCGTTTTAATGCAAATGTAATTTTTAAAAACTTAATCATTTGATAACAATCTCTAATGTTATGAGTATGTAATTTGTAGTCTTTAAAAACAAATAGGTGCCCACTACCCAATTTAATCCTTAACATTTTTTCCTTATTATTCCGATTGGGAACATAGTGCGTCTACTAGAACCTGCCAACGTACCCATTTTTTTCCTTATTATTCCGCTTGGGAACTTAGAGCCTCTACTATTAGAACCTTCCATCATACCCTGTTTTGCGACGTCTGTTTAGCTCTGTCCCAAAGTTGTGTTCGCCTGGGCCAGTTCTTGAAGCATAGAACTTCTAGAGTTCGTCTTTCAAGGGTTCTAACGTTCCATTGTCCAACTCGTGTCGGTTTTTTCAAAAGCCAATGATCGTCATCGAGTTTGGGGGCCGTTTTATGTTTAATTCTCTACGATCCTTGGGGATTCCAGTCCACCAGTGCCATACTGACAATATTGCTTGGGTTACTTCTGAGCGCATGTTCTATTCACCTCAATTTTTTCTTCTTTGTTTGGAAGTATATAGGGGCTCAACTGCGCCATGAGACAGCATTCGATATTCTGTTTGGTTAAAATATCCCGCATATGATGCTCAAGCATTTGTTGCTGAAGACTTGCAGTCTCTATGTCATCTTTTTGGTTCTACCATATAGCAGTATGGACCTAACGCACGCATTGTAAATCCGCAGAAATTTTAAAAGTTTTTAACTAATTTGAAGAGCTGCATATTGTAGATTTTTTCAAAGCCTTCTAGATATACTTTTTTGAGTAATGCCGATTATTAGACTTCATAATTGCCTTTTGGTTTTACTCAGTATCATCAACTTAAGGGATCATCACGCGGGATTGTGAGACAACCAAAATAGTCCCATAGTTTCCAACTTTAATTCAAGAAGTTTGCACATGTATTATTAATATTATAAACACAAATTATTCGAACACTGGAATTTGTTGCTTTGCAGTCTGATAACATTTGATGCAGACATAATGGAACACTCAATTTTTTAATAATAAAAATATGCACTTTCTGAGCAAATTCAATTTATTTATTTAACAAAAACTCAACAGATCGCTTGGGATTTTGTTCAATGGGTTGTACAATATGTTCGGCACAGAATAAAATAGAAAAGATTGAGTAAAACGATTGTTTTTTATTCAGTTCTCGGATTCTGCCCTTTTTTTCGATCAATGCTGATTGCTATATTTTCAAACTTGATGAATGTTTTATTGCACTTCAAAATGTTCCTTAACTTCTTGCGGAATATAGGGCATCCAAGTCCTACGTATCATAAACTCAAATAGGATTATAATTTGAAAGCAGTCGAAAAAACCAAACTAACCAAATAGCTCTTAGATTTCTAATACTTTCATTTTGTGGTCAAAAGGTGAGGACCGACCCTTACTTCTTACAATACGATCCATGCTGTTTGCTAATTTAGTATGTTTGCGGGCTCATCTTGCAGGGAGTTACAAATTATTACTCAAAAGGACTTAGATCTACAAATTGACAAGAATCACTTCTGCAGAATAAAGAATTAATATATTTTTTAATTAAGCTGTTTCTAAAGTTGTTCTAAAAGGAATCCGCTTCAATATTCCCAAAAAATTATTATTCTATTATATCTATATCAAAAATTAATAGATTTTTAAATGAAAACTTCAAAGTTTTCGAAATGTTTGAGTGTCCTTAGAACTGATTCTTTTTTATAAATTAAGTAAAATTTTATAAAAAACCCATGGTATCTCCTTAAAACTGAAATAGTTTTTGAAATAAATTAAGTATATTCGACGTAATACAGCTAAAACCGTCACATTTACCAATACAAGATAAACGATCTCAAGAGGTTTTCGATACAATTATCATTACCACAACTTTGTAAATATCATAGGGATAATGTTTAAAACTTCATGCATAACAATTGCCTAACAAATTATGATGGTACTTAGCAATTGTGCGAACATCTATAAATCCCTTAAAGAAATATATTCGTATAATCTTTCTGCAAGTGTGTATTCTCTAATGCTATCCAGCTGATTTAAATAAAATTGATTGATTTGTTAAAAAAATTGATTTCGCCTCTGGCTATATTCAAAGATCTGTATAATTTCTCTTTGTCAACAAATTGGTTGCCGCCCAAACATATTTCAACAATATCATCATCGTCATCATCTTCATCATCATCACGATTGGTCCCACCCAACTACTTTGCTTTTTCTATTAAAACAAGTTTCTTTGTTTAAAAGCTATGCAGCTGAAATAGAGCTCTTTCTTCTTTTTTATATCTCAACTGTAGAAGAAATACCAAATATACAGAATTACCAACCTGAGAAGAGTGGCTTCAAAGATGCGTTATTTTTTGTTTTTCTTTTGGGGGATGTCTCAATCAATTAATATAAAAGACAAACTTGGTTTTGTCTTAAACTTACAGTTACCAAGATTTGTAAGCGAACACTTGTTTTTGTTGAAATCTTTTGTTTAACTTTGTTTAGGTTTCTTTTTTACTATTTAGTGATCCATGTGGGGTTTACCATTTAAATGAATTGATTTGTATTTTGGAATGACAAAATATTAAAAAAAAAACTTGTAGACACTTGTAGAAACCTGAAATATGCTGAGAGATTTAACTAAAAAGTCGTTTTCTGCTGATTTTGAGCATCAAATCGAAAATAAGTTCTATGAAGGACATAAAGATCAAACTCATGTCACAAAATTCCCCAATTTTTCGTGGGAACCCTAGGCGAACCAACTGTTGGGTGAGATATTTATAGAAATATACCGTCTCGCATCAGGGGCTAGTTACAAGAAACTTGGATGTACAATAAAATAGTTGGAAACAGGAAGTGACATAAAATATTAAACATTTCTTAACAAAGAAGCCAAAAGATTAAGTTACCCAAGTGCTGGTATCATAGTTCAAGACTGGCCAAAGATGATCCATCCGGCAAATCAAGATAAGTACAGATAGAGAAATAGAAGAACCATGAGTAGACGCTTTAGATTCCTATCTTTTGGTGAATGTTACCATAGTTAGTTCATCAGGCGCAAAAAGCATCGTAAAATGCATAATTGGGTCTACAAAATGGTGGTGTAGAGGTCGAACTACTTTGGAGGGAATAAGAGAGTCAATGAGCCCGAATAACAGCTTATGCAGAAATAACACGCCGTGGCAGAGTCTTCGATCATCTAGAAAAGACAATATTGTAAAGCAAAATGGGACAGCAATCGTAAGTTGGGATTCCAATTTAAGCCCCGAAGAGTAAAAATTAAAAATCATTTTTGAACAGACTCAATCAGTTGCTGATAATTGTGGTATTGTGGGCTTTAAATGTAGAAATAATATTTCAAAATTGGACATAGGGAACCATTGAGCAGCTGGAATTGAGCAAATCACAAAGGACATGGATATAGATGCGTTCATGCAAAATAAGTAACTTAACGATACAATTCCAATACTTTGTATTTTGATAGGTTAAGAGAGTTTATATAGTAAACTGTATTGTATTCTTTAAATTTTGAAGAATAAAAAAATTTTGCGCTTTAATTTTAATTTTAGCAAGATATTTTATAATTATATTAAATACATTACAGGAGGAATTTTGAACTCGTTAAGCTAAACTTTCATGAAAATGAGAAAACTCGACTTTTTGCAGATTTTACAAAAATTGTTGATGCGCTCTTTTCGGTTAATTTACACTTAGCTTTTTCGTAACTTCTTATTGACAAAATTTGAAATATTTTAGAGTAGATGGGCAATTCAATCAGTTGTAGTTTGTTCTGAAAATAGGTTTGGCACAACTTAAGTTATTTGCCTATCAGTAACCTCGAAATCTTTCGAAAATGTTCCCAAAATTATAGCGGCAAACGTATCCGAACGAACTATCCATTTTCACTTATATAAAGTTTTTGTTTTTTTTTTTGACAGAAAACTTTGTTTGCAAAACAACCAACGTTGAGATAAGAAACTTTTTGTTCTTGGCAAAAATTCCTAGGCCTCTTTCAAAATAGCGATAATAATTAAGAATAAAGAATAACTAATCGAAGATTTTGGGCCATAAGCACAAACAATTATCGATAGAATATATCGCTCAAACAGCAGTTAACTGATGCGGCTATTGCTAAGTTAGTAAATAGCACTTCCTTAAACATTGTCGAGCCCTTCATTGATCATATAATAATTGTAATTTCTAATCTTAAACCCAAGAAGATCCCAGAGCCCAATACTATATTAAATATTATGCTGAGACTCTCAATATTTGCAATCTAACTGGCTTTTTTTTCTACGAAAATGAAAGTTGATTTGAATTATCGCAGGCTTCTCGACTCTATGGAAAATTAAATAGATTATTAATTAATTAATGAATCATAATAAATAAATAAGCGGATGAACGCAACATTACACGGCATTACTCAAAAAAGCATATCTAGAAAGTTTTGAAAAAAACTACAATATGCAGCTCTTCAAATTAGTTAAAAACTTTTAAAACTTTATTTTTTAATTTAATAGACGTAACTTTTGTTTGAAGCAACATAATATGGGGCGTGAAGATCAGACCAATTCATGTGCTTCTAAGCGGGATCTTAAACTTCGTTTTAGTTCTTAAGTTTCTAAGTAGTTTTGTTAACAGTTTTCAGCTGAACTTATTGTATGAGAATAAGGTTTGTTTTGCAGCGCAACTAAAACGACAAGACGATTTGGGCTGATTTTTTCTATTTCATCTGTGTGTCGATTACATTGGACAACCCATTTTCGGTGTATTTAATTCAAAAGATTGCCACTAAATAATTTGTTTATTTATTGCAAAATGATGAGAACGCAATTGAATTTATTGCCAAATATGTTAGATGAGGTCTTTAACTTTTGCAGTTAAGCTTATATGGCGTTGAATATTCAAATATAACTTGCCTTTTTTGGGCAGATCAGCTGCCTACCAAAGTTATTTGTTAAGATTTTGTACATGTGTGGGCTTATGATGAACGAAAATAAATGCTGGAAGATTGGGTTGGTAGATATATAACCATTTTAGACTTGATGTTTTTCGATTAATTTAGTTGTTGTTTCAAATATTTTTAAAAGAAGTCTGGGTGCCAAGTGAGAAATCACTGAGGGACTGATAGGGGAGGTACCTCTGCTGGCTTGGAATACAATATTTTATTTCGCTGAAATGGTCAGCTACCGGTAGTCTGTGTGCAACTTATTTTTTTATTTTCCATATTACCATAAATACAATCTGTTTAGGTAAAAAGTAAGTAATTGTTGTCGAGTGTTTGGATTTGCAATGGTCCTCCCACCATACGCAGGACATTCCCTGCTGTTTTCATTTTTATCATCGCACTGTTTCCTTATACTTCATTTTTTACAATATTTTTTTCTATGCTTAGAAATAATTCTAATATTCAGATATGAGATAATTCTGTTGTAAAAAATAATGCCGATATTAAGATAAGAGTTAGTTCTATTGGTATCCTGCGCCTAAGTCGTCTTAGCTGAAGTTCCATACCAGCTATTTGTCTGATTCTAACATTTTCGTGATGTAAAAATCGCAATGTGTGCTTGTTTTTAAGTTCATATAGAAATCCTTTGTGAAAGAATCGATCAAGCTGCTATTTTACTTTATTTGGCCATCACAACCCGTTTTCGGGTTACAGCCGATCTTACTATGTGCAACTGCGCGCCTTCTTCAATTGGTCACTCCAAGTGCAGATAGCTCCTTCCTTCACTTGGTCTTTCCATCTTAGCTTAGGTCGTCCCCCTCCGACTTTCGTCATGAAAACCTACTTTTCTGCAGCAACTTTGTTCATACGAACGATATGACCGAACCAACACATACGACGCTGGACGACATCTATGTAGAGACATTTGTTGTAGAGCTCCTTCAGCACATAGTTCGTGCGCATACGATAGTCGTCGCCAATCCACAAGGTACCATAGATCTCGCTAATTTATCCAAGTATAGAGTCATGCAGTATTTCTTCTCAACTAAGTCAACTGAAATTTTTAATGTCTGCTCAGTGCATCTGCTGCATCTGTCAAGTAACATTTTCTCGAATAATTTTGAAAGAAACAGCAGCAGAGCTTATAATAGAGGCGCTCTCGCTTGATTTGGGAATCGCTGTAATTTGTGAGACAGACTGCATGACGGTTCAGCTACTGCAAGAAGAAAGCCGATCATCAATTGCAACATTCCTATAGGCATTCGTCTAGCGTATTTCGTTCCATATGAGGCAGCCAATCGAACTGCTAATCGTCTGCAGTTACTATAAATTACAAAAAGACGTTCATAAAACACAAGACTTGGATGGGTTGTGGCTGCTGATCTTTCTGCTACAACCACAAACCAAACAACGTGTTCGCTGAGCAGTGTACGACAATATGCAAAAATCATGGTTATCCTCGGCGCAACGACGACTCGCTGCATACTCCACAGCGCTTTTGAAATTCTCGCACTGCAATCTCTAGTGATTCTATTGAACAGATCATAGCACGTAGTAGCACTGCCTAATACCGAACTGAGATTGTCTTCTACAACAAAACTGATTTGCTTGCACTTTTATTTTTTGCTCTCGCCCTAACTCAAGCTTTTTTGGCCAATAACCTGTGCACCACTGTGCCTAGAAGCACTGCTCCCACAACATTTGCACTAAAAACAACAAACAATAAAAACAAAAAAAAAGCACAAATTAAAGCACAGAAACGATTACGACAGCGTCGTCAGCGTTGACGTTGGCCGCAGCAGCGGCTGAGGCAGCAACGTTTATGCGCTTGGAGGCGCTACGCTGCGATTTAGTTGGTTGCCTGTTGTTGGCCACTGCGGCAAGTCAAAAGAAGTGTGTGAGTCGTTTACCCAGCAGCGCCGCCCCCCCGCCTCTTCCCGCTACACGGTCAAGAGGGCCTATTGATTTTACAACAAATTAGTGAAAAAAAAAATAAAAAATATATATATATACAAACAAGAAGTACCAACTGAGTATCGTTAAGGCTTATCAGGCTTGTGTGAGAGTACGTGTCGGCGATAAGACAATGCGAGGGTGCTGGTAGTAGCTACCTTCAAGGTGATACGCATAGACATTACCGGGTGTAGAACAAACGCGCATTCGACAGCTACAAAAAACTAGTCGAGAGTTGGACAACAACAACTTGTGTATCTTTTCTAGCGCATTCAAGCAACAACAAGAGAGCGCGCAACGTCAATGCGCCCGCCAGCTGCGCCTGTATTGGTGTACACCGTAACGTATACGTAATGACACAAATGCATAATAAAACAAACAAACCAGCAAACAGACAAACAAACAAATAAACGGTCAAACAACGAAGCAACAAAACAAAGCAAACAACAATAATAGCCCGTTACAGGCAACAACAAACACATAACAAAAGCAACAATTGATGTAATTGAAGTCTAACAAAAACCCGGCGCAAATCATCTGCGTGTGTGAGTGTGCTTAACCATTTTCCAATACACTACAAACACTCTGAACCATTTAAACAAAAAAAAGGGTATATGCCCAAGTTGCTAAAGTTTGTCACAACTTGTAAGGCGTTGTTCACTTTGGTCTGTTCTGGTCTGTTTGTAATTTACTTCCGTGTGAAAAGTTTTTTACTCTTTTAAAAAACAATAAAATTCTACAATTTAATAAATTTATTTTATATATTTAGACAGTGTGCGCCAGTTCTCAAATCGGCTTGAAAACATTGTACAACATGAGAAACAAAAGCAAACAATTTCTGCATGTGAGCTATTTTTATGCAATTTGATGCTTTGCAATTCATCCAGACTAGTTTTTGGTACACAAAATCAATCAAAACATGCCCGTTTTCCATTACCTTTTCGAGCAACTCGTTTGGTAGAGCAATGAATATTTTTCTTGAGCTCCTCAATGTTCTGTGGCTTGCTGGCATAGTCTTTGTTTTTCAAATCACTCCACAAAGACAAGTCTGAGCGGGTCAAATCCGTAGATCTATTGAGTTGCCCAAACGTAATTGCGGATTTTTTAAAAGAAAGTAAATGCATTTTTAATAAAACTTAGAATGAACTTTAATCAAATATATAATTGCCATTTTGTTCGATAACCTTTTGCCATCGTCCTGGCAAATTTAGAACTTCTGGCCTTTATCTGCAAAAAATTGAACCAAATGCGATTTTATAGCCTCATCATTGCCGAAAGTTTAACCATTGAAGTAGTTCTGCAAAGATCGAAATAAATGGTAGTCTGATGGTGCAAGGTCAGGGCTATACGGTGGATGACACCTTTACGATTTACCAATTCTGGTCGCTTCTCCTTGATGGCTGTATTCAATTTGTTCAATTGTTGACAGTAAACATACGAATTAATCGTTTGGTTCCTTGGAGGCAGCTCAAAATATACTACACCCTTCCAATCCCACCAAACAGACAGCATAACCTTCTTTTGGTGGATATCAGCCGTTGAAGTGGTTTGAGCTGGTTCACCATGCTTGGACCATGATCGTTTTCGACTAACATTTTTCATCTCCAGTTATGATTCGTTTTAAAAACGGATCGAATTGCGTTTCAGGGGCATTTCACAAGCGTTGATTCGGTTTGTTAAATGAATTTCTTTCAATACATGTAGTACCCAAATATCAAGCTTCTTCACCAGTCCAAGACTTTTTATGTGATAATGAACGGTTGATTTTGGTATATTTAACTTCTCTCCTATCTCACGCTCAGTTACATGACGATCCAATTCGATTAATGCTTTGATTTGGTCATCATCAACTTCATTTGGCCGACCTGAACGTGGCTCATCTTCAAGTGAAAAATCTCCAGAACGGAATTTGCGAAACCAATTTTGACACTGTCTTCCTTTTAAGGCTTTATCACCATACACATCTCGTAACTTTTTAGCAACCTGCTCCGCGTTTTTTCCTTTACGGAAATAATGAAGTAAAATATGACGAAAATGCTCCTTTGTGGCCTCCATATTAAAATTGACGCCAAACAAACAAATGTAAACAAAATTTCGCGCACAGAAGAAAGAATGAAAAAATTTGTCAACGCCGACTATATGAAAATCCGTAATTACTTTTTGCGCAAACCAATAGGTGGCCATTCAATGTCGCCTCTTTTTGAAATCAGGCGTCCAGGATATGTTCGTTGTACAAACTCGATTGTTGGTTTCGCAAGTGTGGCATGTTGCACCAACTTGTTGAAACCAGTGATCTTCAAGAACTTTTTCGCGCATTTGTGGGCAGACATAGTGAGCCAACATCCACCGATATCGGTTTCGACCATTTGGGGCGCTTTGAAAAAATAAGGCCCAATGATGGTTATGGCGCAAACGCCGTCCCAAACAGTAACTTTTTGTTCGCGCAATGGCGTTTCCTGGATCTCGTGTGGATTCTGTTTTTCCCAAATTCGGCTATTTTGCGAGTTCGAACTGGCTGCCTATTTGCCATGATATTTTCGACAGTATGCACGTTGAGCTAAGATAACCGAATGACTGTTTCAACTATAAAGTAACTATTTCGTGGCGTACTTAAGGTTCTTTAGGGCGATATTTGGTGGAAATTTTACTATATAAAGTCCAGTTAATTGGTTCAATATTGAAATACCCGACATAAGAAATGGCGCACCCTATAGTAGTTCTTAAACTGAAGAAAACAAAAGTATTGTCTTGTCTTGCATAGGCCTATTTCTTTTAAATTCAATAAGACGCTCAAAATCGTAAGACTAATATCATTATAATAGCAGCAGGAAATATTTTCCAATAGAGCTCATGCTATCAGCCCGCCCATAATTTTAGGAAACAAAATCACATGATTGCGAACTCTAGAAATTTCAAAACTATTTTTTTTTTTGTTAGAAAAATCTCTTAGTTAAAGAAGTTGAGTCTTCAGAAAAAGGGTTTCCTTTCGTTACGAACAATAACCATTAATATCTCGAAAAATAATAAAATAATGGGACTACGAATTCCAGCCTAATTTGCAATCCGGCCCTTCATTTGCGACTAATAATGTTGGGATAAAAAAATTTCGAGCTATAGAAATTCATAGTTTTTTTTCTAAATTTTTTTGTTTTAAAAAGCTTCTTCTGAAAAAGGTTTACCAAAATAAACACTTTCGATACGAACAATAACCATTAATATCTAAAAAAATAAACCAAAGCAGTCAGAGCTGCATTAGATTGAAATTCCGTCAAAATCACGCGAAATCTACATAAAAGAAGAACTTCGAACAAAACTAAGAACTTTAATTTCGAGTGGTTTTGTCGGAAACAAACATTAAGCACATAATATTCTGAAACTCTTTTTTGGAAAAATATAAAATAAAGGAACTTCGAATTCTCTTCAATTGCGACTAATTATTTTAGGAAAAAAAAATTTTGAACTATAGCAATTCGTAGGTTTTTCTAAACTTTTTTGTTTTAAAGATCTCTTAGTAAAAGCAGTCAGAGCTGTATTAGATTGCAATTCCGTCAAAATCACACGGAAGCTATATAAACAAAGAACATCGAACAAAGGCACTCGGAACTTCAATATCGTGTGCTTATGTCGGAAACAAACATTAAGCACATAATATTTTGAAACTCTTTTTTGGAAAAATATAAAATAAAGGGGCTTCGAACACTCTTCATTTGGGACTAATTATTTTAGGAAAAAAAAATTTCGAACGATAGAATGTGTAGGAAACATAGAACGCCCCACAAAAGCACTCGAAATCTATTTAAATCAAAAACGTTCAACATAATCACACAAAATGCATACGAGCACAGAATGTAGGAAAGGAAATCTGGCATATAATTTTCTAAGACTACAAATATGTGGTTTTCGAATCCCAAGAAGATAATAATCTTAATATAGCTTTTGGTTCATTTCAGTGTGGATTTTAAGAGAATTTATGCTTTAAGGGAATACGCAGATGACCCTATATAGTACAAAGAATGCTATTGCACTTTAGATATAGAGTTTGTTTGTTATCTTGCTAAACTATTATAAAGTTCTTAAAAAATTAAATTTTATAACCTAGTTCGGCAGGTTCAGGACTCAAACTCCAAAAAAAAAACAGAATTTATAATTTCGAATAACTTCAATTTGAATGTGCTTAGCATCAACAAAATTTAGATGTTTTTTTGGCATTTTTTGAAAGTTATTTTTTGAGAAAAATGTGTTGAAAAGGCAGCCCAGTTGCTTACAGTGTGTCGGCGACTATAAGTAATAACGAAATTTTAGTGATTTACATCTTAGAGCATAGTTCAGAGCATATTCTCAGTTTTATAACTATCGATTGAGTGATTCGATATATTTTTATTTTTTGTTTATTCTTAAACCTTATTCGTTCTATTTTCTCTCGAAACTAAAAAATACTTGGTATATTTTTGAAAATTAGTTTATATTTTAAAAGCGTTGTAACAAAAAAAAGTAGATTTAATGAACTAAATGTTATTTTTTCTGTGAATATATAATTAGCCAAATCTTGAAATTCTTAGTCGCAAAATTTGAAGACATGCCAAGCGATTCTCGGTTGCGACAATATTCCAAGTGGTGGTTCACCTGAAAAGCTCGAATAAATTTACAAAAAATAAAAAATGTATCTTTAAATCTATTTATTTAATTTTTCTATCAAATTTATTGATAATGAAATATACAATACTAAGTTATGCACATACCCCAAAAAATGCTGGTACAGAGTAACTGAAAGTCGGACATACCCGACTTTTAATCTTCGCCGTTTACTTTTTTTTTGTGTGTGTGTTGATTTTTTGTGTTTTTTGTTTGTTTCTTAATGTGAAGTTAGCATGATGGCTGGCGATGTGGAGCACAAGAAGGGCTATCGCACCATTTTTCGCAGCATCTCTCAGGTTTTTTATACAAATACCAAAATCAGCAATTCCAATTCCAATGCCAATCCAAACCACAACAACAATAATAACCTCACAAATGCTCTACAAGCGGATAACAACAATCAGGCACAGCTGAGCGCCAACTCGATCGTGTCGAAGCCACGTCCAAGGCTTAGAAGCGAGGCGGATGTCATAATGTGTGCACAGTGCCAGGGTGAAGCTGGCGATTTGCTTGGCAACACCTCCGATGAGTCCAAAGCGACCAAAGCGCGCCGTCTGAAGGCCAGTTCTATGCAGGATTTAAGCATGTCCACAACCACAGCCAACAGAAAGCCAATGCATACACGGCTCCATACCATACCCAGCATCAGTGCAGCGGATCCTATGCCAACAGCGGTGAGTAAACTTTACAAAACCTTTTGACTCATGCAAAATAATATTACGTATACGTCTGTGGGTAGGCAAATAAGTAGAGTCGAGAGTATTGCTTATCATATCAGTGGGATGAGCGATATGCGTCATGTCGATTTCTAGTAAAAATACAAAGAAAAAATGAGAAGAAAACATTACTTCAAACGAACGTAGGTGACGCTTAAAGTTTCACTTTGGTTTTTATATAAGATAACATCCAACCAGTGCCGGATTGAGTCTGTTGTGCGGTAAGGGTTCACGTGAGTGGTGCAAAATCATTGATATTGTATAACACCGATATTTTTGTATCGATGCTGCGATATATCGAAGTGTTTTTTGGTATATTTTTTGGAATGCAATCAAAAGTGAGCCAGTTTCGAAAAACAACAAAAGAAGTAGAGGAAATGAGAGACATTTTTGATTTTTCTTATTATTCCGCTTAGGAACCTAGTACCTCTACTAAAACCTTCCATAGAACCCTTTTTGCGCTGTCTGTATAGCTCTCTCCCATGTTGTGTTCGCCTGGGCCAGTTCGTGAAGTATGCATTTTCTCCAGCTCGCCTGAGGTCTTCCGTCTGTTGCCTTGGGGACAGTTCAGCGCCATTCTGACAATACTGCTCGGGTTTCTGCTGAGAGCATGACCTATTTACATTCATTTTTTCTAATCTATTTGGAGGTGTAAAGGGGGCTCACCTGTGACACGAGACAGCTCTGCATTGCATATTCTGTTTTGTTAAAATATTTCGCATATGAAGCTCAAGCATTGAAGTCTTGCATTCTCTGTGTCATCTTTGTGGGGGTGAGCCATGTCTTACTACCACATTGCAGTATGATCTTTACATACGCATTGCAAGTCCGGAGTTTTGTTTGACTGCTTATTTGTTTGTTGCTTCAGCTGCCTTAGAGTCTCCCAAACCCTGATAGGGTTTTGCCAAAACGGTTTGTGACGTCATCATCCACGCTACCATTGTTGGGGATGATAGGGCCAGGGTTCCCACAGATGTTCCCTTGGCTGGAGTGGTTGAGTCGCATTGCCTTGGTCGTTTGCCTCAAGTCTACGTTTATCTCAAGTCCGACTTTGCTTGCTAGCCTGGCGAGGTCATCAATTCTGCACTGGATGTCGCAGAGCCTATGGGAGGTCAGACAGATGTCGTTTGCGTAATCCAAGCCCTCTAGGTGTCTGGTGTGGCGCCACGTGATTCCACGCTTGGGGTTGCATACTGGTCAACCACGATGTAGCGACGACAATGGGCATCCTTACCGAATTTCAGCATTCGTCTGGAAAGGTGCACTGGTTTTCCCGTTGTGATAATGTTGGTTGGTAATACTTTCCCTACAAGTTCTCTTTCTACTGAATCGAACACCTTCCTGAAGTCTATGAACAGGAGATATAGCGGGGCTCTCCATTCTCCAGCTGGTACGGGGACTATACGTATTGTGTTTGCCTGGTCTACGCAACTGAATCCTTCCTGTTCCTATCGAAATGTTGGCTCGATTTTTTCTTGATGACGCTCGTTTAGTATATTGGCCAGCACTTTGTAGCTAGTATTGAGAAGTGTAATTCTTCGCCAGTTTTTGCAGTCACTAAGGTTCCCTTTCTTGGCAAGTTTTATACATTGAGATAAGTTTTTAAAATTGTTGGCATACAAGAACACTTTTCCGGTGCAACTGCAAAATATCGATGAATTTTCGTCGTAGTATAACTGGAATTTTGGAAATGTCTTTTAATTTTTTGAGTTTATATGTTTTACGAAAATCGACTCTATCTCCTACTCGAGTTGCTACAATAAGAGTTGGTTTGAGCTTTGTCGAGCTGGGCAAACGAGTCCTTCCTCGACGCATATTTGAGGCAATATAGATAAATATTGTATAATATAATCATTAAAGAGTCATATAACTTCTGAACGATATTTGACAATATGTCGCCTGGCTTTATACTTAAACAAACGATGCTTAATACCCTTTACGAGTCACACACAATTCTCGTTATTTTTAGCACTCTTAAGATTTACTTTTAAATATTTTTAAGTGATCAAACTATTGGTATAGTTTTTGAATAGAGTCATTTAGCTTCTTGTTTGACGATATATCGCTATTTTTATAGTTTTACCGACGGGCCTTACGTGCGTACAGTTGTCTTCAGTACTTTTAAGATTGTCTTTTAAACTAAAGTCCTCATATCGGTTTAATAACGATCACTTAACTGCTTGATGACATTTGAGGCTAAAGCGCAATTTTTTCAGCATTACTGAGTCCGATCTTTGCAACGAAACAATGCTTAATTTTTAACAAAATTTTAAGACTTTCTGTAATATTTTCAAATCTATGCAAAAGTTCTTGGAGCTATTGGGAAAAATCATTGAAATAGTCAAGAAAAGTTTAGGTATGGCATCATACATTCATCATCAAAAAATTGCATTCTGACTTTTCTCAACGATAATCGAAAATCAGAATCGAATATGGTGTTTGCTCAAGAATATATTGTCGACATCGTCTTATCAAAATAATATTGATATTATTTCCTGCAGAAGAAAGGACTTATGCAAAATACAAAACCATTGCCAGATTAGGTTGATTATTGAATTTTTTTCGCCCTTGTACAGTTTTAGGTAATTCCCTTACAAATTTACTAACAAAAAAGAAGCCTTGCCGTCTTACGAACCTACTAAATGCTACACCAAAAAACTGACACGTCAAAGCTCCTAAGTATATATTTTTATTTCAATTAGGACAAGTGAAATAAGATAAAAACTGCCGCAACGATTTTGGAAATTTTGTGGAATAGTATCTTTTGGTAAAATTTCCGTTTTTAAGCTTAACGCATTTCGGTTTCTGCGTTTTTAATTTATTGCGGCTCAATTACTGAATAGTTTTGAAATACAAATCTTTTCTGATTTAATTTTTAGATGTTAAACCGAACAAATTTTCTAACAATTTAATGCAAAACTTATAAAGCATGAAACTATTTCAATTCATTTTATTGTTATTATTAAGTGAAATATATTAGAAATCATTTTATATCTCGGCTCTACGAGTTCCCATCGAAAAGATCTTTCAGTCGAATTATAGTTAGGTCAGGTCACAATACTTAGGATCAAAACAGAATTGAAAAACGATCAGAAAATAATCCAACAAATTTTATTGAAAGACAAAAAAACAAAAAATATTTTTTAATGTGTTTTAGAATTGTTTATTTTTTTATTTACAAAAAACATATATTTTTAAGCATTAAGCATATTAAAAATAAATACTCTTTTTTCAAATTTTTTTATAAACTTTATTATTTATATATTTTACTATACATTTATTTCTGTTTTTTTTTTGTTTTAATAATTTTATTTTTTATTTCATTTTTATTTCATTTAATTTTAATTTACTGTATTACACTATTTCATCCTTATATTTTTTAATTTTTTTATTTTATTTAATATAGTTTATTTTTGTTGTTACTTTTATAGATCAATTAAATATATATAAAAATATATAATATATAATATATTTTTATAAAATATATAAATTTATAATTATATATATAAATATATATATTGATTTTTTATATTTATTTATATATATTTTTTAAATTTCATTTAAATATAATTTGCCTTTATTTTTTTTGAATTAATAATTTTATTTTTTTTAAATATAGTTTAAATGTATATAAACTATATTAAAATATAGTTTATTTTTGTATAACTAATAGACCAATTAAAAATATTTATATATATTTTTTTTAATTTCATTTAAATGTATTTTACTTTATTTCATCCTTTTATTTTTGAAAATGATTTATTTTATTTAAGTATAGTTAATTTTTTTACATAACTTTATTATATTATATTGTTATGTATTAAAAAGAAATAATTTGTTTGCTAAAATGTTATATGTTTACTATTTTGTTTATATAAAAACTTTTTTTTCAAACTGATGCTATTTTTATTTTATTTTATTATACTTAAAAAATATATTTTTTTTAACTTATTTTCATTTGGCTTAACTTTAGCAATTTACTCAAATGTTATTTTATCTTTTTGGTTTTTTATTTTATAGTTTATTTTTGTTCAAAAAAATATTATATTATATTATCAATTAATATTATTATTTTATAATTTTATTATATTTTATATATAAAAAAAAAATTTGTTTACTGAAATTTTTGTTTGTTTACTCTTTTATTCAATATGTATTTATTTAATTTTTTAAATTATTTTATTTTTTCTTATCATATTTCTGTTATTATTGCATTTTTATTTTATTATATTATAGTTTATTTTTTATTATTTGTTCAAAGTATACAATAATATTTTACAATAATTTTATTTGTTAAATTAAGTTAAATAATATACCTTTAGTATTTATATATTAGACTAGGTTAGGCCGGCAGGCCCCCAGGGGAGGGCTACTCACACAGATCCAAGCGAGCCTTTGAGCAGATTTTATATTTTTGTTAAATAAGATAAGTTTGTATTATATTTTTTACTTACATTTATATATTCTTTTATTTTTCATTAAAATCATTTATTTTTAAAAAAATATATACAATTTTTAATGTTTGAATTATCTTTTAAAATGGAATTATTTTTATAAATTATAAATGCGATTTTATTGCCTTTTTTCACCATATTTAGTTTTTATTTATTATTTTATTTATGTCAGAATAAATTTTTTTTTTATGTATGTTAATAATTATATTATTATCTATTTTTTTTATCTTTTGCATATAAATTGTATAGAATTTTTTAATCTTTTTTTTTTAATGAAAATTATTTTACTTTTTTTTAATTTTGAAATGTTTAAATATATAAAAAGAGTGTTAAAATTTTTGAACACTTGTTTTTTTTTATAAAGATCTCTTAATATATAATATAAAATATAAAAAATATTCATTTCGTGCAAGCAAATTAAAAAGCAAATCGAAATTGTAACATTTTTTAAGAAAACTATTTTTGGAACTATACAGAATTCCAGTTAATAGTCGAAAAAAAAAACACCGACTTATTTTACAGTTGAATAGTTTAGGAAATTATTTATCTTGCTCAGCTTAATATTTTTTATTATGTTATAGATATTTCGCGGAGTTATAAACTTTAAATCTAGTATATTAGACTCTCAAGATGACATATCACATTTACTCGTCTGATAGCGATAAGGAAAGCACGAACTACCGCCTCTTCTTTCCACCTTCATTTTTTTTGTCTTTGTGAAGAAAAACACATAATAAATTTATAGCCTTTTATTTTTTTATTGTTTAAACACGTATTTTTGTCGAGTTTTTTCCATAATTATTATAAAGCACCCGCTAATATATGTGTTAGTATAATAATTTTTATAATTTATGCACACAAATCATGTTTATTTTTGTGAGAAACCATACCCATACCATATAATGTTAATCACTATTTTTCGATCTGATTTATGCATTTCGGCTGACCCAAATGTATTCTTGGGAAAACAACGAATCTAACAAGTTGCAAGTTTCGGACTGTATCACTCTCACTTGTAGTCGTCTTGGTTTTATTTCAAATGAAATATTTGAAAATTTGCATAGTTTGTTGAGAGAGAAAGTTACCAAAACGAGTTTGAGAAGTTAACATCTTCGAGGCGTATTTGTCTTATGTTAATTAAGTGTCGAAAATATTGAAAATTGAAAACAGTAAAGCCGAAAATGGGAAAACGTTGCCGCTGTTCGGCTTAGACAAAGGGCATCTATTGTTTGCGCAGTCAGTTTGACGAATTTTATAAGAATTTTTTATTGCTTTTTAAGAGATCTAGGGGCCCTAAGTCTGACTATGTCTTATATGACTTATGTCTTGCCTGGGACTGATGCTACCCTCCAATGTTTTGTTTTTCTTTTTATTCCGCTTGGGAACTTAGGGTCTCTACTAGAGGCTTCCATAGAACCCTTTTTGCGCCGTCTGTATAGCTCTCTCCCATGTTGTGTTCGCCTGGGCCAGTTCATGAAGCATGCATTTTCTCCAGGTCGCCTGAGGTCTTGGGGACAGTTCAGCGCCATCCTGACAATACTGCTCGGGTTTTTTCTGAGAGCATGACCTACTCACGCCCATTTTTACTTCCCCATTTGGAGGTGTACAGGGGCTCAACTGTGACACGAGACAGCACTGCATTGCATATATGTGGTAGAGTCTGCCAAATGCTGATGGGGTTTTGGCAAGTCGGTTTGTGACGTCATCATCCACGCTGCCATTGTTGAAGATGATAGTGCCAGGGTTCCCGCAGATGTTCCCCTGGCTGGAGTGGTTGAGGCGCATTGCTTTGGTAGCCGCTACGTTTATCTCAAGTTCGACTTTGCTTGCTAGCCTGGCGAGTTCATCAATTCTGCTCTGGATGTCGCAGAGCCTGTGGGAGGTCAGACAGATGTCGTCTATATAATTCAAGTCCTCTAGGTGTCTGGTGAGGCTCCACGTGATTCTAAGCTTGGGGTTGCACACTCGTAAACCACGATGTTCAAGAGTAGCGACGACAATGGGCATCCTTACCGAATTCCAGCATTCGTCTAGAAAAGTGCACTTATTTTAACGCTGTGCAGTACCCTCAAGTTGGCATCGTCCCACATTGACTTGATTATACGTATGATGTTGATTGGTACTTCCTTCCTTGCAAGTACCCTCCATATTGCCGCTCTGTCTACTGAGTCTAACGCTTTCTTAACTGGCCCAAGCGAGTTTTTGAAGGATGAATCTCATACAGTTCGCCTTGGGTCTTTCCATCCGCCTGCTGCCTTGAGGACTCCAGTCCAGCCATCCTGACAATACTGCTTGGATTTATCTGAGAGCATGCCCTATCCCCGCCCATTTCTTCTTCCTTATTTGGAGGTGTGACACGAGACAGCTCTGCATTGGATATTCTGTTTGGCCAGAATGCAATCTTTGTGTCATCTTTTTGGTGGTGAGCTATGTCTCACCACCATACAGCAGTATGGGCTTTACATTCGCATTGTAAATCTGAAGCTTTGCCCGCTTATTTAATAGATGATCCTGATGTGGTAGAGTCTCCAAAATGCTAATCACGCTTTGGCAAGTCGGTTTGTGACGTCATCATGTAACGAAAACTAGTGACGAACTCTATTGCGTTACCATAAATGCTGATGTTCCCTGGGCTGGAGTGCTTGACGCGTATTCCCTTGGTCTTGACTGTGTTTATCTCAAGACTTTGCAATGTAATTATCTATTATATTTCGCATTTGTTTAAAATTTTCGTATCTTCGGCATATATGGCGCTTGTGCCTTCTTAAGTTGGATCTGCCTGAGTGCTTCTTACCACATGTCCTGGTAGGATAGTTGGTTTGCGCAAGTAAACCGTAGGCTCAGCGCCAGACTAAATCGTTTTGACAACACGTATATCGGGAACAGCTGTTAAAAACGTAGTTACAAAAAAAATCACCCTTTATTTTTGCTTGCTACCCAACCGTCTACAAAATTCCGCATACCTTATATGCAAATACCATTTCGTAGCACTTTAGCCTATGGAGTGATTTATGTTCTTTGCTAAATTTTGAAAGGTTTATTGCGGTTACATGCCCGACTACAATAGGCACAGTGGCTTGCATTGTTTGGGTCTATCGTAGCACCCGCACACTCTTGTCCCAGTTATCAGTACCGTGTGCTATACGCCCCCCGCTGGTTGCAATGCATTGACTTTTTGTTCGTCATGTGCACTGATGCAATGGCAATGCATTGCATGTTGTTGAATTGCTCACTCATTCCGTCATTCACTCAGTGTCTCAATGCCTCCTCAGTCCATCATTCCCTCACTTAGGCGCTCATTTAATCAGAGTGTCGTTCGAGTGGACAAAAAAAAAAAAAATGAAAATGAAAATAAAAATAAAAAATGAAAAAGAAGAAGAGCAGCTCGTGACTAATCACAAATATGTTTTTTTACCTACATACAAAGCACATAATAAGTATATAAGTCGAGACTTCTTTCGCGACACCAAAATGGGGCCTCTCTCTCTGGGCCAAGACAAATAAGCCAACAATTACAAGTTGGCAATTTGGCGTAGAAAAATATAAATACTTAGTACAAAGAAATTACATGTAAAATTGCAATAAATAAAAACTAAAAATATTTTTGCTTTTAATAAAAATTGCACAAATTGGGTACAAGTCGACAAACAGTAGATGGCAAAAGTATGTTGACAAAGAGGCTTATGCAATATTTTTATTTGCTCACTTTATTGTGAATACTGGATGCTATGAGGTTAGTTTTTTCAGAAAAAGTATTGTTGTTTGCGTCTTATGTTCCAACTGACCTTTTCTTCCCCGTCAGCAAACAGACCTCCTGCAAGACGAGAGAATTTATGAGAACAAGTTGAAGAAGCAGTCCAAAATCAAGCCTTTTCTTGGGAGCTTGAACTAAAGGGTGTTTTTTTACTCGATTGACATGATTTATATTAATCCGAAAGATAATCTTGTGGCATTACATTTTAAATATGATTTCTGGTATATGACCGCCATGGCTGGCTCGGATGTAGTCCAATCTAGACGTTTAATTTTCGATGACTTTTTCTAACATTTGTGCGCGTCTATAGGCAATGACATGGCGAATGTTGTCTTCCAAATGGTTTAGCGTTTGTGGCTTATCCGCATAGACCAATGACTTCACTTCAATAGCTCCACAGAAAGTAGTCTAGCGGTGCTAAATTACAAGATCTTGGAGGCCAGTGCACAGGTCCAAGACGTGAAATTAGGCGGTCACCAAGCGTGTTGTTCAATAAATCGCTGTGTGACATGCTGCGCCGTCTTGTTGGAACCACAGCTCATGGACATCATGGATTTCAATTCAGCAATGAAAAAATTAGAAATCATGACCCTATACCGATCATCATCGACTCTAACATGCTGGTCATCATCGTTTTTGAAGAGGTGCGGACTAATGATACCATCAGCCCATAAAGCGCACCAAACAGTCAGTTTTCTGGACGGTAACGAAGATTCGACATACACTTGAGGATTAGCTTCACTTCAAATGCGGCTGTTTTGTTCGTTGGCGTAGACATTCAACCAGAAGTGAGCTTCATCGCTAAACAGAATTCGCTTATGAAAATCGAGAACAATTACAATCTCGTTTTGGGCCCATTCGGCAAATCTACGCCTTGCTTGTTGATCGTTTGGCTTCAATTCTATAATTGCAAAACCAAACTGAGAATATATCACTTGACATCTGTTGAATAGGTCGACATCTTTAACAGTAATGTCAACTCGAAGTTTTGTACCTCTAAAAAAACACCCTTTATAACCATCTGTTGCCTAGGTGCTATACAGCTCACGACATACGCTTTGAGAGTTTGTCGCTCAAGGATCTGCAGCATCCCATTAAGCGTAAAACACATCTTTTCCAGATACGAGTAAAGCTTGAATCCCGGATTTATTGAGGACAAGAACAAGTGGTTCTGCCAGATACTTCGTTTTTAAGCTCATTCCGGCCTATGTGATTGCTTTTCTGAGATGGTTATTGTCCTCATATCTCTGACTTGAGTATATTTTGTAATAGTCAAACAATTTTGTTTAAATTTCCAGCATAGTAGCGAAATTCCAAAATTGCCAAATATGGTAATTCTAATAAGATATCGAAATCTTGACTAACTGAACAAATGCTTTGTATTTTGCACTTAATACATAGCCAATCTCTTGGTACACAGCATTCGCGAATCCTATCACAGTCGAATATTTCTAAAATTCAGAATATTTCATATAAAACTTATGGTTTTTCCTAAAATATAATAATATAAGTGCAATAAATCTTTTAAATATATCAGTACCAGGGTTCCAAGATGGAAACACAATTTTCTCCATTTAAACTTGTCCTACGCTGGTCTATTGACTTCGCTCCAGTTGAGATTATATAGTCAGATTCTAACAATCATCTTCAATTGATCTGTCTCGTTTTCAGCTACCTTGGGGTTCTAGTCGTTGGCGGTACTTGCTAGGACGTCACATTTCCTACTTTGTATGTCTTCAAATACTACAGTCTGATGCGTGCTACTTGTAATATCAGAGAGAGTTAGAGTTGGTGTTTGGCCCGAACATTCTCCTAACTTTGAGACGAAGATTTACAGTGAATGCATATCAGCCGCTGTTGCATTCCATATCTCACAGCCATATAGAAGAATTGGAATTCAATAATTTTGAATCTAGTATGCCGAAAAAGGTTAATAGTTCTAAGCTGCCGCACAATTTCGGAATAACGCTATCCATCAGCTCATCTGACGCAAAGTTCAAAATGTCTAAAATATGAATAATATTAGATAATTTCTTTGTTTAAAGTGACGTTTGTGCATCGATGTGAATAAAGTTCAGGGGACTTGAAGAAGCAAAATATTACCTACAACAGTTTTGTATAGATTTTTTTTTATATAATAAATCATTGGAATCATGGCCTTTAATATTAAAGAGCTGTCTTACTCAATCTTTCGCTTAAAAATTATATAGAATATATGATTGTAATTATAATTACCCAAAAGAATAAGCAGGAATATATTTTCAATTTTAAAACTTGCCGATTCGCTGTCATAAAAAAATTATTTTATATAAGCTGATTTCTTTATTTTTATTATGTATACGTCGAAGTGTTTAAAAACCTAGATCTTAGAGATGGAAAGGGCTACAGTAAAGTTTTAGAGAATTTTTGTTGTTGTCCAAAGAAATGCAAATTCATTTCAGTTTTTTGATATCGGGGATACATAACTAAGCGTCTCAAGAAATTATAAAGTTTTCCATGAATAATTCGGATAATAATAAATTTACTTCAACCAAATTCGGCGTGATGTTCTGAAGCACAATTTGATCAAAATCGGTTGACTAAGTTGTTCATATAGCTGCCATATAGGGAATACATCTTCACAATTTGATTTGTTGACAGAGCAGTATTTGCATATAAGCAGTTATTTTGCATAGGGTTTCGGTATATCATCAAGGGTTACAGCCGTAAATGATTGTAGGGATAGATACAACAAAAACGTTGCAAATTTTTTTTTTGTTTTCTTCTGAAGTTGAAAAATGTTTCAAATATAGAGACGAATATGTAATATGTATTTTGGAATAATTATGAATATATCATAAAAATATCTCAATTGAAGTAGAAGACTATAGTTTTGCAAAGGTATCTCAGTTTCCGTGGTTTATTTCCTATAAGAAAATAAATGTATTTAAAATAATCTATTTCAATGTAAAAATCTGGCTAATATAAGTTCTACCCAAAAGTTGCGAGTAGAACGTTGCAAGAAAATCACTTAACGGAAACCAGGGGAAACGAAAACGACATAACATTTGGCTGCCCCTCAGCTAACTAGGTAGAATCTTTTTAGTACTTGAAAAACTATAAAATTTGTACATTATGTTTGCCTTGGAGATGATTTTATAAAACTTTAAAAATTTGAAATCTATAAGCTGATTCAAAGCTCTAAATTACACATATTTTCGGTATTTAGTTTGTAGAATGCTTCTCCCGACAATGAGCAAAAAAGTATACGATTTCCAGTTTTAATTCGGGTCAAGTATTTTTGTATTGCACACAATCTAATTAAAAAAGAATCCCAAATCACGCTCTTATGATAAGATAAGTAGATAAGTAAGAAAATAAGTTCGTTTTCAATGTCCTTCTATATTAAACTCAAAAATTTATTGTAAGGAATATAGGACATCTTAGTATTTACAGGGTGCTTACTGTTGGGAATCTTTTTACGGAGGCAGCTCGAAATTCTTGTTGCACATCGGCTCATGCTTCGACTCATTATAGAACACTGCGTAACTCTTCAGTCGACACACCCTCAATATTTGCAGCCTTAAGTTGCTCTATGAGTATCACTAATTGTCAGTAATTTTTATAATATTTCCTGTGGTCCCTTTGCAGTTTCTTAAATTCCTTTGGATCCGCTAAGTTTTAAAAAGATGCTCTACTTTGCTCCATTCCAATACCAATCACATAATAGCCACGCTCTTTCTGGGCATCATAGAGAGTAGAATCATTCTTTTTAGCTTTTACCTCATGGTAAAATTTGAAGAAACGCCTTGCAAAGCTTAAGTTGGGAGCAAATTCTGTACGTATCAGTTCCTTATCAGTTAAATTCATGGATATGCCTATGACCTCAAACGCAGCACGTAAAAGTGTAAAGTTGGCGAAGAACTCAGAGGTTTCATTTGCCATAAAAATCACTTACGAAAGATCGATTGCCACCGATCACCGGAGCCTAAGACCGCTATTTGAGAAATCCATTTTAAAAGATATTTAGCCATATTTTGCTCTTCAGATTCGTGCTGCGACATCGTGAGGTATTTTTTTTAGTAAATTCAATGATTTTATTATTCAGATAGGAGCTTCTGGCAAATTTTTGACTGTGGAGACTTGATTTTTTGTAGATTGTTCTTTTTGGCAGAAAACCTTTGACAGAGACTGTCTTGTACTTCGTCTTGCATGCATTTGCACGTCTAGGCTCCACATCAGCCCAAAATCGCAAAAATGTCTTGACATAGATTCTGGTGACCTTTAATGTAGAAACAATGGGAAGTAAAATTGCTTTTGCTCAGAAGAAATCTTCTTCTCGGACTGTACACATTATCAGCTGAAGTTGACGTCACTGCTGCTGCGTCGCTGCTGACGTTGGCATCACAGCAATTTAAAATTTCTTGAACAATTTTGCCACAAGTGCATGAACAGATGTACAATCTAATATATATATATATATATATATTATATATATATGTGCATATGCATATGTTTCTACATATGCCACCATACCATTATACCATTTGGCTTCATTTAATGTTCTTGCTCCGATTTGCCCTGACACTACTTTTTCCTACAGAAATTTCACTCAATTTTCTCTCAATTTTCTTTGTTAATGGGCAACCTCAATCCAAGGCAATCCATGCCAATCCAACAACAAGTAGCCAAGTGACTGACACTTGACGACAGTTTTTGACTCTGAAGCTAATAAATGTATTTACCAGACACCAAATGAGCTATGGGAAACTGCATCCGAAATGTTGAGAACAGATTGCATTAGAATTGGAATTTTTACAAAATCTTTGGTAAAGTTATATTTATATTCATCAAATATCTCAACTATATTCCAAACTAAAAATAAAGTATTTCAAAAAAACAGCATCGGAAAAAATATAAAGATAATATACTGAAAAATGGAACCACTTACTTCTTACACAACGTTTGAAGGTGTTCATGTTCTAATATGCATACGCCTAAGATGTTGTGTGATATAGAGCGTCACAGTGAGTGATCAGGTGATCCTGGGAGTAGTCTTCAACATCTGAACAGAACATCGGCAAATGTACGTATTAGAGATGACCATATTGTGGAATTATTACAGACAAAGTGTGTGTTTCCCCTAGAATATGGTCAGCGCTCCAAAGGCGGAGTCTTGATGAGCATAGGGAACTACAGTTTGTAGTTCCGAAACTGAACAGCGATGATTTTAATTAATATAAATTTAATAGAAGTCAAGGGGAATTAATACATTACCTTATTATAGGTGACGTGTGAGTGCTAGAGTGCAGAGTTCAATATACTTTTTTTTTTAAAGAGTGTGAGCAATCTGTGGCATTTAAGCTTTAGAGCTCAAAAATTTTTGGATAAGTGACGAGCGTCAAAGCAGTTTCAGTACCCATTTTGGGGAATCTGTACTGTAAATTGTTCATTTTTAGATAATTTTGCTATATTTTGAGATCAGTTTTGAGCGATAAGAGTGAAGTTAACGTCATGAACAAAGCGGCCGTCGATAGCTGTCTTGCCTCTGATATCGAAGCTCGGTGCGTCGACTCTAAACGCTCTTTGTCTAAGCAAATCTCGTTTAATAAAAAACAACTACTTTCGGATTCGATTGAAAACTATAGCTACCGGCACTCTTCATACAGTTGTTAATAGTAATATCTCTATGCGTCGCCATTAGATCTTTGATACTATAGTCAAGGGAAGTTCTATTTTTTATAACCGTCGACATTTCGCCAGTAAGTCGCCAGTGATTAAAGCTAAAAAAATTAGCAATCGTTTACTGTCTGTCTAACTTGCACTTTCGAATATTAGCAATTGTCGACATTTCGCCACTAAGTCGTCAGTAAAACAAGTGAGTATAACTTAAAAGTTCTTGCTGCGCCTACACTGCAGTTTGGCTGTCAGCATTTATTGACTTTACGCCAGTAAGTCACCAGTAAAAATCGCATAGAAAGCAAGCTTTTTCTGTAGATTTTCTTACAAATGATTTTCTTCTCGTTTCTAAGTTCGTTTTCTAAGTTCACTTCAGCCAAAACCGAAACAAAAATAAAATAATTTTATTTCAGTTTTGCATAATATGTGCAATGAAGACGAAAATGTTTCGCTTGCACGATTTTTATGCATTTTCCAACATAAAGTAAAAAGTTTATTACTTTTCTTCTTCCAGCCAATGCAAATATTTTCAAATGTTGTATATTTGGGATACTCAAGTAATAAAGTTTCAGTTCAGTATGCATGAAATCAAGAAGAGTGGGGCGCCAATTAAATGGACTCACCCACGAAAAGGGTACTCCAGGCGCATACTAGCGTCTACTTTGCGCAAAGCTATAGTTTTTAAGCTGCTTGGAACGATCATCTATAGTCGGCCAACTTGTCTGAATTTTAGAAACATAAACTTTCGAATATTCTCAAAAACCTCATGCAATTTTTGCAAATTGCCGAAATTTTCCAAAGTATATAGTATCAGCTTTTTCCCAACCATTTTGATATTTAAGAAGCGATTATATAACATTTATTTATTCCATCTCAAGTTACCCAGCCATTCATTGATATGCTCAATTGTGTTCATTGAACAAATCCGAAAGATTCATAATCAGCAATATGACTCATTCATATGCCTCCAAGTAATATAAAAATATATATAGAATTCATTTCGGTTTAATTTGTCGCATTGCTGGAGTCATCCCAAGGTTCGACCCGAGTCCGGCGCGCTTGGTTTGCGGCCTGTTGTGCTCAATAAAATTCATTAAAAAAAACGCGAGGCATAATAATAATCATATAAGAAAAATTAAAAGAAAAAAAAAACACTTTATGTATGTATAGAGTGAGCCGGAGGCAACAGCATCCCAAGTTGCAGTGACATTCTTATTGGGTGTCACAGCATGTCGTGTCATGCCGCATGTGGCAGACACCAGAGAGCGAGGCAGAGCAGCGCTGCTGAGGCTAGCAGCAGTGGCGGCAGAGATGGCGTTAAGTGGCACAACTCATTAAAAGCTAAAGATTGTGCTATCTGTTGAACACTCAATACTTTTACTGACGTTTCGATGCCCTGCGCCTCTATAGGGCTGTACCCGATCTACGGAACTGCATGCCTGACAACGCTGCTAACGCATCCCTAAATCTGATTCCAAAAAGAAAACCGTAGTCCTGAAGCAGCGACCTCGAAAACCTATTATTCCATACTCAACTCGAAAAATAGTAAATAAATTGTTAAGCAAACGTTTCCCATTCTGGAAATTCTAATTCAATTTTTAAATTTTACAATTATTTTTTATTTCAATATTTCGAAATTGGTAACTTTTCTTGAACGTTAATTTTTATTTTCTTGCTATGATTACACTTAACATTACGAATTCCAAATATCTGTTTTTATTTCTTAAAAAATGTATATTTAATCATTTTTTTTAAATAATTAAAAAAAGTAACTATAATTTAAGACTTCATATTTATTTCTTATGTAGAAAATATATTTGATCTTTCATTTAAATCAATTTATACCAAGATCTAATTTTGAAACCAATCTGTAACTTTTTCTCAAATCTGTCTTGTCGTTTTCTTACACTAAAAATTGCCCATTTAAGTATTTTATATTTCAAACAACAACAAAATATTACAAAATTAAAAAAAAAATCGAATTGAATTAATTAAAAAATGTTAATATAAACACTTCCAGACAACTATTTTTCCCAAAGACCTCATAAATAAAATAGATCACATCTTTTTCTTCACATAATTTAAGACCGAAATTTGATTTTGAAAGTTATCTGTACGGATTTCTATAAAGCCCCAACTTAAATTTTTATTTCAGCTTCCACTCCACAGATTTCCCATTCTAGAATGGAATATTTCAAACCACACCAAAAGTTGGTTTTTTAAAAGTAAAAAAATGTCTAATATAAAACACAACTTCCAATATAATTACCTAAGTCTCTTTAAATTTAAATTAAAATGTGGCTATAATGTGTAGGTCCCTGTTCTCTTCGAACAGTTTTTAATAGATATATTCCCGTGCGATTTATAATAGTTAAGATATATTTAATTTTCTTCAATTATCGACATGTGAGCAGTAACTTCAGTACTCCAGCACTTGTCCACTTGTCGCCAGTCAAAGATGTGAATAAAATTTAAGGACTTTTGCTATACCTATCCAGCAGTTTGGCTGCTATCAAAGGTACTCCTGTCGCCAGTAAGTTGCCAGTAAAAGAATCTAAGAAAACGTTGCATTTTTTCTGTGCTTTTCTGCATTTCGGCTGCTAGCCAATGTCCAGATGTCGCCAGTAAAAAGAATGAAGATATTGTGTGTGTTTTTTTATGCCTTCGTAGAGATTCGGCTGCCAGCAATTGTCAATATATCGCCGGTCAAAGATGCGAATAAAATTTAAGAATTTTTTTGTATGCCTTTGCAGCAGCTTGGCTGCTAGCAAAGATGCACCTGTTGCCAGTAAGTCGCCAGTAAAAAGAACGAAGAAAATGTATGTGTTTTTTTCTTCGCCTTCCCTGAGATTCGGCTACCAACAATTGCCAACATGTCGCCAATAAGTTGCCAGTAAAAGAAGCTAAGCAAACATATAGATTTTTTCTGTGCCTTTCTAGCAGTTTGGCTGGTAGCAAATATCCAGATGTCGCCAGTAAAAAGAAAGAAGAAATTGTGTGTTTTTTTGTGCCCCCGTTGAGATTCGGCTGCCAGCAATCAATATGTCGCCAGTCAAAGATGTGAATATAATTGAAGGACTTTTTCTATGTTGTTCTGTTGCCAGTAAGTCGCCAGTAAAAAGAAAGAAGAAAATTAATGTGTGTTTTTTTTCTGTTGCCTTTCCTGAGATTCGACTGCAAGCAATTGCCAATATGTCACCAGTAAGTTGTCAGTAAAAGAAGCTAAGAAAACGTATGTATTTTTTCTGTGCCTTTCCTGCAGTTCGGCTGCTAGCCAATGTCCAGGTGTCGCCAGTAAAAAGAATGAAGATATTGTGTGTGTTTTTTTGTGCCTTCGTTGAGATTCGGCTGCCAGCAATTGCAGATATGTCGCCAGTAAAAAGAATGAAAAAAACGTGTTTTTTTTTCGTCTTCCCTGAGATTTAGCTATTATTATTATTTATTTTATTTATTTATACAACAAAGTTGGAAAAAATATTTTTGTATATCAAAATTTCCCTTAAATCGATTGAGTACTTGCTATGGCTAGCGTGACACAATTTTTGATTAAATTTCTTAATATTTGGAAAGGGAATCTTTCAAGAAAGCGTAATAGTAATAATTTTGTATATATCCACTACTTGGGCATTACTAACCTTAGCCAAAAGTAAGGAACAAGCACGCTTCCCTAACTGTTACAAAGATTCCGCGTAAACCCTACATAGCCTACTTGGAGATTAACGCCCGCATAGAGTGTTGTGCCACCGATCGAAGAACCCCTTTTGAAAATGCTGACAACGCTTCGTCAGACCCGCAGAAAAAACGGAAATTGAAAGCGAAAAAATAAAAGCTACGGAATACTTCGTACGCCACATGTGCTGCCTGCCTGTCTGAGCAGAGACGAGAGTATAATTCGTTTTGCTCATGCTCGACTCCCGATTCCCGATACTCGTTCTGGACTCTTACAACAACATCATATGTACTCGTATTCCAAGCGTGCTACTTGTACATGACCGTTTCTTCTTGCTAAGAAGAGTGAATAATAACAACAACAACAACAGCAACCGCGACAACGACAACAAACAATCCCAAAAAACAACAACAATTGCGTTCATTGTGCTTAATTAATTTAGTTCAAAGATCAAGCGACCACGATGCGTGCTCCGCCTTGCTGCTTCTACACTTGGGTGGTGGCCCGTAGTCAACAGCCCCAGACTTCTGCCATTTCCAGTTGCTGTTGCATGTTTCGCTGATTGTTTGTTTTGTTTGCTTTGTTGTGTTTGCTGGCTACTGGTCGACTTGCAGCTGCAACACTTTATATGCAACTAGGGTGTGCTCACCAGCTCCAGCTACGACTCCGTCTCCATTCCCATCTCCATCTATGGTTGCCGCGATATGTTGCTACGCCTGCTCTAGTTATAGATGGTATTTGGTGGCACATCTGTGCATATGCTTTCATGCCACATGTTGCCTGTTGCGCTAATCTGAGCATAAAGCCAGCAGCAGAATGCAATATGCGGCAGCATGTTCCCAGTCCCAGTTTAGCTTATTCCCATAATTTCGCAATGTTTATGTTGAGTTTTCGAAAAATATTGTTTTTCGGACATAGTTGCATGAAAGCGTTGAACGATCTACACGAAAGAGAGCGTATATGGAATGGGCGCTTTTACTTGGAAATTGTGGGCATACATTGTACGCCAAAAGTTTCCCTTTGGAGATGCTATAATGCTAAACTTATCGGAAATGCATTTGAAAAACTACTGCGAAATTTATGGAAATATTTCTAGTAAAATTAAGAGCAAATCTCACCGAAGTATAATAAATATTAAGAATTGCAAACAAACGATAGCAGATCCAAGTCAACCCATTTAGGTAAAGTTCTTCATATTATGTTATTTGGAAGGTGTATGTGGATTAAGTATTTGACGACTTAAGAATTACTTTGTGTATTTTGAAAAAAAAAAAATCTAAATCTACAACATTATAATCCACGAATTATTAAAAAAATATTGGTACGCTTTGGTGTTCAAAATAAGCAATTCTTTTGAGATCTGAGAACAGGAAATAGTCGTTGGAGGCAATCTTCCGACATCTCGAAAGTTTTAAAAAAATGTGTAGAAAAAAATTGAATGCTATTGATGAAGAATTAAAACTTTGTCGTTTTGAGGAAATGAGAAACGCAAAAGTCGGCTGGCAAGGAATAATTTTCATTGGCTACCTTGAAAAAGAAAGGACTATCAACAGTGACTTTTTCATCGAGATATTAGACAATTTGAAGTACGAAATCGCGAAGAAAGGGTCTCAATTGAAAAAAATCTTAAGTGCTGATTCACCAAGATAATAATGCACCATATCAAAAGTCAGTGAAAACGTTGGCAAAAATCCTTCGAATTGCTTCCGCATGCACCGTATTTTCCAGATCTAGCCCCCAGCGGCAATTTACTGTTCGCAAAACTCAAAAGAATACTCGCTGGGAAGAAAATGAGGTCTATTTTGAAGCAGAGAAGAAATCGTACAACAAAAATTGTATCGAAAAGTTGGACGGTCGTTATACCCAGTGTATTACCCTTGAGGGAAACAAAAAAATATTTTTTACTATGGCAAGCCGGGGACTTTTCAATTGCCCTGTTATTTGGAAGGTGTACACGGGTTAAGTATTTGACGACTTTAGAATTACTCTATGTAAAATTGAATGTTATTAAAAAAAAATTAAAACTTCGTCGTTTAGAGAAAAAAAATAAATCTGATGAGAAGGGGAGCGACATTACCAAAGAATGTCAAGATTGCAAAGCTTTTAGAGTTGAAAACGAAAAGTCCACATCACACATTATTCATGATGTCGACTTCACTCACAGAACAAATATTCAGAGGTTTTAAATAATTTTTTTTAATCCATAAACATTATTGGTGCACCCGGAGAGAAGTTAGGGTTAAGGGTTGGTAAGCGAAGCGAGCAGCAGCCGAAGCCCCTATGTGTTGCAAAAAAGTAAATCGCATATTCTTCAATGTGCGGTTCGATGGAAGCGACTACCTTTCACCAGCTCTTTGATGCTCTGAGAATACCATCGCTCAAAAAAATAACACTCTGGAGTAGATCTAATTATTCAGCCATTTTTATATTTCTTTAAAAGACCCGAATTGGTGGCTTTCCAAAATCATTTGCCATATGGGGGCCGAGTCTTCTTATACTGCAAGATCACCTTTTTCTGCATTTTTTGTATTTGCTGGCCAAAAAATGTGTGAGAGAGAGAGGAAGAGACCTCTTCCTTCAAGAATACGGCGGGTAAGACCTCATAATTCAGTGGCTTCAGATAATACTGTACCCCTATAGCACGTTGATGTCGAGAGCTTTTATATTATCAGATGACCTATCTGAGGAATTTGTTGAGTGGAGTAAGTCTTCGCACTTCAGGGTTTTCGGTTAATTTTGGGCACTTACACCACGAAAAGCATGACTTTTCGACCAGTTTTGGCCGTTTTTCACGCAATGTACGGCCGGCTTAGACGCCTTACTTGTAGTCTATAACGTTCCCTATTAATGGTCTTACTAGGTTTTTTTCTAGTAAATCAAACCCACCTGGTCCCACCGTATATAGATAATAAGCTCTTAATTGTGAATGTTTCGCTTCCACGTCGATGCAGTTGATAATGATATAGTAGTATATCTAATTTTCTTTTCAAATCAGGATTTTCAGAGATATGATTTCAAGAACCAAAATCTATAGTAAAAATCGCACATAAAACAACGTTGGATTATTCGATTGCCATGAGTTTTAACCGTAAGTTAATCTTTTGGCATTATATTTTAAAAATGATTTCTGGCATATGACCGCCACGGCTGACTCAGATGTAGTCCAATCTGATGACTTTTTCCAACATTTGTAGCCGAATATCGGCAATAACACGGCGAGTGTAGTCTGCCAAATGGTTAAGCGTTTGTAGCTTATCCACAGAGACCAATGACTTAATTTCAATAGCTCCACAGAAAGTAGTCTAACGCCGTTAATTCACAAGATCTTGGAGGCTATTTTATAGTTCCAAGACGTGAAATTAGGCGGTCACCAAACGTCTTTCAATAAATCGGCGCGAGCTGTGTGACATGTTGCGCCATCCTGTTGGAACCACAGCTCCTGAACACCAATGGTTGTTCAATTCAGGAATGAAAAAGTTAGTAATCATGGCCATTGACTGTAACGTGCTGCTTAACATCGTTTTTGGAAGAACTACGGAGCAATTTACACTTGAGGATAAGCTTCACTCCTAATGCGACAGTTTTGCTTCTTGACGTAGCCATTCAATCAGAAGTGCATTTCGTAGCCGCTTATGAAAATCGGCAACAATGACAATCTTGTTTTGGGCCCATTCGACGAATCTACGCCTTGCTTGAAGATCGTTTGGCTTCAATTGTTTAATTGCAAAATCAAACTGAGAATAAATCACTAGACAGCTGCTAAACCGGTCGCCATCTTCTATACCTGGAAAACACCCACTATATGTATCTCCCGACTTCTCGATAATGCAACAATTGGCACTCTCTTAATCCGAACAGTTTCATTTATGAATACGAAATAAAATCGATCTCAATTCACATTGCGCAGTTGAGTTATGCAAGTGATTTGTATAAATCAAGGTGCCACCATTGATAAGCGACTGTGCAGGTGTGACTTGCCCGCGTTCCACGCCCCTCATGCCGTCTAAAGCGCCACGCCTGTCAAGCTAACCGCAAGTTGATCTCTTGTTGTTGCTTTTAGAGTCAATCCGGCAGTCTGTCAGTCAGTCAGTTTGTCAGTCAGCCACCCGCCTCTTATTACATATGTAAATGTCTATGTACATGTACATACATATGTACATACACGCATACACACATGCATACATAGATACATATGTATGTACTTGGTCATATCGCACGATCCATATGTGAGTTATGCTTAATTAGGCAAGCGACAGCAGCGACTGAGACGTCAGCGGCGACGTTCAAACGGCAATTATGTCGAGCATAACACAAAGCGTCTTTGTTGGGGCAGCGCTGCCAGCGCAGGAGTAGCGGCACCCTGCCTGTTGCGCCGTTTGCACAGTGGAACAAATGCGCGTTAATTAAATCAAATATTATAGTTATCTTAATGTTTTTTTTTGCTTTGTTTATTGACAAAAAAAAATTAACTATTCTGCTTGTTTTGTTCAAAAAGACTTGTTGCTTAGTTTTTCTGCGTTTTTATTATTTATTTATTTATATTTTGCTTTTTCTATAATTATTAACCATTTTTGAACTTCTAAAGATGAACACTATTGTAACATCAAATTGATAAATCTATTTATCGGTTAGTGTTTTTTAAATATATTTATTTCTTTTTAAGAATTTGTCCAATTGTGAAAATTTTATTTTGAATTTTGAATTTATTAATTTTTTTTTATGGTTATGATTATTAACCATTTCTGAACTTCTAAAGATGAACACTATTGTAACATCAAAATCATAAAGCCATTTATTGGTTAGTGTTTTTTAAATGTACATTTTTTTTATTTTTAATAATTTGTCCAATTGTGAAAATTTTATTTTGAATTTTGAATGTATTTATTTTTTTTTTGGATTTTTTCTTTCTTTGTTTGGCCATCACAACCCGTGTTATCGGGTTACAGAAAACCTTACTAACTCTCGCCAGTTGGTCACTCTAAGTGAAGATTGGTACTCCCCCACTTGTTCTTTCCATCTGAGCTTAGGTCGCGCCATTCGACTTGCCGTTTTAACTTTCGTCTCGAAAACCCTATCATTGCGATAAACAATGAAATGTAACGTACACGATCTTGGCAAAATGGTTATATTATCATCATCGTATCAAGGGCCTTCGCAACGAAGTGCATACAGTGGTACACTAGCAAAATATATGTTAGAAAAAAAAAATATAATAAGCTGCCATCAAAGTCGCTTCTTATTGCTTTAGCAAGCCAAGTGATTTCTTTGCAGCAAGCTTATGGTCTTTTATGTTCCTGCAGCTTTAAATTTATATCAGGCAAAGCGACAATTTCGCCCACTGTGCGAAATACAGAAGCTGCCCGCACGCACACAGACAAACCAAACCAAAAGAGTTATTTAGCTGCTGCGTCTCCTCTATGGATGGATCTGTTGATTAGCGCTCGCCGCCGGGTGACCGGGTCGACGTCTCGCACAGTCACTCAGTCAGTCGCGCAGCGGCAGCGGCTGCCACCCAAGAAAAATGCGTCGCCGCATCTTGAGTTCAATTTAGTTCAATTTCTGTTAAATTCGCGAACGCGTCGAGCTCCGCTGACAGCTCCTTGTAGAATCTAACCAAGCCAAACGAACTACTCGACTATTTTGCACAGTGTACGAAACATATTGTTGTTGTTTTTGTTTGTGTTATCGTCGCGCTTATCAGTTGGTGAATTGTTTTTGCATATGTACCATGGGGATGTACATGATGTACCTCATCTCGGCGTTGTTGTTGTTGTTGTTGTACATAATGTATTGATAGTGCACATTTTTTTTTAATGATTTTCTTAAGCTGCGCTTGAAATCGAGCATGTGGTTGTTGTTGGTGGTTGTGTGGTTGCAGCTGCTGCTGATTTAAATACTCAAATGCGGTTATTACAAGCGCTTAGTCAAAGCTTTGGCATTGCAGCGAACGCGCGCGTGTTTATTTACTTTGTATCGACCAACAACAACAACAACAAGTATATCGAATTGTTGTTGTTTTTGCATAGCTTAAATTTACAAAAACAAAAAAAATATGTAAAGTTTGTTTTTTTTTTTAAATTCCAAGAGACAAACGTGTGTGTGTTTCTGTGAGTGTGAGTGTGTGTGCTCAATTGGAAACATATAAAATACATATACAGATGTGTGTGTACATATATATGTACATACAAGTACATACATACAAGTACATACGCCCTATTGCTGCTGTTGTTGTTGCTCTTGCTGCGGGTGTGCACACCCATTGGTAAATGCCCTAAAAGTTATTGAACAAAAAATAAAAAATTATAAAAAAAAATATGTACATCATTTGTGTGTGAGTGTGTGTGAGTGTATATTTGTTTTTTTTTTTGGCATAATTAAGCAGGCCAAGCCTTATTAGCCCAAGCCCAAGCCTCAGTTCCAACCCAAGCCCCAAGCTGCTAGACAATTATCAATGTGCGCCTACAATGCCTAATCTCATATAAAACAGTTACAGTTTGTCAAGAAAGTGTTTACACATAGAAAATAATGTATATTTTCTTACTTTCAATGCAAATTTAATAATATATTTTTAATTTTTATTTGTTTATAATTAATATATATAAAAAAATAATAACAAAAAGGTGTAAACTTAACAAGAAAACCAAGAAGAAATCAACTAAATCTAAATTTGCATAGCTTTGCTACTGTCAATAAAGTGTTTACACAAAGTACTTAAGTTATCTTAAAGCTAAAGTTTATAACAAATAATGACTGATTAAGGTAACTTTAAAATACGGTACACCCTGCCCCTTGTAGGCGTTTTGCCATTGAAAAAATTAGCTTTTTGAGGTCATATTCCTTTCGATCTCTGCGACACTCTTCACGCATAGCACAGCTTTCAGTGCTGCCCGGTTGTCAGTTGACCTTTTTGCCACTTTTTTCTTTAAGTGTGCCCATAAATTTTCAATGGGGCTCAAGTCAGAGCTCTAAGCTCTGATCGCTGACCTTGTTGCAGTTGTCCAGAAGCTAGATCCTCCAATTAAACGCCATATGCTCAGCGTCATCTTGATAAAATTTGAATTCAGGCTTATTGTTATTATAAAATCCAAATTTTTGAACGCTGTATGTTAAATTCAATTAAAAAAAATCGAAATATAGTGCTGCATTCTTGGTATTTTCTATAAATGTCAAATCTACGACTCCCTCGGCTCGAAATGCATTTCCAAATCATAAGCGACAGTATGATGTTGCGGTTTTCCAGCGAAGTTTGCGCCTTGCGCCACACCCTGTTGGATCCATCGTTGTAATATAAGATAATTTTGATTTCATAATGTCATCCCAATAATCTTCTGGCGCATTTTGCCTCCAAGTAGCGAAAGTAAGCCGATTTTCCATATTGATTGCCGAAAGCGTGGCTTTCTTTTGTGCGAGGGGGCTCATGCGGCAGTATGGACTGGCGCACTGTCTCGTGTGAGACATCCAGATCACACTTCTTCTTAAGCTTCTTGGCAAACGTTTTTAATTAAAATTTGCGGATTTTGATCTATTTTTCGCACGATTCGTCGCTCCGTACGTTTGGTTATTTTATTTTTACATACTGTTACACGGATTGTCTCCAATCATCTGATTTTTGGCGTTATAAATAGTGTTTCGCGACGCGTAAAACATAGTATCGCGACAGATTTGCCTAAACGGTGTTTGGAATATGTACATAAAACTATTTATTACCATTTAAGGGAATCTCCTCATCATTAGCTTATAAAAAAGACGGTTTTTTAGGATTTTCTGAACATGAAAAGAACAAGAGCAACAAATGGGTCTCCAGCATATTATTGAATTATGAGAAAAGGTGTAGAAGAAAACTAGGAAACCATTTTCAAACAGGAGAGGTAATAAATTTCAAACGTATTCTAAATGATATAATAAAACAATATGAAGAAATCTACAAAAATATGACTTACAAAAATAAGCAACAAAACTTAATTCAGAGTATTTTTTACTAAAGAAAGATCTCTTCAAACTAAACTGACTTATCGAAGCAGAATCTAACGAGATCATTTTAAGCATCAGATATCATAATATTTAGCAAAAAATAACTACTTGTTGAAACTGTTAGCGATTGAGTTTAGTATGAGATGTAATTATAGATAGTTTTTACAAATGTTGTCTCATATGTATATTTTTTAATAGAATACCCTATGTATCTATTTGTAGATTTTTTTAAACAAAAATATACTTTTATATCTTATTAAAAATATAAAGTTGTAGTCAGTGATTTTTTAAAAAGATATGGTCCGATTCGTTTTACGAGGTTTTCCAGATTAAAGAGTGTCATACGATTTACGCTGTTTGGCCAGGAACGTATTTACCGCGCAAATCAAGGTACAGGCTTATTAGGCCTTATTCGCTTACCTGAACCTCTTCCGATAATCAGTAGAAAGAAAAATTATTAAATAATTTTAAAGATTTATTAAACCGAATAAGTAATTTTAGCTAGAGAGCTAAAAAAACAACGAGCTATGACGTTTCTTCTTACTTCTTGCGTAGCCTTGTTTAAAAATTCTCGGCTTCACCTATAGTTCTCTTGATTAATGTGGTAGACGATCTCAATGATCTCAATATGACATCGCTGAGATTTAAAAAACTTGAGTTTTTTGACAGTTTCGTATGAACAACATTTACTTTGGACTTTCTGTTTTAATAGAATATGTCTATTTTCTGACTTATGGGTTAAGTAATCTTCGGCAGATTTACCGATTCTGAATTGTATTACCGCTTAGATGCACTCCACAAAGATGAATTGTTTTGCATTTTTGAAGGAATATCTTACCATTTGGAACGTTTGAAGTCTCCATATGCTGAACTATGGTAAATTTTAAATTCCCTTCACAACGTAGGTGCTGTGCTCTTCAGAGCCGGCAATATGATCTCTCGAATCCAAGTCACTAATAGCCTTTGTACCGACAACAACGCTCCGCCACAGCCCTAACGTACCAACACATCATAGTAAATACATACGTACTTACATACAGACTTATATGCATGATTCATAAAATTACGCATAGCAATTCTTCATTAAAAAACTATTTTCATCATACCGGCAGAGTTGTAATAATATTATATGATAATATTACGGTTTGCCATATAAGTCTTTTGGAATTAACAAAAGGTAGTATCTCTATTTTGCTAAAAACATTAAACTTCGATCTGTTGCTGTTTATACATGTTGTCTTCGTTATGAGTAAAGAGCAGACTCTTCCAAGATTTGATTAAATTTACTTTAAGCTTCATTTCTAAAGTATCACCGAAGAAATCTACAAATTATTTCACCACCAAAAGTTCGATAATATTCTTGTAGGGCGTGCTCATAGATTCGTGTCATCACAAGTACCAAAAACCTTTCAAAAAAATCCTCGAAGCGGAATACTTTTAAAAGAACTGAAGGAACAACATTATACAAAATATAATAACTCTTCATTCTGAAGAAGTGACCTCTGCCAATATCCAGATCTAAGTCCTTTTGAGCAATGAAAGCCCATGAAAGCCCGCAAACATAAGCATAGCTCATCAGCAGACACGAAACTAAATTAGCAATCAGCATGGATCGTATTTCAAGAAGTAATAATAGGTCCCCACAATTTTGACCATATACTTCGCAAGAAGTGAAGGAATATTATGAAGATGATATAATAAAATATACATCAAGTTTAAAAAAATAGCAATTAGCGTAGCGCGAAAGAAGAGGCGAAAAAGTGGGATTTTTTTTGTTTTGCGCCAAACCAACTTGAACCGAAAAATTATATGGCGAAGCTTAACTTTTCTGTTTTTGTCGTGTACCGTTCATATCGTATAACCCATTTAACATTAACTTATGAGTTCTATTTATAACACGTTGAAATTTAGAAGTTCTTCAAAAGCACTAAGTCAAAAGACTCTTACGTTTGTAACGCATCTTGATCAAGTAAGGCTTCCAATTCTGCAACTCCGAAATCCTTTCACCGTTTCTACGCGCTACGCTGCATTTTCTGTTGGTGCTTCACATGGAACGGAAATCCTGATTTTGACTCGAAATCGAAAAGGAACGACAGTGATTCGTTCTGAATGAGTAGTTTACTTTATTTTAGAAGCGTGCTCTTGTTTGAAAAGTAGAAAGCTGACTCCAATTGATCTTGGTTCTTCATGAAGCTTACCGAAAAGTGAAGTCTGCTGCTATTTTGGCCAACTGGTTTCGCGGAGTCCTAGAAAACCTAACTATTAGTTTACGAATTGTTAGCTTACGCGAGTCAAGGGTAATGTTTCTAAAAGTTACCGATTATTTTGTATTCCAAATCTAGTTGCGCTTTTCATGCAAAAGGTCATCGTTGTAAAGGTATTTGATTTTATACAAGCTTCATATTAGTTACGTAAATATTACGGTATTGAAGATCTGCGCATTATCAGCCCAGCTAAAAAGGTTGACAGTTGGATGGATATAGACTATCAATTCTGGAGCTTTCAATATTAGAATCAGGAAAGAAAATCAGCGGCAATGTAAACGGAAAGAGACTATTAATTCGTGGAGTTTCCATTATTAGAATCAGGATCGAAAGTGAGCGACAATATAAATGGAAGGAGATTATATATTCGTTGAGTTTCCCTTTGTAGAATCAGGGAGGAAAATGAGCGACAATGTAAATAAAAAGATATTATATATTCGTGGAGTTTTCAATATTAGAATCAGGATCGAATATCAGCGGCAATGTAAACGGAAAGAGGCTATGAATTCGTGGAGTTTCCATTATTAGAATCAGGATCGAAAGTGAGCGACAATATAAATGGAAAGAGATTATATATTCGTGGAGTTTCCCTTTGTAGAATCAGGATGGAAAATAAGCGACAATGTAAATGCAAAGAGATTATATATTCGTGGAGTTTTCAATATTAGAATCAGGATCGAATATGAGCGGCAATGTAAACGGAAAGAGACTATGAATTCGTGGAGTTTCCTTTATTAGAATCAGGATGGAAAATAAGCGACAATGTAAATGGAAAGAGATTTTATATTCGTGGAGTTTCCATTATTAGAAAAAACTCTTAACTACAATTAACGTTTCAGCAGGCTCTCGAATTACTTCAAGTGACGATTACGCAGATCAGCTACCGCATCGACGGCCCCTTTGCTGCTCCAAAGTATGCCTGTCTTCGTATAACTAGAGCGGAGTTATCTATAATTATATGGCAAATCACGAAAACGTTTTGATGTTCCGTAAAATGTGTATATGCCGCCACTTACGTCTCTTACCTGCTCACATACCAAAATCAAATAGCTCCTAACACCTGTTCGGCCAAAACCAGTTCTCAAAAGTAATGAGCTGGGGGGCGTGGCGGCGGCTGGCTGCTTACTGCCAAGGCGTTCAATTTGAATAAGTCGTACGGCTCTACGCCTCTGGACACGTTCCGAGTTCCATTAAAAAGTGGGGACATTTTGTTGTTGTTGTTGTGAGTCATTGCCAGCGGCCGTTGCCGTTTGTTGTTATTTGACGAAGGCGAAGGCAAAGCAAACGACGAAACAAAACAAAACAAAGCGCACCCAAAAACCCAACGAGTGAGGGAGGGGGAGATAGAGAGAGAGAGAGAGAGAGAGAGAGAGAGAGCGAAGAATGACAGACGAGAGAAAAACAAAACAGAACAGCAGAGAAGAGAAGAGATCACAGGTTAAAAAATTCATTAAAAAAACAACAATTACAATTACAATAAAAACTGAGATAGTAGGGTAGGAGGTTGATTTTGAATTTTCAGAAAGACGAACTTTGTATGCCCTTACCAACATGCGCGCGTTGAACTGAAAATATGACAAATTCTAAACTAATTAAGATATTTTTATTATGTAAATTGCGGCTGCAAGCGAAATGTTGAGCATTTATCTTTAGTGGGTATGCGTGATGACAGTGCATCCAAGAGCATTGCTATATTTCTACAAAGACTTGGGTTTCTGCATTACTACATTTGTTACGGCCAAAGATGACATCAGAGGTAGGATAATGATTGAGGAGTACATTCTATGGAATTTTGCAGATTTCCATTAATCTGTTTATATTTTGAAGAGCTTTTAATTTTAGAAGCAAATAATATAAAAATTTCGCCAATACGATATTGGTTTTATCATACAGAGTTGAGCACTCGAAGTATAACCAATTCAAAAGATCTTAAATTCAGTTTGCAAAAGTTATTTATATTATTTAAAATTTAAAGTACAAATGGTAATAGAAAAGCAAAAATTTCAGAAACAATTCACCTTTGCGCGATATTACCATATTTTGCCTTGCCTATAGGCTTGAGACTAGTGTCTGGATTTAAGAGAATAACCCATCGGAAGCACGTCTTTTGTATTCGAGAGGTATTGTGGTTACATTGGAAAGTTCGGAACATTGTTTTTTGGCCATTTTTGGTTCTCTCGAACTTTACAAGACGGTTTTTGAATTATTCATGGACTGCCATCGAAATACTTTTCAGACGATGAAAACGGTAGGAGACCGCCCATCTGGGGTTGCATTACAGCAGCCCTAACCTAACATTATATTCAGAAATTGACCACTTTTGGTGAAGCAATTTCTAAGCTCGCTCAAGCCTGGCTTCTTGCGGCTTCGGTGTAGGATCATACGCGTTTTGGACCATGTACGGCCTGAGCTTCCGAACACTTATCAGTATATTTTCAATTTGTTTTTTTTTTAATTCTCTAAAAAGTAAAAATATTTCTGCAACGAAGGAGTATAAAACTGATGTGAGCAGAACAGTATTTTCTAGTCTTGAAACTGCCTTATTAAGTTAACAAAATTCAAGGAAAAATCTGAGAAATTTAAAGTCTTTGAATTCGCACTATGCAAACTGTAATATTATTTAAGATTTCTCTCGATCTATTTTATTATAAAATTTTTATTTATTTTTTTCAAAGAACAAGTTAATATCGATTCAGTTGGCTTTAGACTCTACCAAAAAAATCAAGTCTTCTGCGACCTAAAACTCTATTTGACAATCTCTCAAAATTTTATCAGAAACTTAAAACTGAATAACAAAAGCATTAAAATTATTTCAACAATTTTCAATATATTACGATGTCGCAAGACAAATCAGAAGAGGAGCGAATGGCTAACGCTCTCATCAACTGGATTAATATTACTCTCTCCACCGATATGTGTCTAATTGGGGAACTAGGCTCTGGTGCTGCCTATTGCCAACTGATGCATATATTGTTCCCGGAATCAATCGATCTTACGCAAGTGCACTTTGTTGTGGATGAAACAGCTGAGTTACTCGCGAACTTTGCACTCTTACGCGCTGCTTTCAAGGCCGTAGGCATACCCATTGATTTACCGGACAAGGAACTGGTACGAACGGAATTTGCATCCAACTTGAGCTTCGCAAAGCGATTTTTCAAATTTTACCATGAGGTCAAAGCCAAAAAGAATGATTCTACTCCCTATGATGCCGTGAAGGAGCGTGACAATCGAGTGATTGGTATTGGAATAGAGCAGAGACCAACAACTTCGCAATTTAAACCGGAAACTGAGAAATATATTTTGCTGGAAATTCAGCACAAGGCATTTGTTGAGAAATTCGCCAAGTTGAAGGCACTTGTAGAGGAATATAAGGCGGCTAATATTAAGGAGGTGCCGTATGATAAGATACAGAAAGTGCTGTATAATTGGGTTTGGGATGAGTCCATGCGCACCTCGAATTCAGACGAGGCAAACGATTCCCAAGATTGAGCACCAGTGTTTATTTGATTTATTTGTAAACTGAACCCTGGGATGTCCTATATTCCTTACACTAAATTGTTGAGTTAAATATAAAAAACTAAATTATTATTATATCTTATATGTGGGACAGGGGTTTTGGATTCTTTTTGAATAAGAAATAAATACAAAAAAACGGCAGTCATAGTTGAAAAAAATCTTTTCTTAACAAAAGCTGCCAAAAGGAGATTGGTCAAAGTTGCTCGTTTTGGCAAATCAAGATGTGTAAAGTTATAAATAGAGGCGGACGGTTTTCAGGAATGAGCAGCTGAAGCGCATTGAATGTTTGTGAAAGTTTATGGGGAATTCAAAGTGGTGATTTTGATACATCCGGTCGAGCAGCTGTTGGCTCTACGTCTATTCCAGTATCAATCACTGGATTGCCACGCTCCCCGGGGATAGATATCACTCGTTCTTCAGAAAAAAAGTTTATTTAGGACAAATTTTAGGTCAAGTTTTTCCACAAAAATTTGAGTTTAATGAAAAAATAAAAAATATTTAAAAAAAGGAACAATTAATAAAATGTAGATTTCAGCAAAATGTAGATATAGAAAAGTCTGTTTTCTATTCTTGCAGTATAAGGATTATATTTGAAGTGGTATAGCATCAGGGTAACCTAAAAATGTTTTTTAATACTTTTTTTTTTGTATATTTTAAGTTTTTAAGATAAGATTCGATCATGTTCGATAAGAACGCTGGTTCCTATGAACTGAAGGCTCAATATGTGATGGGCTTTGCTCTCATTTCTGATATAAAACAAATTGACATCAATTAATCTGCCATTTTCCATTTATTTTGCAAACATTTCCCCTGGTTTACTTGCAAAGTATTTGTAAATATCTGGCAATGCATCGATAAGATCTGATCAGCTGAATAAATACTTGGCTTAGTTTATTTAAAAAAAAAAGAAATATGAGTGCTCCAAAAACATCTATATATTAAAACAATAATGTTTTGCGAGCTTTAGACTAGGATTTCGTAGTGCTGAGTATTCAGAGAAGGCAATTCTTCTATAAGTAGAAGTGAAATTTAAAGTCTAGTTTGTTGAAAAATTTTAAAGTAATTATAGTTTTTATAAAAATTATTTGTTTTGAAAAATAAGATATAGAATATTTAAAAAAACAGAAGTCAGTTCGGAATGCTACAAGATTTCATGAATTTATAACTAAGAATAGCCTGATATTCGTAGAATTCAAGAATTAATCGAAGCAGCGGCTACTAAATGTTAGTAGTTATCACAGCAGTAATTTTTTGTGCAAATCGGCATTATCTTGTTCTTTATCTTACCCTAAAACGTTTTCTTGATTTTTAAAAATATTTCGTATGAATAATAATTCGGTATACATTTTCGGTATAAATCTTTTATTTTTTGAGCCGTTGATTTTGTAGTCATATTTTTTTTCTGTAATTTATCTCTACTTGTTCAAAATAAGGTTTTTAGCAAAACGTTCAATATGAGGAATGCCAACAGTTTAGATTATCTGAAGCGTCTGTTTTTATATTACAACTTCTTGCGTATTTGGCTTCTTTATATCGAAATATTGATTAATAATTTAGTCAGCCTGCTGCTTTGTTATTTATATGTTAGTCAGAGCAATTTTAATCATTTAGCTTATAATGCATTCCTTTTGGATTCTTCATTATGAAATAGTTTAAATAGTTCTTGGATTTTTAAGCTGCTTTCAATTTTGTTTTATAAATAGAGCATACAATGTGTCCAAAGAAATACGACAATAGAGAAGTTAACATACATGAAATGGATTTTTCAAGGCTGTTTTTTTTACAATTTTCTTAAGCTGGAATACAAAGTTTTGATCGAATGCGTTTTCGAGGTATTTTTTATTAATTTTATTGAGATTGTATAGCTGTATGTATTAATTGTTCGCTTTGTGGGGTCTCGTCATGCCCAAAACATTCCCATACAAAATTAATGGACTTATCGCGAAAATAGAATTTTTGGTAATGAATACAAACAGAAATAATTGTTTTATAGCAATTTTCTGCAGAATATTGATTATGCTGTTAGTGCTTCAAAGGTGGATCATATTAATATCTTTCCTATAAGTTGTTACGCATCCGCATATATTCAACGGCTTTAAAAATAACTGAAAAATTATTTCTAAAAAGAACATTTTCTAAAAATTATTTCTAAAAAATATGCACAACTTTAGAAAAATAATGTTATGTATATAAATAATGATATATATATTATTGGATAATAAAGTTTTAATGCTTATAAATAAGTATAGAATCTACGACATATTTCAAGTTAAAAAAGTAAATTAATAAAATTCTAAAATATACAATAATACATTCTTCACTGACATTTTTTCAAACTTTATTCGCTTAATAAGATATTTTAGCTACATAAGTGTAAATATCTACGAGCTTTGTTGAGAATAAAGATTTCAGGCTGTTGTGTTATGAAATAGCAAGTGGCACAACCACGAGTTGGCATGCTACAACCTTCATAGATATCCTTTCAAATTTTATTTTTTATTTTATTAAACACAGACATTCAGCTTTCACTCCTTCACATACATGTGAATATTTATATAATTTATTTAATAATATTTTCTGCATCATTTTACAAGATGAAGATCTTTCTTTCTCTATGAGTTGAAAGTTTCATGCTTTACTGACATCTCAATGTATAGTAAGGTATTCGGGTTTCATTTGAGTTTAGACACAAATTAATACGTATTCTAAACCTTTTTAAAAACATACTGTTTCTAGTGGCGCAATCATTAGTTGGAAAAATATTTTCTTTATTAATATATTTTTAAAATTTATACGTTTGAAAATTAAGAGTTTGGGAATAAATACGTTTTCTGTAGAATTTTATAAAAAAAAAGCTGCTGGTATTGGCACTAATATGAGTTGGCAGGGTACTTGCTGCATTCACAGCTTTAAAAATTTCAATTTTCACTTACTAAATCAGAAAAAATCTGTTTACTTTATTTTTTAGCAATATTAGGAATATTTTGTAATTATATTTTTTTTGCTCAAGTTTTTAAGAAATTTATTTTTCCTTTTATTTTTTGACTAAAACCAACTCAATGAAATAAAAAATTAATTTGCTCTTTAATTATATTTTTTTTGCTCAAGTTTTTAAGAAATTTATTTTTCTTTTTATTTTTTGACTAAAACCAAGTCAATAAAATAAAAAATTAATTTGCTTCAAATGTTGAATCTACTCTTAGAAAGAGTATGAAGCTATGTGAGTGCTTGTGTGCATGTGTGCGTGTTTGAGTGTTTGTAAGGGCAAGAGAGCGCAACAGTTACGACAACAACAGCAACAGCAACAATAACAAGCGCTACCCTCTCTCACTTGCGCTCGTGTGCAAGCGCGTGCGAGCTAGACAATATGATGAGCGCGTGCGCGCATGTGTATGCGTGTAAGAGCGAGAGCAGCCTATTGAGTCAACGAGCAGTTGGAGCGTTGAGCTGCGCCAAACGCTCAATTCGCGCTTGAGCGAGTGTGTGCGTTGAGTGCTTTTAATTAAAAGCGAAAATTTTTATTGTTTAGCTTTTAAATGTTTGCGCAGACGCAGCAGCGGTGGCTGCCACAATAACGAGTGCAGCAAATGGACAAAAGCAAAAACAATGTAATACATTATATACAAGCTGACAAGCTGACAACAACAACAATAAACAAACACCGAGTGATAAACGCCGTTGGAAATATGCCACAAACTGTTGATAGCAGCGGCGGCAACAACACTTGCCATGCCCCACTTGCAACCGATATCAACGACAACGACAACGTCAAGCACAACGCGTCCCATGCCTGCGGCGGCAAGTCCGGCCGGCAAGCGCGCAAGAAATCTGCTGCACCCATGGAGCATATCTATGAGAATTTGCGACCCAACGCTTCCGCCGAGCAGCGCCTGATACGCAAGTATTTTCGCAGCGATGCCATCTATGAGAATCTCTGTCGTGGCTGTGGTTATGGTGTGTTTGCGGCACAGGGACGTTATTGCCATTTCTGTCAGTGCATCGCCAGTGGCGTGCTGACGGTCAGCGAAGCAGCGCCTACGCCCAGCACGGCCAGCGAGTGCAACATTTATGAAAATATATGCGAACAATGTCGCGGCATCTATAGCGATCAGGAGGCTTGCCACTGCACAACTGACAAGTCGCAGACGTTGTTGGAGCCGGCAGCGCAGCCAGTGGCCAGCAGCACGCTAACACGGCGTGGTCTATTTCATGGACTCTTTGGCTCACTGAAGCAGCTTAATCGCACTGCCTCCTCGGCCTCGTTGCAGCGCCGACGCTTGCGTCTGTTTCAACGTGAGACGCATAAAACTGCAGCGACAGCCGGCGGCAGCCTGGAGATTATACACAACGTGGACGAGGTGTTTCGCACACAGGAGACCTTCGATATGCAGCGCATTTGTGAGCTTAAACGCGGCCAGACCAGTCGCAGTGAGCAGCATATCTATGGACGTGTCAAGTGCCAGCTGCAGGGGTCGACAACAATGCCGGCAATTCCAACAATGCCAGCAGCAGTGGCACAGCCCACGGTTGGCAAAAAGCCGCGCATATCCAAGATACGACTTCTACGTGGCGACAACAACAAACCATTGCAGGCCATGGCCAATGCAGAGACATTGCCTGCTTTGTATTTGAATGAGAGCATTTGTCTTTGGATGAGCCTGTTGCGTCAGCAGTTGCATAGCTATGAAGATGCCAACAGCGCTGCCTTGTGTCAGCAGCCCAAGAGTGTGCCCTCCACCTATGAGCAGCAGCGTCAGAAGCAGCAGCTGCTGCAGCCCGGCACAATGCTCTCACTTAGCATGTGCAGCGAGCTGGCGGAGCATTGGCCAGAGCAGCAATTGGTGCGTGATTTTAAGCGTCAACTGCTTGCTAGAATGAAACAATGCCACACATGGCAGCAGGAGGAGCAGCAGGCTGAGCTGGTGGTACCAAAGAAACAGTGCGTCGTAGATGAGCACCCAACTCAGCCGGAGCCGGTAGCGCTACGCAGCGCGCCAACGCAGACAAGGAGCATGTCACAGCAGTGCAGCATAGTTGAGCATGTAAACCCAGCGGAGCTGGAGACGGTGATGCTACGCCGCACACCAACGCAGACTGCAAGCACGCCACAGCCGGAGCAACAGCTTAGCGCGCATATTTTGCAGGAGCAACCCCCACAGCTTGTGGCACAAAGCGATCGTCGCCGCTGTGGCATCAATGAGCGCAACGATGCGGCATTTGTCAACGAATTTCTCAACGCGCTGCAGTCGGAGCAACAGCAGAGCGCCAATTTTTGCCAAATTGTGGCGCCACTATCGGCGTCAGCGGCACTGCCCGCCAAGATTACGCTCTTTCAGCTGCTCAATAGCGCCGCTCTATCGGCCAGTCTGCACTTGAGCGTCATTGGCTATGACAAATCGTTGAGCGCGTTTTTGCATGTGGTGCGCCGTCGACGCTGGCTGAGACAATATCAGCGACGGCGTCGCTGCCGTTCAACAAGTGAGTCAGTGGCGCAGCGTCGAGCGCTGTTGGGGCCAGTATTACCAGCGCAGCCAAAGAGTGACGACGTTGCTTGCGCTTGCCGCGTCGCGAGCGATAAACAACGAGAACGCCACGAGGCGATTACGGTGAACACAAAGACGTCGGAGTTGATGGTGAGGGGGCAGTTAGCGAACAAGACAAGTGAAACGGAAACGGTAGCAGAGCGCGGCGCAGTAATGGCTACAACGCCGAAGCAGCCAACTGTGCCGGTGCGCGAAGACAGTGAAAATTTCCACAACAACAACAACAATAACAAGAGCAACAATAATAATGGGATTAGGGTGAAGCGACGCGCGCCACAGGTGCCACAGCGTGATCCCAGCACAGCGCTGAGCACGAGGACAACAACGGCGATGTCAACGTCTACGGTGACGCCGTCGCAGTCGATGACTAAATCAGTGCCAGCGCCGGAGTCTGCGCATGCCAATGCGTCGAGTCACGAGAGCAAAAGCAACAGCCACAACAACAACAACAACAACAACAGCAACCACAACTACATTGATGACAACGACGACGCTAGCATGGAGTCGGAGGAGGAATCCATTTATCAGCCCATTTGGCAGTTTAAAACACTGGGCGAAGCGCAGGAGCATTATGAGGCGCCGCTGCAGGAAGAAGAGGAGGAGGAGGATGACGATGATGATGAAGATTACCGGGCAATGTTGGCCAAGCAACACAACGTGAACAACGACATTGACGATGATAATGACCACGACGACAATGATGATGATGACGATGATGACGACGACTACGAGTCGGCATCAAGTACGGCCGCGTTACAGGCAGCTGCAGCTTTTGCCGCAGGCGCACGTCAGAAGTCCAACAAGCAGGCAGTGGCCACATCACCGCTGCCCTCGCCCACAGCCTCAACGGATCAGGGCGCTTGGGAAACCGATGATGAGTTTATGTTTGCGCCACAGCGTCAAACCGAGTTTAGAGCAGCGCACGAAGCAACACCAGTGCAGTCACAGCCGCCACCAACACCACAGCTAAACTCAGCCGATACGCTGAGCTTGGGCAGCACCGTGACCAACAGCACTGCCACCTTGGGCTCACTTAGCAGCCGTGGCAGCGGCAGTGGCAGCCTTAACTCTGCCAGCACGCAGCACAGCTTAGTGCATCCCGTGCTGCGTAATATCTGCATCTTCTATAGCCTCAGCGAGCCCAAAAAATATAGCGCCATCTTCTATGATTATCAGCGTGCGCACATACATGAGCATTTCATGACGCGTGTGCGTCGTCCTGCACCACCGCCACCACCGCCACCAGCACTACGAGAGCCAACAGCGCCAATGGCAACGCTGACACATGGTACACATGATGACAGCGGCTGCAGCTGTGAAGCAACCAGCTTGGAGGAGGAGGCACCGTCGCCACAGCGGCAAGTGACAGGTGAAAGTGGCAGCAGTATGGAAAGCATACCGCAGCCCATACGTGAGGCCTGGGAAATGGCTGTACTGGCGGCGACAAATGGCAAGCGCAGCGGCCCAGTTCGTGGCGGTCGCAAGCTGCGCGTGCGCTCCAATGCGCTGCTCATGACACCACAATCGGTGCTGGCTTGGCGGGAGCTGCTGCAGAATTTCAACTATTGCGAGGATGAGGAGGACATGGTGAGTGTAATGGGGCAAGCGGGCGGGTAAACTGATTTCTCTCAGTGTATGTGAGTGTGCGTGTGTGTGGGAATTGCATTGTTTGGAACGTCAGCGCCGCCAGCGTCGCCAGCGCATTGTAGATCGCCAGCATCGTACGTCGCCGCCGTCGGCGTCATCAATTAAATTGCTGCTAATTTTAGTCAGCTTCCCTCCTCTCACTCCTCTCTCTCTCTTTCTTACTATTTATCACATCTCGCTTTGGAGCTTACTTTTATTGTTGCTGTTTTTATTGATATTGTTGTTGGGGAGGGGTCTTACCCCGTGGTACTTTACAGTTTCTAGGGAGCTACTCAGCTTAGCGGGAAGTCAGTTGTGGGGATCCCTCGTAGATTATAAAGAAAAAGGTAGAGCATGCTAAGTTTTCTCAAGCGGTTTATCAGTTTTAGATGAAGTTCTGGAAATGCAATGGAAGATTAAAAATTATTTGAAAAATTGTATATAATATCGTAAATGGATATTGCTTTATCTCTAGGTGCATATAGCTTTTGACTTTAGTTGGTACTTCACTAGTTGTAGGTTTTGTAGGAATCGTAGTTGGCTGACTTTATTATAGAATAATTTTTAAAACCCTAGAAATGTGGGAGCCCTAAGCCAGCTAGTTTTGAATCGCATTTTGAAAACATTTTTGCTGACCGATAAGTGCTTTACTTTTAACTTTAACATTTCAAACTTCGTTTTACATATAGAACTATGGTTCTTCACGGGATCAAAGAGTCACAATTAGAAGTGACTATACAATGTCTCTTATGGATGCTTGGGATTATAAAAAATAAGAGATTTTTGCCAGGGACTGCAAAATAAATGGCTTTTCTCGCAGATGATCAGCAAAGATGACAACATCTTTTCAGCTTGTTCTAGCGTTATTCGATGCTTCAGTAACTTCAGTAACAGAATTAAAACACACTCACACACTCCATCTCACACTATGAATTGAGAATAAACTGGAGTGGTAGAGCAATCAATTTCTTCTCAATTCCGTGTCAAAATATGAATTGAGAAGAATCTGCTATGTTACAAGTCAATTTTTTCTCGATTCCGTCATGAAATAAGTATTGAGAAGAAATCAGTATATAACCGAAATCGAATTCTGCTTAATTCTATGCCAAATAAAAATTGACAAACAAAATTTAAAGAATTCTATTTCTTTTTTGATACCGTCACGAATTAAAATTTTGGGATGTAATAGAATTCTTTTACGTTTTCAATTTCATTGGTAAATAAATTGACACAAATCTGGTTAGGTGAACAAATCTATTTATTTTCAATGCCGTTACGAAATATATATTTTTTTTCTTTGTTTTTCCGTTTGGGAACTTAGGGCCTGTATTAGAGCTCTCCCAGGAACCCTGTTTTGCGCTGTCTCCTTTAGCTCTGTCCCATGTTGTGTTCAACTGGACCAATTCTTGGTCGGTGGATCTGCTCCAGTTTAACTTGGGTCTTCCGATACGTCTGCTGCCTTGTGAATTTCAGTCCTGTGCCAATACTGCTTGGGTTTCTTCTGAAAGCATGCCCTAACCACGTTTGGAGGTGTATACATGGCTCATCTGTGACACGAGATAGCTCTGCATTGGATAATCTGTTTGGCCAGAATATCCCGCATATAGTGCTCAAGCATTTGTTGCTAAAGATTCGCAGTCCCTGTGTCAGCTTTTTGGAGGTGAGCCATGTCTCACTACCATATACGGACACGCATTGTAGATCCGGAGCTTTGTTCGTCTGCTTATGTGTTTGTTGCTCCGTTACGAAATATAAATTGAGAGACTTCTGGCATGTTATAGAAATCAAATTTTTCTCTATATCAACACAAAATTAAAATTGAGAAGCTTTAGGAATGTTATAGTAGTCAATTTCTTCTCAATTCTATCTTGAAATATAAACTTAGAAATTTTTAGGGGGAGAAATCTATTGTTGTTACTCAGCACAATTTCTTACCAAATTTATAACGAAATAAAAATTTAGCAAGATCTGGGGAACATTACAAATGTTTATGTTCTCAAACTGAAAAGCATTTATCTTGTTGCAAGCCTTTTTTCTCTACAATTTCGACGCGAAATAAAAATGACAAGCACTCAAGGTGTGCAGATATCTATTTCTGCTCAGTTCCATCATGATATATATATTGAGTAGAAAAATTACAAAAGTAAAAAATAAAATTTTAGAACTAAAAACATCTCATTCTTTTCAATACTGTTGCAAAATTTCAATTGAGAAGAATTTGGTTGTTATAAAACTAATGCTTCTTAGATCTATTACTACATAAGAATTTTTTACAGAAGTCTATATAAATTCATCATATCATATAGTTTCCGTCAGAAAAATCAAATTGAGAGAAACAAGATGGATATATATATATATATATTATTTAATAATAATTTATCTTTTCTGTAAAATAGCCATAAATCATGCATAGCTTTGGGCACGAATTATTAACACGAAAATCGAAATATTTGGTAAAATTACAAGAGCGAGTAGTTTCTGAAATAAATAGTTTATCAATTTTTATTTCTACTTGCCTATTTTAGTAACTTACGCAACTTGGTTGCAGTTTTGTGCGAATTTCCCAAATAACTTAATAGTTAAGTTTTCATATGTGGGTCAATCTATGGCAAACTCTGAAAATATTTCATTGATTCTCAAATAAAGAGTGGAATTTTCGGAACGCCCAGTCTTGTCAGTAAAGACTTTTAAGCGTAACTGGGAAAGTGCACATCGTAACTAACTGGAAGATGCAATACGTTTATTTCTTGAGATTACCTAAAAATCTTAAACAGATTGAGATACGCTTTGAAGTTTTCGTACAAGTTAATCGCCTGATAGTAGTTGGTGTTGCAAAATACTATACAGTTGGTTGTAGCTTATCCTATATATCTTTCAAAAATTAAGGCGCCGAACCAATCGGTTTCCTTAAACAACAACAGATGGCGCTGCAATAGAAACTGCCAAAAATCGCAGCAGATTAAATATTTTCGCATAAAACGCTTTGTCGCAGTTGAGAAAACAAACTGTGCTATATGTAGATGGCGCTATAACGCACCACAGATGGCGCTGCAAAAATAAACTCAGAATTATCTTAATTAAAGTAAATTAAATATATTTTGTATTATAAGCTTGATTGCCATTTACTTGTAGAGTATCTAATTATCGGCACTGCCGTTTGTTATCTACTGCGCTCTTACTTTTTGTTGTTTTTATTGCGCTTTGTTTATATTATTATATTTCATTTGTTTGTTTGTTTTGTTATTGTTTTCATTTTTATTTGCCCAAGTCTCACGTTTTACTTATTCGACTTGATATTTTTCGCCATGCAAAGTTCCCGCATCCAATTTGTTCGCTTTTTTTTCTGTTTTATTTTGTTTTTCCCCAAAAGGAAACTGAATCAGATGTGGTACGAACGAACTGATTGAAAAGTAAACTATTAAAGTGGCAAAGTCTGGCTTTTTAAAGGTGTTTTAGCTCTTATTAGAGCTACAAATGTGGCAATCTGTGAATGTACAAATTTTGGGCTTACGAAATGGATTGCCAACTGGTTGCCCTTCCTATTTTTGGGTTTTTCTAGCAGCAAATGAAAAAACACTTGTAAAATGTTTTATAATTTTAGAAAGATTTTTAGATACTTTATCTATGGACAAAAAGTGATTGTTTTAAAAAAAACAGATTAAATGGGATTCAGAAGTTTGGTAAGAAAATATTTTAGTTTCGATAAAAAGATAAATAAAATTGCTTGTCTCACTTGCTGTGTTCACGCATCATCTATGTTAAGATGTAAAGTTTTTTCTAAAATTCCAATAGATGATCTTTAAAAAGGGACTTTGAAGACTTTTCGTTTTTTGAGTTTTGCTCCATGATTGTACTGCTTGAAAAGTAAAAACTTTTCAATATAAATATTTTGCCAAACTTACTGCATGGATCTCAGTTCTTTGTATTAAATAAGAAAGCTTAAATCGCTGAGTTACAGACATTTCCACATCAACCAAACAAGTGGATGTTTCCATTTCATGTATGTTTCATTCCATTATTATTGTTTGGGGGAGATTTGCAACGCGATGTATAGATTTATTGAGTGCCTAAAACTCTATATCAGCAACAGATTTCCGGAACAGTAAATTCTTGAACGATTTCCCTTAATCAAATGTTATAAGGGTAAACTTTGTGAACCCTAAAACCGAGAGTCGCGGTTAAGTTTACATTTTTTTTACAAAATGCAGGATTATTTTAGATATCGAAGGTATGATGTAGCTTTTATATTTTAATCAAAAGGTTTTGAATAAATAATTCGGCTGTTCATTAAAATATTATTAGGCAATTCAGCAAGTAGGAGTTCTTTTTGTGTCCATAAGATCGCTTAATTATATGATATAGCTCTCGTACGATAAATCAGCTTAGATTTGGCACTAAATTCGCTGTTTCTAACAATTACCTACCAAGTTCGGCTTATAAGAGGTTTTTAGGCTTACCAATCGAATTAAATCAAAATTATTTGCCTAGATCGCATATCGACGAATCGGTTGAAAAATTTAAAGATTTCTCGTCCTGCAAATCACTATGTCGACTTTGATCGAAATTGGTTGCCTGGATCATATAGCTTTCGAAAAATTTAACAAAAAATCAATTGACCAAATTTACTACTTGAATGTTTTTAGTGCAACTTTTACGTGATTTTTCACATTCTTCTTATTTCAAGTAGCACAACCATAATCGTATATATCCTGTAGACTACAGCGTTAGGTTTTTTAAAATTCAACTTCTTTAGTTGTTTATTCACAAATTAAATGTTATACAATTACAAAAATTATTCTAAATAATGCTTTTTGAAGTTATCTCTGTTTTCTCAAGTCTTCAATCATTTTTAGCTCAGTCCTGTGTCGAATATTCCTCAGCCGAGAGTTATTTGTTTTCTTCCGATGCCACGTTAGCCTTCGATTCTGCCTTGCACAATCAATTGTTGCAATTCATAGTCTGGACCTCGTATGATGCGACCAAAATCGGTTTTTCTTGTTTTAGCGATTCTTAGGAGTTCTCTAACTTTACCCAATCTCCTTAGAACATCTTGATTTGACATTTCGTCAGTTCAAGAAACCTTCAGAGTTTGTCTGTAGCATCAAATTTCAAAAGCTTCAATTCTTAGCCTTGTTAGGATTTTTAACATCCACACTTAATGCAACAAATTGAACACTATTATTTCAACGATTTTTTTGAGTTGAAGGCATCATTATTTTTAGAAAAACTTGTATTCTGTTACTAGAGGGTAATTTTTTAGGAGCTTTGTAACTTTTTTTAATTTTTGAAGTAAAACGGATATTAGAGAAATGTTTTAAATTTGCGTTGAAAAAAGATCCCTAGTCGTATAGCCGTTTGAAATTTTTGACAAAAATGTTTATAATAATAACAATAGACAGACAGATGCTAAGTGTGCTCCAATAATATTAAACGTATATAAGCTATTTGTAAGATATTCTTCTACATTGTCTTTGAAAGAAACACATTCCATTGATGCAGCCGGCCGTTTCATGATTTCTTATCTTTCGTTTAAATGTAGCAAAATGTTGCTTATTCACAATAGCGAACATTAATTTTGTTGGTAAAATTTATTTATTTGTAAACTTTAATAACTTTACAGTTGTCAAACTGAACGTGACTGAAGTAAACGAAACCTGCATTAACTGTTCAAAAACTGTGTTGTCAAATAGTAAGTGGCGAAAAAATCACCCTTTATCTACCAAGAATGCTAGAAATTTGTGTTTTTTTGAAATAAATAAGCCGTTTGAGCCACTCTTTATGCTGGAATCTTTTGTTTGTAAGATGAGCCCTCCAGTTTAGCCTGCTGTTCAAGGTGAGTCACAGGTACTTAGCGCTACTTGCAGTGGGTAGTGTCTGACCAAAGATGGAGACCTGTGGACAGATAAGTTGTCACAGACTTGTCGTTGTTTATTGCTATATTCCACTTATTAAGCCACGCCTCTAAGGCTGACAGTTGTGATTGCAGTTTTTCAGAGGCTGCTGCTATTGGATTGCAGATTCTATCTGGGGATAGAAAGGCAGTGTCGTCGGCATAGCTGGCGGTAGAACAGCAATGCAAGTTAACCACCGGAAGGTCAGCAGTGAAGTGAGTGTAGAAGATAGGCCCAAGAACGCTGCCTTGAGGTACCCCTGCCAAAATAAACTTCAAAACAGACTCCGCGCCATTGCAACTCACAAAAAATGTTCGGTTCTGGAGATTAGACCTTAGCACCAGGTAGAATGGCGTTGAGAGTGATTTTTTAAACTTGTATAGAAAGGCTTGATGTCAAACCCTATCAGAAGCTTGTCGGACATCCAGGAACGCTGGAGAGCAGAGAGAGTTTTCCCTCAAGCGCGCCGTCTGTTTAGCTCTGTCCAATGTAGCGTCTGACTGGGCCAATTCTTGGAGTATGGATCTTCTTCAGGATGCCTTGGATCTTCCGATCCGTCTGCTGCCTTCGGGATTCCAGTCCTGTGCCATTCTGATAATACTGCTTGGAATTCTTCTGAGATCATGCCTTATCCATGTACATTTCTTCTTCTCTATTTGGAGGTGTATAGGGGGCTCACCTGTGACACGAGACAGCTCTGCATTGGATATTCTGTTTGGCCAGAATATTCTGTTTTCCAGGGCGTCTGTGATGTGTTGGAGTGAACTAAATCTGAAAAAAAACCATGAGAAAGTTCATTGAACAAAATGTTTACAAATTGGATTGCATATTTTCCATGAGATCACTTCAAGGCGAACTGATAGTGTGTGAAAAATGTGAAATTCGTTGCGATAAGACGTCCCCTGCGAGTTCGTCAGCAAGCGCGCTTACGATTTTTGCCAAAAAAATTTACGACTGTTCCATCCGATTTACTCAATTACTTAGCACAGCCAATTGAGTTGTTTTTGCGTTTTTCCCAGAAAAAAAAGAAAAACAAATCAATCCCTGAAGTAATGAACTTGTAACGACATTTTTGGTTTATTATGAATCATACGTGGACGCTCTTGAAACTTTTTGGAACATCTTTGAGCACAGCGTATCTTATAGTTGGGACTTTCCGTTTTTCGTGTTTTTTTCGCTTACTTTGTTTTTATTTTTATTGCTTTATTTTTTATTTATTTATGTATTTTCTTTCTTTTAAAACATAATTTCCTGTCGTCTCGTCATCATCGTCGTCTTCATCGTGGTCGTCGTCTTTTACGGCGCATTTATCAGCATTTAATTGGTTAATCATTAGTCAAATATTTCAAGTCAAATTTGAGCGTTTCTTTTTGTCTTTTCTTCTCTTTTCGTTTCTGCTCTTCTCATTAGTTTTATTTTTATTTTCCTTTGCTGTAATTTTTATTACCTTTTTACCATATTACGGCACATAAGAATATATAATTAAAGCCGGGTTCAACACGTGCAACCTTGCTACGGCGTCGCGACGGCTTAGCGTTTATCGATTAGTTATCGTATGACAAAAATTTTATCGCTTCACCGCTGGGTTTGGATTACAGACAGCAATGGATTCTTCTGACTTTAGATAAGTAAACATATGTCGGCTGATTTTGCTTTTTAAACTATTTTATTGTTTTTTAATAATATTAATTAACATGAGGCGAAGTAATAATAAAAGTTGTTAATTCGAGCCAAGTCTGGGTTAGAGTTTATTGGAAAATTGTCTAGCAGCAAATGCTGAGCTTCAAAGCAAAATCGGACGACATATGTGTACCTATCTAAAGTCAAAAAAATCCATTGCTGTCTGTAATCCAAAACCCAGCGGTGAAGCTATAAAAATAGTTTGGATTCTTATTTCGTGAATTAAGAAATATTTTTTTTTGATAACTTCATTGAGAGTAGATTGATTGCAGATGAAGTAGAGCAAAGTTACAATTGAGAGTCGATTGTATTTAGGAAGTACAAAGCTTTTGGTTTCGCAGCAGATATCTGCTTAGGTCAATGCGGTTATATTACCAAAAATAATTTAGTCTGGAAGTCCACGTTGCTTTGGCTTCGTTCTGATTGTTTTTGAGGTAATCTCTAGATTTCGGTAAACACTAGGAGCGGCTATGAATGGTACATATTGTAAAAATAATTTTCCGGCCGCAGATATTTGTCTTTTTTTGTCGGAAGACAGAAATGCAACAGGAATACAGTCAGAGTTACCCTAAGCTGCATAAAATAATTTTTTTTCCTTGTTATTCCGCTTGGGCCTCTACTAGAGCCTTCCCAGGAATCCTGTTTTGTGCCGTCTGTTTAGCTCTGTCTCATGTAGTGTTTGACTGGGCCAATTCTTGGGGTATTGATCTTTTCCAGGTTGCCTTGGGTCTTCCGATACGTCTGCTGCCTTCGGGGTTCCAGTCCTGTGCCATTCTGACAATACTACTTGGAATTCTTTTGAGAGCACGCATTATCCACGTACATTTCTTCTTCCTTATTTGGAGGTGTATATGGGATCACCTGTGACACGAGACAGCTCTGCATTGGATATTCTGTTTGGCCGGAGTATCCCGCATATAATTCTCAAGCATGTGTTGCTGAAGATTTTTAAAAAAAGTTAGAAAAATAGTCGAATCATTAAGATTTTCTTTGGTTAATGGAATGCATTATGGTTTCTTGATTTAAAAATAATTCGAAACTATTGTTTTGGCGAGTGCTGGAAAAGCAACGTCATAACCAGTTTCTTTTTTCTTCTTCCAAACCCTAGTTTATCCCTTTTTGGTTTTGCTCTTTCTAAGTTGTGCATCTGCGATCATAGTATTCTTCTGCAGGCACTGCGATCTTGGTTCATGTTTTCGTTTCGAAGTTGAGGTTTTCTGGCATTTATATGTCGGTGATCTTCAGATCCGGTATCTAAAAGCCATAAGACTTAGAATTATTAAATTATTTTTAATAGACGTTGAATGAATATGATTTGGTTTGGATTTTCTTGATTTATAAGCAATTTGACTTAATCGTTTCTCGGCACGCATTCCGATACTGAATCATATCGCTGGGATGCATTCAAAGCTGATGAGGTTTTTGGTACTTGTGTATGAACTAGCTTTACTTTTATAATGGCGGTGCTCTCCAGAGACATTCGAGGGTCTCTACACTGATCTATTAAAGATCTCTAAGGTGTTAGGAAAGTGCCTCAGGCTTCAGATGATACAAAGCTCGCTTGCATCAAACTAGGGGTTATCGTAGTAATTGATGCTTCCGGGACAATGGGTTTTACGACTTTTCTTTTCAAAAATATAGGGTTCTATTTTTTGTGCCTCGAAATTCACAAGTTTAATTAATATGAAATGAGTGTGAATCGTTTATCTGTAGCACACTTGTAAGAATAGAGAACATTTTTCTATTATAAGATTTTTCACAGCAAATTTTGTTCAGAGAAGAACTTTATATTTTTCACTTGGTGTCTTGGCAGTGAAAGTCCTCATGCTTAGAGATTGTGCACTATAATTAAATTAACAAATCATTTTCGAATCGCTCTTGACAACAATTAAAGACAAGACTTGTTGTTTTTGAGAATATAGATAGTCCGGAGACTATGATTAATAAGGTGGCTGCTATTTGATCCAACTAGCAGTCTCAGTCAACATTGTAAAAGTCTAATATAGAGTATATATGAAATTTTATCTAGTCTCGTAATCTTCGGAAATCTTGTTCGAACAATATATACAATGCTTTCACAGCGATTTCTATTATAATCGAATGTTTGATTTCGCGAAAGCAAATATTGAAAATCGATTTTTTTGCTAGAGAAATTGAAAGAACAAAGACAAATAGATTCATCAAACGCTTCCGGCTTGTCGCTACAAACTTGGGACCTCAACAAAAAGTCGGACATAACATGATCACGATGGCCAATATCGTTGATAATTCCAACCTCTTCAGCGTGAATATCAAGTTGTTATAAAGGAGATGCCTTTAAAGGCAAAAGGCAGATCAATTTTGGGCTTCTTTTCTTCCTAGAGAATACTTTCGAAAATGTTGATCAATTTGAATTAACACTTCTATACTCGTAAAAAAAAACGAAATCATTTCCAAACGTAAAATATACTGCTCTGCTGTCCCATTGTTATGCCAAGTTGGGCTCTACTCTTCTGAGCAGAAAGAAAAGAGTTTGCAGGCATTATGACAGCGATAGCCATAGGATTCGGCTATAAATTTAAAGTTGTGCTTTCTTCGAACTTCTATTAAGGGTGATATCTTCACAGCCCATCGGATTTGGCCAAAAACTATAAGTTATTGTGATCTTTGTACAACTATTAATAAAGTTATATCCTTGAGGGCAATGGCAGCATAGTCAATGGGTATTTAATTCAAATTCAAATACCGATCAGCACTTAAACCTTGAGAGGACTATTGGAAAGGGGAATAAAAAAATTGGTGGTACTGATAATGCTTTTAGTTGCTTGTATTTGTAAATGAGAGATGTGAGAAATTACACTTTTCTTGACGGCTGTTCTTTTTTCAAATCTTTTTGTTGAATGCATTTTTGATTAGATTAGGTTCCCGTCGATGTATTTATCTGTGCATTTATTTATTTATATAATTTTGAGGTACAACTAAGTTCAGTTGACCTAAAACAATTTGAAAATGTTAAAATTACGAAATATTAAATGATAACGAGAAAAATATACGGAGTGTTCTAGAGTCAATGAGACCGAGTAAAAGCTTATGCAAAAATAAAACGCCCTGGCATGTTGCACGATTATTTACATTTTCGGCTTAAATTTTGACAATAAGTTTATTTTTTTTTTTTCAAGCACTATTTGTTGCTAAGTTGTTTTTATGGTAAAGCGCGCTTCAGTTGTGAAAAACAGTCTCAAAAAAAATTACCCTGTATATTTTTCAGTTTAAGCTAATTTACTGCTTGTCGTATTTGAGGAATCGAAATTTGCCTTAAATTCTCATCATCATCATTAGTGGCTTGACGGTCCTAGTTGAATCTTGGCCTTACCTTCAAATCTACACCATTCTTCACAATATAGAGCTGGCGTTCTTCAGTCTCTTCTTCCAAGCCGCTCTGCTGTTTGCTTCACATTGTCTATAAAACGAGTGTTTGGCTTGAATGCTAAGTCTACAAAGTTTCAAATCTAAAAATTATTCTTGCGAAGTTCTAGTGTCGATTGTGAAAAACAGTTTCACACACAAAAGACAAAAGTAGTTGCTTAAAAATCACCCTTTATATTATGGCTCAGTTTAAGTTAATCTGCCTGTCAATTGTCACACTTGAGCAACCCAACTTAGCCTTAAATTTAGTCGCTACCACATTTTCAAGTTTAAACTTAAGTTCAAGTATCTGCTGCATACTACACAGCCTTCGCAATGAAACCAAAAACAACAATAACAAACCACAAAATTGCACAAATCTTTTTGGCTTCAAGTTAATATTAACAAATTATGACTTGCTTAACCGCAAATGGCTATAAAAATTCAACTAAAATAGAGTCTGCACTAACCAGTCTGCCAAATCGAGAAGATATACTAATTTTAAAACAAAAAGGTCAAAAAGCCACTAGCAGCCATCCATTGGCTTGGCCTTAATGAATCATAGACAAGTTAGTACCGCAGGCAGCGCGCCTACACTTGTCGTCTGTCTGCTGCTATGAGACATTTGCAGTACAGACAAAGTACATGCGCTTGTACTTGTTTGTTTCATTTCAGTTGTATGCGCATTCACAATAGTCCAAGGTCGTGTCAATTAAGTTTGAAAAATAAGTAAAAAAAACAATACGAAAAAGCCAACGCCAAAGCCAAACAAATTGAATTCGCTTTGAGCCGCAGATACAAATGTATCTTTGAGTGCCAGCCAGCAAACGTCACGCAAATTCGAACATTTAAATAATTTGCCAATAACAACGACAACAACTACAACTACAACGAAAAAATAACAAAATATTTTGCACAAAAACAAAGCAAAATAACAACTTTTAGAAATATAACGCATTTGTTTTTAGTTAACTTTTTTGTCTTCTGGCACAGCGGGGGTCACATCAATAGAGTAACATTTTTTTGTAAGCTAATTTGTAGATACTGAAGTATCCAGCTGTTTGCTGGGTTAAGTTGGAGAATTCGTATGTCTTGGCTATGAGAGATAAGCCGCGCATCTAATGGCACTGTCATAATACTCAAGTGCGTAATGTAATCCAACTATTTGTTTCGACTTTTTATCACAAATACTTTTATTTTTGCCTAATTTGCTGAGTTTGCATAATGTTTTGTGTGTGTGCTTCAGGGTGGCGCAACTTTTATTTTCGTTGTCAAGGCATTTTTGTCGATTTTGGTTCTAGAATTCGTATTTTGTGATGAAACGAAAATTGTTCAATATATCTATGTTTCTATGTTTGCATTTGGCTGGCTCAGTTTTTGATTTTCATACAAAGGTTCTTGGCCAATTTTGTTGTTAAATCGACGATATCTTACAAAAAAAACAAGCGAAAAACTATAAATATTTCTGTTTGCTTTAGGGTAGCTCAATTTTTATTTTCGTCATCAAGGCATTTTGGCGATTTTGGTTCTAAAATTCGAACCGATGTGACGATATTTTTAAAAACAAATGAAAAATGTTCCATATATCTGAGGCTCAGTCTTTGATTGTTGTTAATTCTAGCAAGTTTTGAATTTTTCGATGATATCTTGAAAAACAAGCGAAAAACATTGCATATCTTAATTTTTATTATCGATATTAAGATACTTATCGGTTTTTTATGTCTCCTGGCGTTCTTGGTACTTAAATCTGGCAAATTTCGAATTTTATGACGATATTTTTAGAAGCCAACTAAAATATTTCATGTTTTCTCAAAGCATATGCGTATTCTGGAAAGCGCTAAGCATTGCTTAAATCTTGCATTTGTTGTAGAATCTTTAAGTTCGCAAACTTCGAAGTTACTTGGCGTGTTTCGCATGAAATCAATCTATGTTGAACGCAGCTACTTTGAGTCGAACTACAGTTTTTCGAAAGATATGAACGATTTGAATGTTCATAAGGGAACTACGCTAGATACAACTTGTGAAGATATGGTCAGTCTGGTAATTCGCTCGACTTCCATATGGTCCCCTGAATGTGCTTAGGTTTGAATATCGTTACACCAATAAAAAGATGATCAATGAGTTTGTTTTGGGGAAATTTGACTATTTCGATTTTATGTTGTGGAACCCCATTGGCATGCCAGAGAGTTATGCGTAAGGAAGCCATTGATTATGTTGGCTGCTGTGATACGGGCATCGTATCAATAGATTCTAAGTACGCATAAGATCTTGCATAGTTGTTCTCATAAATATCATGAATTCCGTCTTAAAGGGTGTTTTTTTAGAGGTCTTGGAGTCCATTGCACAGGTCCAATACGTGAAATTAGGCGGACACCAAGCGTGTTGTTCAAAAATTGGTTGTGGCACGAGCTGTGTGACATGCTGCGTCGTCCTGTTGGAACTACAGCTCATGGACATCATGGCTTTCCAATTCAGCAATGAAAAAGTTAGAAATCATGGTTCTATACCGATCAACATTGACTACAACGTGCTGGACATTACGTTTTTGAATATACCTCGAAAAAAACACCCTTTAGTTAGCACAGCTCTTCGTTCTTGCCTTTTCGTGAATTCGAACTTTTCGTTCTACTTTAGAAATATTCGATTTTTTTCTACCCATTATAGTTCAAGTATATCTCATATATAAAACGTGAGCGACGTCATAGAACTTTTTCAATATAATAGAGGGATTTGTTGTTATATCTTTTCGATTTTATATTTATTTTATTTTTTCTGTATATTATTTTTTTTTTAATAACTTTAAAATATTACTCAAATATTTTGAGTTTCTTAATGCTAAACGAAAGCAAGTCATAGTTTTATATAAAATATTTAAAAAATAAAACAAAATTAAAAACAAATTGTTTTTAAAGTGCCCGTAAATGGGTTAGTCAATATGTTTGGCACACGCACAAATATTTGAAATAAAGACGCTAGAAATTGTAAGAAAACTTCGGTTTGCTGCTGCGCGTAACACCCTTTAGCTTTGAATGGAGCATCATCACGTTATCATTCTCAATGCGCTTGAAGTTGAGAGTTTTTTCTACAAGCACTTTGAAATTGTTTACACATTTTTGCAAGCTACGCTTGTTGCTTTTATTGCAAAATTTTGTTGTTTTTGTATTTTTGCTGACAATTTTTAATGCTGAAAATCGAAAATAAGGGATTTGGAACTTATTTCCTTTCAGTGATTGTTTACTCAGTTCGCTCGTCGATATGTTGGGCAAGATATACTTTGGGAAGTTGAGTATAAAAACGAAAGGAATAGTTAGAATAAAGCAATAATTATTTGTATAATTTTTTGTGATAATGCTGAAATACAAAAATACTTGTGGTTGTTGGTGATTCCAAACTGCAGCGCTGAGGGCAAACGAGCTAGCACTGGCAGCGCTAGCAAGTAGTTCATATTTGCCTAAGCAAAAATCTGACGATTTGTACTTGCTTATAACTAGTAGATCTACAGCTTTTGATAGGGATAAGTTCCTGCGCTACCTTTGGATAGTCAGGGAGATACATTTTTATACGATCCCTACATAAGGCAAAGTCAGATCTACTCTAAAACTATTTATCTAGAAGAAGTAAATCTCAAGAAAACTAAGTTTTGTAGTTTTATGTCAAACAGCTGGATTCCAGTAGTTTTAGATATAACTTACTCGGAATTGAGTGCAATCGTACGCTGGAACATGGCAATCCAAGTATATCTGAACTTTAGCACGGCGATTTGTTTGTTTTTCTTTCTTTTTTTTTTACTTTAGTAACGCTCGTATCTCGTGGTTTATGTGGTTTTCATTTGAAAGCCATGGAAATTGCATCTGGCGGATACGCTTGTCGTCTACGTCGGATATGACAAGACGACGACGACGACAGTTGGTGTGCCGCTTTGTCGGTCATAATTCGATAGAGTTTCAAAGTTGACACTGCTCTTTTTTAGAGCTTTTTTCTTGTTTTATTTTTTGTGTATTTAGTGCGGGAAGTTGTTGTTTATGCTCCGCGTTACGTTTGTGTGAGCCAAGAGAGCGCAAAAACAAAAAAAAAAAAAAACAAAAACAAAACAAATAATAAACAAAACGTAAAAAATGGAAAAATATAAAATACAAACGAAAGAAATACGTTTTGAAAGCAGAGAGTTTTTATCTCTTGTGCATTAAATGTTTGCTTTTGCTACAAATCGAAATCAATTTCTTATCAATTCGTTTTTTGTTGGGTGCGGGCGCGCAGTCAGATAACGACGTAAGACAGTGTGCCCATACACAAGTACGATAAAGACTCACGCCCTCGATAACGACACCCCCGTACTTTAAGTCGAAGAAATAAGTAAAACTGAAAAAAAAACAAAAGCGAAATCTGTGCCCAGCAGCACGAAAACTTGCAATTAATTTCGACAGTTGATAGAATGTGTGCATGTTGCTTGCAGTTATAATATAATACCCATCATCTAGACGACGTAGAGAGTATAGAGTATCGCCATATAATTGGATATTTCTTTATTTTTTTTTTTATTTTTTTTTTGCAGATTGTGCCAGTGACGGATATTTTGCGTGCACAGCAAATTAAGGAAGACAACGAAGTACAGCAGAGCCAACAGACAACCATCTTGCAGCGCTTTAAGAGCGCATCCATTGGTAATCTGGTGGACTTACCCGGCGAGGATGATAAGAAGTCCATAAAGAATCGCATGCGCATGAAATGTAAGTAGGGCGCGTTTGAGTAAGGGCGCCCAGCTGTCTGCCTAGCACGCCTGCGCCTATCGAAACTGGTTTTTGTTTGTTTGTGTTTTTGCTGGTCTCCCATATAAGGCTGCGCCCAGACACAGCCGGAGCCAGAGCCAGTGCCAGTGCCAGTTATGGCCAGCTGCCAGCTATGTCATCATGAATGGAACGCACAAGCTTAAACGAGAGTTGCTTTTTACTTAATGAAAGCTTTGCTTAGGTTTTTTTTTTTTCGTCGTCATAGCCGCTTATGTCGCTAATACACTTTAATTTAAGCTTTAAGGAGTCTATTGAGTGGGCTACGAAAGTTACTGTATTAGTTGGATGACTGGATATACTGAAGAGACGCTGCTGCTATTGGCATAGCTTCTCTTCTACTTGCTCTTTCCAGGTCAGTTTTGATTGTACAATTGCAGCCGAACTCACTAGTTCTGACCTGGCACGAGCATAGCTTCTGCTTAACTTGCTTTTTCCATGTGATCTTTAGTAGCCCCCTGCATCTTGCTTTTAAGCGTAGTTAAGTCATCCTAGACTTGGTCTATCCATCCCATGCTATGTCATTCACTTCATCTCTCCTCATCGGCTTTCGTAACGAACACCTTCATTGCTGCAGCATCTTCGACATGGTTGTCGTTATGTCAGTCGGTCTGATACACTCGCAGGCAATAGACGTTTCCAATCCGAACAGCAGCAAAGATTTTACGAAGAATTCTTCTCTTAAATCATCCAAACACAGCTGCAGCCTATGCTTCGCCATGGTTTCTCAGTGAGTAGTACCTGATGTATATCTCGCAGACAGGTCTGAGAATATTAAACTTGAACTAGTAGAAAGGGGGCAGAATACACCCATGGGAGTCGCAGTGCCGAAGGGTGTAGGCCCACCCTCGTTCATACATTACAAATGTATATGCTTCTTCGCTACATAAAAGGATGAGGTGCATGCAGGATGAGTCCTTGTAGAGCGTTAGTAATAATCTTTGCTACAAAACTGTTGACTTAGACTATTGGTATATTTCGAGCTTAGTTCGGAGACTGCAAAATTTCTAAAACGCTATGCGCCTATATGGTGCCTAATATAGCTTCCAGATAGAAGTAGCAACGGAAATCTATTGCGTTTATTGGGTTGCTCTTATTCGTACAACAAAATCCATTAAAATAAATCAAATTTAAACTTCTTGACTATGCGATCAACGCTTCCTTCGCCTTTGGAGCGAAGTATCTCATTTAAAAGCTGTTCGAAACGAACCAGGAAAAGAGAGATATACTTAGGCAAATATCATCATCTGCATTTGGTCAGGACACGACGTACATAATCCAACACGAGATGAAGATGAAGAAGCTTAACTTATTGAGAAAAAAATGTACATCAGCGGAAAAAGCCTGAAATTTCTAGTTTTTATAGTCTACGAGATCTGCGGTGTTCATACGGACGCACGCATACGGCCACATTCAGTACCCCAGAAAGCGAGACACATATTGGTTTTAAGAATCTCGAGTCCGCCAAGCATTTCTCTTGATTATACTATCCAAACTCTACAGGTAGAGGGTGCACAGCTTGGTTCTAAGAATCTCGAGTCCGCCAAGTATTTCTCTTGATTATACTATCCATACTCTACAGGTAGAGGGTGCACAGCTTAGTTTTCATTATTTTCGGCACTCTGAGCACCCAAGTGCGGGTTTTTTATGCGTTCGATAAGGTTTGGTAGAATAAGCAGCTCCATTAATATTGAACAGCATTCAGCGGTAGTCAGATCCATTGTAGCCCGCATTGCTGAAATAGGTAATACTTATAAAAGAATGTGTAGAGCATGACGTAAAATTGGACTCCAATTCCAAGAGTTCATGATTAGTGGTCATTACTAGTCATCAAATTGGTCTCAATTTGCAAACCAATCCACAAAAATATTTTGATGACGTTCTTGAAAAAAAATTTAATTTCTAAAAATTGCATGCGTATTTGTACGCAGGGTATTCAAGTGTCAAGTGTGCGCTACCTTCTACCGTTTCGTCTGCAGTCAAATGTTGCCCTTAATTCTTCGTTCATTTTAGAAACAAATAACTTTAAAAATAAGGCACAAAAATTCTTCTATAAAAGCTCTATCGATTCAATTCAAACCATTAATTTTCTGCAATTCGAAACGATTAATGACTTTTGAAAGTCGAAATTGGTAGGTGAAATGTAAGTTCTCTGAAACGCATAAATATATGAAAAATATAAATATAGTATCGCATCACAATCGAAATACGAGTTGCTGAGTTCTTCAGCCCTCACCTTAGCGTTTGAGATATTTTAGAGACAAACTTTGTATTGAAGCTTTTTTTCTGAACATCTAGTCGGTTTTTGAGCTCTTTCTTTTTTTACAATATTGTAAGCAGTAAAGCTAGAGCAATTGCTTTAGGATTTACAATGTTGTAAAATTTGAAAGAATTATATGTATGAAAAATAATAATACGCATCCGTAAGAATTTTAAACTCCTTTGCTTAGGTACTGAAAGTACAGTATATAGTAGTATAGGCTAGATCAGATTATCATATTCATATATTCTACAATCGATTTTAAATCGATTAAATCGATTTTTTTAAGAGAATTAAATTTTTTGGAGCTTTGAGTATCGATTTATATTGCGATATTATAATTAGTGAAGTAATTGCAGCAAAAGCTATATGCAATTTTCTAAATTTGCATCTAACTTGCAATAGTTTCTCAAGTTCGCTTCAGCTTAGCTTCATAATACCTTGTCTGTAGGTATTTGTGGGACTTTTGGTCGCCGGTTCTTATTAGATTGTCACAATGTCTGCGTTATACATGGAGAATCCAGCGTTCCATTTCCTGCTTTGGAACTCTTGAAGTATTGCAGTCTGTTGCGTTCTACTCTGGAGTCGGTTTTAGAGAACACACTTAATTTGCGAAGACAGCGATTTGTAAGGACCTGCAGTGCTTTCATATTAGGCGTTGTGGCATTTCACGTTTCGTACAGCCAAACAGTAGAGTTGACTTAACATTCAAAAGAATTAACGAAAGTATAAATCCAAAATCTAGGCTCCGAATTTGCCTTTACCGGTCAGAATTTTAAAACATCTTTAGATCGAATTTTGCATTCATTTTTCGTAAACGTAAAATATCATAAAATGCTGTTTAAATTTAATTCGGTATACAGATTTGATTTTTATATGAGATTTTCTTGTCTTTTTTAAATATAAGAAGTTTTGAAATTCGAAATAAATTTGTTGTTAGAATTGATATATTTTTAGAGCGCAAAGTAGCTAAGCCTTATTTTGAATATATTTTTAGTTTTCTTTCAAGCTTTTATTATTTTAAAGCTATTATTAATTACGAAACTTGACTTAACTGAAGATTCAGAGCTTGATTCATTACTTCAATCTGTTTTTATTTAAGTTTTGTTCGAAAAAAATCGTTTTTTGAATTTTAAGTTACAGCACTACAGCAGTGAAGCTGTCGAAATAAAATAAAAATTTGAAACAAAATTTTGAAAATTCTAAAAGAATTTGAAATCTATGAGTGAGTGAGTCTTCATAGCACAGCAGGTTACGTTTCTCATAGTAAGATCATTGATTTTTAAATCTTCAACTTTACGTTAGACCTAGAGAATGTTTTTTAGTTTAGAGCGAAACACAATACATACTACATGCACTTGATATTATTATTATTAAAAGTGTGGCCAAGTCTTGAGTACTCGGAACTTTATTTATTTATTTATTATTAATATAGGACTACAAAGAAGTGCAGTTGAGCTTCACATTAAACAAGTTAAAAATATTAAAATTAACGAATAATAAATGATAACGAGAAAAATTTAAAATAAAACTAATCCGTATTCCTAGCCTGATAGGTGAGTTTTTTATAGATATGCAACGTCTCACATCTGGAACAAGCTAGGAACTTGGATTTACAATGTAAAAGTTGTAAACAGAAAGTAGCAAAAAAAATTAAACATTTTTTTTTGGCAAAGAGGGAAGCCAGAGAACAACGTTGATTTAGTTGGGTAATTGGTCAAAGCAGCTCGATTTGGGGAATCAAGATGAGTTAAGATAAATAAAGAAATGAATTGGCTAGATCGTTCAAAAGCGAGTAATCATAGAGGTAATTATAATTTACGCATAAGACACGGAAATCATCGTGTAACGCATATTTGGATCTACAAAAGTTAATGCGAGAGGTCGAAAATTACGAGTTACTCTTGAAGCAATGATGAAAGAAATTTTGTTAAGCAGTGTAGGCCCATTAGAGTCAATGAGAGAGAGTAAAAACTTAAGCAAGAATAGCACGTTGAGGCATGTTCTACGAACACTTAGATAAGCTAATTTTATAACGAATGTTGGGATCCCAATTTAAACCCCGTAGAGCCATTGATTATTGCTATAGGGGTTATTGTAGTTTTCAGGTAGGCATAAATCTTCTCTAGGATGTTCTACACAGAAGACTACTTGTTTTTGTCAAAAACTGTTTCGAACTTGAATAAAAAATTTACATAAAGTGACACAAACTTTTTCTGGGATTTCTTGAGTTAAAGAAATATAGAATTTATATATGCCAACAAACTGTTAGAGTATCACAAGTTCTGAAAGGAAAACCCAGTTTTGTAATTGCAATATTTTTTTTTTCTCGTATTGTACAATTTTTTTTGGCTCATGCTAATGAAGCGCTGTATTATTATTAATGTGCGCATGAATCATTTAGCGACGGGGGAATCTTGAGATTTGCCATAAAAAAAAACAAAAAAATGAAATAAAATAAAAGCTTTCTATATTGAAGATTTGTATGTGTAGAGGTGAAGCGTCATCTCTCTAGGCTGCAACTTGGATATTCAAATACAGTCAAGACGATGCGACTATTATGCATTCATAATTTTGCCAAGTCGATGCATAGCCCTGCGGTTTGCTGTTTGGCGACTGGATACCAACTAGCTAAGATCCGTCATTGAGTCTGGCTGGACAGTTGATAGTCAGCTAGCAGGCAGGCAGGCGGCTTAGCTTTGTCATATAATCGTTGCGAGCAACCACTTGAGCCGAGTTATTCCAAATGCAAACAGCCTACAGACAAATGGATAAGCTGGGCATAGAGCGTAGGTGCCTGCAACATAGCTGCTGCACCCATAAGTCTGCAGAATTCTAACTAACTATTTTGTAAATTTTTTTTCTACGAATTCTTTCATGTGCTGCCCGCTGTCCGCTGCCCGCTGCCTACCATAACTGGTAACATAGTAAACAGCAATGTGTTTCGCATGTAAGTATATACCCTAACTTTGCGGTTATATGGCGCCACTTGGCTTGACTAACAAATGTTGGGCATTTATTTGCAACAGCAATCGCTCGCCCAAAAGTGAAAAGAAATCACGCGCACGTCGTGGCCAAGTGAACAGCCTGTATCTGGATGAGCAATCCAAGTATCCGCTCTTTGGTGTGCCACTCAATGCACTGGAGCTAAATATGACCAATCATCCGAATGTGCCACGTTTTGTAGTCGATGTCTGTGCCTATATTGAGCGCAAGGAGTGCATCGAACAGGATGGACTTTATCGCGCCTCGGGCAATAAGCTGCTCATTGATGAACTGAAAAAGAAGTTGACGCATTTGTATGAGCCGCGTTGGCTGCAAACCGACGACATACACACACTGACCAGCCTGCATAAGCAATTCTTTCGCGAGTTGGCAGCACCGCTTATCACACAGCAGGCCTACGAGCGTCTGGGGCGTAATCTGACAGACGATGCGGCCATCGAACGCATGCGAACGGCCTTCGATGAGATGCCCGAACCAAATCGCTCTACATTACGTTTTCTCATCAAGCATTTGACCAAGTAAGTGTGGCCAATCAACACGCTGCAGTTGCTCATAATTTGTATTTTTTTTGCATTTTATCCATAGCGTTGCTGCCGCCAGCGCGTACAATCGCATGCCCGCCTCGAACCTGGCCATAGTCTGGGGACCCTGTCTGCTGGCCGCCAACCAAATACAATTCGATATTGGACGCATGAATATGCTGGCCAAGGTGCTTATCGAGAATTACGAGCGCATCTTTAGGCCAGAGAATGAGCGTTTGGTTTGCTAAACAGCCGCTCAAAGTCTCTACTCCCTGCCGTCGTCGCACTACTTCAAGTGGGATGCACTGCAGCAACGCCTAACCTAACCTTACATCACAAAGATTTTGTCATAAATGCAACTCAATGCGGCCAAAAATGCGCGCGCATTTGCTGCCAAAATTAATTGTAATTTTTAATTATTAATTATGCGTATTTTTTTGTGCAGTTTTTTTTTTTGTCTAATTTAATATTTTTTTTTTATATATTTATTTTTAAAGTGTATGTAAGTGTGTGAGTGTGCGTATTGTATCCTTGTATTTTTTTTTTTTTTTTTGTCATTTGTTATAGTCGAATTGAGCAAGCAAGCAAATATACTTACCAAAAAGGCAATAGACTAAGTTTATGCTAAATAAATAATAATGATATATATATATATACAAAAAATAATATAACTAACAAAATATGCTATGTATTTAGTTGTATATCTTCAACAATGTCAATTGTTTAACCGGTTCGTAATTGCAGCTATTCGCACGTTTTGCGTTAGTTCAACTTGTTTATAATATAATAGATATATAGTCAGTGACAACATGTCTGATAAGCTAACAGATATGCCTTGAGTTTAGGGTAAAGCGACAGAAAACTAGAGCTTGCTTTGTGACGTCACAGTTTGAAAATGCGCATTCCCAGAAAAGGTATTATAAGCAAACGACATTAAAAGTCGATAAAAACGACAAAAAGTCCGCAAGAAACAGAGGTTGACCAAGAAAGCGACATCATTGACATCATTGACGATGACATGCTGAAGCTGCAAGTTAGGAACTGGCGCGCCCTGGCTAACAATAGAGAGAAATAGAGAAGCATTGTTGAGAAAACCAAAACCAACACCGGGCTGTACAGCTGAATGATCATGATAAACGACAAACTGCAGAGCGTCTTGGAAGAAGAAACTGTAGAACGCTAGCTCCACCACGTGAAGAATGGAGGAGATTTCAAGGCAAAGCCAAGATTTAACTTGAATTGATCGTCGCGCCTCTAATAATAATAGAAACGACGAAATTCTCGTAAATTATACCAAAAGAAATTGCTGATTTTTTATAAGCAACTGAAGGCTTGCAATGCGTTTGTCTTTTTGGAACACAGAATTTTTAGATGAATATGCTAACTTATTTAGTATTGAGACCATTTGATTCTACACATTTAGCCCAACTTTTGTGCAATTTACGAATGCCATTCCTATTACACTTCCTTGCTTTTGAGGCGAAGAATCCAAAAAGCCATTTCTCGACTGCTTTGGCAAAGTGCTGCTCTGAGAGTGACGACTCCCACTGTTGCAAAAAGGTAATAAGCAGGCGATGTCTGGAGAGTACAGCTTGTGGTAAAATATTTCCCAATTGGTTCTTTTCACTGTGTCTTTCATCAATTTAGCTGTAAGAGCCGACGCATGATCATCTGGCAAAGGGTCAAAAATTAATCGAAAGCACTGAAATGCAAAGACTTACGCCACCCAACAAATTTCCCAGATTTTAACTGACTCCAAGACTTTACCGACGAATCAGCGGTTCGAAACTCTGTTTATAAATTTTATTAATTGTAACAAAGTTTGCCAACCAATTCTACCGGATGACTACGTAATATATATATATATTATAAGTTCTTAATGATATATAAGTTCCTATTTAGCGAAATGATATTTTTTGTGAAGTAAATTTTGTCTAGCAGCAAAATGACCATAGAGTGCCCTTGGGTGATGACAGCACATCTGAGAGCTCCGCAATTTGATATTGTAGCCTCTGCAAAATGCGTCTTTTCTCACTTGGGTTTTCGCATTACAATTGAGATTACAGCCAAATATAATATCAGAGGTAGATAGATGGTATTTGCATTTATTATATTAAAAGCAAAAGGTATTTTTGAAATTTATTTTTTCCTCTTTGCTCTTAAATTGAAAAATGCTTCAATGACAGTGACTAAGCAAAACGGAAATATACAAAGAAAAATCAAATGGTAGGTTTGCGAATATTTCTGGAACTTAGCAATATAATACTGGTGTGAGCAGAGCAGTATTTTATGGACTTGAAACAGAACTTTTAAGTTGACAAAATTCACGGCAAAGTTTGAGAAACATAAATTACCTTATTTCCGTTAAAACAACCGAAAATGTTTTATATTACTTGAGAAAAAAAAGGGTGACCAAAATTATTTTTCGCTCCCGATAACTTAAACCAGAAGTAAAATGCCTAGAAAAAAAATCAACTTTCTAAAGGCTTTGAATTTGTACTATGCAAACTGTAATAATATTAAAATTTCCACCCAATATATTTTATTCTAAACTTTTTATGTATTTTTTTCAAAGAACAAGTTTATGTCAAGTCAGTTTGCTTAAGACTCTACTAAATCAAGTCTTCTGCGACCTAAAACTCTATTTGACAATCTCTAACAAAGCAGTCAAAATTTTATAAAAACTTACAACTGAATAACAAAAGCATTAAATTTATTTTAACAATTTTCTATATCTATTCCGCCATACGATGTCGCAAGACATCTCTGAAGAGGAGCGAATGGCTAACGCTCTCATCAACTGGATTAATATTACTCTCTCCACCGATATGTGTCTAATCGGGGAACTAGGCTCTGGCGCTGCCTACTGCCAACTCATGCACATATTGTTCCCGGAATCAATCGATCTTACGCAAGTGCATTTTGTTGTGGATGAAACACCAGAGTTCCTCGCGAACTTTGCACTCTTACGCGCTGCTTTCAAGGCCGTAGGCATACCCATTGATTTACCGGACAAGGAACTGGTACGAACGGAATTTGCATCCAACTTGAGCTTCGCAAAGCGATTTTTCAAATTTTACCATGAGGTCAAAGCCAAAAAGAATGATTCTACTCCCTATGATGCCGTGAAGGAGCGTGACAATCGAGTGATTGGTATTGGAATAGAGCAAAGACCAACAACTTCGCAATTTAAACCGGAAACTGAGAAATATATTTTGCTGGAAATTCAGCACAAGGCATTTGTTGAGAAATTCGCCAAGTTGAAGGCACTTGTAGAGGAATATAAGGCGGCTAATATTAAGGAGGTGCCGTATGATAAGATACAGAAAGTGCTGTATAATTGGGTTTGGGATGAGTCGATGCGCACCTCGAATTCTGACGAGGAAAACGATTCCCAAGATTGAGCACCAATGTTTATTTGATTTATTTGTAAACTGAACACTGGGATGTCCTATATTCCTTACACTAAATTGTTGAGTTAAATATAAAAAAATTAGGACGTCAAAAGTAAAATCTTGTTCCTACTTATTTATCAAAACGGGACTTTGGGTTTTATGTGGATTGACCCTAATAGCCGCTCCAGGGATTTGATTTGATTTGAGCTTTTGTGAGAAATCTTTAAAGAGAAATTTTATAAAACTTCTATATCTTTTAGATCCTGAAAAGTTAGTTCCTTTTTCCTATAATAATCCTAACCTACAACATTCTTACGTTAAAAGCTTCTAAAATAAACTTAGGTAAAATGCGTAATATAAATAAAAAAAATGTGCCTGATCGTGTGCCATCGATCGGAACAGCTGGTAGTCAGTTGGGGTTACTTCTGAAGCCTACTGTGGGTGAGGTAAGATCTTAAAATATTTCAAGACCACATTTGAGACTTGTGATCGAGCATTGACATGCTGAATGACCTTGTTATGTCTTTTCTTGTACTGTGGCAGTTTTTGCCTTAGATCTCGGTTCAAACCCATCAACTGCATTTAATATCGACCTCATCTACGATAGATTCACGTGGCTGCAAAAGCTCATACTATATTATGCAGAGCATGACTTTGGCGCCATGAATATTGGGTTTCGCTGTGGGCTATGCCTCCAATTCTGTTTCTTAACCTTTTCACTTTCACCATTATGTCAAACTGGACATTAAAATCTTCGCAATCTTTTGCCAAAAGTTTTTAATATCATTTACCAATCCCTTTTCTTCAAAATCAACCAAAAACGTGCTGAGACTGAATGGTCTTCGTTTGAAGGCATTGTAAGGTACTCTGGTTAGAGGAGCTTGCAGTAGGTGAGGTTCCAGAAATAATAAGGAGGAGGTAACTCTATAAAAATATTCCAGTCATTGCTAATTTAAAGAGCTCCTTTATGCAACGGAATTTTTACCGAAAATGTGTTTAAAATAAACACCAGGTTTGTCGACAGATGTCAATCCTCTCCAATGGAAGACAAACACATTATAAAAATCGGTTACAACTTGCTGATGAGGAAACTTTTTACAACGCGAACAGTTCTAATTCTAACGAAATTTCTATATAAATTGCTTTGGTTGTAATTTTTTAGCGTTTATTGCTGTACTGCTCTAATAAGCATTTAAGGACAACGTCTCTTTCAAACTGTGGCTATTTTCTCCTAATTTTATTTAAAGCTTTACACTTCAATGCTTGTAATTCACAAGTCACAATCACACTTCTATTTATAGCTTTTCACTTCAATGCTTATAATTCACAACTTACAATTCAGCTCATGTTTAGTTCATATAGAACTTTTGTAGTTTTGCTAACCGAAGGCGGGCAGTGGCTAGAGCTAAGCAGTTGATGGTAGGCCGCATTTCGGGATACATGCGGTATCTGCTTGACTCTGCTTGGTGTGTTGCGATAAGCAAGGACTAGTTCTCTCCAGTGCTTAAAACAATTCGTACAACATCCGTTTCTCGGAGTTCACGAGAAAAATATCTAGCTCTTAGCCATGTTGAGTAAGTACCACTCACACTTACTCGGCTTGAACCGCCATATTTTGCTTTTCCAAATAAATATAATTAGCAATTTTATTTTTTAATTATATTTTATATTTTTGGTGTTTGATTTATTTTTAAACACTTCGATGTCCTATATTGCTTACACTAAATTGTTGAGTTAAATACAAAAAATGGGATTTTGTGTTCTTTTTGAATAAGTAAATAAAAACAAAAACACGGCAAACTCATAGTTGAAAGAATCATTTCGTTACAAAAGGTGCCAAAAGGGGATTGGTCAAAGTTGCTTGATTTGGCAATTCAAGATGAGTAAAGATTGAGATAGAGATGGACGGTTTTCAGTAAGTTTTGTATACATATTTAGGTAGGAAGAATAGTGCAGCTGAAGCGCATTGAATGTTTGTGAAAGTTTATGGGGAATTCAAAGTGGTGATTTGAGTATCCCAGACAGAGAGCGTCCTGCCCAACCCAAAAAACTTTGAACAACAGGCTTAAGTTGTATGTCAGCGCAAGCTGAATTCTTGAAATCTTTGAAAGGGACTTGGCAAACAATTTCCATTTACTTTAAAAAATTGGAACTTACTCAAAAGCAAGCAATTGAGGCGTCGTAGATATTCAACAGCGAAATGTCAAAAAGCGATTTTTCTCTTAGGCACTAAAAGCTTCTTGAGAATGCTTCAAAGAAAGGAATTTTTTTAGCACTTAGTGAACTTAGTGAAGATGAAAAAAGGGAAATACGAAGATAACCCTGGAAAACAGTAATATAATGCTTAGCCAGGTGAGCCCGTTCCATCATCGACTGCAAGCTGCTAAAACCAGATGAAATCATTAATGCAAAATGGCTTATTTGTTGGAGTCATACATTGGTTGGGTTACCTCAAGCTTGTCCAGGATTCTTGACACAAGGAATTTATATGTACTGAGACCTTGTAATAAACACTGGGAACTCTGTTATGTTGGTTTTCTATATTCTTATCACAAATTGTACTTTATTTGCCTACTTTGCGACCTCCCGGAGTCCACTTTTTCGAAGCTTTAACGATCTCAATCCCTCTTCCTGCCCAATGTTCCCCAACGTAGTCTTTTTAAGGGGCCCAATATCGCTACTGTCCTGCGCCGATCCGAGTTTGTTAATGCATCAGTTTGTGACAACACATTGCCCACCTCGTGGATACCGCTTAAAACGCCTGAGTGACATCCCAAGCTAACAACGAGCCCTATCTTACAGACGTATTCTCTGTCACCAGCCTTGCTTACGTATTGGTTTACCGGCTCCTGTCCAGCGTCGTCTCTATATTGCACAACTTTCTTTCTTTCTCCAGAGTGCACGAGCGACTTGCGAACCGCATCCAGCATTACTGTCCGCTAATGTCACTGATTCACCTCATCATCTCATCTGTTTTCTGTTCAATCTGAGCTATTTCTCTCTTCACTGTTCCCTTGTTCACTCATCCCGATTTGGCTACCGGTCCGCCCTATGTATGTCTGAGAGCGATTCCAAATCCTGATATTTGCGCCCAAGCGCATACTAACGTAAATGGAATGGTACTCTGCTTGTCTTTCTATTCTATCTATACGATCAGACAGAGTCCACCTTCCCCTACGCTGTACCTATCACATACTCTACACTCACGGATACCCTATACGGGTACGAAACCGTTCATGCACTTCACCTAGGACAGGTACTATGTGAATGTCCAAAAAAAGGATCCAAAAGCGAGTGCTCCACGCTCTCACTCACCGCATTCCTTCTAACAGCATTTAAAAGAGAGGGCTTGGGAAGGTGTTTTAGCGTCATAACAACGCATGGCCCCTTGTGCTCCATTCATAACTGTCGAGATTTACTCAAGAATACCGATATGGTAGCTCTTTATTCACCCGCCGTAATTTCCAGAATCTGCTGTTTCCGATTACTGCATTTTTTGACGAATGCAAACTATTTTGAGGGTTTAGTGGTGCGTGCTTTTTTTAAAGAAGAACGAAAAATGACACAACAATTGATTGGACACCAGATAGAACTTATTTTTGAAACAGAGTATTTGAAAGTTACCAGAGAGAGAGAGGGGAAAAGTATTCGCTATCGATGAGCAAGACTTAAACCGATGTACTGTAACTTTTTAATTATAAAATAAAATTAATTTCTAAATAATAAAGGGTGTTTTTTCTGAGGTATAGAACATTAAGTAGGCATTACTGTTCAAGATGGCGAACGATTTAACAGCTGTCTGATAATTTATTCTCAGTTTAGTTTGGCAATTCATCAAGCGTAGACTCACGCCTGAACAACGCTTGCAATTAATGCAATTTTCTTTCGAGAATGATGGTTCTGTGCGGTATGCGTAACGCGCACTACGTTCATTTTATCGTCAACAAAATCGTCCATCAGAGCAGTTAATTCGATTGACCGTGGACCGTTTTCCACCACATTTTCTCTCACTGACAACTCGCATCCCCAGAGACGCCGTACGGTGTGTACAGATGAAGCTATTGCTGCTGTAGAGCGTAGCATTGAGGAAGACGCGAATGAGGCCATCCGCCATCGAGCACAGGAATTCGATCAGTGTCAGTCCACTTTATGGAAGATTTTGAGGAGCGATCTGGGCTTGCGTGCTTACAAAATCCAACACGTGCGAGAATTGAAACCAAACGATCATCAAGCAAGGCGTAGATTCGTCGAATGGGCCCAAAACGAGATTGCCGTTGTTCCCGATTTTCATAAGTGAATTCTGGTGAATAACTACGTCATGTCGAAAGAACGTAACATCCCGAGAAACTGACTGTTTGTTGCGCTTTATGGGCTGTTGGAAGCATTGGTCCGTATTTCTTCAAAAACGCTGATGGCCAGATGAATTAAACAACCATGAAGTCCAGGAGCACTAATTCCAACAAGACTCGTGCCACCATCAATTTATTGAAAGTCACGTTTGGTGACCCCTTAGTTTCACATTTTGGAGCTGTGAATTGCCCTCCAAGATATTGTGATTTAACACCGCTTGACTATTTGCTGTGGGCCTATGTTTAGTCATTGGTCTACGCGGATAAGCCACAAACGGATAACAACATTCGCCCTGTTACTGTCGGTGTACAGCCACTATTCTTGGAAAAAGTCATCGAAAATCGGACGCCTAGATTGGAGTTCATCCAGAAATCATATTTAAAATGTAATGCCACAAGACTATCTTGCGGATAAATAAATTTCATGTCAATCGAAAAGTTCATCGTTATTTTATTGCAGTTTAAAGTTCCTTACTTTAAAAAGAAAAACCACCTTTTTCACGGAATTTACTGCACAGTTTGAGAGTCTACAGTTTTAGAGAATAACAGTTTGAGAGCCGGTTGGTTACTTGGCTAACATCGTAGCACTGTGTTGAGTACGCACAGTTTGACAGCCAATGTGCATGAGCTGAAATTAACTGAAAGAATCGTTGCTTTTGAGTTGATGTCGGAGAAGATATAATTTAATAAAGTTTTTGGGGACATTTTAATGCTATTAAAATGCAAATAGCAAATTGCTAAATAAATATATGCAGCACAGGAAGTGGCCAACTAATAATGATCCAGGCTGAGTTGCTGGACCATGGCATGGGCCAACGCACACAGGCAGGCGGCAGTGCTACGTGCAAAACGACAAAAGTCTGAGCCCACAATCTTAGCCAGAGCTGGAGAGGAAAATGGCAAATAGGAAATACCAAATGGAAAATGCCAAATGGAAAATGGCAAATGGCAAATAAATGCCAGACTGGCAGGCTCAAGTGAAGAAGCAGAATCGTTGCCAAAGACCCAATGAAGTGCTGCACCGCAAATTTCAATTTTCCAAGCAAATCATACGTAAACTTTTCAACCGCACACATTTTCAACCGACAACTCCTACTATTACCCATTGGCAGCCAAGTAATCAGCCAAACATTTGACTTAGCCTTTCATCAGGGACCAAGGACCAGGGACACGGTACACAGCACACATACGACTGACGAGCGACTGGTATGGCGCAGCAGTCATAGCCAGCGACTTGGCGACTTTGCGGCTGGCAAAACTTTTGCTGGCCAATCATCAAAAGCAAAACACATGAACCCTTGGCTTGTCCTTAGCTAAGATCTATACAGCATTCTCCATGCCCACAGACTCATGCTAGTCAACTCTCTTCCGTATGTGCTCTTTGCCCCGGTGACTTTTAAATAAATAAAGGCAAAATTACAAATTATGCGAAAGGGGGGCAAAAGTTCATGTGGGCGGGCATTGGTTACGTTGACAACGACAACAGTTTCCTTCCGCTTTCCAACTTAAAGATACACTATCCGCACGAAAGTTTATTTATTTTTTTTTTGCCCCAATACACTGCAAACAAGAAGGGGTAGCATGACATGTTTGGCTAAGATGGGGAGAAATAAGGATGGGGAAAGCTTTCTCTCTGGAAATTGATTCAATTTTTTTCTAGCTTTGTAAGGAATACTAGGCACATATTTAAAGAACTAATAAAAGAACTAATAAACTTAAAAAATAATGTGAGTTTTTCAATAGAAGTCAAATCTTATGAAATGGAATCTTTCGATTTTCTTGTACGACGGTTTCTTCTAGAAAGAGTAGACACCAACTTCCATATTGTGTTTTGATTTCTTAAGCTTTTGTATATAAAAACTTTCAAAAAATGATTATTATGGAATATCATCATCATTCAGCTTCACAACCCGGGGTGGGTTTTGGCTTTCTCAACAATTCTTCTCCATTCGTCTCTCTTGTTAGAAAAGGCACGCACGTTTCTTACTTCCATCTTCAGCATGCCATAGTCAATAATATCATTTAGGCGCATCCCGTGGTCCGAACCCTGCCTCCTATGGAGAGTGCTGTGTATACCAGCACAAGCGTTTGTTGTCTGTTCTGGTCCATCTTCCGTAGAACTTGTCCTATCCATCTTATCCTCTGATCCATCGTCGCCATGGTTTAAGCTCAACAATTCGTCATTGTTCCTTGGAATGTAGTCGCCGGGATGAACTGTTCAACATTTTTCTTACCCAATGAATTGATTTCTCGATCGTCTGGAAGTTTGTCTTTGGAAGGTAACAAGATTTATCTTCATGGAAAAAATAAATTGCATTTATCTTATTAAAATGTTACTTAATTTTCCATCTGTAAAACTATCTAAGATACGAATCTGTTGCCTCAGTAAGTTCCTTGGGATAATGCTATATACATTTTTAGAACACTATAAAGCAGTGGCATCTGCAAAGATGAGACTATGCACAGTAATATAATGACTTCTCTTTTTATCAAGAATAGGTCCTAAAATTGAATCTTGGCGGACATCTACGGTTATTAGTTTATGATTTGAAACGGCAAAAAAAATATAGTCCCAATAATTTCATCCCAAAAATATATCTTCAAAAATATCTTCCTAAAAATATATCTTCAAAAATATCTTTTCTAAAATATCTTTCCTAAAATATCTTTCCAAAAATATTTTTAAAAATATCTTTCCAAAAATACCTTCCCAAAAATATCTTTCAAAAATATCTTTCCAAAAATATCTTTCCAAAAATATCTCTTCTAAAATATCTTCTCAAAAATATCTTCCCAAAAATATATTTCCAAAAATATCTTCCCAAAAATAGCTTGCCAAAAATATCTTGCCAAAAATATCTTCCCAAAAATATCTTTTCTAAAATATCTTCCCAAAAATATCTTCTCAAAAATATCTTTCCAAAAATATCTTTCCAAAAATATCTTTTCTAAAATATCTTCCCAAAAATATCTTCTCAAAAATATCTTCTCAAAAAATATTTTTCCAAAAATATCTTTCCAAAAATATCTTGCCAAAAATATCTTTCCAAAAATATCTTCTAAAAAATATCTTCCCAAAAATATCTTTCCAAAAATATCTTCCCAAAAATATCTTTCCAAAAATATCTTCCCAAAAATATCTTTTCTAAAATATCTTCCCAAAAATATCTTCTCAAAAATATCTTTCCAAATATATCTTTCCAAAAATATCTTGCCAAAAATATCTTCCCAAAAATATCTTCCCAAAAATATCTTCTCAAAAATATCTTCCCAAAAATATCTTTCCAAAAATATCTTCTCAAAAATATCTTTCCAAAAATATCCTATTAAAATTGGGTTGCACTTTGACGGGAATTAATGCAAAACCTGATCTCAAGCCAGAGTCCTTTTGTATTGCTTGTTCCAATTTGTTCTCTTTATTAAAAACGTTTTGCTTTCGATTTGCCGAAATAGAAGCACCAAACTTACGATTTCAAACGGAATTTAGTTAAAATGTTCAGATTAGATTTCAAACAATTTAATAAAAATTAAGTTAACTTAATACATTAGTGGTGTTCTTGTTGCTGTAAAAGTATCCAAAGAATCTCATTTACTCTCTTCATTTACCTACCGACATTAAGTTTATCACTGTAAAACTTAAGTTCAACAATTCCATAATTTATTCAATGGGTTCATATATACCACCCTGTTCCGACCTGGGTGTATACTTGAGGCATCTCGATGCCATTCGTATAGCCGCTGACCTTGTCGGCATTCGGGACCAAATTGTTGTCTGAGGTGCCTTTAAGCTTTCAACTCTTTCTTGACTTAGTTCTATCAACTCTAACTTTCTAATCCCTTCTAGACATCATGAGTTTGTCTTAGGACTTATTGATATATCTTTCAGCCAAATAAATAATATTTGTATACCTTGTTTTCGTCAATGCTACTTAGAAAAAGAAAAAAAAGGTAATAATGTGTTTGCTTATGCTTCTTTAAAGCCAAAAAATGTTGATTTGAAAGTTGCGGATCCATATTCGTTGAGGATTGTGGGGGAAGCTTATGTGAAAGCAACGACGTCTCTCGAATCCGACAATCTTCAAATTTACGACGATGGCGACGCTTTGTACGAAAGAGCTAAAAAAGTGAAAAGCAACGACGTGTTTGAAATAATTCAAACGATTATAAACGAAAATCCGTACCTGGGGGCCCCTCTGATGGTGGGCTGGGGTTTAACGAGCGATGCGAACAGGGGCAAAAAAAAAATTAATAGCGATGTATATCAAATATTTTACAATTATTTAAAAAAACATAACTACTAAGTATTATTATAATATAATATAAAATATATTAAATTTTCCATACTCCCTCTTGTAGCTTAAGGTTCCAACATAGGACTTTCACCCGTCCCTATCTCCAGCAATTGCTCGAAGCTCGTTAAACGATTTGCCAGTTTTCTTCTGAACCGATTTATTTATAATTGATGTTTCATAATATTAATTTGTTAAATTAAAAAATAAAGGCTAAAATTGACTGCTTATAGTTTATTGCTAAAAATATGATGTGCAGTATCTGATCCCTAAACTTCTAGCTTTTCTTTAACTCTAAAACTTTAATTGGGAATTTTTTTAAGATTTTATTTACGACAGAAAATATTTTTATTAATATTATTAATATTGCTTCAATAAGAACAAGAAAAAAAATCTATATAAATTTAAACATGATAAATAAATCACATAAATTCTTGCTTAAAAACAATTTAAGCTAAAGTTGGAAATAATAAAAAATTTTATAAATTATTATATAAGTACGGAGTGCAGCTCACCGATTTAAGGCTTAGCTGCAATTGGGCAATTGGGTATAAATAATCTCCCACCTCTTATCATTCTACATAGAATATCTCCGGCTGTTGCGAGTTTCCTCCGCAAGGAACACGAGCAGGACCATATTAACACTATCCGTATTATAATTGAGCAGTCCATGGAATTCAATAGCTCATTGTATTTGCTGTTCATCGACTTCGAACGTGTTTTTGATACAACTTTTCGGCCACCCATTTTGGAATCTCTTTTAAGCAAAGGAATACCCGAGAAAATAGTGGCGATGATACGGGAATTGTACGCAGACTCCAAATGTAAAGTCAGCTTCAACGATGCCATCAGCGATCCCTTTGAGCCTAGTACTGAATTAAAGCAGGGCTGTGTCTTACCACCCAAGCTTTTCCTGATACTTTTGGATGGCGTCTTCAACCAGTTCAAGGTGGAAACTGCACGAATTCCTATACGAACTGGATCTCGCAGACGATATCTGTCCTGTAGCTCATCATTATGAAGACATTGAAAGCAAAAGTCGCTGCATCCAAGACAAAACGCTTAAGGTTGGCCTCGAAATCAATGTAAAGAAAACAAAGATCCTGAAAATATCACAGCTCTACATGCAAATGGTCAGCATATTGAGGATGTCGACATATTCTCCTACTTTGGCAGCCTGATCGTTAGAGATGATGGTTCGCGGGCTGATAAATAAACTAGCTCTGCTTTCTTTGCGCTACACAGAATATGGCCAGTACCAAAGTTCGTATCTTCAGAACCAGTGTTCGGGTTGTTTTACTCTAAGGATGCACTACTACCTGAAGCACGACACTACCTATGCGGCGAAAACTGCAGGTTTTCGGAAACAAATGTGTTAAGCAGATACTACCTATTTTCTGGCCCCAATGGGTGACCAACGACCAGCTACTCGCCATGGCGAACATGTGTTCCATCGAAATTGAAATATGCAGAAGGAAGTGAACCAGGATTGGCCATATTGTAAGAAGGTCACCATTCGGCATCTCTAGATCAGCACTGGAATGGAAAGGAGATGGGTTAGACTGGTGCCCAATCCTGGAACCAAGTTAAACTGTTTGCCAGGGAGTTTGTTGATGCCCTCTGTTCATTTTGAATGTTTTATAACTAAAGGATATGATGATGATGATATTAAAATTTACTATTAGTATATTAAAAAATATTCTTAAAAAGAAATACTATTTATTAAAAATTAAAAAAAACAAAATTGAAATATATTAGTATTTTTTAAACTACACGGAATCTAGTAAATTTAATGCTGTGTTCTATAAAAATAAATTGAGTCGAAGACTTTTATTGTTTATGAGTTTAATTAATTATAATAAGCTTAATATATTATAATAAGTAAATAAAAATACATAATTAAATTAAATTGAACTGAGAACAACTCGCCAAAGTTTTAAATTTTTACTTAAAAATTCATAGAGTTCAACGATAAATATTAAAAATATTAAAAAAAAATTAAAACAATATATAAATAATTTCAAAATGAAATTGTTAGAATTAAACGAGAATTATTAAAAATATTATAAGAAACTAAATAAATATAAAAATAATATATAAATAATTTTCAAATAAAATTCTTAGAATTCAACGAGAATTATTATAAATAATAAAAAAAAAAATAAAACAATATATAAATAATTTCAAAATGAAATTGTTATAATTAAACGAGAATTATTAAAAATATTATGAGAAACTCAATAAATATAAAAATAATATATAAATAATTTTAAATTAAAATTCTTTAAGTTAAACGAGAAATATTAAAAATATTCTAAGAAAAAAATAAAATAATATATAAATAATTTCAAAATAAAATTCTTAGAGTTCAATTTATTTATTAAAAATATTTTTAAAAAAATTAAAACAATATATAAACAATTTCAAAATAAAATTCTTTAAGTTAAACGAAAATTATTAAAAATTTTATTAGAAACTAAATAAATATATAAATTATGTATAAATAATTTAAAAACAAAATTATTTGAGTTAAACCAGAAATATTAAAAATTTTATAAGAAAAAAATTAAACAATAAATAAATAATTATTAAAAATATTATAAGAAACTAAATAAATATATAAATAAAAAATAAATAATTTAAAAACAAAATTCTTTGAGTTAAACGATAAATATTAAATATTTTATAAAAAAAAATTAAAATAATACATAAATAATTTTTAAATAAAAATTAATGTCAATTTAATAACTTCTTTTATTTGCCTTAAATAAACTTAAATTAAAAACAGCTGTAAAAAATAAATGATTATACAAAAAATTAAGTATACAAATTTTAAATAAAAAACATTTAAAACCATTATTTAAGCTATAATAAATTATGTATTTAAAATCTTGGCGCTTTCGAATTCACTTAAAAATCAAAATATTATAGTTAAAATTTTAAATTTTAATTTTATTCACAATCAAATTATTTAAAAGTTGCATTGAATAAGTTAATGAAACATTTATACTTTTAAAGGTTTATTTATAATAACAACTGCAACCAAAAAAAAATAAATAAATAAATAAAAAAAATAAAAATTAATGAATAAAATAATTACAAATAAGACAATGCAGTCAACAGGTGCAACTTAAACTTAAAATTCAAAGTAAAAAAAATAATTTAAATTATATATAGTTAATTTCAGGGAAAAAAATAGCTTAAAGTTAAAAATAAAATGTAAATTGTATATTCAATCAATAGCAAAAATAACTAAGGATCACTATGATCACGTCAACCGGGGGCATGTCGGGCTAACCTAATAGTAACAACAAACAAATCCTTATCGCTAATGTAGTGCGTTTCGTAGTCGGTATACTATTAAATTCTTAAATATATCCTTTTTTTTGGAGTCTCATATTTACATTGCAGGCAAAAGTAAATTGCAAGGCGCAAAGCCAAAGAAAATTGGCACTGCAGACAAATTGTCCAAATTGTCCAAATGGCCAATAGCTTGCAGAAAAAGGTCCTTCGCACAGAGCTGGCCATGCACAGCGCCAAATAGTCGAGTTCCAATTGGTTTTTATTGAGTGTCTGCTTGTGACACAGCAGCATTCTATAAATAATAAAAAAAATAATTGCTATTATTTATTAATGTTATCAAAAAACTTTAATGCTAGACTTGTGCAAAGACATATTGTGGGGTGTTCACTTAGTCTAGCATAAATGCAATATGGCAAAAGTGCAGAGTTTACAAAATAAAGGAAAATTCTAAAGTTCTAAAATTCTAAAAAGTTTAGTCTATTCTATACTATTACTATTGACAAGTTCTTATTACAATAGAACGTTATTTTGAGAGCTCTACCATAATTTTCCAATTTTGTCTATGCTAAATATCTTAATTCAGTTATTGACTTATTGATTTCGTTCATAAGGCTACGTCTTCGCGTAGTCCCAGAGTGCTACCTGCGTCTAGTACCAATGGTATGTGGAAGATTTTCCTGGTCTCTGCGTAGCCAGATGATGTCACTTAGTAAACCTTTTTGTCCAGTTGACTCCCATAATTGCAAATGAGGGATTCGACTAGGCCTAAGACCTGGGTTACGTAGCATAGTAGCTGTTGTTTGGTAGCTTTCGTCATATACCAGATTTCGCTACCAAACAGTAGTATTCACTTAACGCAAGCTTTAAAAATTTTCAGCTTGGTTGATTTTCTAATGACGGCGGATCTCCAAACTCGAGAAAGAGCACGGTGCCACCTTTCGGACTCTACTTATTATTATTCAAATTCATCTCTTAACTCTAAGTTAAGATTGTCAATAGAGTGTGGAGTTAAAAAAAAAATAAATAAATAAATAAATTCTATCCTATATATCATAATGAATATCCTCTATCATATCATATTCATAGAGTGCTACAGTGCGTTCATATTTTATAGATTCTACCGAACTACTGAATTTATACAAAACATTTATCCTTAATCCAGTGTAAGCTTTCAGCAGATTTGTGTGCCCAAATTTGGAGTACATAAAATTTTCAATTTCCGAATTCCAAGCACCGTATATCTACTTATAACGCTGCTCCCAAAGAAGTGAACTAAATGAAGTATGGAAACTATCTAGGACTTTTAGTCTATAGTTACTTTGGACTACGAAGTTAGTATTGGCCTAGGTGCTCTTGCTACGCCTACTCAGAGTTACACAGAAAAAGCAGTTCTCCACGGATACAATATCTTGCTTGTCTTTACAATCCGCTGCTTAAGAGGTTTCGAAGTCCACGGAGTTTGTTACGAGTGATTCGGATTCAATAGTTGGCGATACTTGCATTATTTTAGATGCTTTGTGCTGTCGACCTGCAAAACTCTAAAAACATTTAACTAAATATTATAAATAGAACATTCCTCTAAGGATCATATATATCTATATGAGGCCAAGCGGGGCCTACCGGCTCAACCTATAAATAGAACAACCAACTACAAGAAACGAATATCTATTACGTAAAGAACATTTGTTTGTTGTAAAAAGAAAGACAGATAGTTTTGGATGAGAATTTCTTAGCTTATTTTAGTCTGTCCTTGACGAAGCAAAGAAAATATTATGTTTGTGCTGCTCCATATGGAAACTAGAGAAGTTCGTAGGTCTCTTCAACTGTAAGAACACCTAGAGTTGCAGATATATAATAGAACAGCAATAGGGGCATTTTGTGGCAACTTCATAGTATCAAAAAGTTTCGAATCAAGCAAATTTATAAAGAGTCTTAGTATACAAATGCGTTACCCAATAGTTTTTCGATGTTCCCAGCAAATTTGAAAAAATCTCTATAGTTCCTATAGCGTAAATCGGTTAAAAAATTGGTTTCAATACAAAATATATGTATTTTGTGTGTTTTTTAAAGTTATCCCAAACAATTGGGTCTATAAAATTATATTAGTTTTTCAAATGACTTTGTGCTTAACTATATACGATATATGTATTATCATTGCTTCCAGAAGGCAATTCGGTAGATAAATTCCGATTAACTCGTTGTATTTCGTTTATTTTTTGCAACTGATCCCTACCAAATACGTATTATTAAAATTAGTTATCCTAATCGCTGTGTCGAATTTTTTTAAAAATTTTTGTATTAGTTCATATAGTTTCCGGTAAAATATGGTTAGTCTGAAGATTTTTTGTTTTTCCAAGTACTTAAGCTTGATCACTTTACACCTTGTGTCATAACTATTGACTGATGTGCATTATCGTAAACAGATATCGTAAGATAAGCAGGGATGCATAGTTTATTAGAATTCCTTCCCTAATAATGTTAGTTCCTACGACCAACTGCCAATAGAACTCAACGTTAAGAATATTTCGGAATACTTTATATTTATTCAACTGGAAAAGTTTCGGACAGATGGATGGATTCATTTTACTTATTTTTCAATTTATCCTAATCATAGAAGTGCTTTACAGAATTTAAGTATTCCAAAGGATTAAGTGCAGTTTGACAGGAATCGCTTGACTATATAATATACCTTCAGTGCTTTTATGATTTAAAAAAGTTTAACATAAATAATTAGTTTGTTTATTTTTATTTACAAATTAGAAGAAAAAATCAAATTTCGTCATAAATATGTTGTACTTCGCCTGTTAACTTCAACATATCTCTATCAAAATGCTTTGAGCTTGATAAAAATCAATAGGATCCCAAGTTGGAACTTTTATTTATAAGAGAAATCCCTTTTTTTGTACAAAATTTATTGTACTTGATTTGCTTTTAAGATATTGTGAGTTATTTCCGTATTCAGAGACTTTTGTCGAATCAAAATCGTTTGTAGGCAAAATTATTAGGTTTGTTTGGTTAAAAATTAGATAATTTAATGGTTTTTCTCAATTTTTATCAAAATGAAAATTGACCTCATCACAAGTTCATTGGAACTCAAAGACGACTCGATCAAAATGAAAAATAAATAGGTTATTTTTATATGTCTTAGACTTTCTTAGACTAACCATTTTTTTCTTTTCAAAATCGGTTAACAATATTAGAAGTTCCAATGTTATTCAGTTTATAAAAGGAAATTTGGACGAAACACAGTTTTTTTTCACAAAGTTTTTTTATTTTTGAAGAAAACATTACGAAAACAACGAACCAAACGTATTAGGCTGTATATAGGATTTGCTTGCATAAAGCTAGTACAGCGTCTCCCAAAGTTGTTCGACGTTAATTTTTTATAATGGAAAAAGTTGTATCAAATACGTTTTGCTCGACAAGCATATTTATGTTTAATATATATTTGATTTAATTATTATTTCCAATTGTATTATAACTTACTTCGAGGTGAAAAAATGAGAAAAACCAAAATTTTCTGCACCTCGTTAGCGCCTCGTTGCCTCGCCTTCACACTCATAATCTTGGATTCAATTCCACACTGCAGCAGCACTGGTGCAATTGCCTAGCACTGATATTGCTAGCAAATATTACTTATTTCCCGTAGTAAGTCTCTATTATAATAATATAGGATTGTGCCTGTACTCAACAGTCAGTTGCGACTCTCTGAGTATTATTATTGAGCAATCAGTGAAGTGAAGGTCACCTCTGTTTCTACACTTTGTGCACTTCGAGCGTGCTTTCGACAAAATATGGACTGCCCTACGCTATTCTGGAATACCAGAGAAGATTATCGGAGTCATCTAAGAGCTCTATACAGACTCCAATTATAGCGTGTGCTTCAAGGGTAAAAGCAGTGGCAAATTTTCCATCTAACGAGGAGTCCAAGCATGTGTCCTCTCACCCCTATTCTTCATTCGCGTACTGGATGAAGTTTTGAAGAAAACCAACCTGGATGTTGGATAGCGCCCTCATCAAAAGCTCGGTGATCTGAACTACGCCAATGACACATGTTTCCTGACGCACACTCTGCAAGACGTTAAAATCAAATTCAGCGGACTTGTGGAAAAAGCAAGGTCTGTCGGCCTTAAAATCAATATGAAGAAGACAAAATTGTTGAGAGTGGAAACGTCAAATCAGGGAGTTGATACTATCGGTGAAGGTACGTACGGATGTAGATGCTGTTGTTGTAGATGTCTCTGTATATTTGCGCTTCCAAAACAGAGGGGGTTTGGCAGTAATTGAGCAGGCCGGGGCCTGCGTCGATTTCGAGGGATCGACTGCCGTGGGCATCGTAGGAATCAGCAGGGATGGAGTCTTTTGGCCTTAAAATCAATATGAAGAAGAAAAAATTGTTGAGAATGGAAGCGTCAAATCAGGGAGTTGATACTATCGGTGAAGGGTACGTACGGACGCCGTAGATATTGCTGTTGCTGTCTCTATGCTCCGGGTATAGTTAGGGCTACCAAAACTGAGGGGGCTTGGCAGTTCTTGGGCAGGCCTAGGCCTGCGTCGATTCTGGTGTGTAAGACGAACTGCTGTGAGAATCGAAGGAATCAGCAGGGATGAAGGTGCTCTAACAGATGTGACGTATCGAATTAAGAAAGCGAGAGTAGGGGCGATCAAGTGAACTCTCTCGAAAAACAAGACTACACAGCTTTAATAGTAGTAGCATCAAACCAGTGCTTCTCTATGACTCTGAGACGTGGATGACGACAAAGTCAATCTGCAGACGACTGCAAAGTTTTGCAAACAAATCTCTACGGATCGTTTGCTGATCCGATCAACAGCGAAAATTTAATGGAGAAAATGGACCTGGATTGGCCACACCCTCAGGAAGTCAGATGAAGACATCGCCAAGAGGTCTTTCCAATGAATTCCGCAGTGTAAGCGGCGCCGAGGACGCCCTCGACAGATCTGGGTGCGAACTCTGCTTGCAGAAAGTCAGGAGAGAGCGTCGTGGAATGAATTGCGTAGTATTGCTCAAGATAGAAAGCTCTGGAAGGCGTTTGTGTTCGCGTTTGGATCGCCATAGCTATTCGGCTAAAAACTATTGGTCCACTGTTCTCTTCGAACACCTCTTAATAGAGATAACTCCATGCGTCGCCTTTGGAGCGATGAAAGCATAGTCGAAGGTTATGTTGCTTCTGAAGATAGTTAAGATAGATAGTGAAGAATAGTTGCGCAAAATACAAAAATGCTGCAAATACTGACCTATTTCGATTATATATTTATTTATGGAATGATAAATTGAATTACCAAAAATCAAATTTTCTGCTGTATTTTACACTCTTTTCACAATTTTGGCTAACTTTTGAAAGTTATAATTGTAGCGTATCCTGAAATATTATCAAGTGGTTTGCATTTAATACCAAAATTGTTTCACATATGCCCAAGCTCTACTATTCCCCAATGCTAGTTCCAGCAAATGCAATTAAAAGATACCACATCATCTGTGTGAGTGTGTGGCCTGCCCCGTTTAATTGACAATGCAAATTAAATGAAAATTTACAAATTGTGAGCCGGGATCTCAGCATTCCGACAGATAAGATGGCACAATATTTTTGCCGTGTACCTCGCCTTTTGGCATAATCAAATGAAAATGTCACTCTCACTTGGGTCTCACAAATAAATGCGTTTACATTAAAAAGCCAGGACAGGACAACCGCAAAGCTTATAATTCAATTTTGGGGCGTTATTTCAGCCACAGTAGAGTTGCAGCAGAAAGGACGCAGCGGCCGTAGTGCTCGGTTCCAACTCTCTGTGCATTACTTTGGATTTTCTTTTTTTTTCGATTTTTGCTTACATTCTGCGTCACTCAGCAAATAAACTTAACGTTTTCATTGCAACTGGAGGCAACGACAAGTGGCCAACCACTGGAACGTGATTTAACTTGTAAAATGTTGCAAATGAAAATGTTGCCAATTGCTTGCAAGGATGCGCGGCGGAGTATAGCAAACACAAAGAGTGAACTCGGTAAGCGTCTTGAGCAAAGTGCTTTGCGACACTTAAACAGGGTGGACAGCCAAGTAAATACGCCCCCCGATGAAGCTGTGCAGCAGCACAGTTGCCGCACAAGCCTTAGCCCCAGCTGTCAGTTGTCAGTTTTGTTCTTGGACTTTGGGCCTAAAAAGCCAGGACATTAAGTCCCGCTCAGTGTGCCATGTGTAATAACTATGGGAACGCAAGTATGCGCTATCACAGTGGATTCAAGTGCGACAAGCATGAGTATTTACTACCATAAGTATATAGTATATATGTATTTATATGTATATACATATATAAAGGAGCTTGGGGTCCATAGCAGATGAAATGAAAAGCGCCTGACAGGACGCTGAGCCAGCAACCCAGTGACAATGCTAAGCGCCTGTCGCTGAGCTCATTTGACATGAGCATAATAATAACAAGTGAAATATTTGGCAGCAGCACTCGTCGCACTTTGCATACCCTTACTCAATGCCTAATATGATTTCTACTGTAATCCTGCATTTGAACTTCAGAATACTATAAACAGCAGATATATTAATTGTCCTGCCTTCTGCAGCGAGTACAGAGCGGCCGCAGTGCAGAGTTCCTAACATAAGTGCCCGATTTTGAGTGCTTGTGACTGCAGTAGGAAAAGTGGGAGACCATTTAAAGTTACCTTAACTTTGTTCAGGGTGACTACATATACTCATATCCATTTCTCTCAATGCCTATCTGTATGAACAACTAGCTAATTCTCAGGAATATTCATCATTAGTGACGCGATGAGCCTAGTTGGAACTGTGCGTCCCCTTGACATCTGCTCCATTCTTCACGATGTAGACCTAGTGTTCTACAGTTTCCTCTTCCAAGACGCTCAACAGTTTGCTCCATTTGGACGACCACTGCTTCTTCTTTCTTCGGGTGTGTTTCGGAAGACTTTGCTAATTGGACTACTGGGGTTTATTCTTTGGACATGAACCGTCCCCTGTAGCTGTTTGATCTTGTTGCTATTGCTGATTGCTGGTTCAGCAAGTTATTTCTGGCATTCGCTGTTGTATTTCAAGCGATAGGAGACATCGTTTTCTTGTACAGGACCAGGTATATCAATTTTCTTCTCAACCGTCTTTTTTATGGTCCAAGTTTCTGCTCCGTACGTTAGTTTCAGAAACAATAAGAGCTGAAAAAATTTGTGAGCGGATGCGAGTTTATTTTAAATTTTTTATTTTGGCTCTTTATGAGTTTCTCGGTGGCGCGATTCTAAACTGCAACACTGCTGCATTTGCCTAGCACTGGCATAGCTAGCTATTTATCTAGCACTTAAGGAACAGAAAATATTCCAAAAATTATTTCTTAAAAAAAAATGTGCCTGAGTAAGAAACTAAAGGTGAGTACCATCCCCAAAAATAGTTTTTGCGTCACGGAATCCGCATTCGGTCAGAAAGTAGTATATAATAGAGCCAGTATTTTAAATATCATTGTTTTTTACCCTTTTATTATGATAAAGCACTCTAAATATTGCAAAAAAGTAAGCGGTAGCAAAGTTGTACTACTAATAATTTTAAATAAAATTAATAACAATCGTAGAAATAATTTTAGTATATTGTACTTACAATTAATATCTTCAACAATAGAAAACATTCTAAAATAAATATAATAAGTATTTTACTACACTCAACATGAACACTATCCTAAAAACAAAATAAGTGAGAGTGCCGCAAGTAGAAAATATAAAAATATAAAATATAATTAAAAAATAAAATTGCTAATTATATTTATTTGGAGAAGCAAAATATGGCGGTTCAAGCCGAGTAAGTGTGAGTGGGGTACTTACTCGGCATGGCTAAGAGCTATATATGTTTCTCGTGAAATCCGAGAAACGGATGTTGTACGAATTGTTTTAAGCACTGGAGAGAACTAGTCCTTGCTTATCACAACATCAAGCAGAGTCAAGCAGATACCGCATGTATCCCGAAATGCGGCCTACCATCAACTGCTTAGCTCTAGCCACTGCCCGCCTTCGGTTAGCAAAACTACAAAAGTTCTATATGAACTAAACATAAGCTGAAATGTAAGTTGTGAATTATAAGCATTGAAGTGAAAAGCTATAAATAGAAGTGTGATTGTGACTTGTGAATTACAAGCATTGAAGTGTAAAGCTTTAAATAAAATTAGGAGAAAATAGCCACAGTTAGAAAGAGACGTTGTTCTAAAATGCATATTAGAGTAGGACAGCAATAGACGCTTTAAAAATCCCAACCAAAGCAATTTAAAAAGAAATTTTGTTGGATTTAGTACGGCTCCTCTTGTAAAAAGTTTTGGTGTTTATTTCAAAGCCACATTTGGTAAAAATTCCGTTGCATATAGGAGCTCAATAAATTAGCAATGACTGGAATATTTTTATAGAGTTACCTACTCCTTATTATTTCTGGAACTTCACCTACTGCAAGCTCCTCTTACTAAAGTACCCCACAATGCCTTCAAACGAAGACCATATAGTCTCAGCAGGTTTTTGATTGATTTTGAAGAAAAGGATTGGAGGATGATATTAAAAATTTTGTTGCAAAAGATTGCAAAGATTTTAATGCCGCAGTTTGTCATAACGGTGGAAGCGAAAAGGTTTATATACACATTTGGAAGCCTTACTTGACCAAGACGCGTTCATTGTAACCGGAATTAAATATGGCTCCATTACGATAAACCAAAGAGCAGAAAGACTAGACAAAAGCCTCTACCTCCACAGCGAGACCCAATATTCATAGCGCCAAAGTCATGAGTTTATTTTAAATATTGTATATTGACTCTTTATGAGTTCCTCGTTGGCGCGATTCTAAACTGCAAAACTGCTGCATTTGCCTAGCACTGGCATAGCTAGCAAATAGACGCTATTTATCTAGCACTTAAGGAAAAGAAAATATTCAAAAAATCATTTCTTAAAAAAAATGTGCCTGAGTAGCAATCTAAAGGCATTTAGATTCGATCAATAACTATTGTTCTCGTAGAATAGCTATTAATAGAGATAACCTTTAGATCGATTACCGCATAGTCTAGGGGAATACATTTGTTTATATATATATGAGTTTTCCTATAGTTCCCATCTAGGGATTATTGGCGCTACTTGAAAAAACTCAATCAGTTTCGAGTGGATTATTTGCCTGTTTATAAAGCTTCATCGAATTTTGTATGCAATAGTTTTTGATGTTGATTCCAATTTGAATTAAATTCGGTTAGTTATCTAGCCTTGGTGTAGACCAAATGGTATTGAAAATGATTGATTTTTCATTAAATTCGTTGTCTTGAGATTATTATTCAAGTTATCCCAACCTAACTCAGTTCACTCCGTGAAATTTTAAGAAAATCATTTGACTGCTTTTTTTTAGCTTCCATCAAATAAAAATAGGCTTTTTTCACCGATTCGGTTGTATTTCGTTCGCAAAGCAAGCCTCAAGAAAATCGGGTTCCAAGCTATTCAAAGGCTCAAAGAAATAGTCCACATTCAAAAGTATTTAAGTTCCTTCAAATACTGTTTACAATTTTACCAAAACCATTGATTGCCTACAACATTTAGTTCCCATAGAGAAAATTCGTCAAAAATATCTAGACTTGCAGTAAATTAGTTGTATTTCATTCGTTTTTTTAAGTAATTCTCATTATCTTCCAATTCGCCTTTCCAATCTCAGCCACGAAGTGTTGTGTCAAATTTGGTTGTGTCACATAGTTTCCATATCGGCAAATCGCTCAAAATAATGGATTTTTTCAATCGAATTCCTTGCATTTCGTTTGTTTTTCAAAATATCATAATCAAATGCTGTTCGTGAAAGTATTTTCAATATTGTCAATGAGGAAAAACGTCAAAATTAAACTTTCACGAAATAGTTTCTTTTTCTGAAGATATTGGAAATAAGTCAAGCAATGAAATATGCTTAGGAGAACTAGGGTAATATTAAAGATTTAATGGCAGTAAAGTGTCAGGGTATTCCAAAGTTGTACGCGCCCGTCCTTACTCTAGCATTTCTAAATACTAACTACTAAAAAAAACCATATCAGTTTTTACCATGAGAGTTTCTTTTTTAGATTTGTGTTTTTCTAGCACTATTTTGTCTGAGACTTTGTGACATTGAGAAAGAGATTTCTTTCCAGCTTTTACGTCAAAAAAGGCAGCAAAAAAGTGTTTCGATCCGTTAAAAAATTTTGTATTATATGAATTCTATTTTGTTCGTGTGCCGAACTTTTCGAATAACCCGTTTATTTTATTCCAATTAGCTGAGTTTTGGTGCAAGTATTGCCCACGCAACGAAACAGATTTTGTTGAAAGAGTTTTGTTTTTAGATTTGTGTTTTTCGAGCACTATTTTATCTGAGATTTTGTGACATAGAGAAAGAGATATTCTTCCGTCAAAAAAGGCAAAAAAAAGTTTTCCATTTTTTAAAAAAAAATTTGTATGAATTCTCTTTTGTTCGTGTGCCGAACTTTTTGAATAACCCGTTGATTTTATTCCAATTAGCTTAGCTGAATTATTCGGTTTTTCTAGATTTGTGTTTCTCTGTAACGCATTTGTCTGAGACTTTCTGCCATTAAGAAGGAGAGTTTTTTTGAACTGAACCAAAAAACCAAGACAAAAGGTTTTTTAAATAGTTAGAAGAATTATGAGTTTTTTGTCTTTGTTTCCAAAATATTGATTAGGCATTTGTTATGGCGCAAAGTTAATATACTCCTTATGCACACAACTAAAGAGTATAACCAGGAAATGAAGTGTATACGCTGCTACACACACTCGCATGACTTTATCAAAAAAAAAACTAAAGAAAAGCCATATAGGCAGTGACTCGGACTCCGACTCCGACTCCGACACCGTCACCGTCTCCGAGTACGACTACTTCTACGGCTTGTGGCCGTAGCTGTTGTGGCACTGGCTCAGGCTACGGCTGGCTACAGCTGCAGCTCATTCAGTGTCTCAATCGCAGACTTTTACATCAACTTTCAGTCACAAAGATAACAACGCAAACGGAACGAAACTGCGGCTTGGACGGGGTTGGTACGGGGCTGAACGGCTGAAGTGCTTCTGGGGTCTTGGTCGGCGGGCTGGCATGACGTTATCCTTTTGCGTGATTAAGCCACAAGTGCGTGACATTTTAATGCGACATTTATGCCCGGGACAAGAGATTATTATTGAAAACGCACCGCAGACTACACTGACAATGATGCTGACGATGATGAGCAGGAGACGGGCACTGCGGACGCTGCGTGGCGAGATGTGACACCGTGCTGGTGTTGGTGACGAAGTAAGAGCACAAACGCCTTGACAACTGGCAACAAACAAACCAGTTAACAACTGTGCCATGGACAGCATGGACTTGCTTAACTCCTAGTTGCCACATCCTGGCACCAGCAATGCCATACCACTGCTGCAAACGCCCCGCACACCCGCACACTCTGCCAAAGCTTATTTATTTATTTTCTCATTTTTGCGCTGCTGTTGATCGCTTGACACCCAAGTGACATCTTTTGTTTGGCCGCAATGTTGTGTGTTGCTTTTATTTAATTTTATTTTATTTATTTTATGTCTATGTGTGTGTGTGGGTGTGTGTGTGGCCAAGCAGCATATAAAGATACAAAAATTGTAGCACACTTTTGCGCGCAGATGAACTTTAAGCTTAAGCCACCGACCGCATTCAGACAAACAATTTGGCCTTATGTAATCTGTGTCAGCTTTCGTTTTATATATTTTTGAAATGTTATTAAATATTGTGTTGGTATTTTTTTTTTCGTTTTTGTTCTTGTTTGTATTTAATCCTTATTTAATGCATCCTTAAAGGTTGAAAATTAAATGTCAAATAGATACAATAAATAAGCTTATCGCATTAAATACTTTGATGAAATGTCATAGATTTCAATAGTTTGTTGCTTTATTGTTATATTAATCCATTTTTATTGCAAATTTATATTTAGTTAACAGATTTTGAAAACAATTTTATTATTGAGTTAGTTGTAGCAAATGATTTAACACTTTGACAGTATCAAAAAGGGCGCCACAATTTTGTAAAATTGCAGAACTTAGAGTAGAATGAACTCAAGCCGATAGCATTGGGTTTTTCCTATAAATATTTGTCATGGGATTGCTTTAGAGCTTGGATACAGGATTCCGATGGCCATGAAACCGAAATAAGTTAAACCACATTTCTTTGCTCGTAAACAGCTTTTCCAAAGTCAACATCTCGAGGTGTTTCTTTATCACATCGTGACTGGCGCCGAAAACGTCCACAGGGAGACCCAATATTTATAATGCCAAAGACATGAACTGGATTTTGTGGGAGCAGCTAGGTGTGAGATAATATAAGCCGCTGAGTTCAAATGAAACCATTGCAGCAAATCGATATGGCATGAAGTTGATGCGTTTGAGCCAAGAACCCAAAGAAAATAGCCACAGTACAAGGAAGCTCATGAAAAAGTCATTCTCTAGCATGACAATGCTCGACCCTACATCGCAAAAGTGCTCAAAAAGTTCTTCAAAACCATTACATGGCAGATCTTACCTTACTCGCCATATCTGACTCCCATCCGTTCCGATAGATGGCACACGATCTGGCTGGTGAGTACCACCCCCTAAAATAGTTTTTCCGTCGAATTTCGAATTTCGTCAGATATATACAATAGCATTGTTTTTTACCCATTTTTTATGAAAAACGAGCCTAAATATAGCAAAAAAGTCCGCGATAGCAAAGTTGTACTTATAATAATGTCATTTACGATCAAAGATCAAAATTAATAAAATTACTTAAAATCGTACAATTAATTTAAGTATGTTGTACCTAATCTTAATATCTTCAACAATGCAAAGCATTCTAAAATAATATAATAAAGATTTTACTTTACTCAACATGAACTTTATCTTGTGACTAAAATTTGTGAGAGAGCCGCAAGTAGAAAATATAAAAATATTAAATATAATTAAAAAATAAAATTGCTACTTATATTTATTTAGAGAAGCAAAATATGGCGGTTCAAGCCGAGTGAGTGAGTGGTACTTACTCGGCATGGCTAAGAGCTATATATGTTTCTCGTGAAATCCGAGAAACGGATGTTGTACGAATTGTTTAAGCACTGGAGAGAACTAGTCCTTGCTTATCACAACATCAAGCAGAGTCAAGCAGATACCGAATGTATCCCGAAATGCGGGGTACCATCAACTGCTTAGCTCTAGCCACTGCCCGCCTTCGGTTAGCAAAACTACAAAAGTTCTATATGAACTAAACATAAGCTGAAATGTAAGTTGTGAATTATAAGCATTGAAGTGAAAAGCTATAAATAGAAGTGTGATTGTGACTTGTGAATTACAAGCATTGAAGTGTAAAGCTTTAAATAAAATTAGGAGAAAATAGCAACAGTTAGAAAGAGACGTTTTTTTAAAATGAGAACTAGAGTAGGACAGCAATAGACGCTTTAAAAATCACAACCAAAGCAATTTATAAAGAAATTCTGTTGGATGTTTCTTTATCTGCAAGTTGTAAGAGATTTATGTTATGTGTATGTCTTCCATTGGAGAGGATTGACATCTGTCGACAAACCTGGTGTTTATTTTAAAGACATTTTCGGTAAAAATTCCGTTGCATATAGGAGCTCTTTAAATTAGCAATGACTGGAATATTTTTATAGAGTTACCTCCTCCTTATTATTTCTGGAACCTCACCTACTGCAAGCTCCTCTAACCAGAGTACCTTACAATGCCTTCAAACGAAGACCATTCAGTCTCAGCACATTTTTGATTGAATTTGAAGAAAAGGGATTGGTAGATGATATTAAAAATTTTTGGCAAAAGATTGCGAAGATTTTAATGTCCAGTTTGACATAATGGTGAAAGTGAAAAGGTTAAGAAACAGAATTGGAGGCATAGCCCACAGCGAAACCCAATATTCATGGCGCCAAAGTCATGCTCTGCATTTGGTGTGAACAGCTAGTCATAATATAGTATGAGCTTTTGCAGCCACGTGAATCTATCGTAGATGGGGCGATATTGAATGCAGTTGATGGGAATGAGCCGAGAACTAAAGCAAAAACTGCCACAGTACAAGAAAAGACATAACAAGGTCATTCAGCATGCAAATGATGGATCAGAAGTCTCAAAAAGTCTTGGAATATTTTAAGATCTTACCTTACCCACAGTAGGCTTCAGAAGTAACACCAACTTACTACCAGTTGTTCCGATCTAGCACATTTTTTTTATTTATAATATGCATTTTACCTAAGTTTATTTCAGAAGCTTTTACCATTGTTGTAGGTTAGGATTATTATAGGAAAAATATTATATATATAATATGAAGAATAACTAACTTTTCAGAATCTAAATGATATAGAAGTTTTATAAAATTTCTCTTTAAAGATTTCTCACAAAAGCTCAAATCGAATCAAATCCCTTAAGCGGCTATTAGGATCAATCCACATATAATCCAAAGTCCCGTTCTAATAAATAAGTAGGAACAAGATTTTATTTTTGTCGTCCTAATTTTTTTTTATATTTAACTCAACAATTTAGTGTAAGGAATATAGGACATCCCAGTGTTCAGTTTACAAATAAATCAAATTAAAGTTGGTGCTCAATCTTGGGAATCGTTTTCCTCGTCTGAATTCGAGGTGCGCATCGACTCATCCCAAACCCAATTATACAGCACTTTCTGTATCTTATCATACGGCACCTCCTTAATATTAGCCGCCTTATATTCCTCTACAAGTGCCTTCAACTTGGCGAATTTCTCAACAAATGCCTTGTGCTGAATTTCCAGCAAAATATATTTCTCAGTTTCCGGTTTAAATTGCGAAGTTGTTGGTCTTTGCTCTATTCCAATACCAATCACACAATTGTCACGCTCCTTCACGGCATCATAGGGAGTAGAATCATTCTTTTTGGCTTTGACCTCATGGTAAAATTTGAAAAATCGCTTTGCGAAGCTCAAGTTGGATTTAAATTCCGTTCGTACCAGTTCCTTGTCCGGCAAATCAATGGGTATGCCTACGGCCTTGAAAGCAGCGCGTAAGAGTGCAAAGTTCGCGAGGAACTCTGGTGTTTCATCCACAACAAAATGCACTTGCGTGAGATCGATTGATTCCGGGAACAATATATGCATGAGTTGGCAGTAGGCAGCGCCAGAGCCTAGTTCCCCAATTAGACACATATCGGTGGAGAGAGTAATATTAATCCAGTTGATGAGACCGTTAGCCATTCTCTTCTCTTCAGAGATGTCTTGCGACATCGTATGGCGGAATAGATATAGAAAATTGTTGAAATAAATTTAATGCTTTCGTTATTCAGTTGTAAGTTTTTATAAAATTTTGACTGCTTTGTAAGAGATTGTCAAATAGAGTTTTAGGTCAGAGAAGACTTGATTTAGTAGAGTCTTAAGCAAACAGAATTGACATAAACTTGTTCTATGAAAAAAATACATAAAAAGTTTAGAATAAAATACATCGAGTGGAAATTTTAAAATTATTACAATTTGCATAGTACAAATTCAAAGTCTTTAGGAAGTTGATTTTTTGTCTAGGCATTTTACTTCTGGTTTAAGTTATCGGGAGCGAAAAATAATTTTGGTCACCCTTTTTTTTCTCAAGAAATATAAAACATTTTCGGTTGTTTTTGCAGAAATAAGGTAATTTATGTTTCTCAAACTTTGGCGTGCATTTTGTCAACCTTGAAATGCAGTTTCAAGACAATAAAATACTACTCTGATCATACCAGTGTTCCAAAAATATATATATTTTAATTTTTTTTTGTATATGTCTGTTTTGCTCAGTCACTGCAATTGAACTTTTCCAACTTTGGTGGAAAAAAGGAAAACAAATTTTCAAAAATACATTTTCCTTTTATTATAATAAATGCAAGCACTGTCTACTTCTGATGTTGTCTGTGGCTGTAACCCTATAAGAGGCAAATATTTTACTGCCTGCAAACTATAATAACCCCTACAATATCCAATCCTAAGAACGGTCTATTCAATTCATCTTTTTGTCTATCGTAATTCATCTTGATTCGCCAAATCGAGCATGCTTATCCAATTATGAACTATAAAAACCCTACTTGGTCAACATTGTTCTTTTGGTTATCTCTTCGCTAAGAAATGTCTAAACTTTTATTTTACTTCCTGTTTTTATTCATTGTAAATCCAATTTCCTAGCCAGCTGCAGATGTTAGGGCCAGGCATTAGTTTAAAGTTTTATTTTGCTGATTATTATTTAATATTTCTTAATTTTTTAATATTTTATAATTGCTCAATCTTAATCTTAACTGAACTTAGTTGTATTCCTAAATTAATATTAAATTTTAAAAAACAACATCAAATTATGAAGATTTATTGCGCAGCTATCAGATGTCCTGTCAATGTCATACTTGGTATCACTTTTCCTGTAAAGAATCAACTTAACTGCTTAAGCAATCATAAATCCAAAAAAAAAAACCAACCAATTCCTACAATACTGGTATCATAATATATTGAAAACCAAGGATACTGGTAGCATCGCAAAATATCATGGAGTTCATCAGCACCAGACTGCAACGTCATGTGAGTTGGTTCACAAAGTGAACTAGCAACTCGAGTGAAATCCCCGACAAAGTGCCAACAAGATCGCTGAAGAATTGAAAATATATGATCGTAGCAGCTGCCGCATACTGATAAATGCTCTGAAGCTCAAGCAGTACGTGGTCCAAACTGCGAATAATCTTACACCGAAGCCAGACTTGAGTGAGCTGCGAAGCGCAGACACTAGCCTGAAAATATGGTTATATCGATGAATTGATTCCGAAACTCCTACTTTTGTACCACAATTTGCGCGTTAAATTGAGTAAATGGGTTATACTTCGAGTGCTGGACCCTGCTTGATAAAACCAAAATCGTATTGGTGGGATTTTTTTTACTATTTGGTCATTGATCCGTACTTCTTCAAAAACGATGATGGCCAGCACCTTACACTCAATGGTATAGAGTCATGATTACTAATTTTTTCATTCCTGCATTGAACAACCATGATGTCCAGAAGCTGTGGTTCCAACGAGACGGCGAATATGGCACACAGCTCGTGTCACAATCGATTTATGGAAAGATACGTTTGGTGACCGCCTAATTTCACGTTTTGGACCTGTGCATTGGCCTCCAAGGTCTTGTGATTTAACAGCGCCAGACTACTTTCTGTGGAGTTTTTGAATTGAAGTCACCGTTTGACAGACAGCATTCGACGTGTTATTGCCGATATACGGCCACAAATGTTGGGAAAAGTCATCGAATGTAGGACGTTCAAATTGAACTACATTCGAGCCAGCCGTGGCGATCCTTTACCAAAAATCATATTTAAAATGCAATGCCACAAGTTTAACTTTCGTATAAATAAAATTCATGTCAATCAAATAATCCAACGTTGTTTTATTGCAATTGAAAATTTCAAACCTCTAAAAAACCACCCTTTATTTTCTTTGCAAAATATTTAATTTTTGCTCAATTAATAAACTCAACTCTCAAGCAATTACAAATGGAAAATTTTACCTTTACACAATTTTTATTTTTTATTTTATTTATGCATAAAACCAACCACTTGGAACTATTTGCATGGAATACTCACTGAATTAAACCAACAATTTGTACGGAAAATATGTGAATAAAAATAAAACCACTGCAAAAACTAGTCAAAAACGTATATCAACGCAAGCTATTTGCACATAAACCCCATTAAGCTGTATAGCACAAAGCCCATTTAAACAATAAACAAAAAAAAAAAAAATATTTTACAATAATTTTTTTGCTTAAAAATGCTGCCAAAATGCTCTTCACATTTATTTTATATATTAAGTTTGAAAATATTTCGCAATGAGCTCTTTCATATTAATTGCATTTTATGCAAAATTTAAAAATCATTGTGATAAATGCCTGCATGGAGATGACCACTCATCAGGTTGCGCTTTGTGCTTCGTCTCGCTTAGTTTATCAACACTGGCCAACGACAACCCAAAACAAAACAAAAAAGAATCCACTTTTTTGCATATTAAAAGAAAGGAATTTCAACCCCATCCAACGTCGCCATGGGTACAAAAACGCAAAAGAGAGTTATTAAAGTAGAAATCATAACATGTCAACACATTTTGTAATACAACAAACCAACCAAAAATAATAAAATCCAGGCGGGGGAAAATGCAAATACGTATGAAATGGAACGAGGCAGCGGAGTTCTGGAACAAATGCTGAATTGAGGTGAACAGCTGTGAGTGTTGGGCAATGCCAAAATGCAAAAAGTGAAAAACCAAAGGTATCTAAGGCTGCACTAAAAGCAGACATATGCTTTAATACAAAGTACATAAATACTCTAACTTTGGTCGTAGGTATGGATTTTGGATGCAGCGCTATGTCAGTCGTGGTAATCTTCTAACTTACTTTGCCAAAGCTGATCTGGACAACGCTTTAAGAGGTTCAAGCTGAGCTCTTCATTATATCATGGAAAGATGCTTGCTTTCTCACTTAATCTTTTCATAGCAATTTAGGGTCTAAACTTTGGCTGCCTTCATCTACATGATATTGTGCTCTATATTCTCGTAGAGCTCTGGCACATGGAATTCGAATGCGATAGTCGTCGCGGATCCAAGACTTTGCGGCTGTACCTGCATCTGTAACTGCACCTGTAGAAAGCATCTTGTAGAGCGTTACTTTTATAGCCAAATCCCAGTCTCGGTGTCAGTGTCTTTAATTAATAGAGATTTTCCTAGGCGAATAGGGTTTATTTAAGAGCTATGCCAGTGTGCTGAAAAAATGCATCAGTGCTGCAGCGTGGTAACGCATCAGCCACTTTCCGAATTAGTGGTGAGTACGCTACCGCTAAGCTACCGAGATCTACGTCCACTTCGCCCTATAGGCAACCAAAATCGTTCGCTGCAGTTGCCATGCGACACCCCAATCCTCAGAACGCGGTTTGAAGTGATTGAACAATTACGAGAGTTACCCGAATTACGCTTCGGCTGTTGCAGCTTAGTGATTTCCGGCATTCGTTGCGCGTTATTGATCATGGGATTGTGAATCTCGATTTGCTGTAAACTGTTGCTACTAACTAACATGTTGAACCCGTCATCGATCGACATCGATCAGCCAAAGACCGTAGTTGGCGATGGCCAGGTGAAGGCTGAACTGATCGAAGGCGAGGTTGCCAAGATTAATTTTCACTGGGTGAATGGGGCAGCGGTCATTTGATTTCTTCAGCTCTCGCAAAAAATCTAACCCAAGCAGCTTTCTATATTCTTTCGTCGTACTGTGACAATTGAAGAAACTAGCCTCGACACGGATTGCAGCCAGTATCAGATTGTGTTACTCGAGTGCTACGGGGTGTGAGTTGCCGTCCTTGAAGACTTAGCCCTTTAAAAGTACCTTCTGTAAGTGATCGTAAAATATCTACATAAGCTCTTGCTCCGCTTCATTGAAACTAACGCACTTCTAGACATAGTTTCTTTTGTCACTTCATTCAGCGTAAGTCGTACCTTTCTGCCTTAAGTTATACCACTTTGTATATACAATTGTGCATTGCACGATCCTTTTTCTATGATAACCTTTCCATTCTGATCCATCTCTTTCTATTCTTGTTTCAGCAAATCGCACATCTTTGACCAAACACAAACTATAATCAAACATTTCTGCTCGAAGCATTTCCAGGTGAAATTTTTTATATCGATGATCTGCCAATGATACTTCCTCCAAAACATGCCAGGAGTGTAGATTGCCCTTAGGTTATTGACTGGATATCGTAAGGTCTATCACCTTTTGGCGTCTCGACGTAACAAAGGTTGTTGTTTATTGAAAGATTTAAGTAAAGGAGCAAGTCAAGCTGTTGGTCTTCGCGGAATTTGCACCTAGTGCTTCCCCATACTGTGCTCTGTGAACGTGTGTTGCTTCACAGCCCACTAAAAGTTGCATCTGATTGACTTGCGCATATCTGATAATTTAAGCAAACTCTTTATAGGGTGCAGGCAGTACTGAATCATAGGGCAGGTACGCAGAGACTATCAAAGTGTCTACAACCTTTCCCTCATGTCTGTATGTAATTTTGGCGGCAACAAGCACACTGAAGCAGAATTGCTTCGGAGTTAGCAGCAGCCCTAGGTCTTGTGCATCTTTCACTTTGTAAGATGCTGGCTGCCCCAGGTGATCACTCCTAGTCCACAGATACGATTAAGGCATATACATGGTTCCTGTATAAAGATTACTTGATGTTGTGTATGCAAAATAGCGCGACTTGCAGTAGCCGCTTTGCTGTGTTGCAGATTGATTTGCGTGAATATAATTTATCCAAGTCTAAGGCAACGAATATGTTTTATATTTTAATTACCTCGCTCTTATTTTTTGAATATAGTTTTATTATACGATCAATTGGACTTAGTTGTATCCCTAAATTAATAACAAATAAATCAAGAATATATATAATACTTAACTGAATCCAAATTCGCGGCTTTTCGCATGGCAGCTCTAGTACATATTACAGCTTACAACCTTGTGTCGTCTATCTGATTTCCTCGAAATGGGATATGTACGCCTTTATACTTTCGAAGGCAGCAGCCAGTTAAATGAAGGCTGCATCCCTATGGAGGATTCGGATGTTCTATGTTTGAGGATTAAAGTCGTGGTGAAGAAATGGGGGGATATTATTAGAGTCCTTGGAATCGGTTGCACGAATCGCTGCTTATAAAGGGCGTTTTTTTCGAGCTATAGAACTTTAAGTTGGCATTACTGTTCAAGATGGCCAACGATTTAACAGCTGTCAAGAGATTTGTTCTCAGTTTGGTTTGGCAAGAATTGAATGAAGCCAATTGAATTGATACCAACCCAGGTGGCGCCACGCGTAGACTATGTGTGACTCTCTAGCTGTCGACAGGTTGCCAGCAATCGATCTCTACTCTGTTCAAATGAGAGCTAAGCTCACAAAGCGAAATAAATGTTCAAATTCAAAATAGTCCACTCTCTGGATTAATGAGACCTTATGAAAGTCGATTGTTTAGATGACGTCACGTGTTTGTACAAGCATACCTCGCTCTCTCTCTCTCTAGCACTCTGCCCCTCCGCTTAACTTAAACATCTCAAAGTGAATTTTTTTTTATGCAGAGTATTAAATTTGTGGCAACTGGAATTGAGTTTTGTTTTCCGATTGTGATTGTGTGTGGGGTTGTGGTGGGGTGTCTGAGTGTGTTCAAAGGTATAAAAACGTAATAACAAAGATGGCGCGTTGCTTTTATTGCCTTCCACATGTGTGTGTGAGTGTGTGTGTGTGTGTGTGTGTGTGTGTGTGTGTGTGTGTGTGTTGTGTGTACATCCGTGTAAGCACAAATGCTGTAAAAACTATTTCAGCAAAGAGATGGACAAAAGGACATATGTACAAGACAGACGGTAACACCAATACAAACAGACACACACACACACACAGAGAGACAGAGAGAGAGAGAGAGAGATCCGGAGACAGACAGCCGGACGGACATTTATATGCATGTTTACAAACAAAATGCCAATGGACACAAATGCTATGGAGTGTTGTCATATCAGTATGTTGGAAGTTACCGCATGCTGCTGAAAAGTATGCAACGGCGCACAGCAGGCTACACCGCCTGCGCAGTGCTATGTGGCAACATGGCATAGAACTACACGTAGCACTCACTGACTGCCAACACGGACTACGGACTACTGCAAAGTCCAACAAACAAGCTGCTTTGCAACAACATCACTGCCAACACCATCAAACGGCATGGCATTGCCCGTTAGCGTTTTCATTTCAAATTCAAATGTTGTTTGCATAAAAAACGAGCAGAGCGCAGCGCAGCGCCAAAGACATCGTCATGTGACGTAGTAGACGTTGTAGTCCTGTACATGGACCACGGTGCGGTTGATGGTGGTGACGCTGCCAATATGCGCTGGCTGCTGCTGGTGCAAAATATTATAACGCCGCACAATTCGCTGGCTGAGTGACTGCCCACCGAGTGACAATAAGAGATGGCAGTGATGAGGCAGCGACGTGAAGCTCTGTAGCATTGGAGGAGCTGTGTCAAAACTCGGGGGCAAAGTACCCCGTTTGGTGTTTGCAAAGTCGTTGGCCGTCGCAACGCGTCATATTTGATGCGAGTGTGCGGGTTCGGGGGCAGGCCACTGGGTTTGCTGGCCAAATCGAAAATGAAGCGAAATTGCAAAAGATGCTATTGGGATGTTGGCCAACAGCTGCCATTGCAACGTGCCGCACGTTTGTGTGTGTCTGTGTGTGTGCGAGTGTGCGAGTGTGTGTGTGTGTGTGTGTGTTTGGTTAAATGGATTGTTTACTTTGATTACAAAAATATGGCAAATGTTTGCACGTTTGATGTCTCACTGTATGTGTCTCCACTGCAGCTAACGCGTTCTCATACACAGATGCACTGCAACACACACAGATACTTCACAACACACACAGATACACACACACACACACTATAGCACAACGCAGCGCGCTTGTAAAATCCAAAAGCTAACATTATTGCAAAAAAGCTGCAGTTATACTCTTTGCTTTATTTTTATTATAGTTCGGCCACCCAGCGGCACCACCCATTCGGCACGCCCATGTGCCCACCTCCTATCCAGCATGTGGTGCATTTCATTGTATTCCATTGACTGTTGCTTGCATTTTGTGTATATCCTTACATTGTGCCATCGTTTTTATTACACAAACACTGCATGCAATGGATAAAAGCGTATTTAAAGTTACTGCCCCTCACCAAGTCGCCCACACACAGTTTAACATCTGGCACAGCATTGAACTAGCAATTGAACAAATGCTTTCCAACAATTTCATATTTCAAAATTTTATGACTTGTTTTACTTTTTTGTTCCTTTGCTGTAAAATAAATAATATAATAAATATTTGCAATTTTTTAGAAATTAAATTTGTAGCTTAAAATACTGAATTTGTAAAAATTATTTATTTTAAAATATTTTAAGCTTGCAAATGAATGTCGAATGGGTTGTTCAAAACGTTTGGCACACGAACAAAACAACAAAAATACACAATACAGCAGAAGCCTGCCACAGAGTGAAATATAATTTCTTTTTGGATTTTAAATGTCTAAGTTTATGTTAGAAAAGAACTTCCCCTAGCTCCCGCTTGTGTTTTAATTTATGTTTATGTCTCATAAATTACGCATACGACATGTATACAAATCGGTTGCTGTTGCTTACATAAAAGTTTGGCCAAACGCTCGCACTTTGATTTTTTTTGGAAAATGTTCCACTAAAAAATGCCAAAATTCTGCGTCTCGACGAAGTATTGATTGCAAGTCGCAAAGTTGTGTTCCAGACATTGTTATGCGTATTTGATATAAATATTGTAAAATTTAAAAATTAACTCGAGTTTATGGTGAGAAAATACGTACAGCTGCCTAAATGATACTCTATGCCAACAGCTGTGTTTTGTTTGTTTTTAATCATGGACAGGGTATAATTAATGCTGCTATTTTTCGTTGATGCCCAGGAAACTCAAAGATAAAGATTTTTTAGAATTTCGTAAAAAGTTTGCACGAAAATCTTTCGGAGCGCTTACAATGGAAGTAGTTTTTAAGTGACTCCTGGCAACTTCGGATACTGTAATATGGGGGAAATTAAAGCGACCCTCTTTCTGCAAAAGATTTGAAGCTGCTGGTGTCAACAGCTGTTTGTACCACGATGACGGATTTTAGTGCAGTCAGCATAAGTTATTTTTCCAATGAAAATTGTGTTTTTAAACTTTTTTAATCGTTTACTTCTATTTTTTGCGAGAAGAGAGTTACATTTTTGTCAAAATCACCGCCATTTTGTGTCAGCCATTTTGTTTTCATTAATTTTGATAGCAGATTTCGATTTCTTGACTCAAAAAAACTCTGTTCAGTGATTTTCGAGCTTTTTTACACACAAAACGATTTTTGGCCAGCATTTTAGGTTCTTGGGACCACTGTGCGATGGGCAGACCAAGTGAAGAAGAATCTAACTTGTCTTTGAGTGACCAACTACAGAGAGTTAGTAAGAGTTAGTGAGATTAGCTGTAACCTATTAACGGCTTGTGAGGGACAATTTAAGTAAAGTAGAGTAGAGCAGATCACAGTACCCCATTGTTCCCCTTCTTTTCATGCCACTTAACTCAGCTGTAAACGCTCCAAAGATGGAGCAAGTGGCAGCTCTATGCAGCAAACCAACGCACAGCAAAGGTATCCCAATGCAGTGGACAGCGCCAAGTGTCGTCTTAGATTAATAGCAAAATCTGAAGAGTACCAAAATCTGTTAGTCATTGTTCCAGCCGGCCAGAGCAAAGGATATTAACTAAACAAATACTTTTTGCTTTATTTATAAATAGCAGTACGCGCCATAGATCAATCAGTGTATGCCTAAATCGTTATTTGTTGACTCAAAGTGCACCACTTGCAATGTGTTAACTGCTTTTAATTTCTGTTTTTATCCACAGGCCAGCAGGCTGGCCAACAACTGCAAAATATTTCCAACAATCGAAACTATAGTTTTGTTGTTGTCCTGCTGCCAGGATATTTTTTTTGTTTTTGATTTTTATTAATGCGTATTTGTGCGAATATCAGTGACACTGGATGTCGTTGAGCTAGTTGAGAGTTACCAGCAGCAGCGGCAGGACAACATGTCCAGCTCATGGCCTTAACAAAGAGCCATTGTGCATGATTTGAGTGCTGTTGGTTCGCCGATAACACTTTTTTGGGTACTTCACACGCTGCTTGGTATTATTATTGCAGCCATTTATTTGCACGCGTTGTCAACGGCGGCACAACGCGGCGTATGAGCTATAATTTTTCTCGCACTCGGCGGTCCCGATGGGTGGATGACGGTTGTGCGTGGTTGAGCGCCGGCAAATGGTTCGGTGTTGGCAGTGAGTCCTGTAGCCGCCAACCACATGTCGCTCATGATTAATTGAAAGATTTTCAACTGTTTCTATGTTTGCTGTCATTGTGCTATTGTTTTAATACTCTGTATTTCGGAAGGCCAAAACGGGTATATGATGATGAGGAGTAGCAAAAGGAGTCAGCTATTTGATCTAAAGGCACAGCGTCTGCACTTTTCTCAAGCTGAAGCGAAGATTTGAAAATTATAGTGAGTGTACCAACTACTACTAGTACCAGTTGAACAACAACTGTAAGAAAGAGCATTTTGCTAATGAGTCTCGGGAGGAGGATGTTCATATAGGCTATGACAAGACCAAATCTTTTTTTGACTGTGCCAGGGTTGTTTGAATGATAGATGGCACTAGCAGTATGTATACATTTCTTTGATTTGGTTTAGCTGTCACTCGATCGAGATTATAACCTTCACCATAGAAAACATGTCGAACTTTGTTGCAAATAAATTGCATTTGCGTAATACGTTGCTTTTCTTATTTCACCAACGAAAAAAGCAGCAGAAGCTCAGCGCTGGTAGAAACGTTTGAGAAACTTGCTCCAGTGATAAGAAGTTGTGAGACATAGCTTGGTCAGTTCAAAAGTGGAGATTTTGATTTGGCGCAACATAATCACGCTGGTGCAACGACGGAAGAATTACAGGCGATATTAGAAGAAGACCCAAACCAATCACAACAACAATGGGCGCAAACACTCTATATGATCCGGGTAGCAATTTCTGAACGTTTAAAAGTCATGGGGAACATGCAGAAGTATGGCAAATGGGTGTCACTCCAAAAAAATGATAGGGAAATGAAAAATCGAACAACTGTTTGTGAAATGTTACATCAAGGGTTTGAGAGAAAATCTTTACTGCTTTAAATTGTCACGTGGGACGAGCAATGTATATCTGTATAATATTTGGAGAACCCGAAACGAATTAAAGGCATAGCTTTCCGCTGGCACATCGACTGCAAAGCCAAATCGCTTTGGCCGTGAGTCAAAGCTTTGTGTTTGGCGGAACCTGTCTGGTGTGTTTTAGGACCAGTTATTAAAATCTGGTGAAACTGTTAAGAAGAATGGCTATCGATAACAAATCATCAATTTGAATAATGCGTTGATAGATAACGGACGAAAGTTCTTCCAAAACATGCCAAAGTTATCTTGCAACATGACAACGCGCCGGCTCATACAGCTAAATTGGGGAAAAACATGGTAACAAGATTTAATTGAGAATAATTATTGTTCCACCCGCTCCAGAACTCGCCTCTTTCGATTATGAGCTTCTTGCTTCAATGGGAGAAAGCTCACTTGCAGAGCAGCGCTTAGACAACTTTGAAGAAGTCGAAAAGTAGCTTGTCGGATTCTACGCCTCAAAAAAAAATTTTTATTGGGATGGCATTCATAAATTGCGCAAAAGGTGAGTAAATGTGTAGCATCAAATGGTCAATACTTTTAATTAAGAAAATGCAGTTTTAATTATCGACAAAACCGGTCAATTTCAGCTTACACACCAGGTAAGACTGGTAGGGGTATAAGAGAAATTATTAGCTTCAGTAGCGTAAGTTTAAAGCGAACAATTTTGGGGTTTCATCTAAACGAAGTGGAAGTCCCCTTGGACGTTAACACTAGCGGTGGTCATGGTAATGATGGCTGACACTCTGGCTGTAGCGGTGGCAATAAGCCAACTAAAATTTCATTTTATTTGAGAATTAAAAAATTATTTATATTTGATTTACGACTTTTTCTGTCTTAACGAAGACTACGACAATTATGCGCAATTACTACCGATATTTCAAATTTTCGTTGTACTCTTGCAACTCTTTTTTTTGGCCTTGTTTTGGGAATTGAGTACCTCTACTAGAACCTTCCAACGAACCTCTGTCCCATGTTGTGTTCGCCTGGATCAGTTCTTAAAGCATACATCTTCTTCAGGTTGCCTTAGGTCTTTCGAAGTAGCTCTTATGCCACCTTAATATGTTATACCCATTTATGTTGAATTGTGATATATCATAACTAGATATACCTACCTATACTAGATATACCTACGATATCAGACGAAATCATATATAATTGCATAAAATTTATTTTTGCAGAATATTAAGATAAGTTTCCAACTTGTAGCGTAGTATTAGCGTACTTGAGTCTAAAACCGAAGAATGCTAGTGCGATGCTCCAGAGCAGCACTGGTGCATTTGTCTAGCACTGGCATAGTTAGCAAATAGACGCTATTTGTCTAAGTAAATCTCTTTTTATTAAAGACACCGCCATTCCGGTTCGGCTATAAACTGTAGGTACTTATCCTCTTCGAACAGCTATTAGTAGATATATCTCCATTATGCGCATTTAAAGCGATGACTGCCAAATCGAGGGGAATAACTAATAATAATATTTTGTTTAATAATTTTAAAAAGCAGTTTATAAGTTATGGCTCTAAAGATGCCAATATGAGCAAGCCTAAACCCATACTTATAAACTGATTACTTAGATCTATCAATTTATTTGATATTTATTAAAATAATATACTTTAAGTTCGAAGATAATTTTGCTTTTTACGTGTTGAATTGAATTGGAGTATATCTTCTTGGATAAAACATTTTATGAAAGACTATACTTAGACCGTTTGTATAGCAGCTATAAATGCGGAAGTCTGAAAAGCATGTGGAACGTCACTCAGTTTCCTAATTAAAAAAACTACGTCTGTTGAGGATTTGTTCAAAATTAAACCGAAACCTAAAGAATGTTCAAGCGTAAAGGGTATTCATTAGTTGCAGTGTCGCGATAGTAGGTGACTCTTTTGTTCTTATTGGGATTTTATTATTCTTTTATTTTTGGCATTGTATAAGTTGTAGTAGTATTTGTGCATGCCATATGGAAAGTAAAAAAAAGGAGTATGCTTAATATTCATCAACGTCATGATAAGCATCTTGAATGACTTGCATCGGAATGTGGGAAGTTATGTTAAGCTCCAGCTGAGCGTAGACGACTGAAACCAAATAAAATCCAAAACACAAGCTGGTTGTGCCATATGAACCACTCAATTTCAAGATAAAAATGTTGCGTCAGAGACTTTTTGAATTATTCACAAAACTTAATAGTTTAAAGCGCTTTAAGTTTGGCATGCAGTTTGATTTTATGGATTTGAGGAAAAAGCGACACTTATTGAATAAATTTAAAGTTCTAAGGTTATTTAAGTTAATAATTTAACTTAAATATAATCAATTTTAGCTATATTTTAGTATTAACGCGCTTGCTGTCAAAATTAGAAGGAATCTCCGGAGAAAAAGAGTTTGCAATCGCTCTGCATTCCCTAGAAGCAAGGATTTACACAAACTGGGGTAAATATTTGGTAAAATCTGTTTTCCACACATAATGCCAAGTCTCAGTTATCGATGTTCTAGTTTATTTATGTTTACTATAGGCAGCACCAAATGCATTACCCTATCAAAGGGTGATTTTTTAAGAGCATGGAAATTTGTTGAAAAGCAAAACAAAATTCAGAAAAATCATTAAAACTTTAGTTTAGTCATTTGACCAATCAATCCAATTTAATGATGAAACATAATTTCATATAAATATTGATCGCAGCTGTGCTGCGAATTGTCCTTACGCTGGGTTCAAATACATATCTACATTTGGCATACTGTTCCCCACATATTGGCCGATATCTTCTAAATAAATTCTACAATATTATATAAATTATTAGTATTGCTTTAAATGTGCCAGCATCTTTTTAGGACAACCGCAGTCCATCAGTTTGGTAAAAAAAGTTTGCAAACATCGTAGTGCATGCCATTCACAGTAATGTTCCGCCATTTGTCGTTGAAAGACACCAATCTCTTTCGGAGTACATTGGTAGTGCTTGTTATGCTTTTTGGTTGCTCTCAAGTTCAAATGCTACCATTTTGCTATTTACGTATACATTCCACCAAAAATCAGATAGCGAACTATAAAGTAAGGTACCTGTTTTACCGTACGTAAATTTTGTTTTATGAAATGCAATAATTTTTAAACGCTGTTCGGCTGCCAGTCTATTTATGATCTAATTTTGTACCTGTTCAAAAAAATCACCCTTTACAATATCCAAAAAGAAAATATTTAATTATGACTATCTCGACTATCGCTCCAAAGTTGAAGCAACTGGGACCTACAGTTTATAGTCGGATGCGATCGGCAGAGTCCCTAAATAATAGAGATTGATAGCGTCTAAATCAACTTCTAAAGTCCACACCCTGATTATCATTATCACAATCATTCAGCTCTACAACTCCAGTTGGGTTTTGGCTTTCTCAACAATTCTTCTCCTTTCCTCTCTGTGGTTAGCAAGTGCGCCCTAGTTTCTTACTTCCATCTTCAACATGTCATCGTCAATATTGTCAATTAGGCGCTTTCTTGGTCGACCTCTTTTCTGGTGCATCATCCGTAGAGCATGTCCTATCCATCTTGGCCTCTAGAATGTAATGAATTTTACTACATCTTCGCTGTAGAAGTGTGGCTGCAGCTCAACAAGTCGTCATTGTTCCTTGGAATATAGTCACCGCGTCCATTTATCTTTGGCCCAAACGTTTTTCGGACGTATTTTTCTTTCAAAGATTATCTGGGATTCTTCATTTGCTGACGTCATAGTTCAAACTTATGCTTGATATGTGGCTATTGACCTTACGATGGAATTATTAATTCGTAGATTGCATGCCCTCGATAGCCATTTTGATCTGAATATTTTGTATGCAGTCCCCTGCGCTGTTGTCATCGCTTATCAACACACTCAAGTTTGTAAAGTTTTCAACACCTTCGAAGTTATAATCGCCTATGCTGAGATTCCGTGATCTTCTTCTCTCGACCCTGGCTTTGCATTTCGTAAATCTTTGGGACCTACGATTTTAACTTCTGGTTTAATACATTTCTGTTTCCCATTTACCCTATTACAACTATTTAATACAGTCAACCGACTCGATGCAGTGAACAGAAACACTATATTTGTTTCAGAAACTGGACAAGTTAAAAAACAAACTGAATTTAAAGAATTTAATTCCACAATCGCATATTTCGACAGATCTGAAATAAACTTGCAACCCCTCGAATTACAAGATTTTTGTCAAAAGCTACTCAAGCTCTTGCCAACTCAGAGCTCTGTCGAGAAACGATTGCTGCAAGAAGTTATCACTTATTTATGTTTCGAAGTTTATTTAGAGAAAAAATGCTTATTTTGCAAATAAAATTCAATTATTTGAGGAAAGGGATTTTTTTGAGGACTATTGGTTCTAAAGTATTGAAATGCTTAGACACAAAATGAAGAATTGGAAAAATTCAATGTCAAGAAGTGACTTCCAGTACTTTTTCCTAAAAAAATTCTAAATAGGTTGCATAAAAAGAGGAGTTGGTTATTAAGAAAACATTTGCAGTTAAATGGTACCGCAGTTCCCAAAGACGTTCGCGAATGACTTGAGCATTTGTCAACTTTTTACGAATAATTCTGTCTGGCTAATATGTTTTAAAAATGCTCCTCATTGCGTTTTGATAACAAAAATACAAAATAAATTAGATTTGTTTAATATATGTTTTTTCATTTTTTTCCATTGGGCTTGAGGAATACTGGATTCAAATCGTTGATTTGGAACAAAAGTTCCAGACGTATGAGAAAGCGCAGCCAAATAAAGCTAAGCTGTAAGGCTTAAGCAATTACAGGACTCCCGGCGAAGGACTCAAGTTTACTAAATGTTCTATAAAACCACTCCCTGCTAACCGTGCTTTTCTATTTCGTCTGCTCAAATTGCACACTTGCTAGGCGCTTGGGTGTATTCCAATAATAATAATAACCTTATACTATTCTAAAATGGAGAGCTACTCGCCCTATAAGCTTACTGCCAACAGTTGATAAGATATTGTAGAAAATATCGTAGTCCCAAATATCCTATTTCCATTCATATTATCTAGCAACATTGGTCCCCGCAATCGATTGAGACAATTTGTATACTCTTCGAACTATTCCTTCCCAAACATTTTGATTAAAAAGTCGCATTGATCATTTTTTGTTTTAAGGTTGGTTGGTATACACGTATATTATTATTTTTTACATAGTAACACTAATCTGCTATTAACGCTGCCCTACGGTTTGGTCCAAAATTTCACCCGTTTCTTTTTCTAGACGTCCTTTTAGTGAAGAGTCTTCTTGGACCACCAGAGTGCGCTAAAAACTGTACACCTCTCGATTGCCTAACAACCAACAACAGAACCTCGCAGCACTGGGTTGAGCATCTTCGGTTTGTGCCGGTTTAACATATAGCCATCTATTATTTGTAATTTGTAGGATGCCGCGGTTCATCCCTTTGTGAAACTCATATTTAGAACTCTCCAGATGAGCCAGTTCTCTAGACGGCCATAGTGTCAAGTTTGCGTTAAAATTGACCATTAATTTTATTATCTTTGAAATAGCCAATATCGGCTGAGCGCCCAGCACCACCGGGAACAAATTTAATGCCATAAGCTATAAGTTCCGCAATCGAAATGCCGTTGGTAGAGTGTTCTATAGACAGGAAAACAATTGTAAAACCGAAAATATATTATTGTCATATTTATGCAACTTACCAACGGATCGATGGACTTCATGTCGTATTAAACCAATAAGTGGAAGCGTCGTGGGCAATCTGGCATGGTCACATCAATTTCCGAATCAGCACTTTTTCCAAAATATCGCCGTTTCTATAAAACTTAAAAGTCAACGTTTCGCTTAGTTTAAATAGTTACTGGCTTTCCAAAGTATGTGCTGATCTTTGTTTGTAAGTTGTTTGCCAAATAGTCAAACAAGAAACCGAAAATTTAGAAACTAAAATTTTTAAAAATAAGAGAAAAACCTAAAAAATTTTATTTGATGTGTACAGTTATAGGACTTGGAGATTAATGAAATAATGTATCAAAAAATTATATAGGTTGAAATTCTACAATATGAAGTTTAAATCATAGCCTACGTCATTTGCATCTAAGTAGGCGATGGAGAAGTAAAGATTTCATAGCACAGTGTCTATTAGGTCTGCAGCATATACCTCTTACATGCTTAATAATATTAGAATTTTGTATAATTTATGCGCTAACTATAATAACCTTTACGATTTCCTATCTTATGAACGTTCAATTCAATCCATCTCTTCCTCTACCTGAACTCATCTTAATTCGCCAAATCGAGCAACTTTGACGTATGACGAAGTATGGAAATCCAACTTGTACAACGTTCATTCCTTTTCGCCTCTGTTTTTAAGAAATGTTTTAATTTTTATCTTACCTGCTGTTTTCATATTTTATAGAAATTTTCATTCTAAATTCAAGTTCCCAGATGTGAGACGGTGTAAATATATAGGAAGTTCATCCAGCAGGCTTGGGACGCGCATTTGTATAGTCGAATTTTTTCCTCGCTCTATTCTTATAATATTCAATATTTTTTCAAATATAAGGTGAACTGAAGGTTGTACCCCTTCAATAAATAGTGAAATGAGTAGAGTGTGGGGACAAGCTTTAAAAAGTATTGGAAATCGCCCTATTATATTTTTGAAACGTAACAATGCATTTCCTCAGTTCACTAAAAAACATCTCTTAAGAGCAGATGAGAATTCATCGCTGTTGGTGGTTTTTATTTTGTGTCCCTTCATACAGTCTTAAATAATAATAATAATTTCTTATGGCAATTGTTTAACGAGACAGCATTTTATTAGAGATTTGTAGGACTCAGCTTTACATGTAGGAAAAATTAGATTTGTCAGAATAACAGATGAAAGCTTCGCTTGGCACGACATTGCGAGTAATTGAGTAATTTTTGTTCTTCGCGTCAACTCTATTACTTTATAGCCATTTGCTGTGTGTCCCCTATGTGTAATATAATTCTTCAGCTATGGCCCTCGCTGTCTTTTTCGGCTTAATGTCAGCTTGGCTTAACGATCTCTGCAAATTGCATTGAAAGTACAAAAAATAATTTATATTCTGCCTTCAAATAACGCTTACCATCAAGCGATAATGTTCTTTTTGCTCATAATTCAGCTTATTCCAATCTTTGGCTCCATAACGTAGCATGTCCTGTGGCGATAAACCAACATTTTTAATTTTGAATATTATTAAATAATTCCGAAAGCCATGATTATCAAATTTCGCAATTTTTTGTGCTTTATAGACTTTTTTAATCGGCAACATGATTAAAAATAAGAAGTTATTTTTTAAGAAGAGGAAACTCACGAGAATTTTATACTTTTTGTCGAATTTTTTCAATTTTTACTTATTTCTAAAAGATTGCTTGTGAAATTCGAGATTGTTGTTTTGTTTGCCTGCCTATAATTTGTACTGAAATGTGTTATTTTGTGTATCCAAAGTCTTGAAATTTGACAGAAATATCGCCTACTTGGATGTATGCATTTGGAAATGTTGGCTAGTTTGAGAAGGCAAGAGAATAGCTCACTTGGAGCTTGTAAGTTCCTAATACCAAATCTACAATGGAAACGATAATCAAATATATCTTTGAAACCCTAAAAAGTGCAGGCAGCGCTTTGCTATCGGTACGAATGCCTAGAACTCGAAGATCGTCGGAGCTGATTCAACAAAATTTTTACAAAAATCTTGTAATTCGAAGGTATGGAAAGGGTTAAGTTAATTTCAGTTATTTTTATATGGAAGCATCATTATATAGCTTCCATAGGGAAGTTTTAGACCCATTCGGTTGTTGCCGAAGTTGTTGGAACCAAATGCGGCACACAATAGTTTATTTATTTTTTATGTCATAAAGCTCCCACAAGGCATATCATATGGTATCATACATTTTATAAAACTATTACGATCTTTTTATTCAATGAATCGGTTGAAGGTATTATATAGTTTCTTGGGGCAAATCGGCTAAAGAAATGAGTTACTATATTATTGGTTTAAGAATTCGGTTTTCGTTAGCTTGGGAGTGCTTAGCAATATAAATATTATTCTTCAGTAAATACAAAACATAGAGAGTATCCCAAAGTCGTTCGCGCCCAACCTTAGCTTACTATTTTGTAACTTAGACATTTATCACATATTATTCTTAGATACTACGTATCGCTTAACATAAAAAGGGGCCCGAGTGTGTTCGTAACAACTTCCATGAACACGCTCTGGGGGAGGTATATCTATAATAGATATGATACGTTTGAGTTTAGGCAGTGCTTTTGCAATGGGACTAGATCTTATTCTTTTTCCAAATATTATTTATTATAGTAATTAAGACAATTTGCAGTTAAGTTCTTTTTTTAGTTTCGCAATTTTCAAGAGTTACGTGTAGCACTAAAATGGTTTATACGAACTCTATATGTTTGAAAGATAAAAGGCACAAAGTGCTCTTCGAGTTGTGGCGTTAGCACATCAGCCTGAAGATAGCCTGAAATAGAGAATATTGTATCTACAATTCTTCTCAGCTTCAATGATTGTACCGAGAACTGTGCTTATTATTCAGATCATCGTTTGGTTTATTTGGATACTTTCAAAGTGTGTCTGTCCCAACACTTAGAACCTATCAGTTTGACAAATCATTGCCCAACGTACACGTAGTGGCAGTATTTCTCTATCTAAAATATGTTCATAATTAACTATGCAAAATTTCAGCATTTGGACCGAAGCGCTATTAAGAAATAATTTCGAGAACTTGCGAAGTATTACGAAAAAGTCACACTGGTATGTATCACCTTAATGGCTAATTTCGGAACATTAGTTTGTTTGATGTTTACTTACTTTTTTTTTTACCAAACTTATAGAGTACGTTGAGTTGAACATAATTCACTTCCTCCATGCGAGCAATTCAGAATGTTTTTTTCGCGAAAAGTATACTTAAGTCTTTGTGACTTTATATACTCACTTTTGGATCTAACAGTATGGTGGCGAAAATTCCATTGAAAAATATTCACCTTTTTCTCTCTAGGTCTTCTGTTTTTCTCAAGAGCCATACGCATCCGTTTCTTGATATAAGTCGCATCACTGTTTACTAGAATTCATAATTTTAGTGATTTTAATTCGTATTTTGAGAATTGTTGAACGTCAAATTCGAATTCATTCTCCTAAAATACTTAAACAATCTTTGGTGTATATCATGTATGATATATATATGGAACTTTCATTCATATTCTTCTAACGTTATGTGCAGCTTGAAGAATTTTGACTTTTCTAAAATATCTGCCAAAATATTTTTGTTCTTAGTGAACTTACTTTGTTGCAATCAGGGGTTTTTGGTAGACATTTGTAAGTTTGTAGATTAACCTTGGATGTAACAATGGTGCAATTTTTGGAACCGTTTTCTTATTAACCAAAAAAAAAGTTGCTTTTCTCTGAATAACTGAGCACTAACTTCAACAGCTTTCACAGTTTTTAAAGCTACTATCTTTCAAGTGATTTTATGCAAGAGATATTATTCAAGAGATAGAAAGTTTGGGAGTTCTTTTAAAAGACACATTTTGCTTAAAATTTCAATGAATATCGTCCATATAAGCATAAAAAGCTAATTTCTAAGTCAAAATTTTTAATAAGTTTTAAAAAATTTGAATTTTCTTAAAAAAACTTTGAAATTTCATAATTTCTTGTGCATCATTTTTTTTTATTCTGATCTTGAAATAATTCTTGAAATAATACGACTTTTCCATCAATAAATGCGCATTCAACACTGTTTTGAGTATTTAAAATTTTTAATAATAAAAAAATATTTTATTTACTTTATGCTCATTTTACAAAAAAAAAAAAAAAACAATTGAAATATATTCTAGGATGCTACAAATATCTATTTCTTCCAACTCTCTCTGCTCTCGCATATGTCGATAAGTACAGTTTACACAAAGTTATCGGAGAGCGGTATAATCAATTCCTCTGGCCTAATTTTCGCTGGCAAAGTTTCCTCTACTTCCGGACGTCCGTAACGCTCAAAAACATAATTGAAATAATCATAGACATATTGATGTGGGGCATCAATATAGTGAAAGCTTACCGGATACTCGGAAAGACAATCCATGCACTGCAAGTAGTACAACAACATTGATTGGAATATCAGCACAAGCGACAGATTTGGCTAAAACTTACGGCTCTGGGATCATAATAGGCGTACTTAAAGAACCAAAAGTCCAATTTATTATAGCGCGAGATGAGATTGGAAAATGGTGCCATGGGTAAAAAGCGATTTCGCAGCTTGCGATCACGTGAGTCGCCCGCTGGCACACCCAAATTATATAGACACTCGCCAATGACTACATCCTCGGCATGATCGTTCTCCTGGCGGCATTTGCTGCTGTCATTCAGGCCATTCACAAAAACACGTACAGCCTCACGGCTGAGCACATAACCGCTGCCACCTGACATATAGGACTGTGCCCAACGATTTAGAAGTGCTACGAAACTTAGTTGGCTTACGAACTTACTGCATTTTTTTGCGGCATGGAAAATAGCTTAAAGTTAAAGCCAAAGTGTATGGCCATATCCGGTGAGTAAGGATACAGCATATATCTGAGATTCTCCATTAATACATAACTAAGGGGGGGGAAATGTGAAATACCAAGTTTATAATAAGCTTAATGTGTGCCAACTCTTTACCTATCATCATCCGCTTTAAGAAACCAATCTGCATTGTCCAACTCATGCTCGTATATATAGCGAAATGCCTCCTTAACCTTGCCCCAGAGCAGCGAGTAATCATCGGTAACATTAAAAACAAGCGTCTCCAGTTCGTCATCATGTGCCGACGTCACAAAGTAAATCTTATTGCAGCGACGTCCCCAGGTGCGACGCACATGCACCGCACGCTGCTTATGATACTTGGGTGTCGTCATTATCCAGCAAAGTATGCGCACCTCACGCTCTAGTCTTTGCGCCAGCGTCGTCTCATTGCCAAATGCCCGGCTCAAGCTGTAGCCCGGTGCCGCCAGCAACAAGCGCTCCCAATAGACACAAATCCCAAAGATCATGGCACTGCAGCCTAAAAGCAACCACATTAGCAGTTGCTTCTGGCCACATCTGCGATAGCCAAGCCGTCTACCGCTGCGGGACAGTTCGCATGCGCCCTCGTACTCGTCCATAGCGCTACTGTTGATGGCTGCCAAGCCAGCGAATAATTAGCTGGCTGCCGCATGTTACAGCGATTCCCTTGTTATCTGCAATTGCGATAAGTGCCAAGTCTTGTAGCGTTTGTAATACCATCATTGCGATACCATCACAAGGAATTGTCAATTTTTTTGACTAAAACAAAAACTAATTAGTTCAATCGTGCCATTAATCGCAAATTTTACTTTGAAAAATTGTATCTGATAAGAGAGACAAGAGATATGCTTTGCGTCTCAAACAAATGTTTTGGTACTTTCTCAACAGCAATTATTTGCTACTTACTTGAAAACAAGTGAAAATCATGTCGGAAATATTTCGCATATTTTTAGAAAGTTCGCAAAGTGTTTTTTCAATTCGTTGAAATAGTTTGAAAACTAAAACATAATTTCGCATTGTTGCTACTTGCTCTTATCGCACGCCAAGCGCTCCATTGTTTGGCGAATTCGGAAGAACTTGCTACGTTTCTTATCAATTGAATGTTAGAAGCGGAAGACAAGCTGTAGAACAAAAAAAAATTGTTGAGTATTTTGTAACATAAGAGAAGACACCACCAGAACTCGTTCAACTGCAGTCAAATCAAGTTGTGTGCTTAGTTTGGTCTATAAATTAACCATAAATTGTCTTACGATCTTGCAAATTATTGCAATGAATACAGAAATACGCAGAATTTCAGCATTTGGACTGAAGAGCTACCAAAAACATCATTTCGAGAATTTCCTAAGTATTTCGAAAAAATCACACTGGTATGTAAATCGGAAACATTAAATTGTATCGCTTAGGATTTCTTGGTATTTTGCCATCGAGTACGTTTCGAACCAATAAAATGAATTTCGATGTCATATCGAAAGGTATTGTAAACGTTTCGCTATTAGGAGACAGATCTGAAAAAGCGTCTCGGCAATAAAAAACGTTTGCTACCTTAATCTATTCATTTTAGCAACTCACTAAAATTTGCTTAATTTTTTTCTTTATCCGTAATGAATTCTATATGAACCCTATTCATAAAAAAGGTTCCAAAGCAAATATTGAGTACTAGCGTGGTATTGCTTAGCTCTCTACAATTCATAAAATATTTGAGAAATATTGAGTATTGCAGAAATTATTCGTTAGATAAACCATATAGAACATAGGCTGGCGCTGATAGCATTTATTATAAATTATTGAATTATTGAATTGAAACATTCAATTAATTCGATCGTTCTACTAACAACATAAAATACATACAATTGGCTCCTAAATAATCACCCTTTACCCTTAGAATTGAATAATTTTTTTATCAAATTCAACGAAGTGCTTGAATTGAATTTGTAGTTTTTAATCTTAAGGATCCAACTAATTATATTGAATTTCCATCTGCCATATGCTATAGAGCTTGAAAAGTACTTCTAAGCAATGAATCATAATATCTTGAAAAATGAAGTAAATTGCAAAAATATTCAGCAAAAAATATTTTCTGATGCTGAGCTAAGTTATCTACAAAAACTCTTCGGGAGAGACACTATGAACGAAATTGCATATTGCATGACCCTTCGACAGAGGGTACATATCAAGCGTGTTGGACGTGCGTACATTTCGCGGTGTCGATATCGACTCCGACCAATATCTTGTGGCAGCCAAGATACGCATGTGGCTGTGCAAAACGCAACGAAAACTAGAGCTCGCTAAGCTGCAACGAACAGTCGAAGCCTACCACGCTCACCTCTTGGACCTGCCTAATCGACCCAACTTCCATCGTGATGATATCGGCAGATATTGGCTCCCACTCCATGACTATAGAGGGATAATTAGTCCAAGATACCACGCCAATTATTACAGCTTGTGAGGTGTCCTTTTTTTGATACAAATATCTCTTACTATTATTTTATTTTTTCGATATTTTGCTTTGTAGAGATTTTACCTTATTAGTACAAAAGCAGAAGACTGTCTGCTGCATGAATTTAATGTAAGTGGTTGCGGCAACCAAAGTTTACCTTTTGGCAGTTACAGTATTTTTTCCATAAACTATTCTGAGTCGCAAACTGTTCCAAAAGACTGTCGCGCGTGTTGAAAGAAGCAACTGGAAAACGCTAGCTCTACATCGTTAAGAATGGAGGAGATTTCAAAGGGAGGTCCAGATTCAACTTTGATCATCGCGTCACCAATGATGATGATGATGATGATGATGATTGTTTGCAGCTTAAATTAAGTTGATCTCCGCATGGAGAATAAGCATCGGATTTTTGCAGACTCTTCTCTTGCCATATTACAAATGCGAAAGAGAGAAGAATAGCTGCTGTAGGATTATTTTCTAAGTATTCGCGAATCTACAGTATTTTGCGTCTAGGCTTTTAGGATCTTACGCCTTATACGTTTGTAGTTGGCTTTGGCCTAAATTTCCTGTAAAACAATGCCTTATTTTTTCGCTTTGTTATTAAAAATTTCCTTTCTTTGCCAGGAATATTATTATGGCTGATAGTCAGCTTATGGTTGGCTTGCAAGTTGTCCTTTGCCATCTTAATAGCGAAGAACTACTTTGTATTGGAAAAGTACAAAAATTGAGTAGATGTTGACAAGCTTGTCTGTCAACCATGTCAGTGCTATTAAGAAGAAAAAGTTGACGTTTCAACAAAGCACTATTCGAGTGGCTTTAAATACGCTTGCCTGCCTGGCTGCCTGCTACCAAGCAACTATCATATCGTTTGTGCCCCAAACGAAGCAACAAACGCCCGCACAGTGTTGTAAGCGCCATAAATTGGGCAACACTTGCCGGCATAAGTATACAACACTGGTAATACCTACGCACTCGCTCAGACCCCCAAAAAACATAAACACATAGAATTGCCGTTGCACAAATTGTGGTACGTGGCACCAGTAGATGAGCGGCTAACATTCTGGTTATTTTTGGGCGCACGGTGTAGCATTTGGTCGGGGGCTATGTGGAGAATGGAGTCGGGTGGAGTCGTGACAAAGCAGCTGCTGACGCTTATAGCCACTGTAATTAATACCAACATAATTGTATTTGGATAACACAGACGTAATCAAGATTAATTGAGTAGCAGCAGGTAGTTTGCATAATTAGCGCGAAACACAGTAGCAGCCATGGACTAGACTAGATACAGCCAGTCGAGGATATGGATATGGATATGGTATGTGGTATATGGTATATGAATTGCCGCATGTACATATGAAGGGCAGCTTGGACAACGCAAAACATTTTGTATGAGCGCCGCTCTTGACTGTTGCTGCTGAAACATAATTTGCGCAATTTGGTATGAGCCGCTCCTGCTGCCAGTTGCTGCTGGTTGGTGGCATAGTAATTGTGGGCAATGTCGTCGGCGTCAACGGCGTGGCTGCATGGGCTTTGGTTGGAATCATGTTTGCCGTTGTTGCTATTGCTGTTGGTTGTTTGGTTGTTGGTTTCGGTGCCATCGTTTTGGGTTACTTCATTTGATTACAAAAGCGTATGAAGCTCCATGGAAGCCATTGTTATTCCAGCTGTTTGGTTGTTATTTTGGCCTGGCTATGAGCGGCTGTTTGTTAAGTTGCCAGCTCTCTGGCTCACACTCACTTCGGCTGGCTGGTACGTTGGCATAATTTCTGATATAAGCAGAAAAGCACAAAAAATTAGTTCAATGCACATGGCATACTAATTAATTGATTGATAACTTATTTAAAGGTTTTTCTTTTTTTTTTTGCTGCTAAACGGCGTACGTGGCGTATGTGTGATATGCTTATTTACAGTAAGCTTAATCACCAACTACATGACATACAAATTATTTTGATATTGATTCAACAATTTGCAATATCAGGTAATTTGTAATGCAATACTATCATTTTTGTTTGATTTTATAAAACATTAACTTCTATTTTATTAAACAAAAATCAAACAGCTAATGTTTTAGGCAGATGGTATAAGGTGTTTCTTTTTTCGAGGTATAGCGTTTTATGTTGGCATTACAGTTGAAGATGGCGAGCTGTCAAGTGATTTATTCTCAGTTTGGTTTAGCAATTTGGCCAAAACGATCAGCAAGCAAGGCGTAGATTCATGGAAAGGGCCCAAAACGAGATTGCCGTTGTTCCCGATTTTCATAAGCGAATTTTATTTGGCGATGCAGCTCACTTCTGGTTGTAGGGCTACGTCAACAAACAAAATTGCCGCATTTGGAGTGAAGCTAATTCTCATCCAGAAAAACTGACAGTTTGGTGCATTTTATGTGCTGGTGGAATCATTGCTCCGTACTTCTTCAAAAACGCTGATGGCCAGCACGTTATAGTCAATGGTTATCAATATAGAGCCATGATTGCTAACTTTTTCATTCCCGCATTCAAAAACCATGATGTGCAGCAGCTGTGGTTCCAACAAGACGGCGCAGCATGACAATCGATTTTTTTGAAGAACACGCTTGGTGACCACCTAATTTCACGATTTGGACCAGTGCATTGGCCTCCAAGATCTTGTGATTTAACACCGCTAGACTACTTGCTGTGGGGACTATGTAAAGTCATTGGTCTATGCGGATCAGCCACAAACGCCTAACCATTTGAAAGACAACATTCGCCTTATTTTCACCACAAATGTTGGAAAAAGTCCTCGGAAATTGTACGTCCAGATTGGACTACAATCGAGCCAGCCGTGGCGTTCATATGCCAGAAAGCATATTTAAAATGTAATGCCACAAGCTTATCTTTCGTATAAATAAAATTCATGTGAATCCAACGTTGTTTTATGGCAATTTAAAGTTCTATACCTCTAAAAAAAACACCGTTTATATATAATTTTTTATTTTCAGTTATTAAAAAAATGTATTAATATAATAAATAAAATATAATTTTTATTCCCATATAAAAAGTACTTGTTTTTTCTTAGAAACTAACTATATATAGCTGTTCGCTGATGTGTTTCGTTCAATATAAAAATTAATAATAAATAAATTATAAATTCAATTAAATTTTTTATAGATTTATAGGTTGCCACATAATATTCATATTGACTTAAAATTCTTACTACATAAGTAGCCAGAGCTTACCCCATATTAGTTATAAGTTTACTTATACGTAATATTTATAAATAATAATAATAATCTTTCTCCATAAACAGAACCTAAAAATAACTGCCTGTGACATTATAATTCATAATTGATTGCATTTAATTTAACTAATTTGCAAAATAAGGATTTACTCATATAAACCAAAATTCAATTAAAAACATTATGAGAACCCATTATCATAAAAAAGTTAATTTTACTACACGAAAACCTTTGGCCCAATGTAGCTCTAAGTCTAAAATATATTTCAAAATCAAACCAATGGACGTCTTATCCAATCTGCCGTTTTCTCTGACTTTCTGACCATTTCGACGCATGCAAATAAATTTGAAGATCATTGGATCGCTTCTTTTGAAGAATTGGTGATTTGATTGAGACTAGAGAGAACTTACAATTATCGAATTATTTTGATTGGTTCAGTTTTTTGCAGATAAAGGCCAGAAGTTCTATGAGCGTGGAATACTAAATTTGCCAGGAAGATGGCAAAAGGTTATCGAACAAAATGACAATTATATATTTGATCAAAGTTAATTCTAAGTTTTATTAAAAATGCATTTACTTTCTTTTAAAAAATCCGCAATTACTTTTTAGGCAACCCAATAGGAATTTTCTCAATTTAATTTTAAGACAATCCTTAACATTTTGTAGTTTTTAATAATTTTTCGTAACTTTATCTCTGTAATATGTCACAGGGACGTGTTGTGTGTTATGTTGTGTGTATTTATTATTATATTACCCAAAGGGGAGAACACATATATCAGTTAGTTTTAAGCGATTATATGGGGTGCCATTTCTTTCAAATTCCGGAATAAAATATTCCTTTTTTATAAGTGTTTGGAAAGATCACTTAAGTTCTTTTGATGCAAACAAACTTTTTATCTGTAAGATAACGCTTATTACTTTGTACTTTCAATTGCATATTTTTTCTCTTAAAATCCCCACTGAAAGGGTGAGCCATTAAGATAACGAAATATATATTAAGATCATTCCCCGATAAATTGGCGGACTGCGAAGTCGGCTGCTCTTGGAAATCGATAAACAATTTTTTTTATTTTTGGCCAAAATGTATGCATCTGACAATGAAATTGAGTAGATATAGATTAATGTAGCACTCCAAGTAGGATCATAAGCAATATTATTATGAAACGACAAATAAAGACCTTAAACTATGCTATCCTAGTCTCTCGAAATCGTAAAAAATGTTAGTCGCTGCCCGAGTACTTTGCATCCGTCATCAGATTCTCTAGTACTAGAAGTTCAGATGTTAAAAATTAAACTTATTCTCCTAGTCTATGGTCATCGCTCCTAAGGTGGAGCATGGGGATTTTAATAAATAGGGATTTATTTAAATAAATAGCTCTATTCACTTTCTGGCTATTCCAGTGCTCTACCGAGGCCCACAATCCACCAACTTCTTTTGTTACCTTTGGCATAAATTTTTGTGCCAATCTGCGCGGGATTTGCGACAACTCCCTTGCTTCACTGCCTTACTGCAGCGCAGGACAACAATTAGGGGGAATCCCCCGGTTTTCGAGTATGTAAGCTAAAATATAATAATGTAAAAGTCCAGACCGGAAGCTGTAGGTACACAGTGAAATGCATTCAGAAAAACTCTTGGCTGTTCAAGCTTTGTTCAAGTTTTAGGACTTTAAGAGCATCTACTAGTCTACATTGATTTTGGATTATTCACTACGCTGTCATGTTGGCCAGTTTAGGCCAATTCCGTAGCCAAATATGTGTTTTAGTTAATTCCATCGATATGCTAGGGATTTGCTTATCCTGCAACTATATGACGTACTCATTACCATAAACATTTAATGATCATTTACATTGCAATGGCCATCAACGTTTTGCAACAACTCAAAATGCTTTGATTTGAGACAGCCAGTTGGCCAACTAACTGGCTGCCTGTGAGCTGAGCTCCTTCAATTGTTGGCCAATTCAGTGTTGTTGGTAAACATTCTGTTGCTAGTTCCATGCACGAATATCGATTTTAGTGGCAATTATTTTCTGCAGCTGTCACAATATTCATATCACAAACGCTTACAAATATTTCTGACATGCAAATATGCATAGGATGGAGCTACTTATATGTATAGGAACGCCATTTTGGCCCTTAGCTTGTACGCTGATTCATCGAGCTACAAACTATGGCACTGACACTGACACTTGGACTCTTGGATTTGGTTGGATTAGCACAATGGTTATTACCATATAGCAGGGGTGCTCGCTGACATACGCAATGCAGCTATTGTGCTATACTTTCTATGTATTGGTATTTGCAAAAGTGAATCCATAATCGTAAGAGCCTTGATGTATTTTTATCAGCTCGATATTACTGTATTCGAAAATGTCAGAAGCCTCTTAAAAATTGCATCTATTGTTTACGTTCGTGAAGATTTTAGTGCAAATTTTTTTGGGAAATTATAAAATATCTTTAGTACGGGTTTTCTGGGCATCTGGGCGAACAGGTGTACAATAGGTAAAGCAGCTGCATTAGTTATAGTATGTCCTTGAGTTGAAATAATAGTTGTTGGCAGAGGGTACCATTCCTACAGTTGTACGTATTTTCTCGCCATAATCTCGACTGTGTTTTAAAATTTTACGATATTTACAACAAATACGTATTCTCTAAAACGCAGAATTTCGAAATTTCTTAAGGGGATATTTTCCAAAAAAATCAAAGTGCGAACGTTAGGCAAAACTTTTATATGAGCAGCAGCATTAGATTTGTATACATGTCGAATGCGTGATATATGAGACATAAACGTAAAGAAAAACACAAGAGGAAGCTAGGGGGAGTTCTTTTTTGCCACAAACTCAATAGACACACTAACAATCGATTATATAATGCGTTGAAGCGGTAGAACGTGGTAATATTTTTGCAACTCAACAATTTTTAATGCGTGAATTTTAACGATTTGCGTGATAATATTTTAAACTCACTAAAAAATGCCAATAAGAATTCTTAACCTAGCTGAAAGATCCCCTGCTATAGTGTATGGCGCCTGTTTCCCACTCGCAATCACTTTTTTCCCCATGTAGAAATAATCGACATCGATACTCGGAAGCGGAAAACTTGATTACCTGAGTAAACTTCGCGTTTGCATGCTCGTGCAGGGTCCGTAACCCGATATTTTGAGCTATCGTTTTCGTATTCGTATGCGCAAGGAACTTCTGTATAAAACGACCATAAATTAATCATGAAAATCGATAATCGATAATCGATTTTTGGATTTTTGGCCAGCTTAATCAGCTCTTAAAACCACTGTGGGTCGTGGGTTTGAATCCCACTCATGGCAAGACGCTTGACCATTGTAACATTCGTCATAAAAATACTTTTCTAATAGAAAGCATTTTTCCATTGCACTATTTCATACAAGAATTTCTCCATTTGCCGCATACCTCACGCCCCTGCATAAAACGACACCCCAAACTCGATGATGATCATAGGTATCTTAAAAAATTGGACACGAATTACACAATGGAACGTTGGAACACATAAAGAGGAAGACCTAAGGCGATCGACCTGCAGAAGATCAATCTATCAAGAACTGGCCCATGCGAACACAATATGGGACAGAGCTAAGCAGAGGGCGCAAAAGCGGTATGCGATGGTAGGTGGTTCTAGTAGAGGCCCTAAGTTACCAAGCGAAATAATAAGAAAAAAGAAAAAAATTGGTACTTTTTCCTTTACCGGCTGCTCCACTAAGTTATCAACGTCATCATCATTGATTGTTTGGATTGGTCGGAAATATGTGGCATTTTGAATTTTTTTTTTTTAATACAGGGTGCTCCATTTCTTATGTCGGTATTTCAATATTGAACAACTTAAACATTTGACAAACGATTGACTTGACTTTACATGTTTTGGAAATGTCAATTCAGTAGAATGTCAACCATGTATCGCTTTACAGCTAAAGAACGCGCCGAAACAGTTACTTTTACAATGAAAACACTCGTTCGGTTATCTAAACTCAACGTGCATACCGTTGAAAATTTCCGACTTTGGGAAATGCAGAATCCACACTAGATCCAGAAAACGCCATTGCGTGACCAAAAAGTTACTGCTTGGGACGGCGTTTGCGTCAAATTCATCGTTCGGCCTTATTTTTTCAAAGAGTACCAAACGGTCGATGGAAACCGCTGGATCGGTGGATGTTGGCTCACTATGTCTGCCCACAAATGCGCGAAAAAGGGCTTGAAGATCACTGGTTTCAACAAGATGATGCGACATGCCAAATTGCTAGATTCAAAAAAGGCGAAAAGCAAAGTATTTGAAAAGCAAAGTGTACGCCAGCAAGCCATAGATCATTGAAGAGTTCAAAGAAAATATTCGTGCCGAAATCATGACTATACCAACCGAGATGCTCGAAGAGGTAATGGCCAATAAAGATGGTAACTTGATTGATGTTGGGTTCAAAGACTAGTCTGAACAAATTGCAAAGGAACAAATTGAAAAAAGAAAACCTCACAATCAGAAATTGGTTGTATTTTTTTTTTATTTCATAAGAAATGGCACACACTGTACAATTATGGGAAGATCGTTGATGATGACGAAAAATCGTAACTCAAAAAAAAAGCGTACACATACGTTTTGTATTCACAAACTATTATTTTTACTTACTATGGATTTCACCCGCATGATATATCGCTTATAAAAATTTGTAGTTTCTTTGATACACCATAGCCAGGACCTGTGCCGAGGATACAATGACCAAGTGAGTTTGTCGGAATAGGCGTTTGAGTCGTGGATTGCGTGAAAAGCACTTATTTGGTAGGTATTACCTCACCTGCTGTATGCCCCAGATTTTTCTACTTCCTTCTACTCTCTTTTTCAAAGCAAGCAAATGAACTTGGTGGATCACTGGATGGGGTTTTTGAAGCAAACGTCAAATGGCTCATTGGATACAGTTCAAAGAGGTTGAACTAAAGTTATGCAGCATTCAAAAAAAAAAAAATAAAAAACTTTTTGCTAGTAAGTGTATCCCATAGTCGATGCAATTGTTAGACAGCTTAAGCTGCAAGCCATTGAAAAGTATTCAGTTGCAACTGCAAATTATGTTGCCTGCTGGAGATGCTTGATGTTATTGTTGTTGCAAGTTGTTGTTGTTGTTGTTGTTGCTGGCAACGTCTGATAATGGCGTACAATGTTTATTTACTTACTTTAACATTTTTGTTCTTGTTGCAAGTAGTTATCGTTGTTGTTGCAAGTTTTTGTTGCAAGTTGCTGTTTCTTCTGTTGCTGCTCATTTTATTTTATTTTTGCAGTAGCCTGTCATCGCCGTGTTGCATGCAACATGCTGACAATGAGACACTTGAGCATTTGGCGCCTGATTGCATGCTACATAGTGTCGTAGCTCAATGCCACATGCTACATATCTATATATATATATATGTATCTACGCCTTGAGGGTGGACCTGTGTGCAACATCTTCAGACGATTTAAGCGATTTATTTGATTTGGTTTTCTTTTAAAACTACTGAAAAGGCTTCAGAGGTTTTCTCACATACAAAAAATGTATAAAATGCATGAAAGCTTCTACTTTTTCACAACTTCAAGGAAAGTTGATCCCCGAAAACAAAAGGAATATACTAAAAGCGGAATTTATTTTAATATGTAACAATTCTCGTTTATATTTGAAGAACTCGTTAAATTTCGTTGAGAGAACAACAAGTCATATATATTCCTCATAATGATATGTTCTTATATAGAAGATAGTCAATTCAAGACGTCAAGAGCTTTTTTGGTTTAGAAGAATTCTACAAGCATAGCTGTGGTTGGAGTCTAGAGAAAATGAATTATAGCCGAGATTCTTGATCTGATATTACAGAGTGTAAGGTGAAGGCTGGCAGTGCATTATGGCTAAAATACAGGGTTTTGTTTCTTTGAAAGAATTCTTCAAGCCTTGATATATCGGTAAAAATATAAAACAGATGATTCATGACCAAGACTCTTGAACTGAAAGTGTTGGTCTTAAGAATTAATAAGCGTTACAAGGGAAATAAAGCGTTTCGTGTCTTTCGAAGAATTGCAGTATTATAACGCCTTCAAATATCGGTTCAAATCGAACGAAGATTAAGCATAAGCAAGACTCTTAAACTGAAAGTGCTGGTCTTTGGAATTAATAAGCGTAAAATGCATGCTGGTAGAACATTATAAGTGAAATAAAGGGTTTTGTGTTTTTCGAAGAATTCCACAAGTATTATAATACCACAGGATTACAGTCCAGAGAAAATAACTTAATGAAAAGAGTCTTGGGCTGATATGGCTGGTACTGTGAACTAACAAACAAGCTATTTAAGGATTTCAATAGTCCTCAAATTACATGCAGGCGCTGCTTTATGTCATATATAAAGGGATTCGTTTGTTTTGAAGAATTCTACAACCATTGTACCGCATTTTGGAAGTTAAGAGCAAGTTAATCAATGCACAGAGACTTAAGCTGATTGTGCTGATGCTCAAAAGTAACAAGTAAGCCGTTGCAACATCATCATCATATCCATAACATTCAAAATGAACATGGGGCATCAACAAACACTCTGCCTCTACACCTCTCCCTGGCGATCAGTTAGACTTGGTTCCAGGATTTGCACAGCGGGCTCACCATACACTATTCTAACCCATGTGTTACGCGGTCTACCAGGTCGCTTGTGTCCTTTCCATTCCAGTGATGATCTAGCGATGTCGAATGTGGTTCGTTTTACAACATGACCAATGCTGGTTCACTTGCCTCTGCATATTTCAACTTCGATGGCGAGCAGTTGCTCGTTGGTCTCCCATTGGGGCCAGAAAATAGCTAGTATCTGCTGAACAGATTTGTTTCGGAAAACTTGCAGTTTTGTCCGCATAAGTAGGGTCGTGCTTCAGATAGTAGTGCATCCTTAGAGTAAAACAGCCCCGAACACTGGTTCTGTAGATACGAACTTTGGTACTCGTAGAAATGCTTCGCGCTTGTTATATTCTGTGTAGCGGGAAGAAAGTGATGCGGGCTGTATTTATTAAAATTAAAATAAATATAAATAAGTCATTTCAGGATTTCAAAATTCATTTTTGGCGACAACAGTTTTTTAAGAAGAGATTTGCACTGCCTGACTGTTGGATGATGTCAGCAGATAAGCCTATAAGGTTGCAATTGTAGGGCTGTTTGAAAACTATTTGAAGTCAAAAGTTTATTATTTTTTTCAACATTTTATTTACAATCTGTCTTTAGACAATAGGTAAATTGGTAATATCTTTAAAATTAAGAGGTATAGTAGGTTTCCATTGAAATCTACTAATTTATTTTACATTTCATTTATGTTTAAATTACCTATCTGAGAGATCAAGAATATGTAGTCTTTTTAGTCTTCTGTCTGTTATCTAATAAACTTAAAGCTAAATAATAATAGAGTCTTTCAATATACTTATTACTAAGATTTTTTATTTCTTTCTTAACTAAGGGGATATTGAGGTTCTTATGTATATTTGCATTAGATATTCACTATAGTTCGTAATTTTTTTGACTGATAACGCTGAAGTATTTTAATATTCGAGTTGCTTGCAGTTTTTCATAGTCCTATCCTAAACCCTAAACCTACTCTAAACGATATTTCGTTACATTTTGCAGAATCTGTTATTTTGTTAGTTATTAAGCAATTTTAAGCTTCCTAAGTCTTTACATTTTGCTGGAACCCAAATTTAAAACTATTTTAAGACTTTAAATTTGTCTGGAAGCCAAAGCTTCAAAACTTGTAAGACTTTAATTTTATTTCGAAACTTAAATTTAAACAGCTTTTGAGTCCTTAAATCGAACGTGCCAGTTGTGGTCCACCCTAATGCACACATACATTTAGACAAACGTATGGACTATGGTTCTATGCTGCATATATGTTGCATGCTGCGTGCGGCAGCGTCCACATAACATAGTAGCCGCATTCATGTACGTCTCCATCCCTTTGGCTTCCCTGTCGTTCACTCTCGAACTCTCTCCCCCCCGCACTCTCTTAGCCGCACGCTTTGTTTGTGCACTTTTTTGACTTTGACTTAACTTATTTGTTGTGTGAGCTTTTGTTGGCTCACAAATATACGCATGCAGTTCGACACACTTTCCAACACTGGCTGCCATTGTTGCCACCAACACTACGTGTACTCCTACTCAACTCCGTTCCATTCCACTCCACTCCAGTCCACACACTCGCCTCAACCACGCCCCACTACTATGCTGTAAAGTGTCGTGTTGGATTTGTGTAATTTATGCTCTATTTGCCTTTCGGCTTCATTTCATTTTTTTTTTTTTTGTGTCCTGCTGCTGTTGTTGCTTCATTCTTCTCTATATGCAAAGTACTTTAAGCTCCATGCGTGCCCCATGCCACCACATGCTCCCACTCATGTTGCTCACTTACTTCCTTTTTCATGCACGCCCTCTGTGTATTTCCATTAGTTTAAAATGACTGGGCAGGACTCTGTAGTAATAGAGCTTGTTGGTCTTGGCTATCGCGTATCGCTTCGTACCAATCGCTTGGCTGTTATATCGATAACTAAAGCCAGAGATTACAGCGATAAATTGTCAGCAGTTCGCGTGGTATATAGGGGGCCACATAATATTTTGGTAGAATACGCTAGTGGATTTTTGGCGAATAAATTTAATAACTGCCGCAGCATTTTTATTGGCATCCATGACAATTCTCGAGTTTTAAAATAATTTACAAATGTAATTTATTGTTCATCAAAATAATATTTTTCAATAAACGGCAGATCTGAAGCAAGTGAATTACAAAGGAAACTATCATACTCGTCAACTGCACGTCAAGTCTCTAATACAAATGCTCTAAGATCTTAAATCGATTGCATAGCCAGATATAAATTTCTTAAGAGTTTTGCTGCTATAACTTAAATTAAAAGATTTTTAAATAAATAAGGATAAAAATAAAATAAAAAATTAGATAACATGAGAGAGATTCAAAGATAAATAAATAAATTAAGAGATAAATTGAAATTTGGAAAAAATAAGTTAAATGGAATAGAATAAGTTGAAATTGCATGCAATGAGGTAGGATGAAATAATATGAGATATGCCATATCGCTACGACATAAAGACATGAGCTATGAGATATGGAATATGAGTCGTGAGATATGAGATGTGAGCCATGGGACATAAGAAATGAGATCTAAGGCAAGAGATATGATATATACACTTTGACAACTTACTTCTCATATTAAAATCAGACTAATAATATTTATAGTCAAGTCTTTGACTCTGTAAGCCATTATCTGGTCTTCTTTTTAATCTGGTATCTTTGGAATTTACGTCTAGCCTTTTAAACTGTATATCATCCTATATAAAGGGTGTTTTTTTTTGTAGAAGATCTTTAAATTGCAATAAAAATCGATAAAATCGATAAATATGCTTTCTGGCATATGAGCGCCAAGGCTGGCACGGATATAGTCCAATCTGGACGCCCAATTTTCGATGACTTTTTCCAATATTTGTGGTAAAAACACGGCGAATGTTGTTTTCCAAATGGTTGAGCGTTTGTAACTTTACATAGCTCCACAGCAAGTAGTCTAGCAGTGTTAAACCACAAGACCTTGGAGGCCAATTCACAGGTCAAAAACGTGGAATTAGGTGGTCACCAAACGTGTCGATTGTGGAACGATCTGTGTGACATGTTGCGCTGTCTTCTTGCAACCACAGCTCCTGGACATAGTTGTTCAATTCTGAAGTGAAAAAAATAGTAATCATGGCTCTCTACCGATCACCATTGAGTGTAACATGCTGGCCATCATCGTTTTTGAAGAAGTACGGACCAATGATTCCACCAGCCCATAAAGCGCACCAAACACTCAGTTTTTCTAGATGTAACAATTTTTCGACATTCATTTGAGAATTAGCTTCATTCCAAATGCGGCAGTTTTGTTTGTTGACGTAGCCATTCACCCAGAAGTACTCTTCATCGCTAAATAAAATTCGCTTATGAAAATCGGGAACAACGGCAATCTCGTTTTGGGACCATTCGACGAATCTACGCCTTGCTTGATGATCATGAGTCTATTCATGATGATTTGCCTAAGCTAACGGAGAATAAATCACTAGACATCTTGAACAGTAATGCAAACTTACCTCGAAAAAAAGCACCTTTTTTCAGCCAGAATCCAGAAAGAAAAGACTGCGAATCTCAAAAAATTAACATCATATTAGGTGTATATTTTTAAAGGTATTTTTTTTAACTGATTTCTAAAAGATCTCAGAGTTATAGTTACGCTCCTCACCTCTCCTTGAGTTTGCTAATAAGTTTAACTTTGTATGATCTACAACGATTTTAGTAAAAAAAAATACTTCTTAAAATATGGAGCACTTGGAACCAACTACTATCTGTTTACTTTATTCTGTTACCTAATCTTAAGAGTCCCTTACCTTGGAACAAATCCATAATGTGCACAACTATGGTAATCCCAATTGCAAAATTGTGCATTTTTTGAGGTGTTCCGAAATATACTGAATATCTTACAATCAAATTGCTGAATTTTCGTCCAAATCTGGAATATTGCTGCTATATTTGGTGCCAAATTTTCTATTATCATTCCATCTAGATTATCCTGTAATTTTTGAGCACTATCATCTCTTGATCCAATTATGCTTAGCACGAACTATTCAATCTATCTCTTTCGCTAGCTCATCCTGATTCTCCAAATGGAGCATTTTCTACCAATCATGCACTAGAAACCCCCGACTAAGTTGGTGATCTTTAAGGCGCCTTTTTTTAATGCTAGACGTTCATTGGAACTTTGGGGTCTTCGTGTGCCAATCGATATTTCCAACAATCTCAATTCTCTTTTGTTCAACAGAGTTCTGCACATATAATATTATGAAATTAGTATTTTAGAACTTCAATCTAAAATTATACACAAAGAGTAACATCGCTGAAAATCCTTAATGGTTTCGATTGGGTTCACCGGCATTTCTCTAGTTTAGCCTGCTTTCACCCCTTCTTATGTAGGCCAGTGAGCGACGCCAAATCTTGGAATTCCCACCCAATCACATACCAACGTATTTGGAAAGGTACTCTGCTTATTTGCCTATCCTTTCGAGACGATCAGACAGAGCCCAACTTAAGACTTAAAAAAGGTCTTACATTAACAAATCGTGTGCTCATAAGGATATCGCAACCTATCGGCACAAGGTTACTATTTGTTTTAGTGTGCTCCATGCACTATTCCAATTTGATTACAATCGGTTGACTACATCAAACAGCTAACCAAAGACAACTACGCCAAAAGAAAGTCCATTTTTTCACAATAAACAATTTAATTCTAATCCATAAATAAAACAAAAAGAAGCCATAAAAGTTAAGCGTTTCCAGGGCGGCTGCGGATTGGGTATCTGTTTGGGGATTTCATGAAATTAAACACAACTGAGATATGTAGAGTGCAACTGTTGCAGCAAAATGCTCCAGCACGGATTAGCCTACATCCTGGACTGCAGCAGGTGCTTTCTGAGGAATCAACTCTTCTACCGCCTCCCGGTTGACTTGATCTTCCAAAAGAGATATTAACAATTGTGTCCTGTAGCAGTTAGAATGCTTTGCTGCTCCGTGGGAGTATTTTGCAATTTAAAGAAAATGCGCTGCCTGCATGCATGGCTGGCTGCAGGTGAAGATTATATTAATTAATATGTCCAAGTTAAGGTATGTTCAGCTTACTCTCCGACAGCCCCCTGGTTAACGCTTTATGGTAAAACTAAAATATATTAACAAAATTGTCCTCCAGCAGCTGGTCTGGTAGCTGCTTCGCTTGAGGGTTTGTAGGTGTCACCAGCATCTTCAGCTTCACGGCATTCGTTCATGGCATTGGTAAGCTGGTCAGCAGCAACAACTTCCTCCTCTTCTTCGTTGCTATCAGCGTTCTCAGACCCTGTGTCCAGCTGCTGCGGAGGCAAGTCCTCATTTTCGGTTGTTTCCTCAGTTTCTGCGGCTGGATCCGCCTCCAACACTTTATTTATGGCAATGCTAAGCTCGACAGAATATTCCTTCTCCTCTTCCTCATCGTTGCCATCGTCTGTCTCATGGTCTGTGTCCAACGTCTGCTGCTGAAGATGTGGTTCATAAAAAAAGAACGTCCTTATGAAATGCACATTTTTCGGCTTATAGCGCAATGCATTGGGTATAAGCTCTGCATTGTGCTCCAAGAGCTCATGGAGCTGGCTAAACATCAGTGGCGAAATACTGAGATGAGGCACATCCTTATTCTCCATCCACGGCTCATCCCACATGTTCTGCTCGATGCTGCTCATGATGCGATAGTATAAGGCAAAGGCTCCATAATGGCTGAGCTTATCGCATTGCTGCGAATTGCGCAAGACCTGCTCCTTCGAAGCCAGCACATGCAGCAACATGTGCTGCTGCTTTCCATTGGGTTGCATGCAGCTCAGCACAGCGCGACTAAAACTACGCACCGGCCAAGACCAGAGGCACTGCATCACGCGCAGCGTTAAATTCGTTAACGAATTGTCCACAAATAGCGGACGCATGTCTGGGTTTTGACCGTTGGCGCGCTCCTCAGTGCAGCAGAGCAGCGTATCGGCCCACAACTTGGCCGCCTGCCCTTCCAGCATGATTTCACCCAGTAGACCTGAGCAGTGGCGACAGTAGATCTGATTCTGTGAGACTTTGCTGTGTTGTGCCACCACTTGCATATCAAGCACTACATAATTGATTCCATAGAAAAGTTGGCCATTTGGTGGCACCAATGAGCGCGGCGCCTCGTCATCGTCATCGCCATGGTCAGTGGCATCCACTGTACCACTGGGAAATTCGCTTAGATTGGTATAAATGTTAGCCGGTACTAGCGTGGAACGACAGGTACGGCAACAAAGGATCAATCGGCTTTCAGGCCGAAAGCTCAGCTGCAGTGGCCCAAGCGGGGCTGGCTGCAAAGGCTGTGGCTCCAAATCCAAGCGATTTGTTCGAAAGCGAAAACCAACGTTGTTATCGCTTACCAGAAACTTGGTGATGTACTCTAAGCTCATCTTGAAAAATCGGAATTTAATGGTGGCGCATTCCCTCTCGTCCCCGTTACTGTCGCAGAAGACTATATGCAGACGATGTGCGTCTAGTTTGAGAATGCAGGCACAATCATCGGGAATGTCGTGATCGAATTTCAACAGCATAAAGCCGGTTTGCATGTAGGGGCGCAGCTCAATGCAAAAGTCTTGCAGCTCCATTTTCTTTTCACCGCCGGACTTCAGGAATTTATATTAATTTATTCAAAAAACGAGCCAACACTGAGACGTTTTTATCAAAGTCTCCTTACTACTTATATATATAGTTTTTTGTTTGGTTTATTTTTCAAGTTATTTATTTTTCAAGTTTTTCAAATTCTGACATAGAAAATGATTGAGTGTTGTCAAAAACTGAGTCGATGTGAATTATCAAATTGATGGACTGTATCATAAGACGAAACGGACAAAATAACGATTTTGGTCAAGTTTGTCTCTTGCAAGTATTGCAAGTCTTTTCCAAATGTTTATTTTTGAAAACATCGTAACCAATCATACTAGGTATTTAATTGTCAGGCACATCTTAAAGTCATAGGTCAAGATCAATGTACATCATCTATTAATTTTTTATTTTGCAAAAAATTCTATTTTGTTTGTATTTTGTAATGAGAATACGTTCTGTGATTCCTATTGAAATGGCTTCTACTTGCAAAAAGGTGGTTCAACTGCATGACCAACAATGATTTATTCTGACCATTGTTACCCTGACGGGTCATATCGGACAATGGTACTATTAAGAGGCAACCAAAATCGCCCAATCTAACAGCACCAGATTTTTATTTTGAATATTTGGAGTGCAAGAAACACGCTGATAAACCAAGGACCATAGCTCAACCATAAAGACAACATACGACACAAAATTGCAGCCAAATCTACAGACGAAACAATGGGAAACACTGGAAAAAGCAGCACATCTTGTGCTCAAGGTCAAAGCTGGACATTTACGCGATATCTAATTCAGAAAGTAACCTAAAGGTATCTTCCTGAACCGAAATTAATGATTATCAGAATGAAAATAAAAAAAGATGTCTTCTTCATTTAATTTTGTCAGCAACAAATGCTTCCACTAATACAGCAGATACAAAACAGTTGATAACTTGTTATCGAAACAATTTGTTATCGATTTGCAGCGTTTCAAAAATAACTTCACACAAGCAATATATTTCAGGCAGCCAAAATATAACTAAGCATTCTATTAATTCAAACGTCACTTATTCAAAGTTATTTCCGGGGATCGGTTCAAATATATATCATTCTAATAGGTAAATATAGAATCTGAACTTTACAAAGACACAAATAAAAGCCGATCGTCATCTTGCAGCTGGATCTACACAATCATTCACTGAACGACGCAAATAGCAGGTTCCAGCCGGCAAAAGATATTGAAATGGGTAATAATATGGCTACCACTAGATTCGGGCAGGAGAGTATACCAGTTGACACATTACATGAGCAGGCAGTTGTCGCCGTAGGTACGCCGCAAACACCCCGCAACGGTGAGCATAATGACGGCATCAATGAACCTTACACTTGCCCCGTTTGCTTAGATGCCGTACGCTCGCGCCAACCCGTGGCTACAAAGTGCGGCCACGTATTTTGTCAGATCTGCATTGAGACTACTATAGATACGACCGGAAAATGCCCAATTTGTAATACCAATTTGCGTGCACATGAAGTGACGCGCATTTTCATTTAACTTTCGAAATATGTTTGCCCTAGAAGATTAATTAAATTCAAATTAAAGTTAATGTGATGCTTCAAATTGTTTGTTGATTGTTGTTTCTTCTTAAAGCCTCGGCCAGTCTGCCGATTAATTAGGCATTAATTTTTTCTTTAATTTGTATAGTCATTTACTTAGGTTCAAGGAGATATTTTTAAGTTGCTTTTTGAAATAGATATCGCCTAAATAACCAGCTTTGGTCGGGAGTACAAATTCAGCTCAATTTTCATACGTTTTCCATAGTTTTGAACAACGTATCGTTCGATTCGGCTGCAATTTTGCGTCATTAAGTTGAGCTGTGGTTCTTGGTTTATCAGCTTGTGTCTTGGTCTCCAAATATTCCAAGAAAATCTGGTGACGGTGATCTCGGTGGCCTCTTAATAATACCATTGTCCGATATAACCCGTCAGGCTAACAATGGTCGCAATAAATCCATTGTTGGACATGCAGTACGACATGTTGAGCCATCTTTTTGCAACCAGAAGCCATTCCAATAGGCATCACAGAATGTGTTCCCATTGCTCGTTAACGTTCGCTATTTTGTTGTCGTTACTCCATCATCCTCATTGAAAAATATAGCTACTGATGATCATATCCGCACAAACAGCACAACAAGTAGTCACTTTTTGATCGTATAGAAGCTACTCTTCAATAAATTGAGGGTTTTTAGTGGCATAGAACCGACACTTCCATTTTTCATCAAATGTGATTCATCTGACATGATGAATTTTCTCCAAAAGTCTAGTTTGTTCTCAGGCAATCGACACGTCGCCATGTCCCGACATTAGATCATTAATGGTTCGCTTCTGCTTTCTTACTGGAATAACCCTAGCAAACCATTGCCAGTGCATCTTGACATGGTCTTTGCTCACTTCAACGGTTCCACTTAAGCCGTACCGAATACCACAACCTAAACGGCGCCACGTGTCTTACTTGGGAAACGTATCCATCCAACGGCTCTGGTGCAACAACGTCTCTTTATACTGACAAAGTAGAGCTCTTTTACCACAGTACCCCCATTGCCATTCGGAATCACTAACTTCTCTCTAACTCTGACTGATTGACAAAGCGACTAACATGCCACAGATTTGACTATCAGTCCGCCTTATAAAGGTCCAATATGGGTGCCAAATCGTGGAAATCCAGCCATCATATAAGTTGTTGAATTGTAATCGTTACTGTTCTGATTTTTTCCTGGCGATCAAACAGAGTAGAACGGCAATTCGTACTTGTACCTGCTTGTACTTGTACTTGTACTTTAAAGTCGCATGAAGGCTCTGGAAGATTTAAGGCTGGGCTGGTTGATCGTTACGTTTACTCTAATTAGTTTCCTGGCAAAAGGACACGCACGTAAGAATCAGTTTTTCTAGGTGTTTTGGAAGAAAATGCCACTATTATTTCGATAATATACTCGCCTTTGAGGTCATTGCGGATGTTCTTCTTCCATGGGTAAAACGGTGCACCAGTCTTTGTTCTTATTATGTTAGATTGTACTCGCAGGACAATGTTTAGATTGCTTCTGAAGGCATTGCCCCATAGTTGGGCGCTATAAGTTCAGATAGGCTTTAGAGCAGAATCATTCAGGAAAACTTTTTTCTCCTTAGTGAAGAGTGAGGACTTCAGAGGCTGTGGAGGCTACTTGCAATTGGCTTCCATAAGCCACTCGACTATCAACATGAACACCCACCGAATTAGTTACTTTGTCAGGGGCACAATAGACCCAGGGGGTCGCAACACTGAAGTGCGCCGGCCCACCCACTTTCATACATCACATGTTACTTTGTCAGCTTGTGGGATGCATGTGTTGTTCGCGGTCACAGCCGGACAGCTGAGTTTGTTAGGAGAGAGAGTCCTGCTTACATTTATTTTCGTTTAACTGAATGCGCCAATGTGCAAGTTTTCGAACAAGAGATGTTAGACATCAGGATAGTTGAGCGCCAGCCTTTAATAGAATTTGGACTTAGTATAGCTGGATCGTCGACAAACGTGGAAGTTGTTAACTGATGGCATGTCCGAGAATGTAGATGATCGGAACGAACACCCTGCCTTGGGGAACTTCAGCTGAGTTTGTGCAATCATGTGAGATCTTAAAACAAAGAGTCTGTGGTGGAGTTACGATTTTAGCAATTTGTTTTGTAGCAGCAGTTTGATTATTTTAAAGATGTGTCCGTGAGCCTACACTCGGTCGTGGAATAAGGCTATGCAGTTATCACGATGTCCGAAGGCAGTGCTAATTTCGTATGTAAAACGATTGCGATTTGCCCGATAGTTTTGTCTTTTTCTCAAAACCAAAATTGGTCTAGAGGGAATGTGTTGTGCTCTTTGAGATGTGGGACGAGTTTCAATTGCAACACGTTTTCGAAGAGCTTAGAGAGTAAGCTGTTCGGTCGGTATGTTAATGGCTGCGTTTTGTCTTCTCCAGGCTTTGGGATCATCAAGATGACCGATTCGAGGGAAATATTTAAGTATTGAGTTAGAGAGCAAATAAGTTCCTAAACCATTTTTAAGGTTATCAAGTCCAAGACATGTTCTGGTAAAACTCCATGGGCTGCTAGATCAGCAGATAGCAGGGTTTGGCTGATAAACGTTTTGCAGATGATGCGAAAACGCACTCGCTTTTTCTTTGTTCCTACAGAACCAGCTGCTAGTGGGACTTCGTAGTGACAGAATTCTTTCCATGGGTTGCGTTTAGATTTTTGTCTGCTCGCCAAAATGTATATTTTCTGCTGGTCGAAGTAAGTTGCTCGATGATTCTTTTAGTGGTGAGAATTGCAGGAGTTAAAAAAAAAGAAAAATTTAATGCTGCAAACTAACAGGTCAACCTATAATAAAATTTTAATCCGAATTATATATTTTAAAGTCAAACATGTAAATATGAATGAAAAACCTTAGTATTTTGATCGCCTCTTCGAATTGGCAATGACTTTAGCCTGCAGGACACCCTCAGCCTGCAGGACACCCTCACTTCAGACTTGTTGCATTTAAAAGTTATAACATGAAAGAACTATTTGCACAATAAAATACGTATACGCAGTGTCTGCCCTTAATGGGGCCTTAAATTTTCACAAAAACCGTCCAACATTTTATAGTGACTTATTGTAGTTATTCATGCTGCCGCTTTCTGTGCCTCTGCTGTGCCTCTGCTGTGCCTCTGCTGTGCCTGTTTCTGCTGTTGTCCAAGGCTTTGGCACTGGGTATTATTTTTATAACATTTCTCAATATTAGAACTCAATAAATTTGCCTTACTTTACTTGACGTCTGCCCTATAGAGCGAAACAGGGCAGAGTGTATTTTCAACAGGCGATTAGTTGATGCTGCCTGGCGACAAGGATTGGCCATACTTGGAGCAGTATATGGCAGGCAGTGTGTGTGTGTGTGGCTCTGCTCTGCTGCTGGCAGTACTTGGAGTATGGGATTTGGGTCTCTTGTGCAACAGTTGAGCGACGAGTTGAGCCGAGGCGCGGCGCAGGCAAATTGAATGGTTACCAACGGGGCACGTGTGCGACGGGGCTCAGCAGGGGGGCCACACCAGGCGGATCTAATAGGTTTTACATAACACACGTCGAAAATAAATCTAAATGCAACAGCAGCAGCACCAGCAGCAGAAGCAGCAGCAGCAACTGGCAGTGCTGGTGCCAACAGAGGCAGCGACGGATACGGAAGCAGCAGCAGGACGTCGGGCAACTTCATGAAAAATCCTTTGGCAAATAAAATTTACATAGCATTCATATACACACACACACACACACTCACACACTGGTACACATAAGAGGCAATGTTAGCGTTGTGTGCTTGAGAATTTATTTGAAAATTTATTGAGTTTTCGTGTTAACCATGCATAATTAAGTTTTTCTTCTACTGGCAGCCAGCGCTCTCAAAGCCAAAGCCAACCCAACCCAGCCCAATCCAACCGAACCGAAGCGAACTAAACCAAATCATACTGTACCCAAAAACCGAGCAATTCTAAACCAAAAGAACCAAAAGCTCAACTTATAGACTTGTGGCATAAGCCAAAAACTTGCACTACTCTTTTTTCACAAAAAGTCCATACACTTTCGTCTCATTTTTGTAACTGCTAGAAAATCGTAAGCAGCTTTACCGGAAATATAACATGAAGAAGTTGAAGTAATATTGCAGTTTATGATAAATTCCGCAATGGATTGTTTAATACGATCGGCACACGCATGAAATTGGGTTAAAGTCAACAGTTTGTAAAAAGGACAAATCATCTTTCAATAAAATGGCAAACTTTAATACTAATGGAGTTATCAGGGATTACGCACACTACATTATAGGTTAGGCCGGCAGATCCTTGATGTAGAACTATACTATAACAGTAATAACAATAATTTTATTTACGTTTTCGGACCAAAATCTTAGCTGGGAATCTAAACTTTAAGTACATCAAGCTGGATTTCAGCATATTGACAATAGTTTCTCATTTTAAGCTAACAGATATCAATTTGAAGCAGCAACCACAAATACTATTTGAATCCCACTCACAATAATCATTTTTTTTATTAATTTTGTATACTAGGGAGCTTCGCCGCCTGCTTACTTCGCTGACTAACCCCACTGCTTTCGATGACCAAATATTCTACTATTCTTCCTGCTACAAACCTAACATTCATTTTTGTCCGTTGGCCTTCAGAATATTGTTTGATATGACGCACGCTCGTTTTATCAATCTGTTCTACTTTTATCATCTATCATTCCTTCTTTATTTTTATTTTATCTTTATCTATCATTTCTTCAAAAGTTGATCTTTGTTTACATTTTCATCTTTTTTTTCAAGTTGTTCTCTCGCTTACGTTTTGCATCAGATTTATTCTGTTGTTCTAAAGAACAAAGTTTTTTTCTTCTTGAGTTATCTATTTCTCCAACCATATTTGAAAATACCTTAGTTTATAAACATATTTTAGAAATTAAAAAATGAACAAATAAGCATAAATTTAATAAGGTTTGTTTGGTGAATGCCAAGAAAACTATAAAAAGGAAATCTATTATAAATTTTGGACACTTGTTGATTTCAACTATCTAGGCATTAAGAGACATTTGTATAGAAAATCCAATATTTTCTAAGAGAGTAGTTGCTGAAATGTATTTGCTTACTGTACCGAGACATTTTCTACAAGCGATTCTTAAATAAAAATCGATTTAATCGATAAGTCGAGCAATAAAGAGTAAGTGCCAGCAAGTCAAAACATGAAAGAAAATTCGTCTCAAAAACGAATTATTACACAAACTTCACTTTGATTATATCTATCCATAACAAACGATAACAATAAAATTTTAAAAGAGGCTTTTTAATCAAAAAAAAAAAAAAAAAAATCAATCGCAAGAAAAAACAATATAAAAAATAATTTAAAAAAAAAATTAAAAATAAATAATAGTTTTATGTATTTTCTTTGATATCTGAAAATAATTAAATTGATTTCCTTACAGATACTTAAGATTAAAAGTAATTAGGGGGCTTGACCCCCTGCTCCTTTCGTTTACCAACCTACAATTCTACTCCGATCGCTTCACGATTATAAATGTTTTTTGGCCACAACTAAAATCAATTGAAGTTTTTAGTTTTATTTCAGCAACAGTCGATTTCCAAGTTCGGCAATTTATTTCCGTCAAATCATAATATATATATACTTCTACTGTGAAAATAATGGTTCGTCAAAGGAATACGCAGATTAGAGCACAAAATATAAGCATTTAGCTTACAGTCTTTAGAAACAGTTTGCTTACATTGAATGAACTTCAAATGATCTGCTCAAATATCTGATGTATTAATTGAAAACCGTATTTTTTGATAATACTTTACATTCATAAATATCGGATATGTCAAAAAATTTATTTATATAACAAAAAGATACAAAAAGTATATATGTAAATTCAACTGATTTTAGCTGAAGGCCTGCGGTACCAGTGCTTTCTTACCGTGTGTAAGTAATATATTGTTTATTATAATATTAATATAAAAATAAAACGATTCATTTATTTTAAATAATAATATTAAGTCGCCTGAATTTAAACCAGGGCCTTGTAGCCAGTGCTATCTAACTTGCTGTAAAAAATTAATTTATAACTAATAACTATTATCATAACATTAATTTAAAAATTACAATAATATTATTATTTTAAATAAAAATAATTCATCCGTCTTAAGTGGAAGGACTATGATAATATTAATATTAATTTTTTTTCCTTATTGTTCCGCTTGGAAACTTAAGACCTCTACTAGAAACTTCTATCAAACCCTGTTTTGCGCCGTCTGTTTAGCTCTGTCCTATGTTGTTTTCGCCTGGGCCAGTTCCTGAAGGATGTATCTTCTGCAGATCGCCTTAGGCCTTCCAATCCACCTGTTGCCTTAGGTATTCCTATCCAATAACAAGACTGCTTGGATTCCTTCTGAGAACATGACCTATCCGCGTCCAGTTTTCAAAATTGTCACATCACATCAGGACTTTTTGATATGAAAGGTGCCGAAAATCGGTGCTCATTGAAGTTATATGCAGAAATGATTCTCAATTCGGATTTGGATGCTACGCTATACAAAATATGTATATTTCATATATGAGAATCTGCTGTAAGTTACTATATCTATAAGAAAAAAACAACCAATTCAATCGACGTCCATCTACCATTCCATCAACCATTTCCTGAGACCCTCAAAAAGCTTAAATATCTGATTTATTTATTTTTTTATTTAGGCACAGCCTAAAGATATGCCTATAATAGCTGTTCTAAGAGAATAGGGATTTGCAGTTTATAGACGAATCGGAATCGGCGGTGGCTCTAATTAATAGAGATTTACTAGGTGCTGCTGCGTGAAAACGTACCTCGGATCTGCGGGCTTTGGGACAATATTTTACTTTTTATATTAAACGGAATGAATTGTTGAAAACTCTACAAAAGCAGAATGGACTGGTCTGCTATAACTTATCTTACAGGATGAACTCATGTTCGCTTGAAACTCTTCAACGTAGCTTGAAGGCTGCCAATCTGCATTTATGAAAGAATGAGCTAACATGTACCCTGTTCCTGCTTTAAAAACCTTCTTACCATTCAGTCTACTTAGAAGTAAACCTGTTCGTTGTGAAAATTTCGAAATTCGTCAATAATAAAGGCAAAATATGAGAAATTATGAAAACTGGATTTACTTCTTGGAAGGTTGAGTGTCACTTGTTCCATAACTACCTCTTCGTTTTCAAAATTTCCCATTACATAAGGATTTCTTGAAATTAAAGCTATGACGATGTTATTCCTTCCATTCTTTCCTTTCATTATGCTGATCGATGTGATATATTTGAATTTGGTAAATAATAAAGCCAAAGTATAGGAAGCGATTCGCGTCAGAACGTTGTTCGCTTATTTCTTGACATTTATACCAGGAATCCAGGAATGAATGCGGTACAGCACGTATGATAATTAGTCTTGAAGTAATCGCATGACATAACATACTTATCGGACTATATTTATTTATTTAATAAAAATTAATAGAGTTTCTCTCAGAAAATGCTGCACAACTAGACGACCAGAATTCCAAAAAAATGCAGCCTCTGTCTCTTTCGGGATCTCACCTTGCGTCCCATGCATACAAGCGAATAAGAACAGCTTGAAAAATCTTTTGATTTAGTTGATCAGGAGTGAACCATTATATACTATAGAGTATATTTTGTGCGAAATATCCCGAGACTGTAAGCGGCGCATTTGATTTTTTTTTTTTTTTTTATTTTTTGTCCTGCTTGGCAGCAAAAGGGAAATCAGTTTTTCCGTTTGTTGGCGTCAACGGACCAGGCGTGGCTGGACACATATATACACACACCGGGGAGGGTGCTTGAAGATAGGCTTTTGCTTTTATTTACGAGCCGGGTGCATGACTCTTAAAGCGTTAACGGTTTGCATGCACAGGTACATAAATATATGGAACTGAGCAGAGTGTGCGGGTGCGGGTGCCATGTGTGTACCGAGGTGTATTGGCTTTCAGCTGAAATTGTTGTTTATGCTCCATTTAAATGTACGCGACGAAGCAAGCCAAGCTTTTGCCCAGCCAGCCAGCCAGCCAGCCAACTACCAACTTGGCCAATGTCTGCAATTTGGCCCACTGTGCGTGTGTGTCGCCATGGCCAGGCTCTGTTAAATCAAGTTATCTGCTTGCTACTTGAATTATTATTCCTTATTGCATTTATTTGCTTTATTTCTCGCACTGAACTTCATCTATAATGCATGTGGCATGCAACTGAATGCCGCTGGCAGCCAGACGACGACGACGGCGACGACGACGACGACGTTACGTGGCAGCGCAATCGCACACAGACAAACACACACACACGCACATGAGCTAGGACATTAAAGGCTGCTGCTGGCGACTGCACCTGCACAGTGGTCAAGTGTTTATTATTTATAGAGAAAATTGTAAAGGGTGTTTTTTTGAGAGGTATAGAACTTTAAATTGCAATGAAACAACCTTGGATTATTCGATTGACATGAATCTTATTTATCCGAAAGATAATCTTGTGGCATTATATTTTAAATATGATTTCTGGCATATGAACGCCACGGTTGGTTTGGATGTACTTCAATCTGGACGTTCAATTTTCAAAGATTTTTTCCAACATTTGTGTCCGTATATCGGCAATAATAGAACGAATGTTAACCTCTAGAAGCGATTGTTACTTTACATAGCCCCACAGAAACTACTCTAGCGGTGTTCTTCGAGGCCAATTCAAAGGTCCGAAACATGAAATTAGGCGGTCACCAAACGGGTCTTTCAATAAATCGATTGTTGCATAAGCTGTGTGATATGTTGGGCTGTCTTCTTGCATCCACAGCTCCTGGACATCATGGATTTCAATTCAGTAATGAAAAAGTTAGAAATCATGACTCTATACCGATCACCATTGACTATAACGTTCTGGTCATCATCGTTTTTGAAGAAGTACGGACCAAGGATTTCACCAGCCCATAAAGCGCACCAGTTCTTCCGGATGTAACGCTGTTTCGACAGACACTTGAGGATTAGCTTCAAAATCTTCCATAATGTGGATGGACACAGATCCAACTCCTGTGCCCAATGGCGGATGGACTCATTTGGGTCTTCCTCAATGCTACGCTATGCAGCAGCAATAGCTTCTTCTGTACGCACCGTACGGCGTCTCTGGAGGGATACGAGTTATCAATAAGAGAAAACGTGTTGCGAAAACGGTCCATGGTCAATTGAATTAACAGCTCTGATGGACGATTCTGTCGACGATAAAATGGACGTAGTGCGTGAGACGTACTCCTCATAGAACCATTATTTTCGAATTCAAATTACACTATTTGCAAGCGTTGTTCAGGCGTGAGTCTATTCATGATGAATTGCCAAACCAAACTGAGAATAAATAACTTGACAGCTGTTAAATCGGTCGCCAACTTAAAGTTCTATACCTCAAAAAAAAACACCCTTTATATGCAACTTTTAAGAATATCGGGTAGGGATTTTGCAGTATTTATTTTTACTATTCCCTTTATTTATTACAAACGGTTTAGGTTAAAAATGAGTAATTCATGCGAAGGGTTCTTCCTTACGTTATTATTTTGAATGTTATCGTAAAAAGGGGCTACGGGGATTTTTATTTAATTTGTTTACCAAACAGTGTACATTGCATATTGTGTTTTTTGTGATTTTGGATTTATTTCAGATAGATGGATATAAGAGAATTTAAGTGAGGTACTAAAAGGAAAAGATAAAGGTCTACAGAGGGAGCAGGACACTATTTTAAAATACAGCTGGGAATGTTGCCAGGAGAAAATCATAATTTTGTAGACAATAAATAATACAAAACGTCAGTCGCAAGAATTACAGGATTCGCAACAAAGTTTGAACGAGGTAGATTATAGGGATAGTTAAGGTCAATATAATTTGGGTTTATGGAATAGGTTGTTTGAAAAAAAGTTGTAAACAAGTTGGTTATTTCAGTATTGTTAGTGGAAGATATATTTTTTTTAAAAAAGCGATGCAGCAAATAGGGATGATTCACGTTTAGAATTAATAAAAGAATAAAATTGTTTGGAATCTCTACTGAATTTAAGGCGACAGTGGGATAGCTAGAATACTGCGTAAGATAGAATGGAAGATACAGTTTTTTAAAATTTTTTGAAAGAAGAGGACTTAAGGTTTCTTAAGGAGCACAGATTATTTCTTTAGTAAAAAACAAATTTATAATTTAATATATGTTCAATTTCTGCTGGTGTTTTGTCGACTTGGTTAAGGTTCCATTCCGGGTATTTGTTTCATTTATGCATTTTTCATGATGTAGAAGTCGGTTTGTGTGCTGACATCAAGTTCGTGATGAATATCAGCATTTCGTATGTACCCAGTCTACATTTATTATAGTAATAATATCTTTGAATGATTTCTTTGTATTTATTGTAAGTTAGGTTTACTAGAAAAATAAAAAATAAATATATTCCTCTTGACTATGGTTATCGCTTCAAATGAAGCGGAGCATGAAGATATCACTATTAATAGCAGTTCGAAGAGAACAGCAATCTACATTTTATAGACGAATATGAACGGCAAGGTCTGTAATTAGTAGAGATTTTGCTAGGTAAATAGCCAGTGCTAGGCAAATACACTAGTGCTGCTGATTGCTGAGCATTATGTGCGGAATATTCTGGCCAAACAGAATATTAAATGCAGAGCTGTGGAGCGCTACAGGTGAGTCCCCTATGCACCTTCAAATCAGAAAAATAAAATGAGCCTGGATACGGCCGGCGCTTAGAAAGAACCCAAGCAGAATTGTCTGAATAGCACTAGACAGGAACCCTCAAGGACGAACAGGAACTAGCTCAGATCAGCTCGTCATGAGACACCGCTAAGCAGACGGCACAAATCAGAGTTCGGTGGAAAACCTTCGTACAAGCCCTAAGTTTCCACGTGAAATATTAGAGGGAAAAAAATTGAAGTCGAAAACTAACACAAATCATAAATACTTGTGTTTGGTACTGTTTTTGGTACTAGCGCCATTTAAATAATATTTACTTAAATTTTGCTGCACTTTGACCACTGTGCACTGTCGACGTTTGCGTTAACGTCAACGTCAACGCCAACGTCAACGTCCTTGTCTCGTGTGCCCTTTTTGTTGCTTAAGTGAAATGCATAAAAATCAAATAATTTTCCTGTTTTTCATTTGCTTCGCTTTTGTGCTTCAGCTGAATGGCTGTCCTGACTCTATCTCGGTTCTAGAGCGAGTGTATGCCACTGCCATCTTCCAGCGCTCATCTCATTCGGTAACTCGGCTTTAGCCGAGGATTCCCAGTCTCCAGGTTGCTTGTCTTGGTAGCTTGGAATTTCTTGCGTTTTAAAATATAAATACAAAGTGTTCCATGTGCTCACTCACTCCTTGGGCCCCGCTGGCTGCGCTCTCTGAGAAAAACGTTAAAAGTAATTTCCTCAGCCATAGTTGAGACCCTCCAAGCGTCCTTTGTCATGTCGAATGACAGACTGCCGCCGCCTAAAACTACTTCCTTGCCGAGTTGAAATTAGCATTGCCTTATAGTAATGTACAACAAGTACATATATGATAGTTGAAATCCTGTTTCCCATTTTTTGTTTTTTTTTTTTTGCATCTTGAGCAGATGTTGCAGCAGTTGAAAAAATGAGCCGGTAAAGGACTAAAGGCAACTTTAGTTTTCTTTGGTAAGTCAGGGTTTTTGTAGCTTCAAGTTTATGGATTTTATGCATTTAAGAAGTAAGAGCAGCGATGATGTTGGTAGCCTTTAATGTAGAGTCGACAGCAACCAAGCTTTTTTAACAATCTTTGCATTGCATTTTTTTATTTTACTAGAATTTAAAATCGGATTAAATAGAATCAAAAATAAAATACAAGTGCTTCCCATTGACATCACTTTAAAGTAATAGCTAAATTTGTTTTTCTACTTAATTATTTAATTATATTATTAATATTAGTTACTATAATTACGAACTTTTGTATATAAATTGGTTGGAACTTATAGATGCGGTATTTTCTTTAGTTATACGATAGCTCTAAGATTCAGATAATTAAAAAGTTTTATGTGATTTGAAACCGAATTCTTTTTATAAAAGAAAAGGCAAAATCAAGAGTATATTATAAGACTATAAAAATATTTTTTCTTTTTTGAAGAGCTTTGAATATAATTTTTTGTGCACCAAAAACACAAGAAGTCTTTACATTTTCTGTGATTTGAAACCGAATTCTTTTTATAAAATAAATTACAACAAATCATTGGAGTAAGTATTAAATATCAACAGTGAATTGTTAGATTTCTTAAAATTTTGTTTTGCATTTTCTAAGAACTTTGGACAAAATGCATAAAATTTTTTATATTTCAAAAAAAGTTGGCTTTGTAATGTATGAACGAGTGTGGGCCGACGCTCTTCGGCACTGCGACCCCCACGGGTGTATTGTGCGCCCTTACTACTAGTTTGGGTTTAATGTTCTCAGACCCGTCTGCAAGATAAACATCAAATGCTTCCCATTTGCCTAGCAGCTTTGCTCTCCTTCGTGCCAGGGCTGGGCAGTTATTCATTTGATTTTCCATTGATTCGATATCCTTCTTACAGAATCTACATGTTCTGTTGCTAACAAGGCCCATATTGTGTACGTGGTCTTGGCCTATAAACACTCCTCAAAGTAATCTAAGCCGTATCCTATTTAAGGATAGAGCTAACTTGGTTCTTGCTGCCCCAAGGCACACAAATCTGTTTGAGTATCTGAGACCCTCTAGATTGTTCCACTGCCTAGCTTTCCTGCCAGCTATCCATTTTGATGATGCGTTAAGTCTTTCCTTGGAATAGATACTAACAAAGGCATTACATTTTATGAAGTGATGACTTCTTCCAAATGTCTTCTTACAGTTGAAGCCCAATGTCTTCTGAAAAGTGTTGTACTGTAATATTTATTCGAATTCGTGTTGGTTCCGTTTTCAAAATATACAATTTTTTATGATTATAATGTTAACCAAAGCAAACTGCTATAATTGAGTAAGTACTCTTTTTTTTCAGATTAAATGGACAACTAAAAAAATTAAAATTATAGCGAAATGTATATTTCACTTAGTAGTTGGCTTGAGATACGCTACCCAGCTGTGAATTCTGCTGGTAAGCGTTCTTCTCTTGGCGTGACGTTTATGCAGACATAAATCCTGATAGCAGAATTTTTTCCATACTTTTGATTTGGCAGAATAGTAGTAAGGGAAAAATCTTAGGACTTAAAATCCCAGCACTTTATTAGTTTGGTACGCACTCAATCCACTTTTACTGGATAGTTGTGTCCGCTCATATCTCTCTCTCTCTTTCAAACTCGGTGTTAAATGCCTTGACAATAATTCTGTATTTTACGCATTAACTGTCACTATAACCATATAACTCCCTTCCGAACTGGATTATCGCCTGATAACGAATGATGGTAACAGCATCTGAGTGATTATCAGACTTAGAATGAGCCCCGTCTTGGCAGCGAACTGCCTTCTAAAGAACTCGAGTGACGCCTAGATAAATCTCGCTAAATCACTAAGAAAACTTAAACAATACGCTGCTTCTCTGCCTACCTATTTCTACTAACTATATAGAGTACCTCGGTATCCAATTAACGAAGAATGGAGAAACTGTAGTGTATATTGGTAGAAGAATCCAAAAAGCAAAATCTGCGTTTGGGCAATTGACAAACTTCTGTAGGGTAAATTACGTCCATCAGAAACTATAAAGTTCGAATTTTTAACGCTTGGATTAAATCTGTGCTCTTATACGGCTGTGAGACCTGGCATACCACTCCAGCAACAACTAAAAAACTATAAATATTTTTTAATCGTTGCTTGCGTGAGATATTACGCATCTACTGATCCAGAACTATATCGAACCAATGACTTTAGGAAGTTTTCGAGAAAATGTACGTTGACAAACAAATAGCACAGCGCATATACGGATGGTTGGGTCATAACCTCCGAAGAAATCCCCCAAGCAGTACTTGAGTGGAATCCTCAAGGCTGCAGAGGTAGAGGCAGACCAAAAATGTCCTGGCGCAGCACAGTGGCTACAGAAATCCCTAAATCAATGGGCGAGCACTGTGCAATAGCAAAAAATGGGAAATTTTCGAATATGTTTATTAAAGTTATTTGTGATAAGACGTTTTTTATTTTTTTAGATAAGAAAAATGTCATTAATAATATTAATATAGAGTATATGTTACCTAAAAGTATAATCATCTTTTCTATAAAAGATATCTATTCACCTTTTCTACCAATAGTCCTACGTCTGACCTTTATTCCCTTGCTAGTATTAGTGCTTATTTCTCCGAAATTGCCTTTTTGACGTTAGTGACTCCTTCCACCAAACAGTCCAAGCAGTGTAGCCCATTGTGAGCTGGTGATTTGCCTCCTCACAGCACTTCTCAGTTTATACATGATATATATTTTACATATACATGATTCATCATATTTCACAATTTTCATAACAATTCTCATAAATAATATATTTCATTGTACTAAGATAATATTGCTATATAAGACGTATAGTTTTTGCGTCTCTCCGGACTAACGATTTCTGCAACTAAGTAGAAGCCTGCACTATATACAAAACTTCAGGCGGCAATTCGATGAATGTTGTCCCCAAAACATTACTGGGACTTAAAAGTGATAGATTCGGAAATAATACATTTTCTTATAATCAAAATAATATAAAAAATAATTTGTGTCTATTTTAAGATTTGATTTATTTCACTTTTAACTTCATTTCAAAGCTCTGCAACATTTTTTACTTAAAAAAACTTTTATTATTAAATCTTGTTGACCACCAACGGGTACCTGAATTTATTTAACCAAATATAAATTCAATTTGTTTATAATGTTTATTCATACATTCGACGTTATATTTACAGAGAACACCTCTTAAAATACTTGTAAACTGTAAGGCATGTATTTTGTAATACTAAGATGTTATTTTTATTTACCTTCACCCGAAATTTATATTTATAAAAATTTGTGGTTTTATTGATACTTCGGCGTAGAGTATGTTTGGAAAGTTTATTGCTCGACACTAATGTCTCCTATATTTTTCCATCAGCTTTCTCGGATGTTATTTATTTTTCGCCAACACATTTGAGACATATTATTAATTCGATAAACTGTAAGCCCATCAAGGCAAAATACTTAAATTTTTCAAGCCTTTCCTCGTTGAGGGAAAATATAAAAAAATAACTAAAATTAAGTTTATTTCCCTTGACCATGACATCGCTTCAAATGCGGGATACTGCAGGGTTTCATTTCTTCTCTTCTTAGCCCGAAAGTTGTTGAATTCTTAGAGATAATCAAATTATAATTTATGACAGTTTTTAACAAAGTTTTATTGAATTCTATTGAGGCTTTGATGCTCTTGATCGTTTTTGATTTTAAATATTTAGACTTTAGAATCTAGAATGAAAATTGCATTTTTTCCCCAATTTAAACTTACTAAGCATGGATTCCCAATCACATTTCCCTCAGTCTTCAGTAGAATTTAATGATAGTAATAGATTTTATTGTGGGCACCGATAGGATAAGTGGCAGCGTACTCTCCTCTAAAACCTAAGTTCGGTGGTTCCATTCCGTCGCGGAGCACTGGCGCATTTGCCTAGGAGTGGTATGGCCAGCAAATTGACGTTATTTCCCTAGGAAAATCGCCTTATGCTCCGCCTTTGGAGCGATCATAATTTTTAATGGATTTTTTTACAACTTTGTAGTCCGAGAATTTGTTTACGAGTAATCTCTTTATATGTTTTAGGTTCGAAAATCAGTGTACATTTTAAGAGAATAATATTTGCGTAAAGGGAGTACGCAGATTAGAGTGCAAAATATAAACAATAAGATTACAGTCTGATGAATGATCTTTCCAAACAATGCATATAATTAAATAGTTACTTTGTTTATTGTTTTTCAGAGATACTTGAAGCCCACAAGTGCATCAAAAATAAAAATATATGTTCTTTAATATTTTTTGTTCTATTGTTCTAGTGGATCTAGGTAGAGTAGTGGTGACGTTCCCGTCTAAAATCCCGAAGCAAGATGGTTGGATTACAACATATCATTTGCCTAGCACTGACAGATCTAGCAAAAAAAAACGCTATTCGCTTAAGTTTTTTTAGTTCAAAACTGTAGGTCTCTGTTCTCTGATTTGCATGCTTCGCCGTTGGAACGATGACAGCGCAGTCAAGGGAAATAAATATGTTTTTTTTTTTTTAAGTTTATCAATTCTGGTATATTCTTTAATTGGTTATGATAAGGATGCGCTTGCTTGGTTTGGTTTGGTTAAGTTTTCACCTTTGCTTGTTTTTACTTATTGATGTCGTTTTCTAATCACATTTCCCTGAGTCAGTGATAGCACAAAATATTTTTGGAAATTGGCATATTAATCTATTTGTTTCTAATACTATCGGAAACTAAAAGGTATAAATTTTCTTGTTTTTTCTTAATTTTAAATTTTTTTTAGTCGAATGTTCTGGTACAAAAATGTGATGGAAGTAATCCAGGTATTTGTATATTTTCAAGCGATGCCGCGAAGTTGTCAAAATCGTTATCATATTTCCCGACTTATTACTTATATATATTACATTATTTTTCTTTGATATATTGCTTTGTTTATCGGATCTTCTCCTTATGAGACTAACAGTAAGTTTGCAAATCTTGAAAATTTATTTAGCAAACAGTGACTTATGGAACTGATATTTGTTCATAAGGCCCTATTAGTCGAATCGAGTTCGGCTAGATAGCCGTATTCAGACCCTTGCAAGGTTGTTCGGCTGGGCAATTAATTTGCTGCGATATTTTTCATTTTTTTTGGGATATTTCTATGTCATCTCTAACTGGAAGTATGAACAAAAACCTCCGTATATTTTTATTACGAACATAACATGGTGCGCTGGTGATGATACTCAGGAACTTCGATTCGTGCTTTTTGAATGACTTCTACACTGCTGTTGCTGGCATTCCACCATTCTATAAAAAAAATTCTGCAACTTTTTAGTTTTCACAAGGTGTTTCAGCTAAGATCTTTAGTTCAAAAGTGCTGCTCAATGAATAGGTTGATTTGCCCAATTTCACATTTTTTGACATCGATTTGAAATCACCTTTCGTTTTGTCTGCAATGTCACAAAATGTAATTGAAGTAAACCAATCAATCGAGAATTGTCAAGCAATTCCGCAAAGATTTCGTTTTCAAAAACGAAATCGCATAAATGTTACGATTTCATGCCGAAAATAATAAATAATTGTATAACATTGTTTAACTTTAATTAAATATTGCAAAAGTTCTATATTCCAGCAACTGTGTCGATATCTGTGGCATACTGTCTGCTGTAGTGCATGTGCTCTGCTGCTTTTCGCGCACACTAACTTTAAGCTCATGCAAAATGCAACTCTGCTGCTGCGCTCTCGGTCATTTGGCAAAACAAAGCTCTGTGGTTCAAGTTGCAAGGGCATGTTGGGTATATTAAAAATTGTAAAGTATAGCTCTGTTGCAAGCCAACGAAGTGGCAACGAGTGGCAAGCCGGGCCGTGCCTTAAGGGATCAGTCCACGAGGCGTATGAGCAATGATGTCGCAAGCAGCTTTGGCCACACACAAATTGTGTGGCAAGTTACTGTGTCGATTTAAATTTTCTTGTCATTGTGGAAGTTGGCTTAGCTGCCATAAATAAATTTATGTGCGGTGGGAGAGGACTTGCCACCGCTGCAGCTTTGCTGTGTGCAACCGTTTGCTACGCAGCCTTTGCATAATTTGTGGCACTATTGTGGGGCCGGTTGGGGGGGTAGGGGTTCTGCTTGTCATACGCCAAATCGAAATGTTATTTATATGCGTACGTGTGTGCCTGACAACGACGACGACGACGACGGCGATGACGATGATGATGATGAAGAAGATGATGCTGATGATGATGACGTCGAAGTCGACGTCGTTGTAGACGTAGCCGTAGCCGTAGACTTCAGCAGCGACATGGAGTCAGTCTGGCAAACGTGCACAGCTTATCGCTCTGAATATGACAGTGCACGGGCGGGGGAGCAACCGTCTGGCGGTGGTGCGGATGGGCGCGACAACTAGTCGCATTAATGGCATTGGGGTTATTTGTGATAAGATTTTTTACGTGTCTACAAATTGGCCAGCAGGCAGCAAGTCAGTTGGCTAAGAAGTTTGCTGCCACTTGGCAACCAGCTACTGGTAGCATCATCTATCTTAGAGATGACCATGCCAAGGAGATGTACGGTTGGCCAGCCGTTTAACTTAACTGCATTGTCGAAATCAAAGCTCTAGTCACGTGGCAAGCAGCCAATATGATATGTTGCATGTGGGCGGCCACCGCCCCGCATTGGAGTGCGGCAGCTTTTGATCAGCTGTTGTTGTTCCCTGCTTAGTACGCTTCGATTGCATGCAAATTGTATGTCAATTAATTTACACTATTATCCTTATTTTGTCTATTTTGTCTTCATGCCATTCAAATGCTCTTCGTCCATGTCGCCATTTTGTCTTACTTTTCCCTTGTCGCCATTTTGTCTTTAGAATAAAGTGTCGTCTGTCCGGCTTTATCAACAAATAACAAAGTACTTTGCATTGACTCAACAACAATTGCTTACAATTTCACAAAATAATAGGCAATAACAATTGTTATTATAGTAGAATACAACTGAATTCAGTTTTCAAAACAATAAATTTCCATTTGGGATTTAAGCAATTGAAGTTGCCATATAGATTGAGCTGCAGAACTATATGTTATTTTTTGTCAAGCAATTGCTAAATTGAGCTGAACGAAAGTAATATTAATTAAACTTGTAAATTCTTATAAATTATGCCTAAATCTATTCTTCAAAACATTTTATAACTTTTTACAATCTTGTTGGCAGATCTTGTGCTCATCGAACCAAAGTTGTTTGTCTTTAGAAGCGATTTATGAAATAATCTTATTTGTGCCTTCTTCGTAGGAATATCAAAATAAGTAGAGCTCAGAAGATCCGAAGTTAGGAGTATACGGCGATCGGAGTTGAGGGTCCGACATCGAAAATATGTAGCCGAATTTTGGAGTATTGGAGGTGTTGCCTTAGCGTTCAATTCATGAGATGATTATGACGTGTGGTACAATATAAGATGCAGAGTACCCCAGATGACTGGGTATACAATGGAAGCTAAATGAGAGATTAAATAATCTTACCTTTGCCGATGATATAGTTTGTCCTTCACAGAATCATAGTGAGATGTAAAGTATGATCAATTTCCTATCTGATGTTTCTCTTAAAATTGACCCAAAGATAAATTGTGGTAAATCGAAAACCCTGGACCGAAGCTCTACTTATCAAGCTCCACACTCTGTCAACTTGGAGTAAGGAGACGAGTTTGAATACCTAGGTAGTATGCTGACTCCGAATGGTGGTACCGTTCAGCGACGGCTACAGAAAGCTAAGAGTACTTTTGCTGTGCTTTCTCAAGCTTGATGATCGGCCGTCATTAGATAATCAGCGACTACTACTGTTTGGTAGCGAAACCTTGCATATGACGAATCCTATGAAACAACAGCTACAATGCTTCGTAAATCGATGTCTTAGGCGCATAGTCGGTATATTCTGGCCTAGGCGAATCACTATTGTGTGATTATGGGAGTTAACTGGACAAAAAGCCTTACTAAGTGACATCAATAGACGAAAATACAGCTGGCTAGGACACACGCTCCGTAGAGACCTGAAAAATCTTGCAAACTCCGCCCTTAACTGGAACCCCATTGGTACTAGACGCAGGGGGCTCCCTAGGACTACATGGCGACGTACACTTATGAACGAAGCTAAGAAGTCGATAAATTAATTATGGAACCTTCGAACCCCATTTCTAGACGCAGGGGGCACCTTAGGATTACGTGGAAACGTACTCTAATGAACGAACCAAGAAGACGATAATTGAATTAAGATATTTAGCTCAGGATAGACAAAATTGGAAAGTGATAGTAGATAGGCTAAGTTCTCAAAATAACTTTGTGTTATAAATAAGAGCATGTCAATAATGAGAAATAGTATTGAAGAAGTATTTTAGTTAAAATTAAAAAATTATACTCTAAGTCTAAATTGTTCTTATAATTGTCTGTGTATTTCAGGATCCAGTGGTAATCCGTAAACATTATCGCTTTTAGGTCGAACATGCTTTCTGCTGTTGCAGTTAAGTTTATACCCCAATCTTTATTACAAAGTAGTTTTTGCTTTTGAAGAATTGGAATAATCTGACTAGTTTTTTGAGTTTTCGACCCCATTGCAATATTTTTCCAACGAGCTATCTACTAAAAAATTTGCTTATCCTAATTGCCACATCACGCTAAGAGGCAAGACCAAATAAGCGAAAGCACTTCGAATAAACTATATCTTCACATTATTAAAACAGTCATAGATTTGAGAACTTACATTCCGGTATAAACGTCCAAAGCAATCGATGGCCAACTCAAAAAGGCCCTTACTTTCCTTCTTATAGCTGAAAACTGCTGTTACCATTGAAATCCCACGATACCTTAAATTATTATTGCAAAAATGTAGCAACGCCAAAACCATTGCCACAGCCAACTCAATACCAGATAACCCGTTGCACATTCAACATTCATCATTGAGAAGAATTCTTCCTTTTGTCTACAGACTGTCAATGACAGCAACAACTAAAACAAGGATTAAAACCAAACACGAAAAAAAAAAAAATCAAGAACTACCTGTGCTCCTGTTGACGACACTTTTCGCTTTTGTCGTAATGGCTTGCAGGTTCATTTTTTACGTAGCTTTCGAGGTGTCCGTCGCGTGTCTTGCGTCTCGCGTATTCCGTATTCCGTATTCCTACATCCTTCTTCCTTATTCCGCCTGCTGCTCATAACTTTGCCGGAGTGCTCCATCGTACGGCAACGTGCTTCCGCTTTCCGCTTGACACGCTGCCAGGTTTTCGTCGCAAACGCGCGAACTTTGCTGCGGCATTTGCGACTTACTATATTTTACTCCCCGCTTAATACACTATACCCGGAGGTTTGCGGTATAGTTATGGCGAAACCAACTGAATGACTTGTATAAACTTTTCCAAGATCTAAAAAAGTGCGCTTAAAATAGCGCCAGGAAGAGACGAATTGGGAGTCGCCTTATAGTGAAGAAATGGTATGGCATAAGATTTTTGCTAAGACAATATGTCTTTGGGGGTTCATATATTATAATATTGAAAAGAGACTGTTTGTTCCAAGGCGAAAATAAGTTGGATAATTTTTTAAGTGCACATACGATCATGTCAAGAAGTTTAAGTTTAATTTCTGAAATAGCTGGGAAAACTTTATAGTGAGAAAAAAGTTTAGAATCGCAGTACAGTTTAGATTTTCATATCAGATCCGACTCCGAACTTATGAAAACTTACTTAGGCACTTTAAAGAAAACCATGTTGTGAATGGAATTGGCTCAGGAAGTAAGATGCTAAAAAACCGTTTGCATGCAGGCTACGAAAAAAGTACAGCTACACGTCGATTCGATTTTATATCGATTAAATTGTGTTTTGCTTCTGGTTGCTTCAAATCGATTATTTTTTCTTGAGAAACGATATTTGAAAACTGGATGATAGATTGAAGTTATGAACAAAGAAACCCAAAATTGCACAGCTGAGTTCAAATGCAGTCAGAAATGGCACTTCAAAGTAGGAAAAATTACCTCATTCGTAAACCACAAATATTGGAAAGGTCAGAACTAAAAATGAGAAATATTAATTCATAAAAAATAGTTCTTAAAAGTAGTAATTTTTTTTTTTAATTTTTTTAATATTATAAGTTTTAATAAAACCTTTGTCCCCTACTTTTATGGAGCTTTTTCCTGTAGTGTCTTCGGCTCCAAATCTAAACGCTATTAAAGATTAATTTTTATTTAAATTTTAATTGAAATATAAGCGAATGATTTTCAGTAAAAAGTTATGAATCCGTATACAACGTCAATATATTTAAATTGTTATTCTGAAGGATTTGAATTTATATAAAGGGTAATTTTTTAGCATTCTATTTTTTTGCGACATTGATTCTGATAACTCTCTGGCACAAAGTGCAGCCAGAAGCAGTGCAAGAACTGCCAAGGAATCCAGCAAAACTCATTGCATTATGGGTCGGCGACATAAACTGAATGTAACCGCTACCGGGAGATTCTTATAATCTTTTTTTCTACCCAAATTGCAAGATCTGAACCTAGAAGAACATGTAGTTGCAACAAGTTGCTCTTATATGCAACATAGCACGCGACACAATGAACCAGTTAAGAGGCGAATTACGTGGGCATGTGATATAGAGCTAAGATATTGCTCAAGTCGATAGGTCGCAATGAAAGCTAATATTAAAGAATTTGTTCTTGAGATATCGATCCAAGTTTTAAAGGAAGTAGGCCGAAATTGGAACCAGCAGTATATTTAGCGCAGCTGCGGTAAATATGCGTTTGACATTGTTTCTAAATATTAAATTATTATTACATTATATTTATCGTTATTTAGGCTCTAATATTCCATAAATTTTTGTGAGTTTTATGTTTAATATTTTTAGATACTAATCCAAACTCCACTATCTAACCCTTTCGCTTTCCGGTATGGCACAATTGGCTATTTAACCTGAGTTTCTGAGGTGGCGTCTTTGTCGCCTCTGCCACCCTCACAACTATCTATCTATCTAATCCAAAACCCTTAAAAATCACCCTTTATTGTAAAATTGTAAGCAATACTGGCTTTTCTTTAAATTTTTTGGCAATATTTACTATTTTGTTTATCGTTCTGAAAATCATAAGCTTGAAAGAATTCGAAAAAAAGGACAAAGTCTTTCTGCTTTTTAAACCTAAAGGTGTGACAATATCTTTCACCAAGTTTTTGTAGATCTACAAAGTTTTCTGTTTTAAACATTATCTGTATAAGCAAACGTTTTTGTGTAAAAAAAAGGTAACTCATTATTTAGGACTAACTTTGAAAATATATTGCAGTTACGTCACAAGTTCAGCTACTTTTACGTAAAAGTATTTTTTCTGGTTCTACGCCTACGGCCCAAAGAGCTTACCCAACCCAACGAAAGTGTATATAAAAGTCATCATGTGCCTGCTCGGGCTGCTACACTTATTTTTTAGTCATTGGATTTCGCGCCGCAAGTTATGCTTATGCGGCGACGGTGGCTGCATGCCACACGTTGTCGACTTTGCCGCTGGCTTTGCTTTTAGCCAACTTTTTATACTCTATAGCAATAGGATACAATGGATATACTTATTTTTCTCAATCACCATGAACAGCTGGCACTCAGGAACTTTTGCGAACTAAGCTCCTACAACTTTAGCATGTGAGGCAAATTTTCAAATAAAAGGTATAGTTTGTCGAATCATACCGTTCCACGATATTAAATCTTTGCGATCTTAAGTCAAACCGTTGAATTCGTCTTAGCTATAGGTAATCCGCTTTAATAATATGAAAACAATAGGCCTTGAATAAAATAATTTCTGATTATTCATGCGGCTGATATACATTTAAATTTAAGCTATGGAAGCCTTCCCGACTTGGTTATGTCGAAACTTCTCCTATAAATATACCAACATATATTTCTAGGTAGTGACTACAATGATAACTTGTTAACTGCCAAGGACTTTATTTTTACTAGTTTCTAGCTGGTTTTTCCTGTGCCTCCACTTAGCTGCACAGAATCAGAAGAAATGATCTACAGACCCTACTTTCTACTATTTATTTATTCGAATTACGTGAGATTTGACAAGCCTGTGCTCAGTAAAAGATCTAACGACGAAGAATAGCTAAGTCTGGAGAGACCTAAGCAGGTGGATTGTCCTATTCCAAATTGTATTGTGTTGCAGAGTTGGGTTTGATCTCTATTTATCTTGAAAGTGATCATCGGCATAAGAATATTCGTATTTTCCGAAAAGAGACCAGTGCTCTGGTCATGTCGGGCAATTTCGCCTAAAATTGCATTTGTGTATATGAGCCTGTAAATATAGAGCCATCTTTTGTATAGATTGAATGTCCTGAATTAGAAAATAATATAATACAAGAAGTAGCACATTGGCAGCCATGCTGCCTTTCTACAAAATCAATAGATTAGGGTCTCCATTACAGCAAGCATATGGGCTTGAAAGATGCCACAGATAGACGTATAGGACCTATGTACGCCAAAAATTATTGAAAGTAACTGAAGACATTTGCCCCGTGACTATGCTATGTTATCGCTTCAATATGAATCAAGGGCTTATCTTTATTAATGATTGTTCGGAGAAGCAGGGACTTACAGTTTATAGCCATATCTAAAATATTTATAACGCTTTTGAGACCTCTTGTGGAACTCGGTAGCCTACGCGCCTTTAAAACCAAAGATGGGTGTCTCAATTATACCATTGGCCGTTTTGCCTAGCACTGGCGAAGCTAGCAAAAAAACCGCCCTTAGTATTTGGCTGAAGATCCCTAAGCACTTCGAAAAGCCTTTAATTGCGATGTTGCGCTTTAGATTTGGCTACAGCCTGTAGGTCTCTGTTCTCGTCGAGCAGCTATCAATAGATGTCCCGCTTTGGATTTGACTTCAACCTGTAGGTCTCTGTTCTCGTCGAGCAGCTATCAATAGTTGTCCCGTTTTGGATTTGACTACAACTTGTAGGTCTCTGTTCTCGTCGAGCAGCTATCAATAGATGTCCCGCTTTGGATTTGACTTCAACCTGTAGGTCTCTGTTTTCGTCGAGCAGCTATCAATAGATGTCCCGCTTTGGATTTGACTTCAACCTGTAGGTCTCTGTCAATAGAGATAACTTCAAACTCCGCCCTAAAGCGTAAGGGAAATACATTCATTAACAGCAACCGAGATCCATCTGCAACCTCTGTTCATCTGCTGGCTAAAATACCCGCTTGATTAGGACGCAACTCCATGCCAAACTTGTAGGTTTTAGCTGCATTGAAGGTAGTAAGGCAATGTCATCGCGACGCTCCACAGGGGGATGCTCATGCTAGATGCAATGATAAAGACTTTGGAATGTTTTATTGCTATGAGAGTTACCCTTGGTTATTAAGTTTGGATCACTCTGTGAAGAAGCTGTTTTCCCCAAGTCCAAGTCTGTTTTCCCCAAATTCCAGCAATAGCGCTATATTTCTTTTCATTTTTTCCGTAGTTTTTCAAAATCGCTTCAATTTTTGCTTCTTATGGGCTTGCCCAGCGATCAGCAAAGAAAACAAAAACCACAAAACGATAATACCCAAAAATAGACAAAATGAAGTTAAGGGTATTCACGCTGTCTTGCTTCACCCCGACTGTTTTATATATATATATATTTTTTTTTGGTTGCAGTGGCAGTGGCAGTTGTTGTTGCTGCTGTTGCAAGTAAGGTATCTTTGAGTTTGTTGCCGGTGATCTCGTATTTCAAAAATAATGATACCACAATGTTTGACTTTGACTGCGTTGCGCTTGGTGCGCTGACAGCCGCAAAAAGTTGCAACTATGGATGCTGGCGTTGCCGCTGCCGCTGCTGCTGTTGCAGTAACCATAATAAATACTAAAACTTTGCTGTCGTTGGCCATAAAAATAAGGAGCGAAAGAAATAATAATATAAGTAGTAGAAGTTGTGGCAGCGTAGAACTTGCCACAGTTGTTAGTCTTTCACTCTCTTCGTACATTTTGGAGTGTTTAGTGTTTGTCGTAGTACAATGGCTCTCAAACTGTGAGTGCGGCAATCAGTGCGGATTTGCCCACTGCATGCGTGTGTGTCTGTGTGTGTGTGTGCTGCCATTTTGTAATGCTGTGCATGGCATTACAAAATGGCGTCGGCTGCAGCAAATCAAGGGGCGAAATCAAAAGTAAACAACTATTACAACTAAAGAGCGACTAAAAATCGTGCAGCAAACCGCAGCGCCCCCAGCAGTGGGGGGCGGGGAGGCAGTGTCGGTGCCAGCGACAAGGGACAGTTATCGCAGCGCTGCAGGCAGTGGCCACGTGGCTGCCACTTGAATTGGTTGTCACAATGCTGGCTGCCACAAGCGCGCGCACAGTGTGGCATTCACAACATAGACAAGAGTCATGGCGGCGCGTCGAGGGCTCCAAATCGAGTTGAACGCACCATGTTGAATCGCGTCCAGAGTCAAGTCTGTTGCTGCTCGTTTTCATTTTCATTTCTATTTCCAACTTCCATTTCATCGTCAACGGGCCATCAATGGCAACGTGTCGCATTACTCAACATGCTACGTGACTTAAATGCTAGTTGCTATACCCACCCAGCTCCCCGTCAACCACCCACCACACAACACCATGCCACAGATCTGTTGGCGGTTGTCGTTGTAAGTTAGTAGCTGAGGCATCCATTTAATGCTCTATTTTTGCTGTTCATTTTGTGGTTGCAACATAAAACTCGCGTTCCTTATGTTTGTTACATTATATAATGAATTTCTGGACAACAAAGCGAAAGCCCGGAAATACAGGAAGTAGACATCTATACACACAAATACGTACATTTCCACACACACAAACACACACAGAGAGCTGGCTGATCGATCGCTAACTCAATAATGCGGCATGTGCCGATTTTCATCTTATTAACGTAAATTTTTCAAGTACCAAAAATTTGTCATTAGTCTTGATTCACTTTTAGTCATAGCTTAATTTCAGCCATGGTAAACTAATTGATATGAACTATAAGTCAGCTTGTGTATTTGCTTCTTTTCTGCCTCTTTTTCACCCTGCGTCCCATGATCTGACTGCGGTTAGAGGAGCTTGCAGAAGACGAGGTTCAAGAAATAATTAGGAGTATGTCAATCGTAGAATATATCCCAGTTAGTGCTAATTCAACGGGGTCTTATATGCAACGGAATTTTTACAAAAAAAGTCTTTGAAATAAACACCAGCTTTGTCGACAGATATCAAACCTCTCTAATGGAAGACATACACATTGCCAAAATCGGTTACAACTTGCTGATGGGGAAACTTTTTACAACGGGAACCGTTCTAAATCTAACAAATTTCTTAATAAATAGCTATGGTTGTGATTTTTATAGCGTCTATTGCTGTCTTGTTCTAATAAGCATTTTAGGACAACGTATAGCTGCCTCTTTCTCCTTATTTTATTTATAGCTTTACAATTCAATGCTTGTAATTCACAAGTCACAATCACACTTCTATTTATAGCTTTTCACTTCAATGCTTATGATTCACAAGTTGCATTTCAGCTCATGTTTAGTTCATATAGAACTTTTGTAGTTTTGCTAACCGTAGGCGGGCAGTGGCTAGAGCTAAGCAGTTGATGGTAGGCCGCATTTCGGGATACATGCGGTATCTGCTTGATTCTGCTTGATGTTGTGATAAGCAAGGACCAGTTCTCTCCAGTGCTTAAAACAATTCGTACAACATCCGTTTCTCGGATTTCACGAGAAACATATATAGCTCTTAGCCATGCCGAGTAAGTACCACTCACTCACTCGGCTTGAACCGCCATATTTTGCTTCTCCAAATAAATACAATTGGCATTTTTATTTTTTAATTATATTTAATATTTTTATAATTGTTTTTACTTGCGGGAGGCTCACTCATTCTGATCATAGTTAGGTTTAAGTTCAGATTAACGAAAGTAATATCTATATTTTATTTATTTCTGCATTCCTACCATTTTGGAAGATATTAAGATTCAATATGTTAAAAATCGTCCTCGTGATCCTCTATAGAAATGAATAGGAGTACAACTTTGTAAAAAGAAAGGTTACGCGCAATACTATTCAAAATACTGGCCATGTTGTAAACTATTTTCGTCCATCGTTCTGGCAGCATACGGATACCGCGATCGAAAAACCTTTTTCGGGGATGTTGTTGGTTTACTAGATTGTTTGCCATCGATAGGAACAGCTGGTAACGTCTAAAGAATATGGCAAGTGGGGTAAGATATCACAATTAAGTTTCCAAGAATTTTTTATCACTTTTGGGAAAGAGCATTGGATAACTTCGTCATGTGTTTCCTGCACGCATCCACTGCATTCGACTTCAATATCCAATAAATAAATATAATTAGGAATATAATTTAATTTAACTCTGGCACGTTTGATAGTTTACTTCCGTCTCAACGCACTGAAAGCGCAAAGTCCACTGCCAGTGAGCAACACTGATCATTTATGATATATTCCAATGCTTTAAATTTAATAATAATGTTTTGTTTAATTGCTTAAATTAATTTTCCCAAACAGACAGGCTTATCTATCATCCCACAATATAAGCTGAAATGTAGACAAAAATAATAAATTGATGTATGAAATACTGCAGGGGCCGGAACCCGTTTGTTTATAGTAAAAATTTACGCAATAACTGCAGTCACAAGGAGAAAAATGAGCTAACAGTTGTCAAAGTTTAAAATTAAACGATAATATTAAAACATACATTTGGTGCCACAAGAACACAGGGAGCGGCACCCACTTGTTTACAATAACTGCAATAAGACTTGGAAAAATCGAGCAATCAGTTGTCAAAGTTAAAAAGTAAATAAAAGTGTTTAAGCAAAAATATTGTCTCAAGCATGCAGGGCGCGGCACCCGCTAGCTTAGAATTAAAAATGGCGCAACAGCAGAAGCCTTGCAAAAACAACACGTGAATTTGTTATTAAAATTAAAACATTTAAGGAAAACATTTTTAAAATAAAATATAAATGAAAAACACATAGCTAGTACACAAAAATTAAATAAGAAATTAATTAATATTAATTAAATAAAAATTAAAGATAAAATGCAGTAATTTAAAATGAGTAAAGTAAATATTCAAGCATTAATTTCTATTAACATATTTATTTTGATTTTATTTATACTCAATTGAAATCAGATATTTATTAATATTAATTTATGAGTTTTCAACTTTTCAAATAGTTTATGTAAATTGAACATTATTTTTTTTGTAATTTCAAAGTTACAGAATGAATTTTTAAAAATAATTTTATATGTTATAAAAAATTTCTGCTTGTTAACATTCATTAAACAGCTGGACTTCAGCAGAGCGCAGCGAATTGTTTGTCCCGGGGGGTTGAGCAAAGCAACAGGGGGTCTAACCCCCTGCTTAAGTTATGCAAACAAACAAAAAATTAATATTAAATAACAATAGCAAAAAGTTATAGCTAAAAAAATTGTGCATAAACCAAACAGCTATTTAATTTTAAAAATATATAAATATTTTTATATAAATAATTTTTTTTTCTATACAAAAAATTCTTAATAAAGGGTGATTTTTTTAAGGTATAGAACAATAAGTTGGCATTACTGTTCGAGATGGCGACCGATTTAACAGCTGTCAAGTGATTTATTCTCAGTCTGCTTTGGGAATTCATCATGAATAGATTCACGCCTGAACAAAGCTTGGAAATAGTGCAATTTTTATTTTGAAAATAATGGTTCTGTGCGAAAAACGTATTGCGCACTACATCCATTTTATCGTCGACCGAATCGTTCATCAGAGCAGTTAGTTAGATTGACCATTGACGGTTTTTCTTATTGATAACTCCCATCTCCAGAGACGATAAACAATGCGTACAGAAAAAGCTATTGCTGCTGTAGAGCGTAGCATTGAGGAAGACCCGAATGAGTCCATCTGCCGTTCGGCACAGGAGTTGGATCTGTGTTCAAAACTGCCGCTTTGGAGCGAAGCTAATCCTCATCCAGAAAAACTGACTGTTTGGTGCGTTTTATGTGCTGGTGGAATCACTGCTCCGTACTTCATCAAAAACGACGAAGGCCAGAATATTCCAGTCAATGGTGATCGGTATAGAGTCATGGGTACCAACTTTTTCATTCCTAAATTGAACAAGAATGATGTCCAGGAGCTGTGGTTGCAACAAAACGACGCAACATGACACACAGTTTGTGCCACCATCAATTTATTGAAAGACACGTTTGATGACCGCCTTGGTCACTTCACGTTGTGGACCTTTGATTTGACCACCAAGTTCCTGTGATTTAATACCGCTAGACTTCTTTCTGTGGGACTATGTAAAGTCAATGGTCTGTGCGGATAAGCCACAAACGCTTTACCAATTGGAAGACAACATTCGCCCTGTTATTGTCACAAATTTAGGAAAAAGTCATCGAAAATTGGACGTCTAGATTGAACTACATCGAAGCCAGCCGTGGCAGTCATATGCCAGAAATCATATTTAAAATGTAATGCCACAAGCTTATCTTTCGGATAAATATAACTCATATCAATCGAATAATTCATAATTGTTTTATTGCAATTTGAAATTCTTTAACTCCAAAAATCGCCCTTTATTTAGATTTTTCGTTTAATAAAAGTATGCAACTATTTTTCAATACTGTGTCTATTTTAATCCAAATATATCATTCAGCTCCTATAGAACAAATCGTTCAAAAAGTTGGCTATAAATCAAAGTTTAATGTAGTTGGTTCGTTTTTCGCAGATATTTTAAACTATTTTAGAGCTGGTTTCTAAGTATTGGTTCAGAATTCCAATTCAGAAATAAATGCATTCCTTTTGACGAGCTGTTAGCTGTTCGAAGAGAGCAGGGAGCTAAAGTTTATAGCCAATTCCGAACGGTGGTTTCTTTTAGTAAAATAGATTTTCTTGGGCAAGTAGCGTAAGGTACGCCAGTGCTGGACTCAAAATATAAGTTTACGAAAAACTTTCTTCGTTACTGAAACAAAGAAGAAAACATGTACGTATCCCAGACGATGGCAATTTGGTGCTCTGTTGCAATACTTTAATAAAATCAAACAATTTAAGATGGATATCTTCATAGTTTTGCTATTTCAGTCAAATCCAACTTGATTTATAGCCGCGGAACGAAGGGTTTGCAGAATTCTTTCGAAAAACTTTTAAAACCCAAAAATATTGCTCTACATATAATTTCAGCTACAACAATTTTGTTATTCATAATATTTTTACTGCTTTATTCATATATTATTACGCGTATTTGCATATCGTTTTGCGATTCATCAATAACCGGAACATATCCGTATGTCACAAAACAAAATGGCTGAAATGAGTTACATTTCGTTGCATACTTTTAGGCCCGGTTCTCTATGCAGCTGTTGTTGCTTTTATTCCATTTTATCAACTAATCAAGCTAATACTCTGTTAAGATCCATTTCATAATGGTCACGTGCTGGTAATTTGAGCCTTCTCCCCTCGTCCCGCACAGACACACACTGCATATATATATATAGCTATGTATAGATATATGGGCACATACAGCTGTTATTTGCCAAGACGACTGACCACGTTCAATGGATACAACGTTCATTGTCATTGTCAACATCTTGTACTCATCAGAGGCACGTACTCACTTGTACACACAGATACACCGAAGGATATTTTAAGACAAATACACACACACGCACACTCAAACACACATGTTGAGGGCACAACCAAGTAATTTTTCCTCTTTGTATGCATAATTTTTTTTTGTATTTTCCAGGTTGGGCTGTTAAGCTCCAGGAAGTGATTCGTATGCGATTTTGCAACGTTTTGTTTAAATTTTTGCAATAAAAGATACAAAAAAGTTATTCTTATTATGGGTCTGACCGGAAGCATGTGGCTATTCGAAGTTTCGTCTTATTCAAGGACCTTTTGGAGATATTTCTGCGACAAGATATATAGCAAACAAAATTTTAGGAAAATGGATGCGATTTCAAAATGGATGCGATTTTAAAATGATAGTTTCAAAAGAACTATGCCGTCAACCATATATTCGACGGTAGGTTCCGAATGTTTAGCACGTCGATGAAGCTATCAAAACTCTGATATTATCTAGAAAAGCGCTTGGAAAATCTGATTGGGTTCAAAGCGAGGCTACTGTATGGAATTAAACTAAAAAATTAAATTTATTCTCCTTTACTATGATGACCTTTGTGGTAATTATATAGAATTGTAAATGATTCTATATGAATCCTATAGAGAAAAATAAGAGTAGGTGGCAAAATGTACCAGCGCTTATAAGTAACATCTTATTTTAAACTCAAGTATTTGGTACATTGTTCTATATTTTAAGCTTACTCCAAAATCTTCTGGTTTATTTGACACTCAAAGTGCAAAACTTTGAATCCTGCTCAATATTCAGGTCTGCGCTCTAAAAAACATGTGAGCCAGTTTCTTTGTAGAACAGTGCAGAAACATTAGATTAATTCCAAACAATCTGGAGAAGATTTACTAATGCTTGATTATTGAACCAGTAGGCGCCAATCGTCAATAGAATCGTCGGTAGCAAAAAGAACTAAAGACCACTGGTGGCCACTCCCAAGTGTTAGTGAAACATTTAATTCGATCTCTACAGTTCTGCTTATCGAAGTCGTCTCTACCGTTGAAAATTTTTGCGATTGCGTTCTTTTGTTGTAATATTGAATCAATTTTTTTCATTAAGATTTTCATAAATAATTTTGGGAGTATAGGCAGAAATCTAATAGGTCTGTAAGAGCTTGCAATAGTGGCGCTTATATTTGATTTTGGAATTGTTGTAATTTGTGCAACTTTCCATGCCTTTGGAAATTTTTGTAGTCTTATGATGCCATTAAAGAGATCACGTATATAGTCAATTTTAATGTTATGTTTTTTCACTTATTAAGTCGTATTCTGGTATCTTTTTGTATTTTAATTGGTTTCTATATCTTTTGTATAGCATAGTCTGAATCAACAATTGGAACTGACAGTTCAATGTTTTGATTGTCCTTGCTATTTTTGAAAATGATTTTGTGTGTTCTTTCCCATGTACTGGAATTTTTTTTTTTTTTGAAGCTTATGTGGCATTGCTTTGATAGGCATTTTGTCGTCTTTCATAAGATATTATCAGTAGCTGTAGTTGTTTCGAGGTTGCTTTATTACTTTTAAGTCCATTATTTTTATTGTTTTGGAAGATTTGCTTCAGCTCATTTGCTGCTTTGTTTGGTTTGGTTTTATCGTCTGGATGTTTCGTAAGTTGCCATATTTTCTGATTTTACGTTTTTTCCGATTTTCTATCTTATAAAAGCAGAAATTCTATTAATTGTTTAAGTGTTCAGTGCTGGTGTCGATTGCATTACTGCCCTTACTATACTATCATTTCAATATACAACTGCAGAATCAAGTTCCATGGTGATTTTTAGAGATACTTCTGTTTCCATAATTTCTTGCGGAATATCACGAAATGTGTTCCAGTCTACATATATGATTTTAAATTCTAACAGATTAACTTGAGTTCATTAGAAGGTTGAGTTCTGAGAAGGGGGTGGAGGACCTCACATAGATCAGTGTGATCCTTAGTGGCATACTTGATAATTATTTCTACAAATCTTCGAAACCTATGTATCTTTTCTGTGTTTTTTTGTTGTAAGCTAGAAATCCAACCGTGCATCCATTTGGCAACATATTGAACGCAACGATGACTGGATCTGCCGGCATAACCATAACCATACTTTATGCTTCTTTCAAGTTATTAATTTTAATATATTTTAAAGCGATTTAAGCATTGGCTTGTCAAATGCAGTGACCTCAACCTTAACCAATTCCGGAATGCTTCAACTAGCAGACGTTAACCCGACGCAGCCACAAGGGTTTCCACTGCTGTAAAGTGTGCAGTGGTTTTGGTATACTCTATAAACTAAGGTTTATGAGTATATGAAATGTGGCAAAAAGCGATCCAGCGCGGGGTATGGAAATAGCGGCCAGCTGGGTTAGGTTAGGTTAGGTTAGGTTGAGGCGGCAGCGCACCGGTGGAGTGATACTTAGTGACAGCGGAGTCTGTCGGCTGTGAGTCGTGGTTATGCATGAGTTCGTGTGTTTCGCGAAAGCCAACAGTCACTGGGGTGGCCTCTGCGAGTCAAGCATTGGTCTCCCTACAATGATAGTTCTTCAGGTGCAAAGGACAGGCCAGTTGCATTAGAGGTGCTGCAGGGTTTCTCCTCCACCTGGTTCACTGCACATAGCGTGCACCTGTCTCTATGAAGACTTTAAGCTCAGCGTTCAGGGTATTCCACAGTCGCTGCACATATCTTCAACTCAAAATATTATTTTTTCCACTGCAACGTTTGTCATAATTTATAAATTTTTTAAGCACAATAAAAATTGAATTAAATATAAATCAAAGAATTACCACCCCCCAAACAATAAGCCAAGCGACAGAAGCCGCCGGAGCAAACAAACAAAAAACTAAACGTCTACGTACATCTCACTTGCACCCATGCGTCTGACACTAACTTCATCTCACTTGCACACAGTATCCCTGGGTGTGGGTATGTGTCCGTGTGACCAGCCCCATTAACTACAGTGTGTAAAGTTTTTAACTTTTTCAACCGCAAAAATTGCCACATGTTTGCACGGCAGCACTTGACCGGACAACCAGACGGCACGGACACGTTTCGGACAAACGAAACTCTTCTCCCGCAACCAAAAAAGAAATATATATATATGTATATATATCCCACTGAGTGACGCCTGCTCCTATCGCTGCACAGTGCATGCCGTACCCTAGACATTTTAATGTGGTTCGTGGGCTTAGGAGAGTGTGTGTGGGCGGTGTGATTGTACGGGAGGCTAGCCGTTTAAATTGGCCACAAACCAAAAGTGCCAAAAACGTTTGTGGCACTCGCACTCGGTCCGGACAGACAACAGCTACCAGCAACGAGAACGAGAAGCCGTACAAAAACAGCTCGTCCGTTTTGAAATTGTTGGCAGTGCCTGAAACTTGCCTCCGTATCGGAATCGGTATCGCCGCTGTATGCATGCTACCAACCCAGTTTGTCCATCCCAGCTCTGGGTCTTTTTATTGAACTTACAGGCGGGTGACAAAAAATGGCATTGTTTTTGTTTTTTATACCAGCCGCCGCCTCCGCCACCACTGTACCGGCTGCAGTGTAAATGCGTTTCAATGAGCAACAGCAACAAGAACAACAACAAGTACAACAACCACGGTAGCAGGAGCAGCAGCAGGAGCCGCAGGCATCGCATGTGTCTGCATCCCGGTTTGGTGGCTTTTGTATAAAAGTCATATCCATTGCGTGTTTTTGTCGCGTTTTTTCAAGCGTACTGTAATTTTTTTTACTGCCTTTGCAGTGCACTGCCTAAGCGAGGGTAGGCAGAAAAGTAATCGATATACTTTTTTCTAGCAATATTTTACTTTATTTTTAGTTTTAAGGAACTGAAAACAATAGGTACATTTTTGTTGGAAATTAAACAGCAAACTAAGTGATCTTGACCATGCCGATGATGCAGCTCTGTCAATGAATCGATGGAGACATATGCAAAATCAACTTAATAATCACCGAATCCAGAAAATCCGATCTACATATAAACTGCTCTAAAACCAAGAGTATGAGGATAAATGCGATCAATAGCACTCAGTTGCACATTGAAGGTAATTCTATTGAAGTAGATCAATTCGAGTACCCCGGCAGCCAATTAACGAAGACTAGGGGAGGAACTGTATTGTATATTGATAGGCGCCTCCAAAAAGCCAAAGCTGCGTTTGGTGCTTTACGTCCACCAGAAGATTAAAATTCGAATTTTTCACGCTTGCATTAAACCCTTGTACGGCTGTGAGACCTGGCACACCACTCCAGCAACAACTAAAAAACTATAAATATTTCCTAATCGTTGCTTGCGTGAGATATTACACATCTACTGATCCAGAACTATATCGAACCAATGACTTTAGGAAGTTTGCGAGAAAATGTACGTTGACAAACAAATAGCACAGCGCATATACGGATGGTGGGGTCATAACCTCCAAAGAAATCCCCCACGGAGTACTTGAGTGGAACCCTCAAGGCTGCAGAGGTAGAGGCAGACCAAAAATGACCTGGCGCAGCACAGCGGCTAAAGAAATCGCTAAATCAATGACCGAGCACTGTGCAATAGCAAAAAATGGGAAATTTTCGAATATGTTTATTAAAGTTATTTGTGATAAGACGTTTTTTATTTTTTTAGATAAGAAAAATGTCTATAATAAAAATAATATAGAGTATATGTTACCTAAAAGTATAATCATCTTTTCTTTAAAAGATTCTTACCTATTCGACTTTTCTACCAATAGTCCTACGTCTGAGCTTTATTCCCTTGCTAGTATTTGTGCATATTTTCTCCGAAATTGCCTTCTTGACGTTAGTGACTCCTTCCACCAAGCAGTCCAAGCAGTGTAGCCCATTGCGAGCTGGTGATTTGCCTCCTCACAGCACTTCTCAGTTTATACAAGATATATATATATTACATATACATGATTCATCATATTTCACAATTTTCATAACAATTTTCATAAATAATATATTTCATTCTACTAAGATAATACCACGGTTCGCTATATAAGACGTATAGTTTTTGCGTCTCTCCGGACTAACGATTTCTGCAACTAAGTAGAAAGCTGCATTATATACAAAACTTCAGGCGGCAATTCGATGAATGTTGTCCCCAAAACATTACTGGGACTTAAAAGTGATAGATTCGGAAATAATACATTTTCTTATAATCAAAATAATATACAAAATAATTTGTGTCTATTTTAATATTTGATTTATTTCACTTTTAACTTCATTTCAAAGCTCTGCAACATTTTTTACTTAAAAAAACTTTTATTATTAAATCTTGTTGACCACCAACGGGTACCTGAATTTATTTAACCAAATATAAATTCAATTTGTTTATAATGTTTATTCATACATTCGACGTTATATTTACAGAGAATACCTCTTAAAATACTTGTAAACTGTAAGGCATGTATTTTGTAATACTAAGATATTATTTTTATTTACCTTTATCCGAATTTTATATTTACAAAAATTCTGAGACTTAAGATTCGATTGTGTTGTACTCGAATAAAAGCTGTTTTTTTTTTTGATACTGCGGCGCCCAGTATGTTGGTAAATTTTATTGTAGTATTCTCAGCATTTAAAAGCAATTCTTTTGCAAAAAGCGCTAATTCGTGAATAATGCAGTGGACTACGGGAACTTTTATGATTTTGTTCAACAAAAAAAGCTGCCAGCCCTTCTTTTAGTCCCAAGCATAATTCTCACATCAACTGCATATATTTAAATTATTTATTTTTAAATAAGTGTAATCACATTCGATTCTAATGTCTTCAATACTTTTCCATCAGTTTTCTCGGGTTTTATCTATTTATCGCCAGCACATTTGAGACATATTAGTAGTTGGCATCTATTAATAATATCTGTAAGCTCTTCGAAGCAAAATATTTTCTTTTGTGCGTTTAACTGTTTTGGACTCAATTCAATTTTTACACATTCTAGGGAAATCGGTGGTACATCTTCCAAAAATATTACTTCAAAGATTAATGCCACAATAAAAAGCGCGAAAACTATAAATATCTTAAGACTTTAGCACTTAAATTAGGTTTTGCAAATATCTCGAGAATACAATTTTTCAATGAAAGTATTAGTAGTTCGATAGGTTATTGATCAACTATTATAAAAAATTATTGTCGCATCAGGGGTACCACAAGCTTGTCATTAAGGCCCTCTAGGTTTTAACTTATTTTTTTTTTGATCTTCCCAAGTTATCTTCTAGTAGAAGAATACAGATGTTGTTAAACTCGACCTATAGCGACCCTAGTGAAATCTTACTTCTTCAACAAAATTTTGAGAGCAAGCAACTTGTTGTTCCTCTTCTTATGCAACCTATTACTTAGCATCTTTTAACTTGGAACGCATCTATAATGTGACCTATTATGGAGTTTTGTTTTCCACTCATTGCACACCCAAACTTCTCTATGTTTCGCTCGTCCGTCAGATTTTGGAATATTACTCCTACGCCCTCAATACCAACTTTAAAAGGACACGATTTAGTTCATACACAGGGAATTTTAGCACTTTAGGTATCCTTACTTATCGACTTTGACTTATAACCTTGTCTTCTCTAGATGATCGTACTACTTGACAAAGTCAGTTTTAACATTCCATCCGGTGTAACTTATAGTTTTTGACCTCTAGCATTATTTTGTAGATCCAATTTTGCTCTTCATGATCATCTTCACGTCCTATGTGCAATATATAATGTTTACAATTTCCTCTCTTAGGAACGCTCTATTTAATCCATCTTTTTCGCTATCTTAACTCATCGCACATATCGAATTTGAGCAACTTTGATTATTCGTGCACTATGAATCCCCCATTTTTTGGCAACTTTTAGTGTTTTCAATTTTTAAATTTTATGTACAAGTTCCCAAAAATCACTCATCAGGCTAGGGACAAGAATTATATCAACTAGATATATCCTTAAATTAAAGATAATAAATTAATAAAAAAAAATAAGATGTACAAATTGTTGTTATGTCGAAAAAAGTTACATTTTGCAAAATTTTGAATTCTTGACTTAATTCTTAAGAGCAGAAAATATTTTCTATTATATTTATTCGCTTACCTTTTTAGAATTTTAGGAAATACAATAGTTAGGAAATTTAAAGATAACCTCTGAAAGTTTCGGCATAAATTTGTTAGTCCAGGATATGCAAGCTTATGGCAAGATTATTATTATAATATCAGGTGCATATAAAGTATAGCTCCTTTGGGATTGTAAAACCCTAAAATCAAAGAAAATCAAAGTATTGTATGAATAACTCGGTTATTTCAATAGCAGTGTTTGATTTTGGACAGATCTTCAACATATGAAATGGTTTTTAAAATTTTATTTTTTCTAGAATTAGTTTAACTTTTTCTGCAATATTTTTTTGAAGTACCGGAGTGACGCAAATTCTTGTTAGGTTTTTCAAATTCGCAGAACATTATTTGTAGCAGACCTTTTATAATTGCATTGTATTATTAAGACTTTTTTATATTCTTTAGAATTAGATTTGATTTTTCTGCATGACTTTTCTTTTGAAATACCAGAATAACTCAAATATTTTTTGAATATTCTTTGAAAGTGCAGAGCTTGAACAGATCTTTTATGATGCATTTTTCAAAGTTTTTTTATTCAGTATTTTCTTTAGAATGTGAGTTAAGTTTTCTGCACAGTTTTGTTATTAATTATTTGGTAGGTAGAGCAAATTCTCACAGATCTTTTTTGATATTTCAAGTTGCCTAGAATTAGTTTTTTTCAGCTTAATTTTTTTAAAGTAGCTGGATTATTTTCAAGAACTTCTTATCTTGATTATTATGTTTCTTTTGTACACACGATTTTTCTTTCGAAATTATTTTGCACAAATTTTCATGAGATTATTTTTTTTTTAATTGTAAAACATAAAAAGATCTTTTTTAAAATATTATTATACTAAATTTTTTATTTATTTTGCGTCTACCGTAAATTAGCTGATTTTATTCGGCACAAGTTTTTGGAGAACTTACGCATTTGGAAAACAATGTCTCCTATCGTCTTTGATAAAACAACGAATGTGAGCAACAACTTGGTTGCAATTAGCAAAAGGAACAAGCTCAAGCAACTGCAGTATGCTGGTCATGTTCTAGGAATGGAATTCAGTAGATCAATTAGAAAAGCCTTCCCAAGCACATTCCTAGAAGAGAAAGAAGAAATCGTCCAAATGTTCGTAGACAATGTGGAGCAAAGTTCAGAGCGTCTTGCAAGAAGAAACTGGTGAACGCTATCTCTACATTATGGAGTATGAGGCAGATTTCAAGGGGAGGCCAAGATCCAATTCGGATCGATAATGCACATAATTTGGAATAGAACTTTGGTTTCAATTTTAAAATTTACTTTTTAAAATACAAACTTTCATAAATTTTTTAGCAAAATTTTTTGTAGAAGAACCAGCATAACGAGTTAATTTGAATTAAACTTGTAGATATAGTAGAATTCGTTCGAAGATCTTTCAGTGATATTAAGATATTACAATCGCGGTAACATTCAAACCGAAGCGAGCGAAAGACCTAGAATTTGGCTAGCAAAGAGAACAGGCTAACCTGCTTAATTTAAGAACATATTTTATAAAAAGAAAAAGTGAATATTTTCAAACAGCCCTCGTTACTATGTGTGTGTGTGTGTGTGTGTTGATATCGGCGTGTACATAGGTTTGTGTGAGTGTGTGCATCTGTGTATGGCTAGACGCATAAATATTCTGATTTGGCAAAAATTTTATGCCCATACGTGGCAAACAGCATTCTACTCAACTGAGCCGAGAGCTGAGCTCCACTTCAGTTGACTCCACCATGTACGCCGGCAGTGGGCAAGAGCAGTGTGTGTCCTTTGACAACGGCAAGGAGGTCAATAATTTGTGCCACCATGCCGCACTATCGAACTGTAAACTGCGGCCATTGTTGTGACATTGTTGTCCGGCATGAAGCATGCAGGAGAAGTCGAGAAGTCGCTGCTGGACTATCGCCTATGACGTGATTCGGTTTCGCACTCACGGTCGGATTGGGACTCGGCCTGCTTTATGACAGGCACATAATTTACAAATGGGCCAAAGCCTGTTGCATAAATTTAAAAAGCGTGTCTTCAGCACATGCCCCTGCCACTGCTGCTGCTGGTGGTGGTGGTGGTGGTGCTCTGGTTTTTTGCTGAAAATCTTTAAGTAAAGCCTAGGCGACTTTGTTGCATGTTGCATGGCTTATGGAGCGTTTGCCTGTGCCTGGGTCTAGTACATAGCCTTGTCTTATCGCTGCTTATGCCCAATGCTATCGTTTTGGGTTGCTCTGTCTCTACTTGCTGTCATTTTTTTTCTCGTTTTTTTGTTTTGTGGTGACTCTGGGGCATGTGCGGCCTGCCGCATTTATTGTTATCTCTCTGGGATCTTGACGCCTTTCAAGTTACGGACCACTGACTTAGAATGCCGCCTGGGTAGGTTACGAAAAACTCGAATGTATAAACAATAATTTTTTTCTTCATAAATTTGCATTTGTTTCAGATTTTATTTAAGTTTTTTAGCATTGTGTCTTTTTAAAGGGTGTTTTTTTAGAGGTATAGAAATTTAAATTACAATAGAACAACTATGGATTGACATGAATTTTATTTATCCAAAAGACAAACTTGTGGCATTATATTCCAAATATTACTTGCAGCATATGACCGGCACGGATGGCACGCATGTAGTCCAATCTGGATGTCAAATTTTCGATGACTTTTTCCAAGATTTGTAGTCGTATATCAGCAATAATACGGCGAATGTTGTTTTCAAAATGGTTGAGCGTTTGTGGCTTATCCGCATAGACCAAGAACTTCACATAGCCGCCCAAGAACGTAGTCTAGCGGTGTTGAATCACAAGATCTTGGGGGCCAATTCACAGGTCCAAAATGTGATATTAGGCGGTCACCAAACGTGTCTTTCAATAAATTGATGGTGGCATGAGCTGTGTGACATGTTGCGTCGTTTTGTTGGAGCCACAGCTCCTGGACATCGTTGTTGTTCAATTCAGGAATGAAAAAGTTTGTAATCATGGCTCTATACCGATCAGCATTGACTGTAATGTTCTGGCCATCATCGTTTTGAAGATGTACGGACCAATGATTCCACCAGCCCATACAGTGCACCAAACAGTCAGTTTTTGTGGATGCAATGGTGTTCTGACATACACTTGAGGATTAGCTTCACTCCAAAGCGGCAGTTTTGTTCGTTGACGCCTCCATTCAATCAGAAGTGCCCTTCATCCCTAAACCAAATTCGCTTATGAAAATCGGCAACAACTGCAGTCTCGTTTTGGGCCCATTCGAATATACGCCTTGCTTGATAATCCTTTATCTTAAATTCTTGCATGAGTTAGGTTTTGTAAGCACGCAAACCAATATCCTTCCGCCAAATCTTCCATAAAGTGAATGGACACAGATCCAATTCCTGTGCCCGACGGCGGATGGACTCATTCGGGTCTTCCTCAATGCTACGCTCTACAGCAGCAACAGCTTTTTCTGTGCGCACCGTATGGCGTCTCGCATATTATCAATAAGAGAAAAAGTGTTGCAAAAAAAAATTAACTGCTTGGATGGACGATTTTGTGGACGATAAAATGGACGTAGTGCGCGATACGTTTTCCGCATAAAACCATTATTTTTGAAATAAAAATTGCACTATTTCCAAGCTTTGTTCAGGCGTGAATCTATTCATAATGAATTGCCAAACCAAACTGAGAATAAATCACTTGACAGCTGTTAAATCGGTCGCCATCTCGAACAGTAGTGCCAACTTATTGTTCTATACCTAAAAAAACTCACCCTTTATTAAGAATTTTTTGTATAGAAAAAAAAATTATCTATATAAAAATATTTATATATTTTTAAAATTAAATAGCTGTTTGGTTTATGCACAATTTTTTTTAGCTACAACTTTTTGCTATTGTTATTTAATATTAATTTTTTGTTTGTTTGCATAACTTAAGCAGGGGGTTAGACCCCATGTTGCTTTGCTCAACCGCCCGGGACAAACAATTCGCTGCGCTCTGCTGAAGTCCAGCTGCTTTTAATAATGAATGTTAACAAGCAGAAATTTTTTATAACATATGAAATAATTTTTAAAAATTCATTCTGTAACTTTGAAATTACAAAAAAAATGTTCAATTTACATAAACTATTTGAAAAGTTGAAAACTCATAAATTAATATTAATAAATATCTGATTTCAATTGAGTATGAATAAAATCAAAATAAATATGCTAATAGAAATTAATGCTTGAATATTTACTTTACTGATTGCAAATTAATGCATTTTATGTTTAATTTTTATTTAATTAATATTAATTAATTTCTTATTTAATTTTTGTGTACTAGCTTTGTGTTTTTCATTTATATTTTATTTTAAAAATGTTTTCCTTAAATGTTTTAATTTTAATAACAATTCTCGTGTTGTTTTTGCAAGGCTTCTGCTGTTGCGCCATTTTTAATTCTAAGCTAGCGGGTACCGCGCCCTGCATGCTTGAGATAATGTTTTTGCTTAAACATTTTTATTAACTGTTTAACAACTGTTTGCTCGATTCTTCCAAGTCTTATTGCAGTTATTGTAAACAAGTGGGTGCCGCTCCCTGTATTCTTGTGACACCAATTGTATGTTTTAATATTATCGTTTAATTTTAAACTTTGACAACTGTTAGTTCGTTTTTCTCCTTGTGACTGCAGTTGTTGCGTCAATTTTTACTATAAACAAACGGGTTCCGGCCCCTGCAGTATTTCATACATCAATTTATTATTTTTGTCTACATTTCAGCTTATGTTGTGGGATGATAGATAAGCCTGTATGTTTGGGAAAATTTATTTAAGCAATTAAACAAAAGATTATTATTAAATTTAAAGCATTGGAATATGTCATAAATGATCAGTGTTTGTTTGCGCTTTCAGTGCGTTAATACGGAAGTAAACTATCAAACGTGCCAGAGTTAAATTAAATTATATTCCTAATTATATTTATTTATTGGATATTGAAGTCGAATGCAGTTGATGCGTGCAGGAAACACATGACGAAGTTATCCAATGCTCTTTCCCAAAAGTGATAAAAAATACTTGGAAACTTAATTGTGATATCTTACCCCACTTGCCATATTCTTTAGACGTTACCAGCTGTTCCTATCGATGGCAAACAATCTAGTAAACCAACAACATCGCCGAAAAAGGTTTTTCGATCGCGGAATCCGTATGCTGTCATTTTGAATAGTATTGCGCGTAACCATTCTTTTTACAAAGTTGTACTCCTACTCATTTCTATATAGGATCACGAGGACGAATTTTAACATATTGAATCTTAATATCTTCCAAAATGGTAGGAATGCAGAAATAAATAAAATATAAATATTACTTTCGTTAATCTGAACTTAAACCTAACTATGATCAGAATGAGTGAGCCTGCCGCAAGTAAAAACAATTATAAAAATATTTAATATAATTAAAAAATAAAAATGCCAATTGTATTTATTTGGAGAAGCAAAATATGGCGGTTCAAGCCGAGTGAGTGCGATTGGTACTTACTCGGCATGGCTAAGAGCTATATATGTTTCTCGTGAAATCCGAGAAACGCATGTTGTACGAAATGTTTAAAGCACTGGAGAGAACTAGTCCTTCCTTATCACAACATTAAGCAGAATCAAGCAGACACCGCATGTATCCCGAAATGCGGCCTACCATCAACTGCTTAGCTCTAGCCACTGCCCGCCTTCGGTTAGCAAAACTACAAAAGTTCTATATGAACTAAACATGAGCTGAAATGTAAGTTGTGAATCATAAGCATTGAAGTGAAAAGCTATAAATAGAAGTGTGATTGTGACTTGTGAATTACAAGCATTGAATTGTAAAGCAATAAATAAAATAAGGAGAAAGACGCAGCTATACGTTGTCCTAAAATGCTTATGAGAACAAGACAGCAATAGACGCTATAAAAATCGCAACCAAAGCAATTTATAAAGAAATTTTGTTAGGATGGGAACGGTTCACGTTTTAAAATGTTTCTTCATCTGCAAGTTGTAACCGATTTTTATAATTTGTATGTCTTCCGTTGGAGAGGATTGACATCTGTTGACAAACCTGGTGTTTATTTCAAAAACATTTTTGATAAAAATTCCGCTGCTTATACGAGCTCATTAAATTAGCACTAACTGGGATATTTTCATGGAGTTACCTACTCCTTATTATTTCTGGAACCTCACCTACTGCATACTCCTCCAACCAGAGTACCAGACAATGCCTTCAAACGAAGAGACTGTGAAGAAAAGGGATTGAGTAAATGATATTAAAAATTTTATTGTAGATGTTTGCTTTTTGGCGATCACGTTCTGATGCTGTACCAAAAAAACAAAGTTTTTAAAAATTTATATTTAATTATTATAATTTATTTATTTGATTTAGCCGTAAATCATTTAAAAAAACATTTTTTAATTTGAGTCGAAAGTCGTTCAGCAAAAATATGAAGGTGTGCTATATTGTTCATTCTAGATTTTTCACAAAATTGCATCAATACTTTTTGGATTATGTGGGCAGTTTCCAGTTTCCAGATTTACTCTTTGTTGATTTCCCTGTTAATCTTTCCTTAAGCATAAGGAACTTGGCTTTATATGAAGCAATCTTTCTGTAAAACATCTATTATATCGGATTCACTTAGATTATAAGGTAAGCTTTAGTAACTAAACCATAAACAGCGGATTGTTTTAATATTTTAATAATAATATTGTTTTTTTTTTATATATTATTATAAAATATAGCATATATATATTGGGTGTGTTGTTGATAAGCAATGACAACAGCGCAAGGGACTACATACAAGATCGGATTGTGCCTGCTAATAAAACCTACTACGCGCTCAAAAAAATATTCAGATTCAAACTGCTATAGAGAGCATGCAAACTAAGAATTTATGAGTCCATCATAAGGCCAATAGTCACATCCGGAGAGGAAGTTTAAACCAAGACGGAGTAGACCAAGAATCCCTAAGAATCTTCGAAAGAAAAATACTACAAAAAACGTTTGGACCAAAGATAAATGATCGCGGTGACTACATTCTAAGAAACAATGACGAAACATGTGGCCAAATTCATTAGATTCCAGAGGCTAAGATGGAAAGAACATGTCCAACGTATGGACCAGGAGAGAGCACAAAAGCTTGTGCTGGCATACACCCCATTTTTCACAAGAAGCAGAGGGTCGACCAAGAAAACGCCTAATTTGATAATATTGACGATGGCATGCTAAAGATGGTAGAAGTTAGGAACTGGTGGGCCCTTGCTATCTACCGAGACGAATTGAGAAGAATTGTTAAGAAAGCCAAAACCCACCCCGGGCTGTAGAGCTGAATGATGATGATGATGATCGTTCGTTTACGTTCGTTTATATTATTTACTTCCCGATACCATATGACCTACTATTAATGTGCCAATATGTACCAAAAACTATTTTCTCTCTGCATTAATATTGTCCGGGCGATTCCTGCACCGCCAATATATATATCAAGCTCCTACATATTATGTTATTTTCAAGGCGATTTCCTTTTAGAATTAAATTCTTTTGATAAACTTCATTACCCTGATGAAACAATCAAAGGTCTTTGTAAAACTATAACTATATATAAATGATCAGGAAGTTTGATTCATCACACGAATTGATTCGAGTATCTAAATATTTAAGAATTATTAAAAAAATCGAATTCTTCTATTTCATGTAATATTTTTGTTTTTTGTTTTATTTTATTGTTTTATTATTGTTTATTATTTTATATTAAAATATTTTTTAAGTAGTAAATCTTCTGAATCTTTTGCACTTTTTTCCAAAAACTAAAGCACTTTTCAGGCCAATTTATTTGCTTTCAAGTCATATCTTTTTAAAAATACGAAAATAATGTGATCAAAAACTGTGCAGAGTAAAATACCAATCAATTATGAGATTGCATGAGATTGTTAAATAAAATTCAAAATCTCTTAACTTTTGCGCTAATATATTCCGGAAACTTATTGGAGCTTTTGAATTATCTATTGATGGTACTCGACTGCGATTTGACAATATCGTGGTTGAAATGTGAATTAAGCTTGGATAAATCATAAAGTTTAAGGTTTTTTGGAATTTGAGATTTAATGTATGCTCGTGGGTGGGCCTACGCCCTTCGGCATTGCGACCTCCATGGGTCTATTGTGCCCCTGGAATTTAAGATAGGAAAGTTGTATATATTGTTGAAAAATTGGTAGAAAAAATATTTCAAGCAGCTAGCTAGGCTCAACATAAGAGTATTACTAATTTGAGTGATAGTTGCGATGTGCTCAATCTGGCCAAAAAAAGAGCAGCCAAGTGGTACCGTACTTGCCTCTTAACCGAAATTTAGGTGGCTCCCTTCCACTCTATGGCAAATAGACGCTAGTAACTCTATTAATCACAGACAAGGCTCTAAGCTGGGGGTCCCTGTTACCTTTAAAAAGCTATCAATGAGATATATCCATGTGATGACAGCATATTCAAGAAGAGTAAATTTACTTCTAAAGGGTGTTTTTTTTGAGGTAGGGGACTTTAATTTGGCATTACTGTTCAAGATGCCGACCGATTTAAGAGCTGCCGAGTGATTTATTCTCAGTTCGGTTTGGCAAATCATCGGGATAAGACTCACGCCTGAGCAACGCTTGCAATTAGTCCCCAAAACTAGATTTCCGTTGCTCCCGATTTTAATAAGCGAATTTTGTTCAGCGATAAACCGCACTTCTGGGCGCTGCCTCATTTGGAGTGAAGCTAATCCTCAAGTTGCAACCAGAAAAAATTACTGTTTGGTGGAATCATTGGTCCGTACATCTTCAAAAACGATGATTGCGAGAACATTACGGTCAATGCTGATCGGTATAGAGACATGATTACAAACTTTTTCATTCCTGAATTGAACAACAACGATGTCCAGGAGCTGTGGTTCTAACAAAATATCGCATACAGCTCATGCCACCATCAATTTATTGAAAGACACGTTTGGTGACCGCCTAATTTCACATTTTGGACCAATTGGCCCCCAAGATCTTGAGATTTAACACCGCTAGACTACGTTCTGGGGGGGCTATGTGAAGTCATTGGTCTATGCGGATAAGCCACAAACGCTCAACCATTTTTAAAACAACATTCACCGTATTATTGCTGATATACGACTACAAATCTTGGAAATATTCATCGAAAATTTGACATCCAGATTGGACTACATCCGAGCCATCCGTGCCGGTCATATGCTGCAAGTCATATTTCAAATATAATGCCACAAGTTTATCTTTCGGATAAATAAAATTCATGTCAATCCATCGTTGTTTTATTGCAATTTAAATTTCTATACCTCTAAAAAAAATACAGCCTGTACAATATCTTCTTCTTGAAAATTTTCCAGATAATCTTAACAATTTATAAAGAAATCAAAAATTTCAAACGTAATTTGTAAAAACAACATTTGAAGTTGCCTAGAAGTTTTCGAATTTTTTACTGCTTAACTGGTCTATCTGAACTTGCAATATTTTTGAAATATCTGCAACTACTTAAGAAGTTTTTAGAATTTCATTCTTTCTAAAGAACCAGACACTCTGCGATTCCACCAAACACTTTGCTTAATCCGCTTGCGGCAATGCATTCCATAATCTCTGCAATTTAATTAAATTTATCTCAAGAAAATTCTAATTAATTTTGTGTCCAACTCTTATCTGAACTTTATTCTCTTAAAAATATGACCCACTGTGCCATTTCCATTATTAATAAGAGTTTTTTTTTTTTTTTTGGCAAAAGTTTTGCTAAGATTTTCTATTTCGAATGCTGCTTCACCCGCCATTCGTTTGACTGTTGCCGTGATTTATTTGGCCCAATGATTTATGTGTCCCAGTCGCGTTCATCGTCCTGGATGCTGGCTAAAGATGCTTCGCTTGATAGAGAGCGTCGTCATCTTTTGTCAGTATTTTGCGGTTTGGCGCTACATTTAATATCTTTTGGGCTACATGAGAGCTTGAATGCGAGGGTTGACTTAAAATTGACTCAACTGATATAATAAAGAAAAATAACTGCCTAACAAGGAATTTGATCTACAATTAAGTATAATGCGAAGTAACAATTCTTTGGTATTTTTGCAATACCATTTCTGGGTAAAAAATAAGGAAAGATTAGTCTCGAAGTTTGCACCTGAGGCTATTCTGAAAGACTATTGTAACATCTTGAAACTTAAGGTCCTATATGTACTCGGTAGTACCAAAGAAATCAGCTGACCCATAAAGCGATATGAGCACATTTATGTTTCACCTATATCAATTTTGCGACGAAAACTCAAAAACTTAGTTCTCCAGGGGTAGAAATGAATTTTTTAAAATGGCTGCCACTACTTAGAGGCCATTGCAATTAGTTATGCCCGAAAAAAGAAAATAAGTTCAGAAAAAGAATTAAATTAAATAGATTCACTCACTCACTTATAAGTTGCTTTGGTAATACTAAGATAAAAATCGCCGTTTGCTCTTCGACAGATGCTTATCCAAAACGTTTATCTGAGATTTCGGTCCGGCTGGTTAATAACGGCAAGAGAAAATCGTATCTCTACGTCATTGGTTCACCCAAATGAACTTATTTTTACTATAATGGAATACACTTGATGGGTTTCTATTGCATATTGTTTGTCCTGTCCGATCTCTCTCTTGAAGCGGCAATAACTCTGTTGACTACTCTGCTGAACTGTTAACTGTTTGTTTTTGACTGATGGTCTTCACTTCTCTGATCGACTCCGCCCGTCTGTTTGACTCATTTGATCAACGGATCAACGAATACTTACAAATCCTAAACTCTACTTTGCTTATGTGCCTAACTTTTTCTACTAAGTATACAGAGCACGCCCTACCTAAATATATCCTCATCATCTTCTCTATAAAAGATATCTAATCACCTTTTATAGTACTAGTCCTACTTCTGACCTTTATTCACTTGCTAGTAATAGTGCATATTTTCTCCGAAATTGCCTTCTTGACGTTAGTGACTCCTTCCACCAAGCAGTCCAAGCAGTGTAGCCCATTGTGAGCTGGTGATTTGTCTCCTCACAGCACATCTCAGTTTATACAAGATATATTTATTACATATACATGATTCATGATATTTCACAATTTTTATAACAATTTTCATAAATAATATATTTCATTCTACTAAGATAATACCACGGTTTGCTATATAAGACGTATAGTTTTTGCGTCTCTCCGGACTAACGATTTCTGCAACTAACTAGAAGCCTGCATTTTATACAAAACTTCAGACGGCAATTCGATGATTGGTATAATCGTTGTCCCAAAACGTTACTGGAACTTAAAAGTGATAGATTCGAAAATAATACATCTGCTTATAATCAAAATAATAAAGAGAATAATTTGTGTTTATTTCAAGATTTGATTCATTTCACTTTTAACTTCATTTGAAAACTCAGCAATATTTTTTACTTAAAAAAACTTAAATTATTAAATCTTGTTGACCACCAACGGGTACCTGAACTTGCTCTTGCATTATTGCTTGAATCTTCTCTTATTGTGAGACTAACAATATTTATTCAAATCTTATAAACTAACTAACATTAATTACAATATGAAATAATAATTGTCTTAGTTTGACACGGCCCTAGGATTTATTTGCTGGGCTGGAGAATCTTTGCGCTTCAGTCGGCTCTGACTGCAGCGACTTCGGGACTGCAAGGGACTTCACGAGAGAATTTTCATGTGCAACTAGCTTTGCTTGGTGCTTACTCTTTCTCAGCTGAATTTCCTCGTTGACAAGACTTATTTGTAGAGCTCTATGGATGTTTTCGCTGTGTAGATACCATGGTGCCCCATTGATAGTTCGCAGAATCGTTGACTGGACTCTTTGTATAATTTCAATGTTGGTTTTTGATGCGTTTCCGCATAGTTCACAGCCGTCTGTCCAGATGGGTTTCAGATCGGTATGTTAGAGGAGAACTTTATACTGCAGACTTAGGGAAGAATTGCTATTAATAAGCCAGTGAAGACTAGCTGTTTTAAGCTTTAAATGTGTTCTTTTAGACGGTATATGTCGCCGTCAGCTGAGGAGGCGTTTGTCTAGATGAACGCCCAAATATTTAACTTCGTCTGCTTGTGTGATGCATGAATTGTTCAGCGTACAGGGAGGAAAGATTTATTTGTTTGGTGTGAAGGTTTGGTCTCGTTTACCCTAATACGCCAGTTCGCGAACCATCTTTCCACTATTGTCAGATGAGAGACAAGTTGTGCTGCTGCCTTGGGCATCTCGAACGGCTAATTAGAACGGGGCCCAGAACGCTACCTTGGGGAACTCCAGCGTTGATGACGCGATCGTGTGAAGTGGAACTGTTGCAGCTGATTGTGAACACTCTTTGGAAGAGATAAGATTCGAACACTTTGTGTGTGTTCTAAGGAAGCAGTTTTATTATCTTATATATTAGTCCTTCAAGCCAGACACCGTTTGTGCAACATCTAAGAATTTGGCTGTGCAGTATTTCCGGTGCTCAAAAGCAGTACGAAATAGGTTTGTGATGCGGTTGACCTGTTCGATTGTTCCATGCCCTTCTCGAGAGCCAAATTGATGCGATGGTATTGTATTAGATGTTTTTAAATATGGAATAAGTCGCTTTGAAAATGCCTTTTCAAACAGTTTCTAGAGACATGTAAGCTGATTGGTTTGTAGGATGATGGTGGCGATTTGTCTTTGCCTGGTTTTAGAATCATTAGTATAACCGCCTGTTTGCACCACCGCACAGGGTGGGAGTTCTATGATCATTATTGGTGTGACCGAGTCATCTACTTGTGATTTTTTGGGGTTAGATACTTTATAATTGATGATATTTCTCTTTGGCTGAATATTATTGGATCTATTGGTGGTCTATGTACTCTGTGGGGAAAGCTAGCAGGATTTGGCTGGAATACTTTCTGTAGGTGGTCGGCGAACGCATTATCTCTGTCTTCGTCACAGCGAAACCATCTTCCTAAAGGGGCCTTGCAGTGGTACAACTATTTCGGCCGGTGCCTGAATATTTGTATATCCTCTCCGCAAAGGGTACTTTGTGCTGCTGAGCGAAAGTTGTTTGATGTACAGATGCTGAACGTTTGTTTCCTCCAGCTTGCCACTCTCTTCCTTGTCTTCGTTTTTCTAATACTATCTGTTCAATTTTCCGGTTTTTCTTGTTATGCTTCATTATTTTATAGGTGTCTGGAGGTGTTGAGGCCTTGGTTGCGGCATTCAGTTTATCGATTCCGCCAGACGGCGAATGTCCTCATCGGTATCTACTTGTGTTGAGTTGATTCCGTGTGTGTACAAACATATTTCATATACTTTTCCCAATTGATCCTTGTGCCTGTAAGCCTGTAGGGACGCTGAGTTATATGTGGTCGATGGCTAAGAGTAAGTAGAACAGTAGAGTGATCAGATGATAGTTTTCCTCAAGCGACTCGGCCGTTATATTGTTTCTTAAGGTCTTTCTTGTTACTGCAAAGTCTATAAGATCTGGGAGTTTTTTTTTTGATCTGCAGGCCAGTATGTTGGCCTAACCGGTGACACATAGTCGAGCTTATTTTATGGGTTATTGAGCGCATTGTATAGTTGCTTACCCTTTGGGGTCAACAGGCGCGATCCGCAGTGCGTATGCTTGGCATTGTAGTCGCCGGCCGCTTGCTGAGTGAGTTAAAAAAGTCCATGAATTTGTTCTCAGGGACTACAAAACGAGGTGGGCAGTACGCAGCGGCCAGAGTAACGGGGCCGTTGCTGGATTTCACATGTATGGAAGTGGATTGTAGGTATTTCATTTCAGTTCTATTGTGAATGTGGTGTTTGATGCGACTTCTGATAAGTGTTCCAGTGCCCGCCATGGGCTTGGCCGTCTGGATGGTTTGTGGCGTAGAAAAGGTATTCTGGAATGTGGAAGTTGTACCTATTTGTTAGATGTGTGTCGAAGAGGTGCATGACGTCAATGTGTTTTTCGAATAAAAACTGGACGAACTCACTAATCGCCGCCAGTTGTTGCTGGCCATTCTAAACATCGAATTCGTTTAGGCATTCCTGTCGATGGTAAATTCGCACCATCATCTCGAAATTCGGCGACTTCAGCTATGACATCCAAAAACTTGTTCTCATTCGGCATTCTACGTTCAATCTGGAATGTATCTTCCATCTACTTGAGCATAAACTTCAAAATATCCAATTCTTAAGTTAACTTAAAGTCTTTGATCAAGAGAACCGAAGCAGCAAATAAAGCTGGATCGGCCAGACATAACACTAACTAGGCTACAAATTTGTTGTTCTTTAATTTGGCATAAAAACTATATTTGTCGTAAAAACTATATTCAATGAATAACCAATAAAAAATCTATATAAGTAGAAAATATCTTTGTAGTTTACAAAAAAAAAAAAGATTTTTGAAATATAAGGTTTATTTATTTTCAAAGAACATGGATGCCAATTCATTTATTAATGTCAATATTAATTTTTTGATAAAATAATCTAAAATCGCGAAGCTTTCGTTAAAACAGATAGGGTTGGTGAGTGAAGCGAACAGAGTCGAAGCTCCCTAGTTTTATATTAATTACTATAGAATTTACCCGGTAACGCTAAGGATAATTCTGATCTATGTGAGGCCCCTTCGGGGGCCAGCCGGAATAACCTAACCCTACTATAGAATAAAATATTTTTTTAAAAAAGTTTTTCCATTATAAATTGGATTCACTGAAGCAAATTATTTGTTTAAAAAACTACACCGATAATTTTGTTGTTGTAAAATGAAGATGTTTATCTTAAGAGGTATACTCTGATTTCGATATTCAATACCCTTAATTGCATGCCATCGATTATACGAATCGATTATTTATAGTATAGCAGCCGAGTTTAAAACTGATGAGAGGGTTTTATTTTTGAATTATATGTTTTTTAGCACTAAATGGATTGCTTTTTATCTAATACACGAACATAAAGAAGCTTATAATGCAAGTCGTAGTACACTTGTTAGAACATCTACCCTACTCTTAAAGGAAGCATTACATAATTCGGCATGATGTAAAAACAAAATATTAACAAACAAATTGAAATCATGAATTCTAATTCGAAACATAAACTATTTCTACTATTTTCCATATTCAAAACCATATATATCGCTAGATGATGCGCATTTAGATGCGGCAATTTTTTTAATTTCATTGAGTTCCATCAGGAATCAGTAAAAATGCGTAATTTGCATATAAATCTCCCAAAATCTTTTACTTTGCTTATATGGCTTCTTGCACTTTTGCCAACTTTTGAAACAACCCTCGCATGTGAGCCTTTTTGACATAGCCTAGCAGAGCATATGCCATTTTCTAATAAGCTGCACTCAAAATGAAATTTACAACACAATCGACAAAATGTTGAGCAGCTCCTTGTTGGCTTTGGTGCTTTTGTGTTATCCTTGCCATCTTAATCCTTGTGTGCAATTTGTTTATTTATTTTTAGTATTTTTTGCCTGTCATGTTGCCTCTTGGCTGCTCTCCCCCAGCTCCACAGCTCTTTGTCTATGCGGCGCTCTCGCTCTCCTTCTATTGTCCTTATTTTTTTTTTTTTTGTTGGCTATTGTCCTTGTATCCTCGGTCTTTTTGCGTTTGTTTGTTGCCGTTTTTAAATGGGTTAAATAACCTTTTACAAGTAATCTCAACTCGCAGTGCTAGGTCGTTGCCTGCACAAAGCCAACAGGCGGCGCGTGTCAGAGTCATTACATTGCTTTGGCAGGTTCCTCGGCTGCCCGATACTCTTTGGTTCTCCTGGTTCCTTGGCTGCTGCTTCCGCCATTGTCGCGCTTATCAACAGCATAATTTGTCTTGGCGTGTGGCGCATTGCTCCAACTCTCTTTCATTTTGCTTAAAGAAAAAAAACGGCTCTTACTCCTTTTCTGCGCTCTCATTTTCTCACACTCATTTCGCCGAAAATGTATTTTGTGTTTGGGGGGTTTTGTTTTTCCACACGCTTTTGCCATAACAAGTATCCTGTTTTGTCTGCATTCACATGCAGTGTGTGTGCGTGTGTGATGCTAGGTTCACACTATCCGCAGTCTTCATGCAGAGATATTGAAGACTAAATGAAAAGATGTCACAATGTTTCAATGCAAAATAAGTTCCTGAAAACTGCCCTTAGCCAGATAATGTTGAATTATGCATTTAGCTGTCTGACTTTGAGATATCCTCGACCACTTTTCTTCAAATCAGAAATATAATCAACAATATTAGTAACATAGTAATATCTATAAGTAATACGTGATTTCTTTGGGAATAAAACCAAACTTTGTAAAAACTTTTTTTTTTTATTTGATTATTCCAATTTTACCAATTCCGAAACATATGATATAGTCAAATGACTTCGATGAAAATTAAAGTGGCAACTGGGAGAGCGATTCCAACCAGCAGCACTGCTGTATTTGCCTAGCGGTGGTATGGCTAGCAAATAGACGCTATTTACCTAGGAAAATCACGCTATGCTTGATGAATTTAGTCATTAATTTTAAATCATAAATTTTTTTAATTGGCAAAACTACAAAACTACTAAAAACCAAGTTGATATAGGATACTCACAAAACAAACGAAAAAACAAACAACAAACAAATTTGTTGCGAAGAACTATGTCTAGGGATTGATGAGTATTGATAAATCACAAGTAAAGGGTGTTTTTTTTGAGGTATAGAACTTGAAGTTCGCATTACTGTTCAAGATGGCGACCGATTTAATAGCTGTCAAGTGATTTATTCTCAGTTTGGTTTGGCGATTGATTCAAGCAAGACGTAGATTCGTCGAATATGACCAAAAAAAAGATTGCCGTTGCTACCGATTTCCGCACTTCTGGTTGAATGGCTGGAACAAAACTGCATCATTTGGAGTGAAGCTAATCCTGAAGTGTATGTCAGAACATCGTTACATCAAGCAAAACTGACTGTTAGCTGCGCTTTATGGGCTGATGAAAGCATTTGTGCGTAATTCTTCAAAAACGATGATGGCCAGAAAATTACAGTCAATGGTGATCGGTATAGAACCATGATTACTAAATTTTTCATTCGTGCATTGAACAACCATGATGTTCAGGAGCTGTGGTTCCAACAAAACGACGCACCATGTCACACAGCTCATGCCACAAAACAATTTATTGAAAGACACGTTTGGTGACCGCCTAATTTCAGGTTTTGGACCTGTGAAGTGGCCACAAACGTTTATCCATTAGAAACACAACATTCACTGTGTTGTTGCCGATATACGGCCACAAATGTTGGAAAAAGTCAAAAGTCAAAAGTGAAACTATTACAAGATATCGAAGCCGAAGGCAGTTGATGCGTGCAGGAAAGACATGACGAAGTTATCCAATGCTCTTTCCCAAAAGTGATAAAAAATTCTTGGAAACTTAATTGTGATATCTTACCCCACTTGCCATACTCTTTAGACGTTACCAGCTGTTCCTATCGATGGCAAGCAATTTAGCAAACGAACAACATCCCCGAAAAAGGTTTTTCGATCGCGGAATCCGCATGCTGCGAGATCGATGGGCGAAAATAGTCTATAACATCGCCTGTATTTTGATTAGTATTGCGCGTAACCTTTTTTTTTACAAAGTTGTACTCCTACTCATTTCTATAGAGGATCACGAGGGCGATTTTTAACATATTGAATCTTAATATCTTCCACAATGGTAGGAATGCAGAAATAAATAAAATATAGATATTACTTTCGTTAATATGAACTCTATACTTACTGTGATCAGAATGAGTGAGCCTGCCGCAAGTAAAAACAATTATAAAAATATTAAATATAATTAAAAAATAAAAATGCCAATTGTATTTATTTGGAGAAGCAAAATATGGCGGTTCAAGCCGAGTGAGTGTGAGTGGTACTTACTCGACATGGCTAAGAGCTATATATGTGTTTCTCGTGAACTCCGAGAAACGGAAGTAAGTAAATGTTTATGCACTGGTGAATTGGTGTCATCGCTTATCGCAACACCAAGCAGAGTCAAGCAGATACCGCATGTATCCCGAAATGCGGCCTACCATCAACTGCTTAGCTCTAGCCACTGCCCGCCTTCAGTTAGTAAAACTACAAAAGTTCTATATGAACTAAACATAGCTGAAATGTAGGTTGTGAATTATAAGCATTTAAGTGAAAAGCTATAAATAGAAGTGTGATTGTGACTTGTGAATTATAAGCATTAAAGTGTGAAATAATAGGATTAGGTGTAGATGATGTTAGTTAGAAAGAGACAGCTATACGATGTCCCGAATTTGCCTATTTGAGGAGTATAGCAATAGACGTAATAAAAAAGATACAACCAATGCATTTTTGCATCTTTTTTGGAATTAGAACGGCTTGCGTTTAAGAGAGTTGGCCAACTGAAAGTTGTAAGGGCCTTTTGTAATGTGTATCTTTTCCATTGGATTGACTTCTATGGATAATTCTGGTACTTATTTTTCATGAGCTTTTAATTGCAATTTTTTTTTTGAGTTAGCTACTACTCATTATTTCGAATATATCGGGATTTGCAAGATTCTCCTATCGCAGTACCATGCAGCGGCTTTACAATAAGAACATTCGGTCTCAGCATGTTTTTGTTTTAAAAAAAAAATGGATTGGTAATTAATAAACATATTTTTGTGGAACATAGCGATTTGACGTCAGCTTAAACTGCTGGTTGGATTCAAAAATATAGATTATGCCGTAAATCATTAAGAAAAACATTTTTTAATTTAAGCCGAAGACAGTTCAGTAAAAATTTTAATTTGTACTATATTGTTCATTCTAGATGTTCCACAAAATTGCAGGAATACTTTAAAATCAATGGGGCCGTTTTCTGTATCCAGCATAACTCTTTATTGATTTTTGGGGCACTTTTTCCTGAAGCAATCTTTCTCCGAAACATCTATTATGTATATGGGTTTCACTGTCATTATAGGTATATCTTTTGATAACTAAAAATATTAATTTTAATACAAATACAACCTGCACCTGATATATATATTGAGCTCTATATTTTTTTTTTTTTTATAAAACAAAATTCACTTCAATGCTATTTTCTCCAAGAATGAGTTTCTTTTGATAAACTGACAATTTTTACTGTGATAATAAAATAATCAATACGAAGTTTGAAGAGAACTAATTCATCATTACCATTGTTTTTCAAATCTAAATCTTCTGAGCTGCTAAAGAAATTTATTATTTGTCTTATAAATTAAATTATCTTTTTGATCTTATGTTTATGTTTTTTGTGACAGTTTTTATCGATAAAAATTATAATATTTTTTTTACTAGGAAATCGTATAATGCATATGAGTTACCTACAGACACTTCTTTTCATAAAAAAAGAAAGCATTAATTTAAGCCAATCCAAAGTAATACCTTTTAAAAGTGTGACATATATATAATGATAATACCAAACAATTATTAATTCAGATTTGCTTGAAGAATTCAAAAGTTGCACTGGGTATTTATTTTACCTGGAAAGATGAGCAGATTTTCCATAGCGAAATTCACAACTGATAGCTAAAAATTGTATATGATGGGTATTCGTTTACGAGCTTATAGACATGGGCCTCCTTATAAAGAAATTTGGGAAAATTTGTTTATCTTTCATTAGTAGAGATTTGTATCTTTTTTGCTAGCGATGCCAGTTCTAGAAAAATGCTTAAGAGGCGGGTACGTGGAAACGCTGAAATGGAAGATCTAACACTACCCACCATATTTTCCAGATATTGGCCCATCTGAGTACCACCTGTTTCGATCGATGGCACACAATCTTCATGTTCCTTTACATAAAGAAATCTAAAATTGGGTTGATACTTTTAGCATACCGAAAAACGAGTATTATTCTCATCGTAGATGCCACATATTACTTATTATTGATTGAGAAGTACAACTATTTTAAAACTAAGAAATATTAAATAATAATCTGGAAAATATAAAATAAAACTTATCCCTAGCCTGAGGGTTGCATTTTTTATATATATATGTTCTTTCATCATATCGGTTTCGATAATGAGTGATGAAGTGGAATCTGTACGTGCACGCAACGAAACGCATCAAAATTTCCATTGTTCACAAGAGTCAACTGCTGTGACATGCTGTGCCACAGTGTGAACCTAGCATCATAAGCTGATGTGTGCAGTTCTGTCTATGTGGCTGGCCATGTCTGTCTAATGCTTGACTCCTTGTGCTGCTCCTCCTTGAGCTCCTTTGTGCTTAACACGTACGCAAATTTGCTCGACTTTTGTCCGTAGCGGAGAGAGGAGTGTCGTGTGGCGGCGCCTCGGACTGTTTATTGTGCGGTTTGTTCGCTGTTGTTCTTGTTGTTGTTGCTATTATTGTTGTCATTGCGCCACTTACGCCTTTCGCTTCCTTTATTTGCATTGCTTGTTTTTTGTGTGCGAGAGAGACAGCGCATGGATATGTGCACATGTATGTGAGAGTGTGTGTGAAACAAACAAATTGATCTATTTGCATATTTATTTTATTTTTTATTTTTCTTAAATTTAAGCATTGCAGCCAATTAAGTTGTTGGCACTCTCACATTTGTTCTCACTTGCTATCCTTTGAGCTCCTTTTGAGCTAGAGCTGAAAGTTTTGGCACCACGAAATTGTAACTGACATATCTGACAGGATTGTAAATAGCCAAAAAGCAGTTTGAAGAACTTTTGTTCTTCAATTAATATATTTTCGAAAAAAATTCTTTACTTAAAGCGCTCAGGAAATCCTTATGCTTTGTATTCAAGCCTACTTTTGGTCTTTGTACTCAACTTCTCAATAGTGTAGGTTTTGCCATAGAGTTTTGTATTATGTGGCGGCCAACGTGACGTATACTTGATCAAAATTGAGCAATTTTAGAAGAAATTAACTTTCATAAGGAAAGGTGGCACACCCTGAATTAACTGAATCATAAATAAACATAAAACTGCGATGAATCTCAAAACTTCGATGTCTTAAGTTCAAGATATCGAAAATAACCATATTGGGATTTCCGGCATAAATACCAGATACTATTCAACTTGAAAACATATTGCATCATATTGTATTTAATTTATTTGGATGTATTGCAATGGATGTTCATTTAAATGTAATCTTAATCTTATTCCACTAAAGTTTCCAGATAAAATGTTAAAGGGCACTATCGCCGAGACTAACGTGGTGCAGCCTCAAAATATGTGCAGATCATAATAAAGCATATTTTATCAGCATCATCATTCAGCTCTACAATCCGGGGTGGATTTCAGCTCTACATTCAGCTCTACATCTCGGGGTGGACTTTGGCTTTTTCAATAATTTTTCTCAATTCGTCTGGGTAGATAGCAAGGGCCCACCAGTTCCTTACTTCTTACATCTTCAGCATGTCATCGTCAATATTATCAAATTAGGCGTTTTCTTGGTCAACCCCCTGCTTTTTGTGAAGAATGGTGTGTGTGTCAGCACAAGCTTTTGTGCTCTCTCCTGGTCCATACGTAGGACATGTCCTTTCCATCTTAGCCTTTGGAATCTAATGAATTTGATCACATCTTCCAGGCATAGCTGCAGCTTAACAATTCGTTTTTGCTCCTTGGAATGTAGTCACCGCGTTCATTTATCTTGGGCCCAAACGATTTTCGCAGCTCTTTTTCTTTCAAAGATTCTTATGGATTCTTTGTCTTTTGCCGTCATGGTTTAAACTTGTGCTCCATATGTGACTATTCGCCTGGAATTATAAATTCGTCGCTTGCATGCCCTCGATAGCAATTTTGACCTAAATAGGCCACCCCCCATCCACAAGTCCGAGTCTTCCCTTCCCCGGCAGCATAGAACTGCCCTGTCCCAACTCCTCTCAGGATATTCAAAATTATTGAAAAGCTATCTGGCTATCTCTCGACACAAAGCACCTATTCTCATGCCCGGCAAGACCCACCAAACTTACCTCTCCAAACCTTCATCCCTCTGGACAAATCCGGTCTAGGCAGCTCGCTTCCTCGAACTGGATAGGACAGGACACTAGTGTTTTTACCTTTCTAATCTTTTCTTTCGTATTTTTTCCATATTACTGACATTCCACATGCGTGTTGCACCTAGATAGCTGATACAACAAAAACAACACACCAGGATCGACACAGCCCCAAATTCAGCAGTGAATGCCTAAATTGTATAACTTCAGATGTATCGTTGTACCTTCAAAAGATGCATGTTTATTTTGGAAGACTATCTACCAGCCGTTGTTAATTTCCCAACTTCCATAAAAAAATTTGCGGCTTACGTTTAAAACCGAGAGTTGAGTGTTCCCAATACAAGAGGGGGCACAACAGATACACTTCGTGATGTTCAACTCAACGAGCAATAATAAGTGAAGTTTCTATTCAATAAAGGCCACCAGACTGTCAAAACCGGCTCTTATTTGAAGAGAGTAAAAATCTTGAATGCTGTGTACCTGTCGATAGACAGCTTGATCTTTATCTCAAACGATTGCGTGCTCACGATGACTTCAGGATATCTTTCTTATAATCCGCTAGGTTGTAAGCTAATGCAGCCGTCAGAGCTCTAAAATGATCTAGATCCGCCTTGAAAAACAAAAATCCATTTTAAACCAACAACAAAGCCTAGCTTAAAATCCCCCCGAATGTTGAGATTGGCTGCAACTGCAACTATTACGAATTGTTCTGGCCATCTAAAGTGAAGTTAGAAGTATCAGCAATTTCTTGACTTCTAGCAGCGAGGAACATTGCCTGCCTCATTGACTATACGTGCAGATGGCTTCAAGAACAAACTCATTCTTCCCGCATTCTGGCCACTGGAGTGTAGACGACGAGGAAGTCGCTAATGGCACCCAGGACAAAGTATATCGTGCCCACTAGTAATTTCGTGTTACCAACGAGACATTTATGGAACTATCAGTATTTTCAATCGCAGCTGGATCTAAGCTGACAGTCAGATGGACAGATGGGATTTCCACATTCTCAGGAGAAAAATCAGTGAAATACAATAAACCCCAACTAACACCCAGCATGTAGAGATATAGAGCGCATCAGCAAATTCAATGTACTATGCGAGACATAGAACTATCAGTATGCTCCTTAAGTATTATGTGCACTTAGGTACAACATCATCCATTGTTAGAGGGGCTTTCTTCGGACATACGATTTGTGTAGAATCGATAGGAATTAGCTGGCGACAATAGGTCATCTCCTCTTACCGACATTCGCTCAATAACTGCGACTTTCATCTTCTATAGTTGGGAAAGCGTAAGGAGCTAAGCTTCATCATTGTGCCAGCACAAGAAACCAACCAAACCATGACCTATTTGGAGTGCTTACCATCAGCTGAGAATGTACAAATATATATTACCGATTTGACATTATTCGTGCGTGCTGGCGTGCATGTAACACGACACGCTGACATCTCTAGCAAGTTCTTGAAGACTTTACATCTTATTGTAATGCACTTAGTGCATTTGTGTTGACGTTGTTATTGTGTCAAAGTCTGTTGTCTGTTGGCCAAGTTAACAACTTTACAAGCACATAATGTTGGCGAGGTTTGGCTCGTTGTTTGTTTGTTTATTGGTCTGAACACAGACGCACTCTATCAACTCGCTTCGTGACGTCATCTGTGTCATCGTCGTAGTATGCGTCGTGTACACGCCATTGTCATCTATTATCTATATTATGTACATATGTACGCAGATATATATATATATATATATATGTGTGTGTGTGTAGATATATGTACATCTATGTACAATTGGAATACTTAGGACCGCCGGCTTGCCGCGCCGTTGCTTTGTAATTTCCTTTCAAGTTGGTGTTGCTGCCAATTTGGCTGATTGCTTAATCGCATCACGATGTTGCCTCCAAAGTAGTTGTTGCTGCTGTTGTTGTTGTTGTATGCGAGACGCGTTCTGAAATCAGCTCAGTGGCATATTACACGGCTCCGCTGCTGATACCAGCCCCCGTATCTGTCTATTTATCTTTAGCGTATCTAACCTCGTCCAAACACTTTCACCCGCGCACAAAAGATGTCGCGTATAATTTAATGACTTTGTATGCCTTGAATTTTAATGACAACAACAATGGTGGGCAGGAACAGCAGCAGCAGCGGGAGCAGCGGCAGCGGCAGCTTCTGGCCTCGGCATTGTCAAAGGATAATGGATCAAGTGTTGCTGGCAGGCAAACAAGTGACGCCACAAATTGCAGCAGCAAGCAAAGCCGCAACTAAATACACACACACACACACACACACACACACACACACATTTGCATTCTTACTGCTTCTTCTTATCGTTTGACTCCTTCCAAGCGACAACTTTTAACTTAACTAGTCTCTCAGTCTATCGTCTGCTGCACCTGACAATGATCATCCCAAGAAGCATTGGCAACAAACGCTGCTGTCAACTCAGGCGCGCCCCGCGGAACGAACAAACTATCAACTATCCTTGGCATTCTGCACTTTACAAGGATACCCCATGCAGTAGTTACGAACAGCAGCAATGAGGAGCAGGAGACAGAGATTTATGACTTTATTTTGCCTTGTTCTAACGTTTTAGTTTCAGAGACTGCTTGTCCTACGAGGGCAGCTTAACAGGCTATGAACTATTTCTATTTGCTCTTAAATTATAGGAATTTCTACATATATACTCTAAGCTTCATTACCTATCGATAACTTCTCTTTGCAAAGATGAATTTTTCATGTATTTACGGAAGTCGACTTAAAAAGCTTAATTCCAAGATAGTCCTGTTTTCAGCATTATAAATCTTCTCTTAGGCGTAGACTTTTAGTCTTCTCAGCTGGTTGCTATGGATTGTAGCTCTAAAAAAGTAGTTTCCTAGTTTGATTTATTTTAAGTTGGCAGCTCGCTAAAAAGCTCAGCTAAGTTGGGACTGTACAGACCCCGTTGCGAAAACTTTGAACTACAGCTGCCTTTGTCTATAGCTGCTATATAAGTGACTTTTTTCTGGGAGACATGGGGCTACTAGCTGTACTACGTAAAAAATGAAAGTATTTTAAACTCAGCATTGCCGCGCCTATATAAGTGGCAACTTTTCGGAGAGATATAGCTGCTAGCTCTACTAAATTATCAAAAAAAAGTAGCTTCCTAGATTACATGACTTTGACTCTTAAAAAGTTAGCTAAAATGAGTCTAGACAGCACCGTTGGGAAAACCCTGCACGAATTATCAGTATTATTTCCTTCGAAATCTTCTGCTATTGCTGCTATACAACTAGTAATTTTTTTAGATCAACGGATCTTCTAGCTCTTTTACTTAAAGAAAAAAACAGTTTCCTGGACAGTTTCTGAAATGAGTTTTAAAACTCATCTCATTTGGAACACCATTACTTACCTACTCCTAAGCAATCACTTCAACAAGTCACCATCTGTTGCTAAATTACGCTGTCTAAAGTTGGAATCCACCCATTCAGCTACATACTTATGCTGATAGAATTTGCTTTTCAAAGTAATCCAGTGGTACTATTTCCGCATAAATTCTAACTTTGCCTAATTGTTTCTTCTGATCTGCTTGAAGTTACTTTAAATTTACCTTCTAAAACTTCTTTATTTTCTATTTAATATTTTCTATTATCTTGGAATTAGAGAACTATTTATGTTTTAAAATCTTAAGATCTAGTTTAATAATGTCGAAAGTTTGCCAGTTTTGACGGAGACGGGATTGGCTGCTGATATGCGTCAGTCCTCTCGCTAGTTGGTTGGGAGAAGAAATTAGTTTGGAATAGTATCTCCACTTGAGTTCGGCTATTACATTTTTGACAGTTGGGATGTTCAAATCTCATTGAATGTTTTCATTTCGAACGTATCACGTTGCGCCTATGATGGTTCTGAGGATCTTGAATTAGGCTCTTTGGATGACGTCCATATTGGAGGTCCAGATTGGTTTTGGTATGGAGTTGTCGTTTGTCAATTCCAGAACTTCAGTCTGACCGTTCGTTTGAAGAGATTGCAGAAAGCCGTGCAGGAATTGCAGGACGAACTATTAGAGGCAAATGTTAGACTTATTAAAATAAAACTGGATCGCAATGTCGCCGCCAGCGTGACTTTTTCCCTTCAATGCCCGCTTCAGACTAAATTAAATCGGCACACCATCATTGAGCAAATGTAATTTTGGCGAGAGGAAGCCTCATTTTACTTAATTATCAGATAATTTACTATTTTGATATTGATTTTTGAAACATTATTCTTCCTTGTCGTTCAAACTTATTATTTATCTAGAATTAATGCTTTCATAGTTTTTCAAACATTTAAAAGGTTTGTTTTTTGTATCAAGTCTGAAAAAAATGCTGGGGAATAATAAGCAATTGTTGATATTCAAGAACTGCACATAACACAAGTATCAAAAATAAAACCTTTTCTATCTTTATTAATTTTTGTTCTTTCGTTGTTTGAGACAAACGGTCGTCTTCGTTTTTTACTTTGACTTTTATAAAGTCAAGTTAATGTACGCTCTCCCCTAGCACTGGAATATAAGTTTCTGCTCTATAACTGCGTCCTAAAACCGATCTGGACTTATGGTAACGCTAGTCATCCAAAGAGCCCAATCGAAGATTCCTGGAATCCCTTTTATCACACAAAGCATTGCATATAAAGATCACGTACCACCTAGAGCACCTTTTTGGGTTACTGTCATTTTTCTAGCAAAAATCAGTCTAAGTATTGCTTCTAAAACCAAGAAACCAAAAAAAAGTAAATGCAAAGTTCTTAAGGATACAAACGTGGGGCTGCTGCAGTTGAAAAGAGCAGTTTCAAATCTTGCATGTATAAAATAATATATCGGACAAAGCAATACCAGTGTTCTAGAATCGAATCCGAATATTCCAGCAATGCTGAAATAGATTTTTAAGGATAAATAAGGAAATCGAAGCCATATAATGCGTATTTATAGCCTAGGCAATAAAATGAAAATTCAATTCACAATCAAAGCGTTGAGAAAATTAATATCTTGAACAGAAAAAACGAAAATAAAAAAGTGGAATCAGGTTGAATCTGGTAAAATCAACAGCATTGAAATTCGTCTAGGTCTAGCTTTTTTTTGGAAAACATTTACTATCAATCATGTGGTGACACTCGATCCATTTAGAAATTGACAAAATCAGATCCTCTCGATGCACTACCTACTTTTCAATTTAAGCATTGACTATAAAATGTTCGAAAATCTGCCAATATCTTAATGGAATACTTAATGTACATATCCGTATGCTTCAAACTTACCATAGTGAATCGAATATCAGTTGGGAATACTAATTCTGTAGACAGCAGCGAGCGACGCTAATTAACATAGCGACATCATTATTTTTGAATGAAAAGGTTGAAACTTTTTAAGTAACCACAGATCCACTTGTCTAACAGCAAAAACTGTCATCCTTTAGAATTTATACAAAAATAATCTAACTACAATCTGCTGGCTTCATAAAAAACAAAACACAAAACAATTTCTTGGTATACGGTAGGTATTCCAGGATCTTTGAAAGACCTCACTATGCAAACACACAAAACAATGGAACTACTTTCAGATGCCAAAAGCAAGAAAGAGTCGAGCAGGCGGTACGCCATGCGATGAACCGCAGAAAATCGACGCCGCCACCAATACCAGCTTCACCGGTTCCGGCTTGATATGTCTGGTTTGCCGCCGCGAGGCTGTAACACCCATTTCGACACCGTGTGGGCACATCTTTTGTAACAAGTGCATCCAATGGTGGGTACTTTTCCCAGGTATGTGCCCACATTGCCGCAGTGATATCTACAAACGCCACCTCGTCTTCATTAAATTATAAATTTCTCATAAATCGATTAATTAAATGAATATTATGGTCTAAACGGAAAGCAAACCGATTTGTTTGAAACAGTTTTTGTTAAGGGAAATGCAGCAACAGATCACTCACTGTGAACCGTATTTGGTTTATGGGAATTGACTCATTTACTTGGGATTTGCTGTGAATGGAGGTATCAGACATCTCCAAATCTCTTAGCTTCATATGCGGCTGGTGTATATTCTGATTGGGTTGGATTTGGTATCACCTAACAAATGAAACTGACGATGCTTTGAAATTGTACAAATTGAAACAAAGCAAAGGAAATATTGTTGGAAAATTTCCTGAAGAAAAAATTTGCACGTTATTTTTTAATCGAACAGACAAGAAGCAGTCCAAGTAAGACTTTTGGTATCTGATTTTAACTGGGCTTTGGTATTAGAATTATAGCTGAGGGCCCCTTGTTATAGGAACAGAACTTACCAAATTCTTTCTTGGACAGGACAAATGTGAGACTATTCACTTCAAACTCAACATCATCATTAACTTATTACATTAGTTTCTCGCCCCAAACACTGCGAAAATAAACAAACCTAATGCTTGATCCACTTAAGATAGAAATTTTATTCATAAAATTTATTTTTTAAATTGAGATAAACACAGTTAAGAGTTTAGATATCGTCAGGAATGTCTTTTTAGCCATTTAGTTTTTTTATTGAGTTTCCATCAATCAGATTTCTCAATATCGATTTGTAAGGCTACTCGATGTTTTTAAACGAAAAAGTTTAAATTCTTTAGGTATCCATAGACCCAAATGTCTAATTGACAAATTGCATTCAATTATATAAACTTCGGAATTAATATTATAAACTAGAACAACCGGCTTCGCATAACTTTATAAGGCAGAGGTGACTGTTGGCAATAATTTCTTGATATTGCGGTAAGTATCTCAAGTTCTTTGAAAGAAAAAAGTACGCAAATATTCATAACGGACAAACCGTTTGCAGAAGATGCCCGCTGGAAGGCCAGGAACCGGTCGCTTGGACAACCCTTTAAAAATAGATAAGGCCACAAATACTGAGTCATACGGTTCCAGACTGTTCTGTCCCATTTGCAAAAGTGCGGCCGAGAGTCCGGTGTCCACTCGATGTGGCCACACATTCTGCCACAAATGTATAAGTGGCTGGTTACTGTGCCAAGAATATTGTCCACACTGTCGCAGTGGTATCTGTGCAAATGAGCTTATCCCGATTAAGATATAAAGATCCACGGGTTTTGTGGATTCTGATGGGGTTACCTTGTGATCAGATATCACGTGGCATATGCAAATTATCAAACTGCAGCAAAAGAACTTCTTCTGGAACTGCCCAATTGACCATTTGCATGAACTGGCCGCCTACTCCATGAGCTATCAATCAGAGTGTTACTTTTATCAAACATATCAGTTAAAGTTAAATTAAATAAATTGTTGATTTATGTTATTCAGAATGGTCTCTGTTGAACATTATGACTGAAACCCCCTGATATTTTAACAAATGATACTGGCAAAATGTAAGAATAATTTTGGATGGGAGTTTTCTTTCCCTTCTGCATAGGTAAAATATGACTTATCCAGATTTATCTGCATATGGTTCACACTTTAAGTAGTAGTTTCCAATACCACTCAGAGTAAAAATTAGTGAAACTGATTCACTTGCAAGCAACGAGAAGGAGCACCGAAGGTTTCTATATCTTTTATTGAGTAGTAGCTGAGTAAGATCTTAGACCATATATTATGAAGATGCTGTACGATATGACACAGGCAGGCACTAGATTCACATCTATTGGGCACTCACCACCAAGTTTACCGGCACAACAAGATGGCCGACAATGTGGTAACGCAAGGAATATGAAGGAGGCGATTTAAATGACTCTACGCAAACTGAAAATCCGAAATAGATTATGCATTTTTCCGGACTACCGATTTCTGCAACTGAGTAGACAGCTGCATTTTATACAAAACTTCAGATGGAGATTCGTTGATTGGTATAAACGTTGTCCCAAAACGTTACTGGGATTTAAGAGTAATAAATTCGAAAATAATACAAATACTTATAATCAAAATAATATGGAAAATAATTTGTGTTTATTTCAAGATTATATTCAATTCACTTTTAACTTCATTTCAAAGCTGAGCAACATTTTTTACTTAAAAAAACTTTTATTATTAAATCTTGTTGACCACCAATGGGTACCTGAATTTATTTAACCAAAAATAAATTCTATTTGTTTATAATGTTTATTCATACATTCGACGTTATATTTACAGAGAATACCTCTTAAAATACTTGTAAACTGTAAAACCGTAATAATAAAATAATATTTTTATTTACCTTCATCCGATTTTTATATTTACAAAAATTTATATCAAACCTTAAGTTCGGTTGTCTTGTATTCGAATAAAAGCTGATTTTTTTGATACTTCAGCGCACAGTATGTTGCAAAAGAGAATTGTTCATTGCAGTATTGAATCGCAATTGTTTGACAAAAAGCGCAGTGGGATGCCGGCACATTTATATTATTATAGAAGCATTTTTTAGTCTCATTCATAACCATTGCATCATCTGTACATATTAAATTTTGCTCAATTGCCAAAAAATAGCTTCTCAAACAAAATGTAGACATTTTTTTCAATTAAATCCATAACATTGCTTAAGTGCTTCAAATCACCATTGATTGTGAGACTTGATTACTATATCTTGGGGAACAAAAATCAGTTTTTTATTAATTAATTAAAGCCTTTGAGTTTGGCATGGAGTTGTGTCCAACTAATTGAGCGTTGTGAGATCACAGATTTATGAAGTAGATCTCGACTTTTGTAAATTCAAGAAATGAAGCCAAACGATCATCAAGCAAGGCGTAGATTCGTCGAATGTGCCCAAAACGAGATTGCTGTTGCTCCCGAATGTAGCGCACTTCTGGATGAATCGCTACGTCAACAAACCAAACTGTCTCATTTGGAGTGAAGCTAATCCTCAAGTGTATGTCGATACATCGTTATATCCAGAAAAACTGAGTATTTCGTGAGCTTAAATCATCTCGAATCATTGATGCTTACTTTTTCAAAAACGATGATGGCCAGCACTTTATAGTCAATGGTGATCGGAATAGAGCCATGGTTACTAAATTTTTCATTCCAGAATTAAATAACTATGTTGTCCAGGAGCTGTGGTTCCAACAAGACAGCGCAATATGTCACACAGCTCGTGCCATAATCGATTTATTGTAAGACATCTTTGGTGACCGCTTAACCTCACGTTTTGGAGCTGTGCTCCAAAGATCTTGTGATCGTTAACACCGCTTGACTACTATCTGTTGGGCTATGTAATGTCATCATTGGTCTTTGCGGATAAGCCACAAGCTCTTAATCATTTGGAAGACAACATTCGCCGTATTATTGCCACTAGATTGTCAAAAGTTGGACGTCTAGATTGGACTACTTGCCAGAAATCACACTTAAAATGTAATTCCACAAGAATTTCTTTCGTATCAATAAAATTCATATCAATCGAAGAATCCATTGTTGTTTTATTGCAATTTAAAATTCTATATCTCTAAAAAAAACACCCTTTAGTTTGCGGGGCGTATTGTGGTATATACTGGATATGCAATCCACTATCTTAATTAGGCGGCACATTACGTTAAATAAGTTTGAAGAGTTCCAAGTTGCCTGTTATTCCTTCAGAGCGTAACAGTCTGCGAATATGGCAGAGATAATTTCTTCGGATTTAATAGAAGTTGGAACTCCGAAGTCACATTTATTCGTGGAATTAGAGAGCCAGAGATTTCGAGCAAATCTACGTATAATGGTAAAATCGAAATCATAAATCCCTGCAAGAAAACGGTACAAGAACAGGAGCAAATAACTCAATGTATACACTTCTCCGCTGCTGGCTTCCAGCCATATCTGTGTTGTATGTGTTGTGGCTCTCGCATCCTGTTTATTGACTTGTCTCTCAATTAAGTTAGCAATGCTCTGACTTCCCCCTCTGCAGCCGCAACATGCACGAAGTTACTAACAAGACTTTGGCCTGACATGGCATGTATTTGTCCTTTTTTGCTGCGCGCGCTCTCTTCCTTCTCTGCCTTTCTCTTTCACTTTCTCCGTTTTTTTTCACTCTCTTTTTGCGTATTGTTTTCGTTATTGTTGTTGTCCTGCCTGACTTCCATTTTGCGTTTCCAATCTCAATTAATTTGCTCATAAATTTGTTGCCAACTTGCTTGGATGCTTCAACTTGTCTTGGCTTTGGCCTTGTGCGCTTACCTCCCCCTACCCACCCAACCAGCACTGCTTGCCACAATGTCCTCTTGTCTACGACTTGCTGGCGTTGTTATTGTTGTGGTTGTTGCTTTATGTGGGGGGGCAGCAGCAGCAGCAGCAGCGGCGGAACTTTTGTTTTATTGTAGTGCCATCTTATCGGCGCTCGCTGGCTCTCTATGCCTGCGTGCGTTTGTATCCTTGTATCCTTGCGCCTTACAAATGTCATTTTGTTTGTCTAGCAGTTTGTTTTTTAGCCGTTTGCCTGCTTTATGTATTTTAATTTATGCGGTTTTTTTTCCCATATCCTTTTTTCTCGCTTTGCTTTGCTTTGTCCTTGTTTATTCACTGTGTTTCTCACTCACTCTGTGTGTGTGTGTGTGTGTGTGAGGGTTTTCCTCTGTATTTTGGTTTTGGCGTTGATTTCGATCTTTGTCGTCGTGCGCTGCTTATTGAGCCTTTGCTTGCAACAATCTACTTAGATTGGGGGTATCTCTACCTCTCCCTCTACCCACCCCTTACCACTACAACACAAAAAAAAAATGAATAAAAAAAATCATCGAAAAAAGGAAACAAGCTCACAACAATAATAACAGCAACAAAATGGCGTCTTTATTGCGCTTAATTAACTTGCCGCTTGACATTTGGGCAGCCATTTTTAATTGCTTTCTGTGTTTGCTTTGAATGTTTTCCGTTTCCGTTTTTATATTTTGTTGTTTTGTTGTTATTTTTTTTGTGTGTGTTTTTGTTTGTTTTTGTTATGCGTTGTTTTTTGTTTATGTTTTTTTTTTGTTTTGTCAACTTGATTGACTTTTGTTTACATTGCGTACATATTGTATATTGGCGCTTTGTATATTTAAAAGTTCAATTATTTACGAACCGGATTTAATGTGAGTGGTGGCTGGGTACGCGTTGGACAAACCAACGCAGCCGCAAAAAGCTGCGGCATGAGTCAATGAATCGGAAAGCATGGTTAGTAATTTATATTGAGTTCCATTCAGATTCAATCAGTTTTTAAAAATATTGTTTGTAGGTCAGAGGAGAGCGATGACTCTCCAAAAATATGTGAAAACAAAAGTCTAAAGGAATATCGAGCGATGTCGAAGACGAAACGCCAGGGCAACCCAATAAGACAGCAGTTGAGGAATTAAAGACTCTACTGGGTACTGCTACGCAAACTGAAATCCCTGAATCGTTCAGCATATATCCAGATGTATAATCTTAAATCCGTTGTTTTTTTGAGTATGCTGGTTTAGTGACGCCAAACTGCTCGGCAATCAGTTTTTGTGATAGGGTATCGTCTTCGTTCAAAAGAGCTTGTAATTTATGGTTCTCGACCTTTCTAGGCCGATTTTCACACCCCTTGTCACTCAAATCAAAATGGCTGTCTTGAAAGCAGATGATGAAACCAGTCTCTGCAAGTTATTTCCGATAAAGCACTGTCACCATTGGCTTCCACAAGCATTCGTAGCGATTCAACAGCTGATTTTTTTAAATTGCAGAAGAAAAGCAGAGCTTTCCGCAAAGCTAGACATGATTACGCAAAGAACAAAATGTATGTTGTTGAAATCGCTTGCGATGTGCACTGATTGATGTGAACAGATGTTGAACTCATACAAAAACAGCAGGGCATTTCCATAGTACCTCACTAACGTCAACTCTGAGCAAACAGATTTCAAGTGATATCGAAAGACTGTTTGCCATTTCGGAACTAATTTTTGAAAGACAACGAAAGACGCTACTCTTATACGCAATGTGAGTGGTACTCGGTAGCGTACCCGCTTCCAACCCCAAGGAATGGTGGTTCAATTGGATGCTCCACCACTGTTCGTGCATTTGCACTGGTATAGCCATCAAGATGATTTTTGCCCAAATAAAACTTCATTAAATAAAGACATCGCCTTTCGGATTTGGCTATAAACTGTAAGTACATGTTCTCTACGATTTGATGACCGCATAGTCAATCGGAATAAATTTAACATAACCCCAGAAGAAAAAAGGCTGATGAACTCTTGGCAGCGTAGTCATCATACTCATCAACAAAGTACAACTCTCAAATCCGGTCGAGGCAGCCCGCTTCCTCGAGCTGGATAGGACTAGGCTACAATGTTCTCACCTTTCTAATCTTTTTCTATCCTTTCTTTTTCATAATACTGACAATCCACATAAGTGGTGCACCGAGATAGCTGCTAAGTAATATCAAAAGTCTTACAGCAAACGCCGTAGTCCGCAGACCTTATTTCATACTGAAGGGGTTCTTTTCAAAGAAATCGAAAAGTGGCTCAATGCTTGTATCGCGGTTAGAGAATGCTCCATTTTTGAATTTAATTTTTTTCAAAATAGCTAGAGGCATGGACAAAGGTATTTGCTTTTGAGGAGTAATACTATTTTAGAAAAAATATGTGCTTCAGATGCACTTATAAAGGGTGTTTTTTTTTCAGCAACTTTTTAACAGTAGGCACAGCTCAGATGTTACAGCCAAAAATGTAAGTTTGATCTATAAATCATATTATAATGCATACTATATTTTATTATATACATATACCTAGGGATCTGAGTATAGCTACAACAACACCAACTATGAATGATGCCAAAATTAAGACTCTACCGCACAGCCTTTCCACGATTATCAAACTACGTCGCTTTTCACAATAACACCAAAAACAAAAGTAATCTTAGACGCTACTTTCAGAAGACGTCAGGTGTAAGACCAAACACTGGGATACGTCGCGTCTGGCCAATCACCATTTCGATCGCAAACACAACCGATTACAGAAACCAATACAAGAACGTAAACAGCTCCTCAAACTCGAGGACGATCATAGGCATTTGAAAAAACGAACACGAATTTGGACAATGGAACGTTAGAACCCTTCGTTCTTGAAGAACTGGCCCAGGCGAACATAAAATGGAACAGCGCAAACAGACGACACAAAACAGAGTTCGATGGTAGGTGGTTCTAGTAGAGGCCCAAAGTTCCCAAGCGGATTAATAAGGAGAAAAAAATATATATATATACCTAGAACTAGAAGACCAGAAAACCTAGAGTGTCCAAACTATGCAAACTGATTACATATATGTAGATATATACAAATAGGTGAACACACGGACGCATGTAGCTCAAACGCTATCCGATGCGTTGTCTGCAAGATCTATATATTTTCATTCTCAAAATTTAAGCTCGATAAGGCCGCCCGTTTCGGGTGGAATGTCTATGTTCCATAATTGTATCCATTGGACTGGAGAGCAGGCGGAAGAATGGCAAGAATCACCAATGCATTCCAAAAAAATAATCACTCTTTGGAGTACATTATGTATCGGCGTTATTAATGGATTGTATTTTTTTGAAGAATGTAAAGACTAAAAGGTTATTGTGAATAGCGAGCGCTTTATTCTATCTAAAAATGGCTGAGATCGACGTGGTAAACATGCGATTTCAACATGACGCTGCCAAAAACCTTAAACAATGATCCAGTTCAGAGACGAGTTCGGTCAGAAATTTGTTTTAATATTTGGGACTGCTCAATTGGCCGCCTGAATTGTGTTCCTTAACGCCTAAATCTGGACCTCGGTTGAGTAGTGGTAGCGTACTCGCTTCTGAGCTCAGAAAGTCGGTTAATCGATTCTTATCTCTAGCGCTGATGTATTTGCCGAAGTATCAATAAAACTACAAAATTTTTGTAAATCATGCGATATTACGAAACATATGCTTTACGCTTCACAACTATTTTAAGAGGTATTCTCCGTAAATATAACGTCGAATGTATGCATAAACATAACAAAATATAGAATTTATTTTTGGTTAAATAAATTCAGGTACCCGTTTGCGGTCAACAAGATCAAATATTAAAAGTTTTTCATTGAAATAAAAAGTATTGCTGCCAACTTATTATGTTAACATTAAGAAACTTAAGAGCATGCCGATTTGGATAGAATTCAAAATATCCTTTTTTTTTTAAGCGAACTTGAAGGTATATAGATAAGTGCTTAATTGTATTATTTCCGAATCTATCACTTTTAAGTCCCAGTAATGTTTTGGGGACAACATTCATCGAATTGCCGTCTGAAGTTTTGTATATAATGCAGCTTTCTACTTAGTTGCAGAAATCGTTAGTCCGGAGAGATGCAAAAACTATACGTCTTATATAGCAAACCGTGATATTATCCTAGTAGAATATAATATATTATTTATGAAAATTTTTTTTGAATATTGTGAAATATCATGAATCATGTATATGTAATATATATATCTTGTATAATCTGAGAAGTGCTGTGAGAAGACAAATCACGAATTCACAATTGGCTACACTGCTTGGAGCAAGTACTCTCTCTATTTCCCCCTCTCTCTCTCTACCACTCTACGAAGGCAATATTGGACTATGTCCACCAATACTAGCAGGGGGAGATTGGCCAGAAGTTGTAGTATTGGTAGAAAAGGGTGAAAGTGGGGATAGTTTTAGGTAGGGCGTAGTCTTTCTGGTAAGTAGAAATAGGTAGGAAAATAAGCAGTGTATAGGTTAGGATTTCCAAGTTTTTAGGCGAGACTTTCAGTATTTGGCGTCGCTCGAGTCTTAAAGAAGGCGATTCGGGTATTAGTATCAGTCTGATTATCTCTCAGATTCTGATTCTATTATTGGATAAAGTTGATCAGAGAAGTGAAAACAAAGTATTAAGAGTAACACAGAAGTTGGTGGTAATCTTGTTCCGGAGTGCAGTCTTATAGGGAAAGTGACAGTAAATGCGTAAAATACAGAACTATAAGGCATATCGCATCGGGACTTAGAAAGAGAGCGCAGAAGATAAAACTATCCAATAACATTGGATCGAGAACGTTGCGAATCAATAATTGCAATTCAACTCAATTTCTTTAATTTTTATTATTGACTTCGGTTTACAGAATATTAGGATTGGCTCTTTAGTAACTCTAGAAGTAAATTATTATAATAATCTATATATGAAGTTATAAGTTAAGGAAAAGAGGAGTTAATCGTTAAGTTAGTAGCATATAGTGTAATTTAAGAATGTTAAGGAAAATATACATAAGTGTAACGAAATAATGCTTTAGATTTTTTGTACTTGTGAGCCTAGGTAGCGTTGTAGAAGCGTACTCACCTCTAAATCCGGGAGTTGGTGGTTCGATGTCACGCTGCAGCACTGGTATATCTATATTTATATATAAATATATCTATTTATCTATAAATAAATCTCTCTTAACTAAGGACACCGCCGTTTGGATTCGGCTGAAAACTCAAGTCCCTGTATTACTTGAACAGCTATAAATGCAGATATTTTGAAACTCCGCTTTTGAAGCAATGCATGCTTAGTCAAGAGAAATAAATTTATATTTAATTTTAATAATTAATTTATATTTATTTTTGTGACTACAGGAGAAAAATTTATATATCATATTAACACCAAGAAGAAAAAGTCTACGTCAAACCTGGCTAACCTTTTGTATGATTTAGACATTATAGCCCAAGCAAAGCTTTTACGGTTTATTGTTCAAGCTCTGTATATGCTGTGTGGCAAACATTCTTGACTACAACAAATGCCGTGTTCGAAGTCCCCATTCGTCATCAGATTGTTGTCAGTAGAAACAGTAAAAGCATCGGTCTTAGCCCAGACCCCGTAAGCCATAGAGCTTGTTTTTTTCTACGTGTAGTTGCCTTGGTACATCTATAATATCTTTTAATTAAAGATACCACCGTTCGGATTCGGCTATAAACCTTAGATACGTGTTCTCTTCGAATAGCTATTGAAGGAGTTATCCAATTTACGAGCGCTTAAAAACTCACCCTTTATCAGCACAAAGAGAGCGTAGAAGTGTGCGAAAGAGAGTACTTACGTAAGCATTATAAAAATCAACGCAAAACTACAAGTTATTTAATGTTTATTACAGGAAGATATTATATTTCCATAACCATTGTCATTGCTACCTTAATGATGTCATGGTTCTCTCACAATCACTCTGACGTCAGCAGCGACCCCCTCTACTGCAGCTTAAATTATGCATGCATTTTTGAAATTTGACACATGATATTTGTCAGGGGATTTTGCAAAATAATTATACGAAAATGAGCATAAATTAAATTTCCAACACAGATACACACACACACACACACACACACACAAACGCAGGCACGCACAAGAGCCTGGGGTGGATTTGAGCGCCCAATTGAAGCCTCGCCAGGATTATTAGTTAATTAAAGTAATAAGACGGCAGGCTAACGGCAACGTTCCGACATGTGACTTCTTGGTAACTTTTTGCGTTTCCACTGACTTTCAATGCCAAGATTCGTCGCTAATGATTTCAGTTGCCTTATGGTTGGTACTTTTTCCACTCTCAGCCAGCAATGGGCAGGTCTAAATCGTAAGACAGACTGCGGCAGCAAGAGCTCAGCCTTTGGGTGAGTGTGTGTGAGTGTGTGTGTGTGCAGACATGTCAAAAGAAATGGCTGCTGTTTTTTTTTTGCATTTCTTCCTCTTTTTTGCCGCTTACTTTTCACTGACTTTGAAATGCGCAGATTTATTGCGACAATTTGTTTAATGACAGGCATTTATTTTGATGGCGCCCAAGTGGAGGCGCCCAGCCGAGCGTCGACCGCTTGCTGTGTGTACTCCCTCTCTGTAAGTGTGTCTGTGTCTGTCTCGAAAAGGGTTTTCCTTTTGCTTTACTTTTTTTTTGCCTTGCGCTTCTTCTTGCCGGAGTTTTCTACTAATGAGTTGGGTGTGGGCCGTTGCTACTGACAATTTAATTATTTTAAGCTTACATCTTGGTTATGCCCTACACGTGTGCGGCGGCCAAGTCAGTGTTAGTGTGTGGAAGCGTCTTCAGTGTGGTTCTTGTTGCCCATATCCTGTGCGTACGCGCTAAATAAGCCGTCTGGCATGGGGTTTTCTGTCTTTTAAATGTATTAAGTTGCCATTTACTTGAGTGTAGCAGCATACTTTGTGGCGGTTATAAAATTACAACAACTCATAAACTATACCGCGAGAATAATGCATCGCTAGCGAACATTAAAAATAAGCAAATGCTTGAGTTAGTTTTTTGGTTTAGCCAGCGGCAAGTTTGGTTAACATTTAGTTAACGTTACTAAGATATATTACTAACGTGCATAAATTAAAGGTTATATATGGTTTCATGTAAAACTCGCTGAACTATGTTAGTTCAAAGTTGAGTTACGTAGGGAGGGAGTCAAGTTAAAGAGGGCTTAGCCGTAGTTGCTTAAGTCTGCCCAAGAGCTAAAGGCATTTTGTGTAAAAATACGCATCAAATGCGTTAATTTGGTTTCGCTTGTTTTTGTACTCAATGAGATATAGGCGTTCATACGGACGAAGGTACGCCGTTACGCAAGCTAATAGAAATTTTCATGCACACAACTTCCGTATACTCTATAACCTACAGCTGCAGAATAATAAAAGTAGCTAAGAACTTAAATTATAATCGGCTGTTGATTACAGAGTATTGGCGCAAGTTTAATTCCATGGCTACTGTTTGATAAGATCATTTCAAGTGCTTTTATTGTAAGCTGTTTATCAAGACTGCAAAGTCTAACTACTTTTAAAAAAGGGTGTTTTTTTAGAGGTATAGCACTGTAAATTGCAACAAAGCAAAGATAATTTATTCGATTGATATGAATTTTATTTATTCGAAAGTTAAACTTGTGGTATTATATTTTAAGTATGACCGCCATGGCTGGCTCGGCTGTAGTTCAATCTGGACATTTAATTTTTGACGACTTTTTCCAACATTTGTGGCCGTGTATCGGCAATTATACGGCGAATGTTGTCTACCAATTGGATAAACGTTTGTGGCTTATCCGCATAGACCAATGACTTTTAATAGGCCCACAGCAAGTAGTCAAGCGGTGTTAAAGATCACAAGATCTTGCAGGCCAATTCACAGCTCCAAAATGTGAAATTAAGCGGTAACCAAAGGTGTCTTTCAATAAATCGATTGTGGTACGAGCTGTGCGGCATGTTGCGCCGTCTTGTTGGAACCACAGCTCCTGGACGTCATGGTTGCTCACTTCAGCAATGGAAAAAGTATTAATCATGACTCTATACCGATCACTCGACTGTAAAGTTCTGGCCATAATCGTTTTTGAAGAAGTACGAAACAATGATTCCTCCAGCCCATAAAGCGCACCAAATAGTCAGTTTTTCTTGATGTAACGACGCATAGGCTTAGCTTCACTCCAAATGCGATAGTTTTGTTTGTTGACGTAGCCATTCAACCGGAAGTGTGCTTCATCCCTAAACAAAATTCGCTTATGAAAATCGGGAACAAAGGCAATCTTGTTTTGAGCCCATTCGACGAATCTACGCCATGCTTGATGTTTGTTTGGTTTCAATTCTTGCACGATTTGGATAGTTGATCCTTCCGCAATATCTTCCATAAAGTGGATAGACACAGATATAATTTCCATGCTGGATTTCGGATGGACTCATTCGGGTCATTTCAAAATTGCAGGTTGAAGATTCGAACTCCTTAACCCTGTTGGACGAGGTTTTCTTCAACTGAAGCTATAGATATTTGGGTATTCTCTATATGCAAGCACAAAAATGCAAAATTATAAATATTGTACAAGTTCTTCAAGTCAGTTCGCTTTTGACTTCGAATAGCTTTTAATCATCTGATTGATAAATAAGTTAAGACCATCCAGTTAGTTCACAAACATTGAAGTATTTAAAAGTTCAAAGATGACATAGCCATATATAATCTTTTCTACACTTTCAAATTCTCATTTACTCTGAAATAGCACTGGCCATTTTTAACTTTTCATATTTTAATAAAGTTCAAGATTTGTTAAATAATTTCCTTTTAATAAAAGCAATTTCGATTCCCATATTTTAATTATTCTATTTGAATGAAACGCTTGGTTTCGCTTAAAACTTTCTGAACTATGACAGTTCAAAGCTCACTTGCGGCAGGGACACAGGGTGGGGCTTAGCAATAGTTACCTTATTCTGCTTAAAGTGTATATATTTCTAAAAAAATTAATCCTTGACATGGTTACAATAAAAACTTTTTTTGCACGAGTTTTCCTTTTCGTTATTACAGGCTACATTCATCCGTTTCTTTTCGAGTGCTACGCTTCGCCTGAAAAGAGTAGAATATATACAAGAATCGAATTTAGTTAAAAAATATATAACGAAATGCTAAATGCGAATTTCCTCAGATCTAATAAGAGATATATAATATATAGTCAAGCAATTGAGATTATATTACGTACATTTTTTTGTTCTTTTCGGGGTAACGCCAAACACTCCTGAGATAACAATTTCCTGAATTATATTTTTTTTTAATGGCTTATTTTTCATAACAGATTAAGATACTTCATCTCTTAAAAATTATATATATAAATATATTTTCATAACAAATAAATTATTTTCGTGTATACAACTGTTAATTTGGTACTAAATTGGTATACTTTGGTATATTTCTATAAATTATTAAAAAAAAGTCTTTGTGAAACAGTAGTTTTCGTCAATATTATAGATTGCGTTAAAACTAGCTAAATATAAGAACAAAATCTTTTGACTGCAAAAAAAAAGAAAGTAAAAAATCTAGATCTGCTTTCAGCTTTTTATTTGATTACTCAAGACAAAGTAATATCTGAAAAAAAAAATTTAAAAGTGCCAACCAAGTATCTGAATTAAACTGAAAGGAATTATCTCAGCTTATGTTGCATCTTCCATAGTTTCCTAGGCAAAAAAGTAGTTCGAAACGGCATCTGATAGTAAAAAAATGAGAGTCCTTTCAGATGCGATTTATGGCAAGATCACTTCAAGCTGTTTTTAATTTAAATTTTATTTATTATTATCTTTTATTCCTGCTAGTCTTATGTGCATATTTATTATAGTCTTAAAATCCAAATTGAAATGGTAAACCGATAATGTTACCCGAAATATATTTTAGGATTTTCGCAAATAAATTGCTAAACTCCCTAAGCTTTCAAGACTTTATTTTGAAGTAATTTAAATTCTAACCGGAAGGGTATCTATAGGAAAGAGTATTGGTGCAGATTTAGTGCCATAGATGTTCTTGATTTTTTAGATTTTATTTCGAAATAACTTAAATTACAATCTTCTGGCTTTAGGTACATGGTACTGCAGCAAGTTAAGTTTTATAGCTCGTTTATCTTTCAAGATATTTTTTATTTTTAGATTTTATTTTGAAATAATTTAAATTCTAAACAAAAAAGTATCTTTAGAAATACAGTTGTATATTGTATTGTATTGCGTAAATTTTTTAACGGAAGAGCCGAAATTCTAACTGGAAAGCTATCTATATCACCAGGGTATTGGTGATATAAGAATCGCCAACTAATTTTGCCAAATACTTAAAGTTTAATTAAGTATTCTTTTTAGAAACTAACGCTTTTCCTTTATCCTTGCAAGCCTTTAACCTTTAAATTGTTCAAAATTTCTTGTATTCTATATATTTTTATTAATAAATTCACTAAACTTTAGTTCGAGCAAATACAAACGACAAAAAATGTTACTGTTTGCTAGAGGAGCGTCAACCGTTGAGCTGCTTATCGATAACTCTGTGAAATACTCTTTATTGTTGTTGTTTGCATTGTTGTTGCAATGCGCTTTACTTGTTTGTAAACGATCCATCATTCAGCGCAAATATAAAGGCTGTCAAGTGTATGTCCTTATACCCTGCGATTTAGTGTAAGGGGTACATTAGTTTTGAGGCACCCGCTGTTGACTGCAACTGACCTACCCATTTTTACACAAAAAAAAAAAAATTGCTTTGTAAAAGTAAGATCTATTTGAAACTTGGAATAATTACATTTTTTTTATCAAAAAAAAAGTACGCTTAGCTTTCTGTAGCCGGTTCTGTACATCGCTCACGGTACCACCATTTGGGGTCAGCATACTTCCTAGGTATTCAAACTCATCTCTTAACTCTAAGTTGAGATTGTCAACAGAGTTTGATTACGAGAGTTTCGGTGCAGGGTTTTCGATTTACCACAATTTATCTTCAATTCTAAGAGAAACATTAGATAGGGAATTGTTCATACTTTGCATTTCACCATGGTTCTCTAAGAGCAAAACTATATCATAGGCGTAGACGAGTTTATTTATTCTCGCATTCAGCTTCCATTGTATACCCTGTCATCTGAGGTACGATGCCTCTAATATCATATCTTACTTCATAATAAAATGGGGAGGAGAGAGAGAGAGCACATCCTTGCTTGACTCCTGAAATCGTCGGAAATTTATCACTTAGTTGTCCAGCGTGCAGAACCCTGCTACACAAGAACACGTCATAACATTAATTAGCTTTTCTGGGATACCTCTGGCTTCGAGCGCTGCCCATATAGCTTCCCTTCGAAGGGCGTCAAAAGCTGGCTCGTAGTCAATAAATGCCACGGATAGGGTTGCTACGAACTCCGCTGATTGTTCCATCAAAATCTTCATGGTGTTTATGTGATCGATACAGGAATGACCATGTCCGAAACCGGCTTGATACTTTCCTATTGAAGTATCCAATGATATCAATAAATATTGAACCTAGCAAATGGACATTTAGTAGTGTTGCGGCATTTATATAAAATTATCTTTAGTTATTATAAATAATATACAATTATGTATTTTAAAAAATATATTTATAATTTAAATTTAGAGATAATTTTATATAAATTTAAGCTGAGGCTGCGCCATAAGTAGTGCATACCCTTGGTACAATTTCTCTCCAACATTTCATTGGGTATCTCCATTTTGGACAAACAAAGCTTGTAAGCATCGTATGTGTGCGATTTCCATTCACAATAGCGTTTTGTATTTTGACGTCTTTGAAAATATGCGTCCCAATAATGCAGGAAGTGTAGGGAACCAGAAGTTTAAGTACCATGGAACAGCTCTTATACAACTACCCTGAACTCTGTTCCCCGAGAAATAACTTCCTTCAATGCTTGGCTAGCTCACAGAGGCAGCTCAAATGCCATCCCAGAGATTGTTAGCTCTTAGATGACTAATTCAAGTATGACCACGACTCACAGCCGACAAACTCCGTTTCCACTAAGGATCACACTGATCTATGTACGGTCTCCTTCCCTGGGCGCCTGCCGGCCGAACCTAACCTAATGCCTCTGACAGTGATTGCTAATCATTCTAAACGTGGCAAAGTGGCTTTCAAACCAATTTTTTTGACTTCGACACTTGACTATGGGAGCATGAATTTTGATAGTAAAATTTAGTCTTCGATTCATGTTGGTAAGTCGAATCATACTTGAATGATAGACCAAAGTGCAAGAGGTTTGGTATTGAAATATATTTGCTAAAAAATCACCCTTTATAACCCAAATTACTTCTGTTCCAATGCTTAGGAATATTAAGGGAAATGAAACAGTTTTGTTGCTTACGGCATTGATATATTTTTGTTTTTTAAAAATAAAGCCTACAATAAATTTATCTTATAAAAAGAAAAGCGACGACTTCAAAATTTTTCTACATAAGACGCCGAACTGAGCTGGTGCAGTAGCTGAAAAAAACGGTAACGAGAATTACTTTAACGAGAATTACTTAAAAAAAAAGAGATAAACAAATCTCAAGCGTTGCTTAATTTTATAGTTATCTGTAGGTAGATAGCTGGCGCCAGTAGTAAAAGCAGTTCTTCTGTCTTTTGCCACAGCCAAAACTAATAAATCAAATCTTTGTTTTTATTAAAATTAGGCACAAAGTTGTGTCTTTAATAATCAGCCAATATACTCAGTAGTTTTGGTATTACTTACGACTAACTAAAATCATCAATTAAGATATGCCTTTTTCTATTTCTATTTTGTGTTCCCAAAAGAAGTGTAACTGAAAATCTGCAACATGCTCAACTCAAAAGTTCAGCGAGTCGTCCTTTTTTCGGTAAAGCTTTCCACGCGAAACTAAGCATAAACAGCTGACGAGGCGATGCAACAAACCCAGCAAAAAATTTATGCAATGCTCAGCTACCAAATGCGCCTTATAAGGCGCATATAATGATCGTTTTTTTTTTTTGTTGTCGTTTTCTACCAACTTTTCGTTTTTCGTATAACTCCGTATAGCAGATTTTGTTCCGTGTGTTGACAAAAAAAAAGAAGAGAAACCTTTGCTCGAGCAGCAGGGGAGCTATGATGGTGACCCCGAACCATACCCAGGAATACATGCACAGTACACACACCCAAACTTATGGCGACTGAATGTAATAACGACGACAGCAACAACCACGACAGCGAGGACAGCCAGGACAACCAGGACAACGATAGTTGTGGCACATATGAAGACAAGGGTCTGTCAAATACAAGTTACAGTCAGGCCAAAAAACCCAACTCCGGCAGTAACTGACTGCAAAACACCGTAGCATACCGTGCAGGAGTTTCCAAAAAAAAAAGAAATAATATTTGAAGGGAAAAACGTAAGAAATAATAAAAATAAAACGAAGGGCAAATAATAGAAAATGACAACAAAAAAGGACGAACAAGTTGTAGGAAAACGCAACAACAGCCGAGCAGCAGCAGTAAGAAAAATTCAAAGATGTTTTTAAACCAAGGCAAGCAAAGGCAACGAAAATAATACAAAATTCAAAAGAGTACTCAGATGTGAACGACTTACGCATACACTGCAAAACAATTATTTAAATGTGGAAGTTGCCTCATTTCAGTGAATACAATTCGAAATCCATTTTCATCAAAATAAAAGTTGGCGAGTTTAATAAGTAATTCTAAAATGGAATACTGTCAGCTTAAGGGCTTTAGCTTTAATTCAATTGAAAAATAAATCGGAAACCCCAATCAAAGTGAACAGAGTAGGTAGATATATTAAATGCCAAATCGATATTTGCATTTCCCCAAGCACTTGATCAAATTCGAACAAAAAAGCTCAAAATCGTATATTCTTCAAGTATTCTTAATCACAGCTTCAGATTTGCTCTTTCGTTTGTCTTTGAAGAATAAATCGGAAACCCCAATCATATTGAACAGAATAGGTAGATATATTAAATGCTAAGTCGATATTTACATTTCCCCAAGCATTTGATCAAATTCGAACAAAAAAGCTCAAAATCGTATATTCTTTAAGTACTCTAGTATTCTTAATCGCAGCTTCAGATTTGATCCATCGTTTGTCTTTCAAGTTATCCTAACCAATTCATTTTTTTGAATTGGTTATGTTAGGTTTTCGGCTATTAACAAGTCATATCTCTTAAGTCTTGCTAACAACAGAGACGAATGGAGAAGAATTGTTGAGAAAGCCAAATCCCACCCCGGGTTGTAGAGCTGAATGATGATGATGATGATCTCTTAAGTCTTTATCTCACCTTCTCAAAGTGAGCAACTTTGGCAAAGATTTGATAACCAAGCCATATCAAGGATCCTTGTTCGGGGTTACCATGAGAGGGAACTATGCTGAGACCACTTCAACTATTCGAATAAGGAGGGAGTACGATAAACTCCTTTCACATCTTCGACGATATATACTGCCAACCTAGAAAAACATGCTGCCTGAAGTACAGTTGGCAGTCCTAACATGCGAAACATGCGCGATAGCGATATAGTTTTCCATTAAAAGTATATTCTGCTGGTGATATTTATATTAGTAGCTGTTCCAAAGACCAGGGATTTACGGCTTCTGGCTGAATCCAAAGATTGATGTCTTTAATAGCGTCTCTTTGTTAGCTGTGCCAGTGCTAGCCCCAATGCAACAGTGCTGATCATGGGAAACGTACCACCGATCTTACCTACCGAGTTCCACAACTACTGTAGGCACGCTTTTTAAAATTTCTTGTTTTTTGAATAAAAATTAAGATTGAATTTTGGAAATTATTCATCAGGTGTGCATAGTTAGTATTTACAACAAAAACATCGATCAAATACACGTGGATACACGTTCCTAAACAAACTTCTAAAATATTTTCTGAACAGCAAATATAACTTTATACAGTTAATTAGATATAAAAGTATTCTTTATGTAATAACATATAAATATTACCTATACAAAAAATGTATTTCATTAAAAAAATATACATATACCTAAGTCTGTCTTTACACGATTTTTTCTAGAACCAATCTACCGCGTAAAAAGAAGAATGAGGTGTACTTTTTCATAAAAAATAAAAAATCTACCTATCATTACGGCTTATTCCCATTCTGACGCAAACTTAATCGGTATCTGTTTCAACGAATTGTCTTTTTTTGCGAAAGAATATAATATCTGACTCATCACTGGTTAAGATCATCTCATCAGATACTACAATTTTAGAATTGTAGTTGGCAGAGATCTTTATTTAGAAAAGTTATTTCAAAATAATAAAAAGCTTTTGTTGCCTATTTGTATTAGTTATATCTTTGTTCACTTCTTCTTCAAGATCTAAGAATAAAGACCATCAAGATCTTGTTGAAATTTAAGAACAAGATCTTCAATAACATCTCCTCTTTGCAATTGTTTCCTAGTTTTCCTTCTAGCAAATTGGGTTCATTGTTTTCGATATCAGAGGCAACATTAGAGTCAACTCTAGTATTCTTCATCTTGTATGACATTATCATGCGTGATTTATATCGATAAGGCCTGCTCCGCCTAATGCTTGGCTCTACTGAATTTTTATGGGAAAACTTTTGAAATAATTTAAAGTATAAACTTTACTTTTGTATTAAAAGCGATTATCCTGCTTTTTTGTTTTGACAAAATATTATGATAGTAAAGCAGGGAATACGACAGTAATATGAAGCGTTATCATATTAAAAATTGACAAAAAAATAAGTATTGCCGGCTTTAGGGAAAACTTAAAATGAATTAAAGTAACTATACATTTTTTTAAAGCTTAATAAATCGCGTTAGTCCGAATACATTCCCAAGAACATGTTCTTGTTGGTTCACTTCTTGGCGGTCGTCAGTGATCGGATGGACTACCCTATGCGCCATATTGGCTCTAACTATATTTATCTCTCTAAGTGAACTCCCTATATCCCGTACTCCTGCATACCACAATTTTATCTAAAATTTAAAGTTAAAAAATACACCAATTTTTAATTTTTGTATAAAAAACTTTCCTGAAATTAAGCTAAATTTCTTAATCTGTAATATTCCTTAGATATTTTTCAATTTTAATCCCTCAGTTAAACTCAAAGTTTACATGTAACCCTTTGCATAGCGTATGGCCAATAGAAAAATTCAAAGATAGTGAAAATATTGTATACTCTATAAGGCAGGGCCCGGGGGCCGTACACTTGCCTCAAATTGACAGTACACAAAACTGTCAAAAGCAGCTTAAGCTTCAGTAGCAGTTCACAGGCCCGCTACGGTGACTGCTCCCTGTGTTGCCAACAAGTACAACAGTTGGCAGCCTCACGGAGTATGTGTCCTTATGCATCCTTGTGTGTATATCTGTTTGTTAAGGAAGCGACAGGTTCTGCTCTAGTAAATGTAAATAAATTTTTTTCCTAGGCATTTTTGTCGACCTGCTGCTGCAAGTCGAGTTCTAAAACGAGCATGACATAAATTGGGCACTGATTTTGCATTTAAAAATAAAAAAAGAATAAAAATATACATAAAATATTTACAACTTTATAAATGATAAATGTTGCAAAAGATATTTAGATTTTGAATACTTCAGTAGCTGCTAACTTATTATTTTAACAATATGTTTTTTGTTGCATCCTGATTATTAAGTTAAGCAATGGCCGGGAATTGCCAGGAATTCCTAAATTAAGCTGAATGTGTTCAGAGTTCGAGCTGCTGTGGAGTTCCGTACAAGGGAGGTAACCGTGTTACAGTCCAAATTGTGGCTTTGAAGGCGTCCTTTCCATAAGAAAGATTTCGCTGCTGAAGAAATTAAAACATTCCTATATTGTGGCTTCGGAAGACGTGCTGAGCTAACAGGGAAAATTACATCTACTTCATCTTTGAATTTCTGTCTATGGATTGGAAAAAATACTACATATGGATTCATTATCGGCAGAGAGGCATATGGATATTGTGTGTTGTAAGTTGAAATCGCAGAAACTTTGGGACGACAAAAATGGCCCGACTTTGGCAGTAAAATAAAGTAAAAAGCATAAGATCTGTGAAATGGGATCACACAGCACTGAAGAACGAAGATGTATGTGGAAGATTCGCCGAAGAAGTGTGAGCAAAGCTGGTAGGTAGGTGATGAACCTAGAACAGTTGATGAACAGTGGATTGAGATTGCAATCAAAACAGCAGAAATTCATGTCTTGCGCACAAATAGGCGAGCTGTAAGAAACCAATGGTGAGATGATAAATGTGAGACTGCAAATAACAATAAAAATGTAGACAGAATAAAGATGATACAAGTGAATACCAGAGCGAATAATCTAAGCTACAGATGACCACGAAACAAAGCACAAAACTTATTCAGAAGCAAGAAGAGAATCTTTCTTGAATATAAAATTGATCACATAGATACATTGACACAGATAAATGATTCCAGAAAATTGTATAATCCGTTTCAATTGGTCTCTAAAAGCTTCAATCCATCTATACCAACATGCAGCGATGAAGATGGAGATAATATCTACGAGATTTCAGCTGTACGATATAGATGACAAAGACATTTTCAATAAATCAAGAAACAACCGGGGATCATGAAAAAAACGGGATAAGATATTTTTGAAAGAAAAATACTTCGCCGTATACTTGGTTCAGTGCAAGAAAACTATGGCATCCATCGCCGTCGATATAACAGCGGGTGCGAGTAAGCACTTGGTGAATCAGCAATTAGCAAAAGGATTGAGCTTGCTCAAGCAACTGCAGTGGGCTGGTCATGTCCAAAGAATGGAGACCAGTAGACCAATTAGAAAAGTCTCCAAAAAATAAAGCGATGAAAGCAGACGAAGAGCTCGTCCAAACTGCAAAACCTCTTGGAAGAAGAAACTGGAGAACGCTAGCACTACATCCTAAAGAATAGAAGTGATTTCAGGGATAGGCCAAGATTCAAGCAGGATCGTCTCATCACTAATGATAATGATGACTGTGGCAGATCGCTTGGCTTTGCGGTGCGCATATACACCCATGACATTGTGACGCTGTGGTATAGGGCATACGAAATATTATCAGGATCACCACGATATTCTTGTCCTGTTGACACTTGGTGTCAACCTATTTGCCGAAATGGGGACACGAAAGTCAATATAACTTTGCAAATTAACAACTATTTCGCATGTTCAGCCATCTTAAAACTTCTAATGAAGACAACAAACCAACTAACAAATCAGCACAGAAATATGGATTTAATCGGCATGGAATTGAGCATATATCAGAGCATTTCTATTTAAATGGTTTTTCTGGTTTCTGGATTTTAAATATAAAAGATGAAAACATAGAAACATATAAGTTTAAATATTCAAGAAGTAAAGAAGCCAAATTATCAAGTTGGGTTTGCATAGTTCGTGATTAGATCGAATATGCTGAATTTGGCGTATCAAGATGAGTTAAGAAATAGAAAGAGATGAATTGAATAAAGCCTACATAAGATTTGAAATCGTAAATGTGACTATAGTTAGAGAATACGACACGAAAAGGATCGTGCAAAGCATAATTGGATCTACGAAATGGTACTGTGGAATGACAGAAGATACTTTGTCAAGAATTGCATAGAAGTCGATGATTCTTACTCGGATAAGAGGATTTGCAAAAATAACACGCCATGGAATTGAGTGAAGCTAATTTTATAATATTATATTATTTTCGATGGGACTGTGAGCCTTTGTGCGAAACAAACAGGGCAGGGGAAAAAGTGCGTAATTATGTACAAGCAATTGAAATATAAGTGAAAAAATTAGGTTTATTTGTTTATAAATGAAAAAATTATATTTGTCGATGTCATAGGAACTTAATTGCAGTATTAATATCGTGGTATAGCATTTCTTTAAAACAGATTTAAATAATGCAATTTTAAGCACGAATTAATTTAAAAAAATTAAATTATTTTCTAAAGAGGATACAACTTGGCGCTTATATTAAATGAGCTACTTCCTTTGAAATATGAACAACTTCATAACGCTTCGAATTAGAAGTTGTAGACGTGCATAAGCGGTGCGCATTACTTGAAAACAATTATCTTCCGATATATTTAAATGAAAAGACTGAAACTTTTTAAGTAACCTCAGATCCACTTGTCTAACAGCAAAAACTGTCATCCTTTAGAATGTATACAAAAATAATCTAACTCCAATCTGCTGGCTTTATAATACAAAACAATTTCTTGGTATACGGTAGGTATTCCAGGATCTTTGAAAGAACTCACTATGCAAACACACAAAACAATGGAACTACTTTCAGATGCCAAAAGCAAGAAAGAGTCGAACAGGCGGTACGCCATGCGATGAACCGCAGAAAATCGACGCCGCCACCAATACCAGCTTCACCGGTTCCGGCTTGATATGTCTGGTTTGCCGCCGCGAGGCTGTAACACCCATTTCGACCCCGTGTGGGCACATCTTTTGTAACAAGTGCATACAATGGTGGGTACTTTTCCCAGGTATGTGCCCACATTGCCGTAGTAATATCTACAAACGCCACCTCGTCTTCATTAAATTATAAATTTCTCATTATTCGATTAATTAAATGAATATTATGATCTAACCTGAAAGCAAGCCGATTTATTTGAAACGGTTTTTGTTAAAGGAAATGCAGCAACAGATCACTCACTGTTAACCGTATTTGGTTTATGGGAATTGACTCATTTACTTGGGATTTACTTTGAATGGAGGTATCAGACATCTCCAAATCTCTTAGCTTCATATGCGGCTGGTGTATATTCTGATTGGGTTGGATTTGGCATCACCTAACAAAAGGTACTGACGATGCTTTGAAATTGGACAAATTGAAACAAAGCAAAGGAAATATTTTTGGAAAATTTCCTGAAGAATAAATTTTCACGTTATTTTTTTATCGAACAGACAGAGCAGCTGACCAAATTAAACTATGTAAGAATTTTGGTATCTGATTTTTACTGTGCTGTGGTATTAGAATTAAAACAGAGGGCCCCCTGTTATAGGAACAGAACTTACCAAATTCTTTCTTGGACAGGACAAATGTGACTTCTAACTCAACATCATCATTAACTTCCAATAATTCCTTCTCGCCCCAAACACTGCGAAAATAAACAAACCTAATGCTTGATCCACTTAAGATAGAAATTTTATTCATAAAATTTATTTTTTAAATTGAGATAAACACAGTTAAGAGTTTAGATATCGTCAGGAATGTCTTTTTAGCCATTTAGTTTTTTTATTGAGTTTCCATCAATCAGATTTCTCAATATCGATTTGTAAGGCTACTCGATGTTTTTAAACGAAAAAGTTTAAATTCTTTAGGTATCCATAGACCCAAATGTCTAAATGACAAATTGCATTCAATTATATAAACTTCGGAATTAATATTATAAACTAGAACAACCGGCTTCGCATAACTTTATAAGGCAGAGGTGACTGTTGGCTACAATTTCTTGATATTGCGGTAAGTATCTCAAGTTCTTTGAAAGAAAAAAGTACGCAAATATTCATAACGGCCAAACCGTTTGCAGAAGATGCCCGCTGGATGGCCAGGAACCGGTCGCTTGGACAACCCTTTTAAAATAGATAAGGCCACAAATACTGAGTCATACGGTTCCAGAATGTTTTGTGCCATATGCAAAAGTGCGGCCGAGAGTCCGGTATCCACTCGATGTGGCCACACATTCTGCCACAAATGTATAAGTGGCTGGTTACTGTGCCAAGAATATTGTCCACACTGTCGCAGTGGTATCTGTGCAAATGAGCTTATCCCGATTAAGATATAAAGTTCCACGGCTTTTGTGGATTCTGATTGGATCACCTTGCGATCAGATACCACGTGGCAATTGCAAATTATCAAACTGCAGCAAAAGAACTAATTCTGGAACTGACCAATTGACCATTTGCATTAACTGGCCGCCTACTCCACGAGCTATCAATCAGAGTGCTACTTCTTTTATCGAACATATCAGTTAAAGTTAAATTAAATAAATTGTTGATTTCTGTTATTCAGAATGGTCTCTGTTGAACATTATGACTGAAACCCCCTGATATTTCAACAAATGATACTGTCAAAATGTAAGAAACCGCGTGAAGCGAACCCGACCATTATTATAACACATACTTCTAAGGGATGTTGGTATTCTTTAATTAATAGTTTTTTAATTGTATCCTAGATGTTTAACCTAGCGGGATGGTTTTGCCCAGAACCTCACTGTTTCATTTTCTAGACGTCGTTTTAGTGAAGAGTCTTCTTGGACCACCAGGGTACGCTAAAAACTGTACACCTCTCGATTTCCTAACAACCAACAACAGAACCTCGCAGCACTGGGTCGAACATCTTCTGTTCCTGCCGATTTAACATATAGCTATCTATTATTTATAATTTATAGGATGCCGCGGTCCATTCCTTTTTATACTCAAATTTAGCACTCTTCAGATGAGCCAGTTCTCTGGACAGCCATGGTGTTACGTTTGTAATCTCCGCCTACATCTGATTGATCTCAGTTGGCTATGCAGAAGTAAAGATTTCGAATGTAGAACGAAACATAAGGTCTTTTTATATGTCTGAGATCCTTCATGTTTTGTTTTAAGGACTGCAGTATATGCCAGATGCCAATGAAGTTGTCATCTTAGCGAGAAAATCTATTAGAACTTTAGCAATTCAATTGTTGAAAATGTTTGGTCATATTTTTTAGTCAGGAACCACTAAGAGACGCCACCGAATTCGTAGTAGTACAGAGTCTTAATTCGAGTATGAATTGGTATAGCTAGTTGAGCAGATTAGAAAAATAAATTTATTTTTGACGGTACTTATGGCCAAATATCCTGAAAACAACTAATTGAGATTTTAACTGGAAAACGGTAGGTTGTCCGACCTTTGTAGCGTGGTGGTGTCATACTCGTCTCTATGTGTGTGGTTGGTGGTTTGATTCCATGCTGCTGCCTAGGAAAATGCATTTGCCTAGAAAAATCTCTTTTAATTAAAGACATCGGATTGGGCTATGAACTGTAGATTTCTGTTCTCTCCGAACAGCAGTGACAATCTCTATGCTCCACATTTAGAGCAATGACTGTGTAGTCAAGGAGATCAAATATCTTTAAATTTAATTAATGTAGCTTCAATCAATGGAACTTTGGTATTTAATATATCAATGCAGCATGGAGGGACATTAATTCAAGTCCTTGACATTGGGCAAGTCCAGAAAGAGTTTGAATGCTGCAGCATAGGCACAGGCAGCTTTTACTCAAGAATTGTTCAGCTGCACTGCTTCAGTTAATGTTAAAGACGTTCCAAAAATAGTTTATATAGAAAAATATTTGGAAGCAACGACTATAATAACAAAGCATTCTTCTACCCACTCGGAATCGTATTAAAATTTAGCATTTCTAAGATGAGAGACTTGTTCTTAGGACCTTGAGCATATCATTGATATGGAATAAATTGATGCAATCCCTTGAAATCTCACTAGACTTGTTGAGTTCACAAAGTTTTAAAAAATATATACACAGATTTATATCAAAAGCTAAATCTAGCAGAGTAGTTTTTGGATTTGTTTTTCATACAAAAACTTCAAATGGCAGATAATATACCAACGACTCCAGAACAATGGAACGTCTGCCAGCCGTGGAATACACTGTAAATTTTTATTTTGGAAAAAAATGAATTTCTGCTTATTTGTTAGAAATAAAAGAAAAAATAAAACCTTTTTTCGAGACATCTATAAAAAAATCTCTACTTATTGTGATAAATTTCGAAACATATATCAAATCTATTTGGAGGCGAATTAACGGCGAACAGCGAATTGATGAATGCTACACGACATTTTTAGATTAATTCCGATATTCATAAAGTTATTTTGTAAGAAAAGTTAAAATTTGTACATATCGGCCGTCTCACCGCTTCATTCCACAAGCGGACTTCGTTGCTAACAGGCGTGACTTTTCCTTCAGTCAACGTTTCGTATTTTTCCTCGAGCTTGAGGACAGCCAACACGTGCTTTGTGTTTGCCCACTGTATGCGGATCTGCGCCACCTGGTTGGACTTGGCATTCACCAAATGGGCGATGGTTGGAGCACTGGAGACAGTTTGGAGGCGACAGCTGCTGGCAACATTTGCCGATGACCATATGCGCACGGGTAACCAATTCCAGGGTTTTCACCAAAAGTGGCCTATGTGTCCCCCAATTCCGAGTCTGTCGGGACTGAAAGAGGAGGCTTATCGAGCCCTGCATTTCTGTGCCGCGGATTGAACATGCTTCAAGAATGCTCATTGAGGTCGGCTTCCTAGTGGGAGTATCGTAATGGCTGTGGTTGATAGCCTAATGGCGGGTAGAGTCTCATTGGCTCGACGTGGAGTTGCGTTCTCAACCGAGTACTGTTGCCCACGAAGCAGTAGACATAATAGATACACCTCGCTCCAAACCAAGGGGGGAATGCACACCCGACAGTACGCATTGCAAATTGCTACCGAAGAAAAATCAGCTTCGGCTGATGGCTCTGCGTGGCGTTAGTTGGTGCATTGTACCAGACTCACTGTGTGTTACACTCAGGTTGGATACTTGACCATCGCGGTTTCAAGACAGCAATGTCACATGCCTCGTTAAATAAACTCTAGAGCAAATACAGTTCAACTCTACATATCAGCCTCTAACATTGTACTTCTTCGATTTTGTTGGCTTTTAAATAGTTTAACTACAAATTGCAAAAATTTGCTATATCAAGTGAAAGAAAAGCTACATTGATGACTTGCAATAATCTTAACCTTTTGAGGAACGACATGCATTAGCTGTAAGAACTTGGTGACTCGAGCTCTAATGATTTCCGAGCACCAAGTGTTTACACGGACACTTATGGCACAACCACTACCCAAGGGTGTGTTACACTCGCATCACAAAAGTAGCATACCCTTTATGAAGAGTATATAAAAAAATGAAATTATGCGGTGCACAAAACAAACTCCCTCCAGACAAGTGTCCTGAACAAATGTGAAAACAACAAAGACAATCTACGCAAAAAAGTATGCTATACAAATAATCTTTGAGATAGGGCTTGTTCCAAAGTCTTTCTCTCTTTGTATGACGGCTATGTGGTGGGGTGGTGTTAGGGGGAGGGGTGTGTGTGTGTGTTTATGTTTGTATGCGGTTGAGTGTTTGCATATATTATGACGGCAGTATTCCAAAGTACAGAGTCCTGTGTGTCCTGTTGCTGCTGGCTGCGTTTTAGAACGCCACATTAACTGCAAGACATTTCAGAAAAATAGGCAAGCCTGTGAGTGAAACATTGCCGACTTACGGATACACTATGCAATTGGATATGGGAAATATTATATTTAAGAGGCACAGAAGTATGGATTGGTTGGCAAAGAAATATTTTCTTGAGATTAGAAAAAAAAAGTTTCAGCCGTTTCTCTGAAAATCGAATACGAAAATTTTGAGTGCATGTGATCTGAAATCGAAAAATTGCAGCTGCTGCCCGATTGCTTTGAAATCGACTGCTTTGTTGAATGAGATATGTAACCACATATGTGAAAACTTAAGTGAAATTGAAAATTGAAGACTTCTTTTGGCAAACTTGGATTTCAGCCTAAATAAATACAAAATAGAAAACGAGTATATTTGGCATTTCTTTTACGTATTTTTTCTTTTCCCACTTTTTAAATGGCTTCTTTCCGAAAAGAAATGTTGGTCTTCAAATTCTGAGTTGTGGAGTCAAAATCTTAGTTCACAAACAGCTGATTTGCTTTACTGATGAAAATAAGAAATAACTAATATCGTTTCGTATTCGAATATTATGATATTTTCGGTTTATCGATTTACTTTTTCTTGGTTTTTTACTAGTCTTCCAGTCAGTTGGAACAACAAATTTTATTCCATTCTGGAAAAGATATTTTACGACACCAAACTATACTGCGAATATCTTACTAGAATATTGAGTTTCTCGATTTCTTGCTCTGGAATATAATTCCTGCAGCACTATGGATCATACTACATATTTTGAAATAACAAAAGCCAAACCTAATTTGAATTTTTTTTTTTAAATGTAATGCCTTATTGAAGTTTAATATTTGTTTGGATTCAGATGCTGTAGCTGTAGTTCAGATGGGGACAGAGATCCGAAAAAACAAAGCTTCAGTGCTCTGCAAGAATGAACATATGTGTTTGAATATATTCAGAATTCAGAACACCTAAAACTGAAATCGGTATAGATCTTCTTGGACAATCATAGAATATTTTGTTCATTATTCGCTGATTTGCATCTGTATATCCCTTAACTATAAACATTTTATGGAAACACGACAGACTTTTCAAAGACTTGTGAAAGGTCTCATTTCAGTTCCTAAATTTACAAGGTAAATCTTGACTTTTGTAAAATTGACTTAATCAATCAATCCATCAATCAATAGATTCTTATCAATTTTCCATTGAATCGTAACATTAATGCGAATTTGCTTTATACTCTTTTTTATTCTATGCTTACTAGTAGGTGTATATTGTTACTGCTGGCGCCATCTAGCATAAAAAATCTAATTTTAGCTGCTCTAGGATTAAATTAGTTATGCCTTTCTTTCAATTGTCAGGATGGCACTGGACTGCAATTCCCAAGGCAGCAGAAGGATTGGAAAACCCAACTAGAGAAGATCCATCATTCAAGAATTGGCCCAGTCGAACACAACATGGGGCAGAGCTAAACAGACGGCGCTAAACTGGGTTCCTGAGAAGGCTCTAGCAGAGGCCCTAAGTTCCCAAGCAGAATATCAAGTAAAAATTACTTTCTTTCAATACTCGTTGTTTCAACCAATGAACTCAAATAGAATTTAAAGCTGTTCTTAGTATAAAAATTATTAGATATTTTATTCAACAATTATTTTTTCAATGGATGATCTTAAAAAATGTAGCTGTGGTTTAGGAATAGGTTGCTTGCATTGGTATTGGGATTAGAGGTTAATTTATGAAAATAAAAAAAAGGGAATTTTTTATAATCATTTACGAATATATTTTTGTTTTATTTGTTGCTGCGGAAATCGAAGCACCGTTGCCTACCATCTATCCGTCTATTAATCTCTCTAAGCAAGCGCAAGTATTTGTTAGTTATGCAATTTCTATACGATCAAAAATTGTTTTTAAGACTAGTCCCTTTGGTAATGTTAGGATCTTTGTTTAAGAAACTCGGCTTTAACTTTAGTTTCCCAAAAAAATGGCTTATGATTAATGACTCAAAATATTAGAAAACAAAACTTTGTTTAATTTTTTTAAAGATAAGCAATCCTATGTCGATTGTCACTTATAAGAACAGTTGCTTCATTTACTTAGCTTAAGAAATTTGAAAAAATCATTAGCTTCTTGCTGAGGTTCAAGGAGTGGAGGGGAAGCTATGAAGACATGAAGTCAACTCGAGGATATTTTTTTAAAAGGTTTTTTATAAAATATGGCTTTATTTTAGAGAACATATCTTTGTTATTTAAGTTCCAAAATCGATCATACTCAGATCATACTGATACAGATGCTTAACTTTGTAGTGAAGGTAGTGAAAATCGATTTTAATCGACTGTCCAAACCCAAAATCGTAAGGAATTTATTCAACGCATCCAAACTGGCTACGAAACATAGGTTCATTCCCATAAACCATAGCACAATAATTCTTGGTCAAAGCCCAGACATGCCTGCTTGTCTACAGGACAACCCAATGGCTTCAAGGTTATGCTTTGCATTTGGTGGCACCAGCTAGCTGTGCTGCATCCAAGCGAAACTATCACAGGGGAGCGATACTCATTTTAAATCGAGAACTGAAAGAAAATCGTCAATACATGAAAAGACATAACAAAGACATTCTTCACATGACCCATATGCTTGAAACCACGTCACAGAAAACTTGAAAACGCTTATTTGGAAGATCTAACATAATCCACCATACCATATGCCATCTGACTACCATCCAAACAGATTGAAAACACACGATCTAACGACTACTTGCATTCAAAAGAAGTCAAATTTTGGATTAGTACTTGGTACTTTTTTTTTTGTTTAGATGAAGAAGTCCAAAAATTGGATTGATATGATCATCTCGAAAGATGAGGAGTTTTTCCATCGCAATTTACAAACAAATGCAGAATCCGCATGCTGTCAGAAGAATGGACGAAAGTAGTAGACAACAATCGCCCAGTATTTTGAATAAAGAACATAACCATTTTTTCATCATAAAGCCTAAAATAGAACAAAAAATAAATCAGTGGAATTAAAGTTATACTCCAATATTGAATATAAATCCAGTAAGGATGACACTGATCTATGTGAGGCGCCCTTTTCTGGGGGCATGGCGGCTTAACCTAATCTAATGAATATAAAGTTCGCATATTCAAAGTTCTAAGATTGACCACCATTTCTGTTATTCATTTTTACTTTAACCTGTCTGGCTCCTCGAAGTCATATCCGTTTACATACAATGAAACGGGCTTTTGGAGCAGCTGCCCAATAAGGTTTCAAGCCTACAAAATTCTATAACAAATCTCAATTTTCATAAATTCTATTAAAAATAATTTTTTAAGAATGTGAAAATAGTCAACTATACAAATAGTCGAAATTTCACAACTTAAATATAATTATTTTTCTATGGAAATGAGATTGCGTATGATGCTGAAGTTTACTAGAACATATTTCAATATTCCTGATTTGTCTTTGCGAAAGTTACAACTCTACTCAAAAGATAACAAATATTTTGTCTGAATATATGCTCTATGTCACATAGTCGCTTTTCCCAACGACGGACCCCGTTAAGCACATTCATACTTTGAATATATTTTACTTGTGCCTGCACCCACATTGTATGAACCCCAATGGAAAACATTTTTATGGCGGCATTTAGCCATTTGCTCGGTTTGCCGGCAATGTTGTCGCCATGCTTGGATGGCCTTTCGCTTTCTTGCTTTGACCATCATGATGTCCTTTTGCCGGCTACCAGCACAGCCAGCAGACACTTATTTTCCATCTTGTTGTATGAAAATTCAAATTCTAGTGTGCCCTCATAAGTATGCTTATATATTTTTATATATTTTGCCATTTTTCCGCATTTTACCACACCCTCCATGGGGACAGCGTCATCCCTCAGCACAATCCAGCCATACTTGTCAATGTAATGATGCGTTATGCTTAGACAGATGTTGGACAAAATATATATACATTTGTGCTGACTTGGAAGACGTTGTCAGGGGCGAAACGGAAACTACTTGAAAAGCAAAAAAACAAATTGGGGGCGTGTGAATTGCAACGCTTTTAATTTCCGCTGGCAAAATCATTTCACTCTGCTCCATAAGCTGTTTATGGCAACAGCAATGAGACGAGCAAACTTTGGAACTATGAAATGTTTTTGGGGTCAAATGCGACAAATATGCTGCTGAATTTTTAATATGAGTTTGGGAATGAAATGCATTGTGTAGGCCAGGCTAGCAAGCAAACACGATCTTGAAATAAACGTAGCCCAAACCAAGGCAATGTGCTTCAAGCACAACAGCCAAGGGAACATTACCATCTATGGGAACGCAATTGAGTTCGTCACCAGTTGCCCGTACCTTGGCACCATCAACTCCAACAACGGCGGCATCACTGCCCTTTCCCAACTCCGCTCAGGCTACTCAAAGCTCCTAAACAGCTACCTGGCGAGAGTCAATGCAGAGGTAACCGACACTTGCCCCAAGTGTGGCCGCAGCCCACACAATACGCAACACCTCTTCGACTGTCCGGCAAGACCCACCGGACTAACGCCCTCCTCATTATGGACCAACCCAGTCGAGGCAGCCCGCTTCCTCGAACTGGATAGGATTTCTCTCTAAGCCACTATTCTTTATACCTTTCTAACATCTTTCCTTTACTATTTTCATACTTGACAACCCACATACATGGTGCTTCTGGAGCAGCTACAACAACAACGGCGGCATGGATGATGACGTCACAAACCCAAGCCCGAACAGCATTTGAGAGACTCTACCAACAAACAAATAAGCAGACGAACAAAGCTCCACATCTGCAATGCGTGTGTAAAATCCATACTCTTATATGGTAGTGAGACACGGCTTACTACCAAAAAGATGAGACAGAGACTGCAAGTCTTCAGCAGCAAAAGCTTGAAGATTATATGCGACCAACAGAATATCCAAAGCAGAGCTGTCTCGTGTCACAGGTGTCACCTCTATACACCTCCAGATAGAGAAGAAAAAATGGACGTGAATAGGTCATGCTCTCAGAAGAAACCCAAGCAATATTGTCAGCGTGGCACTGAACTGTCCCCAAGACAAGAGACGGATGACCTAAGGCGACCTGGAGAATACGTATCGTTCATGAACTGAGCCAGGTGAATACAACATGGAACAGAGCTAAACAGGGTCCGTTGGAAGGCTCTGGTAGAGCCTCTAGGTTCCCAAGCGGAATAACAAGGATCCAATTGCCACACAAAATAAACCCAGCTGAACCAAATCGTCCAGTGAAATGGCTGAGAACAAATTCGACTTTTGGAGAAAATTCATCATGTCAGATGAAGCAAATTTAGTCAAAAATGGAAGTGTCGGTTCTATGCCATTGAAAACTCTTAATTAATTGCAGAACAGCCTCTATACAATCAAAAAGTGACTATTTGTTGTGCTGTTTGTGCGAAAATGATCAGCAGATATTTTTTTCAATGGGAATGATGGAGCAACGACAACCATAAACATCGAGCGTTATCCAGCAATTAGATGAGATTCTGTGATAGCTATTCCGGCATCAACTTTCGACAAGATGGCAAGCAATGGATTTATTTCCCGGACAATGTTAATATTAAGAGGCCGCCGAGATCGCCCGATCTAACGTCAATAGATTTTTTTGGGATATTTGAAGTACAAGTACAACTCGGTGACAAACCAAGGATCACAACTAACCTAAATGATGCAATGTTGCAGTCGATACTTTGGCAAAACAATGGGAAACGCAGGAAAAAGGAGCAGAATTTGAACTACCTACCAAACCTGGTCATTTAGGCGATATCTAATTCAAAAAGCAACTTAAGCACATCTCCTTAAACCTAGGTAAATGACTATCCAAATTCAAGAAAAAAAAGATATGTCTATTCTATGAATGCTATGAATGTATTATGTGCTTAAATATTTGGAGCATTTAGGATATCTCATACACTCGGAAATGGTAGGAAATCGAAAAATGCTCCGACTGGCCGAGGCCTCTTAGAAGAAAAAACAATCAACAAACAATTGGAAGCATCACATTAACTTTAATTTTAATTTAATTAATCTTCTAGAGCAAACATATTTCGAAAGTTAAATGTAAATGCGCGTCACTTCATGTGCACGCAAATTGGTATTACAAATTGGGCATTTTCCGGTCGTATCTATAGTAGTCTCAATGCAGATCTGACAAAACACATGGCCGCACTTTGTAGCCACGGGTTGGCGCGAGCGCACGGCATCTAAGCAAACGGGGCAAGTGTAAGGTTCATTGATGCCGTCATTATGCTCTCCGTTGCGGGGTGTTTGCGGCGTACCTACGGCGACAACTGCCTGCTCATGTAATTGGTCACCTGGTATATTCTCCTGCCCGAATCTAGTGGTAGCCACATTATTACCCATTTCAATATCTTTTGCCGGCTGGAACCTGCTATTTGCGTCGTTCACTGAATGATTGTGGTGATCCAGCTGCAAGATGACGATCGGCTTTTATTTGTGTCTTGCAGCTAGTTCAGTTAAGATTCTATATTTACCTATTAGAATGATATATATTTGAACCGATCCCCGGAAATAACTTTGAATAAGTGACGTATGAATTAATAGAATGCTTAGTTATATTTTGGCTGCCTGAAATATATTGCTTGTGTGAAGTTATTTTTGAAACACGGCAAATCGATAACAAATTGTTTCGATAACAAGTTATCAACTGTTTTGTATCTGCTGTATTAGTGGAAGCATTTGTTGCTGACAAAATTAAATGAAGAAGACATCTTTTTTTATTTTCATTCTGATAATCATTAATTTCGGTTCAGGAAGATACCTTAAGGTTTCTTTCTGAATTAGATATCGCGTAAATGTCCAGCTTTGACCTTGAGCACAAGATGTGCTGCTTTTTCCAGTGTTTCCCATTGTTTCATCTCTAAAAATCTGGTGACGTTAGATTGGGCGATTTTGGTTGCCTCTTAATAGTACCATTGTCCGATATGACCCGTCAGGGTAACAATGGTCAGAATAAATCATTGTTGGTCATGCAGTTGAACCACCTTTTTGCAAGTAGAAGCCATTTCAATAGGAATCACAGAATGTGTTCTCATTGCTCGGTAACGCTAGGGACTGATGGTTATATCATTACAAAATACAGACAAAATAGAATTTTTTGCAAAATAAAAAATTAATAGATGATGTACATTGATCTTGACCTATGACTTTAAGATGTGCCTGACAATTAAATACCTAGTATTATTGGTTACGATGTTTTCAAAAATAAACATTTGGAAAAGACTTGCAATACTTGCAAGAGACAAACTTGACCAAAATCGTTATTTTGTCCGTTTCGTCTTATGATACAGTCCATCAATTTGATAATTCACTTCGACTCAGTTTTTGACAACATCCAATCACAAATTTTTCACAAATTTGTCACAAATTGAAAAACTTGAAAAATAAATATCTTGAAAAATAAACCAAACTAAAAACTACATATATAAGTAATAAGGAGACTTTGATAAAAACGTCTCAGTGTTGGCTCGTTTTTTGAATAAATTAATATAAATTCCTGAAGTCCGGCGGTGAAAAGAAAATGGAGCTGCAAGACTTTTGCATTGAGCTGCGCCCCTACATGCAAACCGGCTTTATGCTGTTGAAATTCGATCACGACATTCCCGATGATTGTGCCTGCATTCTCAAACTAGACGCACATCGTCTGCATATAGTCTTCTGCGACAGTAACGGGGACGAGAGGGAATGCGCCACCATTAAATTCAGATTTTTCAAGATGAGCTTAGAGTACATCACCAAGTTTCTGGTAAGCGACAACAACGTTGGTTTTCGTTTTCGAACAAATCGCTTGGATTTGGAGCCACAGCCTTTGCAGCCAGCCCCGCTTGGGCCACTGCAGCTGAGCTTTCGGCCTGAAAGCCGATTGATCCTTTGTTGCCGTACCTGTCGTTCCACGCTAGTACCGGCTAACATTTATACCAATCTAAGCGAATTTCCCAGTGGTACAGTGGATGCCACTGACCATGGCGATGACGATGACGAGGCGCCGCGCTCATTGGTGCCACCAAATGGCCAACTTTTCTATGGAATCAATTATGTAGTGCTTGATATGCAAGTGGTGGCACAACACAGCAAAGTCTCACAGAATCAGATCTACTGTCGCCACTGCTCAGGTCTACTGGGTGAAATCATGCTGGAAGGGCAGGCGGCCAAGTTGTGGGCCGATACGCTGCTCTGCTGCACTGAGGAGCGCGCCAACGGTCAAGGCCCGGACATGCATCCGCTATTTGTGGACAATTCGTTAACGAATTTAACGCTGCGCGTGATGCAGTGCCTCTGGTCTTGGCCGGTGCGTAGTTTTAGTCGCGCTGTGCTGAGCTGCATGCAACCCAATGGAAAGCAGCAGCACATGTTGCTGCATGTGCTGGCTTCGAAGGAGCAGGTCTTGCGCAATTCGCAGCAATGCGATAAGCTCAGCCATTATGGAGCCTTTGCCTTATACTATCGCATCATGAGCAGCATCGAGCAGAACATGTGGGATGAGCCGTGGATGGAGAATAAGGATGTGCCTAATCTCAGTATTTCGCCACTGATGTTTAGCCAGCTCCATGAGCTCTTGGAGCACAATGCAGAGCTTATACCCAATGCATTGCGCTATAAGCCGAAAAATGTGCATTTCATAAGGACGTTCTTTTTTTATGAACCACATCTTCAGCAGCAGACGTTGGACACAGACCATGAGACAGACGATGGCAACGATGAGGAAGAGGAGAAGGAATATTCTGTCGAGCTTAGCATTGCCATAAATAAAGTGTTGGAGGCGGATCCAGCCGCAGAAACTGAGGAAACAACCGAAAATGAGGACTTGCCTCCGCAGCAGCTGGACACAGGGTCTGAGAACGCTGATAGCAACGAAGAAGAGGAGGAAGTTGTTGCTGCTGACCAGCTTACCAATGCCATGAACGAATGCCGTGAAGCTGAAGATGCTGGTGACACCTACAAACCCTCAAGCGAAGCAGCTACCAGACCAGCTGCTGGAGGACAATTTTGTTAATATATTTTAGTTTTACCATAAAGCGTTAACCAGGGGGCTGTCGGAGAGTAAGCTGAACATACCTTAACTTGGACATATTAATTAATATAATTTTCACCTGCAGCCAGCCATGCATGCAGGCAGCGCATTTTCTTTAAATTGCAAAATACTCCCACGGAGCAGCAAAGCATTCTAGCAGCTAAAGGACACACTTGTTAATATCTCTTTTAGAAGATCAAGTCAACCGGGAGGCGGTAGAAGAGTTGACTCCTCAGAAAGCACCTGCTACAGTCAAGGATGCAGGCTAATCCGTGCTGGAGCATTTTGCTGCAACAGTTGCACTCTACATATCTCCGTTGTGTTTAATTTCATGAAATCCCCAAACAGATACCCAATCCGCAGCCGCCCTGGAAACGCTTAACTTTTATGGCTTCTTTTTGTTTTATTTATGGATTAGAATTAAATTGTTTATTGTGAAAAAATTAACTTTCTTTTGGCGTAGTTGTCTTTGGGGAGCTGTTTGATCAACCGATTGTAATCAAATTGGAATAGTGCATGGAGCACACTAAAACATATAGTAACCTTGTGCCGATAGGTTGCGATATCCTTATGAGCACACGGTTTGTTTGTGTAAGATTTTATTTAAGTCTTTTAAGTTGGACTCTGTCTGATCATCTCGAGAGGAAATGCAAATAAGCAGAGTACCTTTCCAAATACGTTGGTATGTGATTGGGTGGGAATTGCAAGATTTGACGTCGCTCACTGGCCTATATAAGCAGGGGTGAAAGCAGGCAAAGCTAGAGAAATGCCAGTGAACCAACACGAAACCATTAAGGATTTTAATTTTAGTTCGAAGTTCGAAAATAATAATTTCATAATATGTGCAGACATCTGTTGAACAAAAGAGAATTGAGATTCTTTCGGAAAAACGTCACAATTGGTTATATCGATTGGCACACAAAGACCCCAAAGTCCAATGAACGTTTGGACCTTAGAGATAGTTAGAGCATCAGATTTTTTTATACGGAATGAAAATGTTATTCTTTTGAAACGGAGAATACATAAAAAATGGTTATTTAACCACAATTTGTGGTATCTCTATTGTTCCTAAAGATTTCTTCATCATCTTCGATTTTTAGCATTTTCAAGCATTGCATCCAATTCAATTAAAATCGTTTGCACATATTATACAGCTCACGTAGTGGAAATATGTTAAAATCTCTAGTTTGTGCACTTTATACTTCAAAATATTTGGTTGTCAGACGACGTGGTAAATGGCCAAAAGCGAATTTTTCCTATGGTAGAGTTGCCACCTGTCACCAGGGTTAGTACTCCGGATAACTCGCTGAATGACGCCGCGGGGAGACTGTGTATCAACTTGCAGTTGTATGAACCAAAGATCGTTTCGGCGTTCGCCAAGTTGACCATCTACAGAAGCTTTTCCCTCGACGTACAACGCCATGCCAGCCAACTGGAGAGGAATCACGCTGCTCAACACGAGGCTCCCAGATTCTAGCCGCATTACTGACCGATCGACTTCAGGTGAAAATTGAGACTATAATAAGAGATGATCAAGCGGCCTTCAGGCTACACAGGTGACGTGTAGACCAGGCCAACACACTAAGCATGGAGGAAACCCTTTGTAGCTCCTATTCGTAGACTACAATATGGCCTTCGATTCAGTAGTCAGATCGGTAATATGGCAATCACTTGCAAGGAAACACATAACATTATTGCAATCATAAAAGCATGATAGGGCCAACTTGGCAGTACCGAGCAGCGGGAAGTTTAGTTCACCTTTCCAGACGAATACCGGACTCAGGCAATGCAGTCCTCTATCGCCGCTGCTCTTCAATGTCGTTGTTGATAAAGTTTTCACGGAAGTATGCCAAACCAAGCGTGGAATCACATTGACTACTTGTACTATACGGACGACATATGTCTGACCTCTCATAGACTATTAGACATTGAGAGTAAAATTGATGATCTTGTCAAAATACCCAACAGAGTTGGTCTCGAGATAAGTGCAGCCAAACCCAAAGCAATGTGCTTCCATCACTCCAATGAAATCGAACTCGTAAACAACTTCCCTTACCTTGTCACCGTTATCTCCAACAATGATGGAGTGGTTGATATATGGTAGTTAGGCATGGCTTACCCCCACAAAGATGACACAGAGACTGCAAGTCTTCAGCAGCAAATGCTTGAGAATTATATTCGAGATATTCTGGCCCAACAGAATATCACATGTAGAGCTGTGGAGCGCCACAGTTGAGTCCCTTATTCAACTCCAAATCAGGAAAAGAACATGGGCTCTATCCAATAGAGCATGTTCTCTGACAGAACCCAAGCTGCATTGTCCGAATGGCACAAGAGCAGTCCTAGAAATTAGACGAAGAGGGCGACCAAAACCAACTTGGAGACGAACCGCTTTTCTACAACAAGCTCAGAACAGCTCGTCGTGGGACACCCTTAGCAGCAGTTACGAAACAGTGTTCTGAGGATAACCTACGTGGAATCCTTAAGTTCCCAGAAATGGTACAGGGTACTACGTATACCAACACAGTAACCTACATCCAAAATTTCCACGAAATGTGTTTTCGATCGAAATTGTTTTGTTATTTATATTTTGAGATCGAATCTGTACTTAAAGATTAACAATACCCAGACAAGTTAATTTTTTTGTCTGTCCGATCTTCAATTAAAATTAAATTCACTTTACATATTCTGCATTTATTATTATTTTTGGTCACGGCTGTCGTCAGGCAGCTCGTCAAGTTTTAGTTGTAATCAAATTCGAAATTCAGTTAGGTTCAAAAGCTCCGTAGAAAATGAAACCACTTTAGGCAAAATAATTTCTGGTATTTAGCCTCCAAGGCTGTCTCGGATGTAGTCCCAACTGGACGTCCAATTTTCAATGACCTTTTTCAACATTTGTGGCCGTATATTGGCAAAAACATGGCGAATGTTGTATTCCAAGTGGTGAAGCTTTTGTGTCTTGCCCGCATAGACAGTCATTGGTCCACATAGCCACACAGCAAGTGGGGCTCGCGGTTTTAACACACAAGATCTTGGAGGCCAATTCACAGCTCCAAAACGTGAAATTAAGCGGTCACCAAACGTGTCTTTCAATAAATCGATTTTGGCACGAGCTGTGTGACATGTTGCGCTGTCTTCTTGCAACCACAGCTATTGGACAGCATAGTTGTTCAATTCTGGAATGAAAAAGTTTGTAATCTTGCCGGCAATACCGATCATTAACGCTTTTGAAGAATTACGCACAAATGCTTTCATCAGCCCATAAAGCGCAGCTAACAGTCAGTTTTTCTGGTTGCAACGATGTTTCGACGTACACTTGAGGATAAGCTTCACTCCAAATGCGGCAGTTTTGTTCGTTGACGTAGCGATTCATCCAGAAGTGCGCTACATTCGGGAACAACAGCAATCTCGTTTTGGGCCCATTCGACGAATCTACGCCTTGCTTGATGATCGTTTGGCTTCATTTCTTCAATTTACAAGAGTCGAGATCTACTTCATAAATCTGTGATCTCACAACGCTCAATTAGTTGGACACAAGCCCATGCCAAACTTAAAGGCTTTAATTTTTAAAAAATTGATTTTTGTTCCCCATGATTTAGTAATCAAGTCTCACAATCAATGGTGATTTGAAGCACTTAAGCAATGTTATGGATTTAATTGAAAAAAATGTGTACGTTTTGTTTGAGAAGCTATTTTTTGGCAATTGAGCAAAATTCAGATGATGCAATGGTTATGAATGAGACTAAAAAATGCTTCTATAATAATATAAATGTGCCGGCACCCCACTGCGCTTTTTGTCAAACAATTGCGATTCAATACTGCAATGAACAATTCTTTTTTGCCATATACTGTGCGCTGAAGTATCAAAAAATCAGCTTTTATTCGAATACAAGACAACTGAACTTAAGGTTTGATATAAATTTTTGTAAATATAAAAATCGGATGAAGGTAAATAAAAATAATGTCTTAGTATTACAAAATATATGCTTTACAGTTCACAAGTATTTTAAGAGGTATTCTCTGTAAATATAACGTCGAATGTATGAATAAACATTATAAACAAATAGAATTTATTTTTGGTTAAATAAATTCAGGTACCCGTTGGTGGTCAACAAGATTTAATAATAAAAGTTTTTTTAAGTAAAAAATGTTGCTCAGCTTTGAAATGAAGTTAAAAGTGAATTGAATAAAATCTTGAAATAAACACAAATTGTTTTCCATATTAATTTGATTATAAGTATTTGTATTATTTTCGAATTTATTACTCTTAAATCCCAGTAACGTTTTGAGACAACGTTTATACCAATCAACGAATCTCCATCTGAAGTTTTGTATAAAATGCAGCTGTCTACTCAGTTGCAGAAATCGTTAGTCTGGAAAAATGCATAATCTATTTCGGATTTTCAGTTTGCGTAGATTCACTTAAATCGCCTCCTTCATATTCCTTGCGTTACCACATTGTCGGCCATCTCATTGTGCCGGTAACCTTGGTGGTGAGTGTCCAATAGATGTGAATCTAGTGCCTGCCTGCGTCATATCATACAGCATCTTCATAATATATGGTCTAAGATCTTACTCAGCTACTACTCAATAAAAGATATAGAAACCTTCGGTGCTCCTTCTCGTTGCTTGCAAGTGAATCAGTTTCACTAATTTTTACTCTGAGTGGTATTGGAAACTACTACTTAAAGTGCGAACCATATGCAGATAAATCGGTATAAGTCATATTTTACCTATCCAGTGGGGAAAAATCCAAAATTATTCTTACATTTTGTCAGTTCCATTTGTTAAAATATCAGGGGGTTTCAGTCATAATGTTCAACAGAGACCATTCTGAATAACAGAAATCAACAATTTATTTAATTTAACTTTAACTGATATGTTCGATAAAGGAAGTAGCACTCTGATTGTTAGCTCATGGAGTAGGCGGCCAGTTGATGCAAATGGTCAATTGGTCAGTTCCAGAATTAGTTCTTTTGCTGCAGTTTGATAATTTGCATATGCCACGTGATATCTGATCACAAGGTAACCCCATCAGAATCCACACAAGCCGTGGAACTTTATATCTTAATCGGGATAAGCTCATTTGCACAGATACCACTGCGACAGTGTGGACAATATTCTTGGCACAGTAACCAGCCACTTATACATTTGTGGCAAAATGTGTGGCCACATCGAGTGGACACCGGACTCTCGGCTGCACATTTGCATATGGCACAGAACAGTCTGGAAGCGTATGACTCAGTATTTGTGGCCTTATCTATTTTTAAAGGGTTGTCCAAGCGACCGGTTCCTGTCTTTCCAGCGGGCATCTTCTGCAAACGGTTTGTCCGATATGTATTTCTGCGAACTTTTGTCTTTCAAAGAACTTGAGATACTTACCGCAATATCAAGAAATTGTAGCCAACAGTCGCCTCTGCCTTATAAAGTTATGCGAAGCCGGTTGTTCTAGTTTATAATATTAATTCCGAAGTTTATATAATTGAATGCAATTTGTCATTTAGACATTTGGGTCTATGGATACCTAAAGAATTTAAACTTTTTCGTTTAAAAACATCGAGTAGCCTTACAAATCGATATTGAGAAATCTGATTGATGGAAATCCAATAAAAGAGCTAAATGGCTAAAAAGACGGTCCTGACGATATCTAAACTCTTAACTGTGTTGAATACAATTTCTTTTTTAAATGCTTATTTGGATCAAGCATTAGTTTTGTTTATTTTCGCAGTGTTTGGGGCGAGAAATTAATGAAATAAGTTAATGATGAAGTTGATTTAGAAGTGCATAATGTCACATTTGACCTGTCCAAGAAAGAATTTGGTAAGTTCTGTTCCCATAACAAGGGGCCCTCAGCTATAATTCTAATACCAAAGCCCAGTAAAAATCAGATACCAAAATTCTTACATAGTTCAACTTGGTCTGCTTCTTGTCTGTTCGATTAAAAAATAACATGCAAATTGTATTCTTCAAGAGATTTTCCAAAAATATTTCCTTTGCTTTGTTTCAATTTGTCCAATTTCAAAGCATCGTCAGTACCTTTTGTTAGGTGATGCCAAATGCAACCCAATCAGAATGTACACCAGCCGCATATGAAGCTAAGAGATTTGGAGATGTCTGATACCTTCATTCACAGCAAAATCCCAAGTAAATGAGTCAATTCTCAACAACCAAATACGGTTTACAGTGAGTGATCTGTTGCTGCATTTCCCTTAACAAAAACCGTTTCAAATAAATCGGTTTGCTTTCAGGTTAGACCATAATATTCATTTAATTAATCGAATAATGAGAAATTTATAATTTAATGAAGACGAGGTGGCGTTTGTAGATATCACTGCGGCAATGTGGGCACATACCTGGGAAAAGTACCCACCATTGTATGCACTTGTTACAAAAGATGTGCCCACACGGGGTCGAAATGGGTTGTACAGCCTCGCGGCGGCAAACCAGACATATCAAGCCGGAACCGGTGAAGCTGGTATTGGTGGCGGCGTCGATTTTCTGCGGTTCATCGCATGGCGTACCGCCTGTTCGACTCCTTTTTGCTTTTGGCATCTGAAAGTAGTTCCATTGTTTTGTGTGTTTGCATAGTGAGTTCTTTCAAAGATCCTGGAATACCTACCGTATACCAAGAAATTGTTTTGTATTATAAAGCCAGCAGATTGTAGTTAGGTTATTTTTGTATAAATTCTATAGGATGACAGTTTTTTCTGTTAGACAAGTGGGTCTGTTGTTACTTAAAAAGTTTAAATCTTTTCATTAAAATATATCGGAAGATAATTGTTTTCAAGTTATGCGCACCGCTCATGCCCGTCTACAACTCATAATTCGAAGCGTTTTGAAGTTGTTTATATTTCAAAGGAAGTAGCTCATTTAATATAATATCCTCTTTAGACATTAATTTAGTTTTTTTAAATTTACTTCGTACTTGAAATTGCATTATTTAAATCTGTTTTAAAGAAATACTATCCTACGATATTACTACTACAATTAAGTTCTTATGACATCGATAATAAGAATTGTTTCATTTTTACACACATCAGATGCAGCAAACGACCCTATAAGCTCAAAAATAAATTTCTCACTCGAAAAACCAAGAAATACAAAACTTTCTAGGTTGATATTAATGCTGTCTGCTTCGTCTGAAAGCCCAGTCTCCAATCTTTCTCGCAAACTAAAGATTTAACAAATGTATTGAAGAAAGGAACAGAGTGTGTCTGTCACACAATAACATGGAGAAGAATTTCAAAATTAATGCAGTTTCCAAGCTTAAGGTTGAACACAAGTTCTAAAGAGGCTTAAACGGAATTTTTAGAAATTAACTTAACTTTAATGGTTTATTCGCTAATTGAATGTTGTACAATTGCAAAATATAATAAATGTTTTAGAAGTTAACTCTGTCTCTAGCAGTAGGTATCAAGTATCTAATCGTTTTCAGCCTAGTTCGGTGTCGGATATTATTCAGCCGAAAGGTTTGTTTTCTTCATATTTTGGACCTCGGATGATGTGACAACAATGCATCTTTTTTCCTGTTTTCGCGTTTTTTTTGAGTTCTCTAACTTTACCCTATCTCCTTAGAACATCTAGATTTGACATTTTGTCAGTCCACTTTCAGAGTACGTCTCTGGCAACACATTTCAAATGCTTCAAGTCTATTTTTTAGGATACATAAGGTCCAAGTATCCAGCCCATAGAGTAGAATTTAACGCGGATACGTAAGTTGATTCTGATGATGCATTTAATTTTTTGAATTTGAAGAAGGAGCTTCTAGCCATCTCTATCCGGCAAATCATTTCTTGATCTGATGTGCACTCTTTGAAGAAGTAGCTTCTAGCTATCTTTATCCGGCATTAAATTTCTTGATCTGATGTCCACTTTTTGAAAAAGGCGCTTCTTAGGAAATCGTTCAGTAGCTTCAGTTAAAATTTTGATGATAGCATCGATGTAGGGTAATCGTCTTTCATGTTGATCATGAAAATGATTTATCGAATGTTCATAGATAAACCAAAATCTCTACTCTTCTGATTAACTTTTTCAAGAATAAATTGAAGATCATCTGTACTATCAGCTATGAGTGTTGTGTGTTAGAATTTTCGAGAAATTTAAGTTTGTCTCCTTAAAAATACACGAGCTTCTTTTAAGAAAACAACATTTGCAGCAAGTTTAGATTTTCTCTCTTAAAGGGGCGAGAAGCGCAGCTGCGGCAAATCAAATGGAAGCTTATGGTGACTAGGCTTTCCGGCAAGCAAAAAATTGTTTCGATGCTTCAAAAGTGCACTCCAGCAAATCCAAATGGACAGAATACTGATCAATGAGATGCCTGCGAAATAGAAGCTTAATAATGCTGCATCGTTGGGAGTGGCTGGAGAATGCACATAAGTCGTGATAATAATAGTGAAACCAATAGATGTCGAACGGCAATTTTTCACTACGGAACTGCAGCTTAAGTGATATGCGGAACAAAGGAATTTTTGCAACGAATCGTTACTTAAGCTAAAAAGTAGAAATCTGAGAAAAAGGATAATATAAGCCTGAATGAGGCAACATTCCCATTAAAGGTCTGAGCATTCCAGCTGCATGACTTGTAATCGTAGTTCATTTTCTATTAGCGTTGATCGTCGACATCTGGAGGCATCGATTCCAAAACTTTGTTATTGGTTTCTATGCCAAGTTGGGTGGTTTTTGAGTTCTGGTTTTGGTTAACGCTGCGAGTACGTAATATACGTATACTTAATATAAGCTCTTTAATATGAATTTGAAAAAGAGTTATCTATAAACAAAACATGCTTAACTTAAAATTGCTGAAACTGCTGTGTGCCGAAGTTTTTTTTACAATTGCAAAAACTGCAATTGACAATTTTAATGTTAATGAGCCAGTTATTACATTTGAAACTGTTTGTTGTTTACGATTGGAGTTCTTCTTTTTTTTTTGGCTTTTTTCGTTTCGTTTTGTTTGTGAAAAATTTAAAAGCAATTTTATTCTGTTTTAGTCGAAATTTCCAGCAGCAACACAAAACCATCAACATCATCAACAACAACAACAACAACAAAGTTGTCTCATAATTTTTATTAGAGAAAAGTTTTGGTATAAACTTTTTGCAGTAACTGCAGCAGTTACGGCTGGAAAATGGTAAAAATAGAATCAACGTATGGAAATGTTTTTGCAAGCCAAAATGTACAACGATATCCAGCTACGCCCCACACCCACATTTGCCCACCATACACACGAACACACAAAATACACACAATATTTTAGGCACACACTAATGGACACTTTTAAATGCATTGCCCCCTTTATGTGACCGTGTATACACTATACCCAAGAGTAAGGATATTATGAAGTTTGAAACAAAAATTTTGCTCTAACTCAAAAATCAAGCGACACTAACGAAACCACATGAAGTATATCAAAAAAGTAGTAGGATTGTGGATTTAAAATAGGTCAATATGAGTGAACATGTCCTTCTCTCGGTTTTACTAGGCCGAGTGAACTTAATGTCGTATTCTAGTTATCCAAAAAAAAAAGACAAAAAAACATTACTTAACTTAAAGTTAGCATAATGCTCTAAAGCGTAAGCCATACTTGGCTGAACAAAAAGCTTACTTACTGCATTTCATTGAAATTTTGGAAGTTTTGTAAAATGATAGCAACATTTCGGTCAACTGTGCAAGCAATCCATCATCCGAAAATATTAAAATTAATGCGAAATTTCCACGCATACTAAATTAGGCGCATGAATATTTATTTGGTGCTTTTTAGAGGTATAGAACATTCTTTAAAATTATAGAAACTTTGCAAAATATTGATATGATAGATGATATAGCAACATTAGGTAACACTCTTGAAGAAATCCAACATCCGAAAATTCTAAAATTATTCAACACTTCTACGCATATCCAATTAGGCGTATGAATCTCTATTGCTAAAGAAGTGTGTTTTTTTAAGAGTTATAGAACTTTAAATTGCCATAACAGAACAATGGATTGTGCGATTGACATGAATTTTATTTATTTGAAAGTTAAACTTGTGGCATTGCATTTTAAATATGATTTCTGGCATATGAACACCACGGTTGGTTTGGATGTACTCCAATCTGGACGTCAAGTTTTCGATGACATTTTCCAACATATGTGGGTGTATATCAGCAATAACATGGAGAATGTTGTCTTCCATATAGTTTGTAGTTTGTGGCTGATCCGCAAAGACCAATGACTTTACATAGCACCACAGCAAGTAGTTTAGCGGTCAAGGTCTTGAAGGCCAATTCTAAGCTCCAAAACGTGAATTTAGGCGGTCACTAAACGTGTCTTTCCATAAATTGAAGGTGTCACGAGCTGTGTGACATGTTGCGCCGTCTTGTTGGAACCACAGCTCCTGCACATCCTGGTTGTTGAATGCAGGACTGAAAAAGTTTGTAATCTTGCCACAATACCGATCACCTTTGACTACAACGTGCTGGCCATCATCATTTTTGAAGAAGTACGAACCAATACTTTCACCTACCCATGAAGCGCACCAAAAAGTCAGTTTTTCTGGTTGCAACGATGTTTCGACATATACTTGAGGATAAGCTTCACTCCAAATGTGTTCGTTGACATCCCCATTCAACCAGAATCACGCTTCATCGCTAAACGAAATTCACTTATGAAAATCGGGAACAACGGCAATCTCGTTTTGGGCCCATTCGGCGAATCTACAGCTTGCTTGATGATCGTTCGGCTTCAATTCTTGCACGTGTTGGTTTTTGTAAGCACGCAACACAAGATCCTTCCGCATTGTCTTTCATAAAGTGGATGGACACAGATCCAATTCCTGTGCTCGATGGGGAATGAACACATTCGGGTCTACAACAGCAATAGCTTCTTCTGTACGATAACAGAAAACGTTTTAAGTTAATCGAATGAACTGCTCTGATGGACGATTTTGTCAACGATAAAATGGACGTAGTACGCGTAACGTATTCCGCGTAGAACCATTATTTTCGAAATAAATTTGCAAGCGTTGTTCAGCCGTAAGTCTATTCACGATGAATTGGCATACCAAACTGAAAATAAATCACTAGACAGCTGTTAAATCGCTCACCAGCGTGAACAGTAATGCCAACTTAAAATTCTAGAAATCGAAAAAAAACACCCTTTACAAAAAAAAAATTTATAAATTTGCGAAAAGAGTATACGGACTTCAGCACGAATTTGCCATGAATTAAAGTTGCGAAAAGCGACATTTGCAAGATTTGGCCTAAAACTGTAGAAATTTTTTTCATTCTTGTTTTTTCGTTACTGCCTTTGATTTGGTCACTTCCATGGCTTTGATTTATTAATAACAATTTATAATTCTACATAGTGAAGCATGCAACATGGAATATGGAACAATGCTGATGACACTTGACAACATGTTGTAGCAAGTTCTTGATGTGCTTAAGCTGGAATCCCACAAAAGGCAGCAAGTCAGTGGTACGAGGGAACTGAAGATATAGCTGAGGCATACACTTGAAAAAATTATATGTAACAAACCGTAGATTTGGTACGGAAAGCAACATAATATTTGAAGTGTAGACACAATGGAATGGAAAGATTTAAAAAATGGTAAAGAATTTTGAATAATTTTTAATAATAATTTTGCTGGCACAGTTTTTCTATAAATATCTCTTATGGTAAGTGCTGAGCGATACTGATCGATTGAAAACAATTTGAATAATTGTAGAGAATGTAGCTGGATATTAAGAGAAGATATTCTTCCACATTAGAAGATTTGTGGAAGAAGATTTGTGAATATCTGTTTGCATCATAAATTTATTGTAGATTGAAAATTTCAATTTTGGAATGGAAAATGGAATTTGTTCGTCGCATCGTAACTTGCTACGATAATCCGAGGCGCGGAAAATCTTGAAAAAAACCCGAACATGGTGATATTTTAAGCTGCTGTAGCCCGAAGTGAAACTATCACAGGAGATTGATATCGAGTGCAGTCGCTGCATTTGTGTCGAGAAGTGCAGTCAATTGTCAGGCTTCCAAACGACACGCTGCACATTTTAGCTTTGTGGATTGTTATCATTTGAGATAGAGATCGCACTGGCCTTCGCCAGGTTGACAGAAATCAATGGTTCCGGGCACACCCAAGAGTTATAGATGACTACCAAAATAGTAAATATTATACAATTCGTGCTAATAGGGTTCTGAAATTTATAAATTGTAGATTCTTAAAATACTCGTGTACTTCAAAATGGAGATATCATATATATATCATATCATGTTCCATATTCTACTAAGGAACTCACTGAACTATGTGAGGTTCCTCCCTTGTCTGGGGACCTGCCGGCTTAAATTAATCCTACATTATCTTCCTAAATACTATTAAATCATTTGGTCAATCCTATACTTAAACTTTTTTACATTATTCCCTTTCTAGACTATAGATGTTTAGTATTCACAACGAGACATCTGTGTTTTGAAAACTCCGAAATAAAAAAATATATAAATTCTTATCGAAAATATCATTTTTTGAACCGAAGTGTTGCTATTCTTTTACAATTCAAAGAATATTGCGGTTTAAGTTCAACAATTGCTCTTAAATAAGTATAGCGAAGTTGTTCTTACTGAAAAAAGTGATTTCAACACTACAATAATATTGATAGGGAATCACTACTTGACCAAGAACTGGCAGATTGCACGTAACTCAACAAGTAGTGTCAAAATGCTGCAATGCTATGGGATTGATTCCGCAGCAAGGATATTGGGTTCCGTATGACGTGAAACCGAGAGAAATCGAACTGCGTTTTTTTTTTGCTATTGAACAGCTTCTCAAAAGGCAAATAAATCCTAAGAGATTTCTTCATCATATCGTAACTGAAATAAATAAGTACAATTACTTGTGAGATCATAGTTCCAAAAGTGGAGCATGAAAATTCTCTTTTAATAGCTGTTCGAAGAAGAGAACAGGGACGTACAATTTACTTCCGAATCCAAACGGCGGTATCTTTGGAAAAATGCTTAACTAGGCAATTGCTTTGATTTGCTAGCGAAAAGAGTGCTAGAAAAGTACGCCACCACAACGCTACCAAGGCCCACGACAGCACGAAAAATGGATCTATGAGAATAATCTGAAGTGCAGAAAGTCCTGAAAAAGTACGGACATGCTTCTACATCTACAGAGAAACTCAAATTTCATGGCGCCACAGTTATGCTTTGCATTTGGTGGGATCAATGCATGTGTGATATATTATGAATTGCTGAACACAAGTGAATCATACCAAGGACACCATACGCAGTTGATGCATTTGAGCCGAGAAGAATATCCAGAACACAAGAAAAAAGGCCATGACAAAGTCATACTTCACATGACCCACATGCTCAAAGCAATTTGATAATTAAATGAAAAACAAAGTGTAGCTTCGTAGAAAGAAGGTAATCCTGCCAAAGAACAGTTGCTGAGCTGCCTTAAAGATTTTGCAAAAATCTTTTACTGCATTTGGTTTGGAGACCACACCGCTGGTGTAAGGAAAGTTCATCATTGAACATATTCATGCACATGTGCCAAAAACTGCACCATTTTCAAATGCAGTGACATGATTTGATCAAGTGGCGTTATCGGCTTAGAAGATGTTTGCCAAAAATAAAGAACAATTGCCAAAACACTGTGAGATACTTGTAGCGCAACATCTTTGCTGCCTTTCGATGAAAGCCCAAATTCGTTGAAGATGCTGAAATGGAAGATCTCCCAAGCGCCATACACTACAGACGTTGGGCCAGCTTATCCAATCGACGGCCCAAATTCCTGCTTATGAGCACTTGAAGTCAGTAACTGAATTGATACTTGGATAAAAGTAGTAGCAAGTGACAGCGAATGATTTTGAATATGATCTTTTCTTTTTTTTTTATAAAAAAGCACCAAAAATCAAGAGAATGTAGAACATATACATTCTACCTGAAATGGGCAGCCTTGTCGAGCATAAATTTTAAGAATGAAGGGTGTTTTTTTTTTGAGGTATAGAACTTAAAGCTGGATTACTGTTCAAGATGGCGACCGATTTAACAACTATCAAGTGATTTATTCTCAGTTTGGTTTGGCAATTGAACAATTGAAGTCAAACCATCGTCAAACAAGGCGTAGATTCGTCGAATGGGCCCAAAACGAGAATGTCGTTGTTTCCAAATTTCATAAGCGAATTTTGTTTGGCGATGAAGCACACTTCTGGCTACGTCAACGAACAAAACTGCCGCATTTGGAGTGAAGCTAATCCTCAAATGTATGTCGAAACATCGTTGCAACCAGAAAAACTGACTGTTAGATGCGCTTTATGGGCTGGTGGAAGCACTGGTCGGTACTTCTTCAAAAACGATAATGGCCAGCACGTTATAGTCAATGGTGATCGGTATTGTGGCAAGATTACAATCTTTTTCAGTCCTGCATTCAACAACCAGGATGTGCAGGAGCTGTGGTTCCAACAAGACGGCGCAACATGTCACACAGCTCGTGCCATAATCGATTTATTGAAAGACACGTTTGGTGGCCGTCTAATTTCACGTTTTGGAGCTTAGAATTGGCCTTCAAGACCTTGACCGCTAAACTACTTGCTGTGGGGCTATGTAAAGTCATTGGTCTTTGCGGATCAGCCACAAACCACAAACTATATGGAAGACAACATTCTCCGTGTTATTGCTGATATGCGGCCACAAATGTTGCAAAAAGTAATCGAAAACTTGACGTCCAGATTGGATTACATGCGAGCCAACCGTGGTGGTCATAATGCCAGAAATCATATTTAAAAATAATGCCAACTGAAAACTTTCATATAAAACTCATGCATTTTATAGTTCTATACCTCCAAAAAAAAATCACCCTTTATGAATATCGCATATTCAGAGTTTAAAATTTAACCTACTCGAAGTCCTTACTTTTTTGATGAGCTTCTGAGATCTGTCCAATGAAGTTACAAATATTAATAACAAAATTCCAATTTCACAAATTTTTCAATATTAATTTTTTAAGAATCTGATATTTTCAAAATAAGGCTCTGAATATGAATCTCTCTATTTTTAGTAGCAAAATTTTAAAGAATTTTTGGTGACATATATGTTATGTATCCCTCGAATGTCTTCTAAAAGTTATAACTAAATTAGTAGATAACAATAACCAGTATTTTGAATAGAATGAATAGAATCATTTATTTTATTCACCTAATACATTTTTCGGGAGGTAAAGTATTTTAGCTACAGCTTAAGATTCTTATCGTAACTAATGCTCTGTATTTTTTGGCATTTTGTAATAATAATTCGATTGCTAGAAAAGTACTTGATGATTCGGTCTTATCAAAGAAAGCTTCATCGAGAAGGATTAGTAGTAGCTTTAACAGCATTTATCAAGTAATCTTTGGATTAAATTCTATAGTGGATAAGTAATTCTTCAAGCAAAATCTCGAGAAATTAGCTGTGACTGTCTTTTAAGTAAATCCAAAGTATTGCTGATTATTAGACTAACGCTAGTAGTCAAGTCTAACTAAAATGTCAAGTCTTATAAGAACTGCGGCTATCGCTTGCTTATCTTCAACGGATTTCTTAAAATAAATTTTCGAATTGATTTAAAAGATAATGCAATTTTTGAAAAACTGCTAACTCAGTCGTTCACCTGATTAGAGTGCTTAACGTAATTAGTTAAACCTGAGCCAACCCTACTTGTTGGGCATTTCACTTTCCAATCTGGCAATCTGCTTTCTCAGTGTGCATGAACTTATTGACAACACTGTAGAGAGAATGCTGTGCCTTTGTGTGTATACCAATGATTTAAGTGCCAAGCTAATTCCTAGAGTTAGTTGTTTCAAAAACTAGGTACAGTTTTGTTTATTTAGATTTCCGACTGCCAGAGCAGACTCAGAGGATGCCGCAGTGAAATAGATGCAGTGCGGCTCTTGCCCACAAAAGTATGCTACACTTTTGCTTTATAAAAACTTGAGGGACGTGGACGTCGGATGGACAACGACAATGCTATTTAACTTTTGTGTGCTAAGCCCGTCCCAGGCACTTGCTTTGATTTGTTTGAGCTACAAACGTACAAACGGAATGAGAGACGCCACAAAAGCTATGCCAAATAATTACAAAGCCAAGATGCCCAGAGCTTGTGGCAGTCCCAGCAGCACGAAAGCAGCTGAAGCTGAAGCTGAAAGCTCAAGCATAGAAAGGAAAAACCAAGGCATTATCGCGTTGCTTTTTAATCATATCAAGGACCCAAAACCACAATTGAATGCAGTAGCAGCCCACATGCCGCATGCCACGCCTACTACCAACACACCCGGCTCATTTACACTTTGCTTGCTGCAGCCAAGGACTCTGCTACGTCGTCCTTCTGCTAGACATTGTGCTATACGCTTAAGTAAAATGTATGAACTCATTTTAGGGCTTTGCCTTTTAATATGCCACGATTTATGGCATTCTCATCCTTAAGTCTGCAGCACAGTGAGTAGGCAGGCTGGCTCCTTACCGCCGCACGTGTGCGCCTGAATGTGATGGCTATACAGTCAAGTGGAGTTTATTTAAAATGTCGGCCGCCGCCGTCGCCGCCGTCGCCGCCATTGCTCTGCCGCTGGTCAAACTTTGCAGCCGCACAATGGCGCATTGATCATCTTGTCGTTTGTAGATAAATTGCCTGGGGGACATTTTTAATTTACTGGCGCAGCTTAAGCAAACGACAAGCGACACTCTCCACACTCCCTTGAGAGTCTACACTTTCTTTATCTTTCGCTTTCTCTGTTTTTGTAACGAGAGCAGGCCGTTCAGTAATTGACCTAGTGCCTAATAGGTTACACGTCGAAAGTCCCTTCAAATAGAAGCTCCTTAAATTGAAACACTTCTGCAATTGCAACTTAGCAATGATTTGATATTTAAATTTAGTTATCGAGACGTATGATAGCAACTCTCTTTGCTCAATAGAAGATTTGACTATCTCTAGTCGAGTGACTCCTAGTTTCAAGAGAAAATTCGCTGGAAATCAAAGTGCATTCAAACGAGCTAGATGTTGGCTGCGTAAAATTCAAGCGAAGATTCTCTGGAAGCGCAAGTATGTATCTCTTGGCGAGACGCATGTTGGTTGCGTAAAATTCAATTGGCAGGAGCAGATACACTAGAATTTAAATCAATTCTGATGAGACAAATAATAACTGCCTAAGATTCTATTCGCAAGTTAAGGTCACTTAAAATGCAAGTCTCTACTAATGAGACAGTTGATAACTGCTCTCTATTCTGAGTACAAAATCAAATGTCTCCTAACGAGACGAATGATGGTTGTATAAAAGTCTATACCAAAGAGAAGATTCGCTAGAAATCTAAGTGCCTTCTAACGAGATGAGTGCCTTCCAAAATTCAAACGGAGATTCTCTGGCGAGACGCATGATTGCTGCTTAAAATTCTATTGTCAAGAGAAGATGATGTACTAGAAATTCAAATCACTGCTGATGAGACGGATGATGATTGCGCTAGATTCTATTCGCAAGTTAAGAGTCACTTGAAATACAAGTCTCTTCGAATGAGATTGATGAAAGCTGCTCTCTATTCTTAGTAGAAGATTCACGAGATATTGTAATGTCTCCTGGCGTAGAATTCCATTATCTAGCGAAAATTCATGAGAAATACAAATCTCTCCGAACTGCACAAATTAAAATACTCAAAAGAAGATTTGCTAGTGCTGCACATGTCTCCTGTTTGCTAATATTGATTTAATTGTGTTAGAATGTGTAGTAAAAAAGGACGACATTAGAGTATATAGCATATATATATATATATAATGTTGGCATGGAAAGACATTCATAAATCACCAAAAGATGACGGAATTCTTGTTCAGATTAAATCCCAAAAAGATGATGGATTCCTTGTTCTGATTAAATGAAACGTCTGGTACTGCTACCCAATTGGAATATAATGCAATTCGAAATGTAGAGTGGCTTCTTCTATAACTCGTGAAGCTTGTTCATAAATTGGAATGGAAAAGTTTGATCTTTGTGCCACAATCAACAGTAGCATCATCTTGCCTTTACCAGAAACTTATTCAGCATGTTCTATCTTCTCGTACTATACGCAACTCATCCTACAGTTCAATCTGTTATATGCATGAAATGCACTCGAAGAATTTCCCAGTCTTCCCATAAATAACAGCTTCAGCTTCAGCTTGTCTACGTCAGTATTTCTGTAACTGGGTTGGGTGCTCCAAAAGGGTAATTGACTAACAAGTCACATTTCAGGAGATTAACACGATTGCCTAGATTTTTCAAGCAACTTGTAGAGACATTACTTCGAACTCTTCGAAAGAGCCAGAAAAAGCTACTACGATAAGCTGGGACAATCCCATTTTTTTCAGCTTTAAAGATTAACTCAGGCATATTTGCGAGAGTTTGGTTCACAAAAGATACTACAGTATCCTTATACCCGGTATAAACACCAACAACACTTTGATTAACTCTTCAGCCTGCCCTCGTTTAAGACCGACGCATGCCGCTTTACTTTCGCTTTGTTTACTTCTAATTATTAATCGGATTTTCGCAGCCAACGTCAACGTCTTGCTTCAGGGCCGACGCCTCGTCAATGTGACCAAAATCTGTTATTGTAGTCCTTAAATTTGTTCATCCTTCGAAACACTAAACCCTGAGCATTAAGCATTAAGCGTGGCCAGCAATGGCGGCGTCGGCGCCTAATGAGGGGCCCATTGAGTGCGCGAAATGAGCTGCAAATTGCATTGGTTTCAACCAATCAACATCCGTTTGGCATGTTTGCTCATAATTTTTGACATTCATTGAAGGCTCCCCATGTGTCTATGCCGGTGTAGGGGTCTTTAGTATCCAGATGAGCTGTCGAGCAGCAAAGCATATGGGCCATCATCTGCCTGTCTATACGTTCGCATGTCAGTGCCTTTCGCTCTCTGTCTCTCTCTTTGCTTGTTTGGCATTAACGTCACTTCATCAATTCATCAGTTCAGTCAGTAATTCGGCTCGTGCATTGTTGCACAGGTGTAGGAACATCAGTTTATTGCAGACTCTATGGCCATGTTCATCTTTGGCCACAGCACCAGCTCCTGCACCAGCAACAGCCTACGACGTATCAGTATCAATCTTCGTCCAGGCTCATACAATCGAATGGCTACAGGCGTTTTGAATGCCTCCATTTTGTCCCTACAACAGACCCCATGCGGAAAATGCTGGCACTGGTAGCCGTTGCTGCTGCAAAGTTCAGACGAAACAATTGCAAATCAGAAGAGATAACAAAAAAAATTGGAAGTTTATTGGTAATACTTTCAAATGCTGCTCAGACTTCATTTAAGCTGCTTAGTTTGGCAAATTGAAGTATCTCTCAAATTGCCAAGTAGTTTACATTTCCACTGGGCATATGCCAGTTAATGAGTGATGGACGCATGATATGCCATGTTTTGTAAGGGGAGAGCTGTCTAGCATGGGTTTGGCTGGCAGTTGGAGTAGGTCACTGAAGCAAGGAAATATTCTCCGAAAATCTCAACAAAGAATAGTTAAACAGCAAAAACATGTATCTGCTTGCAAGCGCTGTAGATTTGATTTACTCCGCTTGTAAGGACGTAGGCAACAAGCATTGCCAAGTAGAGCAAGTCTTCCAGAATCTCATAAACGTCTTCGCAAGATATATACTACTCGTATTATTCTCCTTCATGTTTTAAACAACATCATCGACCTTTCGCGTTGAGGCATAAGGACTTTCGCTTCAACGCACGCATAATACAATAATTTGCTCCGTAATCAAGTTCGAAAAGCACTTTTAATGTCGAGAGATTCTGATACTATGAATATAGTACTGAACAGAAGGCGTTTAAATTTAGCTTACCGATATTGAAAGAGTCCATCAACATTAAGATTAAAAGCTCTACCGCTCACCTAAATTTTTGCCAGCAAATTTCCGAGCTGGCAGATAATCTCAAGCCGTTCTAAAACCAATTAAGTATTGGTTGACTTGACTCTGAATACTGAAAAAGATTTTATCCGCACCAATTTCTAGTTTACAAATTTTTATCAGTAGAAGTTAGTTTAAGTTTTAGTAAAAAGTTCTTAAATAAAAATACTACACACTAGGAACTTTTAGAATCTCGGTAATACAAATAAGGTAAGGAATATCTTAAGGAAGGAGAAGAAAGAAGAATACTTAAATAGCTACTTTGGGAGCGTCGAATCAATGCAAGGTTTATCAGAATGTTATCTTGAACAGTAATGCCAACTTAAAGCTCTAAAAAAAAACACCCTTTCAAAGTAAAGTATATAGGTCAGTCGATTCAGCTCAGACGGTATGTGACTGATTGTTAAAAAGGCGCATAGACCATATCAAGTTCTAATGAGAATTTGGAATTTTTCGATTTTTATTCGATAACTCAGCTACTGCAAGAAAAAATATGGATAGTATGTTCTGACAAACTCGAAAGTGTTATCTACGAAAAGCTTACACTGTATATATATATATTTGCTATAAAACTAGGATGTACAATTATAGGCTTCTGAAAATTATTGAAATAAAATACGCAACGTTTAACTCTAGTAAGTTCAAAGGTTTGTTGTCCCCCGAAACTTGGCTTAATTACTGACAGAAGTGCCTGAAGAAATAATATATAGTGACATATCCATAGTGCCAGCTCCACCTAATTATACCACTAACAATATGTCAAATCAATATGCTGAAGTAATAAACAAAACTTCAAAGGATACAATATTGGAAGCCTGTCAAAAGAACGATACAAATCACTTAGATGAAACGAAATCCACGCCACTGAACCAAACCAGACTCAATTTAATCGAAATCACTTAAAGAAAACGAAACAGAAGCATTTTGGAGCTTGCATCACCCACGCAGCAGGCTTAACCAGGGTTTCGTTGGAGCTAAGGCAGCTCTTTTTGTATTTCACAAGCAGTCTTCTGCAGTCCTTGGGAATTCCAATTCGATTCGAAATATTTAATATTTTGAAATCTATTCGTGCTTCTGTAGCATTATACGATAAACTCTATACATATTTTTTCTTCAAATTTCTTTTGATCCCGTGACGAAGTGACGTGAACAAAACACAACGTGTTCTCAGTAGTAAATTCGTTTAAATATAAAACCAAAGAACGAAAGTTTGATTCCCCTTAGCAGAACTTACTGCCTAGGTAGCAAATCAATAGATTCCATTTGCCTAAGCAAATCTCCATAAATTAAGGACGCCGTCGTTTCGATTCGGTCATAGAATACCTCCTGTTTTCTTCGAACAGCTATTAATAGCGATGAGTGCATAGTTAATGGAGAAAAATTACTACTACTTTTTTTTAAATATTTTCTAATACAAATCCAAAATATCTCCAACAAAGTTAATGTCTTTTGTGCTAATAATGAGATTTTGTTTAATATTTTATTATTCCGTCAAAAAATCTAGAAATATCGCTTATTTTACAGGCTCCGACTAGATCTATTCATATTTTTGTAAGTTATTTATTTATTGAATACATTTTAAGCATATTTGACTCATTCGAAAGAAGTCCAAAAGCTAATTTCACAATTTTGGGAAACTCAAAATGATTGAAATTTAACTGAAAAAATCAAAATAAAGGGTGTTTTTTTAGAGGTACAGAACTTTAAATTGAAATACAAAAATCGATTATTCGATTTTTATTTATCCAAAAGTTAAACTTGTGGCATTAAATTTTAAATAGGATTTTTGGCATACGACCGCCACGGCTGGCACGGATGTAGTCCTATTTTCGATGATTTCGATGTTGTCCTATTTTTCAACATTTGTTGTCACAAGATATTGGAGGCCAATTCACAGCTCCAAAACGTGAAACTAGGTGGTCACCAAATGTGTCTTTCAATAAATGGATTGTGGTACGAGCTGTGTGACATGTTGCGCCGTTTTGTTGGAACCACAGCTCCTGGACATCACTGTTGTTCAATTCAGGAATGAAAAGTTAGTAATCATGGCTCTATACCGATCACCATTGACTATAACGTGCTGGCTATCATCGTTTTTGAAGAAGTACGAACCAATACTTTCATCAGCCCATAAAGCGCATCAAACAGTAAGTTTTTCTGGATGTAACGATGTTTCGACATACACTTGAGGATTAGCTTCACTTCAAATGCGGCAGTTTTGATCGTTGACGTAGCCAGAAGTGTGCTTCATCGCTATACAAAATTCGCTTATGAAAATTGGGAACAACGGCATTCTCGTTTTGGGCCCATTCGACGAATCTTTGGTTTGACTTCAATTGTTCAATTGCCAAACCAAACTAAGAATAAATGACTTGATTGTTGTTAAATCGGTCGCCATCTTGAACAGTAATGCCAACTTAAAGTTCTATACTTCGAAAAAAAATACCCTTTATATATACGCAAAGTAATGAAAAATATTTTATTTCATAAACTGACACTATCATTTTCTATAAATGTTATAATTTTCTCATAATATGAATACGCTGTCAGCTTCGTAGAGAAGACGCAGCTACAGTTGCAAGTTGGATACGAAGAGAGATTTCTTAAGCAAATAACATCTGCAATGGAAACGAACTACCAATTTTTCGTATGGGTATGATGAGATGAGTATATTCTCATTGCGTCGGTCAACATTAATTTCTTATTTTAAGCCGAAAATAACATTTTGCCACTGGCGCCATCTATTCTAGGTACAATTGCTCATTTTTAGCAACCAACTCTAGCAGAAATGCCATCAAACCCTTCTTTTTATAAAAGTTATTTTGTGGTTGCAAGGAGCAAGATAAGATCCATATAGCCTTATGTGGGGTACCACGGGATTTGTGGGTTGTTTGTGAAAGAATATGAATTTAATATGAGCATATTGCTGGCGAATTGAAATTAACTTTATCGATGCGATTTCGCTTCTTTGCACTAGATTAAAATTAAAAAAATACAACTTCATGAAATCGAAATAATTTATCGGTTTTGAATGAAATGCACATAAATTATTCGAATTCAATTTCGACTGACTATTTCTTGAAAAATTCCACACCAAATCGTGTTATGTTGAAAAACTAATCACTTCTAAGTCAAATCGAAAGTGCACGTCTGCACGCTATCTAATATCGTGGACCGAACCCCATTCCAAAAAGAAGTAAAAAGTGTGAACGCAGTTCGTCTGTGTTGCCGCTGCCGTTGCATATGTAGCATATGTTGGCAACTCTGTGGCACTCAATTTGTTGCGCGTTTGCATTTCAATTTGTTTTGAAAGGGCAGCTTAATTGCTTGCCACCATTGATGCTTCGAATATACCTTCGCTAGTTACTTGGAGTAGTACGTATATAATGGTAAAGTAGCTTAGTTATATTTGAATTGCAGCTGAAATGGATACAGAATGTTTGTGTGTGGCAGGTTGGGGGGTGTATTCAGTGGAGAGTGCATTCAAATCGAACACAACATGGCCACTTGAAGTAAACATTTTCGCAAATTCTATGCTTTCGCATATTTATCCCTGAAAATTGCATTTACTAGCTTATTTACGAATTAAAGGTTTTTGACTACAAAATCTGGCGGAAAACTACAGAATGTCTTTAATTTTATAAACTTTAGAAATTACATTTTTTCTATCGTTACTCAAGGAAAAGTTTATTTAATCCATTAAAAATATATATAAAAAATTATTCTAAAAAAAATTATTTAACTAGGAAACAAGTAGTAAGTAAATGCAGAGACAAAATTTAGGTATTTCGTACCTAAAACTAGAACCACTGCGAAGTTGCTTCAAGTGTGGGATCAAAAATGCTAAATGATTATCTTTTAATTTCAAGATTAGGATTATCGAAGTTCGAAGTTCAAAAAGAGGTAACTTATGGAAGATTATTTATGAATAATATATTATCTCTGTTAGCTATACTTTTGGATCAGCTCTACATGACATATATGACTTATATTATTCTTCCAATTTAGCATTCATAAAGCCATCAACCGATTGACTCCTTTAAAGAGTGTCTGGCTGAGTCACTTACTGTTTTATTTTGACTAACTTAACCTGACTTAAGCGGATTTGATTGACAATCCGCCGTTTATGTGAATGTGCGTAATCCAGAAATCTCTGGAATAAAATGTTATGCGGATCTTTTGCAATATTATCTGATACGATCCACCATCTCTACACTGCCAGTGTCAATTTACTTTCAGCCTGTACACAAAAAAAAAAAGAATCATACTTGCCAGGAAGTGTAACAATGATCTCAGTAAGCAGATATGATCTGAATCTTTTTGATTTTTTTTTTGTGTTTCCATTCTCTTAAAATTAGAGAACTTTTCATAAGTCTTAAAATCTTAAGATCTAGTTTAATAATGTCGACGAGGCGTCCCTAATAATATGTTCGCTGGGCGGGTAGGTCCTTTCGGCGGAGACAGGATGGGCTGCTGAGATGCGGCAGTCCTCTCGCTGGTTGGTTGGTATGAGAAATTAGCTTGGAAAAGCATTTCCGCTTGAGTTCAGCTATTTCATTTTTGACTGTTGGGATGTTCAAATCTTGTTCAATATTTTCACTTCAAACGTATCACGTTGCCCCGGTGATGGTTCTAAGGATCCTGGATTGGGCTCGTTGGATGATGTCCATGTTGTTGTTGTAGCTGTTTCGTTGCGCCAGTTATAGTTTGAGCTTCCGAAACAGAGAAGGTTTGGCAGTACTTGGGCTGACCGGGGCCTACGTCGATTCCGGTGTGAAGAACCGAATTCCGTGGAAATCGATGATGTCCATGTTGCTATTACTGGTGTTGCCCAACAGCTGAGAGCCGTAGGTCCAAATTGGTTTAAGTTCAGAGTCGTAGTACCTTGTGGTCTAGACTTAGCGTGGAAAGAGCGCTTATCAGCAAATATAGAGCTCCATCTTAACATACAATTTTTCAAATACAACAACGATCAACCAAGTTAAATCTTTGAAACACTGAATATACGTGAGCGGGGCCCTAATTACTAGACTAGAAAATATTTAGTCTTAACGGTCAAGATACTGTACTTTCCAAATCAAGTGAATTTACGTATCTAACTATTCAGCTTAACAGACGACTCACATGGCGTAAACACATTGCAACTAAAAGAACACACCTCAAACTTAAGGCTAGTAGTCTCCATTGGCTTCTTAGTGTACGCTCTCTCCTAAGACTAGTATATAAGTTGCTGCTCTATAACTCCGTCCCAAAACCGATCTGTACTAATAGTTCCAAACTATGGGGTAACGCCAGTAACAGCAGTGTAGAAGTCATCCAAGGAACCCAATCGAAGATTCTGAGAATCATCACCGGCGCACCGTGGTAAGATCGTAATGAAAACAACCAGAAGAATTCATTCATACTTCCAGTCAGCAGCGAAATAGAAATATCACAATAAATGGAATAATTTCGCTGCAAATTACAGGCCCATTCGTATAGCCTTCAGAGGGAATAAGCACGGCAATCTAGCCGAACTCGTATTGATGTGTTAAAGAAAAGTTAAGGGCACCTAAAGTAAATTTCTGGAAATTTTTATTAGTACTTTTTAAATATGTTCCTTCTTATCTGACATTATCATTTAGTTCCGTTTGGTGAAAACAGAACAAAAAACTTTTTAAAAAGCAATTTTTGTTTCCAAAATTCAATTACCAAAGCACCAAAAACATGTAAGCGGGAGTTCCGTTTTTAGGTTAGAAAACATTATTTACAAGTAAAATATTAAATGGTAGCGAAACTATCAAATAGGTCATATGGTTGGAGTCGCTAAGAGGTGTCTGCTCTATGCTTCCTGTTTTACTAGATTGTCTGCCAACTTGTTGTTCTCATATTACTAAAAATTGATATAGATATTGAAAACAAACACAAATTTTCTAGTTTAATTTTCTTGCATCTCTGTAGCTCTTCTCCTCACTGCCTTTACTACAACAAAACGTTCTTCAGTATAAGCTTGCACTATGCTTTAAGAATTTTAAAGGCGTCTTCAATTTGTTTTCTATTCGAATTTGTTTAAAAACTTCTTTCGGTTCATTGGTTTCCCATGTAAAGAGTAAGAGCATAGTGCATTGCACTTGTCGCTGGCTCAGCAGGCGCCAGGCATTTATTTAAATGAGGTCTCGCCCAGTTACCCAGAATTTGGCATATCAGCAATTGTAAGCTCTACAGCGTAATTGTTGCTCCTGCTTGGATTAAGGGTTTAAGTCCACAGCCACTGTAGGAGGATAACTCTGCTTGTATAAGTAAGTCAACGCGCAGCAGTGATATGAATAAGTTTCTACCACAGAACATTTCATGCTATTGAAGTTTAAGAAACTGCTGTACTTGGTCTCAAAAGCATGTATTTTGAAAATCTTCCATAGTATGTAGGCCTCGGTTGCGTAGTAATAGCGAACTCGCCTCTAAACCTGTAGGTATATGTTCGATTTTCCCCTGCAGCAATGTGTAATTTCCCTAGCAGTATCTATATATATGAATTGCGAGGGGTTTTTTTGTGAGTCACAGGTTTTCTCCCAAACCGCTTGACCGATTTTGATCATTTTCTTTTTTTATACAAGTTACTAGCGAGACGAAGGTTTTGAGGTAATATTTTTTATTGTCAAGTAGTTCGTGAGTTATGAGCGTTGAATAGAGACCGTTTTTTTTTTTCTCACGCGTTTGAGAATTCAATACACGTATAGCATATGAAGCGTTGTGTGCGAGAAGAGAGCGACTATATATAACGACTAAATATATGCATTTTGTTACATGGAAGTTATGGAAACCATCTCATTATATAAAGTCTGACCAATTTAATTCCTAAGCTGCGCACAAATTTCTACATAAATTTGTTGTTAACACGAAATAGATCAAAAACACTTGCTCACTCACTCCACCAGCCTCAAGGGTTTCGGATGATCTGCTGGGTAATTCCTTACCCAACCATCCCAAGCAACCCAACCCACACAAAACAATTATGTCGTTTTGATAGTAGTAAGTGGAAATAAAAAGGACTCCCCCTAAAGCTTAGTTGTCGTTTCGGTATTCAAATGACATAAACAATTGCCTCTAAGTTATTTTCTTCAAATTATTAATAACACACGCGAACACACACTCAAGCCACTTACAGCATGCATACAGTCTGCGCTAAATGTATACGTACACGGCGGTTCCATAATATAAACATTTCAATATTTGGCCAAAAAACACGGCCAACTTCAAAGTGGGTGCGCATCGCACGTAGGAAAACGGTTACTTAGACGCGGCGGCGGCTTTCGGAAATACGCCGCCAGCATAGGCTTCACTTTATCTTCATCGTAGGATTTGGTTTTGGCCCACGGGGGGGTGTGGGCCGGATGTGCGACTGCTCAATTAACGAAATAGAGCCGCGGGTGGGTGCTACAGATGGCTTTAGCAATATTTGTGACAGGGTTTGGTCGGGGTGGGGCTGTGGGAGTTGGTGCCGATGCTGATGCCACCGATGCCACCGTTGCCACCGATGCTTGCTGCTGATGGGCCTTGGATGTGGCTGCTGACAACGCAAAAGCAAATGTCAAAAGTGTTTTCTAATTTACGCAACACTCAAACAACAACAACAAAAACAACTTGACAAACAACAAAAAATCGAATGGAAAGTTAACAATGTTAAAGTCGAAGTGTGTATACACTTTCTTGGTAAGCTACCAATGGTATTTGCAGACAACGTATACGTTGTGTTGACCAGCAAATCTTAACTTAACTTTAATGACGTGAACACAAATTGAAAATGGTTTTTTTTACTTTTTAATTGGAAAACCTATAGTAAGTTTTGATAATGGGTGGATTATTTTAAAATGAGATTTTCACTTGATTTTTCAGTTTAAAAAAAAAGACTCATCTCCTTAATTCTTGCTTACCCCTTTTCCGAATTAATTTATGCTGGGGAGGTATATAGTACCAGCGTTCCTGGGCTGGCTTTTCGCAACAGAATTATGTCGTCGCTTTGACCTATTTCGGCAAGGTAAGGGCCAAAAACCTTGTGTATAAATGTGTTTTACGCATTTTCGAATTCTCATTGCGATGGTCTCCTAACCCAATAAACCATCACGAGCACTGATGTCTGAAACCTATTTAGGCTTCAGCTCTGATCTCTGAATCTGACTTTTTATCACTTACGATCCCCTATGCCAGACAAAGATTACCGCAATGTATTGTGGTAAATGCTTAACACTATCTTGGACCTATAGGTGTATTGTGTCTCTTTATATTATTTTGAACAATACCTCCAAATCTCTTGCTATCTATAAAGTTTGATATTATGCTTAACTTTATTTGCTGTATTATATGACAGTTTGTGATTCTCTTGCTTTCGTGCAGCTGTGCAGGCTTCCAGTGGCGTTGGTAATTTTAAGAAAAACTTGGGCAGCCTCTGCAGATCTACGTTTCTTTAAAAGATTATTCATAGTTTTTCCAAGTCAACTCTGCTCTTTCATTTATTTTTCAACTTATCTGTTATCCACTGCATAATCAGCATATTAGAACTATCCGAAACTGAATCAAGTTGCAGATCGCTCCAACATCAAATCGTGAAGATGAAGCGAGCGAACTGTAGAGAACTTCTTCGATGCTCAGAGTCTAACATTATATCATCTTTATTACATGAACTTAAAGCACCATTATACATTCTAATCCCAACTAAATGAAAAAAGTGTAGAAAAAAGAAAGGTTTGATGCCCAGAATCTGCAAGTTTTATTTAAGACTATTCCCAGTTTAGTTAGGTGAGAGTTCAAGCTATTGGGAAGATGAAGCGCCCTAGTTTTTTAAAAGATCATATGATGAAAAAAAAATATATTTATACAAAAAAGCAACGTTCACGCACTGACTTCTCTTGTGTATAGTTTAGAAAAAAAGATGCAGAAAATCGGTTCAACAGATTGCAATTTTTTGCAAATTTGCAAACAACACTTTCGGAAAAACATGATTTTGAGATTATTACGTAGTTGAAGTTTCCCATGCGCTAGGATTCGCTGCGGGACAACTCCCTCAAAGAAACGCCAATAATTGGCTTTGAATGCACGCATCTGTTTTAAAATCTGGGAAAACATTTTCAAGAACGTGTACTTGCAAATCAAGCAATACAAATTTTTTCGATCGTATATAAACCCTAAAATGAATGTTTTTCTTTTTTTTTTATTTTCATTAATTGTTACAAACATCTTTGAATTCGTGTAATAATTCTGAAGCAGCTCTTCGTCAGATTTTTACATTATTTCAGCTTTTTTAAGTTCTGAATTTCTATAAGCAGTTTGGAGTCTGCTCCAATACTTCTCTCTCCATCGAGCTTTTCCCTGCTTACAATCAGGAAAACGTTTTTTTTTGCCTAAATCGCAACACGCTTATGGGCCTACAAAGGGTATCCAAGCTACCTCGAAAACAAGATTGTCTAGATAATAAAGTAAAGAATCTCTTTTTGTCTATGAAATCAGCAATTTGCGCTACAAATACGTCGATTACTGACCAAGGAAAATACTGATTTCTTACGTTATTAATCTTCTCAGTTGATGAGATACTAAAGCACATATGAGGATTATTATATTATATACATGTTCCTATATATAACACAACATTATTTTGAGAACTTCGCCTATTTACTATCCGGTTGCTATTTAGTCTATCCTGAGCTAAATATCTTAATTCATTTATCGACTTCTTGGTTTCGTGCATAAACGTAGGTCTCCCATGTAGTTCTAGAGAGGCCCCTAGGTCTAGTACCAATGGGGTTCCAAGGTTTTTAATTCAGTTATCGACTTCTTGGTTTCGTGCATAAGCGAAGGTCTCCCATGTAGTTCTAGGGAGTCCCCTAGGTCTAGTACCAATGGGGTTCCAAGGTTCCTTAATTCAGTTATCGACTACTTGGTTTCGTTCATAAGCGTACGTCTTCACATAGTTCTGGGGCGGCCCCTACATCTAGTACCAATGGGGTTCCAGTTAAGGGCGGAGTTTGCAAGATTTGCCAGGTCTCTACGGAGCGTGTGTCCTAGCCACCTGCATTTTCGTCAATTGATGTCACTTAGTAAAGCTTTTTGTACAGTTCACTCCCATAATCGCACAATAGAGATTAGTCTAGGCTCTGGCCGTCGTCATATGCCAGGTCTCGCTACCAAACAGTAGCACCGTCTTAGCGCAAGCATTCCAAATTTTCAGCTTGGTTGATCTACTATTGCCGGTGGATCTCAAAGCTCGAGAAAGCGCAGCAAAAGTACGCTTAGCTCTCTGTTAATTCTGTCCATTCGGAGTCAGCATACCATCTCTTAACTCCTAATTGAGATTGTCAACAGAGTGTGGAGCGTTAACGTGCATGGTACGGGGATTAGTAATGACCTAACTCCAAAAGCCCAAACCCACTTCATAGCGCATATACTCTTTGGCAAATATTATTATTATTTTTTTTTTTTTGGGGAGCAATAGCAGAAATAATGCTAAATGTATTTAACAAAATGCCAAACAAGATGGCGGCAGGCGTATGACTTCTGTCGCATGTTTCAGACCAGACGAAAGAGCATTCTTTGGTGCTTTGGTGTACGGTGGTGTCGTGTGGGGCGGGGAGGAGGCTGGTGGAGGCAACTGTACAAAAATGTTTAATTTATCAAATGTCAACGCCTAAAAGACGGCAACATTTGTCGTCGTCAATGACAATGACAATGATGATGATGACTGCAACGTCAAGGGCGCTTGCGGGCTGTACGCAGTTTTGTCTAAACCCCAACCCCCGCTTCAACACTTGACGTTGTTAATATGGTAGCATAGCCTTACCCCCACCATTCCCTTCTGACTACACAACGTAATCTTAAGCCAAATGCTGTGGCCATGTTTTGAAAAATGAGCAAGAATATCTTTTGCTGCCTTGGAAAGAGAATTCCCCCAAAGCAAATGGACAAACATGAGTGACCGGCTCAGTTGCACTGTACTGGTTGCAAGTGCTGCAAGTTGCATATAGACAGTTGCCAAACGTTGCAAGTAAACAAAACAATTTATCATTGCAGCAAAAATCACAAAAAAAAAAGAAAACTAAAATTAAATTTGTTTTTATACGCGGCGGCAGACAGAAGGACATCAGGGATGCTGCGGAAAATAAATATTGTTGAAACTCTATAAAAAATATGTGGACAAAGTGAGAACAAAAATTCCTTTGATTTAGACTTAAAGCAGTAAAATTCAGGAAAAAATTACCGAAAATATGTAACTGGCACTGGGAGTGTCAGGACTTTTGCCTAAATGCAGCTGCAGCTCAAGTGAAGACAAGACAACCTCTCTGTGTGTTACTACATCGCTTGAGAAATAGAAAAAGTTAATATCCTTTCTTCTCTCTATCTTCAGTTGGCTTTACATAACTTTATGGTATTACGACCGATCTGCAGTTGGTCACTCCCAGCGAACACTGGTTCTCTTCCACTTGGTCTTTCCACCTCTGATTCGGTCATCTTTCTTCATTGGTTTTCGCATCGATCATGATCTCTTCTACATCTTCTTCTCCATATGAACGACATGACAGAGCCAACGCAGACGGTGAGCCGAAATACTCTAGACGGCATCTATGTCATGGTAGAGCTCATACAGTTCATGCGAATACGATAGTCGTTCCAATTTGGAAAGGAACCGTACAATTTGCGCAGAAATGTTCTAGGGAGCACTCCATAGAAAGTAATATTATTTATAAAAATTAGCTCGGTCTATTTTTTAAACTTCGCCAAATATTTATTTAATTCCTGTTAACTTTGCAGTAAAACCTAGAACAAAGTGTTATGTTTTCGAAATGACTTTCTCAAAACTGCTTGGTCTCGACACTGTTTGGTATAATTTTATAGTACATGAAATTGGAAACATGAAATTGGAATTGAAATCTTTTTAAGTGTAATGAATCTCTGGTTTGTTCAGCATATCAGCTGGGGTAAGTCAGCGTTGTTCAGGATTCTCGGATTTATATTCGTTGAGAACCTGTCTTACCTAGAAGAGCGTTTGTACCGAAAATCGAATTTCAAAAGAAACTTAAAGTCCCGAGGCCCATTTATTATCTAGGAGATCTTTAAAACGACACCAACGGTCGAAGTGAAAGGGTAACTCCCCGAGCTATTATTAAAATAGCAAATATTACTACTTTGAAAAGAAAAATAGCTATTGGTTGCTCACCTTGCGAGCTGTGGTGTTTTCTTCCATTTGTTCTATGTAACGTAGCTCTCGACGATGCTGATTATTCCATTGACTAAATACACCGAAAACATTATATAACTTAATGTCAAAATCAAATAAGCTTTGTTTTTACTAAAAATGCTCTACAAATTGGGACATCCATAGACTCCGTACGATGTACAAGAAGTCACACTTTTGCGTATACAAAATAATCTAACAATTTCTTGATAGCAAAAAGTCCTTTTCTCATAGCTTGAAATACGACCCGCACTATCTATCAATAATAATGATGCCTTAAATTTTTAAAAATTAAACCTCTAAAATTCTTTTTACAAGAATTTGCAATATTTTTATTAAAAAATAAATTTGTTGTAATTTACTGACCGCGGATTTTTGTCCTTCAATTTGATTTTTGTAAAGGAAGAGCATATGCAACAACAACGCCCACACGTCACTCATATACAGTTAGTCGAATACGTAACAGCAGAAAAAAACCCGTTGGAAAAGTTTACCGCTAACAAAATTAACGGTAATAAGTTCGACGGACAGGCAAACGCCATTTGCATGCTTGGGTGAAAATGGCGAATGAATTTTTCGGGTTGTTTAAAAAGTTCCTTCGTTTCGTGATTTCTATCAAAAACTTAATGAAAAGTTTGCAAAAATTTTTATTCTTAATATACTTTCATTTAGCTAAAATTTAGATTGAGGCTTTGGCATTTTATGTGGATCTCTAATTTAATCTATTGGGTGAAATTTCTAAATTCAAATAAATAGAAGCTGAATTAAAATAATAATAATAAATATAATAATAATAAATAATAATAAAAATAATATGGATAACCATCCATAATTTAAAGGGTGTTTTTTTAGAGGTATAGAACTTTAAGTTGGCATAACTGTTTAAGACGGCGACCGATTTAACAGCTGTCAAGTGATTTATGATCAGTTTGGCGAGAAATAATAAATATTAAAAATAAAAAAAATACAAATAGAAAGTTTATGAGTGTATTTATTTTTTTAATTTAATATATACAGAGATACTACTTTTTCCGCAGCAGCATAATCTTTGCGCTTAAAAACTAAAATTCTTACAAAAAATATGCAAAAATTTTATGAAATGTTCAGCAATAATACAAACTTTAAGACTTCCGAGGCTTCAAAACTTGAAAATCGAATGCTGTGATTGATAATTTGTAAATAAATAATTAATTAGTCAATTAGCTAAGCAATTTATAAGAAATTTAACATTTTTTAAGTGTAGAAAAATATTCAACTAGAATTGTTCTCCGAATTGATTGTATTGAGATATAAGCATGGGCTTTCTTGTCCTCTAAGCAATTAAAAACAAATTCGTGGACTTGGCACAAGTGACTCATTGAACATATTATCGTGAAACTAAATTCGTTTATTCCAGAGACCACAGGTCTAAATCTTTCCCATCGGTACTCCAAGTCTCTCTAAAGCTCTTTTTTTATTTCTCCGCCCTAATAAAATTCTATACCTCTAAAAAAACGCCCTTTACCTGTATTACGATATGAGTCAAAACGAAAAAATCAATCTTGTGAAGATTGTTGAGTTTTACAACGCGTTCTATAGTTCTATTGTACTGCTTGTAAAGGAACTGAACAGGCCTTTACTACTTCGGCACGATTTTGAAAGAAATTTGATGTCATACCAATTAATTATCTCTATGCAATTCGACATTTTATCGTTCTGTTCTATATTTAGCTGGTTCCATTATAGACGACTCTACTAAAAAATATATATTCCAAGCATTTTAGGATACTGGAATTTAAACATTGATTATAAAATTTGACAAACAAGTTCTCAGGCTAGCAAGCTGCTTGGGTTTACTAAGCGACGATTAAAATAGTTTAGTGGCCCTTATATTGTAAAATCTCTGTACATTTCTTTTCTCCGAATTACTTACTACTCATACGTTTGGAATCCTCAATTCCGTCTTTATCAGAACTGAACTATAAATGTGCAAAGTCACACTGCATGATTTGAATTTGGATTAATCTGTTCAACTGTCTTCTGTTGATAGTCTTGGACTTCTAAAGTTTCTGTACATTATTTCTCTCCTCCGAATTTCTCATTAATCATGCCTTTGGAACCCTCAATTTTGCTTTTATAAGAACAGTACTTTATCCGTGCAAAGCCACTTTACCTTTGAATTAGGATAAATTTATACAACTGACTCCTGTTGAGAGTCTTGGCCTTCTAAAACAAGACCTATGAAACAACCGTAGAACATGCTATGGGATACGATTATTCTAAACTGCTACACGTCTTAATTGACTGTTCTGATCTTTGAGACAAAATTACTTTTAGTTTAGTTTCTTAGTTATTTGATGCTTTCCATACTGTCGTAGCGTCAAAGCCGCAACATGGCTTTATCTCTATTAATAGCTACTCGAAGACAACAGGTATCTACATTTTATAGCCAAATCGGCGCTACCTTAATTAATATAGATTTACTTGGGCAAGTAGCGTCTTTTTGCTAGCCGTTTGCCAGTGCTAGGCAAATGCACCAGTGCTACTGCGAGAAGTCAAACCCTTTTTTTGTTTGTTTGGGCGCGTCACCTGTTAATATTATACCATTGAAAGCAAAAGCGGCATTTACTCTCTTTGTTCATATCGTCAAAGTCCCAGTTGGAATTCACGAACAAGTTGTAATGCCTATGTACGAAATCCGATTAATTTATAATAAATTATTGTTAACTAGAAAACGTTTTATTGCAGCTTGTAATTTTGATTATATTTTTATTATTTAATAAACAGAAAAACTATATCTTACTCATAATACCTTATTTTGGTTCCAGGGTGCTCCTTTGGCACTTCTGTTAAATTTTGTTATCCATCTTTCCCCGTTCTTATTACAATGCTCTTGAAAATTAAGAAAAAAAACTGTCAATTCTCCCTTATCGTAACGATAACGTTGGCATTGTTGCACTTGGGCGCGCATTTCCTTCGTAGTGATATTGCGAGCACGTAAGATTTCAGATATTTCGTCAGTAATTTGAACTTTTATAAATACGAAAAGAATCGAACCATCAGCAAACTAAAATGAAGACGCACTGACTTACTTGCCAACCCAATATTAGACTATGACATTGCATGTACAGCCAATACTTGGCCAGATGACGTAAAGACGTAGTAGTTCCCGCTGCTGTGGCAACGTTTTGTGCCGTGCCAGAGTTTTTCCGTGCAAATAACCGTAATGAAGTTTGCAAAGTTTTTGACACATGCGAAAAAGATTGGACAGCCCCCCAAAGAAACAGAGAAGAGCGGCACAGCAAAAAAAAAAGTATATATATATATATAAAGTTTCGGAAATTTTTCGCCAAGTGTTTGGGAAAGTGGTTGCTTACGTTTATGGGCAACCCCGTGCCATCTAACTCACCGAACAGGCTGCTCGCGTCCGGTGGTTGTCTGTCTCATGTTGGAAAAGTGTTTTGCAAGTAGCCAAGAGACAAGCAAATATTTGCAAAATGGCTCGAAAACTTGGTCCACTGTTGTTGGCCATTCACATCTGCAGCTGCTTTAGCTACTCTTTGGTTCAAGGAACGCGAGGATTGCGTTTTCTAGCTTAGCTCAACAATTTTTCGGTCTGTCGCTATTTTTTAATGCTCTACAAACAAAGTTGAAGCAGTACGTTGGATTTGTGGTAATTGGAAGCAAAAGACTTAAGAATCGGCAAAACAAATGGATTAAGTCTGACTTATAAAGTCGCAAAGTCTGAACGAAAGTAGGAAAAAACAGCCTGATGATAGTAGGTACAAAAAGTTTAAATTACATCTGGAACACTTTTGAATAAACAATAAAGATTATATTTGTAATTTGGCTATTGTCAGCAACTTCCAAGTACTATCCTTAAATTTTATTGACTTTCGGAATGATGGAAACCATCGCAGAAAATTCTTGAAATTTGATGCCAGAAGAATATGCTGAAATCCCTGACTCGCACTCGCACAGACACTTGCAGACCCGACTGAAACCTATAAACTTTGTATCGGAATGCATAAAATCGGAAGAAATTGCCAGTTTCAGTTTATCAAGAATATTTGATAAATATTAAACTGCCTTTGAAATGTGTTTTTGACTTCGTTTCCCACACACAGTTCAACATACGAGGAAATATTTTAGAAAGGCAAGAATTCAAAAATATATTACCCATTCGTACATGTATGAACTCAAATGCAACTAATATTTTCATGCAAATGCATTGAAATACATGTGGGTCCCTGTTTAGACGTATTGCCATCTCAGATGATGCAGCCCTAGTCCTGTCCAGCATGATCCTACTTCAGGACGTCGGAATGTGTTACGCTAAATGCGAATCCACGAGAAATGTGGATGGATCTCCGACTTGTGAGCTTTAACATTTGGCAAGCGAGATGGAACAGGTCCCGGAAAGACCGCTGGACACGCAGCCTTATACCAGAGATCAAGATGTGGGTCACGCGGAAATCCGATTTTTAATCGGAATCATCTCTGAGAACTGCAATACGCAAACTGGTGTAAGACAAGAAGATGTCTTGGCAACGGCTCTATTTGATCAGATGTTAAGACGACAGGAATAATCTGGCATAAATCGATCCAGATCCATACGAAAGTTTCAATAGCTTTAAATGCGCTGCGAATGTAGTAGGACTTTAATATTCACAAATATCCAATATCTGGGTTCAAGCTTAAATACCACGAGCAACTGTAGCGAAGAAATAGAGACACGTATAACATCAGCAAATAAAACATTTGGCAGACTCTACACAGCTTTGGGTTTCGAATAAACATTTGGCAGACTCTACAAAGCTTTGGGTTCCGAATAAACTAACAAAACAATCCAAAATACGATTGTACAAAACGCTTATATCATCGATGCTAATGTACGCAGCAGAAACCTGGACCATGAAAAAGACGGATGGGAAGAAAATTGATATTTTTGAAAGAAGAATACTTCGCCTTATACTTGGTACCGTGCGTGAAAAGAAGGAAACCTCTCGTCTTCGATATAACCGCGAATGCAAGGAAGAACAGCAATCAGCAAAAGCATCAAATTCAAGCAACTGCAGTGAGCTGGATATATTCAAAGAATGAACCAAAGTAGCCAAATTAGTAAAGTCTTCCAAAACACACCCGCAGCAAGCAGAAGAAGAGGTCATCCAAATGCTCATTAGAGAGACAATGTGGAGCAAACTGTAGAGCGTTTTGGAAGCAGCAGCTGAAGCACGCTAGAATTGAGGAGATTTCCAGGGGTGGCCAAGATACAACTATTGTAGTATCGTCGCGCCGCTAATGAGGATGATGATTTTAAAAAACTAGATTTTTTAATTCAGTGCGGAACTTCTTTTAGTTAAAAAAAATTAAAAATGGGTTTCTTAAAAATCTCGAATGAGCTGCAGCTCCTTGTTCTTAACTAAACGCCGCAAATTGGAAACTCGCAAATACACTGCAAGTAGTTACTTTTAGTGTATAGCTACTTCGGCTTTTATCAACTTGGTTTTCTGCTCTTTTCTTTTTTTTTTGCTTATTTGTTGCCACTTTACACAACACTTTGCCACACTTTGTCTCACTTTTGCCGCCTTTGTGCCGCTCATGGTTGTCGTCGCCCGTCACCCATCGCCCACCACCATCATCATCAACATCTTGCCAGTCGTTTGTTTTTTACCCTAGCAAAAATATTATTTTTATTAATGCTTAAAGCGCTGGGTAACCTCGGAACAGCCGGTACTAACCACCCGGAGCATGCAGCACACACACGCGCACGCAATACACCCGGCAGCTGCGATCCCGGGGTGAAAATGTGTTTTATATTTGTCAAATAAACGCACACGAAAAATATTGTATCAGCGAGTTGCTTTTTAGTAGTCCATAGTCCAAGGTCCAGTAGTATGCCGTCGATGTCGCCGTCGTTGTCGCTCGTCTCCCGCCACGGGAAGCGGAAATCGTGCGTGTAATTGAACGAACATTGACGGGGATCTCGGGGCTGCTAGCCGTAGCAGGACGCCCTTGGACGACGCCATTTTAGCCATTTGTGGTCAATTTTACGTGCGTTGTTAAAACAAAGAAGGCAAAAAAAAAAAAGGAGGCAGACGACAAGCAATATGCGCAATATAAATACAAATAGACCAAAAGCAAAAACAAATACAAATAAATATGGTTGAAATATATTTGCAGATAGCACTCGTTGTCGCCTTTGTTTTATATGGCATCTATCTACCAGGCGTTATCATAAATTTACCAATATATTTTATGGCTAATATGAAGCACATGGATATGTGTAAGATGAGCCATTGCCGGACGCGGTCTTCTTTTTGCAAATGGCAGTGAGTACTTTTCTTTTTTTTTTATGAGGACTGCGGTATTTTCATGCACCATATCGTTGCGTGCAGGGGGCAACGCCCGCAACTCTTAATTTTACTTACAAGAGAGCTTGGTGCTTGGGTTTTGCAATATTTACCAAAAAAAGAAATGAATGTCATTAGTTGTAGCATGTAGCTTTCTCATAAAAACCGAAATAGGTTTTTTTTATTGAATCTTCTCATATAAGAACTAACAATTTGTTTAAAAATCTTAATGATAACTACGTTTTGTTAACTTTTTTTTTCTAAAGTGATCTGCGATAAAACATTCCTAAAACTGCATGCGTTGGTTTGGAAGGTTCTTTCGACGAAGACGGAATCGGCTGCTGAGCTGCGAAAGATTGCTGAGGCATTTTTCCTTGAGTTCGAAAATTGTATTTATAAATAGTGGAATGTTCAAGCCGCTTTGAATGTTTTCATTCCGAACGTACCACGGTGTTCCAGTGATAATTCTCAGAATCTTTGATTGTGCTCGCTGTATGATGTCAATGTTGCTGTTGCTGTCATTCCCCCATAGTTGTAGCTCCAGATTGGTGGTACGAAAAAGTGCAATACGAAATAATTCATATATAATGGGTGATTTTTAGGGAGCTTTAAAAATGTATATAAAAAATGCGACAAAATGTAAATCCTTTATTTAAGTTAGTAAAAAATTAGACGCATTTCATTTTTAGTGTTTTCGGTGGAATCAGTCTAATTGTCATCTGACATAAGGTGTGTTATCGCGCGTACGCTGTGCAAGATTGTTCCCTAATTTTACCATATCCGTGTGGTTTTTGCACTGGTAAATTAAACACAGTCTTTGCTCTGTGCCAAATGCTGCAAAAGCCCCACGAAAAACAGATCGTTACTCATCATCTCTTCGTCAGTTAGACTAAATATAAGTCTGTATGCAACACTGTCTGATTTCAGTATTCCTGCGATGTTGATTCAACTTTGCTCTATTCTCCGAAACCTTGAATACCGTTCGTTGTTTCCGACAAGGCAGAAGAGTACTGCGGTAGACTTAGCGTTTTCCGTGGAATCAGTCGAATTGCCATCTGACATAAGGCGTGTTATCGCGCGTACGCTGCGCAAGAATTTAGCTCTAATTTGATCAGTGTGGTTTCTGAATTGGTAAATTAAACACATTCTTTGCTTTGTGCCAAATCTTGGAAAAGCCCCAAGAAAAACAGATTGTTACTCATAATCTGTTCGCCAATTAGAATAAGTATAAATCTATATAGGAAATGACCTCTCCGTAACCTTCAATACCGCTCGTTGTTTCCGACAAGCCGGAAAGTGTACTGCGCTAATCTGATGTACATAGTTCTGAAACTATTTTTAACTTAGATCTTGAGCTCCTTACATACGCTGACGATATTGGTATCATTGGGCATTGTATGCGAAATGTTACAACTGAATTTGTCGTAATCGAAAATGAGTCTACAAAAGTAGGTATAACGTCTGACAATCAGGTAGCAAAAGTGGAGGTAAAAATAAATAAATCCCATATTCAAAAAAATTGATAGGTTAGGTTCATAGGCGAAATAAGAATCGTAATTAAAATCACCCAGACACCTCCATTTGGATGCCTATTTCTGTCAGAAATGTGAAAAAATTAAAGGTGTGGAATAGAAAGGTTTGGTTATATGGATTAAAATAGAATGTTTGTGTTAACTCTTGTGTTTTAAGAATTTTTCTCTTTACAAATTCGATAAAAGAGGCCAAGCCCCGAAACGATATGAATACATATAAATTCACTCCTGAGGTGTAAGGGAAAATTAAACAGCTCCTCATTAAGGAGTACAGTATCGACGATTAAGATAGATGATCGGTCTTTAGGTGCTCTAAAATCAAAAAATTGTGGAGAGACCTACGGGTATGGATTCATTTTAGTTCACGTGCAGCGACTACTGAAACTTCAGCTGTTACAAGGGATGCGGAAAGTACGGCCAACAAAGAACTGACCAACGCTACTCCGACCACAGCTGCAACACCAGTACTCACCAACGAGATGCAACTCGATTCATAGACTAATACTTGGTCCAGATGTTATCATTTTCATATAAGTTCACAGTGGTGCAGAATTAATAATCTCATTAATAAGCTAACACTCCCAGGGCTAGCGGGCTTAGATGACGCAGCGAGAGTCACCCTGTCGGATGTTGATGATATTCCAGCGGTGGCCGAAATGACCAAATAATACAAAAATTGAGAACGACCAGCACTTATATCTTACAGATTTTCTCCATCATACGAAAGCCGCTTTTGTGGTGATCGCAAAATGAATAATTAGAAAGAAACTAAGCTGGTACAAGAACTCTCTACTGTTAGAAGCCAAATAAATGATTTGGCTGCAGCAAAGATATAAATAATATGGTATATCAGATGCTATAAACCCAGAACGTACATAATGTTGTCGAAAAACATGCAATTTACGTATCTTTGCGAATTTTTCCGAAGAGATCTTCAAATCCACATCAACGGCTATCCGAGAGGTATAGAAGTAACAGTTGGCTAATTTCCAGAGGAGCTATAGTCAGCCAACTCCTAAGTCAGTCATCGAATTACTGTCATACTGCAAGAAGAAAGGGTTAATGCAAAAAAGCGAAACTGCGTAATATATATTGGGAAAGAAGCAATATTATGAACTTTCATATAAAGGGTGTTTTTTTAGAGATATATATAGAACTTTAAATTATGTTGTAACCACAGCTCCTGGCCATTATGGTTGTTCAATTCAGAAATTAGAATAAAAAAGTGAGTAACCATGGCCCTGTACCGATCACTATTTACTGTAACGTTCTGGCCATTATCGTTTTTGAAGAAATATGCACCAATGATTCCACCAGCCCATAAAGCGCACCTAACAGTCCGTTTTTGTGGATGTAATGGTGTTTCGACATACACTTGAGGATTAGCTTCACTCCATTCAACCAGAAGTGAGCTTCATCGCTAACAAAATTTGCTTATGAAAGTCAGGAACAACGGAAATCTCGTTTTGTAGGCGTTGTTAGGCGTGAGTCTATGTATGAAGAATTGCCAACCAAACTGAGAAATCGGTCGCCATCTTGAAGAGTAATGCCAATTAAAGTTCTATACCACGAAAAAAAACATCCTTTATAATATTGTAAAAATAACTATATCATATAAAATTAGGCGAACTACTAGACGCATATTTTATGGATAGTGTTGGATTTAAAAACTATCTAAGAGAAGGTTAAGCGGCGCAATAGAAATCTCCCTTCACAAAATAAAATATTTTTCCTTGTATGAAAGAATTTAATCAATAAAAAACTATATTTGTCCTTTCTTGATTTTACATTAAAGTTAAATATTTTTTAGGCGAAGCATGGGAGCTCTACGAAGAGACCAATTAATATTCTAAACCCAATTAGTGGAACGTTCAGTCTTTCAGAAAAAACATTGATTACAATAATCTCTTAAACGTCAAAAATGTTTTTATTCCACAACGATTTACAGAGTTAATCTGAAAAATCTCAAGAAATGTAAACATTAAGGGATTCATGGTAGTGAGACATGGCTTAGAACCAAAAAGATGATACGGAGACTACAAGTTTTCAGCAACGAATGCTTGAGGAATATAAGCGGGATATTCTGCAAAACAGAATATCCAATGTTGAACTTTCACGTGTCACAGATGAGCGCCCTATACACTTCCAAATAAGGAAGAAGAAATGGACGTGGATCGGGCATGCTCTCAGACGAAGTCCAATTAGTATTGTCAGGATGTCACTGGACTGTAATCCCCAAGGCAGCAGACGTATCGGAAGACCCAAGGCAACCTGCAGAAGATCCATTCCACAAGAATTGGCCGAGTCGAACACAACATGGAACAGAGCTAAACAGATGACACAAAACATGATTCCTTGGAAGGCTCTAGTAGAGGCCCAAAGTTCCCAAGCGGAATAAAAATACAAAAAAAGTGACTTACGATATATGTGAACTGGTGCTACCACCAAAGCACATAAACACACTACACATTAAGCGCAGAATTCAAGTTTTAATGATGCTTTAATGCTAAACTAAGCTACCCCCCTGCAGCACATCTATTCCAATGCCATGGTGCCAAAAGGCTGAAAAGAAATGCCAAAAATAAACAGTAGAAAATAGTTTTTATGCGATTTCAAGAAGCTTTTAGCGTTTTAATGGATACACGAAGCCATGGCGGTTGCCACGGCGCACTTCACTGGCACATCAGTGTATTCCGTGAAGGATCATCTCGAGTTCCAGCTGTAGCGGTTTTACGACCAAGTGACATTGATGCCTCAAATAGATGTTGCATGTTACCTACCACTACAGACTGCTCTTTCCTAACTATTTCTAACAAAAAGTGCTGACTGCGGCCATTTTGGTATTTCAAAATTTGTTGACATCCAACTGTCGCCAGCTGTGTGGGGAGGGAGTGCTTGGAGAGCAGGGTAGAGGAGCTTCTCTCTCTCTCTCTGTGTGATTTCCATCTCAACTTTTGGTATGAAAATGTATTTATATGTATGTGTGTGTGTGTGTGTGGGTGTGCGCGCGTGTGTTTGTGGTAAATGCCAACAGTTTTTGTGTAATTGTCAACAAGAGCACACACACACACACACACACCCAAACACACACACACACAGCGACACAAAAGCTAAAACAACAACGAAAAGAGCAACGAGAACTCAGCGACAATGAGATATAACGTAAACACAAGTAAATGAGCAAAAAGAGAGAGAGAGAGAGAGACACATAGAGAGAGACAAAGACAGAGAGAGAGAGTGCAAGTTTTCGCAAATGTCAGCAGTTTCTCTAAGCACCATGATACCATGATGCCAAACCCGATTTCCGGCTAACCAGCCGCCTAACCACAAAAACCTAACCAGAAAAGATTATTTTATAGCCCTCAGAGTGTCTCAGTGTACTCTGCCCACTCTCATTTATTGAGTTAACTAAACAGTTACAAGAAGAACTTACCAACCGAGTATCCTACAACTTTTGCCTAAGGACGAGGTTGGGCCAGAAAGTTGTAAGCAGTTGGAATAAGATACAGACGGAAGAAGACGGGAAGCTGGCTAATGTAATTGCGTCGAAGTAATTCCCTCAACATTGTAACGAGGATGGCGGCAGTCGCGCTTTTTGGGGTGAGACGAAAATAAGTGACGAAATCCCCGCTGCTGTTGCTAATAAGGACTTTTATTGCATTTGAATAGGATTCCAAACTGTTATAAGACAATTTCGAAGCTGAGGAAGATAAACAAGCTACAGCAAAAACAAGGTGTTGGAAGCGAAACTCGATGAAAGACACGACCAAGGCTCCGGTGGAACGACCAAGTGGAAGAGAATCTATGCTATAAATAGTAACTGCTACATCGATTTCCAATAACTGCATGTAGGGGTAAGTGCTGAACGATAAGAAAGTCCTGCATATCTGCTGGTATCATAAATTATTTGTCAGTTTTTAAGCGGAATTCGAGTAATTTGACAGAAGAGTGGCTTTTCTTCAAGGTAAAATCTTTCAAGGTAAGACATGACAGAATCATTCTGCAGCATCACAAAGCCCACGTTGCAAAAGTGGTCAAGAAATACATGGAATCGCTGAAATAGAAGAGCTATTCCCATCCAACATTTTTTTAGATGTTCAAAGAAGTGACTCTTCAAGAGAGCTGAATGGGTCGACATGTAACCTAATGACGGCTTGTAATCGCCAACTAAAGTCTCTTCTTCCTGTAGTATGCTTTAAACTCAGAAATTAACTCCACAAAAACTGCAACATGAAAGCTGCAGTTTTACTATGAAAATAAAATCCGGATTATACTTTTTGATAAAGTTACGCTGAAAGTAGCTGTTTATAGAGTTGGTTATGCTCCAAAACTACTTGGAGATTTTTCCCAACTCAGCGCAGCTACCCCGAATATTAGTGTTACAGTGTGATCAGCTCGAAACGAAAAAAAGTACATTGGATTAAAACATAGTTGGGCATTGATATTAAATCAAGAGAGTTCGAGTATTTAACTTTTATAACAGATTGGCACAGCCTTTTTTCAGTTTAACTTGATCTAAATGATAGATGGCTTGAGATCCCACAAGCTTCTTTCTGACAACTGTGAGTTCTAAGCCTTTTAAGTTTAGCAGATTGGGAATCGTTTGAGAAGTCACAACACACAATGTTCGGCGTGATTTAAGAAATAAAAAAATATATTCAACTAAATTAAAATATTATAAAAGAAACTTTTGGAGCAATATCTACAAGCTAAAAATTCTATGAAATCTATGAGGTAGTAGGGGAAAACCTATGAATTTCTTCTTGAAGTTTAAGACAACTTCGTCGGGTAATAGCAAAGATACCACTAGGCGGAACCCAAATTTGTAGGAAAACCTTGACCCTATGACGAGCATATAATTTTAATCCTTCGGACTGCCACTTGGATCTGGCCGAATTTAAGTATTCAAGTGTTCATGTTTTTTCCATGTTTAATGTTATACGAAAGCATAAAGACACAACAACGCAACTTTCAAGGTCTCGACAACGGGTTTGATTCCTACCATTGCAGCAAATATTCTTTATGAAATACTTTCGGATGGTTTTATTTTGCTTCAAGAAGCTAGTGTACTTCCAAGTCGTTTCTATTATCTTAATGTCTTACAGAATGTTTAACTTAGCAACTTTTGGAATGGCTAGGCTAAGATTGGCCTACGAATCTAGGGGTATCTTCTGAATACTGAGCTAAAGGTTTTATTTTCAGATGGTTTTATTTTGTTTCAAGAAGTTTGTTTAGTTCCGAGTCGCTTATAAGGTCTTACAGAAATGTTCAACTAAGCTAAGATTGGCTCACGAATCTAGTGGTATTTTCTAAATACTGAGCTGAAAATAGTTTAGTTGTAATAAGTAACATATAAAATTGTTGGGATAATTCAATAGGCAGTACGCTAACCTCTGCAGAAACGCATCTTCTTCAGTGGAGGAGCCAACGTTCGCAACCAGAATCTTTCAAGATGTCCACTATTATTATCGTATATCTTGAATCACCAAAGCAAAAGAATTCCTACCAAGCTCACGTCTAATGCTCGCAACTATTGCAGGAAGTTCACCGCCTTGAATAAGAGTTAATCTTAAAATGGAGCAAAGTAGCAGAAGCATCTCGTGGTCCCAAAATTGATGTTTTGCTAATAGAATCTAGTTTTTTTTCTTGGAATTCCCATGCTTCAGTAGAAGATTCGTTAAACAAAGCTTGTTTTTATTGTAAGTAACAAAACTATTTCTCTGACAACTCTATAGTCCAAAACTGTAATGGATTTTAAAACTAAAAGGAATCCTTGTAATTGCAAAACTATACATAGCATCGGATTAGGAAATCACAGCTCATTAGTTCTTTGCATACTATTTAGCCTACCCTCGTCAGCTACCTGGCTCATACTCACGTTCTCGTTCTCGCCCCTCGTTTTATCTCTTTCAGACAACTTTGCTGCGTAACGTTATTTCCGCACAAGGATTAAGCTTTTGGCCCCTGGCTAGCTGCCATGACTTCAGCTGGCCAACTGGCTCACTGCCTCACTGCCTGACTAGAACAGTGTGGTACTGGCTCAATGCCTCACTGACTGACTATCTGACTATGCCACTGTTCCTGACTCCTGGTCATGCTCTGGATTATCGTTCTGCTGAAATGGACAACAAAAACTCCAACAACAATAACAACAACGATAACGATAACAATAACAACAACTGCCGAGCGACCACAATGAAAATGCAAAGGTGTGCAATGCGCTCATCAAAAGTATGCAGAGCAACATTGTGCGGGGAGGGACAGAAGTTGATGGCAAGCTGGTGCGGCCATTGAATGTGGCGGAGGGGTGATGGGATATTGGAGCCCTGGGCAATGTGCTGGGGTCCTTCAGCTTTTAAACAGTTGACACAGCTTCTGTTTATTGTTGTTGCTGCTGGTGCTGATGCTGTTGCGCATTTGCTACAGATTATTCATCTTAGATATGGACAAAAATGGCGGAGCAGTAAATTTAAGAGCAATATTTCCGCTGACTGTACAGCTCAACGGATTTCACCTACTCTTAAACGGCTCCTTAAGCCGTGGTAAGCACAACCAAGCTTTAATAAGAAAATTTAAACAAGCACTTTGTGGGAATTGCCTCAAGTCAATACAATATTTATTTAAATTTGTATTTATTGATTTCAATATAAATATATTATATTATAATATATTATATTAAGTTGGAAATACCAATGGATATGATGCCTAACATTGCTGAGACAGCAACGAGCTCGTGAAATCTTGTTGCTTTAATTCTTAGAAGTATAAAATTGAGTTCATTCGAATATTTTCCCACTCAACATCTAAAATGCATGCCTACATTCCAAAACTAACTAAACCCCTTGAGTTATTTCAGCTAAAAGGTGTGCACGCTGTGCAAGTCAATATTTCTATAAAAGCTGGAAATTGCAACGGATATGGAAGCTTGAGCAGTCTGGTTTCTTTAAGTCCTAGAGCAATTCATTCGATGTTTACCTCTATTACCTCTGCTAGATTGCATCCCTACAGCACCATCACTAGCTAGGCTCTTTGAGTTATTGAAGATTTAATCAGTGAACGCAATGAACTTAATAGTTTATATATAATATATTTTATTTAGCAATGTTGGGATTTGTTTGCAGAGAAAACTGAAAAGTTGGCTGAAGTTTCTTTAAGCCCCGGAACAAAAATTTGCCTTTGCTTAACTTTTCTCTTATTCCTCTGCTGAAATGCAACCCTACATCCCTAGTTAGACCGCTTGAGATACTTAAGATTAAACCATTCAAAATAATACGATAGATGGGCATTCGCTGGAATTTATTTTTACCTTATTTTTCCCAAATCCGCACAGTTTCATAAATGCAAAAAGTTGTTAAATTTTTTTTTTTCCTTATTATTCCGCTTGGGAACTTAGGGCCTCTACAAGAGCCTTCCATCGAACCCTAATTTGCGCCGTCTGTTAAGCTCTGTCCCATGTTGAGCTCGCCTGGGTCAGTTTCTGGGGGATGGATCATCTCAAGGTCGCCTTGGGTAGACGGCAGTAGACGGATCGGCCTTGTGGATGCCAGCTATCGCTATCTGCAGTTTTCGACATTTGTTCCTCGAACTGTGCTAATCTTGATGGTTCCTTAAGGGTTCTAACGTTCCATTGTCCTATTCGTGGCCGTTTTGAAATGCCTTTGGACGTCATCGAATTTGGGAAGCCGTTTTATGTTTAATTCTCTTGTGTTGGTTTCTGTAATCTGTTGAGTTTTCCTATCGAACTGGTGATTGGCCAGATGCTACTTATCCCAGTGGTGGGGCTGCCACCTGACGTCTGCGCTTGGCTGCGCGGAAAGGCTGGGCGATACGGTCTTTTTAATTATTGGCATCATTCTAGCTGGTGTTGTGTTGTTGCTGTACGCCGAAAAGCTATGAATGGCGCTTGGTTCTATGGTGTACCCTCCATTTAGCGTGGGGGGTGAAGAGTGGGGCAAGGGGGGTTGCCGGAAATTGTTGAAAAGCATTGTGCAATGAAGAAAAGCTTTCTATTAAGTAGAGAAGCAATTTTTAAGAGGGACGTTGGAGTGGTCATGCCTTTTGCCATGAGTGGGATTCGAACCCACGACCCCGCGTTTAGAAGGCAAGTGTATTACCCACTAAGCTACGAGGCCCCCCAAGTTGTTAAAAATAGCCAAGGAAAAAGTAGCCGACGCCGGACGATCTGAGCTATAATACAGATGAAGATGATGATCACGCCGATTAATTGCGACAGACGGCCGAGCTATCCAACAAACTATCCTCTGGAATACCGCACGTAATTCGCAGTTAAAGTCGGTTAGTCCTACCGAACTAATACTTCCAATATTTAATATTTTAAGAATTAACGTTGACTACAAATTGAGCATAGCCCTATGTTGGCTTTGAGGCATACCCCGCCGATGTTGACTTGGTTAGAGCTTTGAAACTTTTACAAAACATTTTTAAAGGGTGCTTTTTTTGAGATATAGAATTTTAAATTGCAATGAAACAACAATGGATTATTCGATTGACATAAGTTTAATTCATCCGAAAGATAAACTTGTGGCATAACATTTAAAATATGATTTCTAGCATATGACCGCCACGGTTGGCACGGATGTACTCCAATTTGGACGTCCAATTTCCGATGACTTTTTCCAGCATTTGTAGCCGTATATCAGCAATAATACGGCGAATGTTGTCTTCCAAATGGATAAGCGTTTGTGGCTTATCCGTACAGACCATTGACTTTGCAGAGCCCCACAAAAAGTAGTCTAGCGGTGTTAAATCACAAGTCCTTGGAGGCCAATTTATAGCTCCAAAGCGTGAAATTAGGCGGTCACCAAACGTGTCTTTTAATAAATAGATTGTGGCACGAGCTGTGTGACGTGTTGCGCCGTCTTATTGGAACCACAGCTGCTGGACATCATGGTTGTTCAATTCAGGAATGAAAAAATTGGTAATCATGGCTCTATACGTATCACCCTTCAATGTAACCTTTTGGCCGTCTTCGTTTTTGACGAAGTACGGACCAATCCTTCCATCAGCCCATAAAGTGGAAGTAACGATGTTTCGACAAACACTTGAGAATTAGCTTCACTCCAAATGCGGCAGTTTTGTTCGTTGGCGTATCCATTCAACCAGAAGTGCGCTTCATCGCTAAATCAAATTCCCTTATGAAAATCGGAAACAACGGAAATCTTGCTTGATGATCTTTTGACTTTAATTCTTCAATTGCCCAACCAAACTGAGAATAAATCACCTGATAGCTGTTAAATCGGTCGCCATCTTGAACAGTGATGCCAACTTAAAGTTCTATACTTTGAGAAAAAAAACACCCTTTAGTTTTAGCAATCAAAAATGAAAAATTCTTAAGAAAAACTTTTATTTTAACTAATTTATACTAAGAGGGCGGTGGGCTCTATTCGTATATAGATACCATGTTTTTCGGCAAAGACTAAGTAAATCTAGAAATATTAAAAATTTAAAAAAAAAAACTATAAAATAAAAAATATCTATGCAAGTATGGGAGCAAAATTTAAAGGACACTTTTTCAAAATTTATTCTCATAAAATCTCACCAAAACTATTTGTCAACAAACAAATTATTGTCACTATCTTACTAAAAGTATTATATGAGAGCTCGTGTTTCAGAAGACACTGCCGTTGGCTTTTGGTTAAAAACTGTAGGTAGCTCTTCAGAACGCTCTTCACTTTTATACCAAGAATTGACCTGTAAAATGGGCAAGTCGTTGACATTGCTTGTATATCTCTCGTTTCGGCCAACGAACAGACTGCAGTGTATTGGCAAGTCGGTAAGCATAAAATGCAGCAAGCCCACAGTTTGAGCTGCAGCGCAAAAGTCGCTTACAGTTTTAGAGGCATTGCCTTCTGATGCTGCTGCTCCATGAGATGCATCGTTTTTCACCAAACGGTTGTCAAGGTTGCGCTAAACAGCGGAAAAATCCACAAATACACACACACACTCTCTCACACACACACACACACACATATATATAGACAGAAGCACTCTCTGCTGCTCACCCGCTCTCCGGGTAAACATTGTCTACTTAGTTAAGTTGTTATTTTTTTTGTTTTTTTTCTGTTGGTCTGCCCTTGGCGTTCACTTGTCGCTCCCTCAGTCCTATGCCCGTTGTTGTCTGCCCTAGGGGCGTTCGAGTGCTTGACATTATAGAGAGAGCATAAGTCTCTATTGCTTGTTGTCTTTCGCTGTCTCTCTCTCTCTCTCGCTCTCTTCAGCTGGCCGGTTTCTCCCACACAAAGGACATGGCGTGGCTGCTATAGCAAAAACATATTCCAGCATTTTGTCGCAAAAACAAAAAAAAAACGAAATCAAACAACAACAAACAACAATAAGCTAAGCAGGATAAGAGAAGCAGGTAACTGATAATACCCCAGTCGCAAAAAGGACCAAGCTGCTGGGCTAATCTTTTAGAAAACGAAGCAGTAATGTTTAATTTTTTTTTTTTTTTTAATTAATTTATTTTAAACTGCTGCATTTGCATTCTGTCTGGGGACAATTAGATAATTTTAAATGTTAAACAAAATAAGAACGGCAGGATTGCAAGTGATACCATGAGGCGAATGCACAACAATCTCAAGTGCTCCTCTTACAACAAGTATAGACTGCTATATCTTACGCAGCAAGTTTTTTGTTCTTCAATTTTGTAGTGATTCTGAACAAATTTTTTCTATTGTTTATTCTAAACGTAAATCTTCCTAATATCCTGTATCGCTGTATCATCAAAATATATCCTCCAAAGTACCTGATTGATTTGCAATCTATTCTTTTAAACCCAAAAAAATATTGATCTTAACTATCCCTATAAGCTATCTCATTCAAACTGTCTAAGGTATCCCTATTTTTTTTCGACAGATGTTTTGCAATGTTTATTATCCATAAAATCATGATTCTTTCCTGATTCTGTTGCCACTCCCAGCTGTATCTTAAATTATCGCTCTCTGTTCACCTTTATCTTTTCACGAAGAAATAAAATCCGAGAAAACTATTTGAAAAATATAGTAGACATTAGAATTGAACATTAAACTAATTTAAAAAAAATTAACTTAAATATGTAAAGATGATGCGAAGATAATGCTTGGAACTTATAAAAGGACTTGTAGGTTGTTTTGTTGAGCAAAAACATAAATGTGAAGGAAGGTATTCCACTGCATTATTCACAAATAATCACTTTTTGCGAAAGAATTGTGTTTGAATACTGCTATGGGCAACCAACTTTTGCAAGATACTATCAGCCAAAGTAGCAATAAAACCTCAAACAATGATCCAGTTCAGAGGCGAGTTCGGCCAGAAATTTGTTTCAATATTTAGGACTGCTCCATTGGCCGCCTAGATTGTGTTCCTTAACGCCTAAATCTGGACCTCGGTTGAGTAGTGGTAGCGTACTCGCTTCTCAGTCCAAAAGTCGGTGAATCGATTCCCATCTCTAGCGCTGATGTATTTGCCGAAGTATCAATAAAACTACAAATTTTTGTAAATATTATAAAACTCGGATGAAAATAATATTTTATTATTACAAAACATATGCTTAACGCTTCACAACTATTTTAAGGGGTATTCTCCGTAAATAAAACGTCGAATGTATGCAAAAACATAAGAAAATATAGAATTTATTTTTGGTTAAATAAATTCAGGTACCCGTTTGTGGTCAACAAGATGAAATATTAAAAGTTTTTTAAGTAAAAAATATTGCTGAGCTGAAAAATGAAGTTAAAAGTGAAAAGAAGCAAATGTTGAAATAAACACAAATTATTTTCTATATTATTTTGATTATTTGTCACTTTTAAATCCCAGTTGCGTTTTGGGACAATGTCTATACCAATCAACGAATCGCCATCCAAAACTTTGTAATAGTTTCAGAAATCGTTAGGCCGGAAAGATACAAAAACTATTCGACCTATAAAGCAACCTGCGATATTATTTTATTGAAATCATCATCCATTAGTGATTAGTTGAATCTTAGCCTTCATTTGAAATCCCCTCCATTTTTCACGATGCGTTTTCCAGTTTCTTCTTCCAAGAAAATGTATATATCATATAAGAATAAGATATTTATGAAAATTGTTTTTTTTTCTTAAATAAATGGCTGTGCGTAATTATGCTTGTTTACATACTCTAGTATATATAGTATATATATATATATATATATAGTATATATATATATAGTATATATATATATATATATGTAGGGATAGATTCATGCTTATTTACAGTAACGCGAGGAAGACAATGTGGGAGAAATGTCCACAAATACTAGCGCGAAAAATGCTCAGAAGTGGAGGTGTTGTAGCATAGATGTGTTTTGTAGAGCAGACGTAAGCGATAGTTTATATAGGACGTATTCTCTCTGGTTAGTCGAAATCGGTAGGCAGCTAAGCAGAGTATCGTTGGGCGAGAATTCCAGTATTTGGCGTGGATCGAATACTATAAAAGGCAGACCGGCGCCCATACTGGGATCATTCTCGTTCAGATTATCACTTTGATTCTGATTCTATCACTCAATAAAGTCGATCAGAGAGTTATCAGATGAACAGAAGTGGGTAATAATCCAGTCCGAAGTGCAGTTATAGAGTGAAAGAAAGTAACAGTAAATGCGTAAAAAAAAGGAATTATTGTCAAGGCACATCGAGAGAGAGCGGAGAGAACACATCTATTCAGTAAAATTGCATCGAGTGTCAATAAAACTCCAATAAAAGTAGTTAATCTGGGAGGGCGTATCGCTACGAGCGTAGAGCTAAGATTTTTCCCTCACTGATTACCTGCCATATCGAAAGGAACGGTAAGCATTTGGCTACCAATATTTATATCTGATTAAGCGTCTCGAGAACAGAAAACATTTTCTTCCAGGATAACCTCTGATTATATGCTTACACGCGATATAGCATACACAGCAGGATTAAAGTTAAATTATTAATAATTGACTGATAGGTAAACATGTCGGTTGGAAATAAGATTATTTTTTGAATAAGAAGAAATGAACCCAAATTGAAACAACTTAAAAATAAAACACAAGACTGTTTGTAAAAAATATTAAGAGTCTAAGCGTATTTTACAAATTCTAATACAATACGATCTGGAGTATTCAGAATGTAAGATCTTCTCAGATTAATTGTCAGCAAAATTTATGCCTTTTTCATCTTTAAGGTTTGAAACAAGCAAGTTCTTTCTATACTGACTGCTTGGTTACATGCCAAGTAACTTTTTGAGAGTTATAATATTGGAGCTATGCAGGATTTCAATGGTAACGTTCCTCTTAATAGGAATTGTAGAAGTAGGCTAACTCTAGATGTAATATTTTTGTAATAAATTTTCGAAATTTACCACCTAGCAATCCATACTTTAATTGTTCATTAACAATTAGTATTTTGTGAAATCATAACAAGTGCTCATAAAACTCTTCAAATAAATCCTATTAAATACAGTTTATTGTACATATATATATATATAAATATATTATAAACAATGAAGCCTTCGGTGAAACGTGAAACTTTTACATTTCTTGTAGAATTGGCTTGCAGCACACGCTTGGCGTGGTCGTTGATCTTAATACCGTTCGGTATCTTGATTAATCTCGGCTTAAAGAGATATTTCTCTGAACGCGGGACCAACGATGATGATGCCGAATCGTCTAGCAGTGACGTGAGCGTACGTACGTATGAGTCCTCTGAGGACGACGAAAGCAGTGTTGAAACCCTAAGCAGTCACGAAGCCAACCTTAACGATTTACGCGAGCGTATAATGCATAATTATGAGACTGACTTCTATGCTACGGATCCCGAAGACAGCGAAGAAAGTCAACAGGAAGAACATGCAGGAACATTCTCTTAACCAGCAATTATTATATTCTCCCCAATCCAACACTTAGGTAGATAAGTAATCAGTTTCACTGTTAAACAAAAATTTGAACCGATATTTATCATTACAGATACACTGGGCCGCAACAACCCCCACATAATCTTGAACTTTTTTTATACTTTGGAAAGAAGCAGCACGGCAGCATCAATATGTAATTCTGGTTCTTAAGTTTAACCACAACCAGATCAAATACTTTGTTCACTTAATATTACGGCGTGATGGAAATATATATACAAAAATAGTTCTGGTTCTTAAATTGACAAATGGAATTGTTATAACCGAGATAACAAAATAAATGTATAATGACAATTCCAAGTTCATATCTAATTCATTCCTAAAGATTGCAAATTATCGAATGGCACTATCAATGGAGGGTGCTACGGAAATCCATTTCTAATATATTTTATTTCAAAAGTATACAAAAGTACAGCTAAATCTGTATAAATTGAGTAGAAATCTGTTCTTGGATTAAGACAAATTGAGATTGAGGGATTGAGTAGAAATCTGCTATTGGAGCAACACAGATACGAGAAGAATCTGTTTATGCTTTTTATGATCTGTTAACATTTTAATTAAAGAATTAATGAAATTACAAAAAACAAGACGATTTAGTTGGTGCAAAGGTAAAGCTAGTTGTCGAAGTAGATTTGAGTCTGGAATCTGGTATTTGCGTGGGAGATATATTACGATGCTTCCTATAGTCGTAACTGAGCAAAAGAAAACGTTATTAATAATTTAAAATCATAAACTAAAGGATAATCAAAATACTTAACAATGCAAATGGGCTGTGAGCCAATATTTCAAGAATCCAACTGCAAATATCTTAAATCCTAACTTCCTGGGTCAATTCGGACTACGAGTTTGAAATTATACACACCGAAATTTTAATTTTATTTGCAGTTTATTATTTATTAGTTATTTTGAATGTAAAGCTGAAGAATTTCAGCGTGTTCTTTTGGTATAAACTATTCCACGGTATAAATGGCCTTGAATGATCTTTCCAAGGCGTTACGACATAAGCCGATCTGTTACTTCTGCCCAAAGCTATAGAGTTGTCCGTTGTTTCCAATTTAATTGTTAATTAGTTGCATAAAATATATTTTATTTAGAATATACTATATATTCATCAATAAAAATATTTCAATATAAGACCTATTTTTTTATATTTTCATAATAGAATTTATATCTATTATCTATTTTTAATACCAAAAACTTGTTGAGTCGTCACTCAAACAACGCATTATTCTATATTTGACTCAAAAAGTTTGTTCTCTAAAAAATCATACCGATTTAGATTATTCGAGGATTCATTTAGTCAGATATTATCGTTAAAGGTAGTTAAGTTATTGGCAGATTCTGGGGAGAACCAGATGCATTACTGTTAAATTCACAAACTTTCAAGATATTTGTATGAAAAAAGTACACTTTATCAGGGAAACACTTCCCCATTTAATCTATTTGCTTCTTAGTATATTTCTTTTCAAAATTTAACAATGCTTTGGGATATATTTTTATTATAGTAATTTTATATTTGTTATAGGGTCTAAAAAACACAATGTAATAGCTACTGCTCAAGTAGGCTTACTTCAAGATGTAATCTTTTAGTAATAATTTTTAAATTTTACCATCAAGCAATCCATGACTCATTTGTTCATTGACTTTTAATATTTTGTTAAAATAAGAGCTCGTCAAAATTATTTTAAAAAAATTCCCAGAGTCAACGGTTTTTAAAGTTTCTTTCAATATGGAGTTCACAAAAAACATAGAAACTTTCATATACCTCTATGATTTGGTGTATTCAACTCGGTTGGTGCTTCCGTTTGTATTTGTGGCACTAGGTTTGTTTCTTTTTGGAATCAAAAGATTCATCTATGAGGCCGGGATTATCATTAATTTCCCTCGCTATGAGGTGCACGTGCGTCAGAAACGTTGCCTCATTGATATTTTGAATCAAGCCATTAAAGAAAACGAAAAGAAAGCTGAAGCTGAAGCTGAATGCAATGACGACTCCAGCGATAACGATGTTGAGATTCGTCAAATTCTCGATAATAAGGGAGATCTCTACGCTACGGCTCCGGGAGATAGCGCAGAGCGTCAACCAGACTATTCCAACTAACTCGAAAACTCCAACAACAAATATTACAATATGCACACTACAACTCTTCTTTTAACTCTTTAAGAAGTAAGTAATAATAAGTGTTCCTGTTAAATATTATTTTGAACCCCTGAATATCCTTACAGATACACTGGGCCGCAACAACCCACATAATCTCGAGTCTATACAACTTGACAAGAAGCAACACGACAGCATCCATTAATAATTGGGGATTCTAAGTTTCACCATAATCACAACAAACAGTATTTTCAATTATTATTACGGATTGATGGAATTATTAATATAAAATAAAATATAAATATAATATAATATATAAATAATTCTGGTTCTTAAATTGACAAATTGCAATACTTTAAGCTGAGATAACAAAATAAATAAATCCTTAACGACAATTCCAAGTGCTTGTCTAATTAATTCTAAAAGACTACAAACTATTGATGGCACTATCGATGAAGTACTACGGAAATCTATTTCAAATTGATTTTTTCTGAAATGCACCCAAAATACAGCCAAATCTAGATGCAGCATCTCAAATAGCTAGAAGAATCAGTTCATGCCTTCTATAAACTATTTACATTTTAATTTCAGGATTTAATTTAGGTAAAAGAAAATGTAATTATTGAATTGCGATATTTGTAAAAATATTTAAGGGTGAGCTGGTTCGGAACAGTCTCAAAAAGTTCTGTATGTACCAGGTGGGCTGAAATGTATAAAGATACAGAAACAACTTTAAAAGTGTTCTACCAAATCTGTAAATTTTAGATATTCTTTAAAACTGCTGCAAAATTTTAGTGCAAATTTGTTCCCTATGATCGCCTGCCTGCGTATACTTTATGTGCAACTGCTGGCTGCGCTCCCTCAAGTTCTAAAATTAGCGAAAAAAGAGTCGGAGATATTATTATTATTTTTATTTTTACTCCGAAATCTTAGTTCCTTACAATGGAAGCTGTATAAAGACGATGAATGCATCGTAATAAAAATATTTGGAATAGATCTTGTGGAATAAATTTGGTTAATTTTGTGATCGATTAAAAAAATTATACAAATTTAATAAATTGAATAAAAACTTTATAACTTGCTTATGCTTTTAGAATATATTAATGATTATATAAAAATATAATATTAATATTGTATGCAATTATGAATATAATTAATATTGCCTCTGCTGCTTTGGAAAATTTAATTTCTATTGACTTAAGCTCCGCTTAGAAGTAACCAAACTTCGTTGAAGAGATCAGCACAAAATGCACTTCATAACAATGTTTTTTTTTTTTTTATTGCTTAAAGTTATCCCCCGAACAACAATATTATTGGTTTTTATATTTTTCAAAAAATAATTGAAATATTTTTTATTATAATAAAAAAATTACAATTAGCTTGATTGCTTCACGGTCTCAGGGAGACCACTCTATGAAGAAGACGGTGAAGACTCCATGTCTTTGGCAGTAGGAAATAATGCTTTATGATGAAAGTAGTTAATAGTTATTACTCAATAAAATAAATGATGATAAGTTTATAATAAATTCTGCAATTTTTAAAAAATTTTAATTCTTCACAATGTTTATTTGAGGGATTTGCTGAATAGAGCAAATACGCTCTTGTAACGCGAAGAATAATTTGATCAAGTAGGCAAAAGTGCGGGACTACCAATCAACAGCAATTAGACGACACAATCCAAATACGTAGTTGGTATTTCCAATAAAGGGTGACTTTTTAAGAGCTTGTTAATTTGATTTGCAAATAGACAAACAAATGATAACGTTTTAAAAACCATAAAAGCCTTACCTGAGTCGACAAAGTGTTCGAAATATTGTATTAATATTAATGTTCTTCAAAAAATAATTAATGATGGGATCATAATAACTTGCATTTTATTTGGTTTAAATTTTTTTTTCACCTTTTTAACTATTCCAGATAAATTTTAGTGTTTGCATTTTTGCTTTGCGTTCTACCGAACAAGCAGAAGATCTGCTAAGGGATTAGAAGCTGCATATTTTGAAAAGTAGAAATTTAGCCATATTTCGCAAAGAAGGTTTCAGAGCGGCTGTTTCTGAGTTCTTCAAGATTAAGTACAATGGGAAATGCTTTCAAGCGTCAGTGTGAATTCCTATAAGTTTTTTAGTAATTATAATTAAAAATAAGTACTTATAGAAAGTAAAAAAATAAGACTGCTTTAAAAAAGGAAAACAGGCATTTATTTATTTTTAAAAAGAGTTTGCACGACTAATTTCAATGGTATCTATCTTAGGAAGTATAAAAACAATTTTTTTAATTGAATATTTTTTACTCAAATCTCTACTGAAATCGTGTCGCAAACTACCATGAAGTACCAGGCGAACAGAAGTGGAGTGAAACCAAGTAAGCAACTTTAAATAAGCAACTAGAAGTATGCTACAGATTTTAACTTTTTTTATTTTTTATTTTCAAAAACCATTGCATACTTTCAGTAGCAAATTTTGGCAAAATATTTGTCCAGTGCCGCTTGCACTCACTTGCTGTGCGCCTGGTAACTGAACTCCCTTTGCAGTAAAATTCTTGTTGGATTTATTTTTTAAAATCATAAGATTATACTTTTTTTTATTGTTTGCGATTAAGTTATTCTTAAAAGATATAAAGTCTAGATCATCAGTTAAATAAGCTTAATTATTTTTAGTTATTCAATTGCAAGGAAATCGGTGGTCGTACACAATGAAATCGAAGTGTGTGGAAAAGCGACTTTTTACTCCGCAACTGTTTTTTGAAACAATTGAAAGAGGGAAATTTTTGGCCTAAGATTAAATAATCTTTTCTTGTCAAGTCTTGGCGAAGTCTACAGCTTACTACGGCAACTGGATATTATAATACTATATCATTTTTTTTTTTCAATAGTCTCTTTTTAGCAGAAAGAGGGAAGTATTTATACCGTGTGGGTTTTATGCATTAATTTCGTATTCAATTTGTACTTTAGATGAAATTTTTTTAAAACTATAAAGTCTTTAGTTGAGTCCATTAAATGATCGATATGGGGCATATGGGGCAACTCTTAATTTTAACTTAAGAAATGAGTGCTGGTAAAGTTTTCCGCTTTCTTTTTCAACTGTAGCAAGTATTTCACAAAAATATGGTTACCTCGAATTATAATATGGGACTTTCTCATCAAATTTATATTAAAAGATTAAATGAGCTTATTTATATTTATATAATTTCGGGGACAACTAAATCCAGTTGACCTTAAGATTAAACAATTCGAAAATGTTAAAATAAGAAATATTAAATGATCCCAAGCCTGATGACTGACTTTTTCAAGATATGCACCATATCACATCTGGGGCTGGCTAGGAACTTGGATTTACAGTATTAGTTGAAAATAGGAAGTAACATAAAAATTAAAGAATTTCTTAACAAAGAAACCAATAGATCAATGTTGAACAAGATTGGTCTTAATAGTTTGTGATTGGTCAAAGGTGTTCGATCTGGCGAATCAAGATGAGATAAGATAGAGGCAGAGATGGATTGAATAGACCGTTCATAAGAGAGGAAATCGTAAGGGTTATTATAGTTAGCGCATAATACACGAAAAGAATCGAGTAATGCAAAATAAGATCTACAAAATGGTAATGGCAGAGGTCAAAATTTACTCTGGACGGAATGGTAAAAGAAAATTTATTAGGAAGTGTATGAGATTCAAGGGAACCGAGTAAAAGCTTATGAAAAAACAACACGCCGGGGCATGCTCTACGATCATTTAGAGAGGGTATTTTAAGAAGGCGTAGTCTACAAGCATAGGAATTAAATACGCAAGTCCATTTGATTAATAAAAAATGAAAATAAAAAAAATTTGCGAAATGTATGATATCTTTATTGAAATCAGTGGAAAGTATTAATGCTTAAGGATAGTTTTTGCAAATGGTTACCGTGATGCAATTTGCATATGTCTTATAGCTCGATAGGAATCTTTATTTATTATTTTTGGATTTAAGTGCATCTTTAACTTAGAAGTATATAAACCTTAACGTATTTTACCAAAAAATAGGCCAAGAACGTTAAATTATAAAACTAGACAGCCAATAGACCGGTTCCAAACGACAATTCTCAATGGGACACACATTTGCGTGTTGTGTGTCATGTGGCATGTCATATGTTAGCCAAGTTATAGTCTTTCATTTTGGGAAAAAAAAACTATCGTAGTTCTCAATAATAGACGGAATCCGGCATTCCTCAGCTATAAATAACTACGAGCATCATTGGGGGACCAGTAAGTGATTCAAATCAAACAAAGACTTTTTTGGTATGCATTGATAGTTCTTGGTATAGCTGTTGCCCTGTACAAGTGAGGACTGTCGTCCAGAATCGAGCTTTCGTAAAAAATATCTTTCTTTGGGATGTCACCCAAGCTTGTTGTATATTTTAGTCTTACTTCAAAGCTTTACCTTCAAATCAGTTTTTCCTTGTTATTCCGCTTGGGAACTTAGGGCCTCAACTAGAGCTTTCCCAGGAACCCTGTTTAGCGCTGTCCCATGTTGTGTTCGAGTGGGCCAATTTTTGGATGATGAATCTTCTACAGGTTGCCTTGGGTCTTCCCAAGCCGATTCGTCTGCTGCTTTGGGGATTAAAGTCCAATGACAATACTGCTTGGGTTTCTTCTGAGAGCATGACCTATCCACGTCCATTTCTTCTTCCTTATTTGGCGGTGTATAGGGGGCGCACCTATGACACGAGACACTTCAGCATTTTGACCAGAATATTGAAGACTTGCAGTCACTGTGTCATCTTTTTGGAGGTGAGCCATGTCTCACTGCCATAAAGCAGTATGGACACGCATTGTAGATCCGAAGCTTTGTTCGTCTGCCTTTTTGTTTGTTGCTCCAGATGCGGTAGAGTCTCCCAAATGCTGATCGGGCTTTGTTTTTGTGACGTCATCATGCACGCCGCTATTGTTGATTATTTTAAAATAAAAAGTTTAGGTTTATCAAAAAGTAATCATTTTTAAAAAATAGACGAAAAATAAGAGTACACATCTATCATTTAAAAACCTTCTAAGATCCCAAATACCTTCATGACTAAACTGTACAAACTGTTTCGCTTCGATATCTCAAGAACTCACCCATTTGGTATATTTAGTGCGCGTGGTACTGCGACTTCAGCATTTTACTTCAGAATGCTGCAGGGCAGCAGAAACAACAACATTGGATGCTGCCAACGCGTCCAATGTAACTTCTACTCCACGAGCTTCATTTCCAGCACACGGGCTGCTTTGGAAATGACAAAGCATTTGCAGTTGCTTACCTGAATTCATTGAACCTTTTAGTGGGGCAGCATGGCCACAAATGGAGGAGGAGCTTGGGCCGGCTGGCTATAAAGTGGCAGCAGCTTTTAAAGTTAAGTAGCAATAGTCAGCGAATGAGTCCTTGACAGTCGCTTGGCAGAGGTGTATCCAAGGAATTGTCTTAAGGCCACTCGAACAGTGTTGTTGCTTCAACAAGTGTGCTCAATTGGGAGCATTAAAATGTACAGAACAATATTGCTCATACGCCGCATTGGCTGTATCAATTATTTTGTAATATTGCAGAGAGGGTGAGAGAGAGAGAGGGGGAGAGAATTGGAGTTTTGTTAAATATCAAAAAGAAGTTCGAGATGAAAGAACTTTGATTTCAGCGTATGGTTTTTTTTGAGTCGTTGAGCTGCTCTTGAATAAATCAAAGTGGGTAAAAATTAACAAAATATTAAGTATTTTAGTAAGCAAATGGCTTCAAAGTGGGCATAAATCGAAAAATCGATTATCGATATTCATGAGTAGTTTATGCTCGTTTCATACAGAAGTCCCTCGTGCATACGGTTGCCGACTTTGCAAGGGAATTTTTATCAAATTGCTTGAAATTTTATAAAATGAAAGAAATAAGTGGCGGTTCGTCCCAAAGTATATATGTATTACATTAGATAATAAATAATTTTGAACAGACGTTTTGCGAGCACTTATATCAGCGCTTTTTCCGGTTTTCGGAACAGTCAGGAAAGTCCTTTTCCGAGATCGCCTTCAGTTTCTTCGGAGCTGTGACCAATGTGCTGGCATATGGCTTCAGCCTTTTGCAAAGTACGCGCTTAAGGAATTTCTATGAGATGGCAATTAAACTGATTGCCCGGTAGTTTGCTAATATCGTCGGGTCATCCTGCTTCAGGACAAGACAAAGCACACGAAGATACCAAACTTCAGGCATACTTTTTGCTATCCATACTTTGCAAAGGAGCTGATGCATGTATCCTATCAGCTTGTCACCACCACCAGCCTTTGAGCACTCTTCAGGCAGACCATCAACATTGGTTACTTTGTTTTTTTTTCGGTTACATTAGCGCAACTGGGACTTCATCATGACTAGGTGGTGGAACATTGATTGCTGGTATCGGTGTGTGATTTGTGGCAACATTGCCTGTATCTATAAACAGTTTATCATATTAATGTTGGCAGTTTAAGCCAATAAGCTGGAAAGCAATCTTAATTTTGTCAGGACCATTAAGCTTATTAGAAATCTCAATATTAATACTACTTCACTTTCCGCCAATAACAACATATGACGTCAAAATTTTTAAAAATAATGTAGTTACAATTCGTAACCACTTTACACAACAATGCACTCATTACTACCCTCATTACATCCACATGTCGTTCTTGTAATACAACTAAATCGAAATTAATATACAAAAATGTGTCACCAGTGGACAATGGGACTTCTTTTTCGGTGCACCTCATAGTGCAGAGGAGTTACCTTCGCCATCAAAATCTCTGAAAGCAGACCATCGCATTATTGCAACTCTGCCTTTACTGTGACACTCGTTGAAGTAACATCCACATTGTTGTCGATTGGTTGGCAAAAATTGTCACATCGCCCTCTATAATCTTAATATATACAATGCAAAGAGATTTCCATTTTTATCTTGTCAGTAAACGGCTCTGCACTAGCTTGCCTTATAGGGGACTGAAACGTCTTTTTTGTAGGAGTTGCTCTTCGCTAGCGTTGTGTCGCGACACTCCTCGTTTTATCAGTGGTTCCGTGATGGTGCGGCAGAGTGTATTGAGCGGGATGTATGCGACCAAAGTCCGCCAAAAGCGTAAGGGAGGGGAGTTGAGTCGGTTGAGCAGTTCCAAGAGGTGAATGCAGAAATCTTCGACTGTCAGTTATCTCTTGTTGTGTGCTGGGGTGTCAATTTTTTTGCATTGCGTGGACTACACCAAGGTAGTATCCGAGAGACGAGCAGTTTCGTGGTGTGTGTTTCTCTCCATCTATTACTATTTCATTTTCTCTCTATCCCAACCCACAATGGACTATTTAGCCAGAGTGTCCGAGGCGGTGTTTGTCGGCTCTAATAATCTCACATCTATCTATCTATCTACACCACGGTAATGGAGGAAAACAGTCAACTTGATTTTGGAACGCCTTTGGCGTGGTCTTTCGATCTTTACTCGCATTTAGCACCATATTCGCTCGATTGATCGGCTGTTTTCGGATCGTAGGCGTATATCCATGTCTCATCGAGAGTTCCTATAGCTTTTATCTCATCTTGATAGTCAGAAAGCTTGATTTTACACACATCAACGCGATGGTGTTTTTATATTCAAGAAATTAAGTGTTTTTGGCACCAAACGAAACTTGACTTTTTGGAGGCCCAAATGATCTTTTAAAATGGCTTGAACTGATGCTTCTGATATTCCAACAAAACCAGTAATGTGTCTAAAAATCAATCAACGATTTTCGAGCAGCAATTCCTTGATTTCGTTGAGATGTTTGTGATCAGTTGAAGTGGATGATCGACCAGACCCCTTTGCATCTGCAACACTTTCTCGGTTCTCTTTGAACATTTTGTACCATTCAAATACAAGTTTTTTGGATAGCGCCTGTAGGCCAAATGCCTTCTGCAATATTCTCAAAGAATCAGCTCCAAAAATGTCATGCCGAACATAAACTTTGAAACAACTTCGTTGTTGAATAATTTTCGACATTGTTAAAATCACACAAGATCAACCAACTAAGTTACAGAGATATTGACATGAAATTTGACATGGATGTCAAAGACTGTCCTGCCAGACAAAAAATACGAGGATTTGTCCCCTATTGGAGGCTCAATCCTTTTTGAATTTGCAACTTTCTATACTTTTTGTCCACAGCAGTATATTATTTATAACTTTTCCTAGGGGAGCTTATATTTCAGATATGTGGATATTCCGAAACTGCCCTAACAGTTGTTGAATATTTTCTAAATAAATTTATTTTGAATATTTTTATTTTTTGTAAAGAACTTGTGAAACATAATATTAAATATTTAGCATTTTTTCATATTTCGAAATATATTGTTTATTGTAATAATTAATTCATTCAGAATACCCTAACAAGCAAAACATTTAAATTAAGAATTCATGAACTTATTAATTATAAAATAAATGAATTATTGAACAATTTGCAGGATTGTTTTTTAATTCCTTCAATAAATATACTTTTTTCAAAACTTCGAATTTATTACAATAATTAATTTGATATTTACAAAATTTGTTTAAATTGTGAATTTTAATGGTGCAAAATCGTTAAAAAAAAATTTAATGAAAAATACTGGAACTCTCACCCAAATATACAGAAACCCTAACCTATACTCTGACTCTTTGCCTACCTATTGCTACTAACCAGAGGGACTACGCCCTACCTAAAACTATCCCTATCGTCTAGTCTACAAAACACATCCATGCATTAAGATTTTCTCCTTTACTATCAGTACATACTTCTACTTCTGGCCATTATCCGCGTGCTAGTATTTGTGGACATTGTCCAATATTGCCTTCGTTTTTAGAGTCGCCAAGCAGTCCAAGCAGTGTCTCCTCACAGCACAGATTATATAAATAAGCACGAATCTATCATATTTATAATTAATATATCTTATTCTAATATGATATACACAGTTTATTGAAAGAAGAAACTGGAGAACGCTAGCTCTACATCGTGAAGAATGGTGGAGATTTCAAAGGAAATCTAAGACTCCACAAGGCTCGTCGCGCCACTTATGGATAATGATTCTAATAAGATAATATCGCGGTTTGCTATATAAGTCGAATAGTTTTTGTATCTTTCCGGCCTAACGATTTCTGCAACTTTGTAGAGAGCTGCATTATGTACAAAGCTTTGAATGGCGATTCGTTGATTTGTATAGACGTTGTCCCAAAACGTAACTGGGTTTTAAAACTGACAAATAATCAAAACAATACAGAAAATAATTTGTGTTCATTCAACATTTGCTTTTTTTTCACTTTTAACTTCATTTTTAAGCTCAGCAGTATTTTTTACTTAAAAAACTTTTAATATTTCATCTTGTTGATCGCAAACGGGTACCTCAGTTTATTTAACCAAAAATACTTTCTATATTTTCTTATGTTTATGCATACATGCGACGTTATCTTTACGGAGAATACCCGATATAATAGTTGTGCATATGTTTTGTAATAATAAAATATTATTTTCATCAGAATTTTATAATATTTACAAAAAATTGTAGTTTTCTTGATACTTCGGCAAATACATCAGTGCTAGAGATTGGAATCGATTAACCGACTTTCTGGGTTCAGAAGCGAGTACGCTACCACTACTCAACCGAGGTCCAGATTTAGGCGTGAAGGAACACAATCTAGGCGGCCAATGGAGCAGTCCTAAATATTGAAACAAATTTCTGACCGAACTCGCCTGAACTGAATTATTGTTTGAGGATTTCATGTTGAAGCCACATGTTTACCACGTCGATCTCAGCCATTTTTAGATAGAATAAAGCGCTCGCTATTCACAATAACCTTTTGGTCTTTACCTTCTTCAAAAAAATACGATCCATTAATAACGCCGATATATAATGCATCCCAAAGAGTGATTATTTTTTTGGAATGCATACATTGGTGATTCTTGCAATACTTCCGCCTTATCGAGCATGAATTTTGAGAATTAAATTCCATATATTAGGGATTTTTTTTTTTTGAGGTATAGAACTTTTAGTTGACGTTACTATTCAAGATGGCGACCAATTTAACTTATTTGGTGCGCTTTATGGGTCAATGGTGATTGGTAGAGAGCCATGATTACTAACTTTATCATTCCTGAATTGAACAGGAATCGTACTCATAGAGCTCGCATAGTCGTGGTGAAGAGTGATCCGTCTTTGGCGATTCGATTTCCTGTTTTCTTGGAAGACAACTGGCAAAAAAATGATTGTGTACCACTCAGAATTGACTATTCCGCGTTGTTCTAGTGGTACGGTTGCGACGTCCTGTATTTCACAGGCGACCATTTGCTTGGAAGTGCTTCATGCTTTTGTTGGATCTGGCTTTGCTTGAAACACCCAAAGAGTCGACAGCTGTTTACTTTCGAGCTCATACGCGTGAACCCATGATTCATCACCTGTCACAAAATGATAGACGTGTTTCGAAGCATTTCTGAGCATTGTTTCGACCAATCGAGATGAGTCCCACTTATGCCTAAGAGTGCCTCAATCTTCTGCAATATTAGTTTGTGCACAGCATCAATGGTCTCCGGAACAATAACTAATTTGGGACGACCTCTACGAAATTCGTCTCGGAATGAACTACGAACTCGATTGAATTCCCCATACTATACCTTCGATAAACATTGGTTCTTGATGAAGCTACATCGCCAAAAATTGAATTAAGTTCATCCTTGGACTGTTGTTGTGGTAATCCATCCTGAAAGTTGTTCCAAATTATCGCACGAAAATGATCAGGAATTAATTCGATTTTTCGGCCTAAATAAATCTGTCAAGTTCGTGCAAACAACACAAATAGCGCTTATATGTCAAAACCTTCTAAATGCGTATAACCTCAAAAATGCTAAACTTTACGATAGAGCTGTCAGTCGCCAGATGGCAACAAACGGGTTGCCGAATCCCGAAATATAAAAGGCAAATTTTACCATAAATCTTTCTTGGCAAGGACAGGTACTTTTTACCTACTTAAAAACTTTTAAGCTTAAAAAATTAACTTGGTATGCAAATCAACTTTCTTACAAATACTAAATTAAAAACTATATATAATTTAAGCATTTAATATTTATGTCTTGCTTATACCAAATATTCTGTAGTCTTTTCAGCGGCTTTTCCGACTATTTCTTCTGGATTTGGACTTGCAGATAACTGCTTTTTTTAGGCGTTTGGTATTTTTGATTACCTTTTAAATATAATATTTATATAATAATATAATACAAAATATTGTCACGATTTATAATACGGCTACAATAAATCATTTCAAGCAGTTCCTTTTTATTGTAACTGATTGGTTATTTTTAAAAAATCAAATTTTCAATAATGGCTGCCTGAGGGTTAAAATTCATATTTGTATTCGTTATGGATACGAACATTCACGGGTTCGCTTATCAAGTCTGCAGAGCTTTTTAAATGAAAGCATAGAACTACTATACGTCGCTATGAAAACATAAATTTTCTGTATATAATTTTCAAAACCCCGAAACAAAACAATTCGCGAATTTCGTGCAAACGAAATAACAATCCTGATAACAGCCCGAAAAAATCAAACCCTGATAAGTATGGTACAGTCCCTTCATCGTACAGAGCAATTAGTCGACTTTCATGTCTCACGAAATTATTCGAAAAATGCTGCCTAATTTGGCTCAATACACATCTGAGAGCCCATAACAAAATCCCAGCACATCAATTTGCCTATCATGTAAGCCATGAAACCATCGAGCAGGTGAACCGAATAACAACAGTAACAAGAACCGCATTCGAAAATCGAGAATATATATCCTATATATAGCCCTATCCCCGCTTAGCCTGTAACACAAGGTCCTACTCTGCAATTCTGTACTGAACCCAATGTGGACGTACGGCTCACAACTATAGGGAAATGCTAGCAACAGCAACAGTCATAAATACAATTTTCTAATTCAAGGAAAACTACCTCAGAATCCTAACCAACCAGTGAGAGGTCTAACGCAACTCAGCAGTCGATGCCGTCTTCGCCGAAAGGACCTACCAATGCAGCGATTGCAGTTTTCGGGATGCTTAATCGCAGATTAGTTTGGGAAAAAAACTGAACACAGCTTAGTTATCATTAAGATTTTTAAACTTATTGCTAGTGAGAGCATATGAGAAGATTCAATAAATAAAAGCTTACCAAATTTACGGAATAAAAATTTCAAATATTGAAGATGGAAAGCTTCGGCTTTAAAGTAAATGTCTCTCTTGTGTGCCAAGTTCGGGGTATGGAAATATGGAGGTTTTGATTATAAATGTAATTTTCAAAACCCCGAAACAAACAATTAAGCCTTAATTTGAGGTGGACATGTGGGGATGGGTTCTCGAGGTGGCGTTTGACGAATTTCGAGTTAAAATTTCAATTACCCAAGTCCCGACTTTCATATTTTGATTTCAAAATAATAATTAACGTTGTATCTTTACTTTTAAGAACGAATGAAATACATTTTTTCAACTTTTTAAGATCTAAGGCTACGAGAAACAATCTTAAAGGAATTTTGGCTTATCGAAATATCTGTTGTTTTTTGCTTAAAATTAAACGTTGAAGCCGTGAATAGTTTCAAGTAAAACAAAAAGTATTCGCTTCAACGCATTTAAGATAATGTCGAAATATTTACGATTTCGTTTCTCTGAGAGTAAAAATAAAACTGCTGATAACGTTGAAGGCAATCAGAAACTGCTCAAAGCTGTTGCTGTTAACCCAAGTAGTTAACCCAGTTAACATCGACCGAACTCGTCCCATGGGTGCCATCGACGTGGACTACGTCACTGCTTAACTAACTGCATATTGCAAGTAACCATTTATGCCCGAACTAAAATTGAAGTGAAGCAGCTTGGTGATGACATGCTGCGTATAGTAGAGACGGTTGGGTCTGGGGTTGGGGCTATGAAAATACCTGCAAGGAAATTATACGAAACCTGAACAAGCCAAAAACAACTGAAGCTTGTTGTCTTAGAGTTCAAGTTAAAGTTAAGCAGCGCCCGCAGTCAGACACTAAAGAGTAAAGAGCATGCTGGAAAAATATAAAGATGGCTGCCAGGAGTGTGGATGTGTCGAATGGGTAGACGGGTAGAGCTTTGTGGGGGGGAGGGGGAGGCGTTAGGAATGCTTGCAGTGCTGCAATGTTAAGGACTCTGGCGCCGGGTGATGACAATTTAGGTGAGGTGAGATGAGACCCTCAAATGCTTACAGTAAATGCTTTTCTACCTTCCAAGCAACTGCTCCTCGAAATGAAGTGCACTTCAATGTGAATTGTATGAGTGTGTGTGGGTGTGCTGGTGTGTGTGTGTATGTATGTGTGAGCAACCATTTTACTAGAATTAATGAATGAATGAATGAGAGCGCGAGTGAATGAGCATGGCTATCAGGCTCATTCAAATGGCAGGAGCTGAATGGTAAAAACTTTTTTCCAGTTGATGCCAACTTAAGTGATGCCAAGTGCAAGTGAATGCTGCTGTTGTTGTCGTTGTCCTTGTTTGGATACACTGCACCCAAAGGGAACTCTGTTAGGATATCACGAATAGAAAGAAGTGTTAGAAAGAACTACTATTGCAAGTGAAATGCTTGCTTGATAACAAATAATCTTGTAGAACTTGGCTTATAGACTTGAGTTGGAAAACGTTAGTTGGAAGATGCGATTTCTAAAAAGAAAGAATGTTGCATTTGACTGACATCGATACTATCGCTAGTACTACCGAAAGAAACATAAAGGATATAGTTGGAAAAGGTGCGATTTCTGAAACACTGTTGTATTTGACTGATTAAATTTAGAAGGCTTCGACTCTCGTAGATGAAAGCATGGATACTATCGCTAGTACTATCGTAAGAAGCATAAAGGATATAGATGGAAAAGCTGCGATTTCTGAAAAGAAGGAGAAGGATACTATTGATAGTTTTATCGAAAGAAAAATATAGGATATAGTTGGAAAAGGTGCGATTTCTGAAAAGAAACACTGTTGCAGTTGACTGACATCGATACTATCGCTAGTACTACCGAAAGAAACATAAAGGATATAGTTGGAAAAGGTGCGATTTCTGAAAAGAAACACTGTTGCAGTTGACTGACATCGATACTATCGCTAGTACTACCGAAAGAAACATAAAGGATATAGTTGGAAAAGGTGCGATTTCTGAAACACTGTTGTATTTGACTGATTAAATTTTGGAAGGCTTCGACTGTTGCAGATGAAAGCATGGATACTATCGATAGTACTACCGAAAGAAACATAAAGGATATCGTTGGAAAAGCTGGGATTTCTGAAAAGAAATATTCTTAAATTTGATTATCCAATATTTTGTAACTAACTTAAAATTTAAGCAAACAATTTTAAAACATTTGAAAGCGTAAGTTCAAATAGTTCACTAAGAAAGCTTCAAAACATCAAAATTCCAGCTCTGCTATATAATGAAGGAAGTAGTTTCCCATGTAATCTATGCTAACTCTACTTAAAGTTTTGCAGCAGAAGAAGAAGTGTTCTACTATCTACAAATTTTTCTCATTCTTGCAGCTTTTTCCAAAATCAGGAGAATTCTAAATCCATGTACTTCAAAAAGTCCATATCCAGTGACAACAACAACGGAGCACTATGAACTTGGAAGTTTATAAAGATTGAAAGTGCTTGTCACTTCTATAATCGGCCATATATAGCGACTCATTCTTAGCTTACGACTGTGAGAAGAATATTTGCTCTCATTTGTAGCTTAAAAGTAGCTATTGGCATACGAATATTCTCCGCATACGACAGGAGGATGGTTGTCATGACAATACTTCCTTAATTCATCTGCTATTTTGTTGCCCGTTGCTTATTGGTCGTTTGGTACCCAAATTAGGCTTGTATCAAGCAGTTATGATATCTCACGAAGAGATTTGCGGCAAATTTAAGAAATACTTTTCAGCAATGCAATAATCACTAATCGTCGCCTTCTAGTAATATTTTGGGATGGAAAAATTGTCAATTGCTGACAAAAACTTGGCCTCTTATAAGCGTCATAATATGAGCATGTCAGCCTTTTTTGCTTTTAGGAACATTTATCGAGGTGCATGTGAGCATTAAGGATCATTAATGTGATCATCTTAATACATAGTTAAGCCGCTCTCCTCACTTTCCTTAAAGATAATGAATTTGCCTTTGGCTTTTTGTTTTCGCTGCAGTATTTTGGGAAATATCAGTTTCAAAAGTTTGTTGTTTCACAAAATAGATGATCCATTTAATAGAACTTATATTTATGCACCTTAATTATGTTGTCATCGCAGCAAAGCTGCTCTCTTCAAAGAGTGCAAGACACTACCAAGCACCACTACCACTGCAGGTATCCGAATCCGCGACCTTCAGCTCAAAAAATGTACTCCACTACACTAACGATAGCCACAAGGCGACACATGGGTTATCGTTTTAAAACTAAGCTATCGATACTCTAATATTTCAATTGTATTTTTAGCTCCAGAATAAAAGGTTTAGTTTTGCTTTTTCATTATTTTTATAGCTAAATAATTTTTTTTGGGTGGCGCCATCTACTTTGCAAACATCTGCAGATTCTGTGACAACTAAGCACAGTCATTACCAATAAAAAATTTTAAAATAAATAAATTTATTTCCCTTGGCTATGCCATCATCGCGGCGGACCATGGAGATATCTCTATTAATTGCTCGAAGAGAACTCGAACCAACAGTTTATAGTAGAGTCCGAACGGCGGTGTCTTTAATTAATAAAGATTTATTTAGGCAAATAGCAGCTATGTGGTAGCTACTATGTACTAATGCCGCAGTTTGAAATCCAAACACAAACCTACAGGATTATAGGCGACTATGCCACTGAGATACACATTCGTTATATTACAGAATTCAACAAAAAATTGACCTACTATTTACAAGTAAACCTATTATTATTATTAGACTAATACAACCTATCTGCTTCCTATTGGACTACGCAAGCACGCAAGCCAAGATCCTGCCGCAAAATTCTCCATAAAGTTGATATACACAGATTCTATACTTTAAAAAAAAAACACCCTTTATTAGCTGTGGCTTGATTTTTTTTCTAGAAAATGCATAATAGTAATGAAGTCGAAGAACCTAATAGCTTCTACTTGTAACATTATCAAGCCGATCTGCATTTCAGCTTAATCTGTCAATTGGATTTTAATTTAGAAACTTCGAAATCTGTTCACAAGTGATATATTGTAACGTTGAATATAGAATTTAATCGTATTGATCTGAAATGAAAAAATGTTCTGTTTTTATTTTTTTTTTGTCGTACGGTATTGCTCTATCTCAAGGAATATAAAGATAAATATACTCCGATTCAAGGTCTAACAAATAACAAACTCTTAATATTTAAAGTTTTGCCTATGTCAGACATGAAGCTCTCTGCAAAATGCCACTCAAAGAGTATACTTAAGTCATTATATTCCATCCGCAATCTAACCACTTATTCTTCTTCTAGCAATTGCAATTACAATTATTGTTTTTGTTGCTACAAAATTCATTCAGTAAGGACTATTAAATATTATTATTATAAATATGAAGCAATCAAGAGGTCCCATTAGGTAGACAGATGGCATCATCATCGTTGGGTAATGATTGCACTTCAGGTTGGCAGAGAGTCACATACTACCCGAGCCACTTGAAAAGAGCATACGCAATTAGAGAAGGTTTGAGATAAATAATTTTGATAATGTGACCCAATTAGAAGTAATAAATTTTGCATTATGTTTTATTATTTTTGATCTGAAATTATAAATTATGTTCAAGAACATAACTGCATTTGGGATTGAGGCGAGTTAAATTCGAGCGGAAACACCTTAGCTTATATAGTCTTCTGCTATGTTACTAGAGCAGGATAGGATTGATGCCATGATCTTAGAATACCTTAGATTACCCTTCGCGCCCTATCTTTATTAAGATTAACAAAATCGAAAGATACAAATCTACGGGTAATAGCTGCATCTTAAATTCTTCATTATTTTTATGCAATTGCTAGGGGCTCTGCATCCTGCGCACTTCGCATGCCAACTAACAGGCGGTACTCTATGTTTTATGCAGATCTTGCAGAATGTAATCTTTCGATAATCTCTAAATCTTTGTCTTAAAACAGAGTGTAGCAAAGAATAATTAATATCAAATTCAAAATTATGGCCAAAGACATAATCTAATAATAATTTTTAAAATTTTACCATCAAGCAATCCATGACTCATTTGTTCATTGACTTTTAATATTTTGTGAAAATAAGAGCTCGTCAAAATTATTTAAAAAAAATTCCCAGAGCCAACGGTTTTTAAAGTTTCTTTCAATATGGAGTTCACAAAAAATATAGAAACTTTCATATACCTCTATGATTTGGTGTATTCAACTCGGTTGGTGCTTCCATTTGTATTTGTGGCACTAGGTTTGTTTCTTTTTGGAATCAAAAGATTCATCTATGAGGCCGGGATTATCATTAATTTCCCTCGCTATGAGGTGCACGTGCGTCAGAAACGTTGCCTCATTGATATTTTGAATCAATCCATTAAAGAAAACGAAAAGAAAGCTGAAGCTGAACGCTATGACGACTCCAGCGATAACGATGTTGAGATTCGTCAAATTCTCGATAATAAGGAAGATATCTACGCTACAGCTCCGGGAGATAGCGCAGCGCGTCAACCAGACTATTCCAACTAACTCGAAAACTTCAACAACAAATATTACAATATGCACACTACAACTCTTCTTTTAACTCTTTAAGAAGTAAGTAATAATAAGTGTTGCTGTAAAACATTATTTTGAACCCCTGAATATCCTTACAGATACACTGGGCCGCAACAACCCACATAATCTCGAGTCTATACAACTTGACAAGAAGCAACACGACAGCATCCATTAATAATTGGGGATTCTAAGTTTCACCATAATCACAACAAACAGTATTTTCAATTATTATTACGGATTGATGGAATTATTAATATAAAATAAAATATAAATATAATATAATATATAAATAATTCTGGTTCTTAAATTGACAAATTGCAATACTTTAAGCTGAGATAACAAAATAAATAAGTCCTTAACGACAATTCCAAGTGCTTATCTAATTAATTCTAAAATACTACAAACTATCGATGAAGTACTACGAAAATCTATTTCAAATTGATTTTTTCTGAAATGCACCCAAAATACAGCCAAATCTAGATGCAGCATCTCAAATAGCTAGAAGAATCAGTTCATGCCTTCTATAAACTATTAACTTTTTAATTTAAGGACTTAATTTAGGTAAATTAAAATTAATTTTTTGGCGAATTTCAAAGAACATGACGATTTAGTTGTAAGGATATTTTTCGAAGTAGACAAAGGGAGAGAACTCGCTTGTCATTTGCGAATCGATATGTCCCTCAACAAATACATTCTTCTTCCCAAGAAGATTCAACTTGATTAAAAAAGAAGTACAAATCACTTCAAAGATTGGTGCCCCAATGGATGTGTCCAGCTTCAGCATGTTCACGTGTTGGATAATACACATACACAGCGCCCACAAAATCTGTTGATGAATCAGAAGGATCTAAAGCGACCGTTTCAAAGAAATATCCCCATACAAATGGTGGAAAAAATTATGGATCAGAACGCATTTGCAACGCTTTTTTTATAATCATCTTTCCATTCTCCCTCAACATTTTGATTAAAAAGTCGCATTGGAACTTTTATATTTTAAGGATGGTTGGTATACACGTTTATTATTTTTTACATAGTAACACTAATCTGCTATTAACGCAGCCCTACGGTTTGGCCCAGAATTTCACCCGTTTCTTTTTCTAGACGTCGTTTTAGTGAAGAGTCTTCTTGGACCACCAGCGTACGCTAAAAACTGAACACCTCTCGATTCACTATTTGTCAGGGACAAGCAACAACAGAACCTCGCAGAACTGGGTCGAACATATTCGGTTCGTGCCGATTTAACATAAAGCCGTCTACTGTTTGCAATTTCGAGGATGCCGCGGTCCATCCCTTTGTCACACTCATATTTAGAACTCTCCAGATGAGCCAGTTCTCTAGACGGCCATAGTCACGTTTGCGTTTAAATTGACCATTAATTTTATTATCTTTGAAATAGCCAATATCGGCTGAGCGCCCAGCACCACCGGGAACAAATTTAATGCCATAAGCTATAAGTTCCGCAATCGAAATGCCGATGGTAGAGTGTTCTATAGACAGAAAATCAATTTTAAAAACGAAAACATATTATTGTCATATTTATGTAACTTACCAATGGATCGATGGACTTCATGTTATATTAACCCAATGGAATGGAAGCGTCGTGGGCAATCTGGCATGGTCACATCTATTTCCGAATCAGCACTTTTTCCAAAATATCGCCGTTTCTATAAAACTTAATAGTCAACGTCTCGCTTAATTTGAAAAGTTGGTGTCTCTCCAGAGTATCTGCTGATCCTTGTTTGTAAGTTGTTTGCCAAATAGTGAAACAAGAAGCCAAAAAAACGAAATGAAAAAAAAAACGAAAAAAATTTAACAATTGTGTTTTGATGTGTTTACTTTGAGGACTTAAATATTAATGAAATAATATATCATAAAATCATATATATTGTGTTTCTAAGATTTGAAGTTTACATCACCGCCTACGTCATATGGATCTCAGTAGGCGACGGAGAAGTAAAGATTTCTAATGCAGAACGGAACATATAGTCTTAATACAGGTTAACATCAAACATATTCTCTCTTAATGGGACGTATCGCAAAGTATGTTCACAGAGAGAGGGAATGAGAAAATATAGGCATAGTCCAGAAGAGTGCTGCCCCATTAATTTATTTTAATGAGAAAATCAGAGTTTTGGATGTTTAACCTTTTACACTATTGATAATGTCTAAACTTCTAAAACTTCAATAGCTTAAGCTTATTAGTTACATTTTTTACTTATTGTAAGAACCACTGAAAGACGCCACAGAGTAAATTGATATTGCTACCTCAGAAGGTAAGTAAAACCTCTCTTAAGATGTGCCTTCCGTGTCTGTTCGGTGCTTGAAATAATTATTGAATTTACTTTTAATAGAAGTTTATAAACTAATACAATGTAAAAGAAAATTTCTTTTTGAGCTTTGCGGTATTTATGTCTAAATATCTTGAAAATAACTAATTATGCTCTTAACTGGAAAACGGTAGGTTGTCCATCCTCGATAGCATAGTGGTATCGGAAGGTAGGTGGTTTGATTCCTCCCAGCAGCATATGGCCCAGTTTCTGCCAAGCATATGTTAGAGCATTCTTATTTCAATGGTTTTTAACGATTTGGCCAATCAAGATGAGTTAAGATAGATAAACAAATATTTTGGAAAGACCGTTCGTAAGATAGGAAATCGTAGAGGTTATTATAATTGCCGCATAAGTCATGAAAATGATCGTAAAATGCATAATTAGATCTACAAAATGGTAGTGCTAGAGGTCGAAAATAACAAGTTACCCTGGACGGACTGATAAAAGAAATTTTTTTAAGGAATATATAGGAGACAATGAGACCGAGTAAAAGCTTATGCAAAAATAGCAAGCCGTGGCATGTTCTACGATCACTTAGAGACGGTAATTTTATAAGGCGAGTGTCCTATAAGAATAGGACAGCAATCGAATGTTGGGATCTCAATTTAAACCCCGTAGAGCAAATATTAAAATTTGTTGTTGTGCAGATAGATTGAGGTCTCCAAACGCAAAGGCAATATTCCACAATTGGCAGTCCCATATAAGAAAAAGAAATAAAAATAAACAACAAATGGCTTGCATTTGACCAAGTTTGTGGATTTATCTCGAGAAACCCAACTGCAAAATATAATTGGCTCTTTACTTTTATTTTTATTGCGGTTCTAAGACCCTGAACATTATCCAAATCAATATAAATGTGCTGAGGTTATCATGATATTTATACAAAGCCAACCAGAAGAGTTCCCTTCTTTCGTCCTATAACTTCTTGGATTCGGAATCTCAGATGAGCTGATCTATTCAAGCAACTACACTTGAGGTGAGGTTATGCAAATTGACAAGATTTCACAATATTATTGAATACTACATGCTTTAAGATTCCTGACTGCACAGTTTATCAGGGAACTCATTTTCATTTTTAGTGCCATTCTAAGACCCGATTACTATCCAAGTCACTCATGACGTTGAAGTCCAGCAAACCGTAACACTTCCCTACTTAAATTACTAGTAATAACAATCACAAGAGTATTTGACCGGATACTGAGATTTGGAATGGGTCAACGTTTTGAAAAATAAAACAGTATCTCCTTTTTAGATGCAAACCAAGCACTTGACCTTATGTCTGACTTCCTGAATTACTCTGCAAATTGATATAGTTAGTTACACGGGCAATCGACATTTTACCTATTAAATCCTACTTATTCGACGCAAGATTTTATGTTCACGAAGAAGATGAAGTTTAGTATTTGTATTCTCAATACGCTGGAGTTACTCAAGGAGGCGTATTAGGATCCATATTTGACACATTACTTACAGACGATCTTCCAAATGCCAATCATCAAACTAAGCTGATGACACACTGCCATTGTCACAGATGATCGTCACTGCTCAGCAACAACTTATAATTCATTCTGCAAATATTTCAAATCTACAATTATGAGAAACATGGCAGGCGCTACTTGGAATCTATGCAAATAGGAAGTATAGCATCTGGAATGTTCCCTCCTTTCAAATTGAAGTAATCCAAACATCCCTGAAATACTTTGAGACTTTCCAATCAAAACTAATCTATTGGACTATTGCATGCATCAAAGACGTTGGAAATGACCTTACATTCTAGATTTTCCTGATAGTTTCGTGTGATAATTTTTTAATAGTATCAAATGTCTTTGTTCTACATTGTTGGGACTCACTGAAGCACAATCTTGCCATTTTTGTTGCTGAATATTCTCAAACAGATTCGACTAAAAAATATTTAAAGGATCTCTCAGAAAAAGTTAGATATGTACTTTGCTTTTAAAAAATAAATCTTTATTGTTTCGATTAACTTGTATAGATCGTCACTAGGATGGATAAAGGTAAGCTTCGTTCAGTGCATTATTGGTTTTGACTGTCTTCGTTATCTTCGAGACCGGTTGCACAATCATCATCTAAATCTAAGTTTGCGGAATTCCATATTTGCGGGTCGTCATCATTGTCACTATCACCGGAATCGTTACTGTCTTCGGCTTGAGCACTGCTTCCCTCGCTGTCGGTGTCTGAGTCGGATTCCATCACGTCCTCAGCTTCAATTGCCTCAATGTTCGATGCTCTAGCATTATCATAGCCTATCCCATCCGTAGCGAAGAATCGTTCATAAACGATTTCCAATAGTATGACGATTGGTACTAAAACCAGAGGAAACACCGTGCGTGTCTTGCATGATAAATCTATGAGAAGTGCATAAATTGCACGGCATAATGCAGGCTCCATTGTTTGATATATAAATAATAATTTTCTTGCCAGTAGTTTTTAATAATGAATGTATTATGAGTAAAGCATGGATTGCTAGTTAGGTTATATTTGAAAGTTATATGTCATATCTAAAGTTCAGCCTACTTCAAAAAAAAAAATTTCTTATTAACTTTACATTTGATATTTTGAGAGTTTCGAGAGACTCTCATTGTGTGATTGGTAGCATTGATATATCCATTTTAGAGGAATGCGATTGCATCATTAAACAAAATATTTGAAAACTTTAGTCCCACGATTCATATGAATCGAAGATATAATACAGTTTTCTAAATAAAAAATGGCATTATGAATTGAAGGTATCACTTAATTGAAATAGTTTCGAAACATAACAATCCAAATATACACTAAATTTTCAAGAATTTCTGCCAAAGTAGTAGTTTCCAAGATATCTACCCTTAAATACATACTGCATAGTTCATAAAGAAGCTAAATTTAATGTAGTACCTCCTTTTTTTTGATAAATTAAAATTCAAAAGTTATCTGAGACATACGAACCAGTTTTAATGGGGCTCTCAGTGGAGATCCTAATCTTCTTCCTATGAGATAAGAATAATTAGTTGAATCTATTGGAGTTTTAGAACTTTAAAACTATAGATATTATCAATACACATAGGAGACAAAAACTGATGGGTCTCAGTCCCTGGACTATACCTAACTGCAGCCTGAAAATCTTAAGATGATGGATTAAAGACAAGAAGAACATTGATTTATTTTGTTCAATATTATAGATTTCCATTTCTCTACTGAGATCCAGATGACGTAGGCGATGATTTAAACTTCAAATTGTAGAATTTCAACCTATATGATTTTTTTGATACATTATTTCATTAATCTCCAAGTCCTATAACTGTACACATCAAAACAAAATTTAGTTTTTTCTCATATTTTTAATAATTTTAGTTTCTAAATTTTCGGTTTCTTGTTTCACTATTTCACGAACAACTTACAAACAAGAATCAGCAGATACTCTGGAGAGACCCAAATTTTTCAAATTAAGCGAGACGTTGACTATTAAGTTTTATAGAAACGGCGATATTTTGGAAAAAGTGCTGATTCGGAAATAGATGTGACCATGCCAGATTGCTCACGACGCTTCCACTTATTGGGTTAATATGACATGAAGTCCGTCGATCCGTTGGTAAGTTGCATAAATATGACAATAATATATTTTCGGTTTTAAAATTGTTTTCCTGTCTATAGAACACTATACCATCGGCATTTCGATTGCGGAACTTATAGCTTATGGCATTAAATTTGTTCCCGGTGGTGCTGGGCGCTCAGCCGATATTGGCTATTTCAAAGATAATAAAATTAATGGTCAATTTAAACGCAAACGTGACTATGACCATCTAGAGAACTGGCTCATCTGGAGAGTTCTAAATATGAGTTTCATAAAGGGATGAACCGCGGCATCCTACAAATTGCAAATAATAGATGGCTATATGTTAAATCGGCAGGAACAGAAGATGTTCGACCCAGTGCTGCGAGGTTCTGTTGGTTGTTAGGAAATCGAGAGGTGTACAGTTTTTAGCGTACCCTGGTGGTCCAAGAAGTCTCTTCACTAAAACGACGTCTAGAAAAGGAAACGGGTGAAATTTTGGACCAAACCGTAGGGCTGCGTTAATAGCAGATTAGTGTTACTATGTAAAAATAATAATAAACGTGTATACCAACCAACCTTAAAACAAAAAAGTTCCAATGCGACTTTTTAATCAAAATGTTGAGGGAGAATGGAATAGTTTGAATAGTAAGGACATTGTCTCAATCGATTGCGGGGACCAATGTTGGTAGAGAATTACACTAGCATTGCTTGATAATATGAATGGAAATACGATATTCCGCTTTGACAACTCGGTGTAAATGCTCGATTTTGAACTTTGGGACTACGATATTTTCTACAATATCTTATCAACTGTTGGAAGAAGGCTTATAGGTAGAGTGTCTTTCCATGATAGTACAGTATGATGGTAATAGCCTTCTTCAAAGCGCCAGGAAAGTAACTAATATGTACAAAAAAGCGTTGCAAATACGTTCTGATCCATTATTTTTTTCACCATTTGTATGGGGATATTTTAAAACTGTCGCTTTAGATCCTTCTGATTCATCAACAGATTATGTAGGCGCTATGTGTGTGTATTATCCAACACGTGAACATGCTGAAGCTGGGCACGTCCGTTGGTGCACCAATCTTTGAAGTGATTTTTGCTTCTTCTTTTTTAATCAAGTTGAATCTACTTGGGAAAAAGAATGTAATTGTTGAAGCACATATAGATTAGTTTGTTTCGACGAATTGCTGTGGTTCCTCTCTTATACCATCGTATCATCGTATCAACCAGTTAGTGAAAATGTTCAATTGATAACCTTTCCAGAATAAGTTTTTTTGAGTTGCAAATTACCAAGTGCTAGTTGACCGCTAGTCAATCCAATCAGAATCCACACCAACCGCATAGGAACGTAAGCGGTTTGAAGACGCCAAATGCCTCTATATAGGGCAAAGCTCAAGTCAATGATCCGATAATCGAAAACTTTTCCAAATTAACCAATATGCTTTCCGTTTACAGACTATAAGAGGCTTTTTATTATTTAATACAACAAAATATACGAACTCTATATCTTAACCGAGACAAGCTCACGTGCAGAGATTGGATTCCGGCATCTTGCACAAAATGCTTGGCATTTGAGCCATCCGTGAATACAGGCGTGGCAAAATACGTGTCCACATATAGTCGACACGGGGTTTTCTGCCGCAAGTTCGCATATGGGGCAGAGCAACCGGGAGCCGATATTATCCGTATTGGTAGCCGCCATCTGGAAAAAGTTAGTCTGTTGTGTATATTTGCGTACGTTGTTCTTTCCAAAAACCTTAAATACTTACAGTTATACCAAGAAATTAAAATCGTTAAAATTCAACAGTTAAGATTTAGTTCAATCTTTAATATCCTTCTTCGCCTTTATATTGTTAAGACAATAAATGTATGACTTTCTGGTTATTGAAATCCGTCAATAACTTAAGTTTCTTGTCAGATTTCTAGCTATTGAAATGTGTAGTACGGATTAAGTTTAAATCTATATATTATATTGATATTGAATGGAATATATTGGCCCTTTCTTTCAAACTTACCACAAGAACAACGCAGAACAGTCAATTCTGAGTGGCACACAATCATTTTTGTGCCAGTTGTTTTTCAAGAAAACAGGAAATAGAATTGCCAAAGACGAATCACTCTTCCCCGCGACAATGCGAGCTGTCGGCTCACACAAAATATAGATTTGTTGAGTCATCCGCCATGTAGTCCTGATTTGGCCTGTACCTGTACATCTGAAGAAACGCGTTCAGATTGCATATTTTGAAGATACCTGAATCAGAGTGGCAAAAGTATTTCGACAATTGATTGAAACGCATGCAAAATTCTACAAATCTTAATGGGGAATATTTTGAAAAACAATAAAGTGATTTTCAATGATTTAAATTTATTTTTGCTCTCTCATCTCAAAATACACAACATTACATTTTGATACCTTGAGAGACAGCTGCTTGGTAATAGCTGCATGCTTTCAAGATAATTTTGCAGAAGTACGTTTTTACTAGTCTCCTTGTAGATCTTGTAAAGCTTAACGTCATCTACATGCATAAGAATGCAAGAATGGGAGATAACTTGGCGAAGATCGGAATAAGTTAAAAAGCAGAGGATCTAAATGATTAAATTTTGGTAATCCTGGTAAAAATTACCTTTCGAACTTGGTTTGATAGATAAGATGATATGCAGTCTAAAATGCCAGACGGAAAACCTACAAAGTAGGTACGAAAACTGTTGAATCTAGTTGAAGTTGTTCTTCAAATTTAATATTATTTCAGTTAAATTTTCTTTTGATAAAAATTAAAAATAAAAAAAACACGCCCTCAAAATTTACACTGTCTGAAATGATGGTTGGCTTAAGCCATTCGTTTCATAATTTGCAATTCCCTTAGCGCCTGCAGCTCCCACGCTTTCCACTCAAGTGCTTCAAGTTGAACGCAAAAATTAAACAAAAAGGACGAAAAGGGGCACCGAAAGTTGATTTTACCTTTTGTTTTTGTTTCTCCTATTTATTTTTGTTTACCTATGATAATTGTATTGTTTATTTATCAGTCAGTCGACGCGTTTTGTTTATGCTAGAACTTGTTGTTGGTGTCCTTGTTGGGGCATGCAGCTGCCACCCCGCAGCGGAAACAGGGAATCGGGAACCACTAAACAGCAACCACGCAAAATGAAACCAAGTGTAACAACATGGCGTTATTTGATGTTTTTTCAATGTTTTTTTTTCTTTCTTTCGTTGTATTATTTAAATTTACAGCTGGAAATGTTACAGAAGACAAAAAATGGGAAGGCAGGCATAACTCTTGGGGCACAACGGCGTTGGGATACGCTGCGCCTGAACGAAACCAAAAAAAAAAGGGATGGTAGTGTGTAAGGCGACTTTAGCTATAGTTCGTGGCGCTAGATGGCGCCAGCAGTAATAAGAGCTGTTCTGCGCATTTGCATAGATTTAGGCTGCTTCAAGAGCTTACACTGTGCCAAGCACAACAGTTTTATCAACACTTCAACTGTGGATAACTCTTAAAGTTCTTAACCAAGAAAGCTTAGCATACTTTTCGGAGTAAATACTTGTAGAACATTATTAGAATGCCTACAATACAATAGAAAAAATAAAACTCAAATAGTAAGAAACATATTTATTTTACAAACTCTCCTTCGCAACGCCTTTGACGCATTTCACAAATCCATATAAAACCTTTTGGGTCTACAGCAAAATATTACGTATACGCAGCGCTTATTTATGCGTAAGCATATTACACTGGGTGTGGGTGTATTCGCATATGGAGTGTATGATTGAACGCAAATCTTGATTACTGATAGCTTCGAAAAGCGACTGCAAATTTGACAGTTGCAATCTCTAAGTTAGAACGGGGTCTCCCATATCCGTCCACCCACCCACACGCACAAGTACAATTTGCATAGGGAGTATGTCAGGGCCAGCTGGTACCATTTTGTCTAGAGTATAGACACTGCATGGACCTTATAGACTTGTATAGACTTTCAAGTTCTATGCGTTGTTTTAAAGCTCCACTGTAGCACCTCATATGCCCCCAGCCACGGCAGTGCTCTATATAGTGATAGAGTGTATTGTGCACGCCCAGCACCAGACGCAATTTGTATGCAAATTTCATGAGAATCTCAACACATGCAAAAACAACGCACACACACACACACATACACCCACATATATACACCAAAAACGGCGAAAGAATATTACAAGTGGTTGGGTTATAGGTGGGCAACACACGAATTTAGTACACCCTTTACGAAAGAGAAGAACGTATCCAGGCAAACGTTCGAAATTTTCTATATGTTTTAGCACTCAAAGAAACATCAATCAACGCCGTACACGAACACCAAGAAAGAGACATATTTTTTAAAAGTCCCAACAAAATGCTGTCTCCGAAGTTGAGTCCATTTTCCAAGATTTAAAGATTTCTAACTATCTACTGCCAAAATCTCAAAAATACAACAAAAACAAGCAAGTTATTCCGCATTGATATAGCTACATTAAACCCGAAATATTTGTACCTTAGGATGTATAGACTTAACATAAAATCAACAAATATGCGAAATATTTGTAATTAATTTTTACGTATTCCGACAAGCAGTAAGGTTGCTTTTTACCTAAATGGGTACAAGATGTTAAAATATGACAGTACAATTGCTGCGAATAATCGCTTCCATTTCAGGATTTTGTTGCAAACTCAGAAAGTTACAAAAAAAACATGTTATGAATAGATTTTTACTGAACTTGAGGATTACCCCTATCTCTATGGCATAAAAGAGTTTTATGGGTCGAATTTAAGTTATGCATTACCTCTAGGGAAATGCACTTAATCTGTTCTTTTGAAAAATAAAAGCAAGTCTTTTTCTTTTCCGTCAATAAGTTTTTTTCCAGAAAGTTTAGCTGATTCGGACAACTATTTAAGAAAAAATATGACTTTGAATGCAAAGTTTTGAAGCATTTTTCTTAGAACCATGATAACAGACTTGCAGATTATTGAAGCAAGTTAATGTACCCGTATCCTTCAACTTTTTAGAAAAATCTTATTAACTGGGAGAGTTTTGAGATATAGAGCAAGCAATTTTTTGGAAAGATCTTGTTATCTGAGACAGTTTTAAGATCAAGAGCAAACAACTTTTTAGAAAAATTTTGTTATCTGGGAGAGATTTAAGATCTAGAGCAATGAACTTTTTTAGAATAATCTTGTTATCTGAGCGAGTTCTCAGATCTAGAGCAATCAACTTTTTAGAAACATCTTGTTATCTGGGAGAGATTTAAGATCTAGAGCAAACAACTTTTTAGAAAAATCTTGTTATCTTAGCGAGTTTTAAGATCTATTGGATGCCGTAACGCCTAAACGCTATGTGAAATTTGAAACTTGAATAAAACTGAAAATAAAATGAATTTTATTTTTATTTTTCGTAGAACAAGAACTTTTTAAGTCCTTTTGCCGAAACCGTGTGTATATTTTGCGATAGCCTGTGCTCTCATTATTTTTATTTTAAGTAATTCACCGTAAAACATTCTATTTTGACCCGTAGTTATTTTATACATATACATTTTATAAAATAGCTTTTTAAAATTTGTAAATTATTTCACTATTTCTCCCAACAAAAAAGTCAGTTTTTTTGGTCAATATCTATTACTTAAATTAAAAATCGGGATACCAAAAATTAATGGATAACAAGTCCAAGTTAAAATACATTAAATTTTGGCTAAGCATTTTTAGAATTTATTTAGGAGAATCGCAAAAAAAAGCCTATTCGGATCTTGGATTCGGATATCCATCTTACCGTCTGAACAACTTTTTAGATTTTTAAAGCTATAAAAGTCATATTTTTCTTCCCCTTTTACATATGTGCCCTTTGAATTCTTTAGAAATTACCTGAGAAAAGTAGGTGGTAAAATGTCGCAGAAAGGTATGTGGTAAAGTACTATATTCCAGTAAGCGAGTAGGGCACAATTTAATTCCCTCACATCTGACCTCGCGCGTAGAACTTAGAGAAGATATAAAATTCTAGGATTTCAGTTATGCGTTACCTAACGCGAGTTTTAGTTATACAGGTAAATGAGGGGCTAAGTAAAAAGTGTGTGTCTTTTAGAGGTATAAAACTTATTATTATGCGATTGACTTGAATTTAATTTATTCTAAAGATAAACTTGTGGTATTACATGTTACATATGATTTCTGGCACATGACCGCCACGACTGGCTCGGATGTAGTCCAATCTGCACCTCCAATTTTCAATGACTTTTTCCAACATTTGTGGCCGCACATCGAATATAACACGGCGAATGTTGTCTTTGAAATGGTTGGGCGTTTGTGACTTATCCTCTTCAGTGCCCCACAGAAAGTTGTCTAGCGGTGTTAAACCACAAGATCTTGGGATTCACAGATGCAAAACGTGAAACTAGGCGGTCACGTGTTTTTCAATATATCGATTGTGGCACCACGAGCTGTGTGACTTGTTGCGTCGTCTTTTGGGAACCACTGTTGGCTGCTGGACATCATGCTTGTTCAATTCAGCAATGAAAAAGTTAGTAATCATGGCTCAATATCGTTGACCATTGACTGTAACGTTCTGGCCATTATCGTTTTTGAAGAAGTGCCTGAATAATGCCACCAGCCCATAAAACGCAGCAAAAAGTCAGTTTTTCTGGACGGTAACGCTATACACTTGGGGATTAGCTTCACTCCAAAAAAAAATGTTGACCAAAAATGATTTTCTAATTTGCGAGCTTTTAAAAATTAACTTGTTTTAAAAATCAAGGCTACTTACTGATCATTAAAATTATGAGAAATTAGAAAAGATTTTAGTATTAAAATTTTGAAACTTTTAAAGTAAGTTAAGTAAAATGTGATAAAAGGCAATCAATTGCTTGTAGAGTGAATATTTAAATAAATGCGTATTTTGCATTTGATGATTCTATGTTTTCCCAGCTATAAGGATTATAGCCCACGCTCATTTTACAGCGCTTAACATAAAAGTACTCTATCCTTTGGCACACACTTAATATGTCCTTTTGTAGTGTATAACGAAAGCAAAAGTGTGGGCGCAAACTAGGCAAAATTGTGGGGGACTAAAGAAAAGCAGACAAAAATAAAAAAAAACGAAACCCCTTAAGTTTTATTTGGTCTACAATTAGTGGAAATCAAGTGCAGTTCAAGGGGATTCGGGCGGGTAATGCGGCTAGCAGGTTTACTTATAGCCATTGTTAGTTTAGAGCAGAAACAAATGTGCTCCGTCCCACTACCCTAACCACAATTAAGTAAAGCATATGAGAATCGCAGAGAGCGGCTTTAATTAGTTGACAGGGGTGTTGTTGTTGTTGTTGTTATTGTTTTTGTTGTTGTTGTTGTTGTAGCGTCATTGCCATGCATTAAACAGCGCGAGAGCAATAAACTTATAAGGGAGAGTGTAAGCGTGCGAGTGTGATGGCTATATTGTGTGTTATTAGCAAATTAAGTGCCATATTAGTGTGAGAGAAAGAGAGGTGTATTGTGTGTGTGTGTGTGTGAGTGCGACCACATAAAACAAATAACAATAATAATAAAAGACAAAAAAAACAGAAATAAAAATAAAATAAACGGCAACAAGCCATCATTGTCAGCAGAAACAGCCAAGACATTGTCTTGTGCATGTGTGTGTGTGTGGGTGTGTGTGCAATAGTAGCTGTGTGGGTGTGTGTGCGTGTGAGTGTGACCAAAGTAAAAGAAGAAAATACCAAACATACCAAAGCCACTTTCTATGCAAATTTTTATGTGTTAAATGCATTTTGTTGGATTTAACATTCTCGCTGATTTTTTGGTTTACATTTTTGCATACAAATGAAGCCTGTAGACACACACACACACACACACGCGCGCACACACATTAACACACACACACACACACACACACACAAACACACACACACACACCCACACACAAATTAGAGGATTAAGTAGCAAGGCTGCTGTTAGCTGCCATTGCTGTGGCTGTCGTTGTATCGCTGCCGCTGCCAACGCACAGTGGTACATATATTCAAAATCAGCTGCGAAAAGTAAATTGTAAAAAGTAATGATAGATCTGCGTTCGAAAAGCCACTGCCATCTCAATATTTCTGCCATATTTCTAGACGTCTCTCAAGCCTTCGACAGTAACTATATGGATGGCCTAATGCATCTTATTAAATCATTACGTACTTTCTCCCTGACTACTCGCATTAACTCTTAAAAAGGTATCTGCACAATATAGTATTTTCAGTTAGTTGCGGCACGGATATGTCTAGGGACTACATCATAGAAGCTAGGAATCCTCGAGGCAGTGTACTTGGCCCAACATTATAGCTGCTATACCAACAGCCGATGTACCAACAACGAATCAACGAACCATACAAATCTACATTTGCCGCTGACATTGTAATACTGAGCCGCTCCACAGCACAGCTCCAATCTCTACTTGCTGGATATTAAAAAATGGCTAACTGATGGGCGAGCTTAATGCAAACACCTAACATTTACTCTCAATCGACAAGATTGCCCTGTACTTCAAAAATCAAATAAAGTTAAGAAGTACATAGGTATTCACAGAGGACTGACGACATAGACACTTCGGATGTTGTTTGACTTAATTGAAGAAGAAAAGCTTGTAATCTTCAGTGACTTCTAAGTGTACGCTCTCCTCTAAGACTAGATTATTATGAGTTATAGGAAAATGCCAAAACAGCAGTATAAAAGTCATTCAAAGAGCCCAATCGAAAAACTTGAGAACTTTTTCTTGATGAAATAGCATACCAATTGCAAAATACATGCCCATTCGAAATAAACTCGCGAGAAACTAAAACAACCATGATTATTCGACTGACATTAATTATATTTATCCTAAATATAATCTTGTGGCATTTAATTTTAAATATGATTTCTGGCATACGACCACCACGGCTGTCTCGGTTGTAGTCCAATCTGAACGTCCAATTTTCGATGACTTTTTTCAACATTTGTGGCCGTATATCGGCAATAACACGGCGAATGTTGTCATCCAAAAACTGCAGCGTTTGTGGCTTATTCACATAGACCAATGGCTTCACTTCAATAGTTCCACAGAAAGTAGTCTAGCGGTGTTAAATCACAAGATCTTGGGGACCAATTCATTGACTGTAACGTTCATTGTTTTTGAAGTAGTACGAACCAATGATTTCAGCAGCCCATGTAGCGTACCCGTCAGTTTTTCTCGGTTAGATTATGTAACCACGCAAACCAAGATCCTTCCGCAATATATTCTATAAAATGGATTGACACAGATACAATTCCTGTGCTCGATGGCGAATGAACTCATTCGGGTCTTCCTCAATGCTACTCTCTACCGCCGCAATAGTTTCTTCTGTACTCACCGTAGGGTGTTTTTGGGAACGCGAGTTATCAGTTAGAGAAAACGTGTTGCGAAAGCGGTCCATCGAATTAACTGCTCTGATGGACGATTTTGTCGACGATAAAATGGATGTAGTGCGCGATACGTATTCCGCACAGAACCGTTCTTTTCAAAATAAAATTGGACTATTTACAAGCGATGTTCAGGGGTGAGTATATTCATGATGAATTGCTAAAGCAAACTCAGAATAAATTATTAGTAATGCCAACTTAAAGTTCTATACCTCGAAAAAAACACCCTTTAACATACTTACAATATATTATATGTATAATCTTTTTTGGCTCCACCTTCCGTAGATAAGACAATACCCAATCCAGCACAAATAAGAACAGAAGTGGAGAGAGCACGCAGCCTTACTCCACGCCAAAGTACTGCCTTCGTACTTGTTTTGTTTTGTTATTGACAAACTTCATCGGTACACCTTGGCTCTCTAAACTCTTCCAGACGCACTCTGTTAATCGAGTCAAAAGCCTACTCATAGTCAATGAATACAGCAAGGAGTCAGTGTTGTCAATTCGCCTAGTATTAATTTTACCCGCACAAGAGTGGTTTGCTCTGAAGCCTGCTTCTTGCTTCCTGAGGCGCTCATTTAGCGGTTCAACTATGTGATTTAGTATAACTCTTCTAAAGATTTTGCATGCTATAGACCCGAGAGAAATACCGCGTTAATTATTACAGACTACGAGATTTTCTTTTTTTGGTACAGTCACAAAGACTGATTGCTGAAAAATTGAAAAACCTTATGTGGAAGTTACATAAGGCGCAAAGTTATTCTCTTAAATTGAACGATACTTATTAGGCGCATTCGGCATTTCGGCAAGATTCAGCGATTTTTTTTGTGATCTTTAAGTATAGAACGAACTACTGAAATAAAAGAGATAAGATCTTTATGTGCCAGCACGCTTTGACATATAGCTGCCAAATATGGTCAACATATATCCATCCAACTTAAATTAATAGTATTCCGGTTTTTTAATGGAAAGTATCTATGGAATATGAAACTTATCTTACACAAGACGTCAGAATTTTTCTGCTTGAAAATTATACATCTTTCATATTTTCCCCCAAAATATATATGTTTTGACAAAGTCAACACACCATGAGACAGCTTTAATAATTAAGTTCAGAATTTCTGGCAGCATTTATGCACATTTGTGCCACTGTGCATCGCCCTTGATTGTCTTAGACGAAAAGCCATTGTGCTAAGCTACATGAGAGCGGCGGAGCAGCAGCATAAGAGAGACAATTACGCTAATTCGTCTGAAATTGTTTTGCATTTTCAACGCCATCGTTCTCCGGTCGTTGTTTTACTTTAAAAATGGCGGCCAACTAAAAATGGCTGCAATTGCTCTCTGTGTGCGTGTGCATCCGTATGTGTGTGTGCGTTAATACATTCATCAATTGCATAAATAGTCAAATTTGATTGTTTTAACATAAATAACTATTACTTTTTTTTTGTGGACTATGACATTCGTCCTCCCCCCACGCCCTTATAACACCTGCTGTCAAACGTTTGCGAGATTTATCATTGTTATAGTAATTAATATGCAAATCAGCATAACGCTTGAACGCCCAAACATATGCAACAAGACAGGGGCAGACCCCCCCGCAACCACTCTTTGTCTCATCTGAATGCAGACAAATGTGAAAAATATGTTGTGGCTTTTCCGCTCTTACTTTTCAACTGTCAGTTGCTGTACAATAGAGCATGTATGTTCTATGGGTTGTACTTACCATATTGATACACTTTAACCCGAGAGTTCAAGGGCATTATGAATTTATTAGGATATTAGGAGAACAGGGAGTAGCGGGCGTAACGGTGTCTAATGAGTTTATACTTTAACGCAACTAGGAATCGAGATTCCCAGAAAAGCCAGCGGCAGCAAATTGAAATGCATAGATATTAAGGTAAACTTGGGATGTCTGCAGCTAATATACATGATGACACATCTTTTTAAGATTTATACGGTAGGGAACTCGAAAAGATTGGGTAGACCAGTAATATCAATTAAGTTTTTTTAATATCAAATAAGTTTTTTTCTTCTCGATTATTCACAAATTGAATGTTATACAATCACAAAATATTATTATTAATATTTAAAGTTTTCTCTGTCTCTAGCAGTTGGCATAAAGTCTCCAATCGAGTCCAGTGTTGGATATTTCTCAGCCAAGACACAGTGTTTTCTTACGACGCCAGGATTGCCTTTGATTCTGCCTTGCACAATTAATTGTAGTAATTCATATTTTGGGCCTCGGATGATGTGACCAAAACACAACGTTATTCCCATTTTATCGATTTTTAGGAGTTCGCTACCTCTTTATCCAATCTTCTTAGAATATCACATCTTCAACTGACATTTTGTCAGTCTAACGAATCTACAGGATATATCTGCAGCACCATATTTTAAAAGTTCCAATTCTATTTATGGTTAGGATTTTTAAGGCCCAGCATTCCAGTCCATCGAGTAGAATGAATCATACATAGCATTTAACATAGCGAATGCATATAATTTTTTAAATTTGAAGAAGGACCTGCTAGCCATCTCTATCCGGCATTTAATTTAAGTATCCACTTTTCATTTAGCCAGCAACCAAGATATCGGTACTCGTACAGTATCTTTCAATAGTTCCAATTTTGATGGTAGCATCTGATGTAGGATAATCGTGTCTTACTGATAATAATGATTGTGGTTTTTTCGATGTTCAAGGATAAGCCAAAATCTCTAATCTTCTGATTAACTTTTTCAAGAAAAAATTGAAGATCATCTACGTTTTCAGCTATAATGTTGTTTATAATTATTCCCATTTACCTTGATGCCTTTGTCTTGATCGTGTATGAACTCTTTGAGTATTACTTCTCAATAGATATTAAATAAAAGTGGAGATAGGATGTATGTATAAGGACAGTTACATTTTCTAGCTTCAGCTGAGCAGTTTGGTCTCAGCACATATGTTGCACACGATCAAAACCATTTTCACTTCATGTGTCGGAAAAGCGACCCGAAACTAGGCAACCATACCTTGCAGCTTCCCAGGAAAGACTGCAGTCTTATGCTGTTCTTACTAACAGGCCACTGATTGACCGCAGTCCATGCCAAAAGGCTGGGCATCACTGAGAACGACGAATGCAGGAGGTGCAGAGAACCATGAGTCAAAGAAGCCCTACAATCCTATTATGCAACTGATCTGCACTCTGTAGCTCGGAGGCCACCCCAAAGACTGCTAGCTTTCTGCGCTTCCACTAAGAATAAGAAGGGGCTTAACCTAACTTTGTCGCAGGCTTTTTTGTAGTCGCGTAAATCACAAAAAGGCATCTTTTTGGTATTAGAACTTGCAATCCAAAAAGCGCTTCTTCCAGCACCCTTTCTGAAACCTTCCCAAGGATGATACTTGTCTCAGAGCTGCAATAGAACTAGAACCCCTTAAAGTCTGTGTTTTTGTTGATGATTGAGCTATGGCCGACGATGCGTTACAACAGAACTGTCTAGTTCTTAATAAACTAGATTTCTAAGCCGTTGCCCGCCTAACCTAACTTACAACACAAAAATTTTTTATAAAATAAAATGACTTGGTACTGTTCTTGTGAACGGTTTTCATTACCGTAGCCTTAGCCTCTCTTGGTGCTGAGCTTAGAAAAAAAATCACCCTTTACTCTTAGATTTTTGCCAGAGTGTTAGAAAGCATTTCCAAAAATAATGTAGTCAAAGATCCAAAAATTCAGCTGTTACTCTAAAGAGACTTTTCTTAAACTCTTCTTCTTGGATTTTCCTTTGGATTACCTTTGCTTATGAGTTCAGAACTGCTTAAGGCGTTATCTATCCTCAATCTATATGATTACCAAAAATGCATTTAGAGCATAGAAATGTCGTCTGATTACTCGCATTTTTCAACCTTTTGTTTTCATTTATTTTTTCGCCTCTTTGGCATCATTAAAACTGATTAAAATTCAATAATTCACGCGAATAGATGTCATGCCTAATTATATTAATTGCACTGGTTTTATATATATACAAAATTTATACATTGATTTCATAATGCAGACATATGTAAGCGCGTACATAATATATCATATAACGCAATTTAGCCTGCGGCCCAGCAACACAAACCCCTCACTCAACTCATTCTAACCCTGTCCCTGTTCTGACCAGTTTGGACCAAATGATATCTCTAGTCAACTCAAAATGTTGCTCACAGACACGCACAATGCGCTCCTGGGAATTGAACTCCGTTCTAGTCAGCGGGGGAGGGGGGGTTTCGTTGCAGGTTTTACGTTTGGTTTTTGGAAGTTGGTTACAGCGATTGAATTTAATTAGCTTATCATGAAAGCGTATTTCACATAAATTTATCAAAATTGCCTTATACAACAGCAGCCGTGCGTACCACGATATCTATGAGCACGGGTACACTGGGTGTGTGTGTGTGTGTGTGCGGGGGATGTGAGTATCTGGGGGTATTGAGGTTACGCCGTCGTTCGAGTTAAGCGTGGGAGCAATGACTGCTGGCTGCTGCTCTTGGTGTCAACCAAATTGCATTACATTACCACCCGCCCATTAAACTGATAAAAATGTTGCCGCTGAGCTGGGTATATGTACTGAGGGGAACAACCTTGCTTTAAAGTTGATTTTTCGAAAAACTGAAATCCAATTTATTAACGCAGAGTATAAGGCCTATACACTTCAGAGCACAAATAGATAACGCTGGTTTATGTGGATGTGCTCAGCTAGGGAACATGTCATAACCCATAGAAGGTTACGTATGATTCTATAGAATTCACAATTTTCAAGTTCCAGGTACAACACAAGTTGCGCTTAATGAAGAGTATTTTTTGAGATTTTTTCGATGAAAACTGAAACTGTGCAATGTATTTTTTTATCTTCTATAAAATACACAATTTCGTGTTAAAAGGAAAGACATTTGTGGGAAGTTTTGTTTTTTAGCTCTTAATGCGACTAGAACTCTAGCTGAAGTATGGGTGTCAATGTTGTGTTTGCTGCGACCGACAAGCAAAAAGTAGATTCCACGTAATAATGGACTTATTGCGTTCATTCTTCGCCAGACAAGTCATATCGGACAATGATGATTTTGATAGGCGGCAGACATAGCCCGCTCTCACGTCAACAGACTTTTTTTTTGGAATATTTGGACTGCAAGAAACACGCTGATAAAACAAGGACCATAGCTCAACATAAAGACAACACACGACGCAAAATTTTAGCCAAATCTAGAGATGAAACAATGGGAAACGCTGAAAAAAGCAGCACATCTTGTGCTCAAGGTCAAAGCTGCTCATTTCCGCGATATCTAATTCAAAAAGTGACTTTAAGTTCTTGAAGCGAAATTAATGATTATCAGAATGAATATAAAAAAAGATGTCTTCTTCATTTAATTTTGTCAGCAACAAATGCTTCCACTAATACAGCAGATACAAAACAGTTGATAACTTGTTATCGAAACAATTTGTTATCGATTTGCCGTGTTTCAAAAATAACTTCACACAAGCCCTATATTTCAGGCAGCCAAAATATAACTAAGCATTCTATTAATTCATACGTCACTTATTCAAAGTTATTTCCGGGGATCGGTTCAAATATATATCATTCTAATAGGTAAATACAGAATCTTAACTTTACAAAGACACAAATAAAAGCCGATCGTCATCTTGCAGCTGGATCACCACAATCATTCAGTGAACGACGCAAATAGCAGGTTCCAGCCGGCAAAAGATATTGAAATGGGTAATAATGTGGCTACCACTAGATTAGGGCAGGAGAATATACCAGTTGACCAATTACATGAGCAGGCAGTTGTCGCCGTAGGTACGCCGCAAACACCCCGCAACGGTGAGCATAATGACGGCATCAATGAACCTTACACTTGCCCCGTTTGCTTAGATGCCGTGCGCTCGCGCCAACCCGTGGCTACAAAGTGCGGCCACGTATTTTGTCAGATCTGCATTGAGACTACTATAGATACGACCGGAAAATGCCCAATTTGTAATACCAATTTGCGTGCACATGAAGTGACGCGCATTTACATTTAACTTTCGAAATATGTTTGCCCTAGAAGATTAATTAAATTCAAATTAAAGTTAATGTGATGCTTCAAATTGTTTGTTGATTGTTTTTTCTTATAAGAGGCCTCGGCCATTTGGAGCAATTTTCGATTTGCAACCATTTGCGAGTTTTTGAAGCATCTTAAATGCTCGAAATATTTAAGCACATAATACATTCATAGCATTTTTTTGATAAAAATAGGCATTTCTTTTGTCTTTATTTTGAAGAGTCATTTACTTAGGTTCAAGAAGATATGTTACTTTTTGAATTATATATCGACCATCCCAGCTTTGGTCGGGAGCACAAATTCTGCTTCTTTTTCATACGTTTTGCATCGTTTTGGACAACATATCGGTCGATTTGCCTACAATTGTGCGTCATTAAGTTGAACTGTGGTCCTTGGTTTATCAGCGTATTTCTTGGACTCGAAATATCCAAAGCAAAAAGTCTGGTGACGTTAGATCGGGCGGTCTTGTTGGCCTATTCAAATCACCATTGTCCGATATGATTTGTCCGGGAAAGTTTGGTCACAATAAATCCATTGTTTGACATGCAGTACGATATGTTGAGCCATTTTTTTTGCAACCAGAAGCCATTCCAATAGCCATCACAGAATGTGTTCTCATTGCTCGTTAAAGTCCCCTATTTTGTTATCTTTGTTATCGTTGCTCCATCATTACCATTGAAAAATATAGCAACTGATGATCATATCCGCACAAACAGTTCACCAAATAGTCACTTTTTGATCGTAAGGAATCTATTCACCAATTAATTTTCAGTGGCATAGAACCGACACTTCCATTTTTCATCAAATGTGTTGCATCTGACATGATGATTTTTATCCAAAAGTCGAGTTTGTTCTCAGCCATTTCAATGGTCCATTTGGCATAATCAGCTTGGGTTTAGTTTGTATGCTATTTGGATTTTTTGCGAAATCAAGACGAATTATGCGAAGAAGAGTGTTTCGTGGGATGCTCAATTTCTAAGACTAACGATAACTTAATGACTTTTTCTCGTATCTCGTACGTTCTCGATATTTCGATCAGAACGCTTTGTTCGTTGTCTAGATGCATGGATGGACGTCTTAAAGTGCTATCACCGTGTGCAGACTTAACCTTATTTTTTGCACGAAACGCACTTTTAGTTCTCACAATTGAGAAGTTATTTTGAAGGCTGAACAATTTCAGCGCGATCTTGTGGTATGAACTGTTCCATGGTCTAAATAATCTTGGAATAACGCTTCCAACGCCGTATGATATAAGTCGATCTGTGACTCCTGTCAAATGTTATGGAGTTGCACGTTACTGCCACTTTAAGTGGCCTATGCAAAATCTGGTGCATCCATATGTCCGCGCTGCCCATATAATATAAAGGAACCAGGAAGCTGTGATCTACGATGAGCTGCTAAAAACAGGCAAAACCTTAATTGGCTGCAACTAAAACGATGGATGGCGGGTTGATTTCACAGCATGATATCGCTTGGCTGCTTGTGGTGGAATGGTCATAACAACATTTAAATAGAGGGCCTAATCCCAACCGCGATCTTGCCTCTTCCATATCTCTGTCTTTTTTTGAAATATTCAAATAAAATAGCAATCATCGGTACTGATTTTTAGACGAAATCAAGAAATGATGGATCGAGTTCAAAGAGTACGGTTTTCGACAATTACCACAGCGATAGTGAAAACAAAACGCTTCCGATGGACTATATTTTTGAAAGATGTATTCGTTCCTTTTTTTCAAGGAACGCAGGAGACGTACCAAATTCGTACTTCCATTTTTTATATATTTGTATGCCATATTGGTGGGTAAGTTCCATTAATTCTTATAAATGCCAATCAGCAGCTATGCTGAGCACCTTAGGTAGCTCCCGAGCACTTAAGCTTGTAACATAATTCGGTGTCAACGTATATCATAATCCCCAAAAGATATTAAATAGTGGTCTTTCAGCACAGATTTTTTGCCAAGTTCGCTTGCGGCCTCATGGGAGATCTCCGACTAGGTTAGTTATACCAGCAGGCCCTACTTGTTAACTCAACTCGTTGAGTATATTAAGAATCTTCGAAGTTTTAAAACAAGTCTCTCTTGGCTATTGATAAAGTTGGCTAACTTCTACATGTAATAGAAATAGAATACATCTAGTAATCCATTCTATAATTGCATTTAATATTTTGTGAAATCAAAATAAGTATTCGTTTTGTGCTTAAAATTAATATATACCTTTTATAAGATGGAACTTTCTGAGAGTAATAAGACTTTTACATTTCTTATGAACTTCGCATGGTTCACGTGCTTGGTGTGGCCAATTATATTTCTGTCTTTGTGTATGTATCTTTTCGATTTTAAAGTTTTCAATGATGACTCTAGCAATAGCGATGTTGAGCATCCTCAAATACTTGATAATAAGGGTGAATTCTACGCAACGGCTACCGGAGATAGCGCAGAGAGTCTACAAGAATAATGCGCAGAATGTTATTCTTTTAATTAAATCGAATATTTTCATGAACAATTTTGATGCAGACGGCAATACTCTTTTCTTAAAAACTAAAGTAAATATTCATAAATTTCGCTGCCCAGTATATTTTTTTGAGCACCTAAGTCTTAATAGATACACTGGATCGCAACAATCCACATCATCTGGAACCTTCTTAACAAATTGGAAAGAAACAGCACGGCAACATCAATATATGAAAATAGTTTTGAGGCTTAACCAATGTCAGATCCAACACTATTTTCCATAAACATCAGAGCTTGGATGCAAAGGAAAACGTAAATACTTCTGGTGCTTAAATTGGCAATACCTTAAGGAGAGATAACAAAAAAAGATACATATATCGACCTATTTCTGGAATATTGCAAACTATCAAAGGCACCATCGATAAGGAACTAGAGAAATCGGTTTGGAATATATTTTAACTCAAAAAAACAGACATCTACATCTATGGTAAACATATGACGATATTGAGTAGAAATATATTTTGGAGTAGCTCAGATAAAGAGACAATTCAGTTTATGCCTTTTATAAAACACTTATATTTCAAAAAATTATTTATGGTAAAATAAAGTTATTTAATTGTTGGTAAGGTATGGCTGATTTTCCAAGTAGTTTCTAGTTCGGCTACAACATAAGCTCGTCATTTGCGATTACGCTTGTAGGGAATTATTAACGATACTTGCTATAGTTACAAATTGGCGAAAAAAATGTAAATAATAAAGTTTAAGTTCCATACAACCTATGAACATAATTCTTCCACATATCGTCACACAGCTTATGAAATAGAAATAAATAATAGAAACAAATGCGAGGTTAGCTTTTCTCTACGAATATATATTAATATATTTCGTGTTTGGTGATGACTATGGTATGGGATTGTATTATCGTAAAGCTTGGAAAAACTTTAAACTCAAAGAAAAAAACATCTCATATGGATTACATGTCTCAGATGTGAAGTTTCAATCGTCGCCCACGTAATTTTGATCTCAGTTGTAGACTAAGAACCGCTGTTTTCTAATGGAGAACGAAACTAAGTGACGATCACCGAATCGCCAACTTATGGCAATGGTCTACCTAATCAACTCATTTTGCTTCTGGAAATTCAATTGTATACCCTTTCAATATACCGATGATCGTGACAATCGTGTACATATAATGATTCTAGGTAGGTCTTAGTAATAGGCGAGAAAAAAAAAGAATGGAGTTATCATTATACAAATTCGCCTTTTTGATTCTTAAGATTTGGTGGATTTCTACCTATATCTGGGAGTATAAGTTGTAGCTATGTTGATTAGCTTAGTTTTATATATGGGGGCGTTTAGTGGCCTACTTAGGGCGTTTCTTGGATATGGCCATGCCTAAGAAGATTTGCCACTTGAAGCAATAAAGCGCAAGAGGAAGGGCAGGAGGCCTGATGATATCTTGTGCCCTCAAATTGGTGAAAATAACAATATGAAAAGCTTAGTCAATGCGGTTATTTTTATAGCTTCGTAATTGGTATAATATGTTTCCGAAAAACCGGAAATGTATGTAACACCCAGAGGGAGAAATAGTTTACCTAAAGTTTGGTCAGGGTGACTACCCACATCCTTCTGTCTGGCTGTCTATATGTTCATCCATACGCCATATGAACGCTTAAAGAAATTACGACTCTGCTTAGTCGCTCAGTACTTAAATCTTTTAAAACTAAAGAATCAATTGACCAGCATTACCACAAGGGAAATTCCTCTTTAACTTTGTTTTCCGGAGAAAATCTAATTTTTTTATTACAGCGGCGCATTGCGTAAAATTATAACCTAAGAAAATTAAAACCTAGAGCACCTAGAAGAAAAAGTCTCGGACCCCGAGAATAACAAAAACTGCGAACTTGCGGCAGAAAACCCCGTGTCCACTATATGTGGACACGTATTTTGCCACGCCTGCATTCACGGATGGCTCAAATGCCAAGCATTTTGTGCAAGATGCCGTAATCCAATCTCTGCACGTGAACTTGTCTCGGTTAAGATATAGAGTTCGTATATTTTGTTGTATTAAATAATAAAAAGCCTCTTATAGTCTGTAAACGGAAAGCATATTGGTTAATTTGGAAAAGTTTTCGATTATCGGATCATTGACTTGAGCTTTGCTCTATATAGAGGCATTTGGCGTCTTCAAAACGCTTACGTTCCTATGCGGTTGGCGTGGATTCTCATTGGATTGACTAGCGGTCAACTAGCACTTGGTAATTTGCAACTCAAAAAAACTTTTTCTGGAAAGGTTATCAATTGAACATTTTCACTAACTGGTTGATACAATGATACGATGGTATAAGAGAGGAACCACAGCAATTCGTCGAAACAAACTAATCTATATGTGCTTCAACAATTACATCATCAACGGACGTGCCCAGCTTCAGCATGTTCACGTGTTGGATAATACACACAAACAGCGTCTACATAATCTGTTGATGAATCAGAAGGATCTAAAGCGACAGTTTTAAAATATCCCCATACAAATGGTGGAAAAAATAATGGATCAGAACGTATTTGCAACGCTTTTTTTGTAATCATCTTAGTTACTTTTCTGGTGCTTTGAAGAAGGCTATTACCATCATACTGTACTATCATGGAAAGACACTCTACCTATAAGCCTTCTTCCGACAGTTGATAAGATATTGTAGAAAATATCGTAGTCCCAAAGTTCAAAATCGAGCAATTACACCGATTTGTCCGAAATATCCTATTTCCATTCATATTATCAAGCAATGCTAGTGTAATTCTCTACCAACATTGGTCCCCGCAATCGATTGAGACAATGTCCTTACTATTCAAACTATTCCATTCTCCCTCAACATTTTGATTAAAAAGTCGCATTGGAACTTTTATATTTTAAGGATGGTTGGTATACACGTTTATTATTATTTTTTACATAGTAACACTAATCTGCTATTAACGCAGCCCTACGGTTTGGTCCAGAATTTCACCCGTTTATTTTTCTAGACGTCGTTTTAGTGAAGAGTCTTTTTGGACCACCAGGGTACGCTAAAAACTGTACACCTCTCGATTCCCTAACAACCAACAACAGAACCTCGCAGCACTGCCGATTTAACATATAGCCATCTATTGTTTGCAATTTCGAGGATGCCGCGGTCCATCCCTTTGTCACACTCATATTTAGAACTCTCCAGATGAGCCAGTTCTCTAGACGGCCATAGTCACGTTTGCGTTTAAATTGACCATTAATTTTATTATCTTTGAAACAGCCAATATCGGCTGAGCGCCCAGCACCACCGGGAACATATTTAATGCCATAAGCTATAAGTTCCGCAATCGAAATGCCGATGGTATAGTGTTCTATAGACAGGAAAACAATTTTAAAACCGAAAATATATTATTGTCATATTTATGCAACTTACCAATGGATCGACGGACTTCATGTCATATTAACCCAATAAGTGGAAGCGTCGTGGGCAATCTGGCATGGTCACATCTATTTCCGAATCAGCACTTTTCCAAAATATCGCCGTTTCTATAAAACTTAATAGTCAACGTCTCGCTTAATTTGAAAAATTTGGGTCTCTCCAGAGTATCTGCTGATCCTTGTTTGTAAGTTGTTTGTGAAATAGTGAAACAAGAAACCGAAAATTTAGAAACTAAAATTATTAAAAATATGAGAAAAAACTAAATTTTGTTTTGATGTGTACAGTTATAGGACTTGGAGATTAATGAAATAATGTATCAAAAAAATCATATAGGTTGAAATTCTACAATTTGAAGTTCAAATCATCGCCTACGTCATCTAGATCTCAGTAGGCGGCGGAGAAATGGAAATCTATAATATTGAACAAAATAAATCAATGCTCTTCTTGTCTTAAATCCATCATCTTAAGATTTTCAGGCTGCAGTTAGGTATAGTCCAGGGACTGAGACCAATCAGTTTTTGTCTCCTATGTGTATTGATAATATCTATAGTTTTAAAGTTCTAAAACTCCAATAGATTCAACTAATTATTCTTATCTCATAGGAAGAAGATTAGGATCTCCACTGAGAGCCCCATTAAAACTGGTTCGTATGTCTCAGATAACTTTTGAATTTTAATTTATCAAAAAAAAGGAGGTATTACATAAAATTAAGCTTCTTTATGAACTATGCAGTATGTATTTAAGGGTAGATATCTTGGAAACTACTACTTTGGCAGAAATTCTTGAAAATTTAGTGTATATTTGGATTGTTATGTTTCGAAACTATTTCAATTAAGTGATACCTTCAATTCATAATGCCATTTTTTATTTAGAAAACTGTATTATATCTTCGATTCATATGAATCGTGGGACTAAAGTTTTCAAATATTTTGTTTAATGATGCAATCGCATTCCTCTAAAATGGATATATCAATGCTACCAATCACACAATGAGAGTCTCTCGAAACTCTCAAAATATCAAATGTAAAGTTAATAAGAAATTTTTTTTTTGAAGTAGGCTGAACTTTAGATATGACATATAACTTTCAAATATAACCTAACTAGCAATCCATGCTTTACTCATAATACATTCATTATTAAAAACTACTGGCAAGAAAATTATTATTTATATATCAAACAATGGAGCCTGCATTATGCCGTGCAATTTATGCACTTCTCATAGATTTATCATGCAAGACACGCACGGTGTTTCCTCTGGTTTTAGTACCAATCGTCATACTATTGGAAATCGTTTATGAACGATTCTTCGCTACGGATGGGATAGGCTATGATAATGCTAGAGCATCGAACATTGAGGCAATTGAAGCTGAGGACGTGATGGAATCCGACTCAGACACCGACAGCGAGGGAAGCAGTGCTCAAGCCGAAGACAGTAACGATTCCGGTGATAGTGACAATGATGACGACCCGCAAATATGGAATTCCGCAAACTTAGATTTAGATGATGATTGTGCAACCGGTCTCGAAGATAACGAAGACAGTCAAAACCAATAATGCACTGAACGAAGCTTACCTTTATCCATCCTAGTGACGATCTATACAAGTTAATCGAAACAATAAAGATTTATTTTTTAAAAGCAAAGTACATATCTAACTTTTTCTGAGAGATCCTTTAAATATTTTTTAGTCGAATCTGTTTGAGAATATTCAGCAACAAAAATGGCAAGATTGTGCTTCAGTGAGTCCCAACAATGTAGAACAAAGACATTTGATACTATTAAAAAATTATCACACGAAACTATCAGGAAAATCTAGAATGTAAGGTCATTTCCAACGTCTTTGATGCATGCAATAGTCCAATAGATTAGTTTTGATTGGAAAGTCTCAAAGTATTTCAGGGATGTTTGGATTACTTCAATTTGAAAGGAGGGAACATTCCAGATGCTATACTTCCTATTTGCATAGATTCCAAGTAGCGCCTGCCATGTTTCTCATAATTGTAGATTTGAAATATTTGCAGAATGAATTATAAGTTGTTGCTGAGCAGTGACGATCATCTGTGACAATGGCAGTGTGTCATCAGCTTAGTTTGATGATTGGCATTTGGAAGATCGTCTGTAAGTAATGTGTCAAATATGGATCCTAATACGCCTCCTTCAGTAACTCCAGCGTATTGAGAATACAAATACTAAACTTCATATTCTTCATGAACATAAAATCTTGCATCGAATAAGTAGGAATCAATAAGTAAAATGTAGAATGCCCGTGTAATTAACTATATCAATTTGCAGAGTAATTCAAGAAGTCAGATATAAGGTCAAGTGCTTGGGTTGCATCTAAAAAGGAGATACTGTTTTTTTTTTCCAAAACGTTGACCCATTCGAAATCTCAGTATCCGGTCAAATACTCTTATGATTGTCATTACTAGTAATTTATTTTAGACTGTGCAGTCAGGACTCTTAAATCATATAGTATAACCTTACCTGATGTGTAGTTGCTTGAGTAGATCAGCTCATCTGAGCTTCCGTATCCAAAAAGTTATAGCACGAAAGAAGGGAACTCTTCTGGTTGGCTTTGTATTAATATCATGATAACCTCAGCACATTTTTATTGATTTGGATAATGTTCAGGGTCTTAGAATCGCAATAAAAATAAAAGTAAAGAGCCAATTATATTTTGCAGGTGGGTTTCTCGAGATAAATCCACAAACTTTGTCAAATGCAAGCCATTTGTTCTATTTTTATTTCTTTTTCTTATATGGGACTGCTTCAATAGTTGTTTTTTTTTTGAGTAGGTCAGCTCATGTGATAAACCGGATCCAGGAATTCATAGGCATGAGTAGTATTTTTGGCGTCAAAAATTAAGATTGGCTGAAACACTGAATATAAGTCCTAAGAGCAAACTGACTCTTCAATACCGGTGACCATTTCTAGACGACAGCCTTCATATCGTTTGATATTCTCAGAGTTATTGGAAATTGGGTCAACATTTTTTAGCATACAGCAGCATACCTTTATATCGCGATTGTTGACCAAACTTTTACCGACAGGATCAGAACTTATTTATCTTCCTCTATTTCTTCGTGTCCTTATCTCTTTGATAAGGCTTCGAAGATTAATAAAAATAAATACATCATTTGTGTGTGTCAGGAAAATTGGTCGATCTTATCTTTAGATTTAATAGATTATGTTCTCAAACGAATTAGATCCCCAATCCAGTCTTTCAATGAAAGAACTACTGAAAAATGAATTTTTCGAAGATGACCGGGCCATTACTTAGATTTCCCGATAGAGATGGTTGAATAATTAAATTTTTCTTTTGTACTCAACAAACTTGATCTAAGTACGTATAATCCCAAAAATGGCAGACCTTATGATAGAGCTGTGCGTTTCCAGATTGCAACACTAGAGTTTCCCAATCCCGAAATATAAAAGGCAATCCCCGTACTTTACTACCTACACCTTGGGCACTTTGGCATTGGAACGCATCCATTGCGTGTACAACCTTTGTATTCTGTTCGATCCCAAACTTAAGTTAGTGACAACATTGAAAATAAATCTATAGGGGGCTCGAATTTGTAGAGCGGCGGTTCATAGAAATTAACAAACCTTACACAACCAAACTGCTGTATGCTTCACTCATCCATCCAATTCTGGAATATTGCCGTTGCGTTTGGAGACCTCAATCTATCTGCACAACAACAAATTTTAATATTTGCTCTTCGGGGTTTAAATTGTGATCCCAACATTCGATTGCTATTCTTATAGGACACTCGCCTTATAAAATTACCTTCTCGAAGTGATCGTAGAACATGCCGCGGCGTGTTATTTTTGCATAAGCTCTTACTCGGTTTTATTGTCTTCTATATACTCCTTAAAAAAATTCCTTTTATCAGTCCGTCCAGGATAACTTGTTATTTTCGACCTCTAGCACTACCATTTTGTAGATCTAATTATGCATTATACGATCATTTTCATGACTTATGCGGCAATTGTAATAACCTCTACGATTTCCTATCTTACGAACGGTCTTTCCAAAATATTTCTTTATCTATCTTAACTCATCTTGATTTTCCAAATCGTTGAAAACCATTGAAATAAGAATGCTCTAACATATGCTTGGCAGAAACTGGGCCATATGCTGCTGGGAGGAATCAAACCACCTACCTTCCGATACAACTATGCTATCGAGGACGGACAACCTACCGTTTTCCAGTTAAGAGCACAATTAGTTATTTTCAAGATATTAAGACATAAATACCGTAAAGCTCAAAAAGAAATTTTCTTTTACATTGTATTAGTTTATAAAAATTTATTAAAAGTAAATTCAATAATTATTTTTTTATTTATTTTTAAGAGAGGTAGCAATATAAATTTACTCTGTGGCGTCTTTCAGTGGTTCTTACAATAAGTAAAAAAGTCACCAATAAGCTTAAGCTATTGGAGTTTTAGAAGTTTAGATATTATCAATAGTGTAAAAGGTTAAACATCCAAAACTCTGATTTTCTCATTAAAATAAATTAATGGGGCAGCACTCTTCTGGACTGTGCCTATATTTCTCATTCCCTCTCTCTGTGAACATACTTTGCGATACGTCCCATTAAGAGAGAATATGTTTGATGTTAACCTGTATTAAGACTATATGTTCCGTTCTGCATTAGAAATCTTTACTTCTCCGTCGCCTACTGAGATCCATATGACGTAGGCGGTGATGTAAACTTCAAATCTTAGAAACACAATATATATGATTTTATGATATATTATTTCATTAATATTTAAGTCCTCAAAGTAAACACATCAAAACACAATTGTTAAATTTTTTTCGTTTTTTTTTTCATTTCGTTTTTTTGGCTTCTTGTTTCACTATTTGGCAAACAACTTACAAACAAGGATCAGCAGATACTCTGGAGAGACCCAAATTTTTTAAATTAAGCGAGACGTTGACTTTTAAGTTTTATAGAAACGGCGATATTTTGGAAAAAGTGCTGATTCGGAAATAGATGTGACCATGCCAGACTGCCCACGACGCTTCCATTAATTGGGTTAATATGACATGAAGTCCATCGATCCATTGGTAAGTTGCATAAATATGACAATAATATATTTTCGGTTTTAAAATTGTTTTCCTGTCTATAGAACACTATACCATCAGTGCTTCTACTGCGGAACTTATAGCTTATGGCATTAAATTTGTTCCCGGTGGTGCTGGGCGCTCAGCCGATATTGGCTGTTTCAAAGATAATAAAATTAATGGTCAATTTAAACGCAAACGTGACTATGGCCGTCTAGAGAACTGGCTCATCTGGAGAATGCTTAATTTGAGTGTGACAAAGGGATGGACCGCGGCATCCTAGAAATTGCAAAAAATAGATGGCTTTATATTAAATCGGCACAAACAGAAGATGTTCGACCCAGTGCTGCGAGGTTCTGTTGTTGCTTGTCCCTGACAAATAGTGAATCGAGAGGTGTTCAGTTTTTAGCGTACGCTGGTGGTCCAAGAAGACTCTTCACTAAAACGACGTCTAGAAAAAGAAACAGGTGAAGTTCTGGGCAAAACCATATGCGTCGTTATATTTCAGTTACTATGTAAAAATAATAATAAATGTGTAATAGCAAACCTTTGACAAAATGTTTGGGGAGAATGGAATAGTTTAAGTAGTATGCACAGCGTCTTACGGGGACCAATCTGGATATGACTGGTGGTGGTGAATGGAAATAGGATATTTCGGTGTAGTTGCTCGATTTGTCTAAAGTTAAATTTGAACTTTGGGAACTACAAAATTTTCTGCAATATCTTGTAACCGTCGGAAGAAGGCTTATAGGTAGAGTGTCTTTCTATGATAGTACAGTTTGATGGCATAAGCCTTCTTCCAAGCGCCAGGAAAGTAGCCAAGATGAGTACAAGAAAAAAAAATCGAAATGGAGTTTGCAAAGGTTTTGGGATTCTCGTTATGGTAAGACGAAGATATACGAAGTCTCGGATATCTTTTTAAAGATAAATCTAAATATACACCATTTTAGAGATGCAGTTGTAAAAGGTTGGCATTTGTTTTTAGAGCCACCAGGCTGTATTTGAAAGGAAATTTTTAAAAATATCCATACTGAGGCATTGTGCATAGATCTTGTGTCTGGTGCAAGAGTAACCAGCTCGGGATTACTAAAAAATATTGTAACTAAGTATTAATTGCAAAGTTACCGACCAAAGGTAGACAAATGAGGGTGGTCAAGATCAATGCTTCTAATTTTAATGTTTCACTATAATTGCCTTGCTTATTATATTGCTATAGGTGGTGAGAACTTGAGGTTTTACAGTGTGAAGAGCTTACCGTTTGATTCTGTTTCTTTCCATAGCAACATCATAACTCAAGAGCGCTTGGAGCGATTTATATGAAATTTCCAGTATAGGCTCTACATACATATGCAAGATTTGTGCAATATATGCAACCATTAGATGAAGGTGTGGCAAACATCATGTCCTAAGAGCAAAATGCTTATCGTGATCTCGTGTGGTGATTTAGATCGAACATATAGAAATAACATATAGAGATAAAAATAGCTCGAGGAAGTAAGATTTACCATTTAAGGGGAATTTTCAATGACTAAATGAATATCGGATAATTAACCAATTTCAATATTTAATTCTACGTAATTATGGCATTAGGCGCACTTAAGGTACCAAAGTCTGTAATCTGCTTAATGGAATTCTTAGTCACAAGGCACCAATTGAATTTTGATCATGCGAGTTCTACACCTTTCACAAAATATTTGAAGCGTTTGCTTTCAAGCGTTTAAATATTTGTACTCCAAGCTACTTTTTTCATATGATTTTCGATTTTTACCAAATATGGTTAAAATTTATCGATCTGAAGATAGATCTACTTGGAAAAATTGTAGGAAAAATATATACATATATAAACAATAAAATAAAGTACAGAGTTTTGCATTGTCCGGCCGCCACGGTTTTTAAAGAAAATGTCACTTTTCTAAGCTTAGACAATGTTAACTTATTATTATTACAATTAAATATTGGTTTCGTATAATTCTAGTTAGTTTAACTTTGTTGCCTAGGGTCAAAACTATTTTATTTTAATCCCCATTTGAACACAATAATGTTTCTCTATCGGAACTATACTTATACTATGGATACCTTGTGAATTTTTGCTATCAAAACTTAACAGAACTTATATAAAGGGTGTCTTTTTTCGAGGTATAGAACTTTAAGCTGACATTACTGTTCAAGATGGCGATCGATTTAACAGCTGTCAAGCAGTTTATTCTTAGTTTGGTTTGGCAATTCGCCATGAATAGACTCAAGCCCGAAAAACGCTTGCAAATAGTGCAGGAATATGTATTGCGCACTACGTCAATTTTATCTTCGACATCAGAGCAGTTAATTCGATTGACCATGGACCGTTTTCGGACCACGTTTTCTCTTATTGATAACTCGCATCCCCCAAGACACCGTACGATGCGTACAGAAGAAGCAAATGCTGCTGTAGAGCAGAGGAAGGCCCGAATGAGTTCAACCGCAATCGAGCACACGAATTGGATCTGTATTCATCCATTTTATGGAAGGATCTTGGTTTGCTTGCTTACAATACCAACTTGTGCAAGAATTGAAGCCTAGCGATCATCAAGTAAGGCGTAGATTCGTCGAATTGGCCCTAACCGAGATTGCCGTTGTTCCTGATTTTCATAAGCGAATTTTGTTCAGCGATGAACCGCACTTCTGGCTGAATGGCTAGGTCAAAGAACAAAACTGCCTCATTTGGAGTGAAGCTAATCCTCAAGTTGCAACCAGAAAAAATGACTGTTTGGTGCGTTTTATGGGCTGGTGGAATCATTGGTCCGTACTTCTTCAAAAACGATAATGCCCAGCACTTTATAGTCAATGATGACCGGTATAGAAGCCATTATTACTAACTTTTTAATTGCTGAATTGAACAACCATGATATCCAGCAACTATGGTTCCAACAAGACGGCGAATATGGCACACAGCTCGTGCCACCATCGATTTATTGAAAGACACGTTTGGTAACCGCCTAATTTCACGTTGTGGGCCTGTGAATTGGCCTACAAGATTTAACACCGCTAGACTACTTTCTGTGGGACTATGTAAGGTCATTGGTCTATGCGGTTCAGCCACAAACGCTTAACCATTTGGAAGACAATATTTGCCAAGTCATCGAAAATTGGACGTCCAAATTGGACTAATTCCGTGTCAGCCTTGGTGGTCATATGCCAGAAATCATATTTAAAAGGTAATGCTACAAGATTATGCTTCGGATTAATAATATTCATGTCAAGCGAATAATCTATCGTTATTTTATTGTAATTTAAAATTATATACCTCTAAAAAAACACCCTTTAGATAATATATAATAAGTACAAATACCATACATTCCTATTAGGGTGGGCCGATTTGTTTGCTCTCAAAATACATTTTAGAATTCAACGATATTGTTTGTTGTCGTAATTTTTGGTAGTCCCAGTCGTCTGTGGGAGCTATGGGATACTGACTAAGACTAAAAAGCTATCATGTATCAGCTAGAAGTTGACAAAAAAATTAGTAGTTTCAATCGATTTGTTCTGTATGAAATTGTCAACCGCTTTTGACCCAATTTGAGTATATTTAACGAAAAATAAAACTGTAAAAAAACGTTCTCATCAAGACAGATATAAAAATTCTGATTCCCCCTCAAATACCTCTAAATACATATTTAGTTTAGAAAAAAATAAAGTTCTTATGTCTAACACATAAAAGTAAAAATCGCGTTTCAAGAACTTATTTTGTAGAGGCTCATTTAGGGTCTTAGTTACTTTCTTTCGCTAAGAGCTCCAATGCTCAAAAAAAATGAGCGCCACCCTAATATATATATATGTATACATTCCATATATAGGCAGCTACGATTAATGTTGTTTACTTGGCGTAGCGGCTTATCAGTTTGTACAGTTCGTTGCTATCGATTTAACAATGTCAACGCTTATCTATATGATTATTATTATTATATTATATTATATACTCAGTTCATATATATTATGTATGTAGCATTCTTATGTACTTGTGTGTAGTTATTTAAACGATACGGAAAAATTGCAAGCGCGAAAATAATTCAAGGCTGTCTGCAGAAAACAATAGGAAATGTATGTACTTGCAATATAATTTAAAGTAAGAAACGCAAAAATTTAATTAGAAATATGAGAACGTTTGCTGACTTTGGGATACACTAGATTTGTTCGAAATAGATAATTGCTTTTCTCTTTTTGCTATATAAATAATGTTTTTCCGACAAAAAATAGCTATATCTATCAGAAGTAGGCGGCAAGTACTAATGGTATAGAAAGCACAGCAGTGCATATTTTTGAAATGAAATTCACAAGGTAACTGCTAAGTGAAACGTTGACAGTTTTCCTTGAAACTTTGTTTTATCTTCAAAACTAAATTGTTTTCACCAGAATTTTCTATTTAGCTTCAAAAATATATAGCCACATAAAGGTATTACTAGAACTACACAATTCGCTACTTCACATATCGTCTGGTGGCGATTTAAACGCGATCCTATTTTTTTCCAATCTAGTATTTCTTCATAGACATAAACAATAGCATTGAATTTTTATGTGAGCCTCGGTAGCGTTGCACCCGAAGATCGATGTTGCGATTCCACTCTGCAGCATTCTTGCAATTGCCTAGCACTAGCAAACTGAAAGACGCTATTTGCTAGGAAAAGAGCTACTAATTCAAGACACCGATGTTTGGATTTTCCTATATTCTGCAGGTACCTGTTCTCTTCTAACAGAGTTCTGTTCTCTTCTGGAGATTTACTCGTGCTTCACCTTTGGTACGATGACGGCATAATCATGGGGAAGGGAATAAATTTATTTTTTTTGTATTTGTATTTCCAACGTTCCATGTGAAAGAATAGGTTAACCGACTGGAATTTTTCACTCAATAGACCATGCACAATCCGACTCATGGAGAGTCTGAAACAGTATAACAATTTAAGTCCAGGCAAGCAGCCAGCAAGATTTTGACTATATACAAATACTATTGTTTCTCGATTATCGCTTTTCCAATATCTTAACCAATCTATAAAGAGTAATTTCCAATGCTTTCAATATATTTTCGTTATAATTCGCATAATGATATCGAGTTCTATTTTTGTAAACGACAACAAAAACTAACTCCAATTTTATTTCCAAATGTAAAATCTTACAATTGAATTCTTCGTTTTCATCTCAAAAAAGAACGAGTAATATTTTAAAATAAGCCGGTAAATAAAATTAGATTTTTCGTATTTTTCAAAAAGATCAACGATAGTTTATTATGTGCAACTGTGGTGGCTTCATTTTGTCTTTTGTATAGTCATGGATTTTGTACCATTGGACTAAGTTAAGCAACACAGCATGGCCCAAAAGCGCAGGATCAGTATAAAAGAGAAACCAAAGCAATTTGTCGAAACTCACTATCTTATATGTCCCTCAACAATTACATTCTTCTTCCCAAGAAGATTCAACTTCATTAAAAAAGAAGTAGAAATCACTTCAAAGATTGGTGCCCCAATGGACGTGCCCAGCTTCAGCATGTTCACGTGTTGGACACAAATACACACAAACAGCGCCTACATAATCTGTTGATGAATCAGAAGGATCTAAAGCGACAGTTTTAAAATATCCCCATACAAATGGTGGAAAAAATAGTGGATCAGAACGTATTTGCAACGCTTTTTTGTACATATTAGTTACTTTTCTGGTGCTTTGAAGAAGGCTATTACCATCATACTGTACTATCATGGAAAGACACTCTACCTATAAGCCTTCTTCCAACACTTGACAAGCTATTGCAGAAAATATTGTTGTTCCCAATGTTAAAAATCGAGCAATTACACCGAGTTGTCAAAGCGGAATATCCTATTTCCATTCATATTATCAAGCAATGCTAGTGTAATTCTCTAGCAACATTGGTCCTCGCAATCGACTGAGACAATGTCCATACTATTCAAACTATTCCATTCTCCCCCAACATTTTGATTAAAAAGTCGCAATGGAACTTTTTTGTTTTAAGGTTGGTTGGTATACACGTTTATTATTATTTTTTACATAGTAACACTAATCTGCTATTAACGTAGCCCTACGGTTTGGCCCAAAATTTCACTCGTTTCTTTTTCTAGACGTCGTTTTAGTGAAGAGTCTTCTTGGACCACCAGGGTACGCTAAAAACTGTACACCTCTCGATTCACTATTTGTCAGGGACAAGCAACAACAGAACCTCGCAGAACTGGGTCGAACACTTTCCGTTCGTACCGATTTAACATAAAGCCATCTACTATTTGCAATTTCGAGGATGCCGCGGTCCATCCCTTTGTCACACTCATATTTAGAACTCTCCAGATGAGCCAGTTCTCTAGACGGCCATAGTCACGTTTGCGTTTAAATTGACCATTAATTTTATTATCTTTGAAACAGCCAATATCGGCTGAGCGCCCAGCACCACCGGGAACAAATTTAATGCCATAAGCTATAAGTTCCGCAATCGAAATGCCGATGGTAGAGTGTTCTATAGGCAGGAAGACAATTTTAAAAGCGAAAATATATTATTGTCATATTTATGCAACTTACCAAAGGATCGATGGACTTCATGTCATATTAACCCAATAAGTGGAAGCGTCGTGGGCAATTTGGCATGGTCACATCTATTTCCGAATCAGCACTTTTTCCAAAATATCGCCGTTTCTATAAAACTTAATAGTCAACGCTCGCTTCAGTTCAATAGTTGGTGGCTCTCCAGAGTATCTGCTGATCCTTGTTTGTAAGTTGTTTGTGAAATAGTGAAACAAGAAACCGAAAATTTAGAAACTAAAATTATTAAAAATATGAGAAAAAACTAAATTTTGTTTTGATATGTACAGTTATAGGACTTGGAGATTAATGAAATAATGTATCAAAAATATCATATAGGTTGAAATTCTACAATATGAAGTTTAAAGCATCGCCTACGTCATCTGCATCTCAGTAGGCGGCGGAGAAGTAGAAATCTATAATATTGAACAAAATAAATCAATGTTCTTCTTGCCTTAAATCCATCATCTTAAGTTTTTCAGGCTTCGGTTAGGTATAGTCCAGGGACTGAGACCAATCAGTTTTTGTCTCCTATGTGTATTGATAGTATCTATAGTTTTAAAGTTCTAAAACTCCAATAGATTCAACTAATTATTCGTACCTCATAGGAAGAACCAGTGAGAGCCCCATAGAAATTGTGGGCGTACGACGTCTTAACTTAATTACGGATTCGCAATTCCGAAGATAAGTTAAACCTATTTCTAGTACTATCTTCCGTGTCTCAGATAATTTTTTAATTTTAATTTAAGAAAAAAAATAAAAGAGGTACTACTTAAAATTCAGCTATATATACAGCATGTATTTAAGGTATAATATCTTGGAAACATCTTAATTTGGAAGAAATTCTTGTTACTTACAAACCATAAAGGCATTTTTTACCCTGAAAACTGTATTATATCATCGATTCATATGAAATTAATTTCGAAAATCAAAACTGAAAATTCGTGGTATTGAAGTTTTTAAAAATCTTTTTCGTTTACAATGTTTTATTGGAATCTCTTTCTTCATAAATCTAAAAAAAGTAAAACTTATTTCTTGTATATAGATGCTTTTCTGCATTTGCAAGTGTTATAGGGCAAACAACCAACTTTGCTCTTATGAATCGGTTTTGTGTTCATAGAAACATCTTTTCAGGAACAATGGGAAATGCAAACAAAAAGATCTTAAAAATATAAGAGAAAAAATCGTAATATTAGATGATAAGATTTGGAACTAAATAGAGAGATAGATTAGAGATGGTGTCTCACAGAAGTTTCGACCAATACTCTGACCCTATCTTCTGCACGCAAAGCGCTTTGGGCCTCAGCAGAATGTATCATATGGTCAAGAGACTTCGTTCAAGAAACGGTTGCAATAGTTGATGCATAGAATTTGAAACTAGTGTCCGACATGCCGCGTTAGGATTTAAGATTTCTGAAATTATGCACTCGAAAAATTGAGTATTTGGTACTATTGGGTGTATTGGCTGGCAGCCTATTTACATCTGTAAGTATTATTTTGCCCTATAGTTTGACATTTGATGGTAAATTATCTTTAATTTCGCCATTATGTCTTTGCCTTCTTTTGTAATTCAACAAAAATTTGTTTTTAGTTTACCAAAAATAATGTCTTGAATTAAAGTCATAATAGTTGTAAAAAGGCATAAACTGATTCTTCTAGCAATTGGGGTTGCTCTAATAACATATTTCTACTCAATTTCGTCATAGCTTTCTATAGACGTAGAATCGTAGAAAGATTTCTGTAGCAACTCACTTATTTTTACTCTTGCTTCACTGAAATCGTACTATCGGTATTTATTTTTATGAAATACGTATATATGATTTTTTTTTCAAAAGGAAAGAATCTGAGTGTTCTCATCAAAAATTTATTTCTTTCATTTCTGCTTAAGATATATCCATTTGCCAATTTAACAACCAAAATTATTTACGAAATTGCTACCACTACCAGTGTCAGTATGAATCGAAAATAGTTTGTTTTCTGCTTAGGGTTAAACTTAAAAGCCAGAATCACATGTTGTTGCTGCCGTACTGCTTCAAGATTTCAAAGAATGCTCCTAATAATGTGGACGGTTGCGGTCCTGTGTATCTGCAAAGATGTTTATGGATTCAAAGCTATATTTAAGCCCGAAACTTATAATGACTCACCTAAGTGTTACAAAAAAAATGGCTGCAGTGATAATATTCGGCATCATTGGAACAGTAAGATACTGCATGTTACTCTTCTTGACTCTCTGTGCTATTATCAGGATCTGTGGCATAAAAGTCTGTCTCATAGTTAGATATCAGACGAACCTCGTCTTCACTTTCGCTGGTGTCGTCAGATTCTTGAGTTGTCGTTTCCATATCTTCAGAGGAATCTGTCGCGATACCTATATCATACGTACGTCCGCTCACCTCACTGCGAGACGTTTCAGAAACATCATCGCCAGACCCGCCTTCAGAGAGGAATCTTTTCAAGCCGATATTAAGTAACATACCAAATGGTATCAAAACAACCGGCCACACCAAGCGTGTCTTCCAAGCCAATTCGATGAGAAATATAAAGGTCACACGGCTTGTAGAGGGCTGCATTATAAAAATGTATATTAAAGTAGGTATATTCAGGAATTTTTTTTATGTTGATTTTAAAAAAATACTTGTTGCCAATTAAGGCACAGATTGTTATGTGGTGAAATTCTTAAATTTATGACTATAATATTACACTTTGTACGTAGCCTACTACAATAATTTTATATAAAATATCTAAAATAATACTATTGCCAAAAAAAGATGTTTCAACCTTAAGGAAACAGAGAAAGTTCTATTATGACACTTAGTCACAAGATTTAGTCGATATTACTTTGTTTCTTAAAACGCATCATAGGCTTCGAAAGAATGAACAATTACAATAGAAGAGCAGAGGGCCCTGCTGGACTGTGTCAAATCATACTCAAATAATTGGAAATCTTCAAAAAGATTTGTTGTTCATTTTGATCCTGAATCCATAGAAAATAAATCTTTGCGACAGTAAGATTATCAAAAAATAAAATATTTCAACGTCTTATGTGGGAAATACGTGCTGTTTCTTCAAAAGATTTTGCATCCAAATTAAACAAATTGTATTATTTCTTTTCTATTATGTTAAGCATATATCCTTACGTCAGTTGATAAGCTGCTGGAAATGGTTCAACGTAAGCTTCTTTACCTGTAGCCGGCCAATGTGCAGATAATGAAGAGCAACATTAATAAGAATGCGTAGGCCTATAAAACCGAATTCGTCAATACTCTTCGATTGAATCATTTCTAAGAAAATTACTACAAACAAAATATTGATCTATCGGAAAATGAATTTGAGCATTTGAATTAGCTTGTCGCCTTCGTATAAGATCGCATAGGAGGAACGTCTGAAAATGTAGGATTCGTTCATATTTGTTACTTGGAAAATTATTATTATATTTCTACTGAAGACTCCCTAGTTCAAATGGCCAAAACCTGTTACTGTATATTATCTGGACTGCAGCTCCGAAATCAGCTGCACATGCTCTGCAGTTTGTCCCAAATTGTCTCTCCGACGAGCATTTGAATAACTTCTTCTTCTGCCTTCGCGTGTGCTTAAGAAGACTTTTTGAATTGGGCTACTGGTATCCATTCTCCTTATCCTTATTCTTCTTCTTAACTAAATATTTCCTTAAGAAGCTTATTCACACAGAGCCACATAATATATAGCATACTTCTACAATGTATGGTTTATCCCGATTTTTGTACCTCTAAAGCAACCAATTTTTCAGTAAATTTTTTTTCGCGGGATTTCATTCATTCGGCAAGATGGTAAATGGTATGAAGAGTACCCAAAGTTTCCTTAAGGTGAGTCGACGTCCGTTTGTCTCTCTCTTTGTCGGTCAATGTGAACGCCTAAATCGCAGATAGCAAAAGGATCAAGCTCAAACAACAGCAGTGGGTGCGTCATGTCCAAAGAATGGATAGCCCAATTAGAAAAGTTTTCCAAAACACACACGAAGGAAGAAAAAGAGATCGTCCAAATGCTGGTTGGATAGACATTGTGGGACAAACTACAGAGCGTCTTGGAAGAACAAACTTTAGAACACTAGCTCTACATGGTATAGAATGGAGGAGATTTCAAGCAGAGGCCAAGATTCAACTAGTAGGATGAAAAATCTTAGATATGTTAAAAGCTGAAGCAACCAAATATTTGAAAAATTGCATCTCTAGGGGATGTCAGCTTATTGTAGCGTTTTCATATTTGAAATATATGAAACGGCTAATATGGTGACCTTCTCTACCTCAAAGTATTCAAAATTCGCTTGGTTATGCAGATTTCGAAATTTCGGCACTCAACTGATTTTGCATGCCAAAAACTCTACGCAACATCTGCTGACTATATAACTCACAGAATATCAAATTCTACCTTGGGATATCGAAATTAAACGTACTTCGCAATTAAGCAATATAACCGACTTTGCAGAATAATTGTACAGGACATCCCAAAATTGTAAGCGAACGAGCATAGCGATCGCCATCTTTCTACAAAAGAATCTGTCTTGCTTACAACAAAATTAGAAAATAAATCAGTTTTGCATATATATTTGTGTAATATAACGTTTTGAAAAAGAGAAAAGAAAGAAACGTCTCTCCAGATGGTACTTTCTGTTTCTCTCTATGTGCCTACTGAAGTCGTAGAAAAAGTAATCACAATGCTCTTGGCGAAGCTATTCTATACAAACGCTTCCTCATAGAAGTTTGAATTCTACTCATCTTGGCTATTTTCCTGGCGTTTGGAAGAAGGCTTATGTCATCATACTGTACTATCATGGAAAGACGCTCTACCTATAAGCCTTCTTCCGACAGTTGACAAGATATTGCAGAAAATTTTGTGGTTCCCAAAGTTCAAATTTAACTTTAGACAAATCGAGCAACTACACCATGTTGTCTAAGAGGAATATCCTATTTCCATTCGCCACCACCAGTCATATCGATAATTACTCTATCAAGATTGGTCCCCGTAAGACGCTGCCATACTATTTAAACTATTCCATTCTCCCCCAACATTTTGATTAAAAAGTCGCATTGGAACTTTTTTGTTTTAAGGTTGGTTGGTATACACGTTTATTATTATTTTTTACATAGTAACACTAATCTGCTATTAACGCAGCCCTACGGTTTGGTCCAGAATTTCACCCGTTTCTTTTTCTAGACGTCGTTTTAGTGAAGAGTCTTCTTGGACCACCAGGGTACGCTAAAAACTGTACACCTCTCGATTCACTATTTGTCAGGGACAAGCAACAACAGAACCTCGCAGCACTGGGTCGAACACTTTCCGTTCGTACCGATTTAACATAAAGCCATCTACCATTTGCAATTTCGAGGATGCCGCGGTCCATCCCTTTGTCACACTCATAATTAGAACTTTCCAGATGAGCCAGTTCTCTAGACGGCCATAGTCACGTTTGCGTTTAAATTGACCATTAATTTTATTATCTTTGAAATAGCCAATATCGGCTGAGCGCCCAGCACCACCGGGAACAAATTTAATGCCATAAGCTATAAGTTCCGCAATCGAAATGCCGATGGTAGAGTGTTCTATAGGCAGGAAAACAATTTTAAAAACGAAAACATATTATTGTCATAATTATGCAACTTACCAACGGATCGACGGACTTCATGTCATATTAACCCAATAAGTGGAAGCGTCGTGGGCAATCTGGCATGGTCACATCTATTTCCGAATCAGCACTTTTTCCAAAATATCGCCGTTTCTATAAAACTTAATAGTCAACGTCTCGCTTAATTTGAAAAAGTTGGTGGCTCTCCAGAGTATCTGCTGATCCTTGTTTGTGTGTTGTTTGCCAAATAGTGAAACAAGAAACCGAAAATTTAGAAACTAAAATCTTTAAATATACGAAAAAAAACTAACAATATTGTTTTGATGTGTACAGTTATAGGACTTGGAGATTAATGAAATAATGTATCAAAAAAATCATATAGGTTGAAATTCTACAATATGAAGTTTAAATCATCGCCTACGTCAGCTGGATCTCAGTAGGCGACGGAGAAGTAAAAATCTCTATACAGCACAAAGCTAATTCAATTATTATATTAAGTTCCGATTTTTTTGGATATTAACATATTGTAGAATTTTTAATATTGCTAGTTGAAACCGATTAGGCCGTAGCCGCTGTTGACAGTTCTCCAAAAGTTTGATAGTTAGATAATTATTGTGAGCGTCTATTTTGCGCAAATGCCTGTAGCTGGAATTGAGTATATTCTTTCAAAATTTTAGGCATATTGAGTTGCCTCCTTATGACGATATTTCTCAACAGTTTGAGAAATTTTTTTATCTGCTCGTAATCTCTTTATGTTCGTTGATGGAGCTGTGACCCAAAGTTCAATGCCATATGTCTAGGATGTCGATGTAGTCACAGAGTCGTATGACATCATGCCGCCAGTTGCTCTACAAAATTGCGACTGATTAGAGACAACAGTATCAACTAGGAGCGATTAATAGAAGAGGCATGTCTACTATGAGGGGTTGTTCAATACGTTCGGCACATGAACAAAGCAAAAGATATAACAAAAATCTCGTCCACTGAGCAGAACACATTTTCGAGCGTTTTTCGTGTAACCTTAATGCAAATTCCAGAAAGAAAACCTTGAAGCTATGAACAAAGTTGATGCTGTACCTGTTCCTATGTCGCCTAGGTGCTATTTCTTGGTTTCAAATTAGTGACTTTTGCTGCGGTAATAATCCAACAAAATACAGCAACGCAACCTAACTTTTGCAGAAAGGTTCAGCAAAAAGTGTTTTTGAAACCTTTGGATTTGTCCTAAGCAAATCATTTTGTCATTTGAGTGCACTTTTCCAGCATTAATTTTTTTTTTATGTTTGTAGAAATCCTTTTTAAGGTTTCTCAAAGTCACTTGATAAAATAATTTCGGGTTAACGCTTTGGGCACTTAATGACCAGCAGCAGCAGCAGTAGTCTTGGTAGCAATGAGCTTACTTGGCCGGCAGAGCGATAAGCTTCTGTGGCAATATGCCAAGCGCATCATCTGTTTTCTGGCCTCAACCTGGTAAGCCTGGTTCTTCGCTGCCTTCTTCTTGTGAATGTAGATAGATAGAAGCTCGATTTGGGAATCAAGATAAGATAGGATAGATAAAGAAATGGATTGGATAGACCGTTCAAAGGAGACGAAATCATCAGCATCATCTGGTTCATCATCAGCCTGGTTCTTCGCTGCCTTCTTCTTGTGAATGTAGATAGATAGATGTGAGAATGTTAGAGGCGACAAATGAGATGACGATTGATTTTCTCGCTGGCACGATATGGCTTCAGCAGATGACGTAGTAGACGCTGACGCTATATCTAAACCAACTTTATGGGCATACGCGCATTGGCTACACCCTTACAGTGGGGATCCTTAAGCTCAGTAGCTCCTTGTAGCTCAGTTTTTCTGGAGCGACAAGCTTCTTGATGATCAGACAATCTCTAATAAGTTAGCGTATGTTTTGGCAATCTCATTGAACTCATTGGAATGGACCCAAACTTCTGTAACATAAAACGGTGGTGGCCAGCCTCTTTTGAAGCTTTAACGAACTCGTGGCTGGGAAAGTATTCTTATCAATAGGAACGCTAATTTTTAAATTTTGCCAGTGTGGGAATATTTTTGCAAGACGCCAGTTGAGCGGAGATCACTGACAGTATCAGCAGTCAGGGGAATAATTTTTATTTTTTCCTCTATTAAACTTCAAGTCACTCGACATGACAAATGTGCGAAATAGATGCTATTTTGCCAAGAAAATCGTTCAAGTCTCTTTTATTTATTTATTAATACGTAAGGGTACAACTAAGTCCAGTTCACCTAAGATTAAACAACTTAAATATTCTAAAAATTATGATATAATAAATGATAAAATGGAAAAAATATAATAAAACTAATCCGTATTCCTAGCCTGATGGGTGAATTTTTTATAGATATGCACCGTCTCACATCTGGGGCTAGCCAGGAACTTGGATTTACAATGTAAAAGATGAAAACAGAAAGTAGCATATAAATTTAAACATTTATTCCAAATAGAAGCCAAAGAACAGCGTTGACCAAGATGGGATTTATATAGTTCATGATTGGTCAAAGAAGCTCGATTTGGGAATCAAGATAAGATAGTATAGATAAAGAAATGGATTGAATAGACCGTTCACAAGAGACGAAATTAAAGAGGTTATTATAATTTGCGCAAAGGACACGAAAAGCATCGTGTAACGCATAATTAGTTCTACAAAAAGTTAATGCTAGAGGTCGAAAATTACGAGTTAATCTGGAAGGAATGATGAAGGAAAATCTCTTGATGAAAGCAAAGCTAAAGCTCGACGTATGCTCATACAATCACTGACCAATTGGCGAAAATCTTTCAAACCAAAACAATTACAAACACAAATCAGCGATTCGTATACATTTATGTCAATAATCATATCAATCCATATATACAAAATATTATATATGCTCTATAATTTATAAATAAATGTTTGCAGCATTCATATCATTCGATCGTAATACATCATAGGCCAAAGTTTTGACCAAAGTGGCAAGCACAAATCTCATTTAAATGATAATTTAGTCGTTGCCATTTTGCTTTTTATCAAACTCGAATTGCTATAAAGTTGCATTCCTTCCGTTTGCATATATGCTAATTTGGAGCTTGCACCACAGAGAAATAACAACATGCGGACGGACGGACAACACCACGGCTAACCCCAGTGTATGCGACCCGTCACGACCCCCTCGCACCTAAAACCCTTTGCTTAGTTTAATTTATGAGCAAATTTTGCGTATCTAATGCAACTGCCGTTCATTTTGTGCGCAATTAAATTTTAAATGTAATTTCACGCCCAAATGCCTCAAATCGCCAACGATTGCCCAGTCCACAGTTGCAACTCGACCAGCTAGCTACTCCACTACAATACAGTTTACATAGTTTGGTTAAAGCCAACCAAACCAGTGCCCACACCCAGACCCGTAACCACACCCACACCCATGCCCATCACTGACAGCCAACCAATGCGAACCGATGCAATGCAATGGATTGCAATGCATCGAGTGTGTGCATCACTGAAGCGACATAATCGCGTTGACACTACAAACGAACGCGTCCCGGAACATTGCTGGGAGCAATGAAGGCATAGTAGAAGGAGTAGTCATAGCTGGCATACATATATATATATATATATATATATATATATATATACATACATACTAGTTGACTGTGCAAAAGGGACTTTTGCAGGAACTGGAGCGTAGGCGATTAGGCGCCGCAACTGCAGCTGGGCATATGCAATGCCTTTGGGCTTAGAAGCGGTTTGATATATCCATTGAAGCGCACATTTTTACGTATTCGATTTGGTCAATATGCGCTGGACACGCTAAGGGTAGCCGGCTTAATCATCATCATCATCATCATCATCATCATCAGCATCATCATCATCAACATCATCAGCATCAACATCATCAGCATCAACATCAGCTGTCTGCACACTACAGTCGAGCTTCAATTTGAAGTCAATTCGGTTAAGCAAGTTTGACATTGGAAAGTGTATTGTAAAAACTTTAGAGTATTCCAGAGCCAATACGATTCAAATTCAAAGTATATTTTATCGACGATCCCGAATCTTCGTTTGCTGCATATATCCAAAAGCTAAGCGTATCTAATATTGAGTCATTATTTCGAAAAAAAAAATATTTCTTAAAATTTTTGGTTGGGTAAGGTTTGTGATGGAGATTGCCCAAAGCGTCCTGTTCGATGTATTGGTTCCTAATAGTTTGTTGCGGATTTTCCATATAGTCGGCGTTGACAAATTTTTTCAACGGCTTGTGACTCTGTAATTGCATTCTTTCTTCTGTGTGCGAAATTTTGTTTACATTTGTTTGTTTGGCGTCAATTTTCATATGGAGCCCACAAAGGAGCATTTTCGTCATATTTTACTTTATTATTTCCGAAAAGGTAAAAACGCGGAGCAGGTTGCTTAAAAGTTACGGGATGTGTATGGTGATAAAGCCTTAAAAGGAAGACAATGTCAAAATTGGTTTCGCAAATTCCGTTCTGGAGATTTTTCACTTAAAGATGAGCCACGTTCAGGTCGGCCAAATGAAGTTGATGATGACCAAATCAAAGCATTAATCGAATTGGATCGTCATGTAACTGAGCGTGAGATAGGAGAGAAGTTAAATATATCAAAATCAACTGTTCATTATCACATAAAAAGTCTTGGACTGGTGAAGAAGCTTGATATTTGGGTACCACATGTATTGAAAGAAATTCAATTAACAAACCGAATTAACGCTTGTGATATGCACCTTAAACGCAATGAATTCGATCCGTTTTTAAAACGAATAATAATTCGAGATGAAAAATGTTAGTCGAAAACGATCATGGTCCAAGCATGGTGAACCAGCTCAAACCACTTCAAAGGCTGATATCCACCAAATGAAGGTTATGCTGTCTGTTTGGTGGGATTGGCAGGGTGTGGTATATTTTGAGCTGCTTCCAAGGAACCAAACGATTAATTCGGATGTTTACTATCAGCAATTGGACAAATTGAATACAGCCATCAAGGAGAAGCGACCACAATTGGTCAATCGTAAAGGTGTCATATTCCACCAGGCCAACGCTAGACCGCACACATCTTTGGTCATTCGCCAAAAACTGAGTGAGCTGGGCTGGGAACTTTTGAACCAGACTACCATTTATTTCGATCTTTGCAGAACTACTTCAATGGTTAGACTTTCGGCAATGATGAGGCTATAAAATCGCACTTGGTTCAGTTTTTTGCAGATAAAGGCCAGAAGTTCTAATAGCGTGGAATACTAAATTTGCCAGGAAGATGGCAAAAGGTTATCGAACAAAATGGCAATTATATATTTGATCAAAGTTCATTCTAAGTTTTATTTCTTTTAAAAAATCCGCAATTACTTTTTAGGCAACCCAATAATACCTACTTGGGAATAATAAAAGGCGCAGAAAATGAAGGCATGATGACGCTTAAGAACGAACTTGGTTCTGTGGGTAAGAAACAAAAGCAGATACTTACTTCTATTCGTCTAGTTCTCTATTCTTGTGAATGTATTTCAAGCATTCCGTAAAGGATACTCGGTTTGTACAGACAACACAGGATTCGTTGCTTAAGCAAAGTAGCCTAGTCCAAGACTTCTCTTCGAATTTATCTCTGTTCAGAGTGCTGAGGAAATGCGGCAACAGGGTCTCTAATCATCAACGCTCTGAATATCCACTTGATTTTTCAGATTGCATAAATTTAACTGGAAACATACTAACTCAGCTTGGCGGAGCAGAATGTCTTTTGAGAAAATGCCCGCATAGGTGGCATCTTTCCTTTGCGGAATACATGCTCTTTTTTTTCAATTTAATTCTCAATTTCACTATTAATAATATAACAATTAGTTTTTGTCCGATTACTATATTATATATTATTATAATACTGTTAAGAATTCAGGTTCCTAGCTCTGCTGCTTTAAAATTATAGATTATACAATATACATAAAAGCGAACTACAAAGTTTCAAGATTTGATGGAAGGGCAAAGATTTTACAAAGCCCAGTTAAACTTAAAAAAAAAATAGGTTTTCTTCTTATATGTATCTTATAACTAGGGAGCTCAGCGAGATCATTTATGTGGCGACAGGTTGAGTAAGAGCATCTTGTAGGAAAATTCTGCTTCAGGCATTATAGTATCTCAAACGTGGCGTGGTACCAGGATAGATTTAATATCATTTTATATAGGAATTTTATTTTGCGTGACTTATAGCTTATTAAGTTGAAACTTGGCAACGTCGGGCCAAATTGGCGAACCATAGAAAATGATTGCTTCAAATATAGATCTAAACAGTCTATTTTCAATGCTTAAGCCTGAGCTCCTTCCTGTTCATAAAAGCGAATGGGGTACGAATGGTAATATTTAACTTTTTGATTGTTGTGTCGACATGGTCTTTAAATTTTAATGATATCCAGGTATATGAAGCTAGAATCCCACTTAACGTCTACGTTGCTCAGTTTTATATCTCTACGGGGAATGTAAATATTTTTCCGTTTTCGTGTAAAGTATTGTATATCGCTATGTTTTTTCCAGAGTTAACAAGTATTTTCCATTTAGAAAAGAAAGTATTTAATCAGTCAAAGTCGTTGTTCAAGTTCTCGTTGACTTCAATAGCTAGTGTTCCCGAAGAAAGAATGGCTGTATCATCTGCAAACGGATAATGGCGAAGAATCAGATGTGAAAATATAATAGAGTAGGGAGCAAGCACCTTGTGAACACCCAGCGGAAATATTCCTTTGTGAGAAAGAAGCTTCCCCTACGTGAGCGATAAAAGAGCGATTGGTTAGAAAACTCTGAACTATTTTAATAATCTAAGTTGGAAATTTCATTCCAAACATTTCGTGCATCAATCCCTCATGCCAAACAGCTTGATTATCAAGCAGTACCAAGCAGTACCAAACATGTTGATTTTGATATGGCAAAGTTGTACTAAATAATCTTTTTAACTCGTAAAAGGGGATGAGCTATAGAGTGCGCTCGTCTGAATCCGAACAGGTAGTTGGCTAGAATATTGTTGTTATGTTCGTGAATTGGGTAAGTCTCTTCTTAGTAATTGTTTCGAGTACTACAGACAATAAGAGGCTTATAGGTCGGTATGAAGTTGGCAGCTCAGCTGGATTGTTGTGTTTTTCAATCTGAATGACTTTAGAAGCTTTTCATGCAGATGGAAAATAGCATGACTGATACCGCTTCGTGGAAGCGATTTGAGGCAGCCATTATCAATTCCGTCAATTTCTGTAGACTTTTTGGACTTTTGACCCATCGGCAGATCCATTACTTTTGCGAAATACGTGCTTTTATTTTGATTTTCCATATCTGAAATACTTCGTTCGCCATTAAGTGCTTCCGTTCTTTTATTCCAATCTTGTCTTTTGGGAATTTATGCTACAAATGTGTTTTCCCATTTCAAAAATCGTAGTACAATACTACACCGGTTGGTAGTTCCACTAGGATGCAACTGTGACGTGAGAAGAATTCACGACTGAAGCAAGCAGCTCACTGACTTTAAGTTCTAGATACTATCCATAGGTGTACAGCTACTTTTCTTATCACCTTGAAATGAACGTCAGATATCAGACAAAATGAGCTACAGTCGAGCGAGCTTCACTCAGAATATAATACGCAAAATGTACAACTGAACAATTTTGTCATTCTATGACAGATACACATAGGTTTTTTTTTGGTTTCTCTGAACTATTTCGAAGAAATCAGGCAAATTCTAGACAGTGATATACATCATGCTTGATCGTTTGTAAGATGGCAGAGTTGGAAGTAGCCTTCCAGTTCTTGAAGCATTAGTTGAGCTTTAACTTCATCTTCCCTTTAAAATCGTGAGCTCTACGTCGACCTTAGTATTCAATAGCTGAAGCAGCAAGGATTTCAAAAAGAAATACGCTATATGACATACACCTTACGCCTTACCATCCATACAAGGCTTAGAGGCAAGCTACAACTAAAAAAAATACTTTTCACGACTCCCCTTCATACATTTTCTCGCTTGCGCTCTACGCCTTACGACGTTGCTACTCCTAGCTCAGAAGTGAGAAATATGGTTGCTAAAATCCAGATAATATAGGTAATTCGTATAATCATTAACCAAGTGCCTCCCACCATTTGCGCTGCACAGCAGTGTGCAGCCAGAGAGAGAGGTCTTGCCTCAATGTTGTTGCATTGCTGACAGCTTTGACAACAAGTCGTTGGGGCGTGTCCTTTATCGGCGCGGGGGCGTAGTTCTTCTGCTCAAGTTATTTAGTTTGCGGTACGAATTGCACCCGGTTATTAGCTGCCAGCCAGGGCATTAAAACTTTGCCCAACACATGTAAGCAATTTGCACGTTGGCCATGTGCAGCGAACGGAAGCCACTTGGAGGGAGCCACCGTGCATGGATGGAAGGTATCGCGCATTGTGTGTTGCAAGACAAAGTGGTATGCAGCAGCACTTTGAGGCAAATGTTTTGCAAAGTTAGTAAGTTGTTGCTGCTGTTGTTGTTGCTGTTGTGGCTGTTGCCATACAAAAAGTCGTAAACCAGTTGATGCAATTTTCCTGTGCGAAAATTAACAAACACACACGCCAAATGAAAATGTGCGCGCGAGAATTCAATTTGTGCAAAGAAAACGGAAAACGTGCCACAGATGGGGCATGGTTATTTGGGTGGGTGGGTGTTCGAGATGGTTAGATGGTTAGTCGAGGCGGTTGGGATCGGGTAAACGTGTGGCGTTGTTTACTTGAGGTTTTTTGTTGAAAGTACACGGCGTACTGATACGGTTACCGTATATACTATATATATACTATATATATGTATATATATCTATATATATGATGAGAGACAGAGGGGGAGACACAGTCGGAGAGAGAGAGAAAGACAGAGAGTGAGAGTGAGCTAAGCCATCGCTATAGCTCTAGCATATAGAGGCCAGCCGGAAGGAAATGCAAGCGAACAAACGGGACGCCAGCAACTATATACATGCAATACATATACATATATATATATATATGTGTGTATATACATGTGCAACGAGGTGGGCTTGTGAAGTTCGTGAATACATCAGCTACGTCTCGGCTGCGCATGTAACTTAGCTCTCAACAATCTCCATAGCTGCTGGCTAAAGCACCGAACTTGTCCAAGACATGATGTCCTTGTTACTTTTATTATTGATGGAGGAGATTTGTACCACGTCCCTCTTCTATCTTTAGGAATACATCAAAGTTCCATGTTTTGTCTAAAGTTTAGTAGTGGGCATATGCTCATGAGGCTACATCTCAGTATCTTGTTTTATATAAAAGTACATGATCCCTCATCATTCGTGCATTAGCGCTGCATATCTGCGTTGCTTTAAAATAATTTTCATAGCTTTTCTAAGTCATCTCTGCTCTTTCAATAGTTGTTCTTCATTTCTGTTATTCACTGAAATATCACCAACCTAGAACAATCCGAAACTGAATCAAGTTGCAGATTGCTCCAACATATTTGCGAGTTCTGTTAGCTTGTTAATTCGATATGATGGATGGAGAGAGCTGTAGAGTACTTCATGGATGCTGCTAGCCTGTAATATTCGATATAAAGGGTGTTTTTTTTTCGATGTATAAAACTTTAAGTTGGCTTTACTGTTCAAGATGACAACCGATTTAACAGCTGTCAGATGATATATTCTCAGTTGGGTATGACAATTCATCATCAGTAGACTCACGTCTGAACAACACTTGCAAATAGTGCAATTTTATTTCGAAAACAATGGTTCTAGGCGGAACACGTATCGCGCACTACATCAATGTTATCGTCGATAGAATCGTCCATTGACCATGGACGACCGTTTTCGCAACACGTTTTCTCGTATGGATAACTCGCATCCCGAGAGACGCCGTACGGTGCGTACAGAAGAAGCAATTGCTGCTGTAGAGCGTAGCATTGAGAAAGACCCGAATGAGTTCATCCGCCATTGAGCACAGGAATTGGATCTGTGTCCATTCACTTTATGGAAGATTTGGCGGAAGGATCTTGTGTTGCGTGCTTACAAAATTTAACACGTGCAAGTATTAAAACCAAAGTATCATCAAGCAAGGCGTAGATTCATCGAATGGGCATAAAACGAGATTGCCGTTGTTCTCGATTTTCATAAGCGAATTTTTTTTAGCGATGAAGCGTGCTTCTGGTTGAATGGGGACGTCAACAAACAAAACACCCGCATTTGGAGTGAAGCCAATCCTCAAGTGTATGTTGAAACATCGTTGCACCCGGAAAAACTGACTGTTTTGTGCGCTTTATGGGATTGGTGGTATCATTGGTCCGTACTTCTTCAAAAACGATGATGGCCAGAACGTTACAGTCAATGGTGATCGGTATAGAGCCATTATTACTTTATTTTTCATTCCTAAATTGAACAACCATGATGTGCAGGAGCTATGGTTCCAACAAGACGGCGAATATGGCACACAGCTCGTGCCACAATCGATTTATTGAAAGACACGTCTGGTGACCGCCTAATTTCACGATGTGAACCTGTGAATTGGCCTACAAGATCTTGTGATTTAACAGCGCTAGACTACTTTCTGTGGTCTTTGCGGATAAGCCACAAACGCTTAACCATTTGGAAGACAATATTCGCCGTGGCGCCCATAAATGTTGGAAAAAGTCATCGAAAATTGGACTACATCCGTGACAGCCGTGACGGTCATATGCCAGTACTCATATTGAAAATGTTTTGCCACAAGTTTAACTTTCGGATAAATAAAATTCATGTCAATCGATTAATCATTGTTTTGTTACAATTTAAAGTTCTATACCTCTAAAAAAACACCCTTTACATCAACTTAATGAAAAAAGTGTAGAATGAATAAAGCGAAGGTCCAGAGTATGATGAAGAATGACTTAGACAAACTAGCGGGAAATACTAGGCTTTCCAAGTCCCTGAAACATTTTCAAGCAGCCTAATCCCTTGACTTCTAGTTAGTCAAACTGCCCTCTCACACGCACACACACACTCACACGGGCAGCTCCATGGTCGTGTGCGTCTCAGGTGGCGCTGCACGTTTTGCATTGGAAATTGGCACAAAAGGAAGTGCCGCTGCCGTTGTTGCAAATTCTGCTGCGCGCACTCTCCGTTACACTTCGCCCAACTCTTTTTGTCTGCAACGACCCCAACGCCCGCCACTACCGCTGTTTTAAGTTCTGTATCATCGTTTTATACGGAAAAATTTAATTCCACGTAGTTTCCACAGACTTAAGTCGTACTATTGACCCATATATGCCATAGCGTCGTTTCGCTTTAAATTTTTTAAATAAATAAACTTTTCGAAACCGAAATAAATACATATGCAACAAATTGCTGAAAACGCGAGAAGAAAACCGCTTTGATAAATGATCGCCCGGTCTGGGTATGGGGGTGGCGGGGGGGGTTTGGCTTTGTCAACACATGCACTCGGCAACCTACCAAGTTCGACCTAGAGCCACCCAGCAACCAACTCAACGAACTAATATGCAAAATTTAAATGCGCTGCATAAAAGATTTTCGCGCGGGCAGCCATGCAAACAGCTGTTTATTTTTCCAAGGAACAGCAACTCCAGGCCCGGAGGAGCATGGCTCTCGAAAATAATGTTAAACCCTTTTGGCTGGTTCAACGTATTCAACAGCTACAACTGCAGCTGCGAAGCCGTGGCGCGCTGGAGCTGGCAGCAGATACGATTCCATCTATAAGCAAATACAAATTATGGCAATCTGTTAGTTGTGTGCTGCACGCGAATATATATAGAAGCATCCTGTGACGTAGTATCGTCATATCGTTGATCCCCGCTGACACCGTGCGGCGTGCGTCCTTACTTGCCACAGTTTGGATGCGGATACTACAGCAAATGTGTATTATTAATGCCTGTTTATCTAAAGCTTTTCGCATGCAATATATGTATTTGTCCGCCATCTCTTTGGCTCTTTCTAACTCTTTCGATTCCAGCTGTAACTGTGTGTGCGTGTATCTGTGTGCGCGTATCTGTGTGCGTGTATCTGTGCATATTTAGCTGTGGGTATCCTCTTTGTTTGCGCTGCTTTATGAGCTTCGATTAATTTGCGCGTAAGCAACGTGCGCGAAAAAAAATATAATATTTGCATTTTTTTATGAAAACTTTTTATATACTCTTACGAATGGCACGCAGCAAAGAGTTATAGGTGGAGTGACTCTGTTTGAGATACTAAGCAGTGCTGGATGGCAAACATACATGAATTGGGCTACAAATTGCTTACGCATTCACCGTATACTCCATAAATGACCCCGAGCGACCATGTACTGTTCTCAGATCTCAAAAGCATGCTCGTTGGGAAGAAATTTTCGTCGCATGCAGAGGTGATCGACGAAACTGAGCTCTATTTTGAAGCAAAATAGAAATCGTACTATAAAAATTGTAGCGAAATGTTCAAGGTTCGCTATACTCAGTGTATTTCCTTGAAAGAAACTATGTTGAATAAAAAAAAGAAATTTTGCCAAAAAAATATTTTTTACTATAGTAAGTCGGGGACTATTTGAATTGAACTGTTAGTTATAGATAAAGTGACTTTGTTTGAGATACTAAGCAGTGCTGGGCTTGCATAGGGATATCGTATTTGTGTATTCTGCTACTACCTACTTTACTTTTCAACATTTGCATTATAGTCCCCGAGTATGATCTCTAGATCTTGATTTTGGTAGCGGTCATAAGTGTTCACAATGCTCGCATAGTATACATCCTTAACACCATCGTTCATTTCTTCTATAGGCGCATCCAAATTCGCGGCAGTCCGCATGACAGATGTGGTAGATATTATAGTTTGCTCCGTTTGAGTAGCCTTATCTTGTCCAGCTCATTTACTGGCTGGCATTTATATGCGATGTTTACCCCGGATTGTGAGTGTACATAATAGCTAGGCTTGCGTTTAGTTATAATCTTTGGGTAATATATTTTAGAATTACCTCCATACCTTAATTGTTCATTTACTTTTATTTTTGAAAAAAATTCTTACAATTCTTGGTATGGAGTTCTCTAAAAGCAATAATACTCCCAGTTTCTTCCTAGATTTGATGTGGATTACTCGTTTGGTGTGGCCATTCACTAATTCGTTCCAAGAGATTCACCGATAAAGCCGGAACTATCATTAATAATTCAAAAACACCACGCTATGAGCTGCGCCGCCCCCTACAAGCCCTATATTGTATCTTGAAATAATCTTGTAAATGCCGACTCTAGCTTCAACGATGTTGGACATAGTCAAATACTTGGTAATAAGGGAGAGTTCTACGCAACGGCTCCCAAAGCTAGTCAACAGCAATAATGCACAGAATGTTACTCTTCCAATTAAATTGAACATTTCATCAATAAGTATCAGATTGTGCAGACTGTAATACTCTTTTTCAAACAATTAAGTAAAAAGAATTTTTACTAGTAAATATAATTTTAAAACCCCAGAAATCTTTATAGTTACACTGGACCCCATCATCTTGAAAGACAGCAGCATGACAACTTTTTTTACTATTATTACGGCTTGATGGAAACGAATATGTATATAGATCCGGTTCTCAATGGCACTGCTTGAAGCCGAGATAATAAAATGAATTACTCTTTAATGACAATACCAAGCACATATGGATCGATTTCTTGAAGATTGCAAACTATAGACTTTATATCGCCATACGCCATACAAATTTCTATGTAATTTGTAAAAATATTGTGACCGTATATGAAGGAAGTCTCTTGACCATTTGATACAGTCCCCTGCGTTTTGCGTGCAGAAGATTGGGGCAGAATATTGGTCCCAACTTCTGAAAGACACCATCTTTAATTTAACTCTCTAGTTTTAAATTTTATCATCTAATATAACAAATGTTGCTCTTATATTTGTAAGATCTTTGCGTTTGCTTTTAAATTGAAATGCTTTGCTGTAAACAGAATGCAAGTTTTTTAAAACCGAAAATACTATCGATAGTATCGATATTTGAAATAATCTTAGCTTCAGCTAGCGGGTGGTGTCACCAATAACAGTACTCTTCTCTATAACTCATAGAAATTCTCCAGTTGGTTTTTTTTTGAATCGATGAATAATGTCGGACAGACCCAGAAAATCGGTTTATTGTAACCGCATTTGCCGGAATCCAAAATTCACGTCAATGAAATTGCTTAAAGTATCTGGGTAGACTTTATGAACTCCAGTTGAACGGCGTAGGTGATAACATGTTTAACTGAGCTGAAGGGGCTTGTAAATTTGGCACAGTTTTGCCTATAAAATCAAAACGGAAAAAGACAGTATTCTGCTCTAGAGATTGCACTGGACATGCGAATTAGAACTATATTCTATTCAGCTAATATTATATTTTCAACTGGTTAAATATTATATTTTCAACTTAAAATTAAAGTTGCACAAAACCTATGAAAAATTTTCTCCTTCTTTGGTTTCAGTGAAATTTTGCAACATGCCACATCCAGCTTAAGAAACACGGCCCCGATTAAGAGGTTAGTTCTTTAAACCGCATCCAATATTTTATAATTGTTTCGTGTTTCCAGATGGTCGATTGGCCGCAAAGATCCTTGAATTCATCGTCTATTGACAGTTTTTTGTATGGCTTTGTCCACTATATATGAATTTGTATGCTCCCAGGGTATATTTTGAAGAGAATAAGTCAAAATTAATCGCATCGCTGGAATAGCTCCTTTGCGCCACAATGTCTTATGTCTGATCTTTGATAATTGCGTAGTCTGCCAAAGTGTTGATGTGGATTGTTCTTTGAGATGCTTCGATTTGAAAATTATTTTAAATAATCGATTGAGACAAAATTTATACTGAGTCAAGTTATTCAAATGCCCCCACATATTATGCTTGATGATTGAAAAAGATCTTTGGATCTGCTCGCAAATTCTTTCGAATTACCAAGTATTTTATAGAAAAACCACAATAGTTATATGGATTTAAATAAACTTATATTTGAAAGTAGACAACTGCATAGCAGAACGCTATACCCCCGGTTTTTGTTTCTCACTTTAATTGCTTTTCTAGATGTTTTCTAGTGACCAGTTAACTTGGGCCACCAAAGTTACGCCCAAAATCCACCCTTTCTTAATAGCACTCACTTCGTGCTGATGATGGTGTGACCCTGTAATATCGTCTTTTTGTTCGACGACGACTGAGAACCCAACATCGTTTGCGTGATTTATTACACCGCGTTTTTCTCCTTTTCTTCAAGTGTAGACGGAACCGATAATCATCGTGTTTTTTTTGCTTGATGCACAAAGTATTTGCTGAGCACGCAGCGTCAGCGGGAACATATTCAAGCCTATTAGCCGTATCTTCCGCATTTTTGCCGCCAGAAAAATACGCGAGCTGCAGAAAGGAAAATAATTTGAAATCCTTGAATATGAAATGCTTAATTGTGTAACTCACCATGCGATTGACCCAATCCGTGACTCCACTCGTCTTAATACAATTGCTAAATACATCAAAGATAATATTGACCCTGCAAATAATGCTTTCATTTTCAAAATTATATTCTATAAATCGATCAGTATAGTCCGTGACAAATCCCAATTCAATGCATGGTTTCTTCGAAGTATCGCTATCTTTTCCAATCGTCGATTCGCTTGGCACTCGGAACCCTGCGTCTGGGCTATATGCGTAATGCACGACGCTATAGAGCCAAAATATGTATCCAGGATTCTGAGCCCAATAAGGTAACTCTTCGCAGATAGAATTGTCCTCGTCGATGGTATTGGATTCGTCAACGTCATATCCTAAAAAGCGGTCACTGAAATCCGTTACAAAACTTCCGTCCATATTGATCGTCGATATGCTTTATGGTTCTCCAGGGGGTTGGTCTCCTTGTCCGTGAATTTGAACTATTGTTCCAAACATAAAACAAAAAAACCGAATCACAACATCAATTTACAAATAAACATTAAAATTTTCAATATTTAAATTTTAATGTGAATTGTCGAAAAACTTGTAAGCAAATGAATTTCTACCGAAACAACTCATAGGGGTTACATGTCTCAGATATGAAGTTTAAATCGTCGCCTACGTAATCTTAATCTCAGTAGGCAATGGAGAACTATTGGTATCTAAAACATACGGAAATTAATTGACGTTCTACATGATGCGAGTCCCTCTTTGTTTTAGGAGTTGCAGCGTATGCACTGCCTCGGAGACTAGAGCCAATACTTGCGAGTAAAGCAGATTCTAAGACTTTTGCCTCTTATGTGTATTATGTGAAGACATTGATAATAAAGTCTCAAGATATTTTTACACATGTTTGGGCCTCAATGAAAAAAGCTCTGAGAGATACCATTGCGCTCACGCAGAAAAAAACCCTCATAAATCGAAAACGTATTGTAATGGTCTACCCAGTCCTCATAATAAGTGTTTCAAAAGCAACAATGTGAAGATCCTACGATCAAGTATAATGATTCTGGGTCTTAGTAATAGGCGATACAAATTTCACATATTGGTTCAGAACATTGGGTCAGTAATACTAAACCTTTAAGATATAAACCTTTCTACTTATTTTTGCAAGTATAGCCTGAAGCCTTAAAGTTTGTACGCCAAAACTTGCAGATAAATATAAACAATATAAAAAATATAAATTATTTAAATAAATTTATTCGTGGTCTATGATTTTTTCAGGCATAATTTTTAAAATTTATATTTTGGAATATACAAAAAAATGAACTAATTGATTTATATTTAGTTTGTATGAAAACAATTTTTTATCTTTTCTGTTCGACGTTTAAATTGGGTTCTTCCTAACATTCGACTGCCGTCCTATTCTTGTAGACTTCGCCTTATTAAATTGTCTTCCCTAAATGATCATAGAACATGATATTTTTGCATAAGCTCTTACTCGGGCTCATTGACACTGCAGCACCCCTCCTAAGAAGATTTCTTTTGCCATTTCTTTCAAAGTGACTCGTTCTTTTTGCCCTTAAGGATTTCCATTGTGTAGATCCAATTATGCTTTGCACAATCCCTTACCCATCTTATGTGCTTACTATGCTTAAGTCTTCTCCTTAGTTCCCAACTTACGAACACTCTATTCAATCCGTCTCTATCACTAAGTTTGCACATTTTGTCCATGCGAGCAGCTGTTACCAAACGCGAATTACGAATTCCCAACTTGATCGCTGGTGACCCTTTGGTACTTTTTGTTACGAAATGTTTCCACTTTTATATTATTTACTGTTTTCAAACTTGATCATTGTAAATTCAAGTTCCTTGTCAATCACAGGCGTGAGACGTTGAACATCTACATAAAAAACTCACCCAGCAGCCTAGTATTAATTTTAAATTATATTTTTCTGGTTGTAATTCAATATTTCTTTATTTTAAAATTGTTTAATTCGAACAATTTTGCCTTTAGTATTTTCCAGCAACCGGCATTCCATTTTTTTTTTGTTTTGGTTTTGAATGAAGCTGATTCTCATACACAAAATGTTGAATCCAATATGCCAAAAACTACTCTTCTAGGCTACTTACGAGTAGAAAGCTATGGAATTCGCAAAGGCAATTGTTTCGGATCCAACAATAATTCGGGTAGCAAGAGCGGATGAATGTCTGAACAAAAATGCTGAAGCAAAATATATATATTAATACGAAACTTTGACGGTTGTATAAGCATTGGACAGGTCTTCATTTTTGTTATCTCAAACTTTCAGGCGAGTTGGAAGTTATTGAATACATACCACGAAGATACGAAGATTTGATAACAACAAATGCATGCCGCTCTTAATGAGTTTTCGTAGGCGGATTATGAGACATATCTGTAACGGGCTAATTTGTTCTGGTCATTTTGGTAAACCCGGTAATGCTATTAGTCCCATTGATGACGAATATTCCATGAAAGTATGATGATTTCAAATGCTATTGAGAAAAATTGATATTGAAAGTCGTCGTGGTACCAATTCTTAAGAAGCGCCAAGAGGAAGCGGTTAAAATATGCGGAATCATCAGACTAAATGCTTGTTCTTATTAAGAAAAATAAATAATTATTTTAAAGAAACCCAACTCCGGCGGCACATATTTCATTACCCGATTTAGCTTAATATAATTATATATATATTATGCACTTGAATCATATTTTGTTACATTCTCTTTAGAAATATATTTTACTTTCTTTAAATATTTAATATTTTGAAAAATAATTGCCATGCCTAAAGCTACTATGCGCATGTACTGCCCAAATTTATTTCTAATATATTCAGACCTATTTCCAGATTATAATCGTGGCATTTGAAAAATTTTGGCAAATATTGCCCTGAGCGAGGTCGCTTAGCGTCTGCCCAAAACGCCTATGCTCTATTTCTCTATTTCTTGTTAGTGTTAATAATATCGTTTTATTTTTATTATTTTTTTGCGTTCTTGTTTTCGCATTAATTTTTATATACAAAACGCCAAGTGTACCTACTACATCTACCCACTACATATGTTTGATTATACAAACAATATTAGGTATTTTTATGGGTTTTCTGGTTTGTTTTTTTTTGCAAGTTAAATTTGCTTTGCTGTTTGCGGCAAAAGCTTTTCCAGCAAAGAAACCAAATAAATTGACAGACCTCCCGCAGCAAGTTGGATACGCAGAGCCCCACGCAGCACAGCTAAATAAATATTAGTTTTCAGCGGCAATCTGGGAAATTTTTATAGAAACGCGCAGCGCTTATAAATAGCAGCACAGTTTTGCGAAACTAAAGATCATTTGTTTGCTGACATACAGCCAGCTACCTGTGCTCACCTTGGGACCACCCAAGCGCTTGTAATCTTCGTCAGACAATGATTGCTCATAATTTAGCTGACGTTGACAGAATCCATATAAAAAAAATCGTTAAGTTCGGCACGGCTCACACACGAACTTGCCCAATGACATCAGCCAACAAACAACCTTGGCCAAAATAGAAAAATAAATAAAAAAAAAACACGGAAAAAGCTTTCCGGCAATTAGACGTACTACTCGCAGTAAAAATAAAACTAATAACCATAATAATAATATAAGTAATATGCTGGTAATACAAGTGTCACTGCCAGCTTATCAGTATGTTCTATAAATAAATAAAAATAAAAAAAGCTGGAAAAAGTGAGAGTAAAGTGGCGTAACCTAAGTATTGATTATACCCTAAGCGCGCTTTGAAAAGAAATAGTAAAAACTACTCTGACGGAAAACTACGAGTTTACTTAGTTTATTTAGAAAATATTTTTTTCTCAGCTTATTCATTATATTAGGCATACAGTCAAGGGTGCTTCTAAAGCAGACAGACATTTACGTCCGACTTTGGTATACCCTGTAAGACTTTTCTACGAAAGTTGCAGTTCTATTGCCCCAAAAACTAACTTTTTTCTATTTTTTCTGTGCTGATTTTATTAAAACTTGGTACACTAAAAATCTTCAGAGTAGTGTATTTGGTTATGATAAAACGACACATTGATATTTTTCGATATATCCCTACTATAGAATGTACCGACTCAAAACAGTGGTTGCAAAGATTATACTAGTTTCATAAGCTGATTTTAGTCAATGCAGATATTTTTGACCTATTCGATATAGTCAACCGATTTTAAACAAATTTTCTAATGGAACTTGAAAACACAAAAAATCTACAGTAACTCAAAAACGAATAAAATCCACAGCTGTTGTGAAAACAAAAAAAATTCTTTGTTTTCTTTACTGATTTTTTCCAAGATATAGTTAATTGTTTTTTGACGCAATAAATAATTCAAAGTACTACTTAAGTCTACAAAATATAAGGATAAGTTAAAAAGTAAATGAAACTTTAAGTATTTAGTAACCAATTTGCACGAAGCTATATAGTTAAGCGATTTCTAACCATAAGTTAGGGTTTTCAAACGATTTTCCTAATGAAAGCTAAACGATTGGTTCAAATATTACGCATTTTAGGGAACAGAAGATTCTTAATTCCCCTTGACTATAGAGTTTTAAACTAATACAGATTTTCAAAGAAAAAAACCATCTATTTATTTGCTAGCAATGCCAGTGCTAGACAAATGCAGCAGTGCTGCTGTTTAGAATCGAACCAGCGACCTTCGGTCTTAGAGGCGAGCTCCACAATGCTGCTTCCATTATTTTTAATAAAAAAAACCCAAAAATTTTCTGCTTTTTGGTTATTGGTGTAGGGTGAAAAATATGCCTATGGAATCTTCATATATGCCCGATATTCAAATTCTAAAAAATATTTGCATACACTTAGACAATAAGAAATTGTTTCTAAGAAATTGGTTGCTCTAGCTCTTTCCGTCTCACAGATCTATGTGTTCGTACAGACGGAGAGTTGTACATGGATCAACTTCTCTAGGAATTCTAATCATACTTTCTTGTAGAATGCGTCTTAATGATCGTAGAACATGCCATGGTTTGGTTATTTTTGCATAAACTTTTGTTCTATTATTATTTCCTCCAGAGCAACACTTAATTTTCGACCTCTAGCATTAACTTTTTTATAGGTTTTATAGGTTATGCAGTTTTCGTGCTAACTTTTGTATTTCTTATCTTACCTACGTTCTATTCAATTCATCTCTTTCTCTATCTTAACTATAAAACCCCATTTTAGTCAACGCTTAACTTTTCTTTGTGCAGAATTGTTGAAGCATTTATGTTTCTTCCCGTTGCTGTATTTCTCAAATTGAATTATATATCAAGTAAATCTTAACTTAGTTTTTAAGTTGATCGGCTTTTTAGGTTTTTTTTTGTTTATTTTTTTTCAAGCAATTACACGACGACATTATTATATCTTTAAAGTATCTCTAAAGTATTTTGTACAACGAACTCAATAACAAAATTATAAATTATCCGAAATAAATTAATAAATTAACAATCATTTATTTTTTTATATATAAAATAACCCGTCTTCGTCGAAAGGACCTACCAACGCAGCGAATGCGGTTTTCGGAATGCTTTATCGCAGTTTAGTTTGGGGAAAAAACTGAACAGAACTTAGTTATCATTAAGTTTTTAAACAAATTCCCAGTTCTTATATGAGAAGATTCACTAAATTTAACAAAATTCTTTTTCTTCTAATCCTAAATAATAGTACGAACTCAAAGAACTCTAAAATATTAAACAAAAATAAATTCCGCTTAAGGAATTTAGTTCTTGGCTCAAAACTATTTTTAAAAATGTTAAACTTAAATTTTTGCAAACAAATAATGAGAAAAATATGAAAATTTAAATGTAGTCTACATAGAGCTCTATAGACTTACAAAAAACAATAAAATATATAAAATTTGGCAGTAAAAATTCATATGGTCTGTTTATTGTTTTCAAAAAGAAGTTCCAAAACAAAAAAATTAAAAATAAAAATCTATTCAAATATTGTGCGTCGGAAACGATCGCTCTGTTAATTTTGAAATATTACAAGCCCTTGGAATTTTACGACGACTTTAACAAGCCCAAAACGGTGACGCCCTTAGATCATTTGCATTCAACGAAAAAGCCAGTAGTCGGAAATTGTGAAAATTGGAGTATACGATGAATGGGGTAAGTAAGACCTACCATTTCAATTTTTTCAGCCTATTTGTGATCCTATCAGCTCCATGAGTACGAATGTTATCAATCTGCTTATGCACCTGAGACTTTGGCAATCCCACTAAAATTGTTGCAAATCAAAAAAAATGTAAACAATTTTAAAAAATATAAAAAACTTAATTAATTAATAGTAATAACAGTGGTTAATCAGCCAAATATTAAAAAAAAATAATTATTATTTATATGAAATCTGACAGCCAAATAAGTACTGAAAAAAAGTTCCAATTACTGAAAAATTCCATAAAATATTTGCAAAATGGAAAAATAATCTAAAAAATTACTCATGAAAATGCACAACTGTTTACATGCAAAAAATAAAATACAATACATAAATAAAAAATAATAAAAAAAAAATATGTGGTCATCATTACCAATTTCATTGAAAAGGTTTGACATCTGTCGACATTAATCGGAATGCAACGGCGTCTGTTTCTGACAAGTATATGGTGTTTTTTCCCCCCCTGCCTGTTTGAAAATTATCGAATTTATATGAAATTAGACTTTTTTTCCTCGAAAAGTTTTCTGTAATTGTTTTAATGAAAACAAATGTGCAATTGCAGAACATCAATCAGCTTGTTGTGGAAGTATATGTTTTAAAGAAAATATTTTGTATGCTGTATCTACTTCATCTACGCATTGAAAGTGATTATCTATTTCTATTCTATCTATCTCAAGGTTTGATATCTGTCGACAATTATAAGTGTTTCTCGCAACAAAATTGTTTTTAGACGCTTAAAAATTTTTCGTAGTTGTCTTCAGTAAACGACATTTACGGAAAATTCTAATTTTCTATTTTAGTCGGAAAACAAGCGTCCCACAAGTGTTTTCGGAAGATTAGGGTGGACATGCTGCAAGGTGATAAGTCATATAGAGCAGAGCGGTAGCAAAGTTTAATAAGCAGTGATTTTTGGCTCGATGGCAAAGTTCGTCTTGCAAATTATAAAAACGCTAGAAGATGAAGAATCGGCTGAAAATCTCAGCCAAGCTAAAATTCGCAAAAGCGCTAGAAGAAGTGACAGCAAACAATTACTGTTCGGTTAAAATAATTCAAATTTTTCCAAAAACAAGTGAATTCGGATAGGTATCTCTGTAGCCTAGTGGTAGCATACCACCTCTAAAACCGAAGTTTGATGCTTCGATGCCATTCTGCAGCCGTGGTACATTTGCCTAGCGCTGACAATGCTAGCAAAAAGACGCTATTCGCTTATGTAAATATTTATTAATTAAAAGATAGCAGCGTTCGGATTGCCTATAATATGTAGTTACACATGCTCTACTATTAATAGAGGTATTTCCTTGCATGATGAGAGTATAATTAACTTTTTTAAACAAATTGTGTTGTTGCGGTTGCTGTGCGGTTAAATGTCAAATAGCGAATTTTTACTTAGAAACTGTTATTCCATAAAATAATCGATTTACTTCTGAACTGATAATGCAAAAAAATTAATTTTTTTAAGAATTTAAATCATTTGTGTTTTAAGAGTTTTCTTTGGGGAAGTTATTCCATAAAAATAAATTATTTCTGTTTTCAGAATTTGCTTCAAAACTGTTATTCTCAAAAATACATCATTATTTTTTATGGACTTATTTCGGAACTGTTATTTCAGAAAATTAAAAATTATTATGCTTTTCCGAAATTACTTCTTAACTGTTATGCCGAAAACTAAACTATTTTTCTTTTCAAGTTTTGCTACAAGCTGTTATTCCTAAAAAACAAATTACTTTTCTTTCAAATATTTATATCAGTACAGTTTGTTATTCCAAAAAAACTACATCATTTTTCTTTCAGATTTTTTTTTTTAACTTTTATTCTCAAAAAATTAATAATTGATTTTCTTTTCGGAACTTACTTATTGGAAAAATTTATCAGTATTTTATTAAGGATCTACTTCGGAGCTGTTATTTCAAAAAAATAATAATTATTTTTCTTTTAAATATTTACATCAGAGCTGTGTGTTATCCAAAAAAATTAAATCATTTTTCTCGCTTCGAAACTGTTATTCTCAAAAATGAATCATTATATTTTTATAGATTTACTTCGAAATTGTAATTCAAAAAAATATATAATTTTTTTTAAAGAATTTACTTCAGAAACATGCCAAAAAACAAACTATTTCCATTTTCAAGATTTGCTTCGAAACTGTCACTCCTAAAAAAACCAATTACTTTTCATTCAAATATTAACATCAGAACTGTTTGTTATTCTAAAAAAAATAAATCTTTTTCTTTTCATGATTTGCTTCGTAACTGTTATTCTCAAAAATAAATTATTATTGTTTTATGGACTTACTTTGGGATTGTTATTTCAACAAATTAATAAATTTTTTTCTCTTAGTTCGTAACTGTTACTTCAAAAAACAAGCTACTTTTCTTTTAAATATTTATATAGGAACTATTTGTTATTCCAAAAAAAAACAAAAACAATCATTTTTCTTTTTAGGAATTGCTTCGAAACTGTTATTTTCAAAATTGAAATGGATCATTATTTTTTCTCTTTCGTAATTAGTTCGGAACTTTTACACCAAAAAACAAACTACTTTTCTTTTAAATATTTATATCGGAACTGTTTGTTATTCCAAACAAACAAATTGTTTTTCTTTTCAGGTCTTACATCGGAACTGTTATTGCAGAAAATTAAATTATGTTTCTTTTAGGAATCTACTTCGAAACTGATTGTTTTTCCAAAAAATAAATGTTTTCTTAAAGGAACACTCCCTTATTTTATTTTTGTTATACGTTAATTTAATTGCAAAAAATTGCCAAAAACAAAACGTTACGTCAATACTTAAGTTCTTAAGCATTGGCGAATTTCGATAGTAGCTTGCGGGCAATTAGCAAAAAATATTTTTGCTGAATTTTGCGCTTGATAAAGGTTTATGAAGCTTTTGCCAGATCTAGGTCAACTGATAGTAAACCATTTGATAGACTGTCGGACCTTATGTTGCGGCTTATACAAAATATAATATCTATCTATTATATAAGAAGTAGTTTTTTCGTCATGAAAATTGAGATTATTTTTCGGGACAAACGGATTTATATGCAAAAGGGTCAAATAGGGATAGAAAGCAGTTGCATGTGTCAAACGCAGAAAGAAAAGAACGTAGTCGCTTGTAGGTTTTGAAGACGAATGCAAAGAAATACGATTTAAATAAAAGGCGCATAAGTATTATATTAAAAAAATATAAAAAAAATCGTAGATAATACGAAAAGCTTTGGAAAATTATGAAAACAACAAGTCACAAAAACGAAAATCAACCAGGGAATATTATCATGCAATTAAAGATGAAAAAAAAACAATTTTGAACTAAATTTTAAAAACAAAAAAAAACAAAACTAATGCTGGGTTTGTATGAAGCTGGAGAAAAAGTCGAATACATAAGGGCGACTTGACAAAAGAATTTAAACATTGCAAGGCTCTGTCTTTCGAGAATGCAATATCGCGATCGAAATATTCCTGTTGTCATAAAGGAAAAATTGTATTACCCAGTCAGATACATTGAAAAAAATGTTGTATGATAATGAAAAAATAAGTAAATATTTCAAAAATAACATTCAAGTTTATAATAATGTGTTTGCTTTTGCCGCTTTCAGTTCCCAAAATGTAGAATTTCAACGCTGCAGATGCATATTCCATGCGCAACCTAGGTGAGGCAATGTTAAAAGCATTCTCAACCGACAATCCTCAATTTGACCAAATTACACGCAGAAGTTTTCGAAAAAATTTCAAAATCACACGGACATGACGCATATGGTAGTGCGCATCGTTGTAGCCAACGCAAACTCCAAACAAACTCCAAAGTAGCACTATTCAAATACCCCGCGCTGTCAAGTTGTACCCAACATGCGCCAGCCGGCTTGTTGCGACTCATACTGCCAAATAGATTAAGAGATTTGATAAACAAAACCAAAATAAACAAATAAATAAACAAAAACATTGCAAAAAAAAATATGCTTTGAAATAGCCTGCCCCTGCCGCCACCAACAGCCGGTAAGCCCCCCTCTCTCTCTCACTCACTCTCTCACTCACTCTCCCTCTCCCTCACTCGTCCACTCATATAGAAATGTGCGAAATTCTTATCTAACGATCGATAATGAGTAAGCGGGGACGGTGTTGCAGGAACTGCATTGTATGCTTGGCAGAAGCTTTTGCCGCCGCTGGGACTTGCGGTACTATATGGGTTGACGTGACCAGCCGCATGTGGACAAAAGCTCTACCATCTGGAGTCGCAGTTGGCAGTTGGCAGTGCAGCAGTCGTTGACGTCGACGTTGACGCCGCAGCTGGCGCATAGCGCTGGCGTATAAAAGCCGCATGCATTTGGGGCGCCTCGCGCATATTGCAAAAAATTATTATCCGTTCAACATGTGGTCGAAAGCAGGCATTGTTGGAGGTCTGGCCTTGATGGGTGCCACGCTCTACGTTAGCGTTCTGGATAACTTTGCCTACGTAGATCGTTCGCTGGACGCGGCCATGCCCAAGGAGAAGCGCCACCTGAAGGAATAAGGCGCAAGCGGAGTGGCAGCAGCACCTGGCGCAGTTTTGTGCTTTCCAGTGGCCCAATGAACAAGAATGAACGCATTACCAATGCGATTGGGGATTTTTTTTTTTTAATATTTAATGTAAATTTAGTGCATAAATCTAATTTTTTTTTTTTTGTGATAAGTGTTAAAAATCGGTGCGCCGCTTAGTTTCTAAAAATTATAAATAAATGTGTTTAAGTGTGTAAAATTTTGGAAAATCGATTTTTCGTTTCGTTTTTTTGATGTACCATAGGTAGTTGGTGTTGGGAAATGGGAGAGTGGAATGTACCTACACTTCGCAGTGGCTTGTTTTTATTTGCCTTGACTATGCAGTCATCGCTCCAAAGGCGGAGCATGGTGTTATCTCTATGGTCGACGAGAACGGCTACCTAAAGTTTTTTGCAAAATTGGCGAAACGCTATGTACAAAGTTCGATATCGATGCTGTTTTCAAGCAAACTCCGTAGCCTCCCTCATCTGCTGCAACTTTGAATGCAACTTATTGAAAAAATTTATAGTGAGGCTAAGAGATTGTAGTTAAGCCGGAAAAGGTTACAATTTACAGAGATGGGCGAGAAATAAATAACTTTAAAAAGAATATGAGATTTCACATTTTTGAAGGCGTTTGTCCAGATGAAGTGAAGATTTATATTCATTCCATAAATGGTATTATTACGCATTTTTTTTGCGTGACTATGGTAACAAGAATTAAAATCTACGACTTATTTTTGATATCACAGATGATGCGACAAGCAAGACTGTTAGTCTTTTGCATTATATGGTTTTTACTGATAAATCGAATTGTGGATAGCATATACGATAACTGGTCGATACTCTGCGGCTGCCAGCTTGCTTTGATTGGAAAAAAAACGAAAGTCTTTCGTAGAAACTTTTTTATTTTGCTAAGCGTTATTATACCAAAAGAGTGCTTCATTTTGTACAAGAAAATTTTTTAGTTGACTATAGTCATGTTGATAACTCTATGCACAGCAGTTCAAAGAGAACAGGCATCTACTATTTATAGCCGAATCCGAACAATTTTATAGAGTTTTTTTTTTGAGATATAAAATATCTATTTGCTAGCTATGCCAGCGCTGCAGTATGGAACAGCCAACAACCCAATTATTTGCGTATTTCGGCATTATCACAAAAAATAATACCAATAATGATTGCTTAATTCTATTTCTTTTGTTTTTATACTCACCGACCTTTCGATTTAGAGGCGAGTGCCCACACATTTTACACAAGTTCTTTATAATCTTTACTCCATTATTTCTAAAGAAAAGGGTTTCGTCTATCAAACGTTGCTAGCCAAAACACTTCTATCTTGTTAATTTGTTTTCCCCGTCTCTTTCAATGCGCAAAATGTAAATTTGAAAGGTTCAGCTGCATATACGTTCGTAGAAGTGGTGGGAGTTGGTGAGCGAAGCGAGCAGGGGGTGCAACCCTCTAGTAAAAAAAAAATATTCTTACTACTATTTGAGTATTAGTCGTCAATAAGCTCTTCAGTTGTTGAAAATTATATATATATTTTTTTATTCAAATTTTTGGAACAAAATACTTAAGCTTAATAACAAACTTGACAAAGATATAAAAGATTATTATTATTTTTTACCAAAAGCTGAAAAAATAAATATTTTAAGATTAAATCTAGATTTATTCTAAGATCTATTTTAAGATTTATTCTAAGATTTACTTATTTATTTACATATTAAATAAAATACAAAAAAATAAAATTAAAGCAAATAAAAAGATGCGAAACCCAAATTAAATCTCTAATGCTAGGTTGCACTGATTTTCCTAGAAGTGTACGATATAATAAGCTGGAACTTAGTAAAAATGTAAAAACTTGCAATATATATTAAAAAAAAATAAAGAAATGCTGACTAAACACTAAAAATATGTTTGCTTAGGCAATTTACTAGGTATGCCAGTGCTAGGCAACAAATCTAGGCAAATGCGGCAGTGCTGTGGGGTGGAATCCAAACGCCGATCTACGGGTTAAGACTCAAGTATGCGTCTACCATACAGCTCATACAGCTAAATTGGTGAAAGACACGGTGAAAAAAATTAATGGGGAAATATTGTGCCATCCGCCGTACTCTCCAGACCTCGCCTCGTTCGATTATGATCTTCTTGAATCAATGGGATACTCACTTGCAGCGCAGCGCTGCGCCAACTTTGAAGAAGTAGAAAAATGGCTTGTCGGATTCTTCGCCCCAAAAGAAAAAAAGTTTTTTTTGGGACAGAATTTTAATTTGAGCTAAATGTGTAGAGTCAATACTTTGAATAAAATAGTTTACATGTTCTCCCAAAAATTCAGCGTTTTATTTATCGACAAATCTAACTTACACCCCAGAAAACCACTTAACTACTGAGGTCTACATGTTTGTATACGATTTACGATAACTGAATATATATATATTATTATTATTATATAATATTTAATATTATATAAACAATTCTGTTCTGTAGCTAAAAAAGATTTCTCTGAATTCTAATTCTGTAGGAGCTTTGTGTTAGCCGCAGTTCCATTCCGGGTATTCCGGGTCTCAATTGTAATATTTCTATGCGTTGCCATTACCGTTTCTACGTCAGGATCATAAAGGATATCATATCTTTGCGTATGTAACAGTCTGCATTTAAGATTCAACTTAGAATCATAGATTAACGTCGTTGTAATAGTTGTAAGTTTGACTTACTGGTCCCTCATATTTATTATCCGTACGTTCATATAGGATTATATTGTTTACCTAGAAGCCAGAAGAGTTGTCGAAATTTTATTTTTAATTAACTAGGGGGCTTTGCCGCCTGCTCGCTTTGCTTGTTAACAACTACCCCACCATCGACCGGAAGGGGGGCCCACACGACAGAAGAATGTTAGCTTTGTCGACCTTGAATTTGCCGTAGTTATTGATTGCCGATTTCTGCACATGATCTATCAAGCCCTGTATCGCTTCTGTACGTAATTTTTTTTTAAGTACAGACGATTTCCATCAATTTTTGAAAAAATGTTAATGATGTGATATTGGGTCGATCTTTGCGAACAAAGCGTTAGTTATTTCTGATTGCAAGTTTGTATCCGTAGTATTGACTCGGTGTAATCTTCTTCTTTGAGCGAGATTGAGAACTGAAACTGACTTTGAATAATTACGTACATCTACCTTTTGTTCGAGCGAGCCGTCTTTAGTCGAATTTATCGCAGCAAGTTCTGGACATGCTGGTTGATCGGTAGGACTCACGAACAAACTCAAATAATATTCTTCGCCTACATTAGTTTTTTGAATTGAATTCAACTTCTTTCTACCCATGTCTGACTCTCTTACACATAAATCCGTGTGCCCCGAAAACAAAACTTGAATTGTCATGACAACAAAAAAAACTTCTATATAATAGATAGATGACTCTTGTTTCGTAAGGAAAATTTATTATCAAATATGCATACGGTACATATAGTATATTCGAATCAGAAGCAATTCTATATCTTAGGTATATTGTAAAATATTTAGTAACTCGATTTAAAAAAGTTTTTGTAAGAAGTGCTTGAGCATTACAATCCGTTTTCGGTTTAAAGACTAGCTCAGCAGCTCACGCCTCGTGCCCCAGCTTTGAGTGCGTCTTCTGCGGTTGTTCACGGTAAGGGAAGATAGGTGCTCTGCCCCAGATGATCTATCCATCTAAGTCTAGGTCGTCTCTTTCTTCAACTATTGCATGGCACATTAATTGCTGGAGTGTCTTCATCCAATAGTCGTACTCAGTCCTTAAGGGAGCGAGAAGTTGCTACATTCGTCTGCGACACCACCCATGCTTCTGGGGGCAGCATGAGCATTAAGTTTAATCGGTTGAGAGAGGTCCGCATGGGCTCTGTTCCATGTGCTTACAAATGCAGTGTTTCTGTAGTCATTTGTAAGATCCAAGATCGTGGGGAATATCTTCATTTCGTATGTACCAGTCCGCTTTTGTGATTATTCTAAGTATCTAAGATAGCCTTCATTTTCTTTGTCTTACTTGTAGTTAGATTTACTGAAAGCCCCCCATATCTCTAATCCAAACGTCCATATATGTCTTATTATTATTTAATATATCATTGGTTCATTATATAAGCTTATCGTTTCCAGTCGTAGCCAGTTATAGAGTTCTCAGTATTCGTTTTTTATTTCATTTCCTTTGTTCATAGTATACGCAGTTTCCATGTGCGTTTGGAGTCTCTACTGTGATGACGAACTACTTTGCACTTGCATGTTGTTTTATAACTTTCCATTAATATTGGATTGAATGTCTGTCGGAATTTGCCTTATATATACAAAGTATTTTGTTACTGCAATGCCACATTTTTCAAAACAATGACTTGTTGCAAATTCTCTTCTCGGAATCAAATCGGATACCGCTAGTTTCGGATATCGTCTGGAGCTGTAAAGAAAAAAATGCTTTGTACAGCGATATGTCTGATTGATTTGGAAAAGACATTTGATAGTGTCTGGATAAGTCGCTTAGGTATTAAACTTATAAGATAGAATTTCTCTGTGGAAATGATTTGATGATGAGAGATGAGCAGTTCGTTGCACGTATATACACTAAAAATTAAATGAATTACAACCAGGTATCGTCCGTTTTCAAATACTCTTTAATATTTCTTAATGGAACTTATGAATAAGTTGATAATTTAAACAGCATTTACTAATGACAGAGCTGCATATCACTCAGATAGTAAGTTGAAACATATTAACCATAAGCCATTGGAAACTTAAAATGATATGGCATATGGGAAATATTTATTCAGGCCTCCCTGTTGTCCTAAAATCTAAAAACAAACTTTTAACAAAATTAATTAAAATATAACATAAAATTTTAAGAAAATTTTAGATTAAGTTTAGCTCCTATTTATTAATCCCAAATAAAACTTTAGTACCGTAACTTGGTGCTAATATAATCTAAAAAAAATATGTTTACCTTTGAATGAATGAAATGAATATGTTTCGTACATTGTTGCACGATGATTTCCGATGAAAGTTAATTCGAGTATACAAATTTTTACTACAACTAATTGTAATTGTGCAACTAAAAAATAAATTCATAAAATTCATAAAATTCATAAAATTCATAAAATTCATAAAATTCATAAAATTCATAAAATTCATAAAATTCATAAAATTCATAAAATTCATAAAATTCATAAAATTCATAAAATTCATAAAATTCATAAAATTCATAAAATTCATAAAATTCATAAAATTCATAAAATTCATAAAATTCATAAAATTCATAAAATTCATAAAATTCATAAAATTCATAAAATTCATAAAATTCATAAAATTCATAAAATTCATAAAATTCATAAAATTCATAAAATTCATAAAATTCATAAAATTCATAAAATTCATAAAATTCATAAAATTCATAAAATTCATAAAATTCATAAAATTCATAAAATTCATAAAATTCATAAAATTCATAAAATTCATAAAATTCATAAAATTCATAAAATTCATAAAATTCATAAAATTCATAAAATTCATAAAATTCATAAAATTCATAAAATTCATAAAATTCATAAAATTCATAAAATTCATAAAATTCATAAAATTCATAAAATTCATAAAATTCATAAAATTCATAAAATTCATAAAATTCATAAAATTCATAAAATTCATAAAATTCATAAAATTCATAAAATTCATAAAATTCATAAAATTCATAAAATTCATAAAATTCATAAAATTCATAAAATTCATAAAATTCATAAAATTCATAAAATTCATAAAATTCATAAAATTCATAAAATTCATAAAATTCATAAAATTCATAAAATTCATAAAATTCATAAAATTCATAAAATTCATAAAATTCATAAAATTCATAAAATTCATAAAATTCATAAAATTCATAAAATTCATAAAATTCATAAAATTCATAAAATTCATAAAATTCATAAAATTCATAAAATTCATAAAATTCATAAAATTCATAAAATTCATAAAATTCATAAAATTCATAAAATTCATAAAATTCATAAAATTCATAAAATTCATAAAATTCATAAAATTCATAAAATTCATAAAATTCATAAAATTCATAAAATTCATAAAATTCATAAAATTCATAAAATTCATAAAATTCATAAAATTCATAAAATTCATAAAATTCATAAAATTCATAAAATTCATAAAATTCATAAAATTCATAAAATTCATAAAATTCATAAAATTCATAAAATTCATAAAATTCATAAAATTCATAAAATTCATAAAATTCATAAAATTCATAAAATTCATAAAATTCATAAAATTCATAAAATTCATAAAATTCATAAAATTCATAAAATTCATAAAATTCATAAAATTCATAAAATTCATAAAATTCATAAAATTCATAAAATTCATAAAATTCATAAAATTCATAAAATTCATAAAATTCATAAAATTCATAAAATTCATAAAATTCATAAAATTCATAAAATTCATAAAATTCATAAAATTCATAAAATTCATAAAATTCATAAAATTCATAAAATTCATAAAATTCATAAAATTCATAAAATTCATAAAATTCATAAAATTCATAAAATTCATAAAATTCATAAAATTCATAAAATTCATAAAATTCATAAAATTCATAAAATTCATAAAATTCATAAAATTCATAAAATTCATAAAATTCATAAAATTCATAAAATTCATAAAATTCATAAAATTCATAAAATTCATAAAATTCATAAAATTCATAAAATTCATAAAATTCATAAAATTCATAAAATTCATAAAATTCATAAAATTCATAAAATTCATAAAATTCATAAAATTCATAAAATTCATAAAATTCATAAAATTCATAAAATTCATAAAATTCATAAAATTCATAAAATTCATAAAATTCATAAAATTCATAAAATTCATAAAATTCATAAAATTCATAAAATTCATAAAATTCATAAAATTCATAAAATTCATAAAATTCATAAAATTCATAAAATTCATAAAATTCATAAAATTCATAAAATTCATAAAATTCATAAAATTCATAAAATTCATAAAATTCATAAAATTCATAAAATTCATAAAATTCATAAAATTCATAAAATTCATAAAATTCATAAAATTCATAAAATTCATAAAATTCATAAAATTCATAAAATTCATAAAATTCATAAAATTCATAAAATTCATAAAATTCATAAAATTCATAAAATTCATAAAATTCATAAAATTCATAAAATTCATAAAATTCATAAAATTCATAAAATTCATAAAATTCATAAAATTCATAAAATTCATAAAATTCATAAAATTCATAAAATTCATAAAATTCATAAAATTCATAAAATTCATAAAATTCATAAAATTCATAAAATTCATAAAATTCATAAAATTCATAAAATTCATAAATATAATAAATTCATAAAAAGAATTAAGAATTTTAAGTTTCATTTTATAAGAAGTCATACTTTAAGATTTTTTAAACTATATTGAAAGAATTCGAATTTTCAAACAAAATATCTTTGAGGTTAAATTTGAAAATAATGTTTTTTTATATCTCTTGCAAAAAGTTCAAAAATGAATCTAATTCAGCATCCAGTTGGTTTTCCTGATAGATGTCTGTTCAAAAACAATTTATATTATTTGCTTTCGGGGTTTAAATTGGGATCCCAACATTCAATTGCCGTCCTATTCTTGCAGAATTCACCTTATAAAATGACCTTCTCTTAATGATCGTAGAACATGCCACAGCGTGTTATTTTTGTATAAGCTTTTACTGTGTTCTATTGACTCTTTTATATTCCTTAATTCCTCCCTTTTCGACCTACAGCACTACCATATTGTAGATTTAATTATGCTTTACACAATCCTTTTTGCGTCTTTTGCGCTCACTATTTACTCAGCTTTACGATTTCATATCCTACGAAGGGACTACTAATTTCATCTCTTTCTACATCTAAACTCTTCTTGATTCGCCAAATCGAGCATATTTGACCAATCACCTATCAACTCTGATCTTTTAATGTTTGTAAACTTTTATGTTATTTCCTCTTTTCATCTTTTATATTGTAAGTCGAAGTTCCCAGCCAGCCTCAGATACACTCCTGAATAAAATTTCTTTTACCTTTTCGTTCAGTGTAACTCCTAATTTTCGACCTCTAGCATTATCATTTTATAGAACTAATTATGCTTTAAACAAACCTTTTCGCGTCTTATGCGGCAATTGTAATAACCACTACGATTTCTTATTCTAAGGACGGTTTTTTCAGTCTATTTCTTTGTCTATCTTAACTCAACTTGAGTCGCCAAAAACGCGCATCTTCGACCAATCTCGAACTACGACCCAACTTGGTCAACGCTTATCTTTTGGTTTCTTTGTTAAGAAATTTTCGAACTTTGATGTTACTTCCTGTTTCCAATTTTAATACTGTAAATTCGAGTTCATAGCCGGGAATCTCTACATAGTCCCAATAACTTTTAATTGTATGAAAAGATAGAAGCTGTACTGATGTTGACTAATCTTAAAGTCAGTTTTGAGACTAAATTGTTGCAAAAATTATTTTTCCCAAATTCTACTGATCTACTCTGGTATGGTGTTGATATCAGAAACTTATCTTTCAAGCTTTCAAAAATTCAGTAAAACTTAACGATATTACTCCAAGTTCTTTCAACTTGTTGAAATACAGTTCAATGTAACTCCTAATTTTCGACCTCTAGCATTACCATTTTCTAGATTTAATAATGCATTATGCGATCCTTTTAGTGACTTATGCGGCAATTATATTAACTTCTTCATTTTCCTATCTTATAAATATTCTTTTCAATCAATTACTTTTTCTATCTTAATTCATCTTGTTTCGCCAAATCGAGCATTCTTGTCCAATCACGAACTATCAAATCTTAACTTGGTCAACGCTAAACTATTGGCTGGTTTGTTAAGAAATTTTTTGACTATAATGTTCCTGTTTTCATCTTTTACTTTGTAAATCCAAATTCCTACACAGCCCCAAGTGTCAGACGGTGCATATCTATGAAAATTTACCCCTCAGTCTATGGGTACGGATTAGTTTTATTATATTTTCCACGTTATTATTTAATATTTCTTAATTATAACATTTCCAAATTGTTTAATTTTAAGATCAACTGAACTTAGCTGTACTCTTAAATTATATTAATAAATAAATGAAGCCGAAACGGTTTTAAACCAGCGCGTCCTGCCTCAAAAATGCAATTGCATAGCCAGGACGTCTTTTAGAGTCAGTTGTAGGTAGGGATCGTGTGAACGCTGTGATATCGAACACGGCTAGTGGAATTTCCATTGTACGAATATCTAATTCCTAATTATTACATCGTCAGTTCCAGGTGAAAGTGTAAATCGGTCACAATGCACTACCCTACTTTTCATCGGACAATTCTTTAATATCTCATATCGGAGATTCCAAAATGCAAATTTCCGATCATCAAATGTGTGGATCTAGCACTTATGTCGGCAACGAGTCATACTGCCAACGGATAGCCACCTGCTTGTTGTGCGTATGATTCGACTTTATGATATTATCAAGACTTATATTCATGTTGTCTACCAATTTTAATGTTTTTTCAATTTTTTGGTAACGTCTCGATGTTTTTTTTTTTTAATATGATATAATATTTTTATATAATAAAAATCATGTGAAAATAAAGCTAACCAAAAAAAGTTAAATTCGATAGATTTTGATATATGGTTGCCAAATACGGTTCAAGAAATTTATATTCTTGATGAAAAGAATTCCGCTTTTTGAAGGAAAATCTTAGGATATGCACAGTTTACTCCAACAAGAATCTACTGAAATTTCGTAAAACTTATGTGTTGATAATTTTATAATTCATTTTATGAAAAATCGTTTTAAAGAAAGTTTTGCGTAATCTTTCTTTAATATAACAAAAACGTTTTATCATGTAAATGAAGAACATTTTAAGTTTGCACTCAGCCCTTTTTCTATTTAGATAAAAATTTTTCACTACAGAAAAGTTTGGGCACTCCAATTTTTGTCATTTATTTAGATAAGCTTATATGAAAGCGATTAATATTGGTTGTTCAGTATTAATCCGAAGCTAGAATCGATCAATCGCTATTAGATAGCCAATTTCTTTTTTTATGATATCATCAAGACTCATCAACACGTTGTCTACTCTTTTTAATACCCAAGTTCCAAGCGTTGCCAGCATAGACTCAACCGTTTCGATTAACTTTGCGCCGACCTAGCCAAAAACGTGCCATGAACTCCGCATCGGTTCACTTATCGTTAAAAAGTTTAAGAGAGAAATATTCACGCTCTAGTACTTTGATAAATTCTCTTTGGTTGAATTTGGCTATAATCTATAGGGTCCCCTATATCTTCTAACTGCAATTAATAGAGATATCTGTATACTTCGCAAAAATATCGGGTATTTCGCTTCAAAAAAAAGGATTGGGTTTACGGTAGGGAACAAATCCGTTTATATTTGGGTTGGAAGGACTGTCTTTGACATACATGGCAATATCTCAATTCCATAGTTAGTTGATCTTGTGTTTTGTTTTTACAATTAAAAGTGCATTTTTCGATTTTAACAATGCCCGAAAGTATACAACAACGAAGTTGCATCAAAGTTTGTATTCGAAATAAAATTTCTGCAGCCGATTCGTTGAGAATGTTGCAGAAGGCCCCTGGCCAACAGGCTAAACATGTCAGCGAAATCAAGGAATTAGCGCTCGAAAACAGGCAATTAAGTGTTAGATACATTACTGCTCTTGCTGGAATAAAACGGTTATTTTAAAACGGTTTAGGCCTCCAAAAAGTCAAGTCTCGTTTGGTGTCAAAAACACTTAATTTCTTGAACAACAACACCGTCGCGTTGATGTATGTGAACCCATGTTTTCTGACTTTGAAGATAAAACTGCAGATGAGACGAAGGATTTACGCATACAATTGTTTTTTTTGTTGTTACAATACATTGTTGGCATTAAAATAATTGTTAATATGCGATTAAAATTTGGGATTGTCAAACATGGCTCCACGAGTAATAGTAATTTCGCCATAGGGTGTTTTTTGTGCGACATCTACAGCGTCGCAGTTTTTCAAAAAAAGTAGTGCAAAAAATTTATTTGCCGTCTCTTTTCTTGAATTTCCAATTGTCAGTTGCGACATGGTCACTTCATCGTTGTTGCTCAAATGAGATTTGACTTCAGAGAAGAGTTCAGCAGCGAGATTGTTTGAAACACGCTCCTCCATATCTTGCTTATTCGATGTCTCAATCTGTATTTGGTCAATCGGCACAGCAACTGCAATCACAATAATTTCAATCTGAGGAATTGTCAAATGCAATTGTCTTATGCAAGCAATATTTACCTGTGTTGCGCTTATTTTTAGCTGCATACAATACGGATTTCACTTGATCGGGCGGTAAATTGCGCTTAGTAATAGGGTCTCCAATACGGTCTCCATTGCGCTTAGCAACAGAGTCTCCAATACGATCTCCATTGCGCTTTGCAACAGAGTCTCCAATACGATCTCCATTGCGCTTAGCAACAGAGTCTCCAATACGGTGTCCATTGCGCACAGCAACAGAGTCTCCAATACGGTGTCCATTGCGCACAGCAACAGAGTCTCCAATAGGGTCACCATTGCGCATAGCAATAGGGTCTCCAATACGGTCTCCATTGCGCTTAGCAACAGAGTCTCCAATACGATCTCCATTGCGCTTAGCAACATAGTCTCCAACACGGTCTCCATTGCGCACAGCAACAGAGTCTCCAATACAGTCTCCGTTACGCACAGCAACAGAGTCTCCAATAGGGTCTCCATTGCGCATAGCAATAGAGTCTCCAATACGGTCTCCATTGCGCTTAGCAACAGAGTCTCCAATACGGTCTCCATTGCGCACAGCAACAGAGTCTCCAACACGGTCTCCGTTGCGCACAGCAACAGAGTCTCCAATACGATCTCCATTGCGCACAGCAACAGAATCTCCAATACAGTCTCCGTTACGCACAGCAACAGAGTCTCCAACACGGTCTCCGTTGCGCTTAGCAACAGAGTCTCCAATACGGTCTCCATTGCGCATAGCAACAGAGTCTCCAACACGGTCTCCAATCCGGTCTCCAGCACGTTCGCCAACACGGTCTCCAACACGATCTCCAACACGGTCTCCAACACGGTCTCCAACACTGTCTCCAACACTGTCTCCAACACGGTCTCCAATTCGGTCTCCAGCACGTTCGCCAGCACGGTCTCCAACACGGTCTCCAACACGGTCTCCAGCACGGTCTCCAACACAGTCTCCTGCACGGTCTCCAGCACGTTCGCCAACACGGTCTCCTACACAGTCGCCAACACGGTCTCCAGCACGTTCGCCAACACGGTCTCCAACACGGTCTCCAACACGGTCTCCAGCACGGTCTCCAGCACGTTCGCCAACACGGTCGCCAACACGGTCGCCAACACGGTCTCCTACACAGTCGCCAACACGGTCTCCTACACAGTCGCCAACACGGTCTCCAGCACGATCTCCAATGCCATGATCCAGACGAGCGACCATTTCAGTCGGCCCAACCAATGCCGCGCTGCGCGCTTTTTTGCATATGCCTGCTTCACGCGCAGCCACCAAGTTTTCCTGCTCTTTGGCAGCTGGCACAGCTGAAACACCAAGGCACTTTGCTTGTTCACTCAACAGTTGAGAGCCAGCCACACTTGGAATAGCTGCAACTTGCACTGGTTCTGTGGCAACCGGTGCAGTTTGATCCGCCTCTAAGTTACGTCCCTTCTTACCAACGTTGGACGCCTTTGCATTTTCCATTTTTTGTTATTTTACGAATAAATTATTTTATTTTAGTGATAAAAGAGTTCGTGCCGGTATTGATCTCGACAAATACTGCGTTGTTACAATAGCGGAGAGTATCTGCTTGTTGAGCTTTTATTTTCACACCCGACTCTGCCTTTGTAGCAATAATTAATAATTAATTTGCAATTTCGTTTTGCATTGCCTACTGGCTGTTTGACAGTTCTATCGATAGATGCTGAAGCCTATCGGAAATATCCGCAAAACATAGATGGACAGCACTTATGAAAAGTGCGGCCAATTTGTGTGTTGTCACTTGACAGATGGACAGCACTGAACGTTGCTGCCAATTTGCAGAATTTTACAAAGCAAAGCAACTAAAACAGCTGTCACGAGTGAAACTATTGCACATACGCATTTGCTGCACATTTGATGATTAAAGTGACCATGGGTGAGTTTAGTGAATAATCCTATTGAAATTAGTTTTCTATTGAACATTTGCCTAATTGCAGGTAAAATAATTTTGGGTGCAAACGAAATTTGCAATTGGATCATAAATTTTCATCCGCGAAAAATTTCTATAACTTTAATTGATGGCACTATTGCGCATATAAAAGTTGTTGTCAATGAGTATAAGACATGGTCCTTTAGTTTTGCTGCCAATTTGGGAACGATGCTCAGAATGCCCGATTTACCCTTACCATTTGGCATGAACGACCGCTTGACCATTGCAAACGATGGTATGTAACTTTGATGTGACAGCAACTGGCGTCTATTTGATGTAGTTATTATTTTTCTGTGTGTTTCTTGCAGGTGGTGCCACTGTCATAATATCGATCGAGGAATAGATGTTAAAATTCTTGATTTTTTTGTGAAAGCATTTAGTTGAATATACAGCAAAGCCCTTTCAGCTGAATGCCACTTGTGTTTTAATCTCAAAATGTTTGTCGCTCGCCGCGAAACTGTAGCCCATGCTGCGTTTGGTAGACCTTGTTCTGGCATATCTCTGCTCCTTGGAGTACATCAGCAAATACTCTTTCGTCAATAACTTTTGCATTCTCCCATGTTCACGCGTAACGATTGTCTTCAAAGCGCGCGGGTAGTCTGCTACATTTGCATATAGTAATGGGCACAAAGGCGTTTATGTAACAGCCACAACAGGAAGACGGAAAAGCCTCATCTAACGTAAGTACAGCCAAGCAGGTTGACCAAAGAAGTCGATAAACCGATTTCCGTATATTCGACTGCATACAAGTTGCATCTCAGAGAGCAAAGCAGCGGTAGGTGTCAATCTAGCTCTTTTTGTAGGTACAGACACAATCGGTAGCGAGGCACGCTGTCTTGAATCCCAAATTCCTGGATAGTTGTTGTGGGTTTGGCTCTCTCTGTCTACGCAGCTGCTAACCTTGAAATGTTATGGACTCAATTAGAATAGAATCGGATAGATAAGCAGAGGTACAGCAAGAACGCAAAAGAAATGATACAAACAAACTAGATATAGAGAGATAGAGCATGCAAGTGCATAATATATATATAATTATATTAAGCTTAATCGGGTATTGAAATATGTGCCGCCGAAGTTGGGTTTCTTTAAATTAATTATTTATTTTTCATAATAAGAACAAGCATTTTGTCTGATGATCCCGCATATTTTAACCGCTTCCTCTTGGCGCTTCTTAAGAATTGGTAACACGACGACTTTCAATATCAATTTTTCTCAATAGCATTGGAAATCATCATACTTTCATGGAGTATTCGTCATCAATGGGACTAATAGCATTATCGGGTTTACCAAAATGACCAGAACATGTAGCCCGTTGCAGATATGTCTCATAATCGACGTATGAAAACTCATTAAGTGCGGCATGCATTTGTTCTTATAAAATCTTCGTATCACTTCCAACTTCGTATAACTTCCAACTCGCCAGAAAGTTTGAGATAACAAAAATGAAGACCTGTCCAATGCTTATACAACCGTCAAAGTTTCGTATTGATATATATTTTGCTTCAGCATTTTTGATCAGGACATTTGTCAGCTCGTACTACCCGAATTATAGTTGGATCCGAAACAATTGCTTTTGCGAATTTCATAACTTTCTTCTCGTAAGTGGCCGAGAAGAGTAATTTTTGGCATATTGGATTCAACATTTTGTGTATGAGAATACGAGATCATGATGACCTAGTGCAACAGCTTCATTCAAAACCAAAACAAACAAAAAAATTGGAATGCCAGTTGCTGGAAAATACTAAAGACAAAATTGTTCGAATTAAACAATTTTAAAATAAAGAAATATTAAATTATAACCAGAAAAATATAATTTAAAATTAATTCTAGGCTGCTGGGGGGAGTTTTTTTTTATAGAGATAACGTCTCACGCCTGTGATTGACAAGGAACTTGAATTTACAATGATTAAGTTTGAAAACAGTAAATAATATAAAAGTGGAAACATTTCGTAACAAAAAGTAACCAAAGTTCACCAGCTCTTAAGTTGGGAATTCGTCATTCGCGATTGGTAACAGCTGCTCGCATGGACAAAATGAGCGAACTTAGTGATAGAGACGGATTGAATAGAGTGTTCGTAAGTTGGGAACTAAGGAGAATACTTAAGCATAGTAAGCACATAAGATGGGTAAGGGATTGTGCAAAGCATAATTGGATCTACAGAATGGAAATCCTTAAGAGCGAGAAGAACGAGTTACTTTGAAAGAAATGACAATAGAAGGAGGGGTGCTGCAGTGTCAATGAGCCCGAGTAAGAGCTTATGCAAAAATATCATGTTCTATGATCATTTAGGGAAGACAATTTAATAAGGCGAAGTCTACAAGAATAGGACGGCAGTCGAATGTTAGGAAGAACCCAATTTAAACGTCGAACAGAAAAGATAAAAAATTGTTTTCATACAAACTAAATATAAATCAATTAGTTCTTTTTTTTGTATATTCCAAAATATAAATTTTAAAAATTATGCCTGAAAAAATCATAGACCACGAATAAATTTATTTAAATAATTTATTTCAAGATTTTTTATTAGGCGTGTTTTATATTGTTTATATTTATCTACAAGTTTTGGCATACAAACTTTAAGGCTTCAGGCTATACTTGCAAATATAAGTAGAAAGGTTTATATCTTAAAGGTTTAGTATTACTGACCCAATGTTCTGAACCAATATGTGAAATTTGTATCGCCTAAGAGCCAGAATCTTTATACTTGATCGTAGGATCTTCACATTGTTGCTTTTGAAACACTTATTATGAGGACTGGGTAGACCATTACAATACGTTTTCGATTTATGAGGGTTTTTTTCTGCGTGAGCGCAATGGTATCTCTCAGAGCTTCTTTCATTGAGGCCCAAACAAGTGTAAAAATATCTTGAGACTTTATTATCAATGTCCTCACATAATACACATAAGATTCTAATATCTTAGAATCTGCTTTACTCGCAAGTATTGGCTCTAGTCTCCGAGGCAGTGCATACGCTGCAACTCCTAAAACAAAATATGAGGAACTCACATCATGTAGAACGTCAATTAATTTCCCTACGTTTTAGATATTAATAGTTCTCCATTGCCTACTGAGATTAAGATTACGTAGGCGACGATTTAAACTTCACATCTGAGGCATGTAACCCCTATGAGTTGTTTCGGTAGAAATTCATTTGCTTACAAGTTTTTCGACAATTCACATTAAAATTTAAATATTGAAAATTTTAATGTTTATTTGTAAATTGATGTTGTGATTCGGTTTTTTTGTTTTATGTTTGGAACAATAGTTCAAATTCACGGACAAGGAGACCAACCCCCTGGAGAACCATAAAGCATATCGACGATCAATATGGACGGAAGTTTTGTAACGGATTTCAGTGACCGCTTTTTAGGATATGACGTTGACGAATCCAATACCATCGACGAGGACAATTCTATCTGCGAAGAGTTACCTTATTGGGCTCAGAAACCTGGATACATATTTTGGCTCTATAGCGTCGTGCATTACGCATATAGCCCAGACGCAGGGTTCCGAGTGCCAAGCGAATCGACGATTGGAAAAGAGGGCGATACTTCGAAGAAACCATGCATTGAATTGGGATTTGTCACGGACTATACTGATCGATTTATAGAATATAATTTTGAAAATGAAAGCGTTATTTGCAGGGTCAATATTATCTTTGATGTATTTAGCAATTGGATTAAGACGAATGGATTCACGGATTGGGTCAATCGCATGGTGAGTTACACAATTAAGCATTTCATATTCAAGGATTGCAAATTATTCTCCCCTGTGCAGTTCGCTTATTTTACTGGCGGAAAAAATGCGGAAGATAAGGCTAATAGGCTTGAATATGTTCCCGCTGACGCTGCGTGCTCAGCAAAGACTTTGTGCATCAAGGAAAAAAAACACGATGATTATCGGTTCCGTCTACACTTGAAGAAAAGGAGAAAAACGCGGTGTAATAAATCACGCAAACGATGTTGGGTGCCCAGTCGTCGTCTAAGAAAAAGACGATATTACAGGGTCACACCATCATCATCACGAAGTGAGTGCTATTACGAAAGGGTTAATTTTGGGCGTTACTTTGGTGGCCCAAGTTAACTGGTCACTAGAAAACATCTAGAAAAGCAATTAAAGTGAAAACAAAAACCGGGGAATAGCGTTCTGCTATGCACTTGTCTACTTTCAAATATAAGTTTATTTAAATCCATATAACTATTGTGGTTTTTCTATAAAATACTTTGTAATTCGAAAGAATTTGCGAGCAGATCCAAAGATCTTTTTCAATCATCAAGCATAATATGTGGGGGCATTTAAATAACTTGACTCAGTATAAATTTTGTCTCAATCGATTATTTAAAATAATTTTCAAATCGAGGCATCTCAAAGAACAATCCACAACAACACTTTGGCAGACTACGCAAATATCGAAGAGCGGACATAAGACATTGTGGCGCAAATGAGCTATTCCAGCGATGCGATGAATTTTGACTTATTCTCTTCATTCAAATTTTGAAGTGCAACAGTCCATAAGTTCAATAGCAAGGAAGCATTTTTAATGTTTATTTTATTTTTATGTATAAGTTAAATAAATAGTAAACAAAATATTGCAATTTCGAAACATCAAACGCTTATTTGCCTGAACTCTTGTCGTCCCACATTTGTATACATTCATGCACAGCACCCTAATATTTAGTAAATTCAAGAATGCCTAGAAAGTTGCAAATTTTAAAATTTGCCTGTGATTGAATGCAACAACAAACGCCTATTTGCATAAATAAGTTGAACGAACGGGAAAGCAATAGCAAGCTGTCTCTTTCATTGCTTATGAATCGTCTGCGACCAAGCAAGCAATGTTTCTTCATTTGCCTGAGGGTGAGGCTGACGCCGAGGCCGAGGCGGCAAACTGGCGACTTTGCCGATTTCTGCACGAATGAAGTGGTGACTGCACGCATACTCTGTCGTTTTCGCCTTGCATTTGTTTGTGTTGCGGCGAAAACGTTTGCAAAGTGTCATAGCAGAAGAATAGAAGGAAAGGGTACAAAAGCTTGAAGCTGAAAATTGTCGAAAGTTGGTGCGGCTGGGCAGTGTCGCGATGCCGAACGCGATCATTGCAGACTTCGTGCGGTCGTCGTTCGTGCACGCTCGGCTTGCATGGGTTTTGTTTACAATTTCGGCTATTCGCCGGCTACCTGCCTTTGCGTTTTTTGTTTTTGTTTTGTGTACAAAGTGTACGATGCACGGGAGTGGGGGTAAAGCAAGTGCGCGAAAGCAACGGGCCCGCTTGTAAAATCGTCTCTGCGTCCGTTGCTGCTGCTTTTAATTCGAATAGAATTTTAAATTTGCATAAATTGCATTTTATTTTTAAGTTTAATGTAATTCATTTGTTTGCAATTTATAATTCATTATTAAAATTTTTTTTTTGATATATTTTTTTTATGATTTCATTAAATTTATTTGCTAATTTGCTTATTTAATTTTTTAAATAAAAATGTTTTTTTTTTCTTTTTAGATTACTCTTATTTTGTATTTTTGTATTATTTTATTTATCTATGATTTTCGATTTTAGTTCAATTTATTTTCTTATTTATTTTACAATTTCTTTAATAATCATAAATAAAATACAAAAACCAAGCAAACGCATGTTTTACATTTTATTTGCAACCTAATTCAAGCATGAATTGGTCAGCCAAAACGAACGTATCCAAGGCACACACACGGCGCACGCACATTGTCAGTTCGCGCGGCACTTCGGTGGCAAGGACAATTGACGTCAAATATTATTTATTTTACAATTTGTTTAATAATCATATAATAATAATAACTTTTATTCACTTAATATCCAATGACAATCTTAGGTTGTAGTGAGGTAGTAATAGCTACTAAATTAAAGAGTTTAGGCATATTGCCTTTTCTGCTTGAATAGTAATGAAATTTATATGTGAACTTAATAAATTAATAATAACAAATGAAATAGGAAGAAAATTTTGCAAAAAACCCATGTGTAATAATAACTTAAAACTAATTTTTATTTTTAAACAAAAATGTTTTTAATATCTATTACGAAAATTAAAAAAAAAAAAGTATGTTGGCTCTATCAGATACCGTTTCGATGTTGCTTAAGTTGTGCAGATCTGAAGTTGAATGATGCCATGGCAGTTTTAGAATCATATTTCACAATTTATTTTGAGTTACTTGTAACCTTTTTAAATAATTCCTTACAATATCTGCCTATATCAGGGCACCAAAAAAACTTGACAGCTTGGAATATGGATCTTAACAGGTATAACTTATTCTAAATGCTAAGCCGAGAATTTCTATAGAGGATTCGAATTAGCATATTAGCTTTATTGATTATTTGCGACGTATGTTCTTTGAAAGTTAATTTTTTGTCTAGTATTAAACCCAACTAACTTACGTTTTCCCATTTAATATCGACTAGATTTAGATTTATGTGACTGGATGGACTATATATGTACATATCAATATTTTCATTTCTTTGTAAAGTATATCAGTGTTTACCAGGATTTTCCATTTGGAAAAATAGTAAACCAGAGTATCAAAAGCAACCTAAAGCTTACTAGTGTTATCTGAAGCATAAAATGCTGAACAAACAATGGCGGTATCATTCGCAAAGAGAGATATTGTACAATCTCTAAGCGGCGGGGTATCTGCGGTAAATATGCCGTAAAGTATGGGAGATAAGCAAGACCCTGGGGGGCAGCCTGCAGTTAAATCGTGATTTTGCGTTTTTGATGCATCTATATGTACAGCAAAAGAACGACTTGTAAGAAAACTTCTAATCATTTTTATAAGTTCCAACGGATAGCCAAACTGATGCATTTTATAAATAAGACCATGGTGCCACACAGAGTCAAAAGCTGCTTTGATGTCCAAGAGTATCATCCCGTTAAATCGATATTTGATTCGACAAGATTTTTAATTCCCATCAATGAGTGTATGGTTTAATAATCATATATTTGCAACCTAAGTGAAGCTTATTAATAAATTTATACGAATTACACATTATATATATTGTTATTTAGTTAATTTGTAAATAGTTTCAAATTTATTGTTTAATATTATTTATATACATATCATTTTATTTGTTTATAATTATATTCAATATATTTGCATAATAATATGTTTCATAATTTCTTAAATAAACGGAAATAAAGAAATAAAAATTCAAATGTCGCGCCAGCCTCAACCGTCACGATTGTCTTTGCTTTTTGTCTTTGCATGCTGATTCTTAAGTCCATCCTCGAAATTCCAAAATGCTAACAGTTCTTAAGGGAGAAAATTCCTCTCTTGCATTCTTTAATTCTCCTTGCATTCTTCCTATATCATATATCTGTCTTATCAAAAAACTAAAAGTTGAATAACCACGGAAATATTGCTTACATTTCTAAGATCGTCATTGTAAGCTGCAAATCAAAAAATATCTACTTGAAATTATAAATTAATATTTTGAAATTTAAGGATCTATTTTTAAAGCTATATTGCATTGTATATTGCATTACGAGTTACTCTATCAATGAAACCAAAGGTCATAGTAATCATTTTCAGTTTTTTTTTACCAACATTTTCTTCTCAAATGTTAAAAAGTCGTATATGCTTTATTATGTCAAAAATATTTATCTTTCGAGTAAAAAATTTTTTAATTAAAAGAAATGCGTATTTTGTCGTAATAATGCAATTTCTACGGTCGAATGGCTTGTCGCACATATACAAATAGAAACATATCTTTCAAAACTTTTTTTTTAAAGAAATCCTTCGATTGGAATCTTTAATTTTTTTCAATATTTCTGCTTTCGATTCGTATTATGGCTTTGATATTATATAGCGATTTGCTAAGGCAAGCTGACGTATACTTCCAGTATATTATAATCCATGAAAAAAATTTTATTAGTTCGATTTTCTCAATGAAATATATATATATTGCAGTCAATCGATTTAGACCGAAATAGAAACGGTATGGTATTAATTTAAATTTAAATCTTTACGGGGTGTATGGAGTATTTATTTAAAATATCAAGTTTATGTTTATATACGATTAGACTTGTAAATAAAAATTGGCAAAGGTCCGCATATGAAAGCCAAAGTCTTATCGTGTAACTTGTAAAGCTTGTCGTCGTAACTGAAGGTCTTCCTTTACGATCAAGTTTTTTTCCATTGCACCCACTGAACTTATGGGGGAGAACTTAGTTTATGAGCCAATCTTGCGGCTTTTTGGTTCACGTCCCAAACTGAGTTCATTCTAAAAGTAAAAATATAATAATAAAAATTAAAGCAAAAAATAGGAAGCATATTTGTCATCTTACGTTTGAAGTTTCGTCCTTAACTGGGCTGCTGCACTTTCTTTTGCGTACTTCACGTGCGGGCTGCACATGTCTACCCGAGGAAGAAGCACTTGGCGAATTGCCGCCGTGTCCACAATTCTTCCGCGTCGACACAAGTGAATTTGCCACTTCAGTACTACTTGTTGCATAGGCATCTATAAATTAATGCGATGTTTAGTTCTTTTACTCATTAGGGATTGTGATGTGCTTGGAAATACCTGAAATGTTCTTGGCATGACTTTGCCCACTGCCAGCTACAGATTTTGAAGAACTACGCGTCAGTCGGAGCTTTTCGCGAGTCATGATTTTTGAAACTGGCCCATCAGTCTTTTTGCCGTCTGCGTTTCGATTTGTACGGCGACTTTCAGATGATTTCGCTGAAACTTGCAATTCTTTTTTATTGTTATGGGGCTTATCAAGCTTCTTGGTTGATAGACCTTCTAGACTTCCGTGGCGGGCTTCTGACATAACGTTCTCAGCTACTTTTAATTGTTTTTTATTCTGTTGGAGCTTTTCAGTCTTTTTGTTATCTGCACATAGGTGTTCACGGCGTGATTCAAATGATTTTCGTAGCATATTTGAGATCTCTGAAACTTTGAATCCTTTATTGTTTAAATTTTCCTTTTCGGCATCTAGACTTTTGCGGCGACTTTCTGCCAATTGTAATTCTTTTTTATCAGATTTTTTCTTGCCTGCATCTAGACTTTTACGGCGACTTTTTGACGATTTTTGTGAGCTATTGACGTTCTCCGAAACAGCTTTTTTGGCGTCTGTACTTAGATTTCTGCGGCGAGTTTCTGATAATTTTCGTAAAATATTTACGGTATCTACATTTTGCTGCTTGTCAGATTTTTGCTTTTCTGCATCTGAACTTTTGCGGCGACTTTCAGATGATTTTTTAGAAGTGCCAACGTGTTCTGCACTATTGTGATGGTGTTTACGAGCAGCTGAACTTTTACGGCGACTAGCAGAGCACTTTTTGGAAGTACCAACTACTTCTCGTTCTTCTTTACGATCTTTATGTTGAAGTTCTTTAAGTGCAGATTTTAGAAATGTTTTCAGACCGTTTTCTGTAAAATAGTAAGTTTTTTCGTTATTCGGTGCGGCTGTTTCTGTTTTATTGCAGTCTAAACTCCCATTTGGTTCTATGGGTGTTGTCTTTCTGATGTATTGTTCTATATTTTCTAGCGTCTCAGAGTCACTAGAATTATCAGAGTCAACGTTTTCTTTCTTGTCCTTTACAAGTGCAGTTGCATTTAGTTCCAAATTCTCAGGACAGTTAAATTCTGGAGTAGAAATTGTGGAATATATAAGACTGTCGGCAGTATCTGCTGTGGCTGTGTTGTTGGCAAAAATCTTCGTAGCGCCCGTGTCTTGGATTGTGTCGGAACGTACTGCGTTTACCAGTGCTTCGTTTACAATCGTATTTTCAATAAAGTTCTGTTTGCTCTCTTGTGCGTCAAGAAAACTGCCGTAGTCATTATTTTCAATCGCTGGCAGCAAAGTTTCTTTTGCAGGCGGAGTAGGCCTAATCTCAAGCAGACCCCGTTGAGTGGTTTGCTCGTCCTGGGCGTTCTCAGAATAACCTGATGTAATAAATTGCTCGACATCCTCTACCGTATTAAATTTAAAATTTGTACTTTCAGTGCCATATAAATCGCTTAGTTCGTCAACTATGTAAGTAAGGATGGCCATGTCATCAGAATTGATGCTCTCACTATCATTAGAGTGGGCAGCTAATGAGGTGGTATTATCGCCGTAATTAAAGTTGGACTGGTTGACAGCGTCAAAGTCGGGATTGCTCAAATCATTTGAGCCCGCGCCAAAAGAAAGGTTATGGGGTAAAGCTAAGTTTGAGCTTGAATCGGTTTTAACAAGCCCAAGTGTATCCATGAATGCCAATGAAGTTGTATCGCTATTGGAAAGTAAGCTGTCATCCATGGACATTTCTGTAAAAAAATTTTGTTCTGCAAAAAGCGCCTCTACTGTGGGATATGCCTGCACGTCAGTGGAAGAACAAGCCGCTTGCTGTGGCCCCAAAATAGTGGAATACAACTGCTGCTCTTGCGCATTTAAAAGACTTTGGTTTGGCTGGGAAGGCAAATCTGTGGGAGTCGACATAGTAGCTACATCGAGCGGTGTAACGCCAACGACATGGTCAACCCAAGGGGGCAATGCAGCATCTGCAACTATTTCTTCTACAAACCAAACTGATTTATCTGCTTTGGAAGTGTCTTGCAAGATATTCTGAGCAGGCTGCATGGAATTCGTTTGCAATTCATTTGGCTCTACACCAAAGTTCTCAACTGAGACCATCATGGGCTCGTTAGTTTCATGTAATGAGCTTGTCTCAGACAAACTAGCTGTGACACTAAAAGTTGGCTTAACATGCTCTGTTGTTTCAATTTGTTCTATTATTTGCGAAGCCTTATTCTCCAGAACTTCAGTTTCTTCTTTAATATCAACGTATGCATTCTTCTGACCTAGTTCTTTAACCCGTATTCCATTGTCATCCATCGTTTCAGGCTTCTGACTAACTTGTGCTAAACACGTTTTCTTCGTTTCCTGCTTAATATCTGGCAAATCGGATTCCATCGTTATTAATTATATTTTCAACGATCTGAAAGAACTTAAATGTTTTAGATATTTATACAAACTACAACTAGTACAGCGACAGCTACTACTATTTCCCAAAGAAACAAAAACATTCAACCCAATCTGTTGGCATACAAAAAATGACTGGCAAGCCACAAATACTTTGTCAGGATCAAGTTGACATTCGTTTGGTTGTTCGGTCGTTGGGCCAAATGCCTGTGCCACTGACAGAGCCCATGTGCCTGCCCTGTCCTCGCTTAGTATAAGGCCAGCGCACGCATTTGACACTTTTTTGCCCGACATCGTTGGACATATGGCAAAGGACCAAGTGACGTATGCGTATGTGGGTGGCTGCTGTGTAGGCATTTGCTAAAACAGATTGTTTAAGATTTGATTTTGGGCAGCTTTTGGCCGTCGTTCGGCGCATCGTCAACGACAACGGGAATGCCAATGCCAGGCCGCATGCCCTCAACTCCCTACTCGCTAGCCGCAGCATGCCGCATGCCACATGCCGCACTTTTTGGCCATGTCGCACTGCCAAAACAATCGTTAATCTAATGAAAGATGACGTCGGGTGACGTGGTGGTAGTAGCGTATGTATCTCTGTGTGACCGTGTGTGTGTGCGTGCGTGTGGCGGTGGTCTACTATGTTTGGTAAGCCAGAAATTTGAGAAGTGCCGCCTTTGCCACTCCACAAAAAGCACACAAGCACACTGCATTTTGGGCCACACATTGTGCGCCTCTTGTGCTCTTTTGTTTGCTAATCATTCATCATTCTAGTTGGCTTTATTTCGGTTACTGCGCCGTTGGCTTTGATGAATAAGCGGCTAGTAAAACAAAGCTGTAACGTAATTTAGTGTGGCCAGGCGGCGATTGAGCTCAAATTGTTATTGTTGGCCGCCTGTAGGTGTCGCCACTGTGTTACTCTAGTGAAATGAACCCAACCGACCCCGGTCAAAGTTCAATTGCTTTGCATAACGACAACATATCCAGTGACTATGGCCCAAGTCGATTTTAATCTTACATTTTTGCCAAAAACAAAATCAGAATTCAAAAGCAAATCAGCTCGCATCATAGACTTGTCAACCAGTGTGACCATGCCGAGCTCTTAACGCGCAGCTCCAATAAAATTTGATTAGGCTGCAGCAAATTGTTTGCTTACTGGGAGCAGTGACTTCCCACCTCGACTACACTGCAGCACGAGCCTGGGGCCAGCAATATGAGAATTTATGTTTGGCAAGCAGATAAATACACAAAGATACACACACACACAAACGGATAGAAAGATACGGCGTACACAGATACAGTAACAAATGGTATGAATGTGTGTGTGCTGTCGGTTACGAGGGTGGACCAGCAAGTTCGTGGGCTACGCAAGCTAATGAGAGAGTAAACGTGCGCCTCCTTCGGCTCGAGTGATTTGCAGCACATCGATTGTTCTTTTTAGGATTCTCAAATATGCAATGACACAGCAAGGCTAACACTACTCCAATTGTTAATCTATCCAAAAATCTTCTTTCTACGGACGAGTTTTGGCAGTGCCTATATCCAATGCGATGCAAGTAACTTGATGAAAATTCTGAATTCAGGATGAGCGATTTGTTTCATGACCAACATAATAACCGTCTAATAAGCCACATCCAACTGCCCCAGAAACCATATTTGGAATATTACGATCTCAAAATTGTAATCTATGCAAAATCTCCCTGCTGCGGACGAGTTTTGGCAGTGCCTATAACCAATGCGATGCAACTAACTTGATGACAATTCTGAATACAGGATGAGCGGCTTGAAATGTTATACACTGTTCCATGACCAACATATTAACCGTCTAATAAGCCATATTTCAACTATCCCAGAAATCATATTTGGAATATTACCATCACACGTTATGCAAAATGCGCAAACACAATTCCAATTAAGTGATATGGAAGCAATACTGTTGTATCCGAATTCTTATCCATCAAATCTGTTAGGGCGTTGAGATATCTAAATGGAATTATTTAATTTGCTTAAATTCGATTTCATTAAGAAAAGGAAAGAAGAATGTCATAAGGAATTTCCTAAAAAAAATATAGGTTTAACTAACTCTTGGTAAAAGTTCCATTTCACTTAATGCAACAGCAGGAACGTGTCAGCAATGTGGTTAGGCCCCAAAGGAGTAACATCTAGGATTTACCATAAAAGTTTTTTAATGAGTAACAGAAGAGTGGAAGGCCTTTGAACTTAAGTTCAAAGAGACAGTCAAGCGCTTAGTTCAATTACTCTACGGCCCGCCCTCGTGCACAAAAGGTTAGTTGTGCTGCCTTGGTCGAACGTCTGGCCAGGAGCAACTTGGGTTAATTTACATTATAAACTTTGAATATTTTATTGTTCACCCAGGAAAGGACACAGCTGGCTTGAAGCCCCACACTGAGTAAGCACACCAACAACGGGAATGGGCCTATATACCAGCCAGTATTGGTCCCAACACTTTTGTGGTTAACGTCATAAACCTCATTGTCGTTCACGCCGTACCCATCGTCAGTGTCGTTAAGCCTTGTTGCTGCTGGTCCAAGAGCCGACCACATTTATTGACACTCTGCAATACACAAGACGCGTTTGGTTTGGGCATAGACTCTAGACACTGTCGCCGCTACCCTACCCAACTATGTCGTGCCACTGTGTTGGTGGTCAACCAGCACAGCCGAGAGGCGCCTCAAAGACGACTACCAACTAAACTCTGATTTAATGGCAACATAAACATTTTTACCCAAATTATGAACGAGCATTGTAAAGTGTTGCCGAAAACCCCCAAGCAGCACCCTTATCATCATTAGTATTAGACGTAGCCTGGCCCAGCATTGCGCCAAGCTTGTAAAGCTTTTAAGCATTTCAGTTACTAAATAATTAAACAATTCTACTTGGCAGTGGGGGTGCGGGTGTTGCCTGTGCCGTATTCCACGTAGGCACGTCCATGCTGGCTGCTTTGACACATCGTAAACCAAATCAACCGCATTTGCTGCATTTAAGCAAGGTGCCAGGAATTATCGAGTGTCATCGACATAAGGCTTTCAGAGACGACTATTACGAGTGTTGTTTATGATCTATAAGACAATTTCAATTCGATTTACTTGACGAAGAAGAAATCAAGCAAGTAGGAGTTTAAAGAGATACAGGAAATGCTGCGCACACAGAATGTCCCATCAGATACTTATGTGGCTTGATATTTGTTTGTAAGCAAGCTGTGTATCTGAATAACTCTTTATACTTTTGTACTCATCTGCGAGACCTCACTCTACGCGCATATACTTTCTCTTAAAATCCAAACGGTAGTGTTGAAACAATATTGTAATACGATATATATAGTAAAATTATTCGCAAATAAACTGCCAGACTGCAAAGTCGACTGCTTTTGTGGCCAAACAATAACCTCTTCGCAACAGACGTTCCGTTAACTTTTTTCAATAATATTACCAACATTAATCTGAGAAATAAACTCATTTTTGCCGTAACAAATCTTTACAAACGACTGGAAACGAAAGAATGCTAAAAAGATCATTGCACTAGCTAAGGTGTAGATAGAGGGTACAATAAACCCATGGGGATCGCAGTGCCGAAGGACGTAATCTCACCTTCGTTTAAAAAATACAATGTCTATAGATCTTGACAATATGTCGTATGATAACTGCGTTCTAGTAAACTATGGGGCTGCAAACAGCGAAGTGACGAAGTGGTAAGCAGCATTTGGTATGCGGAGTTGTATCCCAACGCTATTGCAGAGCTGTACTAATTCATTGTAGAGATTTTTCTAAGAACTGAGCTATCAATCATTGTAACTGCTACCTAAAATTGTGTTTTTTTTTAGGAAGACACAAAAGCTTCTTGAGATAATCGTACAGTACAATATTAAAAACCCCTTGTCCCTTGCGGATTGGCGACGACTCTCGTATTCGTACGAACTCTGAGTTTTATGAGCTCAACAACGACATAGATATCGTTCAGCGTATTACGGCACAACGTATGCCTTGGCTCGGCCATGTCCTTCGTATGAACAAAGATGCTTCAGCAAAGAAGGTTTTCGATACGAAGGAAGACGAAGGGGATGAACTAAGCTCAGATGGAAAGACCAAGTGAGGGAGAACTGGAGAATGTGCGCGCAAAGCAGGCGAGAGCAAGTAAGTTCGGCCTTAACCGATGTTTCTTGAAACATTGGCAATATGTACAATAGTTGTAGTGCGCTGGCCCGTAAGCTCGAAGGTCGGCAATACGATTCCACCTTTCCGCATCGATGCATGTCCCCATCACTGTCATAGTTATTTTCCTAAGTACATCTAAATTAAGTACACCGTATTTTGTTTGAACAATAATAGAGATATCCCAATTCTCCGCCAATGGAGCGATGATCCTAGTCAAGGGAAATAAGTTTCGAAACGAAAGTTTTTGATGTAACCAAACGGAGATTTGAACTGTCGCTGTTATTTAACATTTGATGTAAGCAAACGGACGATTTGAACCGTCGCTGTTATTTAACATTTGATGTAAGCAAACGGACGATTTGCACCGTCGCTGTTATTTAACATAGGAACTGTTAAGTCGACTGCTTTATCTCATGTTGTTGTTGTAGTTGTTGTAAGTAACATACGTCTGGCTATTTACAAGAACAACAACAGTGCATTAACATAGCCACACACCGTAACATTTGTAATTAACAGCAAAAACTGCAACTAACAGTTGGCAACTAACAGACCGAACCAACATGACGGCGCAAAAACGTGACATTAATTATTTTGGATTTAAGTATTCTTTCAGCGCCCTTAAAATGGATGAATAAAAGCTAAAAAAATAAATTATAGAAATTGGGCAAACAAATGAAATATAGCCCGAAAGAAATTCGATTTTGTAGAAAAAACTGGAGACTCCAAACAATTGCCTAAAGTACAAAAACTTGTGCAAAAATGGCTTGGCACTGCGAGCACCTCAAATGGCACACGCAAAATTCAGACCCAAGTTTGAACGAGCTTGTAAAGTATTTTCTTGCAAAAACATTGCAACAACCAAACAACAAAAATCCACATGGCGCACAGCCGATGCACTGTCCGGTGCAGCTGGTAGTTTCTTTTGCACTTTTTCTGATGCTCTCACCTTTTGCAGTTTACCCGCAGCACAATTATTTGCAACTTAAATATTTAATTTATTTCGATTTTCTGCACAACAACTAAACATCACTTGTCACAATACGAATGTAAAGAAAAAAGCAGCAATGTCAATTGGTACATTCTTATGCTAGGTTGCTTTTTTATATTTATCGCACAATCGATATTATTCAAATGTATCGTGACCTTTTTTTTTTTATTCACTTTTTATCTATTAATTGCAATCGATAACTTTTGTTTAAAAGAATTGGTACAGGTTCATCGAAAATGTAGCGTCGTGATTTGTAAGACTTAAGCTCAAGTGAAGTTTCCTAAATAAAAAAAGTAAAAAAATACCAAGTGTTTGAATAATTATTATGTTCACTGTATGTGCGACGTATCCCACTTAACCATTATAACCAAAGTTAATGCTACAGTTTTATATCTGTCTGTGTTCGTACCTCATGGCCAGCCGCAGAGTGTGTTGGTACTTTAAGCCAACTTTAATGTCTCACAGAAAATCATCTTTATTGGTTTCTTACGTTTCGAATGGCTTTTTGAGTCAGCTCAGCTACCTGTGAAATATCTCCCAAAGACGCGTAATTGTTTGGGGTTTCCATAGATGTCTCATGCAGTACAATAAAATTATGAGACAATTTAAGCTGCTGCATTTTGTGCTTTAATCTGCGAGACACACACACCACACACACACACCCCACACACGCGGCATGGAGTGAGGGTCTAGACTCTAGAGCGTGGCTCCTTCTATTCGCACGCTAAATTAATAATTTATAAATTTTGCTTTACTGAGATTAGCAGAGGATTTCGACGCCTTTTTTTTTCGTTTTTACGTAGCTGGCTTTTGTTTTAATACTCTACTTCTCAACTGGGGTAAGGGTTGTATGAATCTAACAGATGTAAGGGAAAGTAATGAGTTGATTCTGCGCAGCGATGGATTGGACCCAGATTTGTTGTGCAATTTAGTTGTCTGGCGAGATGCAAAATACCAGGGGGGTACTAATTCAGAGCAAAAGGGTTCTATCTGCGTCAATCTCCGAGCTTGTAATTAGGGTTTCAAATAGAGATATTGCAAGAGAGAATGAAACATGAAATAATTTTTCGCAAAATCTTCAGTCCCTTTCGGATAGGGAACGACTATCGCATCCGAATGAACCATGAGCTCTCTACAATGACATAGATATCGTTCAGAGTATTACATCACAAAGTCTGACGAAGTTGACGAAGGAAGATGAAGTTGACAAAGGAAGACGAAGTTGACAAAGTAAGACGAAGTTGATGAAGGAAGACGAAGTTGATGAAGGAAGACGAAGTTGACGAAGGAAGACGTAGTTGACGAAGGAAGACGAAGTTGAAGAAGGAAGACGAAGTTGACGAAGGAAGACGAAGTTGACGAAGGAAGACGAAGTTGACGAAGAAAGACGAAGTCGACGAAGGAAGACGAAGTTGACGAAGAAAGACGAAGTTGACGAAGAAAGACGAAGTTGACGAAGAAAGACGAAGTTGACGAAGGAAGACGAAGTTGACGAAGGAAGACGAAGTTGACGAACGAAGACGAAGTCGACAAAGGAAGACGAAGTCGTCAAAGGAAAACGAAGTCGACAAAGGAAAACGAAGTCGACGAAGGAAGATGAAGTCGACGAAGGAAGACGAAGTCGACGAAGGAAGACGAAGTCGACGAAGGAAGACGAAGTCGACGAAGGAAGACGAAGTCGGCGAAGGAAGACGAAGTTGAAGATCGAAGCTCAGATGGAAGGACCAAGTGTAGGATGAACTATCTTCCATCGCAACGAATGGTATAAGACATGTGCAAAATTGGGGCGCCTGCCGAGAGCTAGTGAGGTCGACTATACCCCATTAACAGGTTGTGAAAGCCAATAAAGTCAGAAAAGTAAAGCAATATAATAAAATATCAAAGATCAAAGTTAAGTGCTCATACGTCAAAGTATGAGAGGAGCAGAGCTTAAATAGTAATCGAGTTTAAAGTAGCTATTAGGCGCCCAAAATATAAAGAATTTGTGAGAACAATCTCGAAGAACTGCAAGCAGACTAATCTTACATTGAATACGTAAAATTTACAAATAATTAAAGCGATCTCTTCGTATAGCAAGCAATCACACAATAATTGTTAGATGCTTTCTATCCGCTGGGTTCAGCAGCTGAGATTTTGTGCATAACGAGCTTTATCTCAGTCAACAGGGCCATGTGATGCATTTTGGGAATCGTATCCTTTGACTAGTTCGAAAAAAGTTGAAACAATACTTTAGATCAAATCACAATTGCTACAAATTGTAGAAAGCACAGAAGTGCTGGAAACTGCTTGAAGAAGCGTCACTGCCCCCAAATATGACAGATTGGCTTGCGATGGCTTGTAAGGCTGCTCAATTCATAATTGACATGGCCAGTCTGGCTCAGACCAGTACTCTTTTAGATAACTGGGATACATTAAAGCAAAGAACATCAGCTCTATCTTATCAGAACTGGCGGTGACATCATCATCCAGTGAACTACGAAGTTCCCATTTGACGTAGCAAAAAAGAAATTAAAGTTGAAGTTAATAGGATTGGTTAAGAAATACCGCCAGTTTTGATAAGATAGAGCTGATGTTCTTTGCTTTAATGTATCCCAGTTATCTAAAGAGTACTGGTCTGAGCCAGACTGGCCATGTCAAAGAATGACTTGCCTAGAAATGGGCTTTGTTTCCTGTTCAAATCATACAACAGTCGTTGGACACTTTCAATTGCCCTTCCGCCTTCGTAGAAGTGGCAAGTCTTTATGAGCATCTTTTAGGCCAATGAGACCTATGGAACGTAACAACTCCTAAAACTATCCGTCTTTTTCTTATGAAATCGTAAGTGTAGAGATGTTCTCTTTGGATATACCCGAAGCCACAGTGTGCTGGACTGCGCAACCGGTGCTTTCTTCAGGCGCCAGAACGCTGTTTCTTAACCTAAATTCTGAAGCTATCAGTAAGTTGCTTTCTGTACAAGGGAGACAAAGCATAAGCTGCGATGCTCTCCGAAGACGCTTGGTGGGAACACCCCGAGCCGAATAGCAAACTGTATTTGAATGATAAAGCAGAGAATTGTATAAGAAAGAGTATTTCGTAGTTGTAGCTTTCAAACTAACATATACACACGTGTATCAGCTGTGTGTGTGTATCTGCGTGCGTGAGCTCAAAATAATCAACATAAATTTGTGTTGCCAAAGGATTTGGCTGGATATTGCGTGTTGGCTGTCGCATCTTGGCCAACGCGTCGCTCTTAACGCATATTCATTCGCAGCCATTACACACACACACACACACACACACACACACACACACACACGGATACCAAAAAAAGCATCCTTACACACGTATACATACATGCACACGTCTCTGGGTTGGTTCTGCGTTTCCCTTTCTTGGCAATGGCATAGCACTTTAGCCGTAGCTATCAGTGTATACGCATCGAAATTAGCCAAAAAAGCAAAATGAGCAAACCTTAAAAAAACAAGAAATTAAGAGTAGAAAAAGTGAATTGGTCGAAGCTGGAATACACTGCAATTGGCAGAGGAAATGCATTATAAATTCAGCTTGTGCCTGGATGCCGGAAATAGCGAAAAAGCGTACCGTCAAAGCCTGAATTATTCAAGCAGCCCACTCAAATCTCTGCCATTTGCGCTCAAATTTTGTTTTTCAGTGTATTCCAGGAAAAAATAAAGTAGTAAAAACCGTGCAAGCGTATGCATATAATAAATTATAAAGCAAATCCGCGTTTAAGATCACAACAACAGCAACAGCAACAACAACAAGCGAAAAAAATAGACATTAAGTATACGCCACTTGGCTGCCATGTTGCTGCTGCTGTTGCTGTTGTTTGAGCCTGCCGCCATTTAAAATGATAAAAATCACAAACAATTTTGTTGCCCGCAGGCAAAATTTTTGGCGCAAGGACGCAGCAGCTCGAAACGGACCATTAGACGACGATTGATGGAAGCCAGCGCGACGCATGCAGACATAGTAGTAGTGTTGGTGTGGTATCAGCCAAAGACATCATGACGACGACAATTAACTTTTTTTTTCGGTTAAGGCCGCATCACGTTTCTTGGTTTGGTTTTTTTGTACTTACAAAAAGTTGCCTCCAATTGATTTTTTGTGTTTTCGTTAATTAATGCACTTTTCTCTTTATTTTTATTAAACAAAATTTTTTATTTTTTTTCTACTTAATTACTCAACTAAGGCAAAACAATGAATGACAGTATTTCCAAAATGGCAGTTAGTATAAGGTTTGATAGATTTTACAAGGCAACTTGGATGCTAAAAGTTGTAAAATAAATAAACACAAACTGAAATGTCTGCATTTTCTCTTGGGAATTCAAAATAAATGGTCTGCAAAAAATGTCAAAAAGTTGGAATTCCCTAGCAGAAGTTAGAGCACCAAGATATTTCATACTATCTATAAGGGAAGAAACTCTATTTTTTTTGAATTCAACTATCAAACGCAGTATAGCTCCTTTGACCTTTTAAGATCTTGGTGCTATTAACCACTGAAAATATAACCAGATTTATATTGAGTAAGGCCTCTTTAGCACAGTGAGAGCGAAATCGTTTCTAAACACGGAGTTGATTTTTTGGATTTCATACGAGTTGCTGGTACAATTGCCTAGTTCTGACATAACTAGCAAGTAGAAGCTTTAAGTAAAGCTCTAATAATTAAAGATGCCGCCCTTCGAATTCGGCTTTAAACTGAAGATCTGTATCTGTATCCAGGAATCTAGATTGAACCGGCATTGATTTGATACAAAAGCTGCTTATTCATGAACCAGTTTCTCATTCATTCTTCCAGTTTTTGGCTGTACAATGTGGAAGTTGAAAAGAGGAAGTGACATCGAAGTTAAAACAAAGAAGCCAAAAGATCAGCGTTGACCAAGTTTGGTTTTTAGAGAGAGAGCTAAATTAAATGGATCGTTCATAAGATAGAAAATCGTTAAGCTTATTATATGTTACATAGTTTGCACTTAAGACACGAAAAGGATCGTGCAATGCATAATTGGATCTACAAAAGAGTACTGCTACAGGTTAGTCTGGGCAGAATGACAGAAGAAACTTTGTCAAGAAGTGCTTAGAAGTCAATGAGCCCGAGTAAGAGGTTATGCAACATGCCGTGACATGTTCCACGAGCACTTAATTTTATAATTCGAATGTCCTATAAGAATTGGACGGCAATCGAATATTGGGTTCCCAATTTAGGCCCCTAAGAGCGTATATTAAAATTTGTTGTTGTGCAAACTCAATCGATTCGTGATATTGTTGATAGTGTGGTCACTGTCCTCTTCAAACAGCTTTTGAAAGAGATGCCTCGCTGCACCAGCTCTGGAGCGTCGACAGCATAGTCAAGGATAATACATTCATTTGTTTTATTATATTTATTGGACTAATCGCTAGCAAATACTGGCACTATAATTCCTTATACCCTCAACGACTACTTAGGAGTAAGTAAGGGAGTCTGCTGACGTATAGGGTTTTTCGTTGACGCGAATGTCAAAAGACCAAAAATTGATTGAGTATTGAGCGCTGCTAGTAAAACGTGAATTGATCATTGTAATACTTGATAAAGTTTTTCAAAAAATAAAAATTTTTTGTTTAAATATTAAACTGAAAAATACGTATACAATTTACTAAAGTAAAAGACTTACTAAATACTTCGTGAAAGAATCCACTCTCAAAGCTGCAGACTTCCTTCTCCATCTCGGTAGAGGGCTTCTGAAAGCTTTGGTGGGACGCAACCCTTGTGACCAACATATGGTATTAAGAATTGATCCGATGTGTACGGTTTGTCTCGAGGAGGCTGACAATACCGAGCACTGTCTATGCTATTATCCTGCTTTTTCAAGAACAACGCTGCATACCCCGGGCAGCGATGTAGTAGATGCAGTCACTTCTCAACTTTCGCCGAGAGACGGGGAGGTTCGTGTAGTGGGGTTTCTCTCCCTCTTTCACTTTTTCCTTTCTCTCCTTTCCAACCGCTATCTAACCCATTCCCATTTCCTGGGGGCTATATAGCCTGAGTGTCCGAGACGTTGTTTGTCGACTCTGCCACCCTCACATCTATCTATCTATCTAACTTAAAACAACGAAAAGACAATCATCAGTAATTTTTGCAAAGAAGGTGCTCCAGCGACACTGTTGTACTCGTTTCTCTGCATTCTTCCTGCTCCCGTCGTCAGTGGCCTGCTTCTTTGTAACCGCTGTCTCGGTAGAGCCCACATGTGAACTGCACCGGCTTCAACCCCATCCAAATGTCATCGGTGTAGTGTTTGCAGGGCAGATATTTGCTAGCTCTAGTTGGTTGTCCAGACTCTTTACTTCTAGCTTTCAAAATAGCTGGCAGCTGCCTTGTTACCCTCATAGGGTTTGTATGTTGAGCGTCTTATGTCTGCCTGCATTCTAAGATGTATCATGCAGCTTTTCTATTGTGATTGTAGGGGATGTACCTGTCTTACTGTCGCAGACTTCCTTCCTGCGATTATCTCCGCCTGTAATATTCTGTACTATTGTCAGACCTACTTCAGTTTTGATCCTGTCGTTTTATAGACGTCAGTCGTTCGGCTCAAATAGTTGCAGTGTTCGATTATTCCGCAAGTCTTGTGGCCTTTACTAGATCTTTCTAGATCTTGCTTTCTAGTGAATTGTGTCTGTACTTGAGTTGTCTTCTAAGAATAAGTGAAACGTTTTCCCTATTATGACCTTCTTTGTTGCAAAATACCGTCATCTGCACTCTGCCAAAATTTGAAAATTAGTTCTTCTGGTTTCTGCTTGGTAGAACTTTTACTGCAATAACCTTCTGTCAATACCAATGTGTTTCCGATTTATGAGAGATGGTTGGCCAGCATACAATCAAACCGCACGTACCCCTGAGTACAAAAATAGATTTAGTTTATGAAACCCTATCCATAACACCAATTTTAACATTATCTTGAATCATCTGTCAAATTCCTAGACCAAAATAAGAAAAAGTAATAAAGGTTGCCTTATAATAAATGCAACTGCGACACTTTACGACCAACAGCAGCAGCAGCAGCTGCTAGCCATGTTAACACCATGCCAGGATGCAGCTGGTCCAGGTTCCTGCCTGCAAAGAGAAATTTGCATTTTCCTTAAATTGCATTCAACGTGCCAAAGTGCAAAAGCGTAAAGTGCAACAAAATAAATGCATTTAGTTTGCGGCACGCAAATTAAAGAAATAAAAATGGGAAAACTTGGCGGAGCTGCTGTCAAGGGCCAGCAACAGACCATAATAAAAGATAAAGCCGCTGCTCCAGTGCGGCTCCAGTGCTGCTCCATCGGCAGTGGCAACAGACTCTACGTGTGCAGATGCATCCCTTTTGAGAATTTGCGCTAAGAAAAGGCCGATTTCTGACTGTCGACGGCCCCCATAATAATGCTAAATAATAAAACGCAGCAAAGCCATAAGAAATGATAATAAGATGGGCGGGGGTCTGTAATACGGGCGCAGTCTGCTCACTGCGGGTGCTCGGGGGGAAATTGGTCAAAACAATATAAATGCAAATGGCGCTACGCGGCAGTGCTGCCAACACGCCACGTGATGCTGGCCTGGGCAAGGATGGCGGTGGGAGCAACACTCACTATATCAGCATTGCGCTGCAACGCATTTTAATAAGTTGGCAGCACCAAGCAAGGCACTGCCAAGTGCAATTAATTCGTTCAAACTGCATTTTGCTGCTGCTCTCAAAAGTCACAGTCTGGCCAAGTCTCCAGCGTGGACTGCATGCAAAATGGCATCAAGAGTTCTGGCTGAGAACGTGCTGTGTGAGCTGCTCATTTGAGTTATGCAATTGCCAAAGTTATGAAGTGATTTTCTTTGGCCACTTTTATGTATTCCCACCTGTTGCATCCATCCAGCGCTGCCAATATAAATCAAACGCCAAGACGCGCATTCAGCATTGAGCCACCACCGGCAGGGCATGCAAATGGCATAAATTGATGGCCAAAAGTCTGGAAACGAAATCACTAAGCAAAGCTGGGGTTGACCTCGTGCGAAATTAGGGGGTTTACGGCAGGAGCAGAGTTTAAATTTCTGGTTTCTTAAAGTGTCAAAGATGTATTTGAATTTTCACGTTTCTTACTATATTGGAAAGTCCTACTATTTAGAGAGAGATATTCTATTCCTCGTTTTGGGTCTGAAATTAATGGAAATAAAGGGTTTTTTTTTTTCAGATGTATAGAACTTTAAATTGCAAAAAAACAACAATGGATTATTAGATTGACAAAAATTTTACTTATCCGAAAGATAATCTTGTGGCATTACATTTTAAATATGATATCTGGCATATGACCACCACGGCTGGCTCGCATGTAGTCCAATCTGGAAGTACAATTTGTAGCCGTATATCGGTATTCACATAACGAATATCTTCCAATTGGTTAAGCGTTTGTGGCTTATCCGCATAGACCAATGACTTCACTTCAATAGCTCCACAGAAAGTAGTCTAGTTGTTAAATCACATGATCTTTGAGGCCAAGTCACAGATCCAAAACGTGAAACTAGGCTGTCTCCAAATGTGTTTTTCAATAAATTGATGGTGGCATGAGCTGTGTGACATGTTGCGCTGTCTTGTTGGAACCTCAGCTCCTGGACATCATGGTTGTTCAATTCGGAATTGAAAAAGTTAGCAAACATGGCTCTACCCCAATCACCATTGACTGTGACGTTCTGGCCATCATAGTTTCTAAGGAAGTACGGACCAATGATTCCACCAGCCCATAAAACGCACCAAAAAAGTCATTTTTTCTGGTTGCAACTTGAGGATTACCTTCACTCCAAATGAGGCAGCAACCAGAAGTGCGGTTCATCGCTAAACAAAATTCGCTTATTAAAATCGGGAGCAACGGAAATCTAGTTTTGGGGACTATTTGCAAGCGTTGTTCAATTAAATCATCGCAACTATCCCTTAAATTATTAATACTCTTATGTTGAGTCTACCTAGCTGCTTGAACCAGTTTTCTACCCGCTCAAAAATCTATACAACATTCCTATCCTAAATTCCAGGGGCACAATAGAATCATGGGGGTCGCAGTGCCGAAGTGCGTAGGCCCACCCACGAGCATACATTAAATCTCAAATTTCAAAACCCTCAAACTCTACAATTTATGCAAACTTAATACAAATTTCAACCACGACATTGTCAAAACTCGACTGCGTTACCATCAATAGATAATTAAAAGCTTCAATTGGTTTCTAGGTAATATTAGTGCAAAAGTTAGTTATTTTGAATTTTATTTAACAATCGCATGCAATCTCATAATTGTTTGGTATTTTACTCTGCATCGAGTTTGGTCACATTATTTTGATATATTTAAAAAGCTATGACTTGAAAGCAAATAGGTTGGCCTGAAGAGTGCTTTAGTTTTTAGAAAAAAGTGCAAGAGATTCAGAAGATTTACAACTTAAAATATATTTTAATATAAAATAATAAGCAATAATAAAACAATAAAAATTGTCACAAAAACCAAAAATATTACATGAAATAGAATAATTCGATTTTTTAATAATTCTTAAATATTTAGATATTTGAATCAATTCGTATGATGAATCAAACTTCCTGATCATTTATAGTTTTACAAACCCCTTTGATTGTTAATGAAGTTTATCAAAAGAATTTATTTCTAAAAGGAAAACGCCTTTAAAATAGTATAAGAGCTTGATATGTATATTGGTGGTGCAGGAATCGCCAGAACAATATTAATGCCGAGAGAAAATAGTTTTTGGTACATATCGGAACATTAATAGTAGGTCATATGGTATCGAGAAGTAAATAATATTCTTATTTCTAATCTGCGATCCTATACAGGATGTAAGCGATCACAAGAAATTTATTAAAAATCAAAAATACATTTTTTTTTTTTTAATTAATGTTTGCAACTAAGTTAAAGTACTCCTCTCTGTTGGTAGTGAGGTGAACAAGATCTTCAGCTCTTCTTATTCCAGTCCATTCTCTGATGTTGCGTAGCCAAGAAAGTTGCTTCCTACCAATGCCGCGTCTGCCCTCAATTTTACCTTCCATAATGAGTTGAAGTAGTTGATATTTGGGGCCACGCATTACATGACCAAAATATGCTGCTTTTCTGCGTTTGATAATTTTAAGAAGTTCCCTGCTTTTATTAACTCTTCTTAGGACTTCCTCATTTGTGATGTGGTCGACCCAAGAGATTTTAAGCATTCGTCTATATATCCACATCTCAAAACTTTGTAGCTTGTTCATCTGAGCTACTTTCAAGGTCCAAGTTTCTAACCCATACATCAAGACAGACCATATATAACATTTTACCAAGTAAATATTATAAAGGAACGTAAACGAACAATCATCATCATCATCATTCAGCTCTACATTCCGGGGTGGGCTTTGGTTTTCTCAGTAATTCTTCTGCATTCTTTTCTCTTGTTGGTAAGGGCGCGCCAGTTTCTTACTTCTTCCATCTTCAGCATGTCATCGTCAATATTGTCAAATTAGACGTTTTCTTGGTCGACCCCCTGTTTCTTGAATGGTGTGTGTATCTCTCCTGGTCCATACGTAGGACATGTCCTTTCCATCTTAGCCTCTGGAATCTAATGAATTTGACCACATCTTCGCCATGGCTGCAGCTTAACAATTCGTCATTGTTTCTTGTCATTGCTTATCAACAACACACCCAATATATATATGCTATATTTTATAAATAATATATAAAAAAACAATATTATTATTAAAGTAGTGTTTAGGGTTTAGTTAATACAGCTTACCTTATTATCTAAGTGAATCCGATATAATAGATGTTTCACAGAAAGATTCCTTCATATAAAGCCAAGTTCCTTATGCTTAAGGAAAGATTGACAGGGAAATCAACAAAGAGTAAAGCTGGAAACTGGAAACTGCCCACTTAATTCAATAAGTATTGATGCAATTTTGTGAAAAATCTAGAATGAACAATATAGCACACTTTTATATTTTTGCTGAACGACTTTCGACTCAAATTAAAAAATTTTTTTAAAATGATTTACGGCTAAATAAATCCGAATTTTTAAAAACTTTTTTTTTTGGTACAGCATCAGAACGTGGTCGCCAAAAAGCAAACATCTACAATAAAATTTTTAATATCATTTACCCAATCCCTTTTCTTCACAATCTCTTCGTTTGAAGGCATTGTATCTGGTCAGAGGAGCTTGCAGTAGGTGAGGTTCCAGAAATAATAAGGAGTAGGTAACTCTATGAAAATATTCCAGTTAGTGCTAATTTAATGAGCTCGTATAAGCAACAGAATTTTTATCAAGAATGGCTTTGAAATAAACACCAGGTTTGTCGACAGATGTCAATCCTCTCCAACGTAAGTCATACACATTACATAAATCGGTTACAACTTGCTGATGGGGAAACTTTTTACAAAGCGAACCGTTCTAAATCCAACAAAATTTCTTTATAAATTGCTTTGGTTGTGATTTTTATAGCGTCTATTGCTGTCTTGTTCTATTAAGCATTTTAGGACAACGTATAGCTGCCTCTTTCTCCTTATTTTATTTATAGCTTTACACTTCAATGCTTGTAATTCACAAGTCACAATCGCACTTCTATTTATAGCTTTTCACTTCAATGCTTATAATTCACAAGTTGCATTTCAGCTTATGTTTAGTTCATATAGAACTTTTGTAGTTTTGCTAACCGAAGGCGGGCAGTGGCTAGAGCTAAGCAGTTGATGGTAGGCCGCATTTCGGGATACATGCGGTATCTGCTTGACTCTGCTTGGTGTTGCGATAAGCAAAGACTAGTTCTCTCCAGTTCTTAAACATTTCGTACAACATCCGTTTCTCGGATTTCACGAGAAACATATCTAGCTCTTAGCCATGCCGAGTAAGTACCACTCACACTCACTCGGCTTGAACCGCCATATTTTGCTTTTCCAAATAAATATAATTAGCAATTTTATTTTTTAATTATATTAAATATTTTTATATTTTCTACCCGCGGCAACTAATTTTGATCATAGAACAGAGTTCATGTTGAGTATAGAAATATCTATATTATATTTATTTTAGAATGCTTTCCATTGTTGAAGATATTAAGATTAAGTACAATATACTTAAATTAATTGTACGTTTGTTAGTAAATTTATTAATCTTGATCTTTGATCGTATATTAAATTATTATTAGTATAACTTTGCTCCCGCCGACTTTTTTTTGCTATATTTAGGGTCCTTTATCATAAAAAATGGGTAAAAAACATCGCTATTCAAAATACTGGCTCTGACCGAATGCGGGTCAAAAGAAATTCCAAGCACCAAAAAGCTGCCGTTGCCAATTTTATTTGGATTTTCTCTTTTGTGAATTTGCATTTCACTCTAGAAATGCCCCTAGCAGCGGCAGTAGCTGCGGAAGCCAAAGAAAATTTTTAATGAAATCGCAATGCGAACGAGAATTCAATTTGCAGAAATAACAACAACAAAAACTACAAAAAGCGACTGCAAGCAGCTTAAGATACTCAGAGGTTGAGAGAGTGGGAGAGAGAGGGAGAGTGTGAGTGTGAGAACGAGTTAAGGAACGACAAGACCAAAATTTCAATAAATAAATTCTCATGTTTACCGCCTCTTGACACACCCAACAGAAACTATTCCGCCATTGATTGGATTTGTGTGGAAATATAACAAAAGACTCGTACGTACCACTTAATTATCTGCAGTCTAAATGAAAAGAAAATAGATTTATTTGCATGGGTGCAAAAAAGGGCATACAAGCACAAAAACGCTCGGGCCATCGTCGGTTTAAAAGCGTTTTTGCCAACGAAAAGCCAGAAATTGGCTTTTTGTAAAAACTGAAATTGTGCGTAGAGCCGTGGCTAGGCATCTATGTGATTATTATGCCAGACTTTATCTAAGGAAAAGCAGTTTTGTTTATTGCGAGGAACAACCCATATCAATCAAAGTCCTAAAATGGGATTTGTATGGGGCATATCTTGCTGAATTAAATGTGAGGTGATAGAATGCAAAAAACTACACACAAGTTGAACACGGGCCAGAAAAATGATTATCATTATCATCATATATAACTTGGTAACATCTCAGCGCATTGGGCAGATTCTTGTCTTACGAAACTCATTTCGTTGCCTCTCATCTCAGCTCAATACAGCTGTATCTCATTTCGTATCATCTTATCTAGGTTGGATTTGTTTTATCTCGTTTGATTTCGTCTGGTTTGGTCTTGTCTTATTTCATCTGTTCTGTGGCGCAAAATCAATCGACAAAAACAGGACGAAATATAAAAGTTTCCATCATCTTTATCATCATCATTATCGTCATCATCATCGCATTGTTTAATTTATGTCTGCACAACCTCTGGAAATGTCTTCAACCGGTCTGTAGCGTTAATAACGTATGCAGATGACCTTTGTCATTCTGGCGAGAAACCAGCGGTATTTAAAAGAGATCCTCATAAATATAGCTGCAAAGTCTGAAGTTGGTCTGATGATCAATCAATCTAAGACCAAATATATGACATTATCTCGATATGTCAAGAGATGAAGACCACGGAATCTCAGCATAGCTGATTATCACTTCGAAATAGTTGACAACTTTAAATAATTGAGTGTGTTGATGATAAGCAATGACAACAGCGCAAGGGACTAGATACAAGATCGGATTGTGCCTGCTAATAAAACCTACTACGCGTACAACAAAATATTCAGAAGAATTAAGAATACCAAATCAATAGTAGCACCATAACGGTAGCAGACAAAGCATGTCTAAGAATCTTTGAAAGACAAATACTGCGAAAAACGTTTGGGCCAAAGATAAATGAACGTGGTGACTATATTCCAAGAAACAATGACGAATTGTTGAGCTTAAGCCATGGTGAAGTTGCAGTGAAATTCTGATGACTTATCCCAGAGGTTAAGATGGATAGGACATGTTCTATGGATGCTGCAGAACAGAGAGATGCACACCACTCTCCACAAGAAACACAGGTCGACCAAGAAAGCGCCTAGTTGATAATATTGACAATGATATGCTGAAGATGGAAGTAAGGAACTGGCGCGCCCTTACTAACAAGAAAAAAGATTGCAGAAGAATTTTTGTGAAAGGGAGGGTTTTGGCTCCCCAGGATGTAGAGCTGAATGATGATGATGATGATGATGATGATGATATATCGTATAGTATATCAATATCGTATGCATCAACGCTCTCATCAAAATAGTCATCATCGCTATCAGCTTCGTATTGATTTTCGTTATCATCATCATTATCGGCAGCTTTATCGTCAACGATATGAACATTCTTATCGGCAGATTTATCGTCTTCATCACCTACTCTTAGTTTCAACATTATCTCATCATCAAAATTATCTTCGTCTTCATCATTACTTTGTTTTTTATATGTAAATCAGTTGCTATAAATTCAACAGAGAGCATACGCCTAAAAAAGATCTGTTTAATTTCAGATTAGCTTATCTCAGATAAACGTTTTCGTAGCTTGAGCTGATCGGCCTCTACGTCTGTTTTAACTATTGCTTGTATCTGCTGAGGCTGCACCCCACAGGATACACCCCACCCCAAGGTTTACAACATTTCATAATTTCATAAAATCATATACCATTGGATTGCTTATGCTGATATTAACACCCAACCGCCCACTCACCACTGCCCTAAGCTTTTTTAACTTAAATGTATCAATGAGCAAGCAGACATAAGGCATATGCGTAATTATGTTTCTTAGATCCTTCAGTTCTTTGCATTCTCTCTTGAGAATTCATTATTTAAGCGAAATCGTGATTCAGCCCAAGTTTTTGAACATGGCGTGTGTCATTGCTGTCTTACTTCCACGTATTGAACAATGAGCCATAGTCACTTTCTGCACAATATATAAGTAAGTACAATGCACATTTTCCAAAAATAGGTTTCAAAAATTAAGAAATACTTCAGTTTGTACGTAGTCTTCTCCCTCAGTCAGAGACGAGATCTACCGCTGTTGAGCTAAGGGTCACAACACCCGCTTGGTTAGACGTAACTTCACGCCAATCTCGATGGCTTTACCCATTTAGGTATCAAATCTCAACCGCCACTATGTTTCCGGAAGTGTCGTACCCTTGAACAGCACAGAGAAAACTGTTTGGGATATCTGACCAACCGAGTTGCCAGATTAATCCCTGATAAACTGTCGAGCGTTAAATGCTTCCTATTTTAACTCAAAATAGTAGTCTCTTCCATATGTTATTGGATATTCCTGCGGATGCTGATAACAAACAACAGATTCCAAGTGCGGCCATATATTCCCCTAGTTGTCGCCTGGATTTGCTGTGATGATGATATTCTTCAGCCGACCGCCACTACGCCCTCAAACCGGTAGACACGGTTGTCTGCATATGGTTATCAAAGTACTTTGTAAATATCAACTTAGAATTGGAATTATGCAACGTTTTTTGTAGAAAAAAAACTTACTTATTGTTGTAACAATTGATGCTAAGTCAATAGAGATGATGTTGAGATATTGCTACAAGTGCAGCAAACTCTGCGACTGCTACAGCTAAGCATTTTTAATGGAAAATTCTTAAAATTGCTAAATATTTCACTTTGATTTTTTGCCATTTGCTTCTGCGCTGCAAGCAGGAGGCGATGTCCTTTTAAAGGAAATGGCGCGAAGCAGCAGCTACAAAACTTAATATTGTAGTAACCGAAAGTAGACAAGTAAAGTTAAAAGATGTTGCGTATACGTAATATTGCATTAGCAACTTGAGCGTAATTTTAAAACGTTTGCCTAATTAGTTGCCAGTTTTTGGGGGGCTTGACTCATTAGGCCAAAAGAGCGTGGCCGGTGCTGGGTCAGATGATGGTGTTCCAGTCAGTTTTGAGTCGCTTGAAAATGTTAACTTTGAAATGCGGGTTAACAGCACAAAAAACCTTGCCGCCCAGTGTAAATTAAACGAGCCAATGTGTGTGTGTGTGTGTGTGTGTGGGCTGACCGTGCTGCCTTAAGAGGCTACGCAGCTGGGCAACCGCTACCCAGCTGGTCCAGATGTCCGTGCAGGCCGTGCAGAGTGCTGGGTTGGTCGAGTTTTGTTGGGTCTGTTCTGTCGGCTGTTTGGATGGCCAACGACCACCGTTGTGGTAAAGTTTTATTGCATAAATTAACTTGGTCAAACACAATTTCGCAATTATTTTGCAATTAATAATTTATGTGACGGACGTAGAAGACCAGAGTGTGCGACAGAGATACCGCTTGAGAGCCATGCTCCTGCTGTTTATCCTTGTCCTTGTTCAACACTTTGGGCCGACCTCGCAGGCGCCTTTTGGGTATGCTAAACTTTAATGGGCTTTTAAGTACATAGCAATGACTTTAAACGCTAATGAGCTGCCTGCGTTGTTTTGATTTTTAAGACTCACACAAACACACACACAAACACACGCAAACACACTGTCACACACTACGTATACGTAATAATTTAGTATGTCTGTTTATGTGCAGGCTAGATAAAGTTTTGTGGAGGACATGTTGTTGTAGCTTTATCTCGCAACTCAGCCAGTGCATTTTCCACAAAATCTAATACACTTGGCGAATTTTATGGTAACATATAAAAATGTACTCTGCTCTCGTCGACATCTCTCCGCTGCGCTTGTACATTTGCCTCTCATCTCATCCGAACGCAACGCATATCTCGCCAGCGCATCTCATACTAATTTATCTTCTAGCTTTTCTGCTGCATTGCCACTATAGCTTCAGTTCAGTATTTGACTTGCCCACAACGTAGCTTTATTTCCTTAGTCGTCTCAAGTCTTATTTGCGAGCTGGAATATTCCACTGTTTGCCCTCCAGAGGTTTCTTCAGAGCGAGCAACTAATTGGATTATCACTTCAAGTTTCAAGTATATCAGCACAAGTTCGTAATCTTCTAGGTTACTCTCCAGACCAACTTTCTGCCGCTACACAGAGGAGTGCAATGTCAGCACTCTAATTATTATTTTGAGACTGTGTCTCATCTTACATCATCTTGACTTCAATTTGCTTCCGTCGTTTTGGCATATATCTTAATCAGTTTGATCGACATTAATCGATTAAAAACGATGTACAACAATCGTTGCCATCCATCCGTCCACATTATTGCATCAGAATACTGATGAATATAAGATGGCATCAAATATGCATTGTTCTTGAGCCGCATTCATAATATTTGACGATAGTGCTGCGGGTTTCATTAACGATTTAAAGAAAAGTACGGCTAAAGCTGCTCGATCGGCAAGGCTGCCTGCCTCTCGTGAAAGAACCAGAAAATTTGAACGCTTCACGAACGGTGATACTGACAGCCAAGATGGGTCTGGTGGTGGAAGGGAAAAGCTGCAGAAATGGAAGCATTAATTCACCTTTCAAATGACTGTGCAATCCGTGTCGAAACGCCTTAATTCATAAGAATGATTCGAAGCTTGGATACTGAATTCCGATTGACAATTAACTCCAACCGCGTTTCTTTCTTGCTTGTAAACAGCTTTTCCAAAGGCAACATCTCGAGGTATTTCTTTATCAAATCGTGACTGGCGACGAAAACGTCCACAGCGAGACCCAATATTTACATTCATGCCAAAGACATAAACTGGATTTTGTGGGAGCAGCTAGGTGTGAGATAATGTAAGCCGCTGAGGTCAAATGAAACCATGGCAGCAAATCGATATGGCATGAAGGTGTTACGTTTGAGCCAAGAAGCAAAAGAAAATAGCCACAATATAAGGAAGCTCATGAAGAAGTCATTCTCTAGCATGACAATGCTCGACCCTACATCACAAAAGTGGTCACAACATACTTCAAAACCATTACATGGGAAATCTTACCTTACTCGCCATATTCTTCAAACCAAAACTCTACTCTGACTACCATCCGCTCCGATAGATAGCACACGATCTGGCTAGTGAGTACCATTCCCGAAAATAGTTTTTCCGTAGCGGAATCCGCATTCGGTCAGAGCCAGTATTTTGAATAGCAATGTTTTTTACCCATTTTTTATGATAAAGGACCCTAAATATAGCAAAAAAAGTCGGCGGGAGCAAAGTTATACTAATAATAATTTAATTTACGATCAAGGATCAAGATTAATACAATTACTTACAATCGTATAATTAATTTAATTATATTGTACTTAATCTTAATATCTTTAACAATGGAAAGCATTCTAAAATAAATATAATATAGATATTTCTATACTCAACATTAACTCTGTCCTATGATCAAAATTTGTGAGGTTGCCGCGTGTAGAAAATATAAAAATATTAAATATAATTAAAAAATAAAATTGCCAATTATATTTATTTGGAAAAGCAAAATATGGCGGTTCAAGCCGAGTGAGTGTGAGTGGTACTTACTCGGCATGGCTAAGAGCTAGATATGTTTCTCGTGAAATCCGAGAAACGGTTGTTGTACGAAATGTTTAAGTACTGGAGAGAACTAGTCTTTGCTTATCACAACATCAAGCAGAGTCAAGCAGATACCGCATGTATCCCGGAATGCGGCCTACCATCAACTGCTTAGCTCTAGCCACTGCCCGCCTACGGTTAGCAAAACTACAAAAGTTCTATATGAACTAAACATAAGCTGAAATGCAACTTGTGAATTATAAGCATTGAAGTGAAAAGCTATAAATAGAAGTGTGATTGTGACTTGTGAATTACAAGCATTGAAGTGTAAAGCTATAAGTAAAATAAGGAGAAAGAGGCAGCAACCAAAGCAATTTATAAAGAAATTTTGTTGGATTTAGAACGGTTCGCTTTGTAAAAAGTTTCCCCATCAGCAAGTTGTAACCGATTTATGTAATGTGTATGTCTTCCGTTGGAGAGGATTGACATCTGTCGACAAACCTGGTGTTTATTTCAAAGCCATTCTTGATAAAAATTCCGCTGCTTATACGAGCTCATTAAATTAGCACTAACTGGTATTTTTTCATAGAGTTACTTACTACTCCTTATTATTTCTGGAACCTCACCTACTGCAAGCTCCTCTAACCAGAGTACCATACAATGCCTTCAAACGAAGACCAACCAGTCTCAGCACGTTTTTGATTGATTTTGAAGAAAAGGGATTGGTAAATGATATTAAAAATTTTGGTACAAAAGATAGCGAAGATTTTAATTTCGAAGTCTAACATAATGGTGGAAGTGAAATGGTTAAGATACATAATTGGAGGCATTACTTGACCAAGACGCGTTCATTTTAACTGGCGATTAAAAATGGCTCTATTGCGATAATCCAAAGAGCAGAAAGACATGGACGACTACGTCCACAGCGAAACCCAATCTTCATGGCGCCTATTTTAAGCTCTGAATTTGGTGTGACCAGCTAGGCATAATATAGTATGACCTATTGCAGCCAAGTAATTCTATCGCAGATGGGGTCGATACTGAGTGCAGTTGATGCGTTTGAGCGGAGAACTAAAGGAGAAACGGCCACAGTACAAGGAAAGACATGAAAAGCTCATTCAGCATATAAATGCTAGATCACACGTGACAAATGTGGTCTAAAAATCTTTGAAGATCTTACCTCACCCACAGTAGCCTTCAGAAGTAACCCTAAGTAACTAGCAGCAGTTCCGATCGATGGCACACGATCTAGCAAACAAGCACATTGTTTCATATAAAAATGAGCAGTCCAGAAGGATGGGATAGAGATGGCCATTCTTCATGTTAAAAATAAGTTTTATACTTGGATTACCTCGAAAGATGTGCAGTTTTTTCGTCGTGCAATCCGCATGCTGTCAGAACGCTACGCGAAATAAGTAGAGTGTTTGTGAGCAGACGAAGAAGTCATACGAAGAAGTCAAAAATTGGATTGATATTTGAAAGATCGCTCAAAAGATGAGCAATTTTTTCGTCGAAGAGGTCGCATACTGTAGTCATAGTTGTAGTAGTTTATTTAATTTTTTTAAATCACTTCATTATTTTTCAATATCCTCATCTTATAACATCTTATGCTTATAAAAATAAGCTTACTTAAAATTTTTCCGAGTGTATAATATTTATATAGACATTTCCATATACATATAGGAAGGGAGTGTGTGTGTGTGTGTGTGTGTGCGTCATTAATGTCACTTGATAACTGGAAAATGTGTAGTGCCTTGACTTTAAGTGATTTTACCTCGGCAACTCATACCAGTGGCAATACGTTCAATGTTCAGTGTCCAGTCCACTGTCCACCTCCCATTTCAACTTTATTGTAAATGAGAGAGTGTTGCTGTGAAAGAGCTATGTGCGTGTGTGTGTGAGTGTGTCAACACACGCCCACAACTATCTTGAGTGTATGGCCATAAAAAAGCGATATGGCTTGGCCACAAGGGAACTCATTATACAAAGTCCTGCTAACAAGTAGTAGTAGTCAGTACCGGAGAGTTACTACTTGAACTACTTGGACAACTTGGATGGTGGTAACAGCCCTTAGAGCAGCACATGCTAGTATGTAGTTGGTTTGTACATTTGGCGCACGTTTTATGAGTGACACACACACACACAGATACATACATATATAAAATTTGTATCTAAGCGAACGCACCCACATACACAGAGAGATAGAGATACATTTGCTACATTATTGGAAATCGTGCGCTTCGTTAGCGACAGCATCGAGAAAATCTGTTGAAAAGTAGCCCGAGCTAATGCGTAAAAGCAGCTCCGCTTGCAACCCCAAACTGCCAGCAATGTGCAGGCTATCCAACAGCGTAGCCAACATAACCACCCAAGCCCAAGCGAGGCTGGTCAAAGCCCAATTTCGTACCCCCCAGCAGCACTCACAACTTCGATACCAATTTCTTCCACTTTTACTTTTTGTATGTGACAGTTTTGGCCTTTGTATTCGTTATGCCTTGGCTGGCTTTTACTTTGTTGCAGCAGCTTATCATTTATTCCTGCTGATTGCTTTGCCCATCCAAAAAAGCACACCCAACCAGTACCAAAGTCCAGATATATAATATATCATTCAACCACCCAGTCTCAGTTTGCATATGCATGGCGCACACACACACACAAAAATGCCAATAAAGAAATTTAATTTAATTCCAAGTTTCGAGCTCAATCCGCAAATCGAAACGCATTTGTCAGCGTTTCGTATTTAAACTTTTAGCTTTAAGTTTAATTTGGAAACATTTGTCGCTATCTGCGCCACATCAAAGCAGCAGCAGCCAAAAAAAAAAAAAACGAAAAAAAAAGTTGCCGGCACTTCTAGATATCTATATCTATATCGTCTATATATTTACATATGTTTATAATTTTTCTTACATTGTTTGTGGGCGTAATCAGTGGCCCGCATCCTTAAGGCGCCCAACCAAAAAAAAAAAAAAACCCCAAAAAAAAAACTGACTGAAATGAGATACATGGTATTTTGCAGGCTTAAGCTTTATAGGGTGGCAAATATTCTTTTGGTGGGGGCAAGCGTTTAACAAAATGGACGTCGCTGACTGATTAAAAAAATTGTTGTAAGACAGAACAAGCGGCAAAAATGTTAAAGAAAGAAAAAGGGCGCTCAAGTAAGGGCAAAGTTTTTTCGGGCGCTGCAAAATGAATAAAAAGAAAATTCATCAAATTTTGGCAGCGCTACAAAAAGCGGTAAACTGCGTGGACTCGCTTTTAACGAGGGTAGCTTCAGATTTTTTTGGCCACAAAAAAATATTGTCTACAGTTTAGTAGAAGCTTACATTTTTGTGCTCCACAAGTGCGGAAGAACAGATTTTCATCATAAAAAAGCACACAATTCAATGAGAAGAGCCACACTGATTCGGCTTATCAGTAAGCAGCACAATTCGCTTAGTTAAAGTAGAGAGCGTGCTCTACGAACTACAATACTGTGTGAGGTCTCAGACAAGACGAGCCTCTAACGTGCAAACTTTTCGCAAGGACGTTGCACATCAAACTTGCAGTATTTTCTACAAAAGACTTCAGCTTCTTCGATGATATTGACATACTTAGACGACGTAAGTGAAATTTTACGGCTACATTTTAGGCAATCAAACAGAAGTTAATGAAACTGGGTCTAGGAATTAACGAGTTCAAGACAAAGCTTATGGTGTCAACAAAACAGGCATACACTATCGCTTCAAAATGGTCAAGGTATTCAGACAAACAACAATATCAGCCTGAAGATTAAGAAAGAAAGGAATCACACTTGCCGCAATGCGTTACCATAGTCTTAGTAAGCAGATGCAAGGGAAAGACCTCTCTCGACCGACGCTCTTGCTGCCCTTGCTCCAATACGACGAGGTAACCAGGTACGGGATTCGTGCGAATGCAGCTGCGCTTGAAGTGCTCTGTATGATATTCACGTCGAACCCAACGTCTGTGTTGATTCTAACACGTCGTTCGTAGAGCGTAGATACATCTGCGAGAAAATTTGTTCAATACGAAAGCCTACGAAGCTTACGACCAAAGCTCAGATGGAACACCCTTTTGGTACCGCGCACCATATCATACGTTTTGTGGAAGACTCTGTAGAAGACAACTTCGAGTTGCACCCATCCATACTGGTAGTGAACAAGTCATGACGAAAACAATCGTACTACCCTCGTATTAGTGCATGCCTTTGTGTAGTTGTATGCGTATTCTGATGATCCTGATGATGCTGGTGAAATAAAGCAAGCGACTTGTCAGCACGCTTAGGCCAACAAAAAAAGAAAATATGGCTGAAAACAGTTAGCGAAACAATTTAATGATGAATGATGGTCAATAGCAAAATATTTTGCATAGTCCATAAGCTGTGGCCTGTGTTTGAGCAGGGGGTACAGTCACGTCAAGCAAGAACAATCATTCAGCGTCATGCTTGGCACTTGCTTTCACATGGCATTGCAGCAGTGGGGCAACCCTGCTCAAACAGCAATTACCCAGCAGCAGCAGCAGCAGCTAAGGCATCATTTTCCATATTGATTTGCGACTTAAATTAGCATTTATCACATTGACAAACTTGCCAGGCCATAGCTCAAGCTAAACGTCTTTCAGTCACTAGTCATTTTCTTTTTTTTTTGGTTCTCTTTTTTTTTTTTGTTTGAGCCCCATTTTGGCAGCCCCAGCTCTGTGCGTGTGTGTGTGTGTTGTCTGTCAATTTTTCTTGTCATCTTCAGAAAATTTTCAGCTGTCAACTGGCATTTGTCAAATAGCTGCTGCGGCGGCTAGTACAATCACAAATTGAGGTACAGTTGTGCACAAAAGTTCTAACAACTGCAGCAGCAATCAAATACCTGTCTTCCAGCGCTATTTTCAATGTTATTCCAAGCATTCCATATGTAGATGTCTAACCATTGTAGTTGTAGCATAATAATTTGTGCTAGTCATGATTTCCATAGCTGATTTTTGGGCGCCATCAAACTGGCCATATTAATGCCAGGATTTGCTTGCTTTTTCTGCTTGTTATTGGCTCAAATTAATGCCAGCATGATGACGCTGACTGATTTGTTTTTTGGATGTAACTGTGACGCTTTTGAGCCCCTAAGGCTGATGATTTACAGATTTTCATTTGGTTTTTGTATGGTACTTGCCTTAGGTAGGCTGCCGCGCTCTTTAATATAATCTACAAGCGTAAGTCTTGCATTTACGTTTTCAACAAGCGTTTCAAGTTAATCAACACCCACGCTTCAATAACAAAAAAAAAAACAAAAAGAGCAAAACTGGGGGCGCTACCCAAAGTGTGTAGCTATATAAAGTTTATTGCCCAAAAGCCAATTAAGTGTGACTGACTACATTGGCAAAGTCGATAACGACAAACGTACGATAATTTTATTGTGATGAACTGATAATGTGACATTATTGTAACTCATTTGTCAACAAATTACCAACACTAACTCACAGGCACACTCCCACACGCATGCTATACATGTGTATGTACACATAGATACACATAGGTAGCTCAAAGATACTATTTCTGGAAGTGACTCTACGTATCAATCAGTGAAAATAACAGAGAAACAAATTTTCGAAGCTCGTTTCTGTCACAGTTAGCAAGGATATGGCAGGAAGTGTGTCTCATTTGCTTTCATTCCATTGTCATTGTTGTTGTTCTTGGTAGCCATAACAAATGAATCGTATATGCATTGAAAAAGATCAAAAGTGTCAATAAAACAAAGCAGAGGCAACAACAGCAAACAACCAAAGAAAGCGATACAAAGGCATACATAATGACATTAAGTTGTCTAAAATGTCCGACAATTGCATACACTGCAGTAAAAGTAATACGCTACAGCTGGGAAGTGTAGGAATGTTGTTGAATCGTATTAAATATATGCAAGATATAGTAGACTCACTAGCAATGCCGTGGTCAGCGGAAACCGCAACGTAGATACAAGAAACGTTTAAGAAATGCTTCCTGGTTTGCGTTTTCGAGTCAAGAGGGTAAGTCCGCGGGGAAAATTTGTTTGCTGCTCTATTCAACTAGAGATACAAAGTATTAAAAATATAAGCTGGCTGTCTAGCATTCTGACTAAACGATTGAACATAAGTCGAGGAGATACTTAATTGTTAAAGAACTACTTACTCCTAACTTTATTATCGAACTTCCTTTAGTTGGCCATGACAATCGAATATCGGTTTGCAGATAAACTTATTAGCTTTTGCTCGATGCCCCTGCTTTGTGCGCTTCTTTTCGTATAAATTATAACAAGAGCAGTTAGGATGTTCTTTACATGATTTTTCCATGGAAGTCTCAGTCATCACATGCGTCCGTTCTCGTCGGTATTCACTGGGAGCAGCCTCTTAGCTGCAGTTTTTTTGTTCGTACGCACGATGTGGCTAAGCCGGCGCAGAAAAGAACAGCTCTGACATTACCCGACTGAAAATAGATCAATTCGATTCGTAAACGTTCTACTAACAGAAGCGTCTTCAGCTCTATCTAGTGCAGAAAAGTAAACTCTAATTAGAGCGATTGAAGAAAATTTGGATAAAAAAATACTGCTACAGCGCTTTCTTCTCAATGGAAATAATATTTCTCTACTGCATCCATTTACTATTTTCATTGCCACCTGAAGCATTGCTCCGGGTTATTTCGTTAAGAGATCTATTCACTAAGTGCTACAACTTTCTGGAACGGAATCGATTTCGCATCTGCTCTCTCGATGTCTTCTCTACGTCTAAACTTACTACTTAATGTGTAGATCGCTTTCTCGAACACTCGTAGACCTGAAATTCTACTATGACATTCACTTTGCAAAACATTTGCTGCCGGTAATATAACTGACTTACGGTCTAGGTATGAGACTTCTAATGCCAGTACGAGACTTCTAATCTCAGTAGAACTAGACTTTGATTCTAGCTATAATCAAAATTCCTCTCTCTCGTCGCTCACTTTTAATGATTACAGAGTATCAAAGCAGGCAAAATGAAATGACAAAAGTAGCAAACGTGGCATAAATTATAGCCAAATTCATATACACACACACGCCCGCTGCTTAGTTAAGCTTTTCCTTTTGGCCAACTGTTGTTGCTGTTGTTGTTGTTGTTGTCTGTTTCTGCTGCTGTCTAGTTGTCTATATCGCATCGATAGCAACTGATGATGGAAAATCCCCGAAACCCACTTAACACAAATGCCAAGACGAGAGTCAAGCGCATAGACCATGGCCAATACTGAAACTTGGGCGTTAGATTGGTGGGAGGGGGGAGGGGCGTGTCTGTTATGCTAGCATTCTTTTTGCTGTTTTTGTTGTTGACCAACAAATTCCATTGACAAAGTAAATCAAGGAAAATTAAATGAATTATTGCAGCAATAAATGTGGGCGGAGGCAATATAAATTGTATAGAGCCTCATGGGTGTGCTCTTCAGATGACAATGTCGTTAAGCTGCCCCGCTCCTTTGCTTGTATGTCCATTGTTTTCTGCTGCTCTCTCCTCTCTCTCTCCTGTTGTTGTCTTTCGCTTACATCTCTTCATATCAGTCATTGCTGCTTGCATACAAACCATAACTTACTTGGACTTTAAATTACTGCATACCAGTTGCCAGTGTTGTACAGCACGAAAATGGCGCAGGACTTTTTCACTTTATGCCCGCTGGACATTGTCACTTCAGCCTGTAACAATGGCAAACACAATCACAACAACAAATTCGGGGTGAAAAAAAATTAAGATGAAAATCAATTTTGAAAGTTTTAGGCGACAATGGAATACTCTAATTAAGTTTAGTTGAAATTACGAAGCATCAAGCAAAAATTTTCTATATAATTGCTTGAAATTACAAGATATTTTTAGAAAAATTGCAAATAGTTCAGTCGTTCCTTTAGAGATATACTTTCTACGCTACGAAACGTACGAGTGAGAGTATCAATTTGTAGCTTTGTTCGACAGTGGAATACTCTAAAGTTAAGTGAAAAAATTTTCTACACTTGCTTTGAATTTCGAAAAAAAATTTTGAAAAATTTTCTATAAAATTGCTTGAAATTACAAGATATTTTTAGAAAATTTACAAATAGTTCAGTCGTTCGTTTAGAGATATACTTTCTACGCTACGAAACGTACGAGTGAGAGTGTCAATTTGTAGCTTTGTTCGACAGTGGAATACTCTAAAGTTTTCCAAAAGCTGCATAAAACTAACCTTCCTTAAGTGAAAAATTTTTTATACTTGCTTTGAATTTCGAAAAAAATTTTGAAAAATTTTGAAGTCTCTCTTTTTGTGATATTCGCGCAGCAGTCATTTTGCGCTCTCGGAGAGTTCCATAACTGGCTGTGCCCTGCCGCAGCTGAGGCCATGCCAAACTTTTGGGCCGACTCTATGACCCATCAGTGGCCATATTTCCAGCATGACCAAGCCCGCAAACCCTTTGGCTTATAGTGTATCAAGAACATCAAATTTAGCTTCATGTTTTGCTTTTGCACTTTTTTTTTCCTGCGCTTTCGCTCTCTGTGCCTGAATCCTTGTTCTCTGCTATTTTTTTTGACTCGGTGTCCCTTGCTGCCATTTGCCATTTGGACTTTGATTTATTTCAATTGCTTATAATTTCGTACAAGAGTGTGCTTCCTTACATATATATATATATATATATTTTTTTTTTTTGGTAAAGTGTGTAGGTTTTGTTCGGGTTGCTCGGGCTCGATGTCAAAAAGTGGTGCAGCTTCGGGCCCAACTAGTGGAAACGCATTAGTAGAAATAAATAAAATTAGATTAATAGCCTGCGCGGGCATCATACAATAAATTCTCTCGGTTGCACCCCGTGCCCATAAAATTGGGTGACAAATGATGGCAGCCATTTTCTACTCGTATGTTCCCTCCTACGCTGCAGCTGCCAAACGAATGAGTCTATAAGTGAACACGTTAAGCACATCTACTTAAAGGCAAACTCATGCATAGAAAGGAGCTTATGTTTGTATTAGGTGCTACAGCGTACCCCCTACGCGCCATAGACTCCCCAAGCACTTGAGTCCTTGGCTTTACTGCTATTATGTTTTTTTTTTTTTTTAAAACGTGCCACCTTAACACTAGCTGCATAAATTACTTATTAAATGGATTTTACATATATAATAATTACAAATAGGTGTATCTGGAATGTTACGAAATCACGACGCAGGCTCATAAAAAAAAAATTAATATCTTTTAATATTAAAATATGTGCATCCTGTTGAGACACTGCATACACTTGATTCAGGCAGGAAAAAGAAGTCATTATTTAAAAATTTTGCACGTTTATGTTTAGGATTGCTTCCAGCAGACCCAGCATTTGGTGCTGAGCAGTAAGTGAGTTCTGCCGAAGAGGTACCTAGAGATATCCGGCGTTCTATTTTTCCCATTGTCAATACGTAAAACTGTTTTTTATGTATCTTATGTTCTTCCATAATGCTCTAATGGTTTAATAATGACAGGTGACGTTTAATAATGACCAAAGCCAAATGTTGTCAAAACGTTTTATCAACAATTATGCAAACTTTTCAAAATCAGTTAGTTAATTTCTATAATTTAAATAATATTGTCTCAAAACGTAGTGCTTGTTGGGCAAAAAACAATTTTAGACTTGTAGAATCATTTATAGCTTCCCACTATTTCGTTTGCTGTATTGACTTAAGTAAACTATTGTATATGTTTTGGTTTTCTTGGCATTTTCTTGCGTTCAAACTTCAACTGAGGGTTACGTATTTTTGGAAATTGGACTGCTATCCAGCAGTTTGTTAAAAATATCTTTTGCTGCTTCTACTTTTTAGTGCTTATATTCTGATCTTCCAAAGCATGGAGCATGGAGCCTCAACTTAAGACTAACTAATAATATCAATGTAGGTATAATTAGCAGCAAAAAATTTCCCTTTACTTATAGTACGCCTCCACGCCATGGTAGGAGCGCCAAGAATTTTGCAGTCCTGTGCATCCCTTGAAGATACTCCTTTTGGGCTGTCCCATATTTAATGCGACTGTGATTGCCCAAAGTTCATGATTCGTCAATCGCGTAATCCAACACTTATGTGAAGTTCTTTTTGTACAAAAATTTACTTATATTCGGAATTGTGTGGTGGATGTTTCCACCAATATTCAAAGAAAAATTACAAAAATAATTTGGTATTGAGAGTTTTTGGCAAGGAGAGGTTATAATGTTAATAATCTTGAAAAATGAAGGAAATCGGTGTAGCCAGCATTTAAGAAAGCACTATTTCGGGAGCTAAAAACGGTATAAAAATCCGAGTAAAATAATTTATATAAGGATAAAAAACTACCCAAGTGCAGCATAAGCTACAAAAGAAGTCTCCTTCTATTTTATATCACTGAATCGTTGCCATTTTGAAGCGGATATTAACTGATATTATAAAATAAAATATTCACGACGATATAGAAAAAGAAATATTCGTGGTCCGATAGCAAATAGCGGGTGCAATTGGTATTCAAGTCGTGATTGATTGCCAGGAAGTCTATACACTGTGTTTTTTGGAATTAAAAGGGAAGCGCCTACAACGAACTACCCTACTGTCTTCAATAGAACAATCCGAGCCAGCATTCGCTCTAAAGCAAGTAGCTTTGGCCAATTGAAGAGGAGTTGTCCACCAATACGAAAACGCTGGGCCACACAAGTCGATAGTACCTCGTGATAAGCTACGAAAGTTCGGTTGAGAGTCTATGAAGCATTCAATTCACAATAAATGAATTAATTCCTTTTTCGATTTTGCTGCTGAAAAAAAGCTTCAAGAGAGGTTTACAAAAATTGGTGGCCAATTTCGATTTCTATCGGGTATCCATTGGGAGTAAGATTTTAAAGCCTCTGGTATACCTTTCACTTAGATAGCATCATTCTAGGCAGTGATTACAAAACAATGTCTAGAGTAAGGTAAAACGATTTATTTAAAAATTGCGACTTTGCTTACAAACCCCCACATATTTTGTTTCTTCTTTCTGCTATCCTTATCTCCCAGTAAAATCTAGATCCTCATTACATTTTTCGAAATATATGTGACCAAGAAACCAGTATAAATTTCACTCGAATCAGGTTTTATATAATACATATGACTATGATCGTCTTGATGTATATCTATCTAAGACCTCTATCAATTCTCAAACCAAAACAGTACTAGCACTTATGCTTTAATTAAAGATATAAACCAAATGATATTATACATTTATTTAATTTAAGAAATAATTTACTGAAAAGGATCGATTACATTTATAACTTATTTTTAAATAATGAATAACACGAAGCTATCTATATTCAATAGATCAGCTTTCAGAACCCACCTATTCATTCATAAAGGGTGTTTTTTTTCGAGGTATAAAACTTAAAATTGACTTTACTGTTCAAGCTGGCTAACGATTTAAAAGCTGTCAAGTGATTTATTCCAACCTTGGTTTGACAATTCAAGAATTGAAACAAGGCGTAGTAGATACGTCGAATGGGCCCAAAACGAGATTACCGTTGTTCCCGATTTTCATAATCGAATTGTGTTTGGCGATGAAGTGCACTTCTGGTTGAATGGAGTGAATAGTGTATGTCGAAATATCGTTATATCCAGCAAAACTGACTGTTTGGTGCGCTTTATGGGCTGGTGGAATCATTGGACCGTACTTCTTCAAAAATGTAGACGGCTAGAAGGTTTCAGTCAACGGTGGACGGCATAGAGCCATGAGTACTAACTTTTTCATTCCTGAACTGAATAACCATGATGTCCAGCAGCTGTGGTTCCAACAAGACGGCGCAACATGTCACACAGCTCGTGGTGCCACAATCGATTTATTGAAAGACACGGTTGGTGAACGGCAAGATTGCAATTAAAAGTTTTATACCTTCAAAAAAAACACCCTTTATAATGCATGCTGTCGAGTAAGCCTGCAATGGATCGAGCAGAAAGACAAGTGCCGCACTTCACCTATTTCCACGCCTATGTGAGTGCTTCCAGTGGCAGCAGTAGCTATCATGATGACATCTCGTCTGGCCTGTGTATCACATCTCTTGCCAGTTTTGGCTATAAGACATTTACTTTGATTTGGCGCCTCAGTGCATATTCATGCATAGCTCATTTAACTTTTCAGCGATTAGCTCGAATTTCTTTTTATTTTTTTGGAGGGGAACGGGTAAACTAAAGATGGCGCCGTCAGATCCTAACGCTGTTGCTGCCAACGAGATGAATGATTTTGTTGGCAGGCATTGGCGGGCATTGGCAAGCAAAAGGCAAGGCAAGACAAGTCACAATGCAGACAGACTGTAGCACAATGTTGACAAGAACAAAAACGAAAAACAACAACAAAACAGGACATCAGGACAACGGGACAACGGGACAACAACGGGAGCAACAGGAGCAACAACAAAAGCTTTTAAGACCGCATACATTTTTAATGAAACGAAATGCTACCATTAGACATTCCTGACGAACATTCCCGCTCGCTTTGCCTCCCTAGCTCGTCCCGCACTCCCGTACATTCTGCTCCCTCACCCGTGCATGCGTTTGTGCCATTAAACGCCTGCTTTTTCACGCTCTTAGGATTATAGAGCGTGCCACGAGTTCTGACTGACTTCCTGTCTCCTGTCTGTTTTTACTTGGGCGCTGTCGCCCATGGCCAATGCACTGCCCTTTTCCGTGTCCCAGTTTGCCAAACGACGTCGCGACGTCCTACGTCATCGCCCGCCATTCGCAACAATTTAAAGTTTTATTAATTTTACGCTTATGCCGCTTGGGCTTGGGGTTCCACGTCAGGACGACGTCTGCCCTCGGGGCACTGCCGCACGCGCCAACTTCAAGCCCGGGGCATGCATGGTACGTACGTACTCCCCGTGTTGTTATGCTGGGTTATTAAAAAACAAGTAGCAGCAGACACACGGACCGAGCGACAGAGCCCTGGTTCTGGGGAGGAGGCAGTGGACAAGCCAAGCTAAAAAAAAAAAAAATATACAAACAGCGAAATGAAATCTTTACTCAAATTAATATTTCTTTGTATGCATAAAAAAACATGAAAAATTAAAAATCCAAACTTACTTGAGAGAATACGCCACCAACTTTGGAACTTCCTGTAACCAACTTACCAAAAACAAAACACAAAAACCGTGCTTCAGTTCAACTTTGATATGATTTTTCATTTATTTTACAACACTGGAATCTTTGCTTAATTGTTTGACATGAAAAATGAGTATGTGGTGTTGGAAAAAACCCGCAAAAAAAAAGTAAAAATAACATTGCGCATTGTACCCGTCTCGTACTGCTACTTGCCCGTCTTATTGTCTATAACTTAATTCCTTGGGCCCATGTCACAGCTGCCAGATCCTTTTGAGCAAAGCCACAGCTAAGTTGTGCCGTCAGTTGAATGTCCACTCAAGATTCAATTGGCATTTGTTAGTTGTGTAATTTGCATGACACACTGCGACAGTTTGACATGAATTTCCTATGCCCCACATTGGGCGCCAACTTTGTCCTTAAAAAAACCAAAACCGAAAAAGCGAGCTGTAGTCTGTTAACTGCGGCTCAAAAGTTCTCTTTTGTTGAAAAAGTATATGCTGGTCACCGATGGTGGAATACGCTGTAGCTTCTTTAATTTCGAAGCGAGCAACCTTATTCTCTTCTTTTTGGATTAACTGAAGCTGCTCCTGAAATGTGGGTAGGCATGACTCTCTCTTTGGTGGGTATGCCGATGCTGAATCATGAATCAGAGCTTAGACCCCATTGAAAGAGATGAGGATTACTTGTGTACGAAAATGTATTTTCTTTTTGCCTCAGACTCAAAATGGATAGTAACATATTTGTAAAATGGAACCTCTTACACCAGGCAGAGATAATCGTGGCGCTAAATTACTTTCTGAACACCAGTTGGAAAAATTTGTATTTCAATGATCTAAGTCACTTCATCTTAAACTGTGAAAATAATAACCGTTTCCGTACTGATAAATGGTAACATCCGGTTACTTAGGCTGCTAAATACAAGTTCTAGATGATGGGAATAATTTTTAATCCATTTTAATGTTTGTTTTTATCGCAGTCCATGCCAAAAGGCTGAGCGTCACTGACAAGAACGCATGCAGGAAGTGCAGAGAACCAAGAGTCACAATACCCTGAAACACCTACTATGCAACTGGCCTCCATTCTGTACCTCCAGAACTAAATTTCTAGGGAGACCTATGTTTGCAGAGTTAGCAGGTCTAGGTCTCTCTGGCAGGAGTTTTAGTAGTTTGGTGTGGTTGGGATGGGATGGAAGGGAGGTTTTTTGGAGCAACTGCCTAGAGAGCAAACGACAGTGGTCTTTAACGGGTAAAGACCACGGCAGTCGGTCCTCTAAACCGGAATCGACGCAGGCCCCGACCTGCTCCGGACTGCTACATTCATTCTACCCCAGGAACACAAGTATTTTGATGATGTTGATGAAGATGATTATGATGATGTGGATGATGTTGATGATGATGCTGGTGAATATGATGATATTGATGATGATGCTGATGATTGTGGTGAATTTAATAAAGTTGTTGACGTTTGTGATGGTATGAATGATGATGGTGACACTCTTGTCTCCTATGTGCAGCATAGAGCCCTTTAGTTAGATCAATGGTGTTGTCAATTTTATCAGTAATTCGCACTCCACATCCAATTCTAGTACTTGTTAGGGATTACTCTTGCCTTCGGTACTTTTTCGCAACGTTACCAGGAAAAAAGGATTGCACAGTAGCTGCCGTCAGCTCTTAGTTGGTTACCTGATTTCTAACAGAACCCTCTAAGCCCGGGAGTGTGCCAATCCCTCGAGAGCAATTCCGTTCATTACCACTGAAACTTTATATTCTATCGTAGGAATATTGTTCAAAATTCGTAGGCTGTCTTCAAGCATTTAACAAACACCTGGACCTTGAGCAGCTCTACTATCCAATACATCTTTATCACTGTTTGATGCATTATCAATTAACTTGTATATAACAACCTCAACTCGCTGTCTCACCTTAACTCTCGTTCAGCATACCCTTTTGCAACTCATTTATAGAGTGTATGAAAAGATGACCGCAAAAACCTCAGAAAGCTTTTCGTGTGCTTCTTTCTTTCTTGCCTTACGCGCGCTCCTCGGGAACTTCATTTCCATGCCCAAACCAACCCGCCGCCAGTGCTTTAGAGCGTTTTTTAATTGATTTCGCTTAAGTCTCATAATCGTGACACTTTGGCGCCTTTTAATTTGATTTTATTGGCCCTTGGTCGTTGCCGTGGCATCGTGACGCCATATTCATTAGGCTTGTTCCAGGCGGGGTTGTTGTTTGCCCAACGACGACGAAAGGGTCGCCGTTTGGTCATGGGCTAAAAGAGTTGACCCGCATCAGGGGCGCATTTTATGGGCCAGCGGCATTGACGGCGACTTCTTCGGACTTTATTATTAGGTTAAAAAACACCGAAAAGCATATAATAAAAAAATAAAAGAGAGACAGCAGCAGGAGCAACATTGGGAACATCGGGAACAGGAGTAACACAACAACTTCGACAGGGCACATTGTTCACATTCCTTTTTAGATATTTTATGCTTTTCGGTTCGCCGTTTTCTGTTTTTTCTTAATTTTTTTGGAGCTTATTTTGTTTGTTTGTTTATTTTGTGCGGCTGCTTCATTTTCGTTTTAATTTGCGTAATTGAGTGGCTCGTTTTAATTTCCATTTTACTTGCCGCATGCCTTGTGACCTCCACCCATCCCCCACCAACCAAAAAAAAAACCAACCAGCTACTTGGCTTTCAATATAAACTCGCGTAGTCAACCCAATCGTAACGAATTTCCGGAATTTCGTTGTATAATTTTCATAAATGTTCAAGTAAGAAAAAAACAACAATATGGTTTCTTGCAAAAACATTGAACCTATGTGGCGTATGAGCAATATGTTTATTAAATGCATATTTTTGTTAACCGCTGAACCCTTAACTGGAAATGTTTATTACGACTCGCTGGATGCGCCTTAGAGAGTATAATCGTGTACTCATCGGCAAAAATACGGAACAGGCGTTTCAAAACTTAAAGCATCCAAAGGAACACATTATCACACAGCTAAATTTTTTTACGAATTATATCAAGACTAAGAAGACAGTTAGTTTAAATTTTATCTTCAGATCTTAAAGTGCAAATTGTGGAGCTCTAAATATTATAATTGCAAATGTGATAGACTGTAATAAAGGGTGTTTTTTTTTAGAGTTATATAACTTTAAATTGCAAACAACAATGGATTATTCGATTGAAATTAATTTTATTTAACCGAAAGATAAATCTTGTGGCATCAAATTTTAAATATGATTTCTATTGTATGACTGCCACGGCTGGCTCGCATGTTGTTCAATCTGAACGTCTAATTTTCGGATGGATATCATGGTTGTTCAATTCATGAATGAAAAATGACAATCGGGAACAACGGGAATCTCCTTTTGGGAACATTCGACGAAAACCAAGCTGAGAATACAGTAATGCCAACTTAAAGTTCTATACCACGAAAAATAACACCCTTTATTAAGTTTAGACCGCTTTTTTCATGAATGAAACGACAAAGAAATCTTTATTTTGATGCCATTCGATGGAGAGAAAAAAATAGTAGGTTGAAGATGGAAGTGATAGTGGTAGAGGCAAGTGCTACAGAAAAGCTAATAATGGAAGGTTAGAAGCGAACTGTTGGTTATTCCCATGTGTCTAGCTATGGGTAACAGTGTTAGACTTTTTAGTTTATCAGAGAATGGTTCGCCCGTAAGCTGATTTCATTACTAAACAGAGCTAGACACTTTCTTTCTCTTCCTAATCTCCGAAACTGCTGCAGTAGATGATTGATTTCAAATCTTCTCGTATACTTTAAGTTTTTTGTTCAGAAACACTTAGGACACCATTATTGTAGGCATGCAGGGCCTGTGCTATGTTAGGAAATGTTCTAAGCCGGAAAATGATTTGTTTTGAGCTTATATTCGATTTTCTATCGGATTTCTTCGAGCTTTCAAACGATTTTCGAATTAGCTAGCATTTGCGATGTCGACAAAGTTTTTGTTAATGGGCGCACCTATGATCTTTGGCAAAGTACCCTTTCTTTATCATTGCCTAAAATCGTAATATAAGCCCAAAACGCGATTTTCCCTATATTTGATGAGCTAATACTTTTAAAATTTTGAACTTAATACTTGAACTAGGTGTACTTAGAATTGGTATTATACAGGGCTCTACGGCGAGTTTTACAGATAAATAAATCCATGAAAATATATCAAAAGAAGCAACTACACTGCCTTAATTGTTTCTAAATATGGAGTCCAAGCAGATACCATAAGTTAGACTGAATTTATATTTTCATAAACTTTCGGACTTTTGAATTTGGTACTCTTGCTATTAGTGATGTACAACGCCCTAAAGTCCTAAAAAAATATATCTAAAGAAGTATCAGCGCTTTGCTAATTGCTTCTACTTCTATGTATGGGGTTCCACCATATACAAGATACACACCAAACTGAGGATACTGATTTACACACAAGAAGCTACTGCTGCAATGGTAGAGCAAAGACACATCGTCTCAGCGCTTTAAGAGATCTGCAGTGCGTACAGCACGGTATCGGTTGATTAGTTTCTAGTGCTAGCAAAAATATAGAGGAGTCATGCACTGTTACTCAGACCCCTACAGTACGCAGACATATTGCGAAAACGAATGCAAGCAGGACCATGATCAAGTGGCAGAGTAGGTGGGAAGCATTACCCAAGGGTAAGTGGACTTACAGTCTTATTCCAAAAGTTGAAGCATGGATAAACCGGAACTGTTGCTTTCATAACTATCTGCTTCGTTTTGGACATTTGCTGAATGGTGACTGTACAAGTTGCGGAAGAGCTATTCAAAGAGATGCTCAACACATTCTATTCGTGTGTCCTCGTTTTAATCGCCATAGGGAAACAGTATTGTGAGTGGCTGGAGACTCGCTATCGACTGAAGAGCTGGTGCCAATGATGCAAGACAGTGAAACTTTCTGACATGCAGTGGCTCACTTCGCGGGGATCGTGATGAGGGAGTTTTGACTGCTGAAGCCGATAAGAAGGCGGGCCTGACGGAGGTGCCCTCCCTGTGAAGCATTGCTTCGCGGCCGTCCCGAAGGGATAAAATCTACGTCATGATATTGTCTACCACTTAGTATGATTTTTTTTTATTATGAAAAGAAAACTCCGAGGATACTGAGTCTCCCAAAGTGAGATCACTTAATCCTTTCATATTCTATAGCACACATGAACTTAGTTTGTTTATCTAAATGCTTCTTCTATAAGGGGTCTAACCATACAACATGCCAAGCAAGCGTAGCGCTGATTACTTCTTCTTTTATGTATTGGTTCCAACCAGACGGAAGAGCTGAGGCATTCTCAGGCCGATTTGCGTACTTTTCAACGATTAAATCCTTCTTACATGCAGGAGGTCTGGCTGGAACCATTTGTCACACCATTGTTTTTGGATTCGTTTCGCATCTGGATTTATGGAATTATTATCTATTTTAGTGCAAAAAAATAACATCACTTCCCTGGCTATCCAACGATTCCTTGACTGCTGAATATTGGTTTCTTCTGTTTGAAGCTTTTGGTTGCTTTTTTTGTGCTCTTGTGCCAAACCCTCAGCACCCACACCCACAGCCACATCAAAAGCGCATCAATTTAAGCCTTTAGCTAAAATGTATTGACAATTGTGAATGACAGATTGACTGACTATGCTGAACTGACTGATAGGCAGCCATGGCTGATGGACTGCTCGACTGCTGGACTATTGAACTGATAGATGAAGCTAACCCACAAATGGCCAGGGACAAATTACATTTAATTTAATTTTGTATATGCGTGGACAATGTTTGTCGGCTGCCGTTGGCTACCTGACACCGGAAGCTGAAGCTGGCAGCCATTTGCCCAAGCGACGAGTAACTATGGATTACCGGCTGGCTGCCTTGGCTTTGTCCATTTGATTCATTCAAGCATTGGGCCATCCATCCATCCATCCATCAGTGGGCAAGAGTAAAGCCTGCCACATAACTGATGATGAAGTTGCGCACTCAAGCGCGCATTCGTTTACTCATCCAGTCATGCCAGCCATCTTGCCCACACTCAGCAGTCGCTCAGCAGTCGCTCACTCATTTAGTTCAGTTTCAGTCAGTTTGTCAGTCATTGATTCATTCATTCATTTATAGCGTTGATCCTGGCAGGACATTTAATTTATTAAAGAATTTGTAAAGCAATAAGTTTTAGCCGCTTGCGAGTTGGGAGTCGCAAGGCCATGCCGGACCGCCAGACCGCCTTACAGCTCGATAATCGCTTTCATTAAATTGAATGCCAGAACACGGCAGCAATTGAAGCCGTACCCGGCCACATCGGCCTAATTGCTCCCGGGCAATCGCCTGCCCCCTACCCCGCCCAGCAACAATGCTTTACTCAAATGGCCAGCAGCGTAGTCAGCTACGTCGTTGTCAGCGCTGTCTGATGACACTTTTTAATTAAAACGTAAAAACAAAGCGCCAGCGCCAGCGCCAACAACAACAACAAAAGGCACATCCAAGACAAGGACAAATCTTGAAGTCTTGAAGTCTGACCACAAAAATTCAATCAAATCGCATTGCGTAGCTGACAACAATCAAGCAGAGGTGCCTTCCACCTGACCCTGGCCCACGCTTCAAAGACAAGCATCATTAGGCAGACCAAGTGGAAGCAAATCTGTTGCAGCAGCTGGCTGGAGTTTGACCATAACTGAATGGAAACATTTCGTTTTGGGCTGGTCGTTGATGGTGATGTTGATGGTGATGGTGATGGCGGTGGTGGTGATGGTGGTGGTGGTGGTAGTTGTAGAGCACGGTACGAGGGCAGTTTTGGAGTATGATATCGCTTGCGCTGAGCCACTATGAGAACTAAAATTTGCTTGATACAGCAGTGAAGCAACGAACTTCGCTTACTTCCACGCTGCTGTCTTATTAAACCGCCCTCGTATCCATTGCTCATTACTTGGGTTTGGGTCACCTACGCGTCTTGCGCTCATTTGCGTAATGCACAAGTTTAATTTACCAAAACGCAGCCAAGAATACTCTACACTGTGCAGATCGTCGTCACAGCGACTACCCGCAAAGCTGGCAACCCTGCGTGCAAAAAAAAAAAAAACACAAAGTAACAGCTACGGCAACATCAGCAACCGTACAATTCGAGGCAAAAGCTTACGTTAATTGTGTGTATCCTCCAGCTGGTGAAGAGCCGCACGACCGCACGGCCACCCTGGCGCTCATTTTAATCAATTTTTAATTTAAATTTAATAGAGTAACACGCTTCGTGAAGCTAGGGTTTGCCACTGGGGGGTCTGGCGCATGGCGACTGCCGGCTGCGGGGGTTGGCAAATTGACTAGCGCATGTTGCCAGCTCGTAAGCAGAGGTTGTAGTATGGCGTTTGAGGAGTCACTACGGTCAGTGGTGCCGCCGTCAAGCTATGCTCAAAGCGCAACATGGATTTGCAGCTTGGCTTAGAGACTGTGCTGGCTGCTTGTATGCTTTTGAGGGGGGGTACATCACTGTCACAACACATTGGTGTCATTTTACACGCATTCCTAGGTAAATAATCTGCGGAGCGTCACTAATGCGATGACTTTGCCAACTCGCTTGCTGGGCGAGTGAGTGACTCACGGACGGCAGAGACGTGGAGCAAGATGCTGCTGCTTGTTGCCGTAATGTAAATTCGCGCGCCATTTAAGTTGATGTTAGTTTTTTTTTTTGGGATAGGCATAGTGGGGGCTGGCTGGATGATAATATGGGTTAAGGTGTTACGCTTCGGCGACAAAGGCGATATTTAAAGGATTAAGTGATTTTGTGAAATTAACACAAGATGTTGCAATCCAAGTGGGCTGAGCGGTGGTGCTTTGCATGCTATTTTGACCATTATGCGCGGCTTAACGTAATTCAATTTATGCATTCACTGCCTTTCGCTTCAACGCACCTCGAGGATGCATGCTGCGTATGGCCGTCTCGCTTTGGCAGACGCTATCCCACTCGCTCCATGCGTCGCTGCCGCGCTCTGTCAATTTGTTATTTATGCGCGCTTTTTAGATTTTAGCGGTTAATTAAAGCACATTACGGCTTAATTGCTAGATTAAAATAAATTTTATGGCTTAGTCAGTGCGGGATGCTGCTAGAGTTGGCAGACATTAAAGTGCAAGCGAGATGGCAATGGTGAGTGAGTGGCTTTTTAATGACTTGCAATTAGTTGCAAATTAGTTGAAGCAAGTGCGAGAAAAGAACTGCGAAGCCGCTACCATGTGTCTCTCTGTGCGTGTGTGCAGCGCGTGTCCTTGCCCGCTGGGGCATTGTTATCATATGAGAGAGTGACTTACTTGTAACACTCACTCACTCACTGTACATGGACTACAAATGCCACACACAAGTTATTATAAGGTCATTTTTCGGTCAAGGGTCCCCAGGCAAAAATTAAAGCATGTGCGTATTTGCCGCACGCCCAACTCAAACCCACGCACGCACCCGCACACCCACAGCCACAACCACCCACCCACGCGTGTACACACAAAGTCCTTGCCTATGCCCCACGTGAGCACTTGAGGCTGCTCATTGATGTTGTCGTTGCCAACGTGAAAGCGTCCCTAGAGCATTGCTTTTTTTTCCTCTTCGTTCTGATACTTGCAACTTGAGGTAGACGTTAAGCTAGTCAGTGTGGGGCGTGGGGAGCAGCGAGCTGCTGACTGACAGACTGACTAACTGAATGAAAAACTGAACTGCCGAGACTGGGACTGCAACTGGGACCACTGTGCCGTTTGTCATTTATCACAATTGCAGCCATGTGGCTGATTTTTGCACCTGCAATAGATTTTAGTCACTGTCAATAAGTCGCATTGGCATACGACTAAACCCCAAACCACCAGGTGGTGGCGCCCTGCTTTTTTTTATTCTCTCATAATTGCATTTCCACGTGCAATCCTTTGCTGCTCTCTGCTCCAAATATGCCATGACTCATGGCACTCAATTTAGCTGCCAGCTGCCATGTTTTAATGACATTATTGTCGTGAGCGTGAGTGCGAGGATGTGGTTTATGTTGGCTGCTACTGCGGGTATGTCAAGGCCGGAAGCCAGGGGCTGACAAGCCCTACTAAGCAACATCCTGCATATTATTAGTTACAAATTAGTAGTCGACAACGTTTTACCAATACATAGTAGAGCGCAGCTTTGTGTTAGCTCAAAATGCCAGCGGCAAACGGCTAAGGCAAACCAACTTGCGCATACACTGACTGCACTCGGAGTAGCTGCCTATATGCAGACTACTCCTAAGCACAAAAAGCCAATGGCTTGAGCTGTACACCATCCAAAGTGCCTATATATTATTGCATCTAGAAAACAGGGCAGCAATATGCGAAGCTTCAGGTCTAGTCGACTCGACAGCAAGAATAAACCAATGGGAGTTATTAACTTGAAAAACCATATTGAGATCTATAGCAGAAACTTTTGAACCATCAGTTAACTTGTTCAAGCTTTCTAGAAGCTGCTTACGAGATCGTACACTCACCTGTATATTAAGACCTTAAGCAACAGCTCGAGACAAAAACAAATCAGAGAGAACACAGGCATCCTACTCCGAAGTAAAGTAACTGTCGCTCTATGCTACAGTTTGTAAAATGTCGGTCTACTACTAGACCTTCTAGACCTTCTTTCTTCTCTAACAAATAATGGTTTTAAGAAAACGAACTCTGACTCTTATAAACTAAAGATTTCCCTTCTTTTGAAATCGTAACGTTTGGGTTTTGCGTCTGGATATCATCGTTTCTATAAAACCTAGTTCGGAGCTTATTTCTAAACGAATACTTTTCCAAGATGAATATTTATTTTTAACTCTTCAAGACTTGAATTGGAATTCTAACTTTTGACTGCTGTCCTATTATTGTAGACTTCGCTTTATAGAAATACCTTCTCTAAATTATCGTACAACAAGTCTTGGTGTGTTATATCTGCATAAACTCTTTTTCGAGTACATTGACTGTAACGTACCTTATTTTGTCATTCCATTCAGAGAGTAACTCGTAATATTCGACCTCTAGCACGCCCATTTTGTATATCCAATTACACTAAGTTTGATCCATAATAAGCTTTACAATTTGCTATCATATGAACTGTCGCATCAATTCATGTCTTTCTCTATCTTCACTCATATTGATTCGCCAAGTCGCGCATCTTTGATCAATGACGAACTTTGAAACTCCGATACTGATCTTTTGGCTATTTTGGTATTTACAAAATAGATTAGCATTTTTCGATCTACTATAAAAGTTAAAATTACACAAATCCTATAAACAATTTTCTTCTTCTTTGGTTTCAGTGAAATTCTGCCACACGCCACATCCAGCTTATGAAACACGGCCCCGATTATGAGGTTAGTTCTTTAAACCACGTACAATATTCTATTATTTTTTCGTGTTTGGAGATGGTCGATTGGCCACAGAGATCTTTGAATTCATCGTCCATTGACAGTTTTTTGTATGGCTTAATACACTATATATGAATTTGTGTGATCCCAGGGTATATCTTGGAGAGAATAAGTCAAAATTAATCGCATCGCTGGAGCAGCTCCTTTGCGCCACAATGTCTTATGTCTGATCTTTGATAATTGCATAGTCTGCCAGTGTTGATGTGGATTGTTCTTTGAGATGCTTCAATTTGAAAATTATTTTAAATAATCGATTGATTATGCATGCAGATTGAAAAGATCTTTGGATCTGCTCGCACTATATAAAGAAAAAATAATAATTCTTTCGAAATACAAAGCATTTTATAGTAAAACCACAATAGTTTTATGGATATTAATAAACTTATATTTGAAAGTAGACAAGTGCACAGCAAAACGCTATTCCCCGGTTTTTGTTTTTCACTTTAATTGCTTTTCTAGATGTTTTCTAGTGACCAGTTAACTTGGGCCACCGAAGTTACGCCCAAAATCAACCCTTTCGTAATAGCACTCACTTCGTGATGATGATGGTGTGACCCTGTAATATCGTCTTTTTCTTAGACGACGACTGGGCACCCAACATCGTTTGCGTGATTTATTACACCGCGTTTTTCTCCTTTTCTTCAAGTGTAGACGGAACCGATAATCATCGTGTTTTTTTTCCTTGATGCACAAAGTTTTTGCTGAGCACGCAGCGTCAGCGGGAACATATTCCAGCCTATTAGCCGTATCTTTCGCATTTTTGCCGCCAGAAAAATACGCGAGCTGCAGAAAGGGAAATAATTTGAAATCCTTGAATATGAAATGCTTAATTGTGTAACTCACCATGCGATTGACCCAATCCGTGACTCCACTCGTCTTAATCCAATGGCTAAATCCATCAAATATAATATTGACCCTGCAAATAATGCTTTCATTTTCAAAGTTATATTCTATAAATCGATCAGTATAGTCCGTGACAAATCCCAATTCAATGCATGGTTTCTTCGAAGTATCGCTATCTTGTCCAATCGTCGATTCGCTTGGCACTCGGAACCCTGCGTCTGGGCTATATGTGTAATGCACGACGCTATAGAGCCAAAAAATGTATCCAGGTTTCTGAGCCCAATAAGGTAACTCTTCGCAGATAGAATTGTCCTCGTCGATGGTATTGGATTCGTCAACGTCATATCCTAAAAAGCGGTCACTGAAATCCGTTACAAAACTTCCGTCCATATTGATCGTCGATATGTCAGCGGGAACATTTTGAAGCCTATTAGCCGTATCTTCCGCATTTTTGCCGCCAGAAAAATACGCAAGCTGCAGAAAGGAAAATAATTTGAAAGCCTTGAATATGAAATGCTTAATTGTGTAACTCACCATGCGATTGACCCAATCCGTGAATCCACTCGTCTTAATCCAATTGCTAAATACATCAAATATAATATTGACCCTGCAAATAATGCTTTCATTTTCAAAGTTATATTCTATAAATCGATCAGTATAGTCCGTGACAAAGCCCAATTCAGTGCATTGTTTTTTCGAAGTATCGCTATCTTGTCCAATCGTCGATTCGCTTGGCACTCGGAACCCTGCGTCTGGGCTATATGTGTAATGCACGACGCTATAGAGCCAAAAAATGTATCCAGGTTTCTGAGCCCAATAAGGTAACTCTTCGCAGATAGAATTGTCCTCGTCGATGGTATTGGATTCGTCAACGTCATATCCTAAAAAGCGGTCACTGAAATCCGTCACAAAACTTCCGTCCATATTGATCGTCGATATGCTTTATGGTTCTCCAGGGGGTTGGTCTCCTTGTCCGTGAATTTGAACTATTGTTCCAAACATAAAACAAAAAAACCGAATCACAACATCAATTTACAAATAAACATTAAAATTTTCAATATTTAAATTTTAATGTGAATTGTCGAAAAACTTGTAAGCAAATGAATTTCTACCGAAACAACTCATAGGGGTTACATGCCTCAGATGTGAAGTTTCAATCGTCGCCTACGTAATCTTAATCTCAGTAGGCAATGGAGAACTATTGATATCTAAAACATAGGGAAATTGATTGATGTTCTACATGATTCGAGTCCCTCATGTTTTGTTTTAGGAGTTGCAGCGTATGCAGTGCCCCGGAGACTAGAGCCAATATTTGCGAGTAAAGCAGATTCTAAGATATTAGAATCTTATGTGTATTATGTGAGGACATTGATAATAAAGTGTAAAGATATTTTTATGCATGTTTCGGCCTTAATGAAAGAAGCTCTGAGAGATACCATTGGGCTCACGCAGAAAATACATGATAAATCGAAGACGGATTGTAATGGTCTACCCAGTCCTCATAATAAATGATTCAAAAAACAACAATGTGAAGATCCTACGATCAAGTATAATGATTGTGGGTCTTAATAGGCGTAATAGGCGATACAAATTTCACATATTGGTTCAAAACATTGGGTCAGTAATACTAAACCTTTAAGATATAAACTTTTCTACTTATATTTGCAAGTATAGGCTGAAGTTTTAAAGTTTAAATGCCAAAACTATTTATTTTGTAGATAAATATAAACAATATAAAACACACCCAAAAAAAATTTTGAAATAAAATATTTAAAAAATTTTAAATTATTCGCGGTAACAATGCTGTCATCGTTTCAGCAGCGGAGCTATTCGAAAAAAGCAGGGACCGACCAAATTTTTAAACTGAAAAAAATGTTTCTATGATTTCTTCAGTCATAATTTTTTTATTTTTATTTTGCAATAATAAAAAAAAATTAATTAATTTATGTATATTTAATTTGTCTTTAAATTGGGACCTAAAATTCGACTGCCGTCCTATTTTTGTAGACTCGCCTTTTAAAATTGTCCTACCTAAATGATCATAGAATATGATATTTCTGCATAAGCACTTACTCGAACTCATTGAGACTAACGCAACTCCTAAAAAGATTTCTTTCGCATTTATTTGAAAGAAACTCGTAATTGTTGACCTTAAGAATTATTTCCATTTTGTAGATCCAATTATGCTTTGCACAATCCCTTACGCATCTTATGTGCTAACTACATATAATTATTCTCGTTAATTCCCAACTTACGAACAGTCATCCTTCTCTATCCCTAACTTTGCTTATTCGAGTTAAGTTCCTAGCCAGCCCCAGATGAGAGGCGCTGCTTTAGTTGTATTAGTTGTATATCACATTTTTATGGCTGTAATTTATTACTTCTTTATTTTAATATTGTGCAAATTATAAACTCTCGAAACTAATGTACTCCTTGTCGTTACGTATGCAGAGTATCCTTAACAAGCAACGAGGACAACAACCAGCTTGCTGCACTGGTAATTTGAACATGCCCAAAAAGTATGCCGCGCTTTAATAAAATAATGAACTCCATCAACTGTGTGGCATCCATGGCATCTGGGATCAGGGTATGGAAAGAAACGAAACGAAACCTTTTAAAAATGTTTCCTCCAAAAATACAAACTTTTTATTATCATTTTGTACATGAGCTAAACTAATCGTGAAACGGATTAGTTTCTGATATTCTGACAAGTTGAGTAACTTGAGGCCGACAAAACGAATGGAAAACTGCAACTTACAATGCCGCAGACGTATGGCTAGTTAGAGTATTTTTAAGGATTGTGTTTTCTGCTTTAGATCTTTCATTGTGCTTTTTGATTGCATACTTTATTCGTTATGAATTGTTGTATTTTCGGAAACACAAATAGAACTCCGACTTAAGCATAATTTCTTTCTTTTGTTTTGTTTTTTTTGTTGCCTGAAATAAGACCAACTAAATGATGCAAAATTTCTAGCGCCTCTAACAAACTAGATAAGATAGGATATTTATAGAATATTTATCTTTTAAAAAATCTTTTAAAATTATTTGCTTTAGTTTTTTGTGAAACTTTACAAATCTTGGATCAGCCATAAAAAAGGGTAAATTGGTTTTAAACTTTCAAGGTGCTTCTTTGAATAATGAGTGACCAACCCAGAGTCCCCATGTCCAAGGTTTTTAAGCTCAAATTTTTTTGCATTGGTGCATACAGTTTAAGTTCGGTTGACGGAATTGCAGATTTTCAGAAAGAAAGTTAGTTTCCGACGTTAGTTTCCGTGTTAGGCACTTAGGACTGACATCTTAATGTTTACAAAAACTTCAAATATCTCATTCCAAGGCCAATGAAAGAGCACTTTCCGTATCTACCCGTGATACCATCTTTCGCTCTAGGCTTAGTAGTAATGCTGACCCGAGCTTAAAAAAAACCTGCTAAAAATCAAGTCATTGACAATAAAATTATATTCTGAAGATTATTGTCCAAATTTTTGCATAGGGCATATTTCAGCTACAATGGAGTTCATAATAAATCTATTACAAGATAAGATTTTGGCAGCGGACTTTCAACTTTCGTACCACTGTGCAGCGACCAAATATAAATAAATATTGCAAGTTCAAAACTTGATTAGATTTTTTTTTTATTGAAAACTGAGTTTTTATTGAGAAGAAAGTATAAATAATTTCTCTCAAATGTATGTTCTTTCGGTAGCGAATACTTTTACCCTAACTGACTGGTAATTTCCGAATACCATATATAAAAAATGTAATCTCCGACTTCGATGCAAACACTGAGCCATCTTTCGAAAGCCCCGAAATAGTAACGCAAGCAAATTGTACCGATTCCACGCTACTCCGGGGTACTGCGAGCAACAAGCACACTAAAATCCTTAAAAGATACTCGGTGCCTACGCAACCAGAAATTAGAGGAAAGATTTGAATGTTCCCAACGTCAAAGATAAAATAGGTAACAATTAGAGATTTTCAGACTACGAAAACGTATAGTTTGGATATAAGACTTCTAAAAGCCAAGTACCAAATAGCATTGTTGTAAAGGGTGATTTTTTTGAGATGTAGAACTTTAAATTGCAATAAAACAACGATGGATTCTTCGATTGACATGAATTTTGTTTACCCGAAAGATAAGCTTGTGGCATTACATTTGAAATATGATTTTTGGCATATGAACGCCACGGCTGGCTTGGATGTAGTACAATCTGTATGTTCAATTTTCGATGACTTTTTCCAATATTTGTGGCCGTATATCGGCAATAACACAGCGAATGTTGACTTCCAAATGATTCAGCGTTTGTGGCTTATCCACTTTAATAGTTGCACAGAAAGTAGTCTAGTTGTTAAATCACATGATCTTGGAGGCCAATTCATAGGTCCAAAATGTGAAATTAGGTGGTCACCAAACGTGTCTTTCAATAAATCGATTGTGGCACCACGAGCTGTGTGACATGTGTCTTGTTGGAACCACAGCTGCTGAATATCATGGGTGTTTAATTCAGAAATGAAAAAGTTACTAATCTTGCCACAATACCTATTACCATTAACTATAACGTTTTGGTCATTAACAGTTTTGAAGCAGTACGGATCAATGATTCCACCAGCCCAAAAGGCGCACCAAACAGTCAGTTTTTCTGGATGTAACGATGTTTCGACATACACTGGAGCATTAGATTCACTCCAAGTGCGGCAGTTTTGTTTGTTGACGTAGCCATTCGACCAGAAGTGCGCTTCATCGCAAATCAAAATTTGCCTATGAAAATCGGGAACAAAGACAATCTTGTTTGGGACTCATTCGACGAATCAACGCTTTGCTTGATGATCGTTTTTCGTCACTTCTTGCACGAGTTGGATTTTGTCAACACGCAGACCAAGATCCTTCCGCAAAATCTACCATAAAGTAAATGGACACAGATCCAACTCCTGGGCTCGATGGCGGATGGACTCAGTCGAGTCAACCTCATTTCAGCAATAGCTTCTTCTGTACTTCTGAGAAAACATGTTGCGAAAACGGTCCACGGTCAATCGAATTAACTGCTCTGATGAACGATTCTGTCGACGATAAAATTAACGTAGTGTGCCATACGTATTTCGCACAGAAGCATTATTTTCGAAATCAAATTACACTATTTGCATGCGTTGTGCAGGCGTGAGTCTATTCCTGATGAATTGTCAAACCAAACTGAGAATATATCATCTGACAGCTGTTAAATCGGTCGCCATCTTGAACAGCAATGGCAACTTAAAGTTCTGTATACCTCGAAAAACTATACCTCCTATATTGATTGGACTTACTGTAGTAAGCCTGCCATATTTGCTACGTTGAACATATAAAAGGAGCTAATTGTTCTCAAACAGAATGCAAATGAAATAGGGAAATCTATGCGAAATGGGAAGACATATCTACCCTAAAGACTTGCTGCATTTTTGAAGAAATACGTTTTATTTGTCGATTTAAGAGGAAGTTTATAATACAACTAATTCTGTTTTTACGGGGAAGATTGGTTTCAGAAAAAATCGCGTATAAAGAGACACTGATCGTATGCAAAAATAAGTAATTGGTTTCTAAACTCTAGAACCTATTTAAATTAGTGAAAAACGGTAAAGAAGTAATTCTTCGCAGTAGTTGATGTAGACGTTTGTTCGTCTTTGATATTGTTTTCATCTATCTGAATTTAGTTTTGTGCCTTATCCTGAAGCCATATTATGAGTGCTTTTTTCCATTTTTCCTTCAGCAGCATGTCTAGTGTATGCTGAAGACTTGACAGATACTATTGTTCCGGAAATCACCGATTGCCTAATTACAATTTCCTTTTCTTTTTTAAAGTTCTTATTGTGGGTCTTCTTTGAACTGAGCATTCTCCATTTTAGTGTTTCACAGTTAATCACGAATAATCCTTCCCCTATAACGCCTACAAAAATTCAACAATTCGGAGTTTCATATTATGTTCTTCTGTCTTTTTATATTTTTTTTGGGCTAAATATTGTTGCACCTGCTCACTGCGGCGAACATGCATGGAACACTGAAAGACTGACCTAAAGGAGATATTAAAAATGTCTAACTTTTTAAAGATTTGCTGATATCCAACAGGTCGTCAGCTTGTTAAGCAGCTTCATTAGCGTGATTTTCTTTCATATTACAATATATATCATTTGCAAGCTGTTATATGCATTATTCCTCTCCAGCATTTAATGCCATTCCAGGCGCATCTCTGTCATTATCATTTTTTCTCCTAAGCTTATTATGTTACATGAATTGTGTCGTAAATTGTTGCCTTTATTCATGCAACAACTGGCTTATTACGTGCTGCGCTGCTGTGTTACGTATATGAGTGGGTATTATTTTTCAAGCAGCAGCCCCCTGGCCACACGCAGCACTACTGCGGCACAACAACTTGATGCAGCTCATCATCAACCCTAGGCAGTGCAACCCCCTTAGACGCCAACCATGTGGAGCGTACTTGACAATTGCCATAGCAAAGTAAAGTTTGTGGTTATGTTGCCTTTTTTCACTTTGCCATTTTCTTCAGCTGCGGCCGTAGTTGCTCCTCTGCTGCTTCGTTTTTTCTTCTCCTTATTTTTAAATTGTAAGCCAAAGTTATAATGACCTTTTGTCCAGTGCCACCAATGACAGTCAACAGCCAACAGCGAACAGCAACAACAACTGCGTCTCCAATTCCGAGTGCGACTTCAACTCCAACTCCAACTGCAAGTACGTCTGCCTCAACGACGGCGGCTGCAGCTTAGCGCGTAATTTTCTGTGAATGCAACCGCCAAAGTGGACAAATCCGCAGGCGGTCGGTCGCATAGTACTGCCAACAGTCAGTCAGTCAGTCAGTCCAATGTACATGTATACATGCCGTAGCTCCATGTGCTTCATGTGTGTCCAAAAGTCTTGTGCAGCCGCAGCCATAGTGCCATATGTATGGAAAATTAACACCCCCAGGGCAACACCCACAGAGGGTGGTGCCCTGCCGTCGCATATTGAAACGTTAATCGCATTGCTCCATATACTACTATGCTGCTGCTGCTCCTGCTAGGAGTCGAAAAGCGGGCCTTGTGGTTGGGCAAAGGCCATCATAGTTTGGCTTGACGCGTTCGCTCACAGCTGGACATCTAGTCGAAAGTCTGTCCCCCAAACCGAAAGTACTGCAAGCAACTGTTTCGATGATTACTTTTGGTGGTTGTTGCTCTATGGTCCAAAGGGTGTGGTGCTAATGTTGCGGCGGCAACAGGAGGCACTATGCCATCCGACCGACAAGTTGCAACGCCCTTTTGTTGTTCGCTCTGTGGTCAATGACATTTGTTGCTCAAGCAAAGCGAGCGTCGTCACTAAAAAAAAAAATACCACAAAATGATGAAAATTCCAGAACCAAAAAAATTTTCACAAAAAATAGAAAATAGTGAAGAGAAAATCAATGCGCCGGGTTTTGTGATGCTGCAAAGTTTTTTTTTTTTTTTTTGGCAGTTGGGTAAAGAATGTATCCGGCACTGCTGCTCACCTGTAAAGCTTGCTCCGCTTGCTGACCAACTGTTTTGCCTTGGGTTTTGTTTATCGTTGCAGTTTGTTGCCTTAGCCAACTTTGGCCCTTGTTTGAACAGTTGTGGCCAAAATTTCGAACATTGTTTTTGGACTTTCCCCCCCCGCAACAGTTGACTTCCCAATTGCCATCATTCATCCCTGCTACTCACTTAAGGGTCTAGCAATTATGGGAACCAGCATATTTCCAATTATAATAAATTTTATTGCATTTAAGTGAAATTTATTTGCTTATGGCACTTGGCCAAGTGCTGGGAGAGAGGAAGAGTGAGAGAGGGCGCGCGGGAGCAGACCACTAATTTGCGTGACTTGTGACGTAGTATTGGTTTTTTTGGGGGGTAAGTAAGGTAACCCCGCCAAAAGTTACCTGCTCTTTAATTGTGGGGTTTCTCGACATTTTCCGCATGATTTGCAGGTAAATCATTTTGCGTCTATAAAAAGCGTGACAAATTGCGAAAACATTAAGCGCGCTCTCATTTCCGCAACGCCCCTAATTATGCTACAAATAATATCAAATAATTTCAAATAATATATATTGTAATATGTATTGGTAATAACCCTAAGAACATCCAATACATAGAAATAGGCGGCTGTTTAAATGCTCTGAAAAGTTTGTCTAAAAAATATTTGCATCGAATTTTATAATATTTTTCTCATAGTATTTCTGCTGCTAGCCAACTTTAAGGACTATAAAACTTATTAAGGGGATAGTCTTTGCTTAAGCTTACAAAAAAAACTATTTTCGGGAACTTTTTTCCCAAAAAAAATCAATGTACTAACAAGAGATATTTTTTTTATAATGTATGTTTAATTTAGAATATGTCTACTAAGAATAACTAAATTTTAAGGCTTACATTGAAGTTGGGTATCCAATTAATTTAGATTAATTATATGGTATTATAATAACAATGACTGACTTATAATTACAATGATATATTTGCAATGATAGGATATTTACAATGTTACGAAACGGAAGGTTAAATCAAGCGGGTGGAATCTCTTAAGCCTACGGAGTTGAGTGCTGTTGTCAAGTAGCTGTACTGCAAGCAGATGGTCTTGGTTCTCCTGTCAGTTAAGATGTCTCTGGCTATAGACTCTGGCCGTGGTTCCCCAAAGTTGGATCTTGTATGTTCTGATGGGCTTAAGGATCGCCTTGTAAATCAAAAGTTTATTGCGTGTGCTAAGTGTTGATGCAGGTCTGAGGAGCCAGTACAGCCGTTGGGCCTCTCTTTAAGCTGGAATCTTTTGTCTGTAAGATGAGCCCTTCAGCTTAGCCTGCTGTCCAAGGTGAGGCACAGGTACTTGGCGCTACTTGCTCTGGGTAGTGTCTGACCAAAGATGGAGACTTTTGGACAGATAAGTTGTCACAGACTTGTTGCTATATTTCACTTATTAGGCCACGCCTCTAAGGCTGACAGTTGTGATTGCAGTTTTTCAGAGGCTGCTGCTATTGGATTGCAGATTCCATCTGAGAATAGAAAGGCAGCGTCGTCGGCATAGCTGGCGGTAGGACAGGAATGCAAGTTGACCACCGGAAGTTCAGCTGTGGAGAGAAAACGCTGCTTTGAGGTACCCCAGCCAAAATAGACTTCAAATCAGACTCCGCGTCATTGCAACTCACAAAAAATGTTCGGTTCTGGAGATAAGACCCTAGCACCAGGTAGAATGGCGTTGGGAGTGATTTTTTAAGCTTGTACAGAAAGCCTTGTTGCCAAACCCTATCAAAAGCTTGTCGGACATCCAGGAACGCTGCAGAGCGGTACTTTTTGTTTTCCAGGGCGTCAGTGATGTGTTGGAGGCCTCTGTGACACTGCTGCGGTGTGCCATGCAGCTTCCTAAATCCAAATTGATGGTCCGGTGTGAGTGGCTTTTCTTCGAGTACAGGCAACAGTCTACGCAAAAATACTCTGGCTGATAGGACGGTAGGAGGCGGTGAGGCTCACTGGTTTGCAGGGCTTAGGAACCATGATGATTACAGCACACTTCCACAAAATAGATATATACGTATCTGTACGCATTTCGCATCACGATTTTATACTTTTTTCTGAATTTTATGTGCTTGTGTCTAAAAATCAAATTTGTCAGCACTTAAAAAATCACCCTTTATAATGATTTCATATGTTTTTCTAAATTTCAGCTGTTTGTTTCTGAAAATCAAATTGGTCAGCACTTAAAAAATCAACCTTTATAAAGATTTCATACATTTTCTGCACTTTTTGTGTTTGTTTCTAAAAAGCGAATTGGCCAGCACTGAAAAAATCAACTTTATTAAGATTTTGTACGTTTTTCCAAATTTCATGTATTCGTTTCTGAAAATTAAATTTAACAAAAAAAAACCTCTTTCGCTGTGATCACTTCAGTGCGTCACTGGATCGTTCGAATTGAAAAGAAAAGAAATGGAAAGAAAATAGCTGATCGGAAGATGGGGAATTCAAAACTAGTTATTTTACCAAACATTTACTTACATTTTTGGATATAAAAAAAGTTATCATAAAAAGTTGCTTGAAGTAAGTCTCGCCTTTTATCGTACGATTGCGTAGGGTGGGATTACTACACTTGGTCAATATAATGCGCATATGGCTCTGCTGCGATCCTATCCTAAAGGCAGGACAATCCCGGTGAGAAACTGCAAAGCATGGTTAGCCAAGTATATCTATGCCGAAGTGGCGCAAGGCCTCCCAAACATCACAGACTAGTGCCGCCTATACCAACGACACTGCTCTCCTAGCAACCGCCTACTCACCAAGTGACGCCTTTGCTATACCAAAGAGACAGCTGAATGCCATCGAGCCTTGGCTGCGCCGATAGAACAATACTTTGCACGCGAATAAATCCGCACAGTCCACATTCACTCTGCGTGAGTGAAACTGCACGCCCACCAGCCTCAAACTGCACCCAAATACCTGGACATGTTGCTCGACAGGCAACTAACCAGTCGTTCCCATATCCTGCGCAAAAGGAAATAATCCAAAGAGAAAGGCAATAGCAATGACTAGTAGGCTGGCGCTCCAAACTCAAAACCAGAATCAAGCTGTTGGTTCACAAAACCATTATAAAACCAATATGGACCTACGGAACCCAGCTGTGGCTTACGGCCAGTTCCTCCAACCGCAATGTCGTACCCATAGCATGACGACGTGAGCGCTGACAACGAACTGGGCTTACCCTGGTTCCAAGAAGAAAAAAGACAAGCCAGTTTGGGATATATCGAGCATCTGGGAAAACAACCAAATATACTGGCGATCAGCCTGCAGGACTACAGCCTGAGCATAAGTAGTCTTCGAAGAGGCATAACCTCTTGATCTTGCTGTGGAATAGACATAAAAACGTAAAACAACAAATCTGAACTAATGATCAATGATAACCGCGACGCCTCATTGAAAAATTATTGTTAAAAAAAGACAGATCTTCCATAATATGGGGATTGTTAAGAATTTGTTATCCAAAAAAAAGTAATAACAATAACTTTCGCACATTCTCGGATATATAAAAATAAATAAATCCGCACTCAAGTTATGCTGTTCGTCGATTTGGAAGACAAAGTTCGACGAAAACGCAAATTAAGTTTTAAGATATGGATCGATTGAATTTTTTATTTCTTAAAAATGCTATCTAAAAAAACATTATCCCTACAAAGAAAAATTGCTGCAAGAAATGGGCAATTTTTTTTTTATTTATCAAAGTTTCACTGACATTCTCAGCTATCATATATATTTATCAGATGTTCTTGCTACATCTGAAGAACAAATATTATTATTATAGAATAAGAGAATTAGAATTGAACTGTTTGGCAATATTTGCTGATCATCGTCTCCGAAGGCATCATTTCCAGAAAAATGTTTTTAACATTTTCCAGAATTCTTTTGTATTTGCATTAGAAATCGATGCAGTTAATGTAATTTATCGTGTAATTTCTAAAATTTTCATTTTTCCTGGGAAAATGTTAATTTTTTGGCCTAACGAAAGTAAATCAAAAATGATTTTTAACTAAACAATTTTATATGTATCGCTTTTCATCCCAGTTGAATTAAAGCTTGATCTAAAAATATCAAAAATGATTACGAATAAGAGATTATTCTATAAAACAAAATGGGAATTCTATAAGCTGAAAGTATTGCCAAATAAATTTATGAACATTTTTTAAACTGAAAATGAATTAGTGGTCTTGTCAACTCAACCAATTCGAATTTCGGAAAAATAGTTAAATAGTTCGTTGCAAGACAGTTTCTCATCGCATATTTGTCATTGATCACGGTACGTCTACAAAAAACGAAACAGTGCCGCCATTATATTTTTTCATTTGTCATCTGTAATTCAATTCTTCAGTTTTCAAATCTAACTCTAGGTCTAAGTAATAGGTGATAGAAAAGTAAAGACCTAAATCTACCAGCGTGCGAAATTAATATTATACGAAATTAAGTTTTCAAATCAGAAGATTGGGAAAAAAGCATTCTATCAAATTGTAGGTACTTACGTTTTGTGTAAAATCTTTGGGCATTCACTCGAAATAGATTTTGGCCTACGTAGTTGGTTCGCTGGATGCCCAAAAAGAAACGCCTCGTCAAGAAATAAAGCGCAAGTGGATAGGCAGAAGGCCGATTTGGACTTTGTGGTTAAAAGAATAAGCTGGAATCAGTAAGATTATTTCTTAAGCATGTACCACAACACGGTATGTATGTAATACCCAGAAGAAAAATTGAAATATTCCCAAAATAACTTAAATTATGTACATGGAAGACATACGCTTGTGCGTCTCTGTACGCCAAGATCTCGGAAATGGTCAGAGCTAGAGCAACGAATCTTAAGAAAAATAACTTGTTGTTCGAGGGGATGCCAGTTTATTTTTGTTTTATGATATCCGAAATATATGATATGACAGTTTGGCTCCTGAAAAAGATTACAACGTTGTTGTTGTATTTGAATAAAACCAAGAGCTCGGCAAAATTTGATTAAAAGTTATATTTTTTAATAGTGCAAGGGGGGAAGAATAGAGCGAGGGTATTCGAGGATATTATAGCTGATGTATGTATGTTTTGGTTTTGGAGCGTAATATTAGACTTATCTTAGCCCCATTTTTTTTTTATATTTCAAGTTCATATGAATGAAACCTATTTATTAAAATAATAAATTTAGAACAACAGCCATAGTAAGCGCAAACATTTTGCAGACTATATTTTTTTATTATATTAAAAAAAAAGTTTATTCCAGAATTTCTGGAATACAGGCACATATGGCTGACCCTTGTCTGGGGCTAAAAAGAAGCGTTCATCCATGCACTTCGAAAAGTAAGCCCATATACTCGTCAGTATTGGCGAATCGTTGATGGGTTATTTTAGTTCCAGCACACTGCACAGTCTCCTCGGAAACATAGACTGCATGCAATTATAAGAACATCTTCATGCTTAGAGGGGTATGAAGCAGAAACTCTTTTTCTATAACTATAAATCACGACTGGCCGTAAGAGCTCCCAACAGATCATAAGATGTAAGCCGCAAATCCAATTTCTTGCTTAACCTAAATGCTCAACAAATTGATTTGGAACCACTGAAATCTCGATTTCTTGACATTCAAGATATTATATTCGTACAGGGTGAGCCATTTCTTATGTTGGAATTTTAATTTTGAACAACTAAAACATTTGAGAACTGATTGAGTTGACTTTACATGTTTAGAAAACGTCCATTCAGTTAAATTTCAACCATGTATCGCTTTACAGCTAAAGAACGCGCCGAAATAGTTATCTTATACATTGAAAACAGTCGTTCGGATATCTTAATTCAAGATGCATACCGTCGAAAATATCATGGCAAACATTCAGCCATTTCGAACTCTCCGGTGCAAAATTGCCGACTTTGGGAAACGCAGAGTCCACACGAGATCCAGGTAACGCCATTGCGTGACCAAAAAGTTACTGTTTGGGATGGCGTTTGCGCCAAAATCATCATTGGGCCTTATTTTTTCAAAGAGTACCAAACCGATATCGGTGGATGTTGGCTCACTATGTCTGCTCACAAATGAGCGAAAAAGCTCTTGAAGATTACTGGTTTCAACAAGAAGGTGCAATATGCCACACTTGCGAAACCAACAATCGAGTTTCTACAGCGAAAATTTGCTGAACGCCTGATGTCAAAAAGATGCAATATTGAATGGCCACCTAGATCTACGGATTTGACCCGCTCGGACTTCTTTGTGGGGTTATTTGAAAGCAAAGTGTACGCCAGCAAGCCACAGACCATTGAGTAGCTCAAGGAAAATATTCGTGCCGAAATCAGTGCTATACCAAGCGAGATTGTGGAAAAGTTAATGGAAAACGGGCATATTTTGCTGTGGCCCATAAAGGCGGCCATTTGATTGATTTTGTGTTCCAAAAGCTAGACTGGATAAATTGCAAACCATCAAATTGAATAAAAATAAAAGAAATGGCGAACCCTGCATAATTTTGTGGTCTTGTCAAATAGGCTTTCCACCAAGACGTCGGCGCACTCATCAATAAAACCAAACAGATGAAAAAGTGTCACGGCAACACATCTTCAGGATCAGCATCTATGCATACAAACATCACGTCCAGGTTAAGTATTTGTTCCTGTTCCAGTTGCTGATCCAGGAACCATTGATCATCTTAGGTTTAGATGCATATACCTCACTTTGTCCAGCGCTACGACAGCCACATCGGCGCTGTGTTGGTCCTTGAAGAACGCCTACAAAAATAGGCTTAATTGTAACTTATTTCTTGGCCATTTGGTTGTCCAGCTCTGTCTATTCCTCAATTACTGTGTTTGAGTCGCCTCAAAAATCTATCAAAAATCTGCGGAAAAATTATTCTGCAATGAGTGAAGAATTGGATTCAAGCGTTAAGTTGCTGTTATACTAGAAATACTTAGTCGTTGGTTTTTCATTTATTATTAATTCAAGTGGTGCATCTCTGATTGCTATTAAAAATGTTATTACTGCTGGCGCCATCTGGCGCAATTCACACTATCAATAAAGATGTTTACTGCATTGAAGTCTCTTAGTTATATGGTATATATGAATTATTCCAATAATTTCTGTGAAATATAACTTTTTGATATCATTATTCTAGACTCCTTCCACAAAGTCGCACTTGTTTTTCGCCTAGTAATACGGCGAAACTGTTTTGCTCATTTTAAAGAATCTCTAGAAGAAAATCAGAATCTAATAAGTTCGCTTTCTAACACAAGCTACTGTACTACCTGGCTGTACCTGTAGCAGACAGGATACAAAGCTGTGGAGTACCCAGCTGCTACACTGGAGTACAACTATAGAGCAAAGACACTTGAATCGTATTGAATTTGATTGCCTCAGCAGGAGCAAAAACCGCAGCCAATTGGTCAAGTTTTTGGAACTAACCACAATGAGTGCCACGCCTGAAGCGACGCCCTTTGGACATTTGCCCATTGTAGCTGTTAATTCTTTGTGGCTCGAGTCAACATACACTTTGCCGCATGGAGTTGGCCCGAGGACCGGCCGATGGGAGCAGGGTGTCAGCGACATCAAAGTTGACGATGACGATGACGATGATGATGATGACGATGATGACAAGCTGGCTGGTTGCTTGTTGTGTGCCAGTACTAAGGATGACATGTTGATGCATCCAATTAACCAGACAATTACGGGAGAGACAGAGAGAGGGAGACAGAGAGAGAGAGTAAGAGATAGCAAGGTATATTGCCGGCACTAGGCCCAGAGATTGGGTTTGTCGGTTTTGCGAAATGCGGTAGTGTTGGCTAGTGGCTGCTGCTCCTGCTGCTGCTGCTGTGGTTATCTACATAGTCAAACAGCCGCAGGACAAAAACTTGCGTGGAAGAGCATCAATAAAAAAAAAAAAATAAAAATAAAATGGAATCCTAAGTAAGAGTGCGGCTGCTGCACTTATAAGCAACTTATTGAGCGTAATTCGATTTTCATTTTCTGCTTTTGTTTTGTTTTTTGCATTTTGTAATTTTGCATTTTGCCAACTTTTGCGCTCAATCTTGGTTTTACTTTTGCCAGCTCGGCAAGCAGCAGATCCTGGCTGTTGGACTGAGCACGGTTCGTGTCATTGCGGTTAAAAGCAATTAATTTTATAGGTTTATTATTGCCTCTTGGCCACTTGGCACATCCTCGGCTTGTTTGTCATTTAAAACGATATTTATCATTGTGCCTGCCCCGGTTACGTTTCTATTCCTCTAGCGCACTTTGCAGTTTGCCTCCTTGTTGCTGTGCTGGCATCATTTGCATATTTGAGTGTTGTTTTGCTTGATAACTTGCCACTGCTCCGCACTGTGCGCCCCACTCTGCTGCTTTATCCATTTTTGTTTTGTATTTTTTTTTTTTTGTAACTTCTCTTGTTTTTTCCACATTCTGCTGGCTGGCATTTGTTTCCTGGCCATAACTTGAAGCATTGCTTCGCTCATTTTCATTTCATCAATTAACTGAAAAACAAGACGGCAAAAATGTGTTCTGCCTCTAATTAGCATGCACATAAACAGAATCCTATTAGCCGCTCCCAACAGGCAACATTGTATGCAGAACTTGGCCCCATGAATTACTTTACTTCACCTCACCTGGCCACCACACGCAAAGTCCCTTTGAAGCGCAAAACGCCGGCAAGCACATTGAAAATAATAGCATCAGCAAATATACACAAAAAAAAAAGAAACCAACCCAACTACAAAATGAATCTACTTCTAAATGCTTAAAGGTAAAAACAAAAAACAAAAAAAAAAAAAAATACTTCCGAAAGTGTTTTTTAATGAATTATTACCTCTAAATACTTAAAGTGCGAATTGTTGCTATTAGAAAATAAAACTTAATTTGTAGCTCTTCTGCTTGGTTTTGTTTTGGTAAATATTCAAGTTATTTAAAAATTTTGCAACTAACTTCTAAATGCTTGAAATCCTGTGAAGCAGGTGAATAAGTAGCTTTAAAAATTTGAAACAAGTTAGTGTAGTTCCTTGTGCTGCTGAGCAGCTTTTAAGCTTAAAAATGACGAAAGAATAATACTGACAAGTTTTTGGTTGAAAAAAAAAAATGGTGATTGCTTAAATTTAAAGTCCTTGTTGCACTTTACGCGCAGTTTCTCACAAGTTGGCCATTATCGAACTAAATATTTTAGTGTTTCAATTTAATGCACTTTATGTTAGTATTTGCACATCTTAAATTCGGCGAGATATTCTTAAAATAAAGCAAATATGCACCAAAGATTAAGAATTTTACTGCCGTCATACGCAGAATTGTATCTAAAGGGTGTTTTTTTTTCGAGGTATTGAACTTTAAGTTGGCATTACTGTTCAAGTTGGCGAGCGATTTAACAGCTGTCAAGTGATTTATTCTCAGTTTGGCTTGGAAATTCAGGAATTCAAGCAAGGCGTAGATTCGTCGAATGGGCCCAAAACGAGATCGCTGTTGTTTCCGAGTCTCTTAAGCGAATTTTTTTTAGCGATGAAGCGCACTTCTTCTTGTTCAAGATGGCTACCGATTTAACAGCTGTCAAGTGATTTATTTTAAGTTTGGTTTCACAATTCATCATGATTAGACCCACTCCAGAACAACGCTTGCAAATAGTGTAATTTGATTTCGAAAATAATGGTCCTATGCGGAGCGTCCATCTACGTCCATTTTATCGTCGACAGAATCGTCCATCAGAGCAGTTAATTCAATTGACCATGACCCGTTTTCGTACCATGTTTTCTCTTATTAATAAATCGCATCCCTCCAGAGACGACGTATAGTGCGTACAGAAGAAGCTATTGCTGCTGTAGAGCGTAGGATTGAGGAAGACCCGAATGAGTCCATCCGCCATCGACCACAGGAATTGGATCCATTTACTTTATGGTAGATTTTGCGAAGGATCTTGGTCTGCGTGTTGACAAAATCCAACTTGTGCAAGAATTGAAGCCAAACGATCATCAAGCAAAGCGTTGATTCGTCGAATGAGTCCTAAACAAGATTGTCTTTGTTCCCGATTTTCATAAGCGAATTTTGTGCGATGAAGCGCACTTCTGCTTCAATGGCTACGTCAAAAAACAAAACTGCCGCACTTGGAGTGAATCTAATGCTCAAGTGTATGTCGAAATATCGTTACATCCAGAAAAACTGACTGTTTGGTGCGCCTTTTGGGCTGGTGGAATCATTGATCCGTACTTCTTCAAAAATGTTAATGACCAAAACGTTATAGTCAATGCTGATCGATATAGAGCCATGATTACTAACTTTTCATTGCTGAATCGAACAACCATGATGTCTAGGAGTTGTGGCACCAGAAAAAAAATGTATCTTTCGGATAAATAAAATGCATGTCAATCGAATCGTCGTTGCTTTATTGCAATTTAAAGTTCTATACCTCTGAAAAAAACACCCTTTATGTCTTTGTGTATCTAATACAGCTTTTGGTTCGTTCGAATGCGACAGTTGTTCCCAATCCGAAGGTGACCGCAGTTTTTACGAAGAATATTTCTGTCGAACACTAGAAGCGCAGCGGCAACCGTCGAAGACACAATCCATGCCTCTGCGCCATGTACCAGCGCGGTCAGGATGAGCGTCTGGTAGATCTTTAATTTTGTGGATCAAAAGAGGTCACTGCTATACATTTGTTTACTGAGACCATAGTCACACCTATTGGCATGTGAGATTCTTCGCCTTATCTCGAGGCTGTTGTTGTACCAAGATGCGTGAATTCCTTGATCACTACAAAAGTATAGCAGATTTTTTTTACTTGTTTTTTTTTTCTTTATTATTCCTCTTAGGACTTCTACTAGAGCCTTCCAACAAACCCTGTTTTGCGCCGTCTGTTTCGTTATGTGCCATGATCGCCTGGAACAGTTCTTGAAGGATGGATCTTCTTCAGGTCGCCTTAGGTCTTCCGATCAGTCTGCTGCTTTGGGGATTCTAGTCCAGTGCCAGGAAGAGTAATCAATCGTTTACTGGGACTGTCCATGCAAAACTTTCATATCACGATGATAATAGCATAAGTCGTTCCACGAGCATCTCTTCCCATCTGCAAGATAGCACTACCACTATAGGCGCTTACTTTAATTATAGAAAGAATTAGTGATCACTCAATTACTTTTTTTTTACTTCGGATAACTTAAAAGACAAACAAACCCAGGAATTTACTGCCAAAATCGAACTTTTCAAACCATATACCTAATGGGTAACTCCCATGATATTATGAGCAGATCAAAAACTATTTGGCGTTAAATCTGATTATAACATTTATATAAACAACTCATCCAAAGATTTACTGATTTTTTGAGTTAAAGCAGTGCAATGGTGATATAGTTTTAATGTATCTGAGCTATATATTTGTGGCAGTGTACTTGCCTCTATACCCCGAAGATCGGTGGTTCGGTTCGACTCTGCAGCATTGCTGTATTTGTCTAGCACTGACATAGCTAGCAATAAGATGATATACCCCGAAGAAACTCTCTATTAGGTAAAGACCCCGCCGTTCGGATTCGTTTATAAACTGTGCCATCTCTATGCTCCGCCTTTGGACCGCTGACCATGGTCATGGGAAAAACATTTTATTTACTTCAAGTTCTGCTCATACATTTTGCATAATGATTGAAATATATCTTTGGATCATTTCGCACTATTGAAAGAAATTACACTCTAGAACTTGAATGCAACTAAACAAATTTTTATTTAAACGTAGACAAGGTCACATAACAGTACGCTTGTACCCGAGCTTCACTTTCTTCCATATTCTAGACGATGTCTAGTGTGTGGACAATTTACTTGGGCCTCCAGCGTACACATAAAATCACTCATCTCGTGTTCTTTTTAAAACGCTCTCTTTATTCGGTGACGCGTGGGTACCCAGAACCTTTTTCTTGTTTTATCCCATAAGGGAAAAAGCTTGCGTATTCTGAGGTGCAGACGGAACCGATGGTCAGATGAATTTTTTAGCCTGACGCAGTCAATAATTTCAGAGTTGTCAGAGTTGTCAGCGTGCCCATCACCAGAATCGCGAGAATCATAACCGGAATCACCCGAACCATATGTAGAAAAACCAGAAGCATCATTCTGGCGCAGATTTTCATCAGATTCATTATCAGTATCGAGTCCATTAGCCAAAAGTGCCATGATTGACTTTCGGGAAAGAAAAGAGCCCTATACATAGAAAAATAGCTTGTAAATCTTAGAATGTAAATGCAATATTTGTGTAGCTTACGCATCGATAGAGCCATTGCTGTCTTTTGGTCATGCCACTATAATCAACCCAATCGAGGTTTTCACCTTTGCCATGGTCATATCTACCATATCTATTTCCAAAGTGGAAATGTATTATGTAAGCCCATTTGACACTGTCTTTCTCTGCTTCGCAAGTCGCGTTATCATCTAGATAAGACATAATGGTCGTCGATTATCTTTAAACGGTGCTCCGGGAGGTCTACTTGTCACTTAATTTCTACTATTCCACAAAACAAAAATATTAAAACAAAAAATTTTAAAAATCACGAAAATAATTTAAATTTTTTGTTTGATGTTTACATTTCGAAAGCCTTAAAACGAATGAATGAATTAAATATAAAACTCATTTGGGTTATATGTCTGAGATATGAAGTTTAAATCGTCGCCTGCGTAATGTTGAGCTCAGTAGGCAATGGGGAACTAAAATATTTAATACAGAACGAAACTAATGGATCTTCTATATGACTCAAGTACTTTATATTGGATTTTCCAGACTCCAGCATAAGTTCAGCTGAAGAAACTGAATAAATAATATAGGATGACATTAAATCGACTTCTGAGAGATACCATTGAGTTTGGCAGGAATCAGGAATCGAAAAGGTCTTGTAATGGCCTACCTAATCCTCAGTTTATTTACTTCTAAAATAAAAAAAAAAACAAGATTCAATCGAAAAACAAAAATCAAATCGTTTGGTACTTCAGGTTTAGATCAAACGTTTTTTTAATGACAAAGATAATGATTGCAAGTCTTGGTAATGTGTGATGGAAAAGTAAATAATATCCGAGTTTTTGAATCAGAATAGTGAGTAATTAACCTTCCTCTTCTAAGTTTCTTAAAGAATACTAAATGTTGTTGGTATTTAGGTTTTATGTGGTATTTACACGAAATTAATGGAGTTGTTTAGTAATCTACGTGGATCGTTCGCTGGATCGTTGGCCATGCCAAGGTGAAACTCACTTCATAGGCCAAAGCGAAATTAAGTTTATGCAAACCCAAAATGCATAAAACACTTAATAGGAATTGTTGGACAGCCCCAAAATTATCTCCAGTATATTCACGGTGATTAGAATTTGATTTGATTAAATTTCCGTTTATGCGCATAGATCTCAGGATGGTAAGAGTTAGAGTAACCCATGTTTAGGAATAAATTTGTCATCAGTTGATTTTAGTTTTTTGATATTAGGGGATAGGCGAAGCTGTATCTTATAGGATGATTTACAATATTTCAAAAAAATCAACAAGTTTTAAAGGCATATATCTGTTGTTTGTTTTGGTAATATCACCCAATCCGGTACGAAAAACTGCTGCGAATTTGATCGAAATGTGTTAACTACTCAAATCCGTACAAATAAATTGATTTTATCACAACATTTTTTGTACTTTATTTTTTTTTCAAGAAATCAAATGACTATTTGACATTGAATAAATCGGTTCACAAATTTTTCTTTCTTTTTTGATTTAGGATTGAACCAATTCCTTTGCAGAAAAGCGATACAGGATGTCGTCTATATTCGACTTTAACTTACGCCATTTTTTGACTTAACATTCTTAATAATAATTGTTTCAAAAATATTTTTTACGACGGGTCTAAAGAAGTCCGCAAAAATGTAAAAATTTTAATTCTTTGCCTTATAATTTAATTTGTTAAGGAAATACGGGCTTTCGAGTTCCCTCGAAAATCAATCTTTGCGGTGAAAGTTCGAGTTGGATGTACATCTATGGAGTTGTGGATTCAATGATTACAAGATTTCAGTTAATCTTGAAAAATAATAGACCGAAGAAGACCTTTGGAGCACCGCACACTAAATATTAAATGACCATCCCAGGTTAACCACTTCGAACTTAATTTCTTTATTTCATAAAAAAACGCTCCACATTTAAGGAAAAAAATAAGAATAATTATTATAGCTGAAGTCTGATCACAGATTGCAGTGACAGAAAAGAGATGTGTTTTCTATTGTTGGATTTGCTTATGATTGAACCTAAAAAGTTTCCTAATATTAAATTCTGCTAAATAAATTACCAGTTTATCGAATTTATTACAATTGAGCTGGTAGGTTTGATGGGGGTTTTTAGAACAATAAGCAACTCCAGAGCAAAGGCTACCTGACACAGCGTCTTATACGGGATTCTTTTATTAGGATTCTGCGCCCAATTTAAAGATAAAGAAACCGAAAATGCTTCTCTTTGCATAAAGAATACAATATATTGATTGACAATTTAAAAAAGTTAAGTAATTATTACGATTACCCGATTACCTAAAATGTTTTCAGGGTGGCTAGAGATGTTGAAATACCCTTGTCGCCTTTATCTCAGAGCAAACAATGTTCCTGAAATATCGTGATGCTCCCATAGGGCTGTTTTGCATAACCTAGTGACCTTTATAGTGATATTATATTCAAATTCAACATCCAATACTGTTTCGATGTAAGAAACGCTTTGTCAAAATCGATTGATCGATTGCTATGATCTATAGATCAGCTATAGAAACTGGATTTTGACACTTATTACATTGTTTTCCATTACTTTTTCAAACAAAATTCGCATTATATAATTATTTTGGTATTTCTGATCAATATGTCGAATCTTAACAAAATCAGTTCTCTTTGTTTTTAAGTCCCCAATTGATAAAAGTCTATTTTATCACAAAATTTATTGTATTTTGTACATTTTTTTTAATTGTTGACCAACACTCTTTTTTGTTTTCGGTGAAACAATGTCGGGTTTTGAGCGTTTTATCCTAAAATTGTGCGCTTTCACTTTGTATAATGGGTGTTTTTTTTTCGAGGTATAGAATATAAAGTTGGCATTACTAATCAAGATGGCGAGCGATTTAACAGCTGTCAAGTGATATATTCTCAGTTTGGCTTGACAATTCATCATGATTAGACCCACTCCAGAACAACGCTTGCAAATAGTGTAATTTGATTTCGAAAAAAATGGTTCTATGCGGAATATGTATCGAGCGTCCATCTACGTTCATTTTATCGTCGATAGAATCGTCCATCAGAGCAGTCAATTCGATTGACCATGGATCGTTTTCGCACCACTTTTTCTCTCAATGATAACTCGCATCCCCAGAGACGCCGTGTGGTGCGTACAGAAGAAGCTATAGCTGCTGTAGAGGATTGAGAAAGACCCGAATGAGTACATCCACCATCGATTACAGAAGTTGGATCTGTGTCCATCTATTTTATAGAAGATTTGGCGTAAGGATCTTGGTTTGCGTGCTTACAATATCCAACTCGTGCAAGAATTGAAGCCAAACGATCATCAAGCAAGGCGTAGATTCGTCGAATGGGCCCCAAACGAGATTTCCGTTGTTCCGTCAATGGTGATCGATATTGAGCCATGACTACTAACCTTTTCATTCCTGAATTGAGCAACCATGATGTCCAGGAGCTGTGCTTCCAACATGACGGCGCAACATGTCACACAGCTCGTAACATGTCTTTTTTATTAAAAGACACGTTTGTAATTTCTATATCTCTAAAAAAAACACCCTTTATTTTCTACACTAATAAGGTAAACCGCAACATATAGATGGACCCTCGTTCAATAACTTTTGCGTTTTTTTTTCAATTATTTTACTCCAATATTGGCGAAAAGCAAGAAGGATTGATTGCTTGTAGAGATGAGGGATTTCTTTAAAACTTTGGAACTTGGAGTCCATTAAGTGCAGCAAGCAACATTTTTAGCTTAAGACTTTTTCAGACTAAAAAATTAAGCTTAATTTTAATATTTAACAGAGACGCAAAAAAAAAAAATGTAATTAGTATTCTTATTAGCTGGACTACTTAATTATATATTACAGCTTCCAGACACGACTGGCAGCGACTTCGTAATCTTTGTCTAAGCCTATTAATTTTTACCCATAATAAAGTTATTGTTGTGCCGGACTTAACTTGTTTATTATAATAAAGTTTATTGTGACGTTATACTGATTGGCTATTTGAAGTAGAATAGCAGTCGAACAGGATAAGGGATTTAGAGGTGTGAGAGCCGCACGGTGGCCAGACCTTTTGTGCGTCTGATGAAGGTAACAGCCGCAAGCTGAGTAAATATTTTATGCTTTGGATATCTCTATCTATTGCCATAATATTTATGTTACTATCGGAATAGTTATATATTGATAATTATTTTTAATTTTTAAAATAATTGCATTGCACACTTGCGTTTGGCAAAATAGCATAGCTGCGATAATTAAAGTTTATAAAAATAATAAACATAAAGTTAGCTGAATTCGCAAAAAAATAATTATAAAAATAAAATTATTTGAAATTTCCATAATACTAAAAATAAATCTTTAAATATTAAAATTAATTTTAGCTAAATTTGCAATCGCTGACCTGGATTTTTTTATAATTTATTTATTTGCAGTTTAATAATAATCAATAATCATCATTTCATTAGCTGAAAAATTTTATTTGGATTTAAAAATGAGACTAAAAGTTAAAGTAAATTACCCACAACTACCAAATAGTTTAAATATTTATTACATAAAATAAATAATTTTATATTTTTTAAATATATTATTATTATTGGACATGTTCTTATTATAACACAAAGTTATTTTGAGAACTTAGCCTATCGACTATCATTTTCCAATTCTTTCTATCCTGAGCTATCAACTTCTTGGTTTCGTTCATAAGAGAACGTCCCAGGGCGGCCACTGTGTTTAGTAGCACCAATGGGTTTCCAAGGTTCCTTAAATCAGTTATCGACTTCTTGGTTTCGTTCATAAGAGTATGTCTCTACGTAGTCCCAGTGCGTCCACTGTCTTTAGTACCACCAATGGGTTTCCAAGGTTCCTTAATTCAGTTATCGACTTCTTGGTTTCGTTCATAAAAGTAGTCCCAGGGCGTCCACTGTGTTTAGTACAACCAATGGGTTTCCAAGGTTCGTTAATTCAGTTACCGCTTCTTGGTTTCGTTCATAAAAGTATGTCTCTGAGTAGTCCCAGGGCGTCCACTGTGTTTAGTACCACCAATGGGTTTCCAAGGTTCCTTAATTCAGTTATCGACTTCCTGGTTTCGGTCAAAAGAGTATGTCTCTATGTAGTCCCAGGGCGTCCCCTGTGTCTAGTACCACCAATGGGATTCCAAGGTTCCTTAATTCAGCTATTGACTTCTTGGTTTCGCTCAGAAGAGTACGTCTCAACGTAGTCCCAGTGCGTCCACTGTGTTTAGTACAACCAATGGGATTCCAAAGTTCCTTAATTCAGTTACCGCTTCTTGGTTTCGTTCATAAAAGTATGTCTCTGAGTAGTCCCAGGGCGTCCACTGTGTTTAGTACCACCAATGGGTTTCCAAGGTTCGTTAATTCAGTTACCGCTTCTTGGTTTCGTTCATAAAAGTATGTCTCTGAGTAGTCCCAGGGCGTCCACTGTGTTTAGTACCACCAATGGGTTTCCAAGGTTCCTTAATTCAGTTATCGACTTCCTGGTTTCGGTCAAAAGAGTATGTCTCTATGTAGTCCCAGGGCGTCCCCTGTGTCTAGTACCACCAATGGGATTCCAAGGTTCCTTAATTCAGCTATTGACTTCTTGGTTTCGCTCAGAAGAGTACGTCTCAACGTAGTCCCAGTGCGTCCACTGTGTTTAGTACAACCAATGGGATTCCAAAGTTCCTTAATTCAGTTACCGCTTCTTGGTTTCGTTCATAAAAGTATGTCTCTGAGTAGTCCCAGGGCGTCCACTGTGTTTAGTACCACCAATGGGTTTCCAAGGTTCCTTAATTCAGTTATCGACTTCCTGGTTTCGGTCAAAAGAGTATGTCTCTATGTAGTCCCAGGGCGTCCCCTGTGTCTAGTACTACCAATGGGGTTCCCAGGTTCCTTAATTCAGTTATAGACTTCTTGGTTTCGTTCATAAGAGAACGTCTCTACGTAGTCCCAGGGCGTCCCCTGTGTCTAGTACCAATGGGGTTTCAGGTAATGGCGGAGCTTGCATTCTTTTCCTGGTCTCTGCGGAGCGTGTCTCCCAGCTATCTGTATTTTCGTCTATTGATGTCACTTAGTAAAGCTTTTTGTACAGTTCACTCCCATAATCGGCATATAACGCAAGATAACGCAAGCATCAAACATTTTCAGCTTGGTTGATTTCAAACTCGAGAAAGTGCAGCAAAAGTACGCTTAGCTTTCTGTAGACTCCATTCCGAGTCAGCATACTACCTAGGTATTCAAATTGGTCTCTTAACTCTAAGTTAGGATTGTTAACAGAGTGTGCAGTTTGATTACGAGAGTTTACGTGCAGGGTTTTCGATTTACCAAAATTTATCTTTAAGCCAAATTTGGGAGAAACATCAGATAGGGAATTAAACATACTTTGCATCTCACTGTGCTTCGGTGAGAGCAAAACTATATCGTCGGCGTAGGCGAATTTATTTATTCTCCCATTCAGCTTCCAGGGGTATGTCCCTATCGTCTGATGGCCGCTGCATCTAATATTATATCTAACGTTCTGATAAAGGAGGAGCAGGAGAGAGAGCAGAGCCTTGCTTGACTCCAGAAAACAAATTTATTACTAAGTTGTTCTGCGTGCATAACCCTGCTTGTAGCGCCGTCAGAAGAGCACTTAACGACATTAATGTGTTTTTCTGGTATACCTTTGGCTACAAGCGCTATCGAAAGCTTTCTCGTAGTCAACAAATTCCATATATAGGGTTGCTTTGTACTCCGCTGATTGTTCGTTTAAGATCCTCATGGTGTTTATGTGATCGCTATAGGCATGACCACGTTGGAAACCGACGAAGTATCCAAGGAACCTGCAATGCAATTATTATTTAAAATTTTGGTGACGGCAGGAAGAGTCCATAAGCCACGCCGGTCGGAACATTTACATTTGTCACCTCTCTACGGTATTTTAATAATAATGGATTCTTTCCATTCTGTTGGTATATTTTCTTCTTCCCAGATGCTTTGAAAGCTTGGCAGTAGTATAATAGTTGACAGTTTTTGTGGTCCCACTCTTAGCAGATCAACGGAGATAGCGTCTATGTCAGCTGCTTTACCAGGTTTAAGTAAAGATATTGCTGAGTTAATACTCAGTTAGGTTTGCTGGGGCTGTAGTGAAAAGTCTGTTTACAGGTCTGCGTCTGCGAATCACGGGTAGTCAAAGATCCGCATCAAGGGCCACATTGAGCGTTCTTTCAAAGTGGCTTTTCCGAATTTGTAGCTGTTCGTCCTTACTAGCCGCCTAAAGTGTTAACTTAAAATTTTTGTTTACTCCGAAGGAATTTCAGTTACCAAAGTCAGAACTTTTTCTGGTACTTGACCGTAGTTAGCGAAACAATTTAATTAAACAATTTTTCTGTAAGAAATTACTTAGATGGATAGTAAATTCTGCTTAGATTTTGCTCTAAAGATACTAGGCACACAGCAAGTAATAGCAAGCAAACGAAGACCAATAGTTTTTGAAAACGCGTCACTGAAAGTATGCAATGGTTTTTGGGGAAAAAATCAAGAAAAAATTAAAATCTGTAACATACTTTTAGTTGCTTATTTAAAGTTGCTTGCTTGGTTTTGCTGCACTTCTGTTCGCCTGGTACTTCATGGTAGTTTGCGACACGATTTCAGTAGAGATTTGAGCAAAAAATATTTAATTCAAAAAATGTTTTTTTATATAATACTTCCTAAGATAGATACCATTGAAATTAGTCGTGCAAACTCCTTTTAAAAATAAATAAATGCCTGTTTTTCTATTTTAAAGCAGTCTTATTATTTTATTATTATTTTTAATAATAATTAATGAAAAGCTTATAGAAATTCACACTGACGCTTGAAAGCATTTCCTATTGTACTTAATCTCTAAGAACTCAGAAACCGCCGCTCTGAAACTTTCTTTGCGAAAGATGGCTAAATTTCTACTGTTCAAAATATGCAGCTTCTAATCCCTTAGCAGATCTTCTGCTTGTTCGGTAGAACGCAAAGCAAAAATGCAAACACTAAAATTTATCTGAGGTAGTTAAAAATATGGAAAAAAAATTTCAACCAAATAAAACGCAAGTTATTATGATCCCATCATTATTTATTTTTTGAAGAACATTATTTTACCATATTTCGAACACTTTGTCGACTCAGGTAAGGATTTTATAGTTTTTAAAACGTTATCATTTGTTTGTCTATTTGCAAATCAAATTAGCAAGCTCTTAAAAAGTCACCCTTTATTGGAAATACCAACTACGTATTTGGATTGTCTCGCCTGATTACTTTTGATTGGTAGTCCTGCACTCTTGACCTATTCTTTTCAAACTATTCTACTCGTTACAAGAGCGCATTTGCTCGATTCAGCAAATCCCTCAAAAAACATTGTCCAGAATTAAAATTTTTAAAAATTTGCAGAATTTATTATAAACTTATCATCATTTATTTCATTGAGGAAAAACTATCAACTGCTTTGATCATGAAGCATTATTTGGTACAACCATAGACACGGGGTCTTCACCGTCCTCTTCGTAGAGTGGTCTCCCTGAGACCGTGAAGCAGTCAAGCTTTCTGTCACTTTCTGCGCCGTCGAAATCTTGTTCAATCGCAGTGTTTTTTAAAGAGCTAATTGTAATTTTTTTATTATAATAAAAAATATTTCAATTATTTTTTGAAAAATATAAAAAATATTATTATTGTTCGGGAGATTACTTTAAGCAATTAAAGAAAAACATTGTTATGAAGTGCACTTTTTTTTCGCTAATTTTAGAACTTGAGGGAGCGTAGCCACCAGATGCACATAAAGTATGCAGAGGCAGGCGGTCATAGGGAACGAATTTGGACTAAAATTTTGCAGCAGTTTTAAAGAATATCTAAAATTTACAGATTTGGTAGAACACTTTTAAAGTTGTTTCTGTATCTTTATACATTTCAGCCCACCAGGTACATACAGAACCTTTTGAGACTGTTCCGAACCAGCTCACCCTTAAATATTTTTACAAATATCGCAATTCAATAATTACATTTTTGGTGCGTATGATACGAATGCGTAATCCGAATAGACCCATTGTGTCAGGATTTAAGGTTGTTGAATTTATATGCTCGAAACATGGAGTTGACCTAGTGTACAGGGTATACCAGATTTGTGTTGGCTCGCAGCCCATTTGCCTCTGTTAGTATTACGATTACTCTTTAATCTATAACTTCCAAGTAGTTAATTATGGTTACTTTCGCCTAGTTATGGCTATAGGGAGGATGTGTCGTAATATATCCCCTACATATATAATCGCAAAGGACAAGCGAGTTCTCTCAGTTTCTCTAGTTCGAAAATTATTCTTACAACTAAATCTTCATGTTCTGTCAAATTCGCCAAAAAATTAATTTTCTTTTACATAAATTAAATCTTGAAATTAAAATCTAAATAGTTTATAGAAGGCATGAACTGATTCTTCTAGCTATTTGAGATGCTGCATCTAGATTTGGCTGTATTTTGGGTGCATTTCAGAAAAAATCAATTTGAAATAGATTTTCGTAGTACTTCATCGATAGTGCCATCAATAGTTTGTAGTCTTTTAGAATTCATAATAAGTACTTGGAATTGTCGTTAAGGATTTATTTATTTTGTTCTCATCTTAAAGTATTGCAATTTGTCAATTTAAGAACCAGAATTATTTATATATTATATTATCTTTATATATTTTTATATAATATTAATAATTCCACCTATCCGTAATAATAATTGAAAATACCGTTTGTTGTGATTATGGTGAAACTTTGAATTATTAATGGATGCTGTCGTGTTGCTTCTTGTCAAGTTGTATGGACTCGAGATTATGTGGGTTGTTGCGGCCCAGTGTATCTGTAAGGATATTCAGGGGTTCAAAATAATATTTAACAAGAACACTTATTATTACTTACTTCTTAAAGAGTTAAAAGAAGAGTTGTAGTGTGCATACTATAATATTTGTTGTTGAAGTTTTCGAGTTAGTTGGAATAGTCTGGTTGACGCGCTGCGCTATCTCCCGGAGCTGTAGCGTAGAGATCTTCCTTATTATCGAGAATTTGACGAATCTCAACATCGTTATCGCTGGAGTCGTCATAGCGTTCAGCTTCAGCTTCAGCTTTCTTTTCGTTTTCTTTAATGGCTTGATTCAAAATATCAATGAGGCAACGTTTCTGACGCACGTGCACCTCATAGCGAGGGAAATTAATGATAATCCCGGCCTCATAGATGAATCTTTTGATTCCAAAAAGAAACAAACCTAGTGCCACAAATACAAACGGAAGCACCAACCGAGTTGAATACACCAAATCATAGAAGTATATGAAAGTTTCTATGTTTTTTGTGAACTCCATATTGAAAGAAACTTTAAAAACCGTTGATTCCGGGAATTTTTCTAAAATAATTTTGACGAGCTCTTATTTTCACAAAATATTAAAAGTCAATGAACAAATGTGTCATGGATTGCTTGATGGTAAAATTATAAAAATTATTACCAAAAGATTACATCTTGAAGTAAGCCTACTTGAGCAATAGCTGTTACGTTGTGTTTGAAAATCGAAACATTCTTTCAGACCCTAAAAGAAGTAAAAAATTACTATAATATAAATAATAAAAGAAAAGAAATATATTAAGAAGCAAAGAGATCGAATGGGGATCAATAAATAAAATAAAATAAATAAAAAATAAATAAATAAAATGTACTTTTTTCATACAAAAATCTTGAAAGTTTGTGAATTTCACAGTAATGCATCTGGTTCTCCCCAGAATCTGCCAATAACTTAACTACCTTTAACGATAATATCTGACTCAATGAATCCTCGAATAATCTAAATCGGTATAATTTTTTAGAGAAAAAACTTTTTGGGTCAAATATAGAATAATGCGTTGTTTCAGTGACGACTCAACAAGTTTTTGTTATTAAAAATAGATAATAAATATATAGTCTATTATGAAAATATAAAAAAATATGAAAAAAATATTTTGATATATCCTTATTGATGACTATATAGTATATTCTAAATAAAATCTATTTTATGCAACTAATTAACATTTAAATTGGAAACAACGGACAACTCTATAGCTTTGGGCAGAAGTAACAGATCGGCTTATGTCGTAACGCCTTGGAAAGATCATTCAAGGCCATTTATACCGTGTAATAGTTTATACCAAAAGAACACGCTGAAATTCTTCAGCTTTACATTCAAAATAACTAATAAATAATAAACTGCAAATAAAATAAAAATTTCGGTGTGTATAATTTCAAACTCGTAGTCCGAATTGACCCAGGAAGTTAGGATTTAAGATATTTGCAGTTGGATTCTTGAAATATTGGCTCGCAGCCCATTTGCATCTTTAAGTATTTTGATTATCCTTTAGTTTATGATTTTAAATGATTAATAATGTTTTCTTTTGCCCAGTTATGACTATAGGAAGTATCGTAATATATCGGCTACGCAAATACCAGATACCAGACTCAAATCTACTTCGACAACTAGCTTCACCTTTGCACCAACTAAATCGTCTTGTTTTTTGTAAGTCCATTAATTCTTTAATTAAAAAGTTAACAGATCATAAAAAGCATAAACTGATTCTTTTCATATCTGTGTTGCTCCAATAGCAGATTTCTACTGAATTCCTCAATCTCAATTTCTCTCAATCCAAGAACAGATTTCTACTTAATTTATACAGATTTAGCTTTACTTTTGTCTATTTTGTCTATATATTGTCAATTTTTGAAATAAAATATATTAGAAATAGATTTCAGTAGCACCCTCCATTGATAGTGCCATTCGATAGTTTGCAATCTTTAAGAATGAATTAGATTACTTGGAATTGTCGTTAAAGGTTTATTTATTTTGTTCCAATTTGATAATTTAAGAACCAGAACTATATTTATGTATATATGTTTCCATCACGCCGTAATATTAAGTGAACAAAGTATTTGATCTGGCTATGATTAAACTTAAGAACCAGAATTACATATTGATGCTGTCGTGCTGCTTCTTTCCAAAGTATAAAAAAAGTTCAAGATTATGTGCGGGTTGTTGCGGCCCGATGTATCTGTAATGATAAACATCGGTTAAAATTTTTGTTTAACAGTGAAACTGATTACTTATCTACCTAAGAGTTGGATTGGGCAGAATGTAATAATTGTTGGTTAAGAGAATGTTCCTGCATGTTCTTCCTGTTGACTCTCTTCGCTGTCTTCGGTATCCGTAGCATAGAAGTCAGTCTCATAATTATGCATTATACGCTCGCGTAAATCGTTAAGGTTGGCTTCGTGACTGCTTAGGGTTTCAACACTGCTTTCGTCGTCCTCAGAGGACTCATACGTACGTACGCTCACGTCACTACTAGACGATTCGGCATCATCATCGTTGGTCCCGCGTTCAGAGAAATATCTCTTTAGGCCGAGATTAATCAAGATACCGAACGGTATTAAGATCAACGACCACGCCAAGCGTGTGCTGCAAGCCAATTCTATAAGAAATGTAAAAGTTTCACGTTTCACCGAAGGCTTCATTGTTAATAATATACAATATTAATATATATATATATGTACAATAAACTGTATATAATAAGATTTATTTGAAGAGTTTTATGAGCACTTGTTATGATTTCACAAAATACTAATTGTTAATGAACAATTAAAGCATGGATTGCTAGGTGGTAAATTTCGAAAATTTATTACAAAAATATTACATCTAGAGGGTTAGCCTACTTCTACAATTCCTATTAGGAGCAGCGTTACCATTGAAATCCTGCATGGATACCACACTATAACTCTCAAAAAATATTGCAGGAGTTATTTGACATGTAACCAAGCAGTCAGTACAGAAAGGACTTTCAAACTTTAAAGATGAAATTTTGCTGACAATTAATCTGAGAAGATCTTACATTCTGAATACTCCAGATCGTATTGTATTAGAATTTGTAAAATACGCTTAGACTCTTAAACTCTTAAAAATTAGTTTAATGTTCGATTCTGATGTGTACTATATTTTTCCAATAGTTTTCTCGGATTTTATTTCTTCGTGAAAAGATAAAGGTGAACAGACAGAGATAATTTAAGACACAGCTGGGAGTGGCAACAGAATCAGGAAAGAATATTGATTTTATGGATAGTAAACATTGCAAAACATATGTCGCAAAAAAATAGGGATACCTTATACAGTTTGAATGAGGTAGCTTTTAGGGATAGTTAAGGTCAATATTATTTTGATTAAAAGAAAAGATTGCAAACCAAATATTGACTTTGGCAATTTTAGTGGGGGGTATTCTATTATAATGCAGCGATCAAGGATATTAGACAAATATGTGTATTTTAGTAAAGTTCTAGTAAATGCCAGCCAGCTAGTGTTGGAGAGGAACCGCGAACATTGCATGTGTTCGGACTACTCTTCGTCGCATAATTAGTTTCGTCTTGAAAACTCGTTTGCTAATCCCAGCAACAACAACCGATAATAGACAATTGATAATAGATTTTGTGATGTCTATTGTCTGTGAAAATGGTTTGAATGGCTACGGGTTCCAACAAGATGGCGCCACATGCATTTCTTTATTGCTCTCATGAGGGGTAAGACCTGCTACGCGTCTCAAATAGCTTCTCGAGGTTAATGTCATCCTCTGCCTTCTCGTTACCAGCTTTTGTTAGCACCAAGGAGACTCTGGTGTCCAGGCGGGATGTTGACCATATCACAACATTACTCTGAGGAAATTCCAGTAATAATTCTGGAGCCAATCGTCTCATTAATAACGATATTTAAGATAGCAGGTCTACCACCGAACTAGGCTTGCATAGGCCTATATTTCGCGGAATATTGCTCCCTCTTCAGTTTCAATTGATTCCAATTCAACTTTAACATGAAGCGGATTTTGCTTAAGATGCAGATGAACGAAAACGTGAAATGTCGTTTCCTGATTTGCTTACCTTGGGATTGAAATCACTTAGCTTCGAAATACGCTTCCATACAGTGCCTGATGCAATGGCACCATTTTGTAAACAAGCGGACTCTTCAAATTTTCCCAGCCAGTCGTCTTTTTTACATGCTACCGCCATTCTTCCTTTTTACGTTCGTCTTCTAAATGCTTTTCTTCTAGTTTTTTTTTGGCTCCTCCCTCCTTATTTTCTCAGGATCTTCACTAGAAAGTAACGGGTCAGATATGCCAACTGGTTAACTTGATTCACCGCCTATAACTTTGAAGCTGCCTGTATGGAATTCAAGAGCTCCCGTTGCAGTACCAGATATTTCGCAGCCAAGATCATCGCCAAGAAGACATTCATCGGTTACCGAATTAGCCGCAGCCACATTTCTTCTCTTTTTTTGTGCAATTATGGATGCCGTAATGCACGTCAAACAAAGGATTTATAACGATCCCCGGTCGAGTCACATCAGAAAATGCTGACTTTGAGTGTCCACCGAGATCACCTTATCTAGCGCCTCCAGACTTTTGTTTGTAGGGATATTTGAAATCCACTAATAAGCCAAGGAGCACACTTCAACTTAAAGACAATATACGACGTGAAAATGCAGCCATCGCGATATCCTTGAACCGCAATAAATTATTGTTAAAATGAAAACAGATGAAAATGCCTTCTTCAATTATTTTTTTAGAAACAAAGGCTTTCACTTTAGTTAGTTATATTAACTAATTTCAAGCAAATGCTTCACAATTCAAAGATTTTTGGGTCTGGGCTTGAACTGTAGCTACAACCCGAGCTGTACCGAACAAACTTAACTAGGCATAGAAACCCACTGAAGAGCAAGAAGCTGCCTACTCTGGCCGCATGCAATCTAGTGCGTATCTTTTGGTCTTCCTCTGCCACTTTCTCTGCCGTCGCTCAATGCCACTTGTGGCAGCTCTGCCCACCAACCCGTTGTTGCCCAGTTTGCCCCAGTGCCACCCGTGTGTACACGCCTAAAGCACTTGGAGCTGTAACTTTTGGTGTCATGAAGCGTAACATGTGCATATGAATGCGTATCTAAATGTATCTATGACTGAGATATAACACCCGGTGTTCATATGGTGTGTCTGTGTATATAGGATACAGACGCGCGACCAAAGCCAATTACCTGTCGCCGTCATTGTCGCATTGGGAGTGGCACAACGCCTGCTCTAAACGTTGAGGAGCGTTGCTCCGGCAAATCCTCGGGCTGGCAGACGGCAGCTTCTGGGCTGTTTTACAGTCTGCTCTGGGAAATTCAAAACTGTTGGACATTGTGCCCTCTCCGGACAATCCCAGCGCTGCAGAGTGCCTTTCCCCTGCTCATATGATTTCCATTTTTTTTTTCTTGCGTCATGTCTCTTTTTCTGTGCTGGCTGTGTGTGTGTGTGTGTCTCGTCTCTGTGGGCCATACGACAAATTTGACTTTTATGCTTTTGAGAATTGCCTGTGACACAGATACGCACACACACATGCACACTCAGCTACATATGTATCCACACAAGGACAAAGGACAACGGCTACAGTTATGCAATTACAACAGGTACAAAAAGCCAACGAAGCACTTCATTCAGCTGATGTTTCCAGGTGGAATCAGCTGCCGCTGCCACCGCCACTGCCACTGCTGCACAGCGAGCAATTTCAAAGGACTCTGCAGTGAGATCACTTTTTGCATTTATTCCCTTTAAAGTGCTGCCAAATTTTAAATTCTATTCGTAGACGAAACAGCTTCTGGACGCATATTGCAAAACAGACAATTTTGAAGAGTGAAGTTCCCGATTTAAGTTCATTCATGGCAAAATAATTTTGCTCAATTGAAACTGAATTGTTAAGCGCGAATTTTCTTCTAATAATTTATGAGATACTAGAAAAATGTTTAAACTTTTAATTTGCAAATTTTAATCACATCATATTTTCCCCGAAAGCTCTACCGGAAGAACACTCAACACCTTTTGGAAAATAGCAAAAAAATTAGGAAGAAAAAACAATTTATTCCCAGCAATTTCCGAACCAAATTTTAAATACTTACATTCTATCTGGGTTTTCGACACGATAATGGAAGTTGCCTAAAATTGTCGCAATGTTTTTTACTCTCGGGAATAATCATCACTTAGCTTTCTGTGAGAATTCTTATACATTTTGGGCTTGATAACCCTGTTCGATTTACGGCGCAGTACGGAATTGAGGTCTAAACTCAATTGTATCTATCCGCTCCAAAAAACTCAAGTAGGCATGATAAGTTTAGATATACAATCGCTACTTGACGCTGTTTGGCATAGAGTTTGGTTCGGAAGTTACGAAATATATGTACGTGCTCGTATCTTTTGCGAATTATTAAAAGCTGCTTAATAGAAAGATATGTTTTTGGTTGATATAGTCACGTATTTATAAACGCAGGCTTACCTTTAAGAAACTAATCTTTATATCAATATATTGATGATATTCCAATACAATGTCTTTAGAAATCTCTAATCTTCATGACACTGTATTATATTGCTCTGGAAATATATATAGCATTATCCAAAGAAACCTTATTGGAACTACGGAATCACTACTTAGCTATATTCTCAGCAGGTAAAATATCTTAAATATTAATAAGATAAGTACATAATCGTAAGCTTTGTTACCATGCTAATTTTGCTAAAGAATCTTCAAATCATATAAAAAATAAAAAAAGCTCAATAAAGAGTGAACATCGATTAATCGATTGGTAATAAATTTTGAATTGTAAAATATTTTAAGGTTTATCGGAAGAGTCTTACGTATTATCAAATAGAGCCAGCAAAACAGAGTAGTTTGTGTTTTATAGTTCCGTTTGTTTCACTTATTGATTCAAAAAAGGCTTTCTTTCAAAAAACTGTTCATCCGATACATTTTCTGCAAATTTTCCAGTTTATGTGTCGAAAAATTATGAAAATTCTTTCAAAGATTTCTGCCTACAGATAATTTTGCAGAAATCGTAAATGATCATTTATGGCGACGATAAGTACGATTTCCATCGTGTTCAAATTATCAAATAAAAAGTTTCTATTTGTAGAATCGTCTATCTATAACTAACAGGTTGGTATGTTTGCAAAATACGAAAAACAACTATATTTCAGCTTTGATGCGCTACAAATGAACTTTGCGTACTTTAATAACTTTGCTAAAAATTCTTTATTTTTATATTATTTCTTTATTATTTATTTGATATAAAATTTAACATTTTTTCCCCAACAGCACAAATGTAGGGCATTACGAATTCGATAAGAATGCGCTGACGACACAAATAATCAAAATATCGTAATCCCTCTAAAGCAAGATATGAACTTTTGTTATAATAAAAATTATTGAAAGAAACTGAATATTTTTAGAATTACAACTTTAGAAGTTCAAAAGTAGGGCATTTTGAATGCGTGAATATTGGGCAGACACCAGTGTCTAAATACCCTACCAAAAAAAAAAAAAAAAAAGAAATGGCATTTTGTGGTTTAGGAATCTGAGAACAATCCTCCTAACTTTAAGCAACAGAAATTATTGTCAGCTCAACATGTACATTAGGGTCTAGCCTAGCATACAGCCTCTAGTTTGGACTTTCCCGGTGACTTCCATCTTTGAAAGTACCGTCACAAAAAGGATGATGAAGAATGTATTTTATTTGTGGATTACATAATATTTGAGTCTATAACGAAAAGGTGCTTTCTGAATGTAACGCACGGTACCACCCTTAATGCCATTCTACTTGGAGATACGAAGCAACCCGTTCCGTTGCCAAATATAAGAGTGCGTGCCACACTTAAGCTGTTTCTCGTCGTCTTCGAAACAAAGTCTTTACTCCAGAGATTCCATTGCCAACCAACAGTTTGTTGCTACTGGAAACTTTACTTCCGCTCTACTGTCAAGGGTATCTATAGTACGATATATATATAGCTTGATTTAACTTTTGTTAGGACAACACCCGTAACTCCCTTATTTACTTAATGGATATTTATTGGTCAGTTACGATTGTTGCCCAGACAATGCCCTCTTGTGTGAATAGCATAGAAGCCAGAATAAAATGATTTAATTATGGTAGAATAATTAATTATTGTATTGTATTGTTATTAGACTTACAGACTTCAACGCTGCTTCTATTGAAAAAATTTCCAAAAAATTCAAATATATAAAAATAATGCTGTAATCTCCATAATTGTTATTGCAAAAATGCACTTTTTTTTAGTGGAAAAGAACAACACTCCAGATGTTATAACTCTTACCGTTGGTAATTCTGCAGAAAATGACAAAATTTCGAGATTTTCATACTATTCAAAACCAACAGAGTTTTTCTTAGTCGAAATCAAATTTTCTTACGTTTTGAACTTTAATTTAAAAAATCAATAAAACCTCTTAGATCTTTTGATGCATTTCTGCATCATAACCATAGAAAATAAATCGACTTTCGTTTAATATAATTCTGGGTTCCTCAAATCTGTATGCACTATTGTACTAATGATAGTGCACTGACTTTTGGATACTCTCACAAACTTGCACTCAGATGCATTAGGACTTAACATACTCTACACACTTGCAGCCAACTGCTTGGGTCAGAATAAAGGGCAATTTTTTAAGAGTTCGCTAATTTTAGTAAGTGAACTTTTAAAAATAGCCAAATCTTTTCTCTGCTTTATTTGAGTCGATAGATCTCAATCGTTACAATTTAAAAGTAACAAAAATTTAATTTGATTTTTATGCAATAATTTGGACAATAATAAAAAAAACTTAATTCATTGCAAAATTATAGATCAAACTAAATGTTAAATATTTTGCTAAAAAAAAATGTTGCCAACATATTAAAAAAAAAAAACAATCTTTCTACTTTTTTTAGTTTTTGCTTGAACAACTGTTAAAAATTTTCAAAATTAAGAATTCTTTTTTTTGAAAGTATGCCAGAAATTAGAGTAACTTTTGACACTGAAATTGTTCAACTTTAAAGACAGCCTCCACGATTTTATCTAATTAATTTGTTGGAATTACTTGATCATTATTATATTTTTGGTTCATAACGTAAACCTTAAACAATTTTGAAAATATTTAAGATAATATTTAGGCAGCATTTAATATATCGTTGTAAATTTAATAATAATGATAAGTTTGTTACAAAACTCTTGACTTACATTTTTTGAAGTCTCTTGTGAACAACAGGATATCAAGCGATATTCATCATGCAGTAGGAACATTTATAATCAAACATTCTACAAAACAAAGTGATGCACACAATGATAACCACATTATAAGAGACAGTTGTTTCAATAGAATGTTGTTTCAATCGGTTCCAAAAAATCAACTCGAGATAATGAAAAATTATTATCTTAAGTACTGATTAAAATTCTAACATTTCCCTAAACCATAAACAGCAAACTTTATGGACCAATTAGCTCAATGTCAAATAGCTTCTTACAAACGAATTAAATACAAAGAATTTTGTGATTAAATCAATTTATTTTTACCGATTCGCAGCAGTTTTGCATACCGAATTGGGTGATAATACCACAACAAACCACAGATATATGCCTTCAAAACTTTTTGACTTTTGCGAGGTATTGTAAATTACGGCTATATGATACCGCTTCGCCTATCTCTAATATCAAAAAACTAAAATCAACGGATGACAAAATTACTTCCAAAAAATGGTTTCTCTAACTCTCACCATCTCCAAGATCTAAGCGTACAAACGGACGTTTGATCAACTCAAATATTCGAATCACCGTGAGGCACCGTACTTGGGATAATTTTGGGGCTGTCCAACAATTTCTATTAAGTGTTTCATGCATCTTGGGTTTGCACAAACTTAATTTCGCTTTGGCCCATGAAGTGCGTTCCATCTTGGCATGGGCGCATGGGATTTAAAGAGTATACCAAAGTCGTGCTCGTTGTAATATACGCCAATTTTTTTTAGCATATTGCATGTATTTCGATGGCCCTGTTCAACTTAAGCTTTTAATTAGTAAAAAATGTTGGCTGGCAAACCCGCAGAGGCATGCAGCTAACTTGGTTTGGCAACAAAAATGTTTGCTGGGTAGCGTCGTGGCAAAATACGAGAACTTTTAGTCAACAAGCGCTGCTGGTTGGGTGTTAGGTTGTTGCGGAGCAAGACACAGATTTGTGTGTGATAGGTGAAGTTAGTGGTGGGGTTGTATGTTGGTCGCACTCTTGATGAGAATAAACGAACGGACGCAAGGGTCGCCTGTATATATGTAACCGAATTTTTTGTTCTCTCTTAATTTGGATTTTTTTTTTTTACTTTAGAGAGAATTAAAATTCAAATTCCAATTCATCAAGATAATCGCATTTCAGAACTTTTATTTGCTAAAGCACGCGCACGCACATACTAGACTAAAAGTCACATGTGTGTGTGTGTGTGGGTGGCTGTGTGTGTGTGTGAGTAAGTGTATATATGGGCATTTGTTCTGTTTGTGTAACTGGGCTGCGGATGTTGTAAATATTTGCAAATAGCCGCTACTGCTGCTCTGCTGCTTGGCTGCTGCTGCTGCTCTGCTAGTTGTTTTTGCCAACTTCAATGCCCCAACGAGTTGAGCTCTTTGTTGTTTTTATACACACACACACAGATACACTCACTGACACACACACACACACGCAGACACGCGCTGCTCCAACAGACATACAGAGAATGAAAGAGGTTTTTAGGGCCAATTATTATTAATTGCTTTACAGATACAAACAACAGCCCCAAAACAGCACATAAAAACTGATATTATAAAGCTTTAAAATACACACACACACACACACACACACACACGCATGCACACACTCACACAGATAGACTTATACACTCAACGCTCACAGATACTCAGACACCCACACATGCATATAACATTTGCATTTGTGCTCTTAAAGCCAATTCGTAGCATACTTTTTAGCGCCAACTTCAAACAAGTCTCACTCTGGCCGCACTCACTCTACATCCTCGCCCACTCGCCTCTTGCTATCACTCTCTCTCTCTCTGCCTTTGAGTTCCTTGCTTATTATCGTATCTGGAAAATTACAGTACCCAAAAAAGCTAAAAGAACGAAATACAGCAGCAACTGAGAAGCAATAATACAAGTAATAACAACAATAACCCAACGGAGGATATCTTTAAGCACTACATACGCCGTCGTCTGCAAGTGGAGGAAATTTATAGAATAGTTTGGGAACTACGAAAAACTATCGCTATTGGCAGTGGCGTAGCCGCTTGCATAGCAGTGCAGTCCCAAGGGTAAACACAAGATATTAATTTGATTTCAAATTTCTATTATATAAATTTGGAAAGGCAAAATAATTTCATTTGGTGATTTTTTTGGCTACATATTTTTTTGAAGTGCAAATGTTAACAATGCTTTTGTTATATAACACAAAATTATTTTGTAAAGGGTGATTTTTGGGGAACTCAGTCATTTCAGTTGAAAAATAAGAAAGTGCTGTTTCACCAAGACAATGCACCGTGCCACAAGTCAGTGAAAACTATGGCAAAAATCCATGAATTGCGCTGCGAATAGCTTCCACATGCATCGTATACTCCAGATCTGGCCGCCAGCGACTATTTACTGTTCTCAGATCTCGAAAGCATGCTCGCTGGGAGGAAATTTTCGTCGAATGCAGAGGTGATTGCCGAAACTGAGGTATATTTTGAAGCAAAGTAGAAATCTTACTACAAAAATGCTATCGTAAAGTTGAGGGGTCGCTCAGTGTATTACCCTTGAAGAGAACTAGTAGTAGTTTCATATATTTTTTTCTTTTTTTCAATTGATCTGTTACGCTACCAGGTAGCTATCAATGGCTAAACTAGAGATATATTATGGGAATTTATGCACCAAATCGGAGCTAGGAATTTATAAACTTTCTTGATATGTATTAAGCAGACTTACTGAAAATTTTCTGTTACCAGTTCATAAAATTTTGAAGATCCGGGTATTCATACAGATGCTTTGATTATACTGTTCAACTGGGTAACCTTTACTACGCAGAAGCGAAGTTACATATTATGTAAAAGTAATAAGTTATCTTCCGAGCAGTTTGGCTTAGGTCTGAAAAAATTGCACCGATTAAATGGGGAAAAGATATTATCTGAGGGAGTTGACTTGCTATAGTTGTTTCTAGAAACGGTTTTTGTGCAGGCGCACGCCGACAAACATTATCTTTTTTTTTATGGGATCCTCAATAAACACCTTGTATTCTTCTCTACTTACACGCTCTTCTTTATAACTTTTCATATTCCCTAAAACGCTTCCAAATTTTGTGGATATGCGATTTCAGCCTTTATGCCTTCACAGCTAAGATTTAATGTGACATTTTTTTTAATAGTTCCTAGGTCCGTACGAGCTATTCTTTCAAAAGCCCTTGAAAATCACTGCTACGCCCTTGTCAACAACCAATCCAAGTGCAAGCTGTTGCATAAAAGGCCGACTGGCTTTGCCACTGCCACACTGGAACTGAACTGACTAAATGGCTGGCTGCACTGGCATTTTCCGAGCGGGGGATTTTCCAGTTGAAGGCGCACAAGCAGCCAAAGCCAAGGCGGCTGCTGCCAGCCAGCCAACAATAGGTCTCTGTCTGTCTGGCTATCTGTCTGTCTCAATGACTGGTATCTGGTGTGGCCCAAAGATTTGGGCTCTTTCGCTTTCAGTTCTAAGGCTTTTCGTGTTAAGACTACGACGGATACGTTGGGAAGTAGCATTAGCAACTATGTATTGATGGGTGGCACATTGTTGGGATAAGGCATTGAAGCGTTAAATTGCTGACGCAGAAATTTTAATAATATTTTAAACAATATAATTGCATAAAAATAGTAGCAGTATTCTCAAAATTATGATTATTTTAAGCTGCGAAACGCAATCATGCAGCAAAAGTTTTTACTGAATTCATATTTTCAAGATAATCTCAATTGCTTTTGACAGAGATTTTAAGAGCTTAACTAGGATTAGTTTACAAATTCGTCCAAGGACTATGACATAATCGTATAAGTGATTTTCGGAAATGCAATTGTAGTTTAAGAATCATTTTAAATTGCTCGAATTCGATTTTCTTTGTGTAGAAGAACTGTTTAAAATAAAATTGATTATTTTACGGTTTATAAATATTTTTATCTTTATTAATTTACCCAATTCTATATCTTTTTTGTTGAACCGGGAAGCAGTAAACTTAAACTTTAACTATTTTCGAATAAAAGTTGAAAAAAATGCTTACGGTGGCTTAACCACGTGGGAAATATTAAAAGATTTTAGAAGAAAATGATATACAGATATTTCTTAATTTATTTGACAAATTCAATAGCTTTCATATTCTTGATTTTTGCAACACTTGCTTACGGGTTTATAAAAGTTAAAAAAAAAAAAAATGTAAAGGGGGTAAATATGTTAGAGAAGAAAACGAATATTAATTTTTTGGCAACTATACATTTTCGTAAGCAGTTTCCGTTCTCACTTTGTCTCCGAAAGAAGGAAATTTTTTTCGATGCCCAAATGCTGGGAAATTACAGCCAGAGAGAGAGAGAGAACTTAGGGTAGTCTATATATCCTTATTTTGTGTACGCCATAATCTTTAGTTCCACAATGGATCTTTCACTTTTCTCACTTCTTCCCATACGAGATGCAAGTGCTACCTAATTGGCATCTTTCTTTTACTTCAACTTCCATTTTTCTATTTGTATTTAGAGGATAATTTTTTAAGAGCTTGCTAATTTCCATAAAATAATATAGAAAAGTCAGCAAAGAATACGCGATATCCTTATTTGAGTCAATAGAGAGATCGGTAGAATTCAATTCCCTTTTGTATGTTTAGAATGCGAAAAACGTTTGAGCCAAAGTTAAATGAACGCGGAGACTATATTCCAAGGAACAATGACGAATTGTTGAGCATGACGAAGATGTAGTCAATTTCATTACATCCCAGAGGCTAAGATGGATAGGTCATGTTCTACGGATGGGCCAGGGCAGTTTACAAAAGCTTGTGCTGGCATACACACCACTCTCCAAAAGAAACAGAGGTCGACCAAGAAAGCGCCTGAAGATGGAAGTAAGGAACTGACGCGAACTGGCTAACAACCGAGACGAATGAAGAAATATTGTTAAGAAAGCCAAAATCCACCCCGGCTTGTAGAGCTGAATGACGATGATGATAGTTAAAATCACTTTCGTTAAAAAAAAAGAACTATATTGCATTATTCTTTATCATAAATTTTAGCTTCACAAAAAATATAATGTGAAAATGAGAAACTAAATCGATTATTTTTGTGTAAAATGCGTTCTCTATCATCTTTAGTTGTCATCAACCATCATATAATAATCATTTTTTGGACCAATATCATTTTGCTCACAATATATAGACATAAATCTCTATAGACCTAATGAGTTCTTACAATTTAATCAAATCATGTAACTCTGCTCAAAATTTATCACTATCTTTTTGCTCTTTGTCTTTTGCTCTGTCATAATATAGGCATGGTCCTTGAAAAGTATTAGATTTTCAAACCGATTACATAAAATACTACAGGGTATATCCCATTATTATAACCAATGCTCGACTCTCAGTTGTGCGATCATCAGCGTACTAAAATTCTTAACATTTTTCTTCCAACCATAAATGTATTCGCAAAAATATTTGTATTGCTTTTTCAATTATTCAATTGGATTTACAGCCAAAGAAATCATATTAGTTACAGAGCAGTTAAACAATACATAATCAATGGAAGATAATAATTTTTTATAAAATATTTTTGATTACCCGTACTATCATATTTATCTACCCCTTATATCATCCAGGCCCAATAGTCCCAATAGTAATGTAGACCCCAAGACACAATAACTGCTTAAAGTCAAATATTGTTCTGGCATCAAAATCGAATTGTCAAGATATATCGCACAGTTTTCAGATGTCAAGTCATACTCAATCTTTCAAGCATCTTCCAGCCACAAAAATATCTTAATCTGTTCACAAGATATGATTTTTGCAACAGATTTTAAGTCTCCGTACCATTGTGTGAGCGCCAGATATATAAATAACGGAAGTTCAAATTTTGATACGAATTTGGTTTTAAAAAAATGAAATCTTATTGAATAAAAGTAACGTAACTTTCAAAAGTATGTTCCGTTGAAAGTGACTACTTATCCCTAACTCTCTAGTGATTTTCGAGGTACTCTCTGGCTTCGATTCTTGCGACTTCTTCAAAAGAGCCGAAACGGTAATGCGAACATGGAAGTCGTGCTAAGCTTGGATCTTTTCCATGAAACTCTGGGGAATTGCGAGCAACAAGAACATTGAAATCCTTTAAAGATACCAATCTATAATGTTGAGATATATTACAAGCGCTACCGGCAAATATAGAAAAGATTTGTATGTTTCCATGTCAAAGTTAAAATAAGCAAAACATCGTCTAAATATTTAAATACTTTCTTACCATGATTATAGTTTCGATGTAGGGCATCTGGAAATATTATACATACCGAACCTTCCAGAAAGTTTTGTGTCTTAATGGTAATGTAAGCTCTAGCAAATTACATTGTATATCGAACATTGTATATTTGTTACGTTTTACATATAAAACTTTAAGAAATCGATAGTTATATTTCTTAAAGACCATTTGTCTTTACGCCTGCTTAACACTTGTTCTATTCTTGAAGAATTCCCAAACATTGGTCAATTGAAGAACAAATTTATAGTACTTTATTTCAAATTAATCTATAGTAATTGTTGTTGCCGTTGTGCTGCTAAATGGTATGTATGGAATGATTAAGCTTGTATGGGTTGTTGCGGCCCAGTGTCTCTATAAAGATATTTAACGGCTTAGAAATAAGTTTAAGTCCGAAACTTATTATTACTTACATAATTAGTGTTAAAAAAAAGAAACAAAGTATTAAAGTCTGTCAGAGAATGACAATTGTTCGTAGAACTTAAGCTTCAATGGGAAGAGTTGGACTCTTCTTGTTGACTTGCTGCGCTCTCTTCGGCATCCGTAGCGTAGACATCAGTCTCATAATCATAAACTTCAGCATCGCTAACATCGACATCGCTGGCGTCGTCAGTGCTTTGGTTTTCAGCACGGTTTTCGATGTCTGCCGAGGGTTCCGCAACGTTTGCTCTCTCAATCACCTCATTGCGAGCCATTTCGGGATCATCATTGTGCATCCCGGCATCAGTTAGGATTTTTTTTAAACAGAAATTAAGTAACATACCGTAGGGTATTAAAACCACCGGCCACACAAAGCGTGTCTTCCAAGCCATTTCAATAAGAAATAAAAAAGTTCTATGGCTTCCAGAAGGCTCCATTTTGAAAAAAAAGATATATAAATATATATTAAAAACAGGAATTTTTTTCTACTCTTTCAACGATCACTTGATTTCATAAAATACTTTTTGCCAATGAACAATTAAGGCATCGATTGCTAGATGGTAGCATTCTAAAATTTATTACAAAAATTCAGAGGCCTACTTCATAAGGTCTTGCTTGATATTTACTCTCAGGCCGGTATATTCATTTTTCGACTACTGCAAAGACTCAAACCGGTTATCTTTCGAACCGATTTGTCTCCGTCAAAAAAGGCAGTAGTCGAAAACAGTGAGGACTTTCGAAGACGATAGGCGGGGTAAGACCCTCCATATAAAAGTGTTTCCAGCTCATTCCACCCTTCATGTCATTCAAGAAGCAGTTTCCGTAGTGGAAAACATCTTTGGACATTTTTCAGCTTCAACATGCACGATATCCAATTTTCTTACTTTAAAATAAATTCCCAAGTATTTGAATTGAACCAGAGTTGTGCGAGTTAAGTTTGCGTATGCTAAGTTTGGACGTGATAAAATGAGCACCAAAGACGGTGAACGCATTGAACGCCCAAAAGAGGTTATTATCGACAAAAACAACCAAAAAATCCACAAAATGATATTGAATGACCGTAACCTCAATTTGTATGAAATAGCTGGGACTCTAAAGATATGAACTGAACGTGTACATCATATGATTCACGAACTTTTGCGTATGAGAAAGCTCTGTGCAAAGTGGGTGCCGCGCGAGCTCACTTTTGAGCAAAAACAAGCACGGGTTGATGATTCGGAGCAGTGTTTGAAGATGTTCAATCATAATAAACCAGAGTTTTTTCGTCGATAGGTGACAATAGACGAAACATGGCTCCATCCATGATGTCACTCCAGAGTCAAATCGACAGTCATGCGAGTGGACTGCACACGATGAACCCGCTTCAAAGCGAGCAAAAACGCAACAGTCGGCTGGCAAGGTTTTGGCGTCTGTATTTTGGGATGCGCGTGGAATAATTATCATTGATTACCTTGAAATAGGAAGGATCATCAACAGTGACTATTACAAAGAGTTATAAGACCGTTTGAAGGACTAAATTGCCAAGAAGCGGCTGCAGTTGAAAAAAAAAACAAAGTGCTGTTCCAACAAGACAATGCAAAAATCCATGAATTGGGCTGCGAATAGCGTCCACATGCATCGTATACTCCAGATCTGGCCGCCAGCGACTATTTTCTTTTCTCAGATCTCGAAAGCATGCTCGCTGGGAGAAAATTTTTGTCGAATGAAGAGGTGATTGCCGAAACTGAGGTATATTTTGAAGCAAAGGAGACATCGTACTACAAAAATGCTATCGAAAAGCCTATTAAATTGAATAATAAAAAACAAATTTAGCAAAAATAAAATATTTTTACTATAGTAAGTCGGGGACTTTTGCAATTGACCTGTTAACTTGAGCAACAAAATCTGTTCACCCTAAATATTCCGAAAAAAGCAGTCAATATATTCCAGACATTTGTCAACACTGATAGAGCTTTCAGAAATGCCAACTTGTCATTTTTCTGAAATAGTTTTCTCATGTTCTTTGGAATTTCTGAAATATTTGGACGCGTACAAAAATGTTGGCGACGATTGACAGGCGGCAGGCAGCACACTGTGGCATGGCAGTGCGTTTGCATAACTAACCCGCTCAATGTTCCACAGTGTTGCAAGGACTTGTATGACTTGCAACATGTTGCACGCAGTGGCGTGTGGAACTTGTTTTGTGGCAACAACCCTTGTGCCCAACACCCCAGTCAGCCCACCACCACCAGCAGCAGCAAACAAAAAAAAAACTTTTTTTATTTTGCATTAAATCTTTATTAATTTACTGCGGTTTTTGATATTTAATTTTTTGTTTTTTTTTTGTGATTTTCATTTCTTTTCCATGTAGTTTGATAAATTAATTTAATTTTTAAAACTTGTAATAATAATTAATATTTATAACGTTACTTACAATTGCAGTTGAAATAAATATAATTATATTGTTAATAATAAACATATAATAATATATGAAACGTTTGTTTTTTTTTTTTTGCTTTTTGTGTTTGTTTTTGTTTTCTTTTGTTTTTTAAATTATTAGAATTTCTGCTTATACAATTTTTTATCTTCGTTTTCGCAAGTTATGCAAGTTGCTGTTTGTCGCCATTTTGTTACTGCTTCTTTCTACTTTTTGTTTAACAATTTGTTGTTGTTTTTTTTTATTTTTTTGCTAGCTTTATCTTGCTGACGGTTCAGTTAGTTTCTTTTTGCTTTTTTTGTTTTCTTCGCTTTTGTTCTTCTGTCTGCTGCTACCAAGACTCAATTCTTTATGTTTTGCGCTTTGCTTCTCTATCTGCCGCATATTTCTTTTATTTTCTTTTGCTTTCGGCTTTGTTTTCATTTTAGTATTTTTTTTATTAGTTTTAGTTTTTTTTTGTGGGTTATAGTTTTATAAAATATCACATTTTAAGCTTTTTTTGTGTGTAAATTATTAAAAAAAAAAAAAATACATGTTGACAAAATATTTTTTATAGTTAATATAGTTGGCGCAGCTTATTTTATTTTTTAATTTTTGCGACAAACTTGAAGCTAAATTAGTCACAAAATATTGAAAAAAATGCAAACTAAATTTAAAAGTTTTTAGTTTTGTTTTTAGAGAGTTTGCTTTTTTTGAGTTATTTATTTTTTTATATTTATTTGTTTATATTTTAACTCATTTGAATTGGCTTTGTGCTGAATTGATTTTTTTAAATTTAATTTGCTTTAAATTTTTATTTTTTTTTTGTTTTTGTTGGCTTTAGTTTTACAGTTAGGCTGTTTTTTTTTATTTAATCCAATACTTACGCTTTATTTCAATTTTTTTTTTAATTTTTTAATATATTTTTTATAGACATTTAAAATACTGCAAAGTGCAGTTTAGAATTCAAAGTGTTATCTGTATGTGTGTGGGCGTCGATGTGTCGATGTGTGAGTTTCGAAAAACTCAGGAGCAGCTGCGGTTGGTATGAGTGGTTCAGCGAGAGATTGCGAAAAAGTTAGCAAAGATTAGCGATTTAAGGAAACAAGTGTTTCTTGATAACTATAAATATTTATATTTTTAGATTTGATTTTATTTTTGGTAAATTTATGTTGTTTTGAGAAAAAGATGTTTTCACAATATATCTTGACTTCTGTAAGTAAAGCTAGATGATGCAAATGATTCAAGGGCCACGGTATTTTTGCACCGATTGTGGAAGTCAAATTTTATTATTAACCGACTTCGTGTAAATTCCACATTGAACATTGAAAACTAAAAATATTTAAAGTAACAATTTCGTACAAGATAACTTGAAAATAATCAGACATAATAAAGCGAATTAAGTAAAAAACTCAATTTATAAGAAAAGCTCCATGATGATTTTGCACCGATTGTGGAAGTTAAATTTTATTATTAACCGACATCATTTTAATTTCAGATTGATTTTGAAAAACTAGAAATATTTAAAGTAACAATTTAGTACAATGAATAGAACAAAGCGAAATGAGTAGAAAACGAAATCTCTGGCCTATTTGCTCTATGGCAACTAGATCTTATTGTTAAGTGATTTTCTTCCAATTCGACATAATATTTGAAAAACTCTAAAGTACGACAAATGTTCATTATATCATGAAATCCAACATTACAGAACGCAACGCCTTTTTTTTACCGATTTGCTTTATGTGAGCTTCATATTATACTCGACCGATTTCGTTTAAATTAATCTGTTAAGATCAAACAAATTGGTTATGAAATATAATTTATCAAACGAATAATTAGTCTTAAATTTATTGATTTTTTCATATATATGTGATTTCAAATATCACCAGTCACCATGACTTTTGTGGGCTTCCAACTGTACTTTCTGGGTGCTACAATTAGTTTCGTCTGTGACGAATCTAATTATTAGGCCACATTTTTTGAAACAGTAATTCGATTAAATATTTTGAATTGTATCTAAAATATCATCTGTACTGAGATGTTACTTCCAGATACTGCGTTGGGCTTGTAAGAAATATATATGTAGATTTAACTATTCTTTAAAACGAAAAAGTTTCTGAGTGTGTAGTTCTATGCAAACCTTTTATTTTTTTACTTTTAAAGATATATTGCAGGGCTTACAAACATGAGCAGCAGCATATGATTTCGCTGATGTATGGCGTTTCCCGAAAACCAGAAATTGTTACTTGGCGGAATCTTAAGGAAATCTACATACCCAGAGAACAAAAAACCCAAAGAATAAAAAACCCAAAGAATCAAAAAAATTTTAAAATATACATTATTGTAGATTTTTTGAGAAAATATACGATCAAAGTTTTAAAAAAAATTATATATTTTAAAGCAAAATTAACGCACAATTACTAAAGAAAATTTACGAATTATTTAGAAAAATTGAAGTAAAAATTTTTAAATATCTAAAAAGCAAAAAAAAATTACCAGATGACTTTTTCTAAGTCGATATTAAAAGGCATTATAATAATTTTCGAAAATATAAATTTTTGTAAATTAAATTAAGATATTAAAAACAAATTGAAAATATTTAAATACTTAGTTCATTCAAAATTTCTTCAAACATTTCCATAAAATGCAGCAATTTCTCTAGATATGCGGGAATTGAGAGCAATAATCTCATCTAAATTATTGGCATCCATTTCGTGCAGCTTTTCCAGCTATATGCTTTGTTACTGGGAAAAATATATTTATAGTTACCCGAAATCTCGCTGAACCGCACCTGGCTTCAGGTAGCTGTAAATGCATGCGTATGTCTCTCTCTCTCTCTCTCTCTCTCTGTGTCTGTGTGTGTGTGTGCAATTGAGAGCGCAAATATTTTGAGCGCCCCCCACATTGTTACACTCTCTCGGCACGCTGCTTACCAGCGTTGGGCCAAACTCATACAAGCAAACATTTCTTCGTGTGTGTGTGTGTGTGTGTGTGTGTGTGTGTGTGTGTGTGTGTGTGTGTGTAAGCAGCGCAGTCAGCAAGAGCCAAAAAGAGCGCAAAATAATAATTATGCTCAATACAAACTTTACGCTGCACTATTTCGTGTGCTAGACACTGGTGTTGAGTAACTTGAGAGAGATAACGAGAGTCCTGCCAACGCTGCTGCTCCTTACGCTCTAATGTCTTTTATATTAATTTTTAAATATTTTATTTTTTTCTTTTTTTAATTTCAAACATTTTGCATTTTTTTTTTGATAAATTTCTCTTTAAAGATATTTTTGTTTTTTTGCCAAATTTCATTAAAAAAAAGAGAAAAAAAATCACTTATGCTTATGTAGGACAACACACACACGCGCACTTTTTTAAGACACATTTCCATTTTTTTTGGTTTAATATCTTTGCAATTAAAATATTTAAGTAAACGTTTTTGTGTTTTTTTTTGTTGTTGTTGTTGTATGTTCCCCACATACGCTCTCTCGCTGACTAAAGAGCTGTACAATATTTTTTAACTACAAATGCTAGCACATTTTTATGACTAAGAATGCTTTCAAATAGAGTTTTTTTCTTTTTTAAATATTTTTCTTTTTTCTTTTTTGTTTTTGCTTTTCCAGTTGAAACTTTGTGACAGTTTTTCATTTGAATAGAATTTCTTTTGTTTTTTGTTTTTTTTTGTTTTGTTTTATTTTTTTATGTATTTGTTTATTTACATTTGCTTTATATTTTAACATTTAGAGCTTAACTGTTTATATTTTTCACTTTACTAACAAAAAAAAAAAAATTTATTTTTTATGTATATTTATTTATATAAGTATATTTAATTTTTGTTTATGCTTAAATGTGTGTTTGCTTTAAATATATATATATTTTTTTTATTTATTATGTACAAGCATTACTAAGGCATAAATTAATAAAAAAAAAAAAAATTGGAAATTTTTATTTTATATAATTAAAAAATTTGTTGTGTTTGCTCATTAAATAAAAGCGCTTAGTTTTAGTAGGCGTAGCGCCTGTTTTTCTGGTACATATATACTAGAAAAAAAAAACAATTTTTAGCAGCTATTTTTTTTTTTGCTTAAAAAAAGCAGCATTTAACATATTAATTTTTTATATTATAATTATAATTATTATTATATATATATTTATTTTAAAACATATGTATTACTTTGTCTGTACATGCATAAATATGTGTCAAAAATTTTGCGCACTAAATGCTAACATTTCTTTTTTATTATTAATTTTTAATATATTTGTTTTTTTTTTAATATAATTTGCATATATATTTTTTATAGTTTTAAGTAGTATATGTTGGATGTACGTTTAAGTATAGCTATATCGTATATATGTTTGCCAAATGCTGCGCTTTAGACACTTAGACACTTGATTTATAATATATATATTTTTATACATATATATTTAGAATATATATATATATTTTATTTTTATATTTGAAAACTGTGCTTTAAATATATATATATATATAGAATTTTGCTGTTGAAAGTTTAAAATGCATTTCGGCATATACATCTATATATGGTTATTGTATATATGTATCCATAAATATATTCAACATACAAATTGTTATTTCATTTTCATCAGTTTTGTTTCTAAATCGTTTTCGTTCGAATTTTTAATGTTTTCGTTTAGTTCCCATCAACTCTACACAGACATTATATATATGCATATAGTAAATCGTATTGTTTTGGGCGATTTTTAAGTTTTTTTCCGCCGAAACAAACAATTTTAATGCAGCTTACACATTCGCACATTAATAATATTTATCATATGTTTCTAGTTGTGTGCATGTGGGTGTAGTTGTAGATGTGTGTGTGTGTGAGTGTGTGTGGCTTATACATATACGCTTGCTTGTATGTATTTTACGTAATCGTATTTGCATTTGAATGACGTAACTAAGAACAAACTACCTCTAGAGCTCCACTACAAACAGCCTAAGCCTAACAAGTTTCGTCATCTCCTTGTTTTAGTTAATATTTCAAAATTGAAAATCTTTTCAAAAAAAATCAAACAATCTATGTAAAATTCTGCGATTTGGTGGGGTAGATAATAAATACTAAGTGGCGTGTATTGGTTTGGAAGTATTTGGTGGACTTTTGAAATTTCATATAACTTTACGAAATTCCAAAATACATCTTGAAAAAGTTATGTTTTTACAATAAGTGTGCAAGCTTTGAGTGAACTTATTTTCAAATCTATTCTTGAAATATTAGAGGTTCTTTGTTAAACAAAAGCAATTAGTATTTCAAAAACACTTTTAATATAACTGAAAAATTGAGTACATGTACAAAAATGCTTGGGAACTTTTGAAATTTCCTGAAATGTTATATATTTGATTATCAAATGGAAAGACCAAGTGAAGGAGTATCATTCTGACCAACTGGAGAGGGCGAAAATTTTTTACCAACAATAACGAAAGCTTTTGTTTTTAAGCCAAATTAAAAAGCTCTTTTGAAGCCGTTTTTTAAATTGTAACTGGTGTTGGTTTAAGGATATTTTTGAGGCATTTTCAAAATTTTATAAAAGTTTTGTCCACTAAGCATCTGCAAAATTAAGTTCTAAAAAAACGATCGATTTCAAAAATATAAAAAGCATGCAAAAATTGGTAATTTCAGAAATTTCTATAATCAATTCATGTATATTAAAAATTTAAAGATATCTGAAAATCGTAAAACGAATGTTATTCAAGCAACATTTCATAAAAAACTCATTAGATCCAAATATAGAAATAAAAATTTGCTAAAACGTGGAAAGAAATTTATTGAAGAAAGTCAGTAAACTTTTTATGCTTTTTGTTTCACGGATTTCTTAAAAAAATGTTTTGGTTTCAAAAAAATTGTTGTGTGGCTCTCCAAAGCTCTAGACTGGCTTGCATTGACTTACATGTCTGATTTTTGCATTATAAAAACTAAATAATCTTGTTAAAAAATAAAGTCAAACCGGTTAAAAAGCAAACAATACATATTTTAGGTCTTCAAGATATAAGTTGCTAAAAAATGCGCTACTATTAAATTGTGAATAATAAATAACAAGATCTTTGTCAGTTGTCTAAGAAATTTTCAGCTGCATTTGAAATATTATCCAAAATTAAACCATTTCTCAAAAAATGTTTAACATTTTTTTTAAAACTAACTAGAAATTTGGCCTTTGATTCTTTACAATTCGAATTAAAATAGCATTCAAGACAGCCGAAAGCTTTATTAAACTTAATCTCAACGAATCTTTTGCAGAAGGATCTATGATTTGCTTACTTTTTCAAATGTACAAAAGATCGTTAATATTTTAAGCTTGTTATTTTGAAGAAATTGAAAAACTGAGTAGAAGATTTCCAACAAAAAGTCCCAACGGCATGCGTGGCCTATTTTACTCAGCTTCTTGACAGATCGAAAAAAAAATTAAAAAGTTGTACGAAAATGTGTATATTCTTTGTATTTTGTAGATTTCAGCTAAATATATTGGAAATGGGATTGAAAAAAAGTTTTTTGTGATTACTGCTACAATTTTTGGAGACTATATACAATTTCTGAAAAATGATGTGATGTATTGAAGATTATTTACAAGTGCAAAAAAAAAAAAATCAAACAAACTGTGAATTGCTTAGTTATCGGAAATAGCTGATATTGTTTGGAATACCACAACACAGCGTATTTGGTGTTCTTTTAGCAAAACTCTAAACTAACTTTTAAGTTTTCTACCATTAAGGCAGCGATTCAAAAATATATATATATAAAGATTTCAAGCACAATCCCGAAAAAAGCAAAACCGCAAAAAAAATGTTCACAATTTTGATTTTTAAAAAATCTCGTTCCGACAAGTCACTCTAAATTGCAAAGCAATATTTTACAAATAGTTCGCAAAAAAACAAGCACTCTGTGAAAGATTTCATATATACATTCCAAACCAATATGGCCAAGCTTTTCGAAAGGTTTTTACTAGACATTGAATCAACTTGCCTGCAACTAACATCTTCTAATTATTTTCAATTATCTTTACTAACATTATCTTAAGAGTCTAAAAGTGCTCCACTTATATATATATATATATAGTATAATTTAAATATTTTGTGTTTATCTTTAAATGTTTAAGAAGTTCCATCTGGTTTTAGCTGTATTTTGCTGTAGTTACTTAATTGTAGGTACCTTGCGTTTCGTTTCGTACGACCGATCGACTGATTCATTAAGATCTTACAACATATCTGCAAATGAACCGTAATGTTCATGAAATATCGGTCGACGACACTCTTCGACGGCATCGAATTTATAATGGCGGCTACTGTTGCATTTGTGGTAAGTTGTTGTTGCTGTTGCTGTTGCTGTTAATGTGGCAGTTGATGATGTTGCACCCAAAGATGTTGATTTCTGTTGATAGAAACGTTGATGCTGCGGCTGTTTCTTCTGCTCTTGTTGATAATAGTGGATGGCATGACATGAGGCAGTCTTGGCATTATATTCCTGTAAACACAAAAGATATTTTCGTTTTTTGAGCATATGTTAACTTTAGAATAATATTCTTAATCAAGGCAGACACTAAGCGATAAAATAGTTAAAAAAGATTAAGTTTCTTAGAACATACGAAAGTTGACAATATAACTGGAATTAAATAGATAAAAGTTCTTTCAAGCTTTCAAGATCTATAGGCAAGTTTTTCAATGCAGTCAACAAATTCTGTGGTAAAAAGATTTTATTGCCCTACAAAGCATTTATTCCATCGTAAACATCGATAAAAGCAAATGTATCCGTTCACAGAAGCAATATCTTTCAGGTTTACGTTACGATTTCAATGTACGGAAAGCAGAAATTCTTCTAACTTTTGAAATCGTTTATTATATACAGGGTGCGCCATTTCCGCTGTTGGTATTTCAATATTGAGCAACTTAAACATTTGACAAACGATTGACTTGACTTCACATGTTTTGGAAATGTCAATTCAGTAGAATTTCAAACATGTAACGCTCCGAAATAGTTAGTTATACATTGAAAAGTTATCTTAACTCCTAGTTCTCTGGCATTGACCCCCGGCACTTCATTTTTGTGGATTTATTTAAAAAACAAAGTCTATGCATATTTCGCTGTGGCCCATAAAGACGGCCACACTTGGTTGATGTTGTGTTCCAAAAACTAGTTTGCATAAATTGCAAAGTATCAAATTTTATAAAAATACCTTGTATTCCGATATTGTTTGTTTTTTTTTCTTGTTATACAATGTTTAAATTATGAGCGCATCTGCGTTCTTCACAAGATGCTGTGTATAAATCGTTTCCAACCCCAACACATCTTATGGCTTTACAGAAATTCGGCACTGAAAGGTTCATCGCTGGCGCTGCCAAATTCTTTAAAAGATTTCTCGTAAAACTCGACTTAATCTGATTGCTTCAACAGCAAGTCCTAGCCCAATTGCAGCAGAGTTCAAAGTTCACATCTTTCAAGTTCTGCAGACAAGTTAAAGTATCAATATAGTTTAAGCAACTTCGACAATCAAAAGTTTTTTGCAGCTCTTCAAAACGTTCACTATAACATTTAAGCGCTTCTGAATTCTTTATAGAAATTTGGGTTCTGTATGACATCTATCAAGTTCTAAGTCCTTAACAAATTTGGTAATCAAAAGTTTTTTTGTAGTTTTTACAATATTACTGCTCACTTCGGATATGAAGAACCTTAAGGAGAAATACTAATAGTTTCTACAACAAAGGCTTGAAAGCACTCTATGCTAGAAGGGTAGTTTCTAAATTGCATCTTTCAACTTCTGCACACATTCAACTTCTGATTTCAATGTCATGGTAACAAATTTGGCAATCAACAGTATTTTGTAGTTCCATATATATTATATAGAGATGATTCTTCGTAAAAATTTATTGAAGAAGTGAATTATTGCTATTATTAGACGGCACCAAAGAATTTCCTTTGTCGATATGGAGCACTAGTTGGAGAACTAAAAACCGATTGTTTCGCTTTTAAACTTCTACAACTGTCTTAAAGTGACTAGAGTCGCATAATTTTAGGAAAAATACTCGAATGCCAACAGAGCTGCATTAATGATGCAAATATTTGAAAGAAACGAGAAATTGCATTTTAAGTGCTGGCCCATTGCCATTGCATTTCTGCAGTTGTTTTAAAGCAGTTCCATTGAGTTGCTCTGCCACTTGCAGCCAAAAACTGCTTGAACTGCTTAGCTGCAGTCGTAGTCGTTGCTGCTGATATCGTAAAAAAGATTAACGATTTGATTTCACTTTAATTTTTAGTTAATACAATTTTCGAGTTGCAGTTTTTTTTGAGAAATTCATTTGATATTTATTTGGTGCATTTTATGTGCAGAGACTCAGAGACTGTCAGTTGCATGTGTGGCAAGCTAGGAGTGGCATAGAAGAGGCAGAAGGAGCACTCTATGCTTGCCAGACCAGTGCATATGGTCTGGACTGGACTGGCCTGTGCTGTACCGTATACTATGCTATCCCACAGCGTGTGCTGGCCTGGTCTGCTCGACTGCATGCATTGGTGGCAACTAAATTATGTCGAGCGTCCAAAATTGCACAAGTTTTAGTAACAAAATTTGCAAAACGTACTCTTTGCTCTTTGCCGGAGATGTTATTGTTGTTGCTTCTTGGCATGCTGCCTAGGCCATCTCTATCTACTGCACGCGCTGTCTCACTTGCACACACACACACACACACTGCAAAGGTTGTGCAAACTTACTCCGGCTTCTGAAGCCGCATATTATCAATAAATTGCATCTGACTCCAGGACGCACATACAACAGACGGTGGAAGTGAGATAACAGCAGTGTCGGACAAGGACAAAAGCGCCAGAATGTGTGTGAGTAAGCGTGACAGAGCATGTGTTGGCTAAAAATTCTTGCCCAACTTCCAACCACTGCTTGGCACTATGGCTACCTCCTGGCTGTCTACCTCCTGGTTTGGCTGCGGCTGCTCCCGTAAGTAAACGTATTATTAAAAGGCGCAAAATATGTGCACAAACATTTGCAGTGTCCTTTAGCTCGTCGTGATGCCCCCCCCCCCCCCTCCACCTTTCCGGCTTACTCCACACCTTGTTCTAATTTATTTATTGTTGTATATACACTGCCACATCATGTGCTTATGCACAAATGTGACTCCCTTTTACGGTCTTTGGCAAAATTTGACCCGTTCGACCCTGCAGCATTTGGGCAACAGGCCGTCGTCGTCTGACCAACAGACAACCCATACCCCGTACTCACGCACACGCATCCAACGCTTAGTCCTAACAATTATGTTGGAAATTTGTTAAAAGTCAACCAAACACTTGCCCTACCGCACCCCAGCAACAAAAAAAAAACACCCTACTCCGCTCTAGGTGTTAAGAGCTCGGGCAACCGCTGTCGACATTTGGCACAGCTCACTTTTACTTTTGAACATATAGCGCAGGAATTTTTACTTTTTTTTTTTTCGTTTTTTTTTTTGTGTTAATTCTATACATATTCCTGCTGATGAGCTCTGTTGAGTTTTGTGATGTTCCGACATTCTGACGTCCTGACATTGTGATGTGCTCGAACTCTCGTTACGACTCAAAAGCTATTAAGCACACAGACAGTTTTAAAATCGGCTTAAACACCCAAATGCGTTTCAAATATGGCCACACATATCGCATTCATCCGCAGCATTGGTTGCTACCAGTACTACCCCCGCCTTGCCCCGGTTCGGTTCGTGCCTGCAGCAGCATTTGGACATTTTTAGGGTCTGTTGGTTGGCGGACATACTTGTTAAACATATGTGACCAACACATACGAAACCGGCTCGTGACACCCTCTGAATACACTTTAACCAGCCGGGTTATATCAACTTTATGAAGTGCCTAGTTGAGTCAGTCAGAACTTGATTATTCTGCGAAAGGCTTGACTTGTTAAGCTAACTTAAAAGAAATCTTCTTATTTCTTAAGAGTACAATGAGATATTGTCTGTGTAGTTTGATATCTTGCTCTTGGAATAGTCGATGAAGAATTCTTTCAATTCTTCCGCCGTTTAATGAGTCACATTCAGTACTGTTTTGTGCCAGCAAATATTTATAAAAAAATGTATATAAATTTATAGCATTTTGAAAAGCGAAAGAAAGGGCTTTAAATTGCAAATACGCATAAATCCTTCATTAGAAGAATTCTTCAAATGTCTTCAAAGATATACAAAAGAATTTTTTAAATCTTTAACGGCGTTGCGTACCAATCACTTCTTAATACAACGAGTTGTTGTCTGTCTAGTTTGACATCTCGCTCTTGAAATAGTTCGTGAAGATTTCTACCAATTCTTCTGCCGTTTAATGAGTCCTACTTAGTACTGTTTTGTGCTAGCAAATATTATATATATAGAAAAATATATAAATTTATAGCATTTTGAGAGCATTTTTAAATTGCACATACGAATAAATCCGTCATCAGAAGAATTCTTCAAAGCCCCTACATTCAACGTTGTAAATAAATCTATATTTATTAATTTATATATATTTATATATATTTTATATTATATTTTAACATAAACTCAAATTGCAATTGTTTTTCCTCCAAACTTACTACAATTTTTACTATTTTATGTACTGTTTCATTGGAAGAATTCTCCAAATATCTTCAAATCTTTTACATCGCTGCATATACATCCTAACTTGTTAAACATCTTTTAGGTTAAACACAAAACGCAGCATTTTGCTAAGAAACTTCCTATGTAGCTATTGATACTGATTTCATCTGCAACAACTAATAGGCAATAGTGTCATCTTTGAGCAAAAGCTCCAAAAACAAAGCAATTTTTGCCTGCAAACATGAATACTATTTATGTGCTATTTCATCAGAAGAGTTCTTCATGTTTATTCAAATCTTCTGTAACGTTGCATCTAAATCGATCAATTTTAATCATCTTTTAATTGAAACAACACCAATTTGCTGAGAAAATTCGTGTGTAGATTTAGGTTTATGTGCTGGCATGCAAGTTGAATTTTCCAAATCTGTATGACAGTAAATATTAACCGATATTTGGTAATCATCTGTAAACTTAAGCTCCAACGCATTTTGTCTATAAAATTCAAGTATTGCTATTATTTTATGAACTGTTTCATCAGAAGTATTCTTCATCTTTTCAATTCTTCTAGAATGTACAATGTCAAACGATATTTTTTAATAATCTTTTAACTTAGACTCAAATTGCAGAAATCTTTGTTAAAAAATATAGATGTAGTTATTTATTGTTCACGCATGTCCTAGTGCTTTAGAAGAATTTAAACAAACGCTATTTCTTTATTATTTTTTAACTTCAACTAAAAAGCAGCTTCTGGGTTATAAGCTAAAGGTTTATATATTGTTTCTTTAGAAGATTTCTACGAATGCACATTTGTTAACGATCTTTTGATTGAGACATAAGAGCACGTTTTTTAGTTTATAAACATTATATTGTCAAAGTGCTGATACATCAGAGAAATTAAGCAAGTCTTGTAGGAGACTGCTAGGAGCTTTTACTATTATGTACTCATGCAACAGTAGAATTGCTTACATGTTTTAAGAGGTTGCACATTTCTTGCCACATATTCATCATCTTTGAAGCCGCAGCGTTTGTGCTTAGAAACTGCACCAGATGCATTGGAAGAATTCTTTAAATCTGCTATTTCTATACAACTAAAACTTAAGCTTCAATTTGCTACAACTTCCATCAAAAGAGTTCCTTATATTTGTGATTTCTCAACACCTTTATCTTTGAACTTGGTTCTATATAAAAAATGATTTATTTACGATTTCATCAAATGCTTTCACCAAATATTTCATCACGATAAAAGTTTATTATTAATTATCTCTTTATTGTAACTTCCTTCATGATTTTATGACTTTTGCCACGGCTAGCGGGCCACAACACCCTTTGCTTAAACGCATCAAAATCGTTTTCAAAAATTTGTGATAATAAGCTTGTCGCATATAGGTTATTTTTATAGTCGGCATATCACGACTCTATACGGACCACTAGTTTTTGAGTTATTTTATGTTTTGTTTCAAGTTTATTGATGCCAACGTGCGTTTTTTATGCCTCGGCACACACGCGGCGGACAAGGGCAGTCTCGTCTGCTGTACCGGCAACGTGACAAAACCCATTATAGATGCGACCACAAAGATAACCAGGCGACAGAGAGGCCATTCCGGGCGCTGTTATACATTTTGGCAGGTTAACTTTTTAGCCTGCCGCTGCTGCTTACCAACCCTGTCTGTCAGCCCTGGTCATGTTCAATATGCTTGTCGTACGTCACTGCGCGGCACGGTGGCACGGAAGCGGTAAAGCTGTTCGTAAAATTAAATGCTCGAGATATTTCGAGATCTTTGAGTCTTTAAATTTGATCTCGCACTACTGGGATTACAAACAAAATTTCAAACAAGAATTGCTCAACGAGACTGCAGGGGGTAGGAAAACGATATAGCATCATGGGAGTATACTTTTCCGACGCATGGACTGACACGTATTAGACTAAACCACGGAAAATGCTATAGAAGCGTCGGATCGCCTTTTACAATATATCCTTTTTGCTAAATTTTTTCAGCTTCCGTACCACTGTGCGACATACACAAAAAGTTGGCAAAAAAAGTGACACACACACACATACACACACAAACCAAAAAGTACAAATAAAAAAAGGTAAAAACTTTGTTCGTGGGGTTTCATAAATTTCATTTTGTAACCATCAAAAAGTTAAGTCAACGATAAATTGAATGGCTGCATGATTGACTGAATGATGCGGCGACCGAATGATACAATGAATGAGCTCAGCTTGTGGATAAACGCAGTACACATGTTACAGAGAAGGCGGGGCGTAGCTACAGCTAGAGAGGAGTTGGCGCTGGAAGCTGGGACAGCAACTGGAGCAGGGTAAAGTGTCAGGTCAAAAGCGCTGCTGTCAGCCGGTTGTCGCTTATTGTATGCCTCGATGGTCAGGCACAGACGCTTGTCAGAGACGCATTCATTGCGAGCGGGTAGAGGCGACGCAGCCAGGGACAGACTCAAACACGCCCATAAAAATATCAACAGCATTAATATTAACAATAAAATAAAATAAAAATGGTTACGGTTACAACAATAACAAAAAAAAAACAACAACAAAATAAGCAGAGGCGCATGTAGAGAAGGGGGTAGCAGCAACTACAAGATATAGCTTAAACTGAAGAATTTGAATTTCTCAGACGATTCTAAAGGCAAAAGATGTGGCAGATTCTAGATAGCAAAAGAGAAGGTTTTATATAAGAAAGAAATCCAAATCGTTTAAAAAAGAAGTACGAGAATGCACAGAGATTGCAATCAAGTTGCGAACGACCCTCAAAGATGCACTCGAAGGCGGCTGAATTTTGGAGAAGATACAGCAATCAGCCATTTTAACAGCTCTGCGTATAGGAGAAGCTAGTAAAAAATGCAAAGAAAGCTAGGCTACAGTGCTTCTACAATTCTAAAAGGAAATACCATGACAAACAGTGGCTGTCAGAAACAACCTCCATCGAGGAGTAGAATATGCGTGTACCGGATCTGCCAAACTTCGTTAAAATTATTATAACTGATGGTACTAAGCTTGAAGAACGTGCCTTGGCAGATGTTAAATTATCTTATTGATTCTCGTATCACTGCAGCGTTTTTAAAGCCAAAATCTGCGCTTACCAGAAGACTCTATATTTGTTCTCCTTGGCTAAGCTCTCATCGCTACAAAAGCAAAGTATGCACATAGCAGTTCGAAGAAAGAAGCTAGATACAGTTTATAGCAGAATCCGAACTGAGGAACTGAACTCTATAATTAATAGAGATTTACTTAGTCAAATAGCGTCTGTTTGCTAGTAATGCCAGTGCTAGGCAAATGTAGCAGTGCTGCACCAGTAAGCAAACATAAGTGTGACGTTATCTACTACCAAGATCGCTACTACAATTTCACTACCAAAATCGCTACTACAATTCCCATTTTCTTACCGATTTGTATCAGCTTCGAAAAGCGCCCAAATATAATTTTAAGGTCCATTAAGATGTAACTATTTGCTTCTGATTTGTACTATTTTTGTTAGTTTTCTGAGTGATAAAGAGTGGTACAGATTTTACCAGGCGGTACACAGTTTCCTGTAGGGCTCTTTTTTGAAATAAGTTAGCCAGTATACTGACCCAACTGTCGTAATCCAAATTACTTACATCTAAAAAAAATGCCTGAATGAATTTCATAGTTGATAAACAAGCTCTAACCTTCCAGTCTTCGGTACACATAATTAAATTACTTTCATCTAAAAAAAATTTACTTAAATCTAAAAAAAGATACCTTAGTTATTTTAAAGATTCTTTTCCAAAATCTGAATTTCTTCGGCAAACTAATTGCATATATAACGATCGATTAACAAAAGTGCCATTTCCGTCGTAAGGATTTCGTTTATCTTAGCGAAGATCCTCTTAATTCCTACACAGACTCATTCAGCCGTTTTTGGCAACATTAACTATCTTAGGTACTAAGTTAATAAACAGTCTTCGGTACACATAATTGAACCAGCTATTTTGTAGTGCGCAACTGGTAAAAATTTTGTCAAAGAGAACTTCACTTATATCCTCACTTGTGACGTCACTGAGTACGTGTTGTATATTAAAAAGAGCGTGCAATTTGTTTGCAGTTTCCAGGCGAACAGGTCCTTATATTATTTGTAGAATAAAAAAAAAGAATTCCAATTGAAAATTGCATTTTGTAAATTGCAGCCATCCCCCCTCCCTACGATGAACTGCTGCTGGTTTGCCGCTGTGACAATGCAACATAACAACAACAACAACAACAACAGCAATAACAATATTAACAACAACAGCTGTGCCACATGCAACAACGCAAAAAGTCAAATGCCATCAAAAAGCGTCATTGAACCTTTGAATGTTATGGGTGCCTTTTTTTTATGCTCAAACACCTAGAACACGTACTGTGTCGGCTTGTAGGTGTGCTGGGCCAGCCGTGCTGGGTGACAGCGGCAGTGGAGCACAGGAGCAGCATTGTGGTACAAAGAAGTCGTAGTATACAGGAGCAGATACGCACGCACATGTCACAGGATTGGGATTGTTACAGCTTTTGCGGCACAATGGCGACTGGCAAAAGTTGGGGGTACAGCTAGCAGACTACGATGGATGCCAAGGATGAGGGCTAGCTAAAGGTAGCACTGACAGCAGCAGTAACTCCAACAACTCCAACAACAACAACAACATGCAGACAAGTTAGGTCCGGGTGCCATGACAACCACAAGCTGCATTATAAACAGCAACGAAGGGTGCCACAGAGCAAGTGCGAGAAAGTGACGGGCATTGAAGCGAGCTTGCAGAGAGGTATATGGACAAAAGTGCGGATATATTAAATAAGCAAAATTATAATAATATATATAACTATGGAAATACCCGTACGTACGGCAAAACACAAGCAAACACGTAACACAGCCATGGACGGAAATTATATATCAAAGCGCATATTAATCCGACAAATTTCCAACTAAATAGAATATTGTATAACCAAATAGACAACTATTATACAATGTATCTAAGCCGCATGGTTTCCGGGAAAAAAAATCTGACACTGCGGTTATATGTGCCTGACGTAAGAGCTGTAGCAGCAGGCAAGCTTACCAGCACATTGAGCCTGAGGCATCACGCGCATGTGATTGGTTATTGGGTCTGGAAAACGGATGGAGCCGGTGTACAAGGAAAGTCGGTATTGCCTAACAAGTGCCAAAAATCTTAGCTTTACCAAATGTATCTCAGCAATGACAAGATCCAGCAACGAAATGACTGACGCAGAACGTTGTCAGACAAATCTCAGGAGGAACTTTTGTGCAATTGAAGCAGGCCTGGCCTTCATTTGAACAGAGCAAAGCTTCTGTTTGCTGTCAAGCTGGCGACAGCCAGAGCAATTCCTTTCCCAAATGGAACAAAGCCTACTTATGGCGTCATCTTGGAAGCAGCTGCTAGCTTGTAAGGCCAATGCCTTCCAGTCATCTGGAAAGATATTTTGCATTCCCTAAATTGTAAAGCAGTGAGTGCGCAGGTTTTGGGAACCGCCTCGTAAAAGACAAACATTCCATGAAAACCAAAATAAAGCCTCAAATATGTTGATGACGGAAATCGGAAATTAAAGTTTCTAATACGATATTGTTATGCAACTGGAATGTCTGGACCCCTAATACGGATGGTATCTCTACTTTAAAAAGTAAAGGCTAACATAAGCGTCATCCTGAAAAAGGGTTGGACAGGGCAAGGTGGCGCTACACAATCAAGCTGTGAAGCCATGAGGAAAGGCGTTTATTTGGTTGGGTATTAGTAGTAAGACGAAGATTTCGCCGCTGCGTCTTCAGCTTTACTGCTAAGTCAACCAGCTGGCTAAAATCCGCATCAAAGCACAATTCTCTAATCTTTGCCTAATATGCACGCGCGCCACAATGGTAGAATTGGGCAAGGCTATTAAGGATGCATTGTATGCCAAACTCGAGAAGAATTACGAACGTTGCCCAAACCATGACGTCAAGATCATTGTTGGAAACTTTAATGCCAAGGTTGACGCGAACTCACTTCACTCAGTTTAGCACCAACAGTGGCCTTATGATGATAGATCTTGACGCGGCATGAAGCATACTATTGTAGTAAGCATATTACAGACGTTACCTTATAAATTAAATCATGACACTCCTATAAGCTGCCCAGGGTCATCAACTAAGTTCAGATATATTATGCCGCCGTCAAGTTTGAATGCATAGTATGGTTTTTCCAAAAAAATAAGTTGGCTTTAAAAGGAAATTGCAGAATTTTCGCAAGTTTTGCGCAGCGCGGTAGCTCTCTTTCTCTTTGAGTGCGCTCAAAGCAAAATATGTCCCAGACTTGCTTATTTTTCAAACCAACCAAATTTAGCCATCAACTCAGCTATATAGTTTCTATAACTTAATTAATAATACGAATTTAATACGAATTTAATACGAATTTTTTTTCAAGTCTAGTGAAATTTTATCCAAAAAAAACTGAAGCGAAAAGAACTGTTGCCTGCTTATTTGGGCCGTGTCAGGAAAACGTCGCTAGTGAGCTGCAAAATTATTCAAGACGCGTACACACACACACTCACATACATACAGGGGCATGGCAACACACACACACACACACACACACACAGGGACACTGACATAACACACATTGTGGAAAATTCTGACAGGCAATAAATTGACGCCATGGGTGGCGCAAACAACATACAGAGCACGTCTGTCCAGTGTCCACTGTAGTCGCTGGACAAACGCTTCTGTACCGTTTTTGGCCATTGTAAAGCAACGAACGTCGCGTGGTTCATGCAATACGTCTGTCAGTCACTCAGTTCCGTCAGTACGTCTGTTGCTGCGAGGGTGGCTCAAAGAGTTTTGATGCAAACAAATATGGCTTAGTTGTGATAAATTACTACATTTTCCAGCGCTGAGAACATGGTTTCGTAGGAAACGTTTAGGATATCGGATTTTCACTCGAATTTTTTCTCAAAGCAGTGCCTAGAGTTAATTTAAGTATTAAGTAGAACTCTACCTTAATGAGCTCACAAATAGCTTATAAATAGGTTATCCAATACGTTCGGCACACGAACAAAACAACAAAAATTAAAGGTTATCAGTACTACCAAACGTAGGAAAACACTTTGGCAGCAAGTTCCTGACAAAAATGTTTCAAAAAGTGACAACCGAATAGACACCAAACATTTTCGCTTTACAGACTTTAAAAACTTTTATATTTTTACTCTAACTGGTACGACTTTGGCTGTTTTACAAAGAGACACGTAGCAATATTTGGAAAAATCGACTCAAAATAAATATTCAGAAAAACTAAACTACCACTACTGGGAATGCAGGAAAACAATTACAAATGCAATATGGCTTTTCGTCAACCTTTAAAAACAAAATCAAACAGCTATTTTCCATTTAGTTTTGTGTTTTGATGAGTGAATTCTCTAGTTTTTGAAAAAATTTTCCAAAAATACTTTTCGATAAATGCAACTCTCCTAAGACAAGGAATTGATGAAAGCAGTAACTTAAAATATGTTCTTAAAAAAATATTTCAAAAACGCTGCTCATAATATATAATAAGTTAGTCAATTATGTTGGTACATGAAAAGTTTAGGTTGGGTTAAGCCGGCAGACCCCCAAAGAAGGGGGGACCTGACATAGATCCGTATGATCCTTAGTCGAAACGGCGTTTGTCGGCTGTTGTTGGTCATGGATGCGTCAATCGTCCAATATACGCGTATGTTTCGCGAAAGCTCTGTCTCTGGGGTGGTTTTCGAGCTGCCTCTGCAAGCGAGTCGAACATTGATCTACCTAGAAATCCAGCTCGTGAGGTACAGAAGGTAGGGCAGTTGCATAGAAGCTCTTCCAAGGTTTCTTTGACTCCTGGTTTCCTACACTTTCTGCATGGTTGTATGAAAACCATAATTAAAGAATTTTTTCCTCATTTTACCATAATTTGTTTGGTTTCATTTTTTTGGAATATTTTTTGTTTTCTTCGACGCCATATTGGCTGCTTCAGATTGTTATAATTTTTATTTTTTTTTATAATCGATAAACTTTTGTAGATGCATTTTGAAATGAAATATTGATAAAAAAAAGTGTAAACCAATTTCAAAGCTTTTCAAAACTTAACGCACAGCCCTCGTTATTATTGTTGCTGTTGGTCAAAATAAGCAGAGTGTTGTACGTATGCCAAGCCCAGTTCAGCCCCCAAAAACTGCACCCCTCTGTCACTGACTCTTGCCCTCTCACCGCCTCTACCCACACTACCCACCACACTGACTCCCTCTTTTATTCTCTGTACACACACACACACACACACACACACACACGACACACACACCCATATGCAGAGTTCTGCATGTTCATAAGTCGCCGCGATGTTCGCTTTGTGTTTCAACAACAAGACAAACAACGCGCACACCCACACAAAACAAATACACACACACACACAGATACACTACAACAAACGGCCATTTTGTTTGTTATGGAGTGCCTGTGTCTGTGTGTGTGTCAGTAAACGCATTCAAACAAAAGCCATTGCACAAATAAAGGTGTGAAATAAAACAAAGTAAATTTTTGTTTTCTTTTTTGTTTTTTATTGTCCATCCTTAGTGTCTCGTAATACCCTGCTGTGTGTATAGATTCAAGGATATTATAGATTTTTACCATTTATGTAACAGCGAAAAGGCGTCAGATGAACAATTGCTTTGTGTATTTGTTTAAAACTTAAAAATTAAACAACAACTTGCAATAGAATCAGGGCATATGCGTTAGAACTTAGACATCTTTATCGCTCTCTCTTTCTCTAGGCAATCAAAGAGTGTTCTATAAAAATGCTCTTAAACGCAATATGTGTTCTTCGAATTCCTAAACCCATCCTGCTGATAGGAAAATGACTACTCAAACTGCCAACAGGTTTTGGTAGAATCCGTAATGTCTCCATACAGTCACTTCGAAATGTACGAAATCTCTCGTTTGTTACCCTTTATATATCTTCACATATTGATGTATTTTCTGTCTATTTTCTAATATCGTTATTTGTCCCTGTATCACTAATAATTTGTTATATTATAAAATTAGGAGAGCCAGATGATCTGATGAAAAATTGTCACTAAAAGAGTTATAGTTTTGGTAGGCTAAGTATTTGATTTAACCGAGAATTATTATTTCGGAGAAGATTTGCAACACGCACTGTAGGTCTGTTGTGATACAGTTTTGTTCATAGCTCTGATCCATATCAAAAAATGCTTAGAAGGAGGACTACCATCATCAGTGTCGGCATGCGATTTTGAAACAAAAATCACGAATAGAATGGAATTATACAAAACCAAATGAAACATATATAAGATTTTTTTTTTGCTATATGAGATATGAGATATGCCCTCGATAAGAAACACACACAATGCTTGCTCTACAACAAATTGTAGACTCTCTTCAATATTTGTTAAGTTTACAAACCTTTACCTTTAGCAATTCTTCTGAGATATAAACTTTAACAAAACATTATTCATTTATGAATACAACCTACTTAACTTTGTAATGACATACATTCGATGATGAATACCATCCTTGCTGAAAAATCTTATCAAAACAATGCTGAATCAATATTATATCAATAAAGATTCCGGCACTGCTAACTTGAACAAAGCTTCGCAACGTATAGCACACTTAGTAAACCAATTCTTCTAGTATTTTCTACAATTGCTAAAACAATTAGTGTTATATTTTTGAGTTTGTTTAAATCTATGAAACTTTTTTTTAAAATAGACTAGTGGTATGGCAATTAGAGGTTTCGGTTCTTCCGTGACTTATTAAAGAACACAATGAAAAAGGTTTTATGCTAAAAGACAACTATAACTTCTAAGTTGAAAATTGTTTATTTGACGGGTTCGGCTCAGCTGGAGAGACCAAGTAAACTAGTAACTATCTTCACCTGAAGTGTACTTTTTAGCCGAAAGCTTTGTCTAATATGAGAAATATAGTGCTATGAGTATAGGGCAGGTAAGGTCAGTCCTTGAACCCGCTAGAGAGCGTAGTTGTCGAGCCACCAAAGCAGTCGTGCAATACTTGCTGTTAGTTTTGTTCGACGATTCTCGATTACTCGATATGTGGGACTTCGTAGCTTACCTACTAAACAGGAGTTCGTGGGTTCGAGTTCCACTCATGGAAAGAGGCATGACTGCCACGCTAAATGGAGGTCTCAAAATAGAACCAAGCGCCATTCATAGCTATTCTGCGTACAGCAACAAGAACACCAGCTTTGAATGATGCCAAAGTAGAGACTGTACCGCCCAGCCTTACCACGATTATCAAATCTACGTGTCATTTGACAATAACACCAAAAACAACGTGATAATCGTAGACGCCACTCCCAGAATCCGTCAGTTGGCAGTCCCAACACTGGGATAAGTCTATATTTCGATCGCACACCCCAGCAATAACTGAACCAATACAAGAGTATTTATTTCAAAAAACGGATACGAATTGAACAATGACACATTGGAACCCTTAAATTGAAAGACCTAAGGCGACCTGCAGAAGATCCGTACTTTAAGAACTAGCCGAAGCGAACACAACAGGGTACAGATATAAGCTGATGGCGCAAAACAAATTTGTATGAAAGGTTCTAGTAGAGGCTCTAAGTTCCCAAGTGGGATTAAGAGAATAAAAAGAGGCCCTAAGTTGCCAAGCTTACATTTCACAAACTTAAGTTTATTCAAAATGTTTAAGAATCATTGAGAGTATGATGTCTGCTTAAAGTGACTTAAAGCGTTAGGGAACCAATATGTTTGGTATGCCAACGAAATAACGAAAGATAGTTATAGATCTTGTCAAAAAAAAAATATTTTTAATAATCTTAATGAAGAAAGTGCAATTTTTTGTTGATAATTTGAAAAAAAAAAAAAACAAAAGTCTTGCACATCCTGTACATGATGTAGAAGATATAACTATAGATAAAACTTTATTTATAGTTTCGATTACGCTTTCAAAGCGCTGACACTCTTGAGATGATGGTATTTATTGCAAAGAACACGCTACAGAGGTACTAGGTGGGTACCATTGTCAAGGCGTACAGTTGCACGTAGCACAGCACGAATGAGTGCTTGAAAATTGCAAAGATATTACCAAAAAATGCCAACTAATAATATTTGAGGAAATATTTCATATGCTGGTACAGTTGGAGCAAGCTGTGCACCGAAGAATCATTCTGACAAAAGAATCGCCCAAATTACATGCATTCCCAGTGCCCATACCTGGCGTAGGGTATTTCAATGTCTAGCACTTTTTGGACTTTTTCTTTTGCAAATTTTTCACGAATTTCTGTTGTTGTTTATTGTTGCCGCACTTTGCTGCACTCACTCACTCACTCTCTCTCTCTCTCTATCTATCTGTATCTAGCTATCTCTCTCTGTTGTTGCATGCAAAACTTAATGAAGCAACGGTACAAACTAAAGCTGCCAAAAGCCGCGCCGTTTATTTGCTTGTTTATTAGCCCGAGAGCCGTGCGCCGCGAGCCGCTCTCAGCCACCTGTCTGCTTTATCCAGTATTTGTGTGTGTGAGTGTGCAATATGAGCGTATGTGTGCGTGTGTGTGTGTGTGTGTGTGCAACAACAAAATGGCCGACACCGCGACACGCTTAATTGTGCGGCTGCACTCATGTCACACGCTACTTTAAACATGGCCGTCGCACGGAAGGGGCAACTGATTGTGTGGTTGACAACTCTACTCACTTCCGCTGGCAGCATTCTCGCCCGCTGCCTTACTCTGCATCACCGCCGCTATCCAGCACAATTTTCTTTTATTTTTCTACAAAATTCATTACGATTACTATGTGAAAAAAAAACAAAAAAAAAAAAAAACATTTAGCGATCGAATATGCCCGCCGCTGCCGCCGCAGCTTCAATCAGCGCATTTGACATTTTTCGTTGATTAAGTAAAGTTGGGTTTTGCGGCTCGTTGGCAACTCTGGTTGTGTTTTTGGCTGCTCTGATTGCTCTCGCTTGGCTCTTTTTCGATTTGTTTGCCAAAATGACTTTGAAATCCTGCAGCTGATTGATGTGCGCCTGATGTCATTGCCATTGAAGGGGGGGCTTTTGTGGGGTTTTGTTGTATGTGTTGTTGCCTTTTTTTCTCTCGCTCTCTCTGTTTTTGTGTTGTTTTTCTCGGCTAAATGTAAATTATTGTAGTTTCTGGTTTGGGTAGTCGCAGCTTTACGTTATCAGCAGGCATGAAGCTTAACCACAGCCATGGTATCAACGCCAGACCCACAACAACAGCGTCTTACGGCGTCTTAAGTCAAGCACAAGTACAGCATTGTGTTCTTTGTACTCTTGAAGTTGTTTAAAACATGTTTAAGATATGCAAATGTTAAACGCAACAAAAAACAGTGAGAGAAATTTGATACAGTCGTGTAATGTGGCCAAATACAGGGTCATTTTTTTTGGGAATTTGTTTTTGGATAAAACGAACGCAACTTGTGTTACTATCAAACATGCTGAGTTTGGTTTTAAATTAAAGCATGAATCGATTTGCAAACGAACAGTAGCATTTATTGTGTAAGTATTAAGCAAAATATCTTTACGACGAAGCAAATTTGTGCTTGAAAGTGTTGATGTGAATCAAGCAAAGTTGCAGAATTTGCACTGAAGAGCCTGAACTACCAATGCTATCCGTAAAAGTCGCAGTTTGGGCCGCCGGAATCATTGTGCCAATTATGTTGAAAGTTATTGTGAATGGCGGCTAATCTAACAGATGCTGCCATACAGCATTTAGTTGGGTCTTTATCATTATAAAACATATAATATATAAATGTATTTCTCTCAACTATGTTCATCCCGCTAAAGGCGCAGCATGGAGATATCGCTACTAATAACTATTCGAAAAAAACAGGGTCCTACAGTATTTGCTATTTAGCCGAATCCGCACGGCGGTTTCACTAATTGGTACAGATTTATTTAGGCAATTTGCGTCTATTTACAATCTATGACAGTGCTGCGGTAGCGCGGAATCGAACAAACGATCTTAGTGCTTAATTGGTGGCCTTAATTTTTATAGATAGTATTATCAGAAATATAATTGACGGCATCTGAGAAACTATTTCATGTGGTGTTGCTCCTGAAACAAACTGTGTGCCGAAGTATCATTCAAATGGCTTTCACTCAAAAATACAAAAGAAACGCCCAAGTTGCATGCATTGGCATTACCCAAACCGGATATAGGGTATTACTCGACTATTTTTCACACATTTTCTTTAGCAAATTTTTCACAAATTTCTGTTGTAAGTTTGATCATTTCATTAAACGCCTAGAGACTATTTGTTGACAGGCTATGTCATCGCTAAAGCGAAAATAGCGCATTGATAAACTTGGTTTAAAAATTGACGAAATGTATTGGAGCGCAAATACTAAAACTAGATCCAGTCGATGGAAAATTTGGAGCATAACTGTAACCGACATTCAAATAAAGCTATCTTTTTTTTTGAAATCAAATAAACAAGCTCTTAAAAAATCACCCTTTATCTACATATACTGCAAGCCTGTGCTATACATGTGTAAAAACCATTTTCTAAAACTAGTAGGTCAGTCGTTTTTGGTCTGTTTAACTAATTATTTAATATATATATTATTCAATATTAATTTATATATTTTATTTTAATATATATATCATAACTATAACTAAGATTTTCTTTAAAATGGACTGTCAGCTAAGCTATTTACCATGGTAAGCCTAAGACTAACCATAATTGTGTACGCTCAACTAATTGCAATGAATAATTCACAGCATTTATGATCTTTCGTTTGTCATATTTGGCTTCGGATTGAGCTTGTTCTGGAAGTTGCCCCACGCATTCGGCATATTGCTCCACGGTTTGCATCTAACTTTCAAAGCATTAAAAAAGGTTTCTTTACTAAAACATTTAGTAAAACGTGCGCCACGCTTGAAGCGCAAAACCTTGATATTAGGTATGGATGGGACTCTCTTAAAAACTATTTGCAAGCCCAAGGATGCCACGTGCATTGTAAATCGCTGCTATGATCATTTGTTTGTTTTGAACAGAATGAGAGCTTTGGTATTTGTCTACAAGCGCCCAAATGTGGATAAATTTTTAGAAATCGTTTCAGAGTGGTTCGATGTAATTGTATTCACATCGACTACGGAGTCATTTGCTGACCCCGTGTTGGATTTGCTGGACAATGGACGTGGGCTGTTGCGCAATCGCAGATACTATCAGCATTGTACCATTATCGAGGGTCGCCTATTCAAATCGGCTGAAACTATAAACGACGATCTGCAAAATGTTATTTTTATCGATAGCGGAAAATGGAATTACAATGTGAATAAGGGCAACTGCATATGCATAAAGTCTTATAAAATTGATTCTAGAGATGAGGAACTCTGGAATTTATTACCACTCTTGGATGAACTGCGAGCTGCAACTGATGTACGTGACCTACTTTAAAGACATCTCGAGTTTCTTTTTATTATAAAATTTAAAGTCATATGTTCACGTAATGAACAGTTTCAGCAGTTCCATTCACTAACTATCAAACCTACTAGCTTTTGGAAACATAGAAAGATTTTTGCAATTATGCATGAACGGAAAACCATATTAAAGACTACTTATTTGTAGACTGACTGGATAATGTGATTTACAATAGTAACAACCCCACACAGACGCACCAGAGGCTCATTTAAAAGATCTCCGATCGATTGCTTTTAAGAATATGCTTTCAAATGCTATGCAGCAAGTGGTGAAATAAAGAACTAATAGTAAACTGATTTTATCAATGTCAGTATTTTTTTTTTTTGTAAATCCAATAAGCTAGCACTAAAAAAATTACCCTTTATATAAGTTTGCTATATTAGCAGCTGCTAAAGCTAAACGAAACTAAAGCAGTGCAACAATACCGAACGCAGTTGTTGCCTTTGGGCCGAGAACTAAAAGTAAACCGACCATATATGCGGCTAGACACAAAGTAGTTCTCCGGCCAATATTTAAATAAAATCAACTTTAAACATTTATTTATACATCTTTCTATTTCTGTAATTGATATCATACATACTCCAGATTTCAATCATTTTTTTTTTAAGTCAAATTAGCAAACTCTTAAAAAATTACCCTTTATAGGCAACTTTTCAGTAAGCAATGGTTCGTGTGCCGCACGTTTTGCACAACCCACTTTGTATTTTTTTGCGAAAATTGTTCACAGCGTAAACACTCTTTTTTCGAAATATCATCTCTATAATTCGTCTCTATAATTAAACAAAATTACATGGCGCAGCATTCAATTTTCGTACTTAAGATTTTTATGCCCTGCTAGTTTCGGTTTTTATACAAGAAAAACTAGTCTGCTGCTATCATCTGGCTGCTGCCAACTCAAATCTAATGTATTTCTTATCGGATTTATAAGCAGTTAAAGAAAAAAGTTGTTATAAAGAAATAAAAAGAAAATACTCGCTCAAGTTATCTCGGCTCTTGGTAGCTGCAAGTTCGAAACATACCAAACATTTGCTGGCTTTCTTTTTTTTTTCAACTGCTTTTCTGTATTTTTTTTTCCCAGACATGTCTATCTCGGCTGGCCTCTGGGCGAAAACTTCAATTGATGATGCATATCATCATGCCGAAAAAACAAACTGCGGGCGCTCTCGTACTTTTCGTGTGAGATATGTCGGATTTTTTTTTGGTTTTTGTTTTTTATGGCATAGTTTTATGGCTTGCCCTATAATTGATGTGTCTACGCAGTTTACATAGCATGTCATTCGTTTTTATTGCTTCATCAAAGTGTAAGATGGTAATCGAAACCGGATTTACTATCGAAACTATGCCAGCGCCAGTAACCTTGGTTCACCCATATTGTTTACCAGCTCAAACACACTCTGCACTCACTCTGCCGTACAACAAGGGCGGGCGTCTTAACTCTGAACTCAGTGTGCTGATAATTTAATGGTCTGCATTTAATCTGCATTGAATTTATTATCTTCAGCGTGTATCCCAAGAAGAAGCAGCAGGGGAAAAAATGGAATTAATCTTGATATGTGGCCTGCTTATGAGAGAACGCGAAGCCGCCAGCGAACTGGAGATGCTAACAGAAGAAGTAGCTGCAAAGACGCGACAGGCACGCGCGCGTCAGCTTACTTGCCTAGTCTCCACGGCTTATCTCTTTCTCGCACTACGGGCGAGCCATACGGCCGTGCTAACTGTCTGTCTCGTTTTGACATAAAATTTTGCAATTGCTCACATCTGTTCGAGAGCCATTGCCTGGCTTTGGATGTCTCTAAATCTTTAAAGAATTATATACTACAATATTTGCCCTAGCCAAACCACGCACCAACGCATTACGCAGACAACATGCGTAACGATGACGCAGGAGTGCAGTGGAGTGGAGTGCTCGTACGGCGTCCAAAAACCGACGACAACAGCACACACATATAGACATAGACATAGACAATGGGAACGTCATGGGCCATAATAACAGGGGGTGATTTGCACAGAGCAGCCGTACGCAGGCAGCACCCCCCGCGCAAAATGCTTGGTGGCGCAGTCGACGTCGTCGTCGTCGCCGTCGTCTTTACGTCTCTGAGACTGACTCTTAGGCTGACAATGTCACGCCGCTGCCGCCGTCAATGCCGACGGCAACAACGTTAGCCACCACCGGCAGCAGGCAAGCCTCAGTGCTACCACAGCGCCAACCAACCAACCAACCAACCAACCAACCAACCACCCACCCCTCATGTTATTGCTTTACGCCTGCCATTGTGGCCGTACTTGTACCCCTAACCATACCCGTGTATCCGTATCCGTATCCACACTCTTCCAATAACCATACAACATTGTCGTCATCGCGTCTGCCTTGGCGCCGTGCCAGTTGCTTTGGCTGCTGCGCATATATCCGTATCCTTTGGCTCAATTTATTGTATTACTACTGTACGTCTGTGGGTGTCCTTACTTGACTGTCTACGCGCGCTAGCGGGTTAAGTTTATTTCCAATTTTTTTTTTCTTTCGTTGTCGTTCTTCCTGTTTTGTATAATTGCTTAAGGCCATGACAACAACTTTGTCCCAGTCTTAGTACCCAGTACCCAGTCCACAGTGCCAGTGCCAAGTCTAAACTCGATCTTCTTCAGCATCTCTCGACAGCTGCAATTTCAATGTCATTCAGCTTGAAACATTCTTCAATTTTAATCAGCTTGAAAATATCTTGTAGCCATGCTTTGTCTGGCTTTTAACTGCTTATCGAAAAGGCCAACTTGTGCGTCTCTAAGTTGACAAAAATAAAATAGAATAAAAAAGGAAAGAAATACCAAGAAAAAATAAAGAAAAGTCCAAAACAAGTGGAAACTCTAGCAATGACGACTTGCAAATACACTATATTGAAAGTTTTTAAGTTTTATTGCAGTAATCTGGGAAGCATTTTGCTGATGTAATGTCTTCGATTTCAGAACATCTGGGGAAGAGTCAGTCTTAAAGCTAATAATGCTGATGTTGGCAATCTTAAAAGATCCAACAAGCAGTGTAATATGAAGAGACTTAAAAACATATTATCTGATTTAGCTAATTCTAGGCCATTTATTAAAAATAATTAAATTAGGGTGAAGTACTTAGGAATATTGTTAATGGTGGAAGATTTAAAAGCGTTGTTTAGCTATATAGTGACCACTTGCATGTCTTAGTTTTTCTAGCCTTCTGTGCTCTTCCACAGTCTTTTCAATTTTAAGAAGCTTCTTCTTTAATTTATTTTATAGCTCTGCGTGATACAGACTTTGATCTCCGGCAACAGCACTTGCCCAAGATAGATTAATTGTCAACCTAAGAATTTCTCAAAACCTTATTCTATTTGTATAGATGCAAATCCTTAAGTGTTCTTTGGTAAAACGCTTGTGTTGACACTGAATTGCATTACTTTTATCTGAAATTTACGTGCTTTTACTTAGAAGTTAATTTAGTAAAATTCTTCTGAAATTCAGTCTTTTGAAAAATTAATGGGATTCTTTAAGCTGCAAAACCATAAGGTTTATATATAGTCTGCCCAGAAATTATTAAAAAGACAGATTGTCAAAAAAACAGTTGAAATAATTGTCATATAATGTAATGTATGAAGGAAACTGGGCCTACGCTCTTCGGTACTTCGTTCCCCATGGGTCTATTGTGCCCCCAATAATTGTCATATTTTCTAACTTTTATTGGGAGTATGTCTTCCCATGTTACCCAAAGCTTCTTCTGTGTGGACTTCTGATAATGGAAGACTTCTGATAATGCGAAATTAGACTAAAATAGTTTCCCATTGTTTTCTTCAAGCTACAAAGCACAGTTACATCTCTTGTCATTCTAATCATAAATGATCTAGAAATAGCATCTTTTCTTATTATTTTAAATATTAGAAGTAACGATTTCTTGCCTTTTGGCTCTTATTGAACGCACCTCTTCTCAAGTTCTAACAATTTTTATGCACTTTTAAACGTAAAATTTTTCTAATGTTTTTATCTACTAATTTTGTGAATCTAACTTTACATCTATATAAAGGAGCAACATCTTAGAATCGTACTTAGAAAATCTTAAATAAATTGAAATCATCTTCATATTTGTCATCTATACAAAGGCGCAATATCTTTTTTAGAATCTATAAAAAGGAGCAATATCTTAGAATCGCATTTAGACAATCTTATATAAATTTAAATCATCTTCATATTTGTCAACAATATTAAAGGGTAATATCTTTTTTTGAATCGTACTTAAATAATCTGAAATAAATTAAAATCATCTTTATATTTGTCTAAATGTTCAGTACTTTCCTGTTTGATCTTAGAAGAATATCGAGACCTTTCTAAAGAATTTCCAGACTTCATCATCTGCTTCTTTGTACTTCTTAATCCAGTTTAGGATACACAGCATTTCCAATCATCTTCATATTCGTCTTAACGCTAAGTCTTTTTTATGATTTTCCAGACTGCTACTTCTCTAGAACCTCTCTACAGCATTACTTTAATATATTTTACAATTATTTTGTTTAACCTTTTCAATAGGTAGATATAAGATCGTACCTTGGTCATCAAAAAACAATTCAAATCGTCTTCTCAATGCATCAAAATATTAGGCATACCCATATTATACTTGTTAGTTCCCTGTCACCTTTGGTTTGTTCTACTGAACTCAATTTGCTTGCTATCCTAAATATAAACATTGTAGAATCGTTTTACCCCTTTATCTTTGTATTAACTATATATTTCTTAGATGTTTGCAAAGTGGAAATAGTTATATTTTGTTTGTTCTACTAGGCGAATTTACTAACTTCTTGAAATTTTATTCATTTTCTATTCTCAGTATCTTCGATAACTTTTAGCTGTTGAGACATTCTGCTCACTTTTGTAGCAACCTATTATTATCGAGCATATAGTAAAATTTATTTCTAAAATCTTATTGCTTATCCTGCGCTCCTAACCTATTATGCTCTACTTGTAGGGCATACAACGAACTTAAGTATTTGGAAAAAAAAAATGGCACAACTTGACTGCACTTCAACTTGAATTGGTAGCGACTCCATTATGTCTTGTGTATGGCGTCTAGGCAAGGTCGCAAATCGCTAGTAGCTGCCTTCCAAGCAAGCAGAACTCCACTTGGCTTTCCACACACTGCGTGCTGCTCCTTGGCCAGCTACTGCTTACTTGCTTTATATTGATATGTTGACTTCCTATTTGAGTTTTTCTCTTTTGCTCATTTTTATTTTTATTTATTTATTTTCTTTTTTTTCAACGTCTTTTCGATTTGAGCATCTTTGCTATTTCTCATGCTTTTATTATTGCTAAGTGAATGTTTATGCCCGATTTCCTTGCATATATGACCCGTAATATATGCGCCATTGTCCGGCTTTGTCTGTCTCGCACACACACACACACACACACACACACGAACACACACATCGGTACGTACCCTCATCCATTTGAGCATTTTCACATTTGATGGCAGACATTTGGCATTTGATGTACGTACTCTGATTTCATTTGGGGTCTCCCGATGTGCGTACGTCCCAATGCCCACGCTGCCTGCTTGTTCCCCTTTGGAACCCTAATGGCCATGTTGGCTTGTAGTTTACAATTTGCCATCAAGTAAGTTGGCAACTTTTAAACGATTTTCAGAGTATATCTTTTGCACAGTTCACAGCCCAGCAGCAGAGTTCCTATATCATACAAGATACATGGAGTGTGAAGCTGCAGGACTGCGTGTATCTGTGGCAGTGGAGAGAGCACTTGGCTCGTTTGTTTGTGCTTAATAAAATGGAATATGGTGTATGCAATATTTAGCCAGCCATGAATGTGACAGCATGCAGCATACACTCATTTGGACACACTTAAAATGCTACAGTGTGTGCACACTTATTGCCAATAATGTGTGTCGTTTCCCCTGTGTGTGCGTGTGCGTGTGTGTGTGTGTGAATGTATCTGTATCTGTATCTGTCTCTGCTTTTTTTTTCACATGCTACTTAACGCCCGAGTCAAATTAGTTGCGCCTCGACACATTTTCGACAATAAATCAAAGCAGACAACAACAATAAAAACAGCCAGCATGCAACAGCCACCACAACAACAACTTGGAATTTGTCTCGGAATTGCAGGCTTTTTTGTTGTTTTTTTTTTTGCAACCGACTTTGTCTCTCACAAACGCCCCCTTCCTTCAAGTTCGCTTAAGTTCCGAGTTCCGCAAGTCTCAACTCAACTGAGTACTGAGTTCCCTCTCTCTCTCTCTCTCTCGCCCACTCTGCTGTTTTGCTCTTGTTGTAGTTGCGGCTGTCTGCCCCTGTCTGCCCCCTGTCGAATGCACTAAACTCACGACACTCACGCACAATTGTGCAAATTGACAGATTTATAACAAAATGCAATGAATAACCGTATTAGTGGTGTGCTTTATGTGACCAAAACGTACAAGGACCAAGCAGCGTTAAACAGTCCATAGCAGCCCAGCCACAAGGGGTGGCAATACTGCACAAACACTATTTGACAGCCAGCAGTTATGACAACCCTAAATGTGGCACTGTGACTGCGGAGAGCGTGCAAGTCAGTGAGTTTGCACAGATAGACGTAAGTTGCCAAAAGGAAATCAACTAAAGTGCTGCAAGCAATTACAAAAATAAAAAATAAAAAAACTAAACAATATAATGCAATTGCTCTGTAAATGCGAAATATGTCAAGTTTAAAGCAATACTAAATAATATGCCAACAATATTTAAATTAGTTAAAAAAAATAATAATAATGTATTCTCCTTGACTATGCTGACAACGCTTCTAATGCGCAGCATCTCTACGAATATCTCTTCAAAGAGAACAGCTTCTTATTTTTTACAGCTCAACTCGAAATGGTCTTTAATTTTCATAGCTTCACTTAGGCAAATAACGTAGATTTGCTAGCTATGCTAGTGCTAGGCAAAAGCAGCAGTGCTGCAGCGTTTCCACCAGGAATCTTACCAACGAATTTCAGTTGAAGAGCCGAGTACGTCACTACTATGCAACCGAGATTCAATTGGAAATAATAATAATACTAAATAAACTAAAGGCTGTTTTTTTGGAGCTATAGAACTTTAAGTTGGTCTAAGCGGATAAGCCACAAACGCTTAACCATTTGGAAGACATCATTCGCAGTGTTGTTGCATCGGCCACAAATCTTGGAAAAAGTTATTAAAATTTGTACTTCCAAATTGAACTACATCCGCGCCAGCCATGGCGTCCAGAAATCCTATTTAAAATGTAATGCCACCAGATTATCTTTCGTAGCAACAAAATTTATGTCAATCGAATAATCCATTCTTGTTTTATTGCAATTTAAAGTTCTATACCTCCAAAAAAATAACAGCCTCTACTAGAAAATAATGAAAAACTTCTTCTGAAATTGTAAGATACAAACGCCAAAAATCAAATAGAGATATCAAGAACTAGAAATCATATGCCACAATAAAGTGCTAAAAAAAGTAATGGTCGAAACAAGCGACGATTCAACTTTATCAATAGAAGAAAATAGTAAATAATATTACAATCTCATGATACAGCACAAGGCCAGAATTTGCTGTATAACGAACTAATTTTCAAGCGTATCATTTGAAACTGGCACAATGGGCTAAGTGTCCGAGGCGTTGCCTTTGTCGCCTCTGCCACCATCACATCAATCTATCTTATACAAGTAACGAATCTGTCTTTCAAAATATCAGTTCCCATACCCACGAACGAACCGCTTTAGAAAACCGCTCTACAACGATTTCTTTCTGCGAAGTATCAAAAAATCTAAAATATTTATAGTAATAATCAACAAAAATCTGTTATATGAAAATTTTATAATTAATAAGTTAATATTGTATCTATAGCAAAAACCCATATGGCACTGCTACTAAAAATATCAAACATCTAAAATATTGAGAAAAATAATACAAAAAGAGATAAATACATGAAATATCCTAAAAAATAAATTAACAAAAATCACATAATATAAAAAATAATTGTTTTTTGATGGTATTAAAATCAAACAAAAATCATGCACTTTCTGCTACTTCAAAAACCGAAACTTATAATAAATTATTAAAAGCGCATAAATGATATCATATTATTAATAAAAAACTATAATCCCAATGGTATATGAAAAATATTATTATTATTTACTTTTCTATTTCTATTCATTGTTATTTCCACAGAAAATACAAATATGAGCTTGTTGTACTAAAAAGTTCCAGACAAAAAAAAAGTTTAAAAAATTGCAACTTCTGCTCATTAGTTTTAATTAATAACAAAAATTCCAACTAACAGAAATATGAGCTTGTTGTAATATTTTAAAAAATATTTAACCAAATTATAATACTGAGACCAAAAATATTCAAAAGTAGAACAAAAAAAATTTTTAGTTGAAATAAAATATATGCCAGAAAAAATACTATAACAGATACCGTCAAAATAAAATTTTAGAGCATTGAAAAATCAAGCAAATAATAAATAATAACAAAATGTAAAGTACAGATATTCTCTTCAAACGCAGCGTCATGAATTTAAGTACTTTAAGATTGAACAACTGCTACAATTTTTTATTCTAGAATGAAAAACGTTAGAAATCTACTCAAAAAATTATTGTGGCAATTTGAAACTCATTTTTAACAGACCTTTAAATCGGGATTTTCCTAACGAAGCTAAGGCCACATAGTTCACATTTACGCTGCGTACTACGCTGAAAACCTCATTGATGCTGCTGGCGGTTCACAAATCATACATTTTAGAACCTATATGGAACTACGGAATCCAGATATGGGGTACTACAAGCTCCAAAAAATGCATTGTCGCACAAGGCCTGTAAAATTAAGCCCTTGAGAATGAGAAATTGCGCCCAGCCGTAGCATGACAACCTCACTATTCGGAGCTAATTACGTGTGTTCTGGTTCTAACAGATGATAAGGGCAGCTCGTCTTGGTACATTGAGAATCTCCATATGGTGATCATAATAGCTGGACAGCAGACCGACCGCAAGAGGACTTCGAAAAACATCCGAATGGATTTTACCAGCGAATAGTCATACTCTTCCTACCCCTATCCGGAAGCAATCAAAACATGCTGGGCAGCAGAAAGACAACAAAAAGTTTCCGACAAACACCCGGATTGATCTTACTAATGAATAGTCTTACTCTTCCTACCCCTATACGGAAGCAATGACAACATGCTGGGTAGCAGAAAGACTCCGAAAAACATCCGAATGCATCTTACTAATGAATAGTCTTACTCTTCCTACCCCTATCCGGAAGCAATGACAACATGCTGGGTAGTAGAAAGACTCCGAAAAACATCCGAATTGATTTTACTAACGAATAGTCATACTCTTCCTACCCCATACGGAAGCAATGACAACATGCTGGGCAGCAGAAAGACAACAAGAAGTTTCCGACAAACACCCGGATTGATTTTACTAACGAATAGTCATACTCTTCCTACCCCTATCCGAAGCAATGACAACATGCTGGACAGCAGAAAGACTCCGAAAAACATCCGAATGCATCTTACTAATGAATAGTCTTACTCTTCCTACCCCTATCCTGAAGCAATGACAACATGCTGGACAGCAGAATGACTCCGAAAAACATCCGGATTGATTTTACTAACGAATAGTCATACTCTTCCTACCCCTATCCGAAGCAATGACAACATGCTGGACAGCAGAAAGATTCCGAAAAACACCCGGATTAATTTTCACTTACGAATTGTCATACTATTCCTACCCCTACCCTGAAGCAATGACAACGATTTCGATTTTAACCGCAAAATCTATTTTGATAATTGTCAAAAAAAAAAATAAGAATCTTAAATATATAATAATAAAATGTATACCACAAAATAAATATTTATTGGCATTATTATAGCTAACATTCTGTAGAAGTAAACTAGTACCATCAGATCGATGTTTCAACTTTACTTACGCTGAAAACACTACTCAAAGGATAATTAGATGAATAGTTCATTTTATTCCCCTTGACTATATGTCCGAATAAAAAGCTGTTCGAAAGGAACGGGTAGCTACAGTTTATAGACGATTTCGAATTCTGTTTTTAATAAAAATTTGCTAGCGACGACAGTGCTAGGCAACTGCACCAGCTTATGGCTTAGATGCGCTAGCTAGGTGCACAACCAAAAAAACTATAGTTAATTTTCAACTTAACCTCAAAATAAGGCGCACCTTTTTGACCGTAATATGCCACTGAAATCCGTGATTTTCTCAGCTGAACTGCAACAAGCGTTGCTATCATAAAAGTCAAGGGTATAATAATACAAAAAAAAAGAAAAACCAAAAAAAATTTGCCATTTCTTGTTTTATCTTTAGTTCGCTGTCAATTTCCCGTCCGATAGAGTTTCCGTACGTTAAGCGATGATGAGTAAATAGTTTGGCAGACCGTAAGCGTAAAGATTTCAACATGCGCTTTTAATGGCATTTAGCGCGCTCGCTCGATTGAGTCACCACCAAAAAACTGTCTATACGGCGGCCGCATTGGGGTCGGGGTGGATGATACGTACGTAATACCAATAACGGCGAGACGATGATGATGGCTTCTTTTGGGTCTGCTTAATCCCAACAAAACGAAAGGAACGTAACGATAGGAAACGCACAACAACAACGACAAAACTAAAGAGGAAAATCCAAACCAAATCGAAAAAGAAAAAAAAACAGAAATTAAAATGGGGGCATATGTGGCAGACGTTCTTGCTGCTGCTGCTTGCTCTGCTACCCAACGAAAAACGATGTCGAGCTGGCATTACCCTAGTTTCTTGCACCCGATATACCATATACCACATGCACCCATAATATGTACTTATAAATTATTTTGAGTGCAGGCCGCAATGAACGCACGGGGCGGGGGTTGCGCGCGAGTGTGAGTCTCTGAGTCAAAAGAAATAATAATAATAAAATAAATCTATGCAGTTCAATCAGTTTTAATTGATTCATTTGCGCATGACTTGGCTGATATGGCGCAGGCGGCACGAGGGGCACTGCTGCTACAAGTAAATAAACTGAGTGAAGACGAACCGTAGAGTGGCAGCATGTAAGCGTTTGTGCGGGAGTCCATTGAGTACTGAGCTGGCAGGGATCAGCATTACGCTCGCACAAAATCCCGCACCGCCTATAATGATTATGTTGATGCGCGATGGACAGACGGTATGAACGTTTGCATGGAGTAAATGCCACTGCTTAATAAATTTATTATCTTGGGAATATGATGCGACTGCAGTATTTCTGCAGTCACGGACGGAGCGGAACTTTTAGTAAGCAGCGGAAGTGGCTCGTTGATTGTTGCCAAGTTGATGGGAAATTGAAATGGAGCCATGGCCACAAATTTATTATGATTAAAGTTGAAAAGTTGAAATTGATGCGGTCTAGTTAGCGAGCATAAGGGTGAGTGTGTTGACTGGCATCTGCCAAGTGCCTGCCTTTTGCAACACCTTCAGCCAAAGAGTTGCACAGACTTAAAATCTATATATGCAAAAAAAAAAAATTTGTCACTCACCATAACAATGCTCCATTTCTTGCTTAGATGACGCAATGCCTTTTTATAGCATCACGGTTTTATGGTCCAAAAGTTCTTTTTCGGTTTCGCGCCCGTGGATGTGGCTGCTGCTGTGGCTGTTAGGGAGCGCGCTGAGGCTCGTTGTGTGTCCGCCGAGCAGCGTCGCGGATAGTTAAAGGGCGACAAGCTAGTACCTGTCGCAGCATCCGCTAGACCGCAGCCGACATTGATATGACCCATGGCCATATTGTTGGGTGCTACGTTTGCGCCATGCACATGACCACCATGCATCTGACCATGCGCCTGAGCATGTGCGTGTGCATGTGTATGTGCATGCCCATGTACATGTCCATGCGTAGCGCCATGACCATGAGCATGCATCATGCCATGATGTGCCGCCAGACCCATGCCCATGCCGCCTATGCCTTGATCCTCGCCACAGGATGCCATGCTGCTCTTGGACGTCGATGTGCCGGATGCTGTTGAGGAGCGATAACTTCTTAGATTATGTGGTAAGGTGCTCGTATGCATGCTGTTGTGATTGTTGTTATTACTAAGACTGATACTATGTTGGTTATTGTGTTGTTGTTGGTGGTTGTGGTGGTTACTACTACTATGGTTATTATGTTGGTTATTTTGACTAAGGTTGAGGTTCTGATTTAGACTCTGACCCGCACCCTGTCCCATCTGTTGATTACTTTGGCAAGTAGTACCTGTTTTATAATAGCGCAGACTCTCATTGTAGCTAGCGCCGCTGCTGCTGCCGCTGCCACTGAAGCCGCTATCCAGATCGCCCTCATCGAATTCGGGATTTATGCAGCTGCTGTGCGCATGATCCTTCAGCTCCATGGAGTTTAGCGTAGTCGACAGATTCTCGAGACTGGCATGCGAAAGTGCGCGCTGCTGTGATGTGGCGGCTGTTGCTGCATTGGCTGCGCCGCCTAAGAGGCCACCGCGACGTGGTCGCTGTGCTGTGGCGCAGACGCTCGGCTTGGCCGGCGCAGCAGCTGCTGCACTTGTGCTCGGTCCATCATCATCATCGTCATTGGCGCCATGGCTGGGACTGATGTCGGGCGGTGTTGGTGGCATTATCAATGCCTCCAGCGATAGATTCAGCTCGTCCAGCACACGGAAATGATTATGCTGCACGCGACGTAACTCTTCCTTTACATTGCCCACGCTCGACGTAGCAATGCGGTTGTCGGACAGCACCTTGCGTATCTTTTGCTCGTTAACCTCTTCGTAGAGATTTTCGGTGGTGCCATAGCGTGTGGTATATGTATGCCGATCTCGATCGTCTGTGCTCGGTGACGATGAATTGGACTGACCGCTGTGTGAGGACTTTGAGCGAAAACTTTTGGCCAGCAATGCGCGTATAGAGTTGCGCGGTGGACTCTTGGACATGCCACCGCTCGCAGCCATGCCATTGCCCGGTACCATGTGTGCAGCACCAGAGGCTGCTGCAGCTGCCGCAATGCCAACGCCTACATCTTTATGCGGCACATTTGTATGACATTTGGCCGCTCCCGGCTCATAGTAAGCATACGAGTACACATGGTTAAAGGGCGCTGCTGGTGCAGCTGCACCACCATTGTATGCCACATGTAGGGACGGCGTAGAACATAGACCAGCGGCTCCCCCGCTGCTGCTGGCCGTATGATGCGATGGCGTCGAAGTGCTGGGCGTCATAACGCCCGCCGCAAAGCCATAGTCCAACGACGAGGTGGACGAGCTGGACTGTGTTGTAGGCTCAAAGCGTTCCATGGTGGCGGCTATATTCTTGCGCGACCATTTAACCTGCATGCAAGCAACGAGCATAAAGCAATGGAAATTGTTAGGTACTTTGGTTTCTACACTCACCTGTTGTTCTACATCCATTTTATGATTACTGCGCCGGCTGTGTCCACGACGACGTCGTTCCGTAAATGCATCAGCATGTCCGCCACCGTGCAGCAGCATAAGTTCACCATTAAGGCCATGTGCCAGGCCACCATTTTGCTGCACTGCAGGCGGCGGTGGCATGCAAAACTCAATACTATCCATATCATCGGGAAAAATCAAATCACCGCGATGATGTCCCAATGTGGCAGCGCCATGGCTCATATGATGATGCAAGCCTACACCATCATTGCTAACGGGCATATTGCGTTGTGCAGACATTGAGCTGCTGGACTTTGGATGACGCATGGACATGGATCCGGGCGCATTGTGTATGGCTGCAGCGGCCACTGTTTGATTATTACCCGCTGGCTGGGGATAGTCAGTGGTTGAGCCAAAGCTGGAAAATTGTGGCGAGGCGGAACGATTTTGAAATTTGGCGGCTGCTGTTGTTGCTCCTCCGGCCGGGTACATGTTGATGGGCGCCAGTGTAGGGCGTGCTAGGCAAAAAAGGGGTTAATAAGGATGAGGATGGAGGAGTATCCTATACCAAGGCTGGTTCGGATGTCGCTAAAAGCACCGCTTGTTGCTGGTGTTGTTGTTGTTGTAGGGGTTGCTTTTGGTATGCCGTTAAACTGTGGCAAATCGCGTGTTTGCTGCGATTATGTTGCCAACTCAAGTGGAGCTCAGATTTGTGGTGGCCAGCTGCAAAAGAGAGGAGGAGCAGAATGTGAGACAATCAGAGAGCGAGTTGTATAAGTTTGCATGTTAGTGAGCAAATGAGAAAACAAAACCATTAATCAGCGTTGAAATGGAAGCGTTACGAATCTGCACGCACACATATGTATATGCGGGCAATAGCGCACACACACAGATACACCCATACAAACACACATGAATGACATGCCATGCCGAAATCCCACAAATAAAAGCTGGAATTATGAGCTTTGCCGCACACTGACACATCTACCGCCTCTTGCCACCACACTTGGCTTCAGTTCGGCGCTCAACGATTTCAATCCCAATTTATTTATGCGCTGCTCGAAATGTCAGCAACGCTGCTGCTGCTGCTGCTGTTGCTGCTTCAGCCGGCAGAGCCTGTGCTGGTGGAGCGGAGGGTTAACGTCTGGTTCCATGATTTACTCGACAAACAAGCGACGATACTGTTTTAGAGCAACAGAGGCAGTAAGAGACATACAGTCAGAGTGAGGGGGGTGTGGGAGACCATGTGTGTGTGTGTGTGGGGCACATTGTTGCAGCAGGTTCAGGAGCAGGCGTTGCAGCAACAACAGCTTAACAAAAGCCAGAAAGGAAATCTTTAAATTGAATAACTGAAGTTTGAATACACTTCAGTTGAGCTGCAAAGTTCGTTGGCGAAACACGCTGCCGTAAATTCTGGAAATGTTAATCAGTTCATTTATCAGCTATTGCGTTACCCAAGCCAATGCGAGTTACGCCTAGTCAAATACCCTCTCTTGCGACAAGTCCTGACAAGTTTGAAGAAGTAAAGGCAGTCCTTTGTCTATCTAGGAAGTCAGGCTTGCGATGAAGTGCAGGATCACACTTGCTTAAAGATGTTACTTTGGGCCTTGTAGGTAATTCGGAAGTAGAGTCATATTTCGCAGAACAAAAAAGTATCTGAACAGAACGTTCAACAGGTACAAAAGCAGTTTCTTGCAGTATTCCAGTTCTGGCAACTGGTACAATAACTTACGTCGATCAGTACAAGTTTTATCAGGTAAATAAAGTCCTTTGCCTAAAACTAAAAATAAAGTGAGTCTTGAAAAGAAGTGAAGAATCACTCTTCTGGGCTTAGTAGGTTATTGAGAAGTAGAGCCATATCTCGCAAAATGATAAGTGGACATTCATCTTAAGCGTTCTTCTGCAAAAACCACAAAAGTAGGTTCTGAGAGTATTTGAGAGAAAAATCGTTGGTATAATTTTTGTACCTTTACTTTTGAATATTAAGTATCGGCTTAGCTGTATGAACCCTTTTGCGATATTGACGGCATCAAAATCCGTTGGTTTAGCTTTGTGCATTATGACGTAAGAAAAGTTAAAGACGTTTTAGCTAGAAGAGCGTTGGAAGCAGCACTATTGCCACGAACTCGTCAGAAATCCGTATTAAGGTGGAAATACCTAGTTAAATACAAGCTGCTTCACCTTAAAATTGACAACAAGTGCCGTCATGCGCAAAGCAGAGACAACTTACGGATGCTCCCTAATCGGTGATTGTATTCTCATTTAAGTCCAAGGCTTTTTACTCTAAGGATCAAAGTCTTTACACACAAAAGCTCAAGATGGCAATTTCTTTCTGACCCTTAGAGTTATACAGATCGCAGAAAGCTTTCTCAGCCCAAAAAACTTTCTCAAAAGAAACTTATAAGAAGAATGTATAAGAATGAAATTGTATAGTAGGCATCCAGAGCAACTTGGGGCTGTGACCGATATTAAAAGTATGATCTACAGAAACTCGAAAACGCAATCCATCTTTATCTGTTCATCTACAGAAATTTCAGACGCAAGTCCACAGAAGCTCAAAGAAAAGCCGTTCTTTACCATCACTATATTTCATAAAGATCCTTATTTGCTCTTTAAAAAAAAAAAACTTGGCTGATGAGCAGCATCTTTCAATTCATGCATGCTTTTTTGAAGATCATTTCGTACAATTTTGCAACTGCCACAACCGAGCCTATGCACAGCAAAGTCTACCTACACCTAAGATGCCAATTCGGGAATATCCCTAACAACCACTCCCGTGACTGCATTCCATACTTTTTTTGGTTTTTTTTTTTTGCTTTTAATAAAGCTTAAGTGCTAAAGCCGAATGCAGAAATCGACAACACTTTTAATACAGTGTGTATGTGCCACGCCTACTTTGTAGCACACTCAAGTGGAATATTTTCACGAAATTGTTTCGTCAAGATTCTTGCAACGTACCACAGCCTGGCCACTTGAATGTCATAAAAAAGCATTAAAGCTATTAACGGCTGAGCAGCCCCTTGACACTGGCCGTGGGACAACTAAACGGACTACCGCCAACCAGCCAGCCAGCCAGCCAGCCAGCCAGCCAGCCAAGGTTTTTGTCATGATGCCAAAAATGGCGCAACCAAACGGCACACGAACCAACTGATCCCCCAGAGTTTGAAGAATGCTTTGCTTTGCAGCTTTTATGACTTTGGTCATAAATCAGTCAGACGCAGCGCAAAGTTGACGCGCGTGCAACAAACAATAAAACGTGGCACTTGGTTAGTGCTGCTTGCTACACTCCATCACACCACTCCACAACACTACGCTTCACTCCCGCGCAAATGCCCACTGGCAAATCCCTTCATGCGCCATATGCACACTTTGCTATATGTCCAAGGCTATATGCCCAGAGCCATATTGGTCAATGCAATTTGCTTAGACAAACTTGCAGTTGCCCCCACAAAAAGCCCTCTCTAACCCCAAAACATCATCTACAATTTGGAACTTTTCAATTTGTACGCTCAAATACATTTGCGTACAGTCCTCATAACCATATGAAAATCATTTTTTCCCACAAAATCAAATTGATAGCGCCGAGCGTTGCTGAACCAACTGTTTAGTCATTCCCGTTGTTTGCTCTCCACATCCGTAGTTATCCATCCAAAGCACAAAAAAACGAAAAAAAGAAAAAAATGCATAAGCCTCGGCACTATAACGATTGACTGCCCCTAACAATCCTAACCCATAACGTGGAACGCACTCAAAATATTGAGTTTTTACTATTTTTCCGGAATTTTTTTGTTTTTACTTTTGTTTTTTTTTTGTTTGTTTTCCAACACTGCTGCGAGTTTTAACAAATTTTTTGTCTTGTTTTTATTTTTAGCTGTTGCAATTCGCATAAAAGTTCTAACGAGTTGTTTGTTGCCTTGTCCACGATAACCACTGCAATGACGTACATTTTTATGGTATTTTTTTTTTTTTTTTGAATTGCCGTATCCGTGATTTTATTTTCCGCTTCTTTCTATGCGAAACACATGCTTTGCGTTACCTGATGCGCACGATATCGATATCACAGCTTTTTATTTGGTTAAAATCGTGGGATTACCACGAGATGTATTTGTTGCAACTCCTGCTGAGTTGTACATATATTTTTAGAGTATTTTTATATCAGAGAATTGCAGAAACAAAGATAGTTCCAATTAAAATGTTCTTAAAAAAACTTAAAGAAAAAGAAACCAACCAGAAAACTTTACTTGGTGACATAATTGCATCAGCCAAATTTACATATAAAGGGTGATTTTTATGAGACTTATTTTTTGCCAAAACTGTTTTTACAATCAGCATAAGCCAGGAAAGCTCTACACTTAAAGAGGACACAGCTTAAGTTACTTGGTGAAGCGTTGACAGGCCCTATTGCCAACACTTATACAAGATGAGCCTTCTTAGCAACAGAACATGCGAGATTCTGTGAGTAGGCTGCCGAGTCAATGGAGCACCTAATCACCAACGGGAATATAGTTGGTCAGAAGGAGCTGATGTATATCTCGCAGGCTGGTCTGACTCAGTTTTTGAAACAATGAAACTAAACTAGTAGAAAGGGGGCACAATGCACCCATGAGGAATGCAGTGCTGAAGGGCGTCGCCCACACTCGTTCATACATAACATTATATTACAAATCCAGCTTTTCATCAGATTAATCTATATACAATTGCATCAGTTATATCTGTATAAAAAGGGTGATTTTTTATAGACTTATTTTTTGACACAACTGTTTTGAACAGCAGATTTCCATCAGTTATTTCTATATACAAAGGGTTATTTTTTATAGACTTATTTTTTGGCATTACTCTTTAGAACAACAGATTGTAATCAGTATAATCTAAATATAATGCGTGTTTTTCAGAGACAATTTTCTTTTGGTAATACAGTTTATAAGAGTTTTTCTTATTAACAAAACTTTGCTTCTTAAATTGAAAACCTATTTTCAAAATATTAAAGCTTTGCAAACAAAATTACGTGTTATCATTCTACATTGTTTCAGGTTACGAGTTAGGGTATTCGGATTTTTATGTCTATTTGTCAGCAAGGTTAAGGCAGTTTGTTTCTCAGTGTTCTGGTACTTCTTGTGTTCTGGTTGTTGTTCAGCAGGCTGATAGCCAGTGGGTGCATTTGTTCGGTGCATCTGCAGCTGGCTTACAAGCCTTGTGTTACTGTCAGATACATGGAGTTTGGTCTATTATTTAACAAAAGTTCGCCCAACAGACATACAACGATTACAAACGATGAAATTTTACTACCGAAAATAAGGCTTGCTTAGGTGGTCACTTGCCTAGTCGAGAGATTTTGTACAACGACGAAGCTCATTTTTAGTTGATAGAATACGCGTTTAAAATTTCAGAATATGGAATCATTGAAAAACCAATAAACGTTCTACATTATGTGCAGGCGGCAACATTGGCACATCTATTCGAAGACTGCAAAAGCCGCAAGTTTTTATATTAAACGAAGAATCGATTTGCAAACGAACAACGCCTAAAATGTTATGAGTATTTTTTTATACAAATTTTATGTTCGGTGAGGTAGGTGTCGAAAACGAAAACCTTTTTGTAATTGAATGTATATGTGAAACAAGCAAAATTGCATTATTTGGACTAAAGAGCCATCACAAGCATTACTAGAACTACCAATGCTGCCCAAAATAGTGGCCACTTGGCCTGTCTTATGGGCGGTCGGCATCATTTGGCTGTACTCATTCAAGGACAGCGATGACTAGAACGTTATGAATGGCGAGAGCTATAATATTTCAAAGCATATTTTTGTCCAAAAAGCAAGATATCAACATGGGTGGCAAATGATTTCTAAAAGATACTGCTAGATCCTATACAGCACTCGAAACAAATGGGGCTACAACTATGATAAGCAGTTTAATTCTGGTTCTGAGAGGGTCAATCGATAGCTACTTCATCTTATTGAACGACTAGATACTATTTTTTCACAGGCTATGGCAGGGCTGCTATAAAGACAATCCCGCGCACATTGACGCGCTGGCAATCGAACGAAAAAAAATTTCAATACCAACAGATATATCAATGAGAGTAAACCACAATTACACCTGCGTGTGAACTAATTGAATAAATAAATTTTGAAGAAATTTCCATTATACTTTTTTTTGAAATCAAATAAACAAGCTCTTAAAAAATCACCCTTTACATATACTGCAAGAATGTACTATATACATTTGTAAAAACCATTTTCTAAAACTAGTAGGTCAGTCGTTTTTGGTCTGTTTAACTAATTATTTAATATATATATTATTCAATATTAATTTATATATTTTATTTTAATATATATATCATAACTATAACTAAGATTTTCTTTAAAATGGACTGTCAGCTAAGCTATTTGCCATGGTAAGCCTAAGACTAACCATAATTGTGTACGCTCAACTAATTGCAATGAATAATTCACAGCATTTATGATCTTTCGTTTGTCATATTTGGCTTCGGATTGAGCTTGTTCTGGAAGTTGCCCCACGCATTCGGCATATTGCTCCACGGTTTGCATCTAACTTTCAAAGTATTTAAAAAGGTTTCCTTACTAAAACATTTAGTAAAACGTGCGCCACGCTTGAAGCGCAAAACCTTGATATTAGGTATGGATGGGACTCTCTTAAAAACTATTTGCAAGCCCAAGGATGCCACGTGCATTGTAAATCGCTGCTATGATCATTTGTTTGTTTTGAACAGAATGAGAGCTTTGGTATTTGTCTACAAGCGCCCAAATGTGGATAAATTTTTAGAAATCGTTTCAGAGTGGTTCGATGTAATTGTATTCACATCGACTACGGAGTCATTTGCTGACCCCGTGTTGGATTTGCTGGACAATGGACGTGAGCTGTTGCGCAATCGCAGATACTATCAGCATTGTACCATTATCGAGGGTCGCCTATTCAAATCGGCTGAAACTATAAACGACGATCTGCAAAATGTTATTTTTATCGATAGCGGAAAATGGAATTACAATGTGAATAAGGGCAACTGCATATGCATAAAGTCTTATAAAATTGATTCTAGAGATGAGGAACTCTGGAATTTATTACCACTCTTGGATGAACTGCGAGCTGCAGCTGATGTTCGTGACAAGCTTTAAAGACATCTTAAGTTCCATTTCCTTTATTACATTTATTCATATAAATGGCAGTTCGATCAAGCTATCTAACCTGAAGCACCTGAAGATCATTTTAAATATCTCCGATCGATTTGATATACAGCAAGTGAATGAAAGGTCCAATAGGAAGCAGTTCAATTCACTTTCAGGGCTGGTCAAACGGCGGTTAGTTCTTCATAGCGCTTTTGAAATTTAACTTATATTCAGTCTATTTATTGTATTGTCTCAAAAAAAACTTTATGAATTTGATATATATTTTTTAAATCGAATTAAAAAGCTCAAAAAAAAAAATTACCCTTTATAAACATGTGTGATATATTGTGAACAAAGTAATATAATCACAGGGCGCCGATACCGAACGCAGTTGATGCGTTTGAGCCGCCGAGAACATAAGGAGAAATGGCCTCAACACAAGCAATGACATGAAGCAAAAGTTCTAAAAATATATGGGGAAACTCTGATGAGATATCTAACCCACACTTCATACTCTCCAGTCGTCATCCAATTGTTTCGAACGATGGCAAGCGATTTGTCTAAAGAAGTCATAAACTAATTCGAAAGATGGAAGATAATTAACCCACACTTTCGTATTTATATGACAAAGTAAACAACTAGATTGATACTTGGATCACATCAAATGATGAGCAGTTCTTCTAACGCGGAATCTGCATGCTGCCAGAAAAATGGACGAAACAAGTAGATAATTAACGTGAAGAAATTAAATTCGATTGCTACATGAATCATCACGAAGGATTAGCAGTTTATACGTCGCAGAATCCGTAGATGTAGATAACGGCCAGTATGTTGAATGGATACACAACTATATTGGCACATAAAAGTCATGCACTAATTGGATGCAGCAGCTTAACTCGCAGCTTATAAAATACATGTATCTACACATAGAAGGCATACAACTATTCAGTTGTATCTGAACAAGTCTGTGGCAGTTGCCTGAATGCAGTCTCGTATTTTGAAGATACTCAGAGACAAGACAACATGCTCGATGCAGTTTCTGGCGTTTTCTAAAAGATTGCGCCTAAGAGTTATGCAACAAAATGTTTCTCTAGCCGCTTGTCCAGCTGGCTGCGTTCTATGAAATACGTGTGTTTGTGTGCAAGTATCTGTGTGAGTAGCTGTGTGTGCATGGCAGTATCTGTGTGAGTATCTGAGTGTGTGTATAGAGTCTCTGTGTCAAAAGCAAACCAATTTGCAGTGTTTTTTGTTTTAGCTATCAGCTGCCAGCCAACCAGCCAACCAGCCAACCAGCCAGCATATGCAAGACGCAGCTGCAGCATTCATGTGCCAAGTTCTGCCACTGCTGCTGCAAGTATCTCGTAGATACAATTTAGTGTATGTGTGTGTTTAGCTGTGCGTCTGCAGCGCTTGCCACTAGATAGTGGCATTAGTAGACATTGCGTGCTGTGTGCTTTGCATTTTAGGTTTTGCCAATTCAATTTCGTGCATCAATTTATTTGCCACACTGCCAATCAATTTCAATTTAAGTACAAAAAGCAAAAGTATCTCAAGGATGCTAGCCGCAGCTGCGCGTGTGTTTGTGTGTGTCTAGCATAATTGCAACAGGTTTGATCCTGATTTGGGCTCATTAACTTGATTTCTTTTCTGCATATATATATATATATATATATATATATATACATTTTTTTTGTGCTGCTTCAATGCCACTAGCTGGTGTTATTATTATTGGCATGCTGCTGTTTGTTGCCGCTTCTCATTAACACATTTTATGCTGCATGCAACAGACACACACACGCGCACACACATCATTAGAATGCTGCCGCACAACAGACGCCAAAATGATGTGCACCATGTTGATGTTGATGATGATGCTGATGATGACGACGAGTGAACGTGGTAAGTGGCGGCACGAGGTTTGAGGTGGCATCAACAAGGCGGCACGACACGCATATGTTTCATTATTTGAACAATGCGTCGTCGTCGTCGTCGTCGTCGTCACCGTCGCCGTCGACGTTGTATATGTGTCCCGCACAGCCCTGCGGCATGTGTCACTCGCCATTCATGGTTGTGTGTAGTCGTCAATGTATTAGATTTGGCAACACTTCAAGCGTATGGCGACGCCAAATCAAGCTGCGTCTGTTGCTGCTCCCTAACAGCGTGCAAAAATTTCCATGAATTTTTTTTCCAGCTCATGCATACCCAGTTGGAATGACTTGAAAATATGAAAATTTGCATTTTAATATGCTCATCATATATGGGATGCCATATTCAAGAAGTGTTTTATCGTTTTTCATCATTAACATGGAAAGTGTTAAACATTTTAAAAAGAAAATACACATGAGAGCAGCAGTTGCTGTGCCGGCTATGCTTCTCTTTGTCTTGTAGTGCTTCAATAATTTTTCCGCAAACGACGCAACTTTTTCCAACATCGATGTACAAATATTTTGCATTATAAAAAAAAATACTCAATGAAAACTTAAATTTATTTTAAATTATTTTTTCAAAGACTATGTAGCTCTATCCCAAGCTGCTGCTTGCTGCTTTAGAATAAATGCTGCGCGGAAAAAAATTTTTATTTGACAGTGCTCAACTTTTAGTTATTTATAAGATATTTCAAGACAGCGAGCGCATCTAATATTAAGGAGAATAAATTTATTCCCCTTGACTATGGTCATCGCAGAGAACAGCGACCAACAGTTTATAGCGGAATCCAAACGCCGGTGCCTTTAATTGAAAGAGGTTTACTTAGGCAAATAGCATCTTTTTGATAGCTATGACACTGCTTGACAAGTGTACCACTGAATCACCGACCTTTCGCTTTAGAGACGAGTACGCTACCAAGGTCCACAAAACTAATATTATTAGATAGATAGTTTGCTGCAGTTTGCAAAGCAACGTTGGATTCACAGTTGAAAAATAGTGATTTTGTGGCTATCCACAGTTTTGAAAATAAATATACTTCGAAGTCAAACTACGAACAAAAAACAGTAAAAATGTACTCTATGGAATGTCGGATTATGAAACTGTGGTGCTTAAAAGTTGAAGAAAAAGATAAAGCGTATTTTCGCTCAGTTTTGAAAATAATTTTACTTCGACTGGACTTACTTTTGCATCGAGTATAGACATTGTTGTGATCAGTAAGCATTTTAGCTTTGGAACTTCGAGTTTGGAAACTATGGGCCTCAGGAGTTTTAAAAAAAAGTTCAAAGATTAGGCATTTCCTTCCATCTCCACGAATAGGTAGAAATGTGCCGATTAATGACAAAATCTTGCCGACTTGTAAGAAATAATACACTTTCTTAGTTAATTATTTGAAGTCTTGGTTTCAGATAGTTAGTAAATTCCCCGCTCTACTACAACTACTTTTCTGCTTTATCTATTTTACGTCTCTCTTGTTGCGCGACACTCTGAAATCTTGAGTTGTTCATTGGGACAGACGAATATGGCTAAACCTATTCCACTAGTTATCTTGTTGCTTATTTCGTCTAAGGATCTTAGGATTTCTTAGCATATTCTTACTACATTTTTAAGTGTTCAATAGGGAATCGAATATGGCTAAATCGATGCCTTCCGTTGTCCCGATCATAGTTAGCCCAAGTGATTACCAACATCTGCTTACTATATATATATATATTTTGAGATCTAAGCTTTTATAAGGCAGACGCATGAGGGCTATATCGATTCTAGATGACCATGCTTAGTTAGCTTAAGGGATTTTCGATATCTTATTATATCTCCTAGACGGATGTCGCTATTTCAATGCTGGATGATCATACTTAGTTAGCTTAAGAACTTTTGGAGTTCCTCCTACTAGACTTTTTTAGATCTAAACGTTTCTCAAAACAGACGCATTTAACTCTATTTTTCCTATTCATACTTAGTTCAAGGTATTGATGACATCTTCGAACTAGATCTAAGCGTTCATTAGAACAGACGGTTATGTTTATATCGATTTCTCTTGCTATTCCTATCACTGTGGCGTTCCCAAAAACAGACAGACATGGGCTTATCGTCTGCTCTAGTCATCCTAATCATACATAGGTAACTCAGGAGGTTTTCGACATCTACTACCTCATGTACGGCTGCATAGGTACTCCATATGCCACTGGGCATCCATTCACAGCCATCCTTATGCTTCCTAAATAGTGCCGCCCCAAATTCATAGATGTCAATGCCAGGCAACAGAAAAAAAAAATCTTTTCATTGACTGAAAACCCATGTGTACTCTCGCTTTTTGCAGTCTCCCTCTTCCGCTCTCTCTCGCGCTCTCACAATCTTATCAACACCACGCCACCCTTACAGCTCGACCCTTTGCATCCTTTGCCATGGAAGTAGTGCGTTCTCATATGAAAATTGGCCAATTTGGCGCAACATTTGCATTCACATTTGCTCCACTTCTGGCCAACTGGCGGCCATTTAATTTGACGCCCAATCTCTCAGACCTCACAGCCTCGTTCCTGCTGCCTTTCAATCTTTCATTTTTGCCAGCTGCATTGCTGGCTTCATTTTAACTGCCTTAAGTTGGCATCATGATGGCTTTAATGACTTTAATTAACATGCGAATAAATGTAGTACATATGTAAAGTAGTTGCATGTACTTAAGTATACACTCAGACAAAAAATTTTTCGCACACACATGCAGACCTCTTAAGAGCCACTACGCGGTAAGTTGGCAAAGATGAAAGCGATTGAGATTTTTTGCCCATCTTCTTGTTAATATTTGTATTGCTCGCTAGGTGGCGTTAGTTATTTGTAGACCGAAAATGTGTTGAAAGATTGCTTCAAGAACAGACACAGCATTGAACTCGAAAAAATTAATAACGAATGCTGAGTATTTCATTAACTTTAAGCAACTGTGCACTAAATTTTATCACCACTTTCTTCTTTTTACTCGCTAGATGGCGTTCGTTATTTGTCGCATATTTGTGTAGCCGAAAAGTGCTGAAGAAGCACTTATAGACTAGAGTCAACAATTATCCCAAACATGTCCTAAAATTAGCTCACTGTGCGGGCTTCAGTCATAGTCTCTAGTCATAGAGTGCTATAAGACCACGTATAGTTCTAATACAAATGATTTATCCCGCCAACTTATTCACTGAAACATAGTTAATTTCATTTAACTTTTGCTGTTGGCATATTTTTTTTACCCACTGTAGCTGTTCATATAGTGTATTTGAAGTGCCACTCATGTGGAAATTGGCAGTGCACCCGCACCCAGTGCCACAGCTGCAACAACAATTTAATAAAAGGGTAAAGCATGCAACAGTCAGGCTGTGGAGCGCATGTGGGCGCCATTACCGGCTACATATCGATATGTCTTTGAAGGTCTACCATATAGCTCTATGTAAAGATATGCTTGCACTCTAGCTGCTGTACCCCATACCCACTGCCTGACTTCAATACGTTTTCTTTCGAGTAAATCTGACAACACAAATTTTATTTACACTTTGAATTATGTTGATTGGAATTAATTCCGTCAGCACCGAATTACAAAACGTAGGATAGAAAAAAAAAACAAAACGAAACAATAGCAATTGTTGGAAAACACATCCAAACCACTTAATGTTATTTCGGCTACTTAAGCCAAACTTATTCAATAATAAAGGGTGGTTTTTTAACAACTGCTTTTTTGGAAAATACAATTTACAAGGCACCAAAAAAATTACCCTTTATGTGCTGGTAATAAGCAAAATGTGTGCTAAATCATGAGAAAATCTTTTTCGAATGTTTCTAGCACACAATGCTTTCCAAGGTGTTACCTATTTAGATAAGTTAAACTTGATAAAAGTTTAATAAATAAAGTTTGCACCAATGTTTATCTAATACAACCATCTTGTTATTTTCTAGAAGTCCGTGCGCAACTTTAGCCGTACAAAACTTGCCGCAGCAAGTAAGCCCTAGTCAAGCTCAGCTGTTCCTTTACCTATTGAACTTACAGCTGGTATTCGTCTCATTATGGATCGCCTACTTATCGCCGCCTATAGGCTGCAACAGCATTTTTTGCCATTACCAATATTCTTTTTTGAGCCCATTCGAAAATGTAAACATCTTTTAACTCATTTGCATTGAAAACAAATCGTATAAATCGAACAATTCAAAAATCAGTTCATTTATAGTCAATGGAATTGAAAACAAACTCTAAATGTTTAAGTCTTCGTCTCATGCCGCTGTCTTTCCGTCTGCCCATTTATGTTTTCTTACAAAATTCTATTCAGTTGGGTATGCTCTTGTTGGCCCAGTTTTCGATGCACACAGATACTCTGATACACACATAGAGACAATTACACTCACACAGACAGACAAATAGACCCAAAACATGCTGAAGCTCTTTTAGTTTTTATCGTAGGCGCTGCAATTTAAAACACATTTTGTTGGATTAAAATCTTGACGAATCATAAACAAAATGTCAGAGCAAACTGGCAGAGTGGGGGAGGCCAGCCAAGTGTTTAGTGTGTAGCGTCTACAAGGAGAGCGGTTTGAGTAGTTTGTGAAAGCATGAAAATGGTAGAACAATTTGTATTGTAAAAAGTCTGAATTAGTCGCGAAGTTGTGCGACAATGGAATACTCTATAATGTATCGCCTAGCCTGGGAAAGATATGCAGCAAGTTTAGTGGAAGTGGAATTTAAGTCAAATTGTCAGCAATTGAATTAAATATTAAAATGATGAAGGAAGTCTTAATAAACAAACGAAAAGGAAAACGTTGCTTTAAAAAAGACAAAAAGCTCATAATGAAAAATTAGACAAAGTTTTGGTAGCGATTAATTTGGATTTAGTTTTCCAAAAAAATCGAATTGCAACTGGAATCACTTGCTAACATTTATTAATTCAAAAGCGATACTTTACATTAACTGAAAGATATGCCCACATTCGTTTAAAACTTCCAACAATGACCTAGAATATAGAATTCAAGATACTGAGGCGTTTGGTGAAATAAAAGATCTGTAGCCTACCAGCAACTATGTAGCAGGTTTATCGTGACATTTTTGCTTATCGCTACCCAAGGAAATCTCATCCTCAAAGACTACATCCACTCCAACAGACCAATTTTTGAGCTACTTGACTTTTCAATTAATGGAAGAGTTCTAGGGTGGACCCACATGAAAGAGTCTTTTAATTCTTGAAATATCACAAGCCTACATTAGATTCCACTCAAAATATTAAAAAGTCTAGCCAAAAATCTTGTAAATTTACTACAATGAAAGGCTTCAAGACATTAATATGATAAGACAAGCATGATCTTTGGAGAAAATATGCGTCTCAGTTGATAAAGTTGTCTGTCTTTAGATTTTATAGTCTCCAAGTTTTAGGTGTTCATACGAACAAAAGCGCAGGGTTAAATCGTTAAGCAATTCTGTAAGTATTTTGAAAAAGCAAGACTTGTGGTGAATTGTAAACGTGTGTGCCGATTTCTGCCCAGTATCCGTCTTGTCTTCTTTTGTAGCCGGCATATTACACGCGATCCCAGTGTTCTGCATAGAAGAGTTCTTCCAGTATCTGAGTTTTTATTATTTACGATCAGAGATTTTTGCATAGAAGAGTTTACCCATTACTCACAGTTGCCTGAGCGGTAGTTCCATCTGCTTCGCATCTCCGGCTGAATTGGTAATGTGGAACATAAGTCCTCTCCCACAATCTCTTAATGGCTTTGTGCAAGCATAGCAGTTTAGATTTTCGCCTAAGCTTTGTTTACAAACTGCCCTCGCTTTAGCGGATACAAGCAGCTGCATTGGCCACGCAATTACAGATACATTTGTATCTGCTGCTGCTGATTTACTCGTTTCAACAAAAGACCCAAAAACAGACTCCAAGACTGCGGCAGAAACAGACAGAAGCGTCAGTCGGATAGACTATTAAAATGCCACACACCAGATGAGATGCATATCAGAGCAGCGCTTGATTTCACTTCCTTGACAACAACAAGGCAACAACAATAGCAACAATATTTCCAGATACAACATGAGATACAGCAACAACAACAACAACACACAGAACTACGTCGAAAAACGCTTAGCCCCGTAAGTTTTGCTTTCTTGCAACAAGCCAACTGTCCCTTTGACTATCCCACCCCAAAGACTGCTGCAAACCCCCCCTCAACAGCCCAACACACACACACGCACACAATTGAGTCTTTATGAAATAGAAAATCTCAAGTTAAGGCCAACAACAACAACAACAATAATAATATGAGAGCAGCAGCCGCATAAAAACCACAAGATACGCATCTTTTGGATTGTTGCTCTTCAATTTTTAAGCCGCTTTTTGGTTGACTTCTGCTTCTTTCTACTCGGCTGATGCTGCTGCTTCTTCTTCTTGTTATTTGTATCTTAAGTGTTGTGCGCGTGTGTGTGTGTGTGTGTGTGTGTGTGTGTGTGTGACATAAAACACAATAAAAGTGATATAAAAAGGCAAACGGATGGTTTGTTGTTATTGTTGTTGGGTGACGACATACAACAGAGTACACTCTGAAGCCTTCAGAAGACTCTGGACAGCCCCCCTCCCAACCTCTTTCAACGCATGTCAACGCAGCCATTTACGAAATTCCAATAAGTTTTTCTTATATATTTTTATTTTTTTTCTGTTTTTTTTTCATATTGTTGATAAAGCAGCATAATAAATAACGAGAGCAGCTCGAGAGCAGTTTGATGAGTTTGTGTATTTGTCAAGAAAGTTGGCTTTTTTGGGGCGGCAGTGAAATCCAGTCAAGCAAACTGCTTAATAACTCAACTGATGAGGGATAAGAAACTTTGCCCAACTTAGCAAGTTCATATTTTTGCTTCTGAGAATAATGAATTGAAAGTTAGCCAGACTATAGCAGTTTCTTCGCGTTTGGTTCTAAACTGAAGAAACAGTTGGACGCTATTTTGTAATATAAACTCAGTTGGCCGAGTAGCCATTGAGTTACTATGAGCATGCTCCTCGAACTTGAAAACAGTTAATAACTGCACGAATTCCAAACATCGTTAGTGTGTCGAAACAATCAATGAATGGCCAAACAGAGGTGGGAGTTAGGATAAAAGACGAGATAGAAGTAATAAACTTTTTGGTAAAAATATTTACCTAGGCTTTTGAGACTAGAACATAAGCTGCGGAAAGGATCGTGCAGAGATTCACTAAATTACTAATTTCTCAAGTAGGTACGACAGAAGATGAGATGATGAGATTGGTAGAGTCAGTACACCATGACATGTTAAACGTCTCTTAGATTATAATTGAAGACAAAAAAAAAAACACCTAAAACACATAGGTTGCCAATAAATTGGCAGACGAATAAGCTAAGCATGGTGCGACCACTAAGTTAATCCCCCCCGATCTGGCAGAATGGGCTATTTAGCCTGAGTATCTGAGGCGGTGGGTTTGTCACCTCTGCCACCCTCACATCGATCCATCTATCTAAGCCTTGGCCAAAGACTACTTGAAAGCTACAAATATGGGAAACATGAAAGTCTTTGGCAACAGTAGAGCTCATTATAAAATAGGCTCACAAAATTGACCGAAAATTAAACCAAAATGCTCTATATATATAGATTTGGAGTCTTTGTAACGAAGAGTGTTCTGCAGTTGTCGAGGCGAGTACGGTATACTAACTGCTAGGTACAGATACTTCGGGTAAAAAAAAGATTATTCTACACCTAGGATAGACTTGGTGAACCTTGTTGTTGGAAGTATTATAATATTATTTTTTTGCTCCAAAACCCAAGAAAGCATTCGGCTTAAATTCACTAAAGTCAAACTTTCTAAAGCCAAGGAGTTCAGCTCGAGTTCTCCTAACTCTGTATTCTAAGTAGCTGCATTTAACTTAACTTGAAGTCTACGAAACATGAAATTAAAGTAGAGATATTCGAGAAGTCTATTTTGAACCCGTGCACGCAGTTTAAGTTAAATTTTACACGCTCCATTTTCCGAAACATCGTCTGAGTCTCGGAATTTGGTCTCTTAATCCGTGTAAGCTAAATGACATAAGATTGTTCAGTTGGGACAGCTAGCATCCATGCAGGCACTTTACGTTCCAGTGCCTTTACCTTTGTTGAAAATTAGAAGCCTTCTGCATTCAGTAAAGTTCAGATATTATTGTGGTCTGCTGTTGGATTTGTAGAATTCTTGGGTGAATCAAACGGATATTTCTTCTATTGGAACTACGACAATGCAACTGTTTTGCAGTTCTGAAATGTGAAATCAAATTTTACTTTCAAAACCTAAAAATAGCGAAAATCTTTGCAACATAATATGTTGCATCGAATACGTGGTAGGACTGAAACTGGCACAAAGTTGACTGGAATACTGTGGCGATCAACGGATGCATTGCGCAGACATGGCAACAATGCCAATTTGAACGAATTAAAATTTAGATCTTACATTATTTAAGCTGAAATCAACCATAAATAGCATTTTGTACTAGAAAATTTCGGCTTGAACTTTTCACAGCACAAAACAAAGTAATGTTTGATGAGCATTGTTGCCGATTTTTAATTTTAAAGTCTTAAAGTAATTGAAAAAATACATAGTGAGACTCGCCTGCAAGTGTAGAGAATTCTATTTAGCAGCAACTTAGAAACAATTGCCGATTTATCAAGTTGTGCTTGTACACCTTATGCTTATGCGCATAAAATCGTCTGTCAGTAATTGTCGACATGTCGTCAGCTAGTCGCCACTACAAGTAAGTAAAAAATGTTTCGTGTATCTGCTTTGCCTATCTACGCAGATTTTGCACAGCTTGTTCTGCCTTTTTTGGTAAATAAGCTGCGACATTTCTGTGGTGAATTACTAGCGACATATCTATGCTAAAAATGTTGCATACAAGACGAGTAGGTTACATATAGAATGCTCCTAAGACATTGCGCATAAATTAATAATTAGATTCGCACTGAAGACGTCAATAATAAATAAACCAATTTCGTTAGTAATTTAATGGTAGTTCACTACTGACTAAAACACACAGCAAGAAATATACTTTCTCTTTTTATTTCGCTTTATGAACACTTACCAGAGGTTGCACACACTGCACACAAATATCTCAAGATTCACACAATTGCTGCGTTGTAAGCTGAAACAAACAAGAAAAGAAATTAAATTTAATACGCATACTTATGCCATAGACTGTAGGGAGTTGTTAGTAAAAACTTTAAACGTACTTAATTGTCGCTCTGCTGTGATAATAATAAATTCTATGAAACTGTCGTCAAGTTAAATTCCGAGCCGAGTTGAGCAATATAACTAACTTTACTGATTGATAGCCAAAAAAGAAAGAAACAAAAAAGGAATAGTAAAATCTGCCAATTTGAGTTGAAGCCAAAATAAAATCTACTGCCTTTTTGGTAACAAAATTGAATTGGCAGTTGCTTCTGCTGCTTGTGCTTAAAGTCAATGCTTTAAAGTCGCATAAAGTCATTGCAAAATGTTTTTAATTGAGCAACAACACGAAGTCCCAGACCAAAGGCTGGCACACACGCCGTCACTGTTTCGCCTTTGCTTTTGCCCTTTGCCACAAATACCTTTCGTCCTGGCAGCATCACAAAGAAGCCAAAATTGAAAATGAAATAGAATTTGTTAGCTAAAGAAAAAGGCAAAAGGCTGGCAACGCCAAGTTGCAAAAAGTGAAAGCATTTCACCAGCCGGCAAAAAAAAAATAAAAAATAAAATGTAGAATTTGTGGAAATGCGTACAAAGCGACTTTTTGGATACGCTGCAGACTGTACTTTGTTTTTTTTTTTCTTTTGTCTTTGTAGAAACTGATAGCAGAGTGGTAGTGCTGTAGCTTGTAAGTCTTCAAGTTTTGAATGCTGGGATAATTGATATTTGACTAAAACTCAGCGAAGTAAGTAAAAAGTTTGCGCCAATGGGTATAGAGCTGCACTGGAACCCTCTGTTGGGCACAACGATATGCGGGAATTCTGTAGAAGTTCTTGTGTCCTTCTTCACACCTTCTAAATCCCTACGATTTTGCTGTCAGTAAGCACGCATTGAATCTCAAGCTTCATAATATATACCATGGACAAGAGAGTTATATTTTTGTGCTAATCAAAAGCAGAAATTCGACGAGCAAAAGTTAAATCATATTTGCTAGTTCTTTGCTGAAGCACCAAAGCACTGTCGGCGACAATAATTTGTTTTGATGCTCCCGCAACATCAATAATGGCTTTCAACTTAGTTAAAAAGGTGTACTGGGACCCTCTGATGGGCACAAAGATGTAAAGCTAACCTATAGAAGCTCTTGTATTCTGCTTCACAATCTAGAACACACCAAACATATTATGAAGCTGACAAAGCAGTTTTTCTTTATGTCAAGCAAAAGCTGAAATGCTGCGTAGTTTTAAGATATCTTCAGAATTTGTGCTGAAATCTACCGAGTTGCTCGAAAAGGTAATGGAATTTGCTCCCTTTTTTTTGTCAAGCACGAAATTCTGCTATCTGCACAATAACTTCTATGGAGATGTCCGCCAAGCAGCTTCAAGATGTCTTCAGCATACTGCTTAAAAGCAACAAAAATAAGATTTCTTAGTTGTTTCCGCAAGCTCTATAAACTGGTGTGTGTGACAATGGCTCTATCCAGAAGTGCTACAATGAGTTTCAAGTTGTCTCCAAGTCTCTAAATTTCTTAGTTTTTATCCTCAAGCACGAAAAACTATCGTTCCCGACAATGCCTTCTTTTGGTTCCCCCACAAGCTAAATAATTGCTTTCAACTTGGGTATACAAGTCATTGCGCCCCCTAGAATACATCTCAAATTTGCTGATAGGTAGTACGCATTTAAATTCTTAAGCATGATATGATAGTTTTGACAAAGAAGACTTGCTTATGGTAGCCAAAAGCAGATGTGCTCCAAGCAGTCCGAAGATGTTCTAGAATAGCAACAAAAATGTTCTTATATCTTTGCTCAAGCACGGAAAACTGCTGCCTCTTGGCCTGAGATTATTCCCAATCTTGCAACTTGCTGCTCATCGCTAATAGAACCCTTAGCGAACAAACAGTGAGTGTATTATAAAAAGCAAACGAACAACTCGAATGAACGCAATGTAAGGCAATAAAATAAAATAGAATTTTAAACCACAAGCAAACGTGAGTTATTCATTTTTGAATTTATAACACAATTGGGAAAATGTCGTGCCAAGCACGACAAGACTAGCAGCTAGAAGACAGGAGCATGCCAGCGAGCAGGCATTAGGATGTGGCAACGAACCCAAGAACAAGCGGCAGCAGCAGTAGCAGCAGAAACCAGGATTGCCAAGTCACACCAAGGCCAAAAAGGAGTAAAATGCCAAGTAAAATAAATGCGTGCGCTCCTTGCCGTTGCCGCACACATCCCCCCCAATACACACACACATATTCTAAAAGTACAAAAAAAAAAACACATATATATATATAAATAAATAGGCAAAAGTCGGTAAGGTGTCCTCTACTAATGGCTGGCTGCTTGCCAGGCTCCGTATGAGTCGCTATACCCTTGTCTACTCTTACCCTGCTGTAGGTAGCAGGTAGTCATGGCAAATGTAAGACAGCTTGGAGCAGCTTTCGCACAAATTGACAGAGATGTAAGAAAAATCAAAGCCAGGAATGTGGAACTCAGCTTGTATTGCTTGAGGCCATAATGAGACTTGGAGCAGAGCAAACGGAAGCAGCTGCAGAGATTCTATAGCTACCAAAAGGCGCAACGAAACAAATGTTTTAAAATGCAGCAGTGTGTATGGTATTTGGACGCATGGCAGCAGCAACTACCAAGAACTTGGGATAATTGTATGCTGTATATAGGAAAGTAATATGCATTCCTCCTATGTAATGTGAAAATTAGCCTGGAACGTTTAGCTTAAGTTTTTGCTCAAATCCACACTAGTTCTTCATACGAGTAAAAAGTGCAGTCAGCAAGTGTGAAAATGAGCGCGAGAGCAGCAATCGAGCCAATGCATGGGAGAGAGTTGACGCATTGAGAAATGTGGCAAAATAATGTGCAGTTGCTGAAGTAAAAAAGAAGTTAAGGTTGCAGTTTAGAGTGTTGTGGTAGCGTGTTTCTTAGATAGCTCAACTCACAGCGTATATGTTTCTAGTTTGGGTTCAACGAAAGCAGAAAATTGCCAAGACCCCAACTAATTGGACCCTTAATTGCAATAATAAGTGTAATTCTCAGAAGATATAGTAAAAATTTTTCACCCAAGTGTTGACAGAAGTTGCGACAGCGGCTGCATTTAGTCAGCGTATATGACTGCAATTCTAGGAATCTACAGACTGCTACAAGACTAGGATGGGTGTAAAATTATATATTCGGCAAGAGTATATACCGATTACATAAGCTCCTTGTTTAGCTTTAGTTCATTATCCATCCGCTGCGACCTTACTTAACTTCCCTCCTATCATCCATAACTGTTAGGTGTTCGCAATTGCAGAAACTTCTTAAAAGAGGAGATAACTCCTAGACGACTTGTCGCAGCTTGTGGATAACAAACGTCTATCAGTTAAGGGTGATAGGAGAGAAGTTAAGAAAGGTCGCAGCGGATGGATAGTGAACGCTTCCCAAATAGAGCAGTGCTATGGGCAAAATTAATAAAAATATTTTCGCGAACAAAATAGTCGAAAGATGAAAGTCCCGAGTCGGGCTAATGGTGGGCGAACGCATACCACATATGGGTAGTAGCAACGTTATAAAGAAAGGTATACCCTTTAAAAAGTAGGTAACTCCAAGACGAAACGTTGCAGCTTGTGGATAGCGAACGGGTTTTAAATATAGGATCGATAGGGAAACGAAGAACCAATTAGTGGAAAGATTTCTAGAGAGCTTACCAAACATAAGAGTGATAGGAGTGAAATTAAGGAAGATAGAGGGAAATCCCTAGATGTTGCATACCAACTGTTGTGTAGCGAACACCTACCAGATATGGGTGACAGCAGGGAAATCAAGGATTCACAAAAGAGTGATAGGAGTGAAATTAAGGAAGATAGAGGGAACCCCCTAGCTGATGCTTACCAACTGTTGTGTAGCGAACACCTACCAGATGATATGGGTGACAGCAGGGAAATTAAGGATTCACAAAAGAGTGATAGGAGTGAAATTGAGGAAGATAGAGGGAAACCCCTAGATGATGCATAGCAACTGTTGTGTATCGAACACCTACCAGATATGGGTGATAGCAGGGAAATTAAGGACGGTAATCCGGTGCACTAGAGAAAAGCTAACTGAGAATAGTTTTTGTGAGCTGTCTACGGATTTTTTGTGGTAACAGGTTGCAATTTTAATTGTGCACGTAGAGATGGCGGCAAAAGAACTGTAGAAATAACCAAATCTCTTAGCAAATCCCTTAGCAGCATGTGCTACACTTTCTGAAACCACAAGACAATATGGGACTCATAGAACTGAGAGCATTATTATTATTTATAAATTATAAATAAATACACATTATAATCAATAATAAAATCAATGTTAATCAATGGAAGTGAGTAAGGTATATAAGGATACGGATTTACGGCGCTAGCACCAAAGTCGCTAAGGTAATGCTTGCAAAGGATCTGTGATGTCAAAATGACCATATGAAGGTATACGGCAAGACATTTTCAAAGTATTTGTTTGTGTTGACTATAAAAGAGTTCAGTTCTAGATAATCTATAAAACCTATAGATAGGAAAAGCACGTCGCTTTTCGTCTGCAAAATCTTAAACAACTCAAAGAATTCTCTGAGAATTCTCATCTTGAGAAAAAGGCAAAAGCCAACCAATTCGATACAACATAATTTCGAATCATGATATATAATCGAAGAACTCAACTAAAAGCTTGATATATTTGTAACCCGATCTAGCTTAAACTGACTGCCTATACCATTCACCAATGACTCTCATGTTAACGTAGCCTTGTTTTTATTAGCAATTCGATCTAAGGCTGTCGAGTGCTCACTGCTTGAACACTACTAGGCAAAAAGCATGGGGTTAAGGGTTGCCAGCCAGGGCAGCAGTGGTAACCCTACTCTCTCACACCCTTTTGTGAGTCATGTTTAAAAATTTGTCATCAGCAGCGTCTGTTCACGCACAGATAACCGCCAAAAAAAAAATATATATATATATATATAGAGCTGAAGAGAAACCAAAGGCGCCATCCATACTAAGCAAACAAGTACGAGCATACGCGTAGAGTTGCCAAGTCTTGCCAAAAATTAAACATAACATTTTGTGCACACACTGAATGTTCATTTGCATTGTCTTGTTTCCAGTACAATCAACCGCATGGCATACCTTATGTTGTCAATGGCGGCGCCAAAAGTCAAAGATGATGACGACGACGACGACGACGACGACGTGGATGACGCTGACGACCTTGTAGCAAAAGAAAAAAAAATAAATAAAATTATTGGCTTCACACACACACACACCATCTACACACACGTTCACATGTACACATATGTGGCACAGACACAACGCCGTTGTGCAAATATGTGTGAAATTTATTTGCCGTACACCCGCATTACCCCGACAACAAACCCAATTTTATATTTCACAAGCCAGAAAAAAAGGGTTGCTCTGCAGCCAGTTCGATTACAGCAGTTCCCGGTTACTACCTCATGCCCCCTAACCACGACTCACTCCCAAGTTTTCTTGTTTAAAATCACTTGATTGCACAAATGCTCATTGAGCTAATTTTATTTTGTTGTTGCTCTTGGCCAAAAAAAAAAGAAGCAACTTGAGCTACATTTACATTTGATGGGATTCAATATGGTTGGTGGGAGAGCGCATATATGCTAAGAATGCACGCTAAGAAGCCCTAACAGACCCCCACTGCTTCCCACACACACGCACACAGACATACAGATACATAAAACTCGGCTGAAGAACCCATCCATTTACAGACTTATTAGCCTTTTAATGCTCACTTATGTGGAAAATTGTGTTTTATACCCCAAAAAAAAGTAAACCCAACCGAACCGTACCAACCGACCGTACCAGACCCGACCAGGCCAGACTTGGCCAAAAGCAGCTGGCTGGCTGGCTTAAAACAAAGCTACTGCAAAGGTACACTGCGGCATCAACAAGATCAAATTACGCACCAACACAACATGCTCTTTGATGCACTTGAGCCGGGCCAGCTAATGGCCCTCTGGCCTGACCATTTGGTTGGCTTTACTCCACCGCTTTGGTCACTTTGTCTTTTATTTGCTTCCTTTCGGCACTTCAACTAATTACATCAAATAACTTTAATCAGGCATGAGACTTGAGACGCTCTCTGGTTTCTTGCAAACCTCGTAAGCACGCAAGGATGATACCACACCCAAGCAACCCTACTTGCTCAAGTGCGCTAACTTCTGCCTCTTTAGAGTTGGCCAATGCGAGCAGTGTTAAAAGAGTTATATGGAGCAGCAAATGTTGCATTTCGGCAAACCCGCAAGCTGCTATGAAGAGTTACTCTCAAAAAATACCTAAGTGCGTCAGATGATGATTCCTTGATCCCCTTAAAGCAGTTAAGATTTGTGATATGTATGACATTATGTACAAAAACGTTAGTATCCTAGAAAAATATTGTTACACTTTTTGGACATCGTTCAAGTTTGCGGAAGAATTCGTTAAGCAGTCAAGCAAGCTGCAGATATGGCATGACTATTAAGATCTTTGCACACCTGACTTCTTACATCAAATCTTGAAAAAAGTTTCAAACGAAAAAAAACTAGATTGAAGTAAACATAATACCTAACATATCTGATTTCCAAACTCTTATTTTATGCAACTTTTATTTTCTTCACCTCTTCATCAACTAGATAACATAATGTACCCAAAGATTTCTGGGCAATCTCACTTACGAATTGAGCAGATTATCAACATAACCTAAGGTATTAAAGTTACTGAAACAGGAAACAGTCTACAAGATCAAAGAAAGCAGGTTCTACAGCTTAGTACCAATGCAGCTCTACATGAGCTAAGTGTGGTGGTTGAATAGTATATATTTGACGGCAGACGAAGTAATTCTACATATAGGATATGACTATCTGGTGAGTTGAATTTGGGGCCTACTACTGCTTGCAGCTTAGAGCCAGTTAAGTAGATTTTCCATATGCAGCGGTTTAGTGGATTCAATGTGAAGAGAATTTCGTTCTCATCTGAATACAAAAATAATTGTATGTTTCTTGACTATGATCAGAGATATTACTCGTCTATTAATTTGCTAGCTCTGCTAATGCTTGAATGGAATACCGATGACCATCCATCTTGTGCCTATCTAGTCGCGCTTAATACACTTTTTTAGATAGAAAACTTCAAAGATAACACAGATTTGATTCGTTTTATCCAACGTTATCCAATCGTATATCATATAATGTTTGCACATACAGCAAAGAGACTAGGAATAGCACTATTTCGATGCAAGTCGACCGACCAATTACGTTGCAAAAAGTTTGTTTTTCATAAGTTACAACCACTACCTCTACGTTCTAGACTCTTTTGTTTAAACTTTTCTCTCTTGAAAGCGCCACTCCATGCATGCTGGCATAATTCCTGAGCTTCTTTCTCAAAGCACACTCTCAGCTCTATATGTAGCGATTTTTATTAGCTTTGTGCAGCTGTTCAAAGCACAATCCAAATACATCCAAGCCCTACCAATAGAAAATTCATTGTTACCCTTTAGGTCATAACTTTTCCGCCACACCTCGCAACCCTTTTCATTTTGTGCTATTTTTAGCAAAATATTTACATTTTTGTATTGCTTTGATTCTGCCTTTCAATATGATTGTGTGCAACTTATTGGTTTCCATCGAATGACTACAACATTTTTGCTGACCAAACAAATATGCCGAGCATTTCAGCTATTAAATGCCTTTTGATCATAAATCAATTTTTTGTTACTGGGCTCCATTTGTTGCACACACGCACACACACACATAGACATGTGTTAATCCAATTAACTTAACTTGCATCAAACACATTCCTACTACCTACGAACAACAACAACGAAAAGAAACCCCAACAAAAAGCGTTTCAAAGAAAACTTCAACTTTTATAGTTCTGGCTACAAAATTTCATATGAAACTTGGCTTAAAAAGTTTCGGCCAGTCTTGTCGGCGCGTATTTCCTTGGAATATCTTACAGCCAACAGCCAACAGCCAACAACATCAACTGCGCCCAGACATCATTTCCAGGTCTGGGCTCTTAACTTTTGCCAAACAGCCAGACAGCGGGACACGATGACGTACAAAAACAACTGGGTCTTGCAACGACAAACAAAATCATGAAAGTCTGGGGGCGCCTCAAAAACGTTTTCATTGATATTTACGAGCAGCTGCAACTACAACCAACATTTAACGAAATATAGTCAATACCTTAAGATGTTTATGTCTTAAACCAGCAGCAGAAACTTCCTTGAGAATATAAAGACTCTCGACAAAAGCAAACTATAACTTGATGGTATTATGTGCAATAAATGGCAACTAGCAACAAGCAAACACACAGTAGAAAAAAAGCAAATACAATAGCTACTACAGGCACACCATAAGGTTGCAGATTTTAAGGACTTTTTGTTTTCAGATTGCGTCAAATCCAAGTTATTGACAATATATATCATCTTCTTAAAGGGGCAACACTGTACAAAACCAAAGCATCTGCAGTTGCAATTTATAAATGAGAAATTGTAGAAAATATTTTGCAATAATTATAAAATTTCCTTTCAATATTTTAGAGCGCGACTTTTGTGCAACTTATTTTTGGGGCCACACTATCTACATGTCTTTCGCGCGCAGTTTTGTCTGAAATTTTACCATAAATCGACTTAGATGACGAGTATCAACTATAAGTTTATAGATTTTAGCAGCCCATGCAGCGTCAACTTTTCCCCGATACTATAATTTGCTTAAGAATATTTGAATCATTATAGAATTAAGACCACAAAAATTTGTGTGTCCGGAAAAACTATTATGTACCCAATTTTGGTCTTAAACAACACGAGAAGAAGAACAAAGTCGCAATGATATTTTCAAACGATTTTGATCAAATTTAACAAAGTGCTTGGGATTAACTAGAAAAATAACTAGAAACATAAACTTCTGAATGCCGATTTCACTGACAATACCAATCGATTTTATTTAAATGCGATTCGTTCTTAAAACCACACAAAAAAGTTTTTTAAACCAAACAAAACAAAATCAAAATATTTTCAAAGGATGTTGTTCAAGTGCTTGGGATTAATTTAAAAAAAAAAACTATTCAATGCCGTTTTCCCAAGCGATCTTTGAAAAAAATTGTTAATATCTATTTCAGCGTGCCTATTGGATTTATGACAAATTTATTTATAGTAATTCCTTTGAATCGATACATGGCGTCGATTGTAGTGAAAATATCTTTAAAAAAAAACGTATTTCAAACAAAATTTGAGTTTTTGGCAAACAAAATGCTTAAAGTGTTTAGAGAAAATATTCGAAAACTAACGCAATACTAGAAACTTTACGCAAAAGCGAATTTTTGAACGTTTTGGGTAGTTGGCATATGATTTCAATCGACTTAGTTTTAATTTAATATTTTCAAAATCATAATATTTTCAAACGATTTTTTCAAGTGCTTGGGATTAACTTAAAAAAAGAAACTATTCAGTGCCGTTTTTCCAGGCGATCCAATCTTTGAAAAAAATTGTTAATATCGACTATCCAAATGTGCCTATTGGATTTATGATAAATCTATTTATAGTAATCGATACATGGCGTCTATTTATAAGGCAATATCTTTAGAAAACGTATTTTAAACAAAATTTGAGCTTTGGGCCAACAAAATGCTAAAAATATTTAGAAAATATTCGAACACTAACGCAATACTAGAAATTTTACGCAAAAGCGAATTTTTGAACGATTTGCCCTATGGTAGCTGGTACATAATTCCAATCGATTTAGTTTAAATTTAATATTTTCATGAGATGTTGCTTGCCATATTTCCTTACATTCCTATCAAAGCTATATACTAGCAGCCCGATGTCCTAAAACTAAAATAAACTAGTAGTAATTTTCGTAAAGTTGGTTGCCTGCTGAGTTCTAGTAGAGACAGAAAGAAGTAAATGCATAAATCGACTTAGGTCAACCCATTCCTAACTATTGCTCCCAGTTGTGGCAACAATTTTCGGCCTACACAAACTTAATATATACCCTTTGCCACATACGCTACAGACTAAATATTCATATAGTAATCAGTCATTGCCTAAGTGTGCTACATATCGAACTTAGTCGACTATTGTATACACTTTTAACATTAAGAAAATATTACGCTTTGTGCAAGAGAGTACAGCCACATAATCGAAGAAAACAAATTTTGTTGAGAATTTCAACTACCCAAAGCGATGAGTTTCCCCATTTCTAGCCATATCCTGAGCCTGCCCCATCTGACGTGCAACAGAACATGAAACATAACATGGCTGTTAAAATGCATTTTACGACTTTCAAATGTGAAAGCACATAAACGGAAATATATGACTAGTAATATGACATGGCGTCAAGTTGAGCTGCTGCTGTAGAGCCGCAGAGAGAGTGTATACTTGGTATTCGCGTCTACTTATTTGTTTTAATGTTATATATTTTTTTTCCTAGGTAAATCCATAAAATGACAGCAGGCGGAAAGTGAGCTAAGTATTTCCAAGTATCTACTACGTCATCTGCAACATCTGCAATGACACAAACGCGCTTTTATGACTAATCAAACCTTTGCCACAGAGACCCCACAGAGATGATGAGTTAGATGATGCTGTTGCTGATGATGATGACGATGTTGCTGTTGATGTTTTGTTTTTGAAAGTCAACTCCATCTAAACATACAAAAGTCTATCGTGTCTGCTGTCAAATTGAGATATGAAAATTTTGATGATTATGTTCAAGACTGTGGAAAGAGTGGCATCTGTTTATGGATGTGTTTACGACACGTAACAGGACACGCACACACAACATCTTGACTTGAACTGAAGCGTAAAGTTAAAGCTCGTGCAGTTTCGTCTAGAACTTATTTGTATGCCATGTATGGGGACTTTCCCATATAAAGTGCATTATTAAAAAATAAATGGCAAATAGCAATAAATATCATGCAGGTTGATTGAAATGCAGCAAAGCGTTAAAATTGATATTGGCATGTTTTTTCACCTACCAAATGTACTAGCTTTTTAAGGCATATCGGTTTTTGTTTTTGACTTAGTTTTGGCTTTGGCATATAATGTTGATGCTTAGGACTTTGTATATTCTAGGGTTGTGCTGCCTATAGAGATTAACCAGAAGATATGTTGTTTTTAGTGCCCGCAGAAGACCGAAAGTGAGTCGGATGTAGCAAAACTTGGGCCAAAAGGCAGGGCTTTAAAGATCTCTCAACGAAATCAATGAACTCGCCCTAATGTACAAATAGTCAAACATATATACATTAACACAGTTTGGTTTTTCTTTAAAGAAAAAAGAAGTTTTGGGATCTGGTAGTAGAACACCACTAGAGGCTACAGCAGTTCATGGAACTGCTATTTGCATAAACCTGCGAAATCTACAGTGTCTTATACTTAAATGAATTTGAGATATACTTTGAAAGGCCCACCATGTTCGAAGCATTAAAATACGTAATCTTGATATTTTTAATGCTCTCCCAAAACGATTCGATCTTAATGCATATTTTTATACATATAAGTTGAAGTTCCATATAATCATGTCTAGATCAAAACTATTACAGTTTTTAAATAAAAAATTCAAGCTTCCCAACCTCTAATGTGAAGATCACTTTTCGGGAATTTTAAAAGAAAACATATTTTTAACCCCAACACCTCCATGAACACCTCTAACAACGATCTTCGGCTGATCGATTTCACCGCTGAACCCAACATGGTAGTAGCATCAGATTGCAACACCCCGCTATCCGCAAGCTCTAGTAAAAACTTAATTCGATATACGACTTAATTTACCAAGACATTCCCTATGCAAAAGTGGAAGAATGTTCAAACCTAAGTTCTATTGAGTTTTTTGGTCAATACCTTCAGGAATCAGTCCAGATTGCTTACTAGCCATATTTAAAAGCCCTCTTAACGCTCAATAAGTCAGTTTTTGGAGCAGGAGGCAACAAAAATGTAGGGTTACGTTTTACAAAAAAATAAAGGTCACGCATGGACATGGCATTAATAAACTTCTTAGGGCTCTAAATTCGAATATTATTCTAGGATTTCATAGTGACTTGAATAATTATTCGAGTTAATTAAAGAAACTTTTTCTAGCCTACTTTCAAGGCATTATTAAGTTGGTGTGTACTTATTCGTATAATAGTTTCCAATTATAAATTGCAATAAATCGAAAGACGAACTGTTTATTAAAAAAATATGTACCCGGTACACAAATTGTGAATTACAAATAGTGAGTTCAGTTAATTATAAGAATATCCTTCGTTCCATTGAAACAATTTTTGCTTGCCAAAGATTTTATGCGTCTATTAGATTTTCGTTATTATTATTATCGACAAGTTACAGTTTTTAAGGGCATACCAAATATTTGCACACTTTGAATTTTTCATTTTAAGTCCCCATCATTTTGGATCTTTTTTTAGTAATCCGCGCAAAACCATAAGCAAAATGAGACATCCATTTTGGAATGATTCTATAACCTCGCAGTTTAACTTTGGATCTATGAAAGTGTTTCGCAAAATCTTATTGAAATAAATTTAATTCTATTGATTGCGAAAGTTGGTTTGTGGTCACATCTTTGACTAAAACCAACTATCTTGGTTAATCAGCTAGACAGCATTCAGAAAAATGCGTCATTCGTGATTAAGAAGCTCTTATCAATATTCAGACCCAATTTTTTTAAGTATTTATGGAAATACCTTATAAAATAAGGAACTGAAGACCCAAAAAAAAAATTGTAAGCCGTATGGATCAACTTGTTCAAGGAGTAATAAAGTAATAAGTGAAGCAATATTTAAGTTTAAATTTAAAGTTAAAGATTACTTGAAAGAAATTCTATTCTCAATCCCTATCTAAGAGCTGTCTTCATATGCAACGATTATCTAAGTTTATAAGCGCATGAAAGTCCTATCCTTAAGTGGTAGATCTTCTCTAACCTGCCATACTCTTCAAACGTTGCCGTATCTGCTGTTCCGATAGATGGCACACAATCTAGCTGATGAGCAACATTCCCAAAAGAAGTTTTTCCGTCGCGGAATCTGCATGCTTTCAGTAAGATGGACTAGCATTGTGCAAAAAAAGTTATACTACTAACAATTTTTATCTAGGATCAAGTATCAAGATTAATAAAATCATCAACAAGCGAACTAAATTTAATATTCTGAATATTAATATCTTCAACAATGGAAAGTATTCGAAAATAAATATAATATAGATATTTCTATACTCAACATGAACTCTTTTATCAACATTAGTTAGACTGCCGCAAGTAGAAAATATAAAAATATTAAATATAATTAAAAAATAAAAATGCCAATTATATTTATTTGCAAAAGCAAAATATGGCGGTTCAAGCCGAGTGAGTGAGTGGTACTTACTCGGCATGGCTAAGAGCTATATATGTTTCTCGTGAAGTCCGAGAAACGGATGCTGTACGAAATGTTTAAGCACTGGAGAGACTTGTCCTTGCCTATCACAACATCAAGCAGAGTCAAGCAGATACCGCATGTATCCCGAAATGCGGCCTACCATCAACTGCTTAGCTCTAGCCACTGCCCGCCTTCGGTTAGCAAAACTACAAAAGTTCTATATGAACTAAACATAAGCTGAATTGTAAGTTGTGAATTATAAGCATTGAAGTGAAAAGCTATAAATAGAAGTGAAATTGTGACTTGTGAATTACAAGCATTGAAGTGTAAAGCTATGAATAGAATTAGTTAAAAGTGACATTCGTTACAAAGAGACAGCCCCGAAATTTCTTATTAGAGCAGTACAGTCATAGACGCTATTAGTTCGAATTAGAACGGTTTGCGTTTGAAAGAGTTTCCCATCGGCAACTTTAAACGGTTTTCTTAAAATTTGTTCACAATAAATAAAATATGAAACATGAATCCCCATAGCTCTTGAAGCAATCGTAGGGAAATGGTGGTTGGTGAGCGAATTCAACTAGTCTACAATTGGCCATTCTACAAAGTTGATCAAAAAATACTTCAAAACCCTTAAATGGGAGATCTTTACTTTTAACCCGCCATACTCGTAGGAGGAATGGGGGTTGATGAGCGACGAATTCAACTAGTCTTTGATAAAAACTGGGCTTCGAATTGCTTCCGCATCCACCACATTCTCTAGATCTGGCCCCCAGCGACTATTTCCTCTTTTCAGATCTCAAAAGAATGCTCGCTGGGAAAATATTTTCGTCAAAGAAAGAGGTGGTCGCCCGAAACTGTGGTCTATTTTGAAGCAAAGAAGAAATTGTTCTACAAAAATTATAGCGAAAAGTTCGAGGGTCGCTAAAATCAGTGTATTACCTTTACATTGGTATCTCTACGGATATATAATAAACATAATATTATTACTAATACTAATTTAGGGGTGTAACTAAGTACAATTGTTAAGATAGAAACTCGTAACGCTTTGTATACTTAGCGCTTTAGACGTGAATAGTATCCGATCGAAAATTACGAGTTGTCTACTCGATGGAATGACAAAAGAAGCTTTGTTCAGAAGTGCGTTAACCTTAGACCCGTGTTCTCTTTTTTCAACTTATTTCCGTATTGCGGGGTCAGATCAACCCATGTCGCATTTTACACGATCGAAGATTTCAAATATTTCAGCAAAAAGCAACTTTTTAGATATTTCCTTGAGTTAAATATAAAAGTATTAACCTTAAAGTCAATAAACCCGAATAAGTGCTTATGCAAAAATGACATGGCATGTTCTAGGATGATTTAGAGCAGGTAGTTCTATAAAGCAAAGTCGCCAATATTAGGATAATTTACAATCGAATGTTAGTTTCCCAATTTAAGCGCCGATAAGCAAAAAATTAAAAAATTTTGGCTCCGAAAGCAACAGCAATATTTAGCAGTCATAAAGTCATATCTCTGAGCTGATTGCTGGATATGCCAAAGTTCTAGGGGCCAGCTTCTATTATTATTATTAAATGGCCTTGCCCCAAAAAATTTCACACACTCAGACGCACTGTGGTGTCCACTCCGCAACTAATGCTTTTCAATGCAATTCAATATCGCAAGTTTTTCAAGTTCAGTTCCAATCCAAAGTGGGTAGGTTTGCAGGGGGCAGTCTGTGGGACTGCTGGCTTCACTAACTTGGCCAATAAAATGTAATTAATTTGCAAAAAGTTCTTGCAAAAGGCACAGCCAATAAAGCAGGCAAAGTGTGACGTAAGCCGCAAAAAAGGCCACAGAAACTACAACAACAACAGCAACAGCAACAGCAAACAGCCAAACACAAGTAGAGCAGAATAAAGCAGATAAGTTGCAAGAGCAAAGCCAAAGTGCCACAGAGCAGCAGGGGAAGGCGGTGGGAGCAGAGAGCAGGGAGCAGGGAGCAGAGAGTGCAAAAATGTCTGCTAGACATAAACTTATAAAAGCTTAAAAACTCTGGCTGCCAGGGTTGTCGAGTTGTGCAGTTGTGCCTGAGCTTAGGCTGCTGCTGCTGCTGCTGCACTTTGGAAAACTGAGGCGGCTGCATTAAAAAGTTAATAAAAGTGAAGTATGCCACAAGTCGAGCCGCAATTTGTGGCGCCAGCAGCGCAAGATCTGCTACTATGAATATATACATGGCATAAGTAGATGTTGCATGTGGCAGAGCTAAAAGCTTGAGCAACAAAAAGCAAACACACTGACGCAAAGTTGTAGCAAACTTGTTGCACATTAGCAGTGCGCTCTGTGCCACAAAATTGTCACAGTAGGTGCAATAAGCGCATCAGCAACAATAATGCATGCCCCCGTGTGTGTGTGTGTGTGTGTGTGTGTGTGTGTGTGTGTGTGTGTGTGTGTGTGTGTGTGTGTGTGTGTGTGTGTGTGTGTGTGTGTGTGTGTGTGTGTGTGTGTGTGTGTGTGTGTGTGTGTGTGTGTGTGTGTGTGTGTGTGTGTGTGTGTGTGTGTGCTTGCCACAGCTGCTTTGTATGCCCCCAATGGATAAATCGACATTGGGAAAGTGGTTCAAAGTGTCGGAACTGCCAAGTATCTCAAACAATTAAAGCCCTCAACAGTCGCGGCGCTTGTTGCAAGTGGTAATTAAGTGCCTTTGGATTTATCAGTTCGTTTGCCATTTATGTACAGATACATTTATATATACATATATATAGTCAGTGTATATATATGTTGCATGTATTTGTGTATGTGTGTGGCAACTGCTATGTAAATGTGTTGGCTGACTGGATTTGAGTGTCTGCCACGTCACTAGCGGTTAGAATTAAGCACTCACTCACATTTACACACTTTGCGTCTCTCATGTGCCACATGCCACACATGTAGCATCCACAAGTGCAATGTGGCCAATTGAAAACATTGAACAAGTGCCATTCCAATACGTCATCAATGCACCAATTGCGACTTTTAAATGCACTTTAGCGCAGCAGCAGCACGGGCAGTGCACGACTTTGGCATACACTTTTTGTGCTCAAAAAAAAAGCAACTTAACTTTAAGTAAAGTTTTCAATTTTAGCAACTTTTGCAGATTTAAAAACAAAATATTTATTTTTAAAATAAAATAAATAGAAAAAATTTCGCAAATAATTTTGCTGCCTTAAGGAAACTTCAAATAAAATTTGGACTTTACAGCATTTTCAGATTTATTTGAAAACTTAAAAAATAAATAAAAATCGAAAGAGTTCAGCATTATGATCTTTTATTAAGTTCTAATTTATATTTTAGAATAAAAATGTAATATCGACAGAAACTTTTAAAACTTAAAAAATAAAAGTTGAAAACAAAGTTCTGGCAGCTAGCTGGAAAATTTAAGCATGATGAGCTATTATAACAACTTTTATTCTTTAATAAAAACTTTAATTTTGAATATCGTTGTCCATCTTAAAGTGAAAATAGATGAAATGCTAATAGAAATTTTAAGAATCTTAAAAGTAAAAGTCGAAAAAGAATGGTCGAGAATTGAATTATGTTATGATCATCCAAACAACTTGCAGAAGAACAGCTGGCAAAATGTTTAGCGAGCTGCGAGCAATTGCTAGAGTTAGGAACAGATGGAAGTCCTATGTTGAAGCCTTAAGCTCCTAGAAGGAGTCTGGATAACTTATTAATTATTTAGTCGCAAATCGGTTCAAAAAAACTATAGCTCCTAGAAGCAGTCTGGATAGTTTATAAAATATCTTAGACCTCAATAAACTTATATAAAAAAAACTTTAACTTAAAAGCATTATAGGCTAAGTTGAAGAAATGAATGAATGAATTGGTTTTAAAGCAGATATGGAATGAAGATACTCTTATTTGTTGGGTTACAAAAAAACATAAATTTTCTAAGGATGCCAAAGTCATTGCCTTAAAAAGAAAATCTATTTTAGAGCAATAGCATTTAGATTAAGTTACACCTTGTAAGCTTTTTTTCAGGATAATATTTGGCAAAGTTTTTTTTTATCATAACTGAAGGTCTGCCCGCATTCTTTCAAATTCAAAGGGTAGACACAGATGCACTGAAACAACTAGAAATAGTCGCAAAGTTAATTATTCATGCATAAATTTTCGGCGCAATACAAAAAAATAAGCAAAAATTAAACAATATAATTGAAGTGTTTTTTTAGACAAACATGAAACGTCAACATTTGAAAATTCTTCCTGTTTGCTTAAGGTTTTCAGACTCACAATCGCTTTTTTATACATTTTCTTCAAGAGTAAGTACTTGTACTTGTTCTAAAAGCGATTATTCCAGAATTTGCAGAACTTTGATCAATAAGATTTACATATTCTTGAAGAGTTGATAAATGTATTTCGAAAGACTCAAAGATTCAATCTGTATCTTTATGACACAGTAGAATCAACTTCAAGGAATTTGAATTGGTAAACAAAATCAAATAAAAAAACTAATTAAACAAATTCATTAAAAATTAAACAAAACTTACAAACTCTTTAAAAAGTTGCAGAAATCCCGCAAAATTGTTGTCGAAAATAATTCCTAAAGAATGCAGAGAAACATGAACAAAAAAGCATCAACATTAAGTTTCTTAGTTTGGAACTTAAGATTAATAATAATAAAAAATGTAAAAAAAAAATTAAAAAAACAAAATGTAAAAAGAACATAAATTAAAAAAAAAAAAAATACAAAGATATTTTGCAAAAATTAACATAAAAATTATGCTCAAATTATAATAAACATTAAGGCAACTTTTTTTAAAAATTAACAGAAAAATATAATTTTCAATTCATTTTATAATTTCTGTCAAAATTAACATAAAAATAATTCATAAAAAATGCTGATAAAGCTCAAAAAGCAACTTGAAATCTTAATAAGTAGCAATTACTATAATAAGTAATAAGTTATAGATGTTTTAATTTATTGAGGAATTTAAAGAAGCAATTTTTTTTTAAACAAGTGAGTTGGCACCAAAAAAAATATATTAATAATAATACTACAACTTGAGAAATATTTCAAGGGAATCGAAATGCTGCATAACTGTCAAATATCACTCTTCAAAAATGCTGCAAGAAAAGTAAAATCTTAACAGGAAAACTCGAGAAAAGTTCGTAATTACTGGAAAAAAATAGATTTTTAACAAATTTAAACTTAAAAAATGCAATAAAACATAAATTCTTTTGAGATTAAAAAGAGAATATGTAAAATTATCGCCAAAAAAACCTTTAAAAAAATGCTTAGAATCCCAAATGGAAGCAAAGTGAAATACTAACAACGACTGTCGAAGAAACTTTGAAACTGCTAGAATTAGTTTTAATTATAAACATGAAAAAAATGGAACTAAAAGAAAAAAAATCTAAAATAAGAAAATCAAAGAAACTGCGGAATTACCGCTTTGATTGAGGAATAATAATTGAAAAATTTAATATACTTTTGACAAATATTAACAATCCATCACTTTTGGAACAATCTTTTAAAAATTTGAATATTTAAAAAACTTAAGCAAAATCCGCTCTTTTTGCCAAAATTTATGGCAGAGAAGTTAAAAGCATCTAAAGTTTGACAAAAAACTTTTCTTATCGAAACAAAGTTTTCTCTAGATGAGCATGTGAAGCACTCGGACAAAGCCAACTTTAGTCACAAAGTCTATAAATCTCAGCAGAGAGGTCGCACATGTAGTGTATGCCAGCAAATAGCCCAGAGTTACAATTTTGGAGCTGTCTACGAGGATTGACGCTAATTAAGAGCGCATTAAAACGATTTGAAACTAGCATTGCTCTGGAAGCCGTTTGACCCTCGAGAGCAACTATTTGATGGCTTGGATTCGGATTTGGAGAGTCTGTCAGCTGGCAGCCATCTTGCAGTTAATTGCATTGATTGAGTTGATGAGTGTGTTGAAGACACCACTCACTGCAAGGAGGCATGTGGCAACAAGGCTGTGTGTGTGTGTGCGTGTCTGCACCGCCCAATATTATTTTAAATGGCGACTATTTGACCCAAAACAAAAACACTTTCAAAAGAACTTACAAGACTAACTATCTTCTGGTTGCAAGTGTGTTTCGGGGCAAAAATATTTTCAATTACAAATTGTATTTTTCCGTTTAGATAAGCAAAATTTATGGCAGTGCCAGTGCCTGTGCAATACCCACTGCCACAAAAGCCAAAGCAGCCCCAGCATCGCATTCCTGCTTCATAATCAATTCCCTAACCGTTGCGCTGGTGCTTGGTTTTCGTGGTGGCCTCTCTCTCTCTCTCGATTCCATTGCTGAGCAACAAACACTTTTGCGCTTGGCTGGCGACGCTGCTGTAAACAAGCCAGCAGCAGATGACGACACTGAAGAAACCGTAGAAGATGAAGCACAAACTGTGCTTAAGGATACAAAAAAATAAAAAAAAGTAGAGTGGAGAACTGGTAGAGCTGCTCACGCTGCTGTGGCGTACAGATTTACAGCATTTTCTTTTACGTGCTTTTTGTGGCGCCACCAAATGTCACGTACGCAGACAACCGTAGTTAAAGTCCGGCCAGGGTCGAGAGACAGTAGCTGCTGTCGCTGTGAACTACGGCTTGCTGCTCATCTGTAATACTTACTGAAAGTGTGCAACGCTTTTTTTTTCTTGTTTCTCTTTTTGTTCTTTGGGCAACCACACGTTGCATTTACATGCAACGCCTTGGTAAAATTATTATTGTTAAAATAGAAGCTGGCCCGCAGTAATGCTGCTGTCCCTCTGTAGCTTGCTCAACTCACGGCAGTCTAACATCCCAAAAATACTTCAAATATCTAAGCATACTATAATATCCCTAAGCCTAGTTGTTCAGCCATAAACAGTCCACAGGCGTCGTGGTCATCTCAAGCAGAGCTGAACCTCTGAACTTTGACAACCTCTCTCTCCCTCTCTACATAATTAACTTGCTCATATGTTTATCATCTTTATAATTAACCCAAACATCTTTATATAATTTTAAGCCTACTTTTGCTTTATTAGTTGATTATCTATTTTCTCACTCTCAATTTTCTATTCATCTTAAACTAAGCTTCCATCGTCTATCTTTCATCTATAGCCATTTTGATATTTAAATTTAAGAATAATCAATTTGTATCTTCATTATCCTTCTAATCAGCTTTAACTTTAAAATTATCATCGTTCATCTTCATATAATTTTAAACCAACTTTTGCTTTATTAGCTGATTATCTATTTTCTCACTCTAAATTTTCTATTCATCTTAAACTATCATCTATCTTTCATCTATAGCCATTTTCTTATTTTAATTTAAGAATAATCAACTTGTATCTTCATTATCCTTCTAATCAGCTTTAATTTTAAGATTATCATTTTTAATCTTTTGAGTTCATAGTCATCATATTTTTATCATCATCTTTATAACTAACCCAAGCAACTACATTAAATTTTTAGCCAACTTTTCATCATCTATCTTTCAACTGCAGACATTTCATTATTTTTTAAGTATAATCAACTTGTGTCTTCATTATCCTTCTAATCAGCTTTAACTTCAAAATAAACATATAACATTTTTAGTTTAAAGTCACTGTTTTAATATATTTTTTATGATTGTTTTACTTTTTTGGTCATCTTAAACTTGATTTATAATTAACATGTACGTCTTTTTTCTCACTCATAATTTCATAATCAGTTTCATCAACTTGCTTTACTAAATTATCTTTCTCTTAATCTTCGTCAAAGATTCTTATATACTTAACTTTGTTATAATTAACCTGAGCATCTCAGCGTTATAATAAATTTCATCAACCTAAATGCCAAAATTATGTGCATTATCTTCTGCATTTTTGTCTAAGATTTTAATATGCTTAATTGTGTGAACATAGACTGCATTATTCTTTTATTCAGCTACAACTTTAACATGATATTGCAAACTATTTCACTTTATAGTTAACATTTTACATTATTATTAACTTCCTTATATCATCTATGTCTAATTCTGAGATATCATAAATAGATTTTCATCATCAAGTTCATCATCATCTTTTGATACACATTGCTAGATTCAGTTACAATTTTTTAATCAACATCATGCTGTTTATCATTTATAACTATATTTTCAACTTCAAAGCTACAACCAACCTAATTTTTCTCATCTTAATATACTTAAGCAGCTTGATCAACTTAATTTGCTTTTTTAAATAAACTTTAAAATCACTTTGATCAACTCCATTAACTTTTCGTTTATCAACTTTAATCTTTGCATTATGTTGTTCATTTTTAGATACTTTTATTTTCAGCTATCTAACTGTCTATTCATGTTGGTCATCTTCATCATCTTTTTTAACATCTTCATCTTTGAAATTATCATGGTCATCTGCTACGTTTCTTTTTATCAACTTTTTTGCTACAAAAACTTTGCTACCCGCAGCATTCAAAATGCTTGTAACTCAATTGAATTAGACTACAAATTTGCTGACGAAGATGATGACGGCGTTGCCGCTGTTGTCATCGTTGTCGTCGTCATCTTCGTCGTTGACTGCATAAAAGTTATGCGTCTGTGGCACATTAATTTTCAATTAGTTATACTTAGAGGTGTTGCAGCAACGCAATATCCAGCTAGTTCATGCAAAAGCGGTTGGCGTGGCGGGTTTGTGGTAGTTGATAGCTATGTGGCAGACAATTTCGAGTTAGGAATTTCGAAATTGCAATTGTTTTGTCTCGTTTGTCAATATTGTTGCATTCACTTGTTCAATTGCTTTCAATTAGAACGCGTAGAATCGCTCGAAACGTAGCATATGGCAAACTAATAAAGTGCATTTTATTGACATACCACATACGCTGAACTAATGTATCCAGACGCCTACCAGCAATTTGAATAATGTCTTTCCATAAATTATAACGCCATACACTTTGTCTGATTGCTTGGTTTTTAATGTTTTTGGCACTCGAAATACGCTAATAGCAGCCAACTAGTGGGAAATTTAGCAACTGTCGTCATTTGAAAAATTTAAAAAGAAAAATCACTGCTTTTAGGCGAATGGGCCGCTCGCTTCTGTGCGAATAATTATTTTCTTAATAAAAAAAGACATAATATTTTTAAGATTTCCAGTTCTAAATTCAGAGCCCATTGCTCTTTCCCCCAAATAAAGTTCAATGTACCTACACATAAAGTTCTTGTAAAATTATATCTTATATTTATCGTAAACAGACGACTATCGAGTAATTTCAAACAAATAAACACTTTGTCGGTGCAGCGTGGCTCCATAAGGTACCTATGGTACTACCCATACTATGTAATTTCAATTTAATGACTTGATAACACAATACTTGCCAAGACGCTTTTACTCACTTGCGTGAGTTATCAAATTAACTCTTTTCCTTCCTCCTAAACGAAGTTTAATGCAGTATAGGGTGTTTTTTTTTGGGAGGGGAGAGTCTAGGCGGCATGCATGCTGCCACAACTTACGACTTTGCCAAAGCTTGAGAAATACCGATCGTTTGTGGGCAGTTTGGAGCGTGTGAAGCCATCAAAAATAAAATTGACACGTTCGCCAAAGACGACGACGGCAGCAACAGCCAACAACTTGCAGAACGAGGCATGCCGCAACGCCTCAGTCGCAGCAAGATAAGCGAATCGTAGAACACGCAACTGGCAGCAATATGCCGCGTGTACAGTCCGTTTGAAAGTTATATTTACAGCCGAAACTATTGAGCAGTTTTATAACGTGATAGAGCTCTTACATAATTTTGAAGACACTGTCAGCTTGTTATCTCTATATTTATGTTTCTAATATGTTTAATAATCTGGATTTATCAGTTATCTGATTTATCAATCATCTGACTTATCAATCATCTGGTTTATCCGTCATCTGATTTATCAGTCATCTTATTCATCAGTCTTCTGTTTTATCAGTCTTCTGTTTTATCAACTTTAACAGTACAAACATTTGCTTGATTGCATTACTTCTTCTGCTGCATCATCTTTTTCAACATTTCGATTTTTCGTTCATCTTCAGCATACTTGTTCGTCTTCATTATATTTTGTATATGCTGCAGCTGCATAATCAATATTTTTCTTTTCTTTTTTTCTCTGACTGAGTAATTATTTTAAAGTCTTCGACATCTATGCTATTTGTTTCAACGATATAGTACGCCTTTACAATTTCATCTTGGCTTCTTTGGTTTTGTATTTTTAACACATTTGATCATCTGCTATTTTTTTCAACGATATAGTAGGCTTATACAATTTCATCTTGGCTTCTTTAGCATTATATCTTTAACACTTTCCATCATCTTTATAAACTTTTTGTATCATAATAAATTTTACGCTGTCTTCAACATTTTCTTTTATAATATATTTCAAATGTCGAATCATCTGCAACATATTTGGTTGTCTTCATTATATTTTTTATATGCTGTAGCTTCATAATCAAAATTTTTCTGTTTCTTTTTATCGTTGATTATTATAATTTTAACATCTTCGTCATCTGTACTATCTGCCTCAAGTCAGCTTATACAATTTCATCATATTTCTTTGTTTTTATATTTTTAAAACATTTCAACATCTTTATAAGTTTTTGTATTATAATAAATTTTACCATGTCTATAATAGTTTTTTTTTTATAATATGTTTAAAAGTCTAATCTTCTTTAATCGTCTTCGTCATCTGTTTACTAAGTTTATACAATTTCATCTTGGCTTCTTTAGTTTTATATCTTTAACACATTTGATCATCTTTATAAACTTTTTGTAACATAATAAAGTTTGCCATGTCTTCAACACTTTTTTATAATTTATTTAAAAGTCTTATCATCTGCAGCATAATTGGTTGTCTCCACTGTATTTTTTATAAGCTGTAGCTTCATAATCAATATTATGCTGTTTCTTATCAATTTTGACTTAACAATCATCCAAACGAATGTATTATTTGCTTCATCTGCTTTAACGTAATTATAATCTTCTACAAATTCATCATGTTTTCTTCAGATTTATCTCTTTAACGCATTTGACCAACTTTATAAACTTTTTTTGTTATCATCTTTAACAGTTCAATCATCATCTTCAATTTCAGCCTCTTTTCTTTCATATTGCTCATCTTCAATAATTTTTTAAAAAAGAGTTGCAAATTTTTCTTTCTCGAAAGTTAACTATTACATTGACATTTCGTTTCCTTCAAATAAATTCGCAGCACAATTCCAATTCAGATTATTCTCTGCTACGCTTCAAAAGTGACCCAACATGTGTACGTATTATTTTGGCTGCCACTGTGCTGCTTGTAATAGGAGATAGCCAGAGACAAGACCCACGAGAGTGCCACAAGCACCGTTATGTGGCACGCTGCACCAAAAAGAAAAACAGACAAAAATGGAGTGAGACTTTAAGGCTGGGTCGCGCTGCGCTGGTCGCTTCGGCGTGGTCATGGCAGTGTTGGGTTCGAGATTGTTATTGGGGGCCGACGTTTTGAACATGCGCGCTTATCATAATGATGACGTTTACATTTCAATTAACGAACTACAACAAACATAATTGCAGCAGTCAAATTATATAATTACACACTCACACACACACACACAGGCAGACATGTGCAACAAGAGGCGGCATGCAACATTTTATGCATATTGACAGCAACTCAAGCAAGTTGGCAGCTGCAACATGCCGCCGACTAGAGACACCAAGCGATCCAGAGCAGCAGCCAGACCAAGAAACGAAGACTGAAGACCGACAAATGCAATGCAGGTGTTGCCCCATGTGTCAAAAAATAATCATTTTAAAATCACTTCAAGTTGCACCGAGAAAGAGATGAAAAATGCGTTCAAAAAAGGCGTCACAGTTTAACAGGCCCGCTGCCTTAGCTGCCGCGACCCGTGCTCCCATCCGGCTGCGGACCCATGGAGCACTGTTGCTGAGAGTAAACAGTCATTCAGTCAAGTCAGCCGGCACTGATGGCCTGTCAAGTGTATTATGTTTTTTGTTGTTGTTTTTTTTCAACTTATTGCTGTTTTGTTGTAATTGGGGCGTGCCACAGCGTGTTGCGCAGAATTATGGGGAGTACGGCGGGTACGAGGTCAGCACCATTTGTGCTGGTTGACTGACCTGCCTTATGGTTTACAATAAGTACAGCTCGGCTGCCATGTGCCCCAAAGTAAACTGCACATTTGAGCCATAATTGAAAATAATTTAGAAAAAAACAAACTTTTTAATTTTATATAATTAATTAAATTGTTGGAAGTAAAAATGCTAAAATTATTGTATTATGTGTAAAAAAAAAAAATATATTAAAGAATTAAAAAAAATTATACATATTTCGAAAAAGTCAAGATTTTGTGGGCTCAAAATTAAAATAATTAATTATTTTTCTGATTTCGCGTATTGTTTTTCACCAAAAACAAATTTTCAAAAATAAATATTAAAATAAAAATATATATTTTTTTTAATAATTTTCTTAAGCGTAAAAATTTGTTCGATATAAGTTTTTACACAGACTTTGCTAAGTAAACTTCAAAACAAGCTTTAAAAAGAGAGCAACGTTTGAAGAGATTTACGAAATGGCTGGTGGAACTACATAACCATTTTAGAATTATTTTTTATTATGTTTTGTCTAAGAAGTTTTTTTCAGAAACTTAAGAAACCAACATAAAATCCTGAAAAATCTCTCTCTTAATTTTTATAATAAAATAATTATTTTTTATCATTATTTGTCTAAGAAGTTTTTTTCAGAAACTTAAGGTACCAAAATAAGATCTTGAAAATTCCTGCGAGAGCGGTTTTGGGCTGCTTTTGGAACTTTTTAGAAGATTTTTGTTTCTGTAGTCCCTTTCACGGCTGTTGGAACCAATTCAGAAATGAATCCCAAATCTCTGTCTTACAGATAATTAAGAAATTAAGTCTGTATAATTTAAAAGTCCTAACATTTTATTTATTTCACTCAAAAATTAAGTGTAAGCCACATAGTACTAACATTGTACAGTTCACACATTGCTTAATCTTGCAAATCTGCTTTTCCGTCTGAGCTCGAGATGTGCATAGACTTTCCATAACTTTTCAGCTCCATAAGTTCTATTAATTTTAACTCCTTATTTCTATTATTTTGTCCAAAAATGCATCTGTGGAATCATCTAAAATTTCTTATTTTGTGTTTTGAATTGTGAAGATTTTGGCTTTCGTTCTATTCAAATAGCAAGAACTCGGTAGTCATGCTTCTTCAGCAAGCAGAAATATTAGAACTTGACAAAATGTTTGGATTCAGTTGGTTGTACACACCTAGTGGTATGTTGTCTGGTAAATCAGTGTATATGTGTAACATCTTGAATGCTGCAGATTTTCGGAAGAATTGAAATGTTTTCTTGCAGCAAAGTGCACAGCGAAACATCCGAAAAAAAAACTAACCATAAATTGGCAAAAGCATAGGATTTTTTGAATTCTTTGATCTGTCTGCTGCGACATCGTAAAACGATGGGTTTTTTTAATAAGTTTAGATCTTTTTATGCAGTCACCAGTCCGATATAGAATAATGATACGATACGATACGATAATAACTTACGATAATAACATATTACTTCTGTCGTTTTTAGAAGCGACCAAATATCTCTTTTGGGGCACAAAAGATTTACAGACAGACTACAGCCCATATGCACCAACGCTTGTGAATACCCTATATTTATTGCAACATGCTGGCCATTGCACATTTCTCAAAGAGCTCAGACTGGCTTGTTTTTTGTTATGTTTCCCAGCTCAAGCTTCAACCTCAACTTAGGCTTTAACTTCGACTCAAACGTTAACACTTGACAGCTAAAGTGTCTGAGCTTTTGACCAAAAAAAAGTTGGAAAAAAAACGAAATACCAAAAATGTTTTTAATTTGGCTATGAAATGTGAGATTTCGGATTTTTTTCTTTTTTTTTGTAATAATTGTTTTCTGTTTTACGTGGGATTTTTCATTTTTTATATTCATTTGTATTTTTTTGGTGTTTGTAGCAAACATAATATGTATTTTATATTTTTAATGCCGTGTCGCATGTCATTGAAGAGGGAACACGATACTGGCGCAGTTTTATTATGAGCCTCCCACCCTCCGCTTACAACATTGGTTGTGTGACATATGAGACCCCTTCATAGGCCAAATAGTAGTCCAGTGTGTGTGTGTGTGTATAATTTTCCATGACACATTCTCATAATTTCTGGCATGTAATTTATGAAGTTTTCCCGAGTCTACAATGCTTCAAGCTGCCTGACTGCCACTCCAACTTTCAGCGATTTCAGGGTTTTCGCTTTCAACATTTTATTTTTCAAAATTTGTATGCACTGTTGTAGCAAGTGGCGTAAGCCTATTGTAGAAAATTGCAACAGTGCAACTAACTTGGGGTATTCAGGCTGAATTCACCAAAATTCTTGTGATTAAAAAAAACTAATTTTAGTTGAGACTTATTTTAGTAAATCAACCAAAACTAAAGTAGTAAGGCTTTTCGAACAATTTATTTTGCATTTGTGTAAAGTTGCAACAGTTGCAATAATTTGGGGTATTCAGGCTGAATTTACCAAAATTCTTGTGATTAAAAAAAATTAATTTTAGTTGAGACTTATTTTAGTAAATCAACTCAAAGCAGTAAGGCTTTTCGAACAATTTATTTTGCATTTGTGTAAAGTTGCAACAGTGCAAGCAATTTGGGGTATTCAGGCTGAAATTATTGTGTTTAAGAAGTTAAACATTAGCTTCAGATTTGCTTAGCAACCTGCACTAATATCAAAGTAACAAGACTTCTGTAAGCTTTTGAAAGCTTCATCCGTAATGCGTCCTTGCAGCTAGTTACGGAAATAACTTGTATTGCTTTGTAATGTGCATAAACTTCAAAGGCTAAAAACGGCCAGAAGTCCCTGCTGCCCCCACAAGGACATTTTGATTTATTTTTCGAAAAAATTTCTAGCGTTTTTGATCGAAAGCGCTTGGAAAGCACCACCTCTGCATGCGCCAGCTGTACCGGGTACCAAGTAAATGGCTATATGTTGTTGCTGCCACATGTGTTGTAAGTGCAACATGGGGCTTTTGTGTGTTGAATGACGCGTATTAAATAAATAACGCCGCCAATTTTTCATTAAACACTTAACGGCAAACATGATATGGGGCAACTGGCAGCACGGTCGTCCTGACCAGAAACAGCATAGCAGGCAATCCCAGTACCAGTCGTATCGACTAATGCGCCTTTGGCGTGTGGCAGTGGCAAAAGTTTTGCGGTTGAATTGCATGCAGTTGTTGCACGGTTCCGGTTTTAAGCCACGTAGCGCTCTCCCACCGCCCATATATACATTATATACTTACTACATAGAACGTTGAATCATTTAAAATAATCAGTGCGGCATTTATACAAAGTGGGTTGCCTGCGGGTGGGTTCGGTGAGGTTCTTGCACACACAGATAAATGCTATGCCGGGTTAAAGGCGTTTCGAGCTTGGCAGCATTTGAATGCAGTCCATTCAGCTAATGAGCCTGTCCAGAACGTTTGTAAACAACGCCAATAATCGTAAACAAATATGCTTACATATATTTTTATATATATACAAGGCACATATGTACATAATGGCTAATGTTTATCATAATTATAAACTCTTTTTTTTTGCAAATAAATCAAAAATAATTATGCAAAAAGTAATAAACTTTACATAATTGCTTTTAATTAATGGAAGGCATTTGGTAAATATCAAAGCTTTTAGCCTTGTGTGCGCACTTTTGTAGCTCGGTACGCAGCAGGCAAAAGTGTAAAACCAATAAAAACACGCAAAACGATACGTACAAAAATAATCGATTTTCTATTGTTGGCATTGATTTTTTAACTTAATTTTAAGCCAAAGATAACATTGCAAAAAGTTCTTCAAAGTCATCAACATACAAACTCGTATTTCTTTCGTTTTCAAAATCGTAATTCTGCCGATTTAAAAATTGTAATTCTTTTTACTTCAAAATCGTAATTCTTTCGATTTGAAAATCGTAATTCTGCCGATTTAAAAATCGTAATTCTTTTGATCTCAAAATCGTAATTATTTCAATTTCAAAATCGTAATTCTTTCGTTTTCAAAATCGTAATTCTTTCGTTTTCAAAATCGTAATTCTTTCGATTTCAAAATCGTTATTTGTAATTATTTCGATTTCAAAATCGTTATTCGTAATTATTTCGATTTCTGCAGATAAAACAGCTACATTTCAACCAAATCAAGCAGCTTCTATGGAATCACATACATATCATAAATAATTATACTTCCATGGAAACATTCATATTGTATATATTATTTTCTAAACTAAAGTTGATTTTCTAATTTTAACGAACTAAATTGGGAAACGCTAGCGTAAGACGTATGTACTCGCTGCTAAACTCGAAGTTCACTGGTACAATTCCCCATCGCAGCATTTGGCTAGCACTGGCATAGCTAGCAAATAGACGCTACTTGCTCCAGAAGATCTCTATTAAACAAAGACATCTCCTATTCGGATTCGGCTATGAAGTGTAGTTCCCTAACCTCTACGAACAGCTGTTAATAGATATATCTCAATGGTCTGCTTTTGGCGAGATGATGAGATATCAATATATTTTTCAATGTTTGGGTCGATAAGTCAAAATGCATATCTCATTAGATCAATATTATTATTTTTTAGTTAAAAAGCAGTTAAACATTAAAGAAAATATTTTTTTAACATTTTAAGAGCAGATTATCAAGCGTTCACACACCACTCGCAAACTATAAAAAAGTTGTTAAGTCCGTAGAAAACTTCCAGACAACAATTGAAAAGTATTTGCTTATTTCTACGATGTAGTTTTGGAGCTGAATTTTTCAAAACTATTTTTTTCACAACTCAATTTTGCCAAGGAAATTTATAGCTACTGGAAAGATATCTGAAATCGTAGTTCTTAGCGAACTCGGCTTAGCTTGCATGAAAAAATTTAAGATCTCATATTGTTTTAAAATGCTCATATAATATTGCTAATATCGATTGATGTTAGAATACAAAAGTTCTGCCTAATTTCATTTGTGCTGAAATCTTCAATCGTCAGAGAATTCGCAAAAATTTTAAGACTAAAGCGGGTTTAATCCAACCAATCGATTTTCAATGCACTTTAATTTTTTATAAAACAAATACAGAAAATTACTTTCAATACCTTAAGCGCTTTCCGGTATCCCAATTGTTAGAAAATTCAACTTAGCTTCTTACCTGAAATGAAAATAAATATAAAAATTTTGTTAAAATTTAAGCTCAATGGCAAATATTTCACTTAAGATATAAAATATTTATCATTAAAACTAACTAAGCTCGAAAATATAATAGCTTTTTGTTGCTTAAAAACCTGCCACTTTTAATTGTTGACTTTATTATTGCTTAACTTTATTTACTAAACGCAATGACTGCATTATTTTGAAACCAACGAAAAAGCATAATATGTATATTTCACACCTAATAAAAAGATAAAAGCAGAAAATTCAAGTTCCAACTGAAACTTTTGCTGACTAAGTAACGCTACGGGTGATGGATGTACTCTATATATATTTGCGAAATTAGCGAATTCTTTGCGAATTGCGCTACCAAACTAATTGAGAGCTCGCATTTATATGGCTGCTGACACAGCTAGAAAGCAAATACTTTTAGAAATATTAATTAAAAAATAATAATTATTATAATCTTAAATTTCAAAAGATTTCCGGAGTCTAGCAAGGATGTGCGCTCTCTGCTCTGCTTTTCATAATCAGGTTAGATATGCTATTAGATGCAGTGGACGACAGGGTATACAATGGCAGCTGAATGAGAGTTTAAATAACCTCGCCTACGTCGACGATATAGCCTCGCTCTCACAGAACCACAGTGAGATGCAAAGTATGCTTGATTCCCTATCCGATGTTTCTCCTAAAATTGGCTTAAAGATACATTGTGGTAGATCGAAAACCCTGCACGTAAACTCTCGTAATCAAACTTTGCACTCTGTTAACAATCCCAAGACCAATTTGAGTACCTATGTAGTATGCTGACTCCGAATGGAGTCTACAGAAAGCTAAGCGTACTTTTGCTGCGCTTTCTCGAGTTTGAAGATCCGCCGTCATTAGAAAATCAAACCGAAAATTTTTAATGCTTGAGTTAAGACGGTACTACTGTTTGGGTAGCGAAACCGGGCATATGACGAATTCTATCCAACAGCATCGTCAACTGATGTCTTATGCGCATAATCAGTATAGGCCAGACCCTAAGGGAATCTCTGTTATGCGATTATGGGAGTGAACTGTACAAAAAAGGTTTACTAAGTGACATCAATAGACGAAAATACAAATAGTTAGGACACACACTCGGCAGAGACCAGGAAAGTCATGCAAGCTCCGCCCCTACCTGAAACCCCATTGTTACTAGACGCAGGAGGCGCCCTAGAACTACGTAGAGACGTACTCTTATGAACGAAACCAAGAAGTCGTTAACTGATTTAAGGAACCTTGGAACCCCATTGGTCGTACTAGACACAGGGGACGCCCTGGGACTACATAGAGACGTAATCTTATGAACGAAACCAAGAAGTCGTTAACTGATTTAAGGAACCTGGGAACCCCATTGGTGGTACTAGGCGCCGGAGGTGCCCTAGTACTACGTAGAGAAGTATTGTTATGAACGAAACCAAGAAGTCGTTAACTGATTTAAGGAACCTTGAAACCCCACTGGTGGTACTAGAGGCAGGAGGCACCCTGGGACTACGTAGAGATGTACTCCCATGAACGAAACCAAGAAGTCGATAACTGAATTAAGAAACCTTGCAACCCCATTGGTGGCATTAGACACAGGAGGCGCGTTAGGAGAGAAGTTGATAGCTCAGGATAGACAAAATTGGAAAATCATAGTAGATAGGCTAAGTTCTCAAAATAAAGTTTTGTTATATATAAAAACATATCAATAATAATCTTAGATCTACGCACCCGCTCCCCACGATAAAGTATAATAATCAACTTTGTGGCGGAGCTACAACAAAGAGCAGGCAATTATTTGCAATTATTGTTTTTAGTTTTAATAGCATTTTATTTATTGTTTAATTTTAAATTTAAAATTAGCTTTTGGCAACAATTTATGGTAAATGAAATTAGTCTGATTGGCATATGCATATTTAATGCGTTTTTGTTGGTGCGCAGCAATTTGTGCCCGATAAAGGGTGTTTTTCTGTGTGTGCACACATAGAGGGTGCGGAAAAGCAACACCCTCTACTGTGTAACTGCTCTACTTAGACTTTTTTTTTTGTTTGCATGCGTGTAATAATAAATTAATAACATTTCTTGTTTATTACTTTTATTGCATAAATACATATAAATTATACATATATACATTGGAAGACTAGTTAAGATGAGACGGTCGGCACGGCAGGGCACGAAAGTGAAAATGCCTCAGCATTTCAATAAAAATTTTTATGTTATAATTATAGGCCCCATCTGAGGGTAGAAGTTTGCATATAAAAATTAACGCCGACCTGGGCCATAATTTTTCTATTAGACAAATAAGATATATACTACATATATGTGTGCGTGCGTGCGTCAGTCAGCGGACTGGCCAACATTGTTCGTCATATGAGGCGAGTGTAATAAATTTTATTAAAAAACATACAACAAACAAACCTAACAAACCCAACAAACCCAACAAGAACAGAGAACAACCCAAACACGAGCGCAACATTTTCATGACACACGACGAGGTAGCAGCAGCAGCAGCAAGCCGCACATTTGGGTCATCATACGTGACCAGACGACGACGACGACTGCGACGTTGGTACTACAGGAATGTGTTGTTGGTACCAAGCCCCAAAACGCGGGCCGCCGGACGTACAGATGTCCGTTGTGTACAGTACAGTGCAGGGGGCGCCGTGCTGTCCAGCTGAGCCAACACATAAAACGTAAATAAACATCATAAAAAAACCAAATGTTATAGTGTTGCAGTCACGTGGTTGTCAACGAACCACGTATACACTATAATGTTGTGTTGGGAAGAGGCACGGCGAAAAATATTAAGAATTTAACAAAAAAAAAAACACCGTATTTTTTAATCTGTTTGAAATTTTTTTAGAATATAAAATTTCATTTCATTTCGTTTCATTTTCAAGAATTTTGGGAAGATTGTTAAGAAACTAAAAAAGCACCCTCTTTTTTTACTATGGTAAATTAAGCTCTTACTTGAGGAACACTAATTTTTTTAAGTTTTCAAGAATTTGGCAAAAAATATTAAGAAAATAAAAAAGCACACTCTACAATTGTTACTTTTTTTTAATATGTTAAGTCAAGCGCTTACTTTAATTTTTTGGATGAATTTTGAAATATTTTCAGCAGGTGTGATCCTCAGCAGTGTTAAGTTTTCAGGAACAGTGAGTATTAGGAAAAAAGCACCCTCTACAATTATAACTTTTTTTAAGTTAAGTTAAGCTCGTACTTCATGAGCATTAATTTTTTTGGGTAAATTTCGAAATATGGTAAAATTTAGCAGCTGTGATCCCGAGCAGTGTTTAGTTTTCAAGAGTAACTACAATGTTTGCAAATTAAAGAACTTTACGAGACATATAAATTAATTTACTATTTTAAAAGCGTTTTTTTTTTATTTTGAGCACATTCAGTTAATATTTTTAGCAAAAATGCTTGCGAGCTGAAATATCTCTTAGAAACTAAAGTATCTTGACAAAAATTAAGAAATTGAAGGTATAATTAATATTTTACGAGAATGTTTCAAATAATTCTTACAAATGCTCTCCAGCAGTATTTTGGTTTTCGCTTGGATTCAATAAATATTTACTCGCAATAATAATAATTTTGAAATGATGCACTGAGAAAAAATTTGGCATTTAAAAAAAAAAACCCCTAAAAGTTACTTTTACTATTTTAAGTAAAACTAGCATTTAAAGTATTTAAAAAACGTTAATAAATAAAAGTGCACATTTTAAGGCTTATATGTAAGATTAAGCCTTTTAACACGAGACAATAGTTTTTAGAAATTTAAGAACTGCGAAATATCTTAAATAATTATTCACGAGTAAAAACCAAGAGCTAATTTTTTGAAAATGTTAGATCGTAGCTCGATAACCGCTTGAAATGGCCACCTTAATTTTTTGAGAATATTTTAGAAAATTCACAACTTTTATGCTGAGATCAAAGATATTTTTAATAAAAAGAATAAGCAACCATATTTCTTATAAATTCAAGAATTCTGAGTTATATCTTAAGAAATTCATGATTTTTCAGGAGTAATAGCCAAGAATTAATTTTTTGAAAATGTAAGGCCATAATGGCCACCTTAATTTTTGGAGTATATTTTAGAAACAACTTTTATGCTGTGGTTCAAGGTTTTTTTCATAAGAAGAAGATAAGAAAGACAATATTTCTTAGAAATTTATGAATTCTGAGAAATATCTAAGAAAATTAATGATTTTTTAAGAGTAATAACCAAGAATTAATTTTTTGAAAATGTAAGGCCATAATCCAAATATCCGACAGCTTGAAATGGCCACCTTCATTTTATAAGAATATTTTAGAAAATTCACAACTTTAATGCTGAGATCCAAGGTATTTTTAATAAGTCGAATAAGAAACACTATTGGAAATCTATGCATTCTGAGAGTAAGAACCAAGAACTGATTTTTTTAGTATTTTAGACTGAAACTCTATAATAGCTTATATTCGCCAACGAAAGTAAGTAAGGATTCAATAATATCAAAAAGTGGTCTCTAATATCATTTTCGTATTTGATTTGATGAACTTTAACTTAAGTAACAAATAAATTAAAAAGTACAGCTTGCAATATGTTCCGTAGCGCATTAAAAACAAGTTCAATTTAAAAAAAATTTTATTTTTTCTATATTCATATATCATCACATAAGCACATAAATATTTTTAAAAAACAAAGTTCGAAATTCACACTGAGAAAAAGAGTAAAATACTTAAGAAAAAGATACCTTTTATAAATTTCGTTGTTGTTGATATTGGAAAGCGTTGTTTTTGTTTTGGAGAGTATTTAAAAATAATTTTTGGAACTGCTTACGAGCGTCATCACGTAATGGATAATGCTGAAAGTTGAGTGTCTTGCTACTTTAAGAAAATAGCAATCAATTTAGGAATTTCAAGAATTCTTAGAAAAATATAAAAAAATGATTGATAGATTGAAGATCGATTTTTCTAAAATTTGATTTCAATAATTTTTAAAATATGCATTCTAACTGCAATTCAGTATTTATGTTCAGTTTCTCTTAAGTAACAAATCATTTTTAAAATAAAAAAGAATTAATATTGTAAGACTGGCACAATCTTTAGTTTTTGTTTTCTAGTTCCGAATAAGTTCGCATGCCAACAATGTATTTTGAAGCATTTTTTTTTAATTTTGAATTCTACTTAAGTCTAAAACTCTTTGCGTTCTAAAGTACAGGTGATTTCGGTAAAGAATATGAAGTAGGAATCTAATTTTTAATCATATTTATAGAAGTCTAAAATGATTTATGATTTAAGGACAGAAAGCAGAAATATTTCATTTTACATTTAGAATATTTCGAAATATTTTCGGAGGCAACGATTTTAAGGATTATTAAATAATAAAATATGTAATGCATTATGATTTAAGAGTAAAACGAAGATGTATACTTTCTATAATTTTGAGAAAAATTGTTCAATTTTATTTAATGTCAGCGTAGGTATTTTATTATTTATCATTTTATATTTCAACAAGTTTTAAGAAAATTTTAAAACAATATATTGAATAGTTCTTAATTGTATTTTGATTTGAAACCAGGTGCCTTTTCAACTTTATCTGAATATAATTAATTCGTACACAGCAAATTTTAAAAATTTTAAATTCCAAGCAATATACTATCTTCAGCATTTCAAAAATCTCTATATATGAATATTACGCTAAAAATATGTAGAAGTGTTGATGTAGATTTCAAATAGAGTTCATATCTTAAGAAGAAAATGTCTAAAAACGCATTGATTTAAAATATTTCGATATTTTGGGAGTAAGAATATAATTTCAAAAACATATTTTAAAAAATATTTGAAAACTATAGAAGAAAGAGCAAATGCTATTTAATGCATTATGATTTAAGGGCCTAAATAAGGCTGAATAAGTTTTTTAACTAGAATTTCAAGAACAATTTAGAGTTCAGAAAAAATGTTAAAACATAACAACTTAAGGTAGCTCAAAGCAGACTATTACGCAAAAAGTAGCTCAATTCTACTTAGTGTTATTAGAAGATGGTCAGAACTCAAAGCAGAGCTATTAGGGATGTGATATGTGCCAGCAGGAATAAGAGAACTAAAGAAGTTAGTAGGCTATTTTACCAAGATCCATAGTAGGAAGCATAATTCGACGCCTTTTTTTTTGCAAACAAAATCAATCCGCACGATAATAAAGTATATCCAACAATGACAAATACTTTCGCTTAAGCCACTTATGGCATTCAACATAAATCCCATAATACCCCTTTCGATGTCTACGGGAGTAGAGTATCCAAATGCCATAAACATGCTATGAGGCAAGTGGAAGTAACGAAGGAACGCCTCATAAAGTGCAACAAACGCGTCAAGCATATAGACCAAAACCCAACCAAAAAGAAGTTTATACGGGGGGTTTTTTTTTGTTTTTTTCTTTTTGAAAGTGGGGGAACAGGATAAGTACTACGGTAGCACGTTGGGGTATGTGGCATACCCGTTGTGGCACGCTGCAATCCGCAATGAACTGAAGTGTGGCCAAATTAATGGACGTTGAATGAAGTTGACCGCCTGTCATAAAGCATCATAATTACTTTTCACACTATGCCACACTTGCAACACCAACACGCCCAACAAAAACAACAACAACAACAAGCCCCCCCCCAACAACAACGACAAGTGTGACGTCAATGTCGCCTGTCGATGTTGATGTTAAAATCAACGTCAACCATAACCTCAACGTCACAAAGTTAACTTCAATGTTGACACATTTGTCAAAAAGGGTCACCCTAACGATAATAATATGTACATATATTTATATATAAAATATGTATTTTAAATATCAACGTTAATTATATATATGACTGGTACATAATATAATAAAAACGAGGAAATATAGAAATGTATTAGGAGGAAAAATTAAATATATTCGCGTTTCTTATAAAATCGAGAATTACTTGCTTTTTCAAGCCTCAAGTCAAGAAGTCTTTCAATTTACGAAATTTACCTAGGCAAAAAATTCAAGGTATTTGTTAAGAAGAGAGTATACACAATAATGGGTCTTAGAAATGCAAGAATTCTGAAAAAATCTATACAAGTTTTTTTAGAGTGAAAACCAAGAGCTAATATGTAAGGCTGTGTTTCGATAACGCCCCCCTACTGACCAGCTAAAGTGCATTTAACATATTTTGAGAAGAACGAAGGAATTATTAGAAATCTCAGGAAACCAATGTTTTTTAAAGTGAAAAAATTAACTTCTCATCTTAGAGCATGTTGTGAAATGGTTGTCAATCTGAGACTTGTCTTAAACAGCAAGAAGTTAAACAATTTCTCTACACGATCTGAAATTTGTTTTTTTGATATATTGAATCTTCTCATTATGAAATTAACAATAAGTTTACAAATCTCAAAAATTTACTTAAATTGCAACTGATATGACTTTATGAGGACCTAATATTTAACGTTGGGTTGGCATGTCAGTACGATGCAGCCGAATTCGGCTAGATAGCCGTGTTAGGTCCCTCGCAAGACTATGCGGATGGACATGACATTGCCATTTCTTGTACTCTTTCATCGCTGAACGAAATGAATAAATCCCTATGGATGTTTTCGTTACAAACGTAAAACGGTACGGTCGTGATGGTTCTCAGATTTTCCGATTGGGCTCTTCGGATGATTTCTACACTGCTGTTACTGGCGTTATCTTATAGTTGGAAACCAGAGCGTACAGATCGGTTTCAAGACGTAGTTATCGAACAGGACCAAATATTGCAGTCTTGGAGAAGAGCGTACACTAAGAAGGCAAAGGAGACTACCAGCTTTTAGTTTGAGTTGTCTTCTTTTTGCTGCGATGTGTCTACGCCATGTGAGTGTCCTCTGTCAAGGGTATTACCTATATATTTCTTAACTTCTTTTGATTGTGGAAGTACACTGCCTTGAGGAATCCCAGCTTCCTATGATGTGGTCCTCAGACATATCCGAGCCGCTTCTAACTGAAAACACTCTGAGCGATCTGAACTTACTTTCAATAATTTGGCAAGTTCTACTGCCTTGAGGAATCCCAGCTTCCTCAGACATATCCGTGCCGCTTCCAACTGAAAACACTCTGAGCGATCTGAACTTACTTTTAATCATTTTTCAAGTTCTACTGCCTTGAGGAATCCCAGATTCCTATAATGTGGTCCTCAGACATATCCGTGCCGCTTCTAACTGAAAACTCTCTGAACGATCTGATCTTACTTTTGATAATTTTGCAAGTTCCACTGCCTTGAGGAATCCCAGCTTCTTATGATGTGGTCCTCAGACATATCCGTGCCGCTTCTAACTGAAAACACTCTGAGCGATCTGAACTTACTTTTAATCATTTTTCAAGTTCTACTGCCTTGAGGAATCCCAGATTCCTATAATGTGGTCCTCAGACATATCCGTGCCGCTTCTAACTGAAAACTCTCTGAACGATCTGATCTTACTTTTGATAATTTTGCAAGTTCTACTGCCTTGAGGAATCCCAGCTTCCTATGATGTGGTCCTCAGACATATCCGTGCCGCTTCTAACTGAAAACACTCTGAACGATCTGAACTTTCTTTTGAGAGTTAAGGCAAGTTCTACTGCCTTGAGGAATCCAAGCTTCTTCAGACATATCCGTGCCGCTTCTAACTAAAAACACTCTGAACGAACTGAAGTTACATTTGATAGTTTTGCAAGTTCTACTGCCTTGAGGAATACCAGCTTCCTATGATGTGGTCCTCAGACATATCAGTGCCTGAAAGCACTCCGAATGATCTGAACTTACTTTCGATAGTTTTGCAAGTTCTACTGCCTTGAGGAATCCCAGATTCCTATGATGCTGTCCTCAGACATATCCGTGCCGCTTCTAACTAAAAACACTCTGAACGAACTGAAGTTACATTTGCACACAATTAATACTCAGCCTCATTCCATTTAGAGAAGTTATAACATTTAAAATAAATTCAAGAGACCCCAATTTTAATTACATGTATTTATTATATGGTACAACATAATTTAAACGAATCCTTTACAAAGTTAAACAACGTAAAACGTATTAGCTGCAACAAAAGCAAGTTCCAATCCCCATACAATCCGCATATCCCATTGCATTAGGGTGGCTCACGCATTCCTATTCCCATGCAATTGTCAGTAATGGAGAAACTCATAAATCTACAGCAGATAAACAAAAACAAACATACAGAAAACATGTTTGGAATATGTTTTTACGAAAAACAACAACAACAACAACAACAGCAACAACACAAATTCCTACTCATAAAAAATGTGAAATCAAAAATTGAGTAAGCATAAGCGATAAAGTAGGGGGAGATAAAAAGAGCTTTGCATTTATTTTTATTTATGGAAAATGACAATAAAATTTAATAACTTTGACACAGTTTAATTAATTTCGATTTTCAACAGAATTTTATAGCAACAACAAATGCCTCAACAACAACAACAACAACAAAAACAACAAAGTTAAATATTGAACATGAAAAACATCGTTTAAACGAGAATTTTTTTGTGAAATTGCAAAAATCACAATTCAGACATACACACAAACAAGCGCAATAAGCACAAGAGACAAATTTCGAAATTGTTGCCCTTTGTGAATTTGGATATGAAATGGATTATAAACAAATGTATGTAGTTTTTTTTTTATATAGACATCTGTGTGTCCACTCAATATGGATTTTTTTTTTTTTTTACAAAGAAGCATTTAAGGGATAGAGTAAAAATTAAAAACCAATTGAAAAGCAGCATAATTTGCATTTTTAAAGTTTTTTTTGCTACACTTTCCAGGCAGATGTTGCTGAGTTTCTTAACAAATAGCAGAGTCGTAGTTGACAAGAGTTTCAATCAAACAATTTCGATTGAAATGATATATGATCAATTCCACAAAAATATTCACACGATTAAGTTAGGGCATTGATAAATTACATAGTGCTGGTGAGTTGCTGAAAGCTGCTAAGGCGTAATACCCATGTAGTTGCCATGGTAAAATATATAAAAAGAAATTTCTTTCGAATGCTGTTCGTGCTATTTCAGAAACATTCAAAAGTTTCGGCGGATATATAATTTTCTATAATTTTAACTAAGTAATATTAAGCTTCAAGGTAATAGTTAGAATCTGCCTAGAAAAATCTGTGCTGTTATTTTGCGACTTGACTATCATCTACATCTATCAGGCACTACTATTAACTTCATTATCTTCGTTAATTATTTTTAGTCCAAGTTTAAAACTTTCTTTATTTTTTTCGAGTGTTATTTTCAACTTTTTCCTTCATTAACCACTCTATAAATACAAAAACATATACATGATATAATTTTAATATAATATATATATATATAATATAATATATTAAATATATAAAACTTTGTATACTATTTGGTACATCTAGCTGAAAAAGTGTCAAGACTCTTCAGGAAGCGCTCTCTCTTGAGCTACTGTCAACCTCTGCTTTTCCGCGGCGTCGCTTTTTAACTCCAAAAAGGAAACGGCGACCGAGCTGCCAGCGGTATAACTTGGAGAAAAATTGATGAGAAAGTCAAAACCCAACCCGGGTTGTAGAGCTGAATGATGATGATGCTGAATAACAATCTCACACACCCGATGTTTTGAAGCAAAAGTCAGCATCACCGAGAATCTAGTGCATGGTCGTTTGCCAGCTGATTCTCTCAACAAAGCAACTGTACCATCGAGCTAGGCGAGTTCGAATCGCTCTCGCCGAAAAAAAAAATAAACCAGTCCATGTATTTACAAGAAGTAACAACAATCCCTCAACAATGTTGAGCTTAAACCATGGCGAAGATGTAATTAAATTCATGAAATACCAGAGGCTAAGATGGATAGGTTATGTCCTACAGTGCATAAAAGCATACACACCACTCTTCCCAAGAAACAGAGGTCGAACAAGAAAGCGCCTAATTGACTATATTTACGATGACATGCTGATGATGGAAGTAAGGAACTGGCGCGAACTGGCTAACAACCGGGACGCTTGGAGAAGAATTGTTGAGAAAGCTAAAACCCACGCCACAATCTCAAAACTGCAACAAATACCAGTTCGACGGCAACAGAACCTTTTCGCAATGGCAACCGCACTCGATTTGGATGTTGGAATATCCGCACACTATTCTAGGCTGGAAAACTAGCACAACTAAAATTCTGAATTAAATTGAATTGGAGAGAGGCTTACTTGCTTGCAACTTGTGCCCGATAATCATGCTTCCTATTTAGCCATACTGCGTACCAGAACTAAATTCCTTACATGATCCCATTTCCAACTTTTCGATTTAAACGAAACTCCACATATCTAAACTAATTAATGTTTTTAGTGAAACCAAACCGTTACTCGATTAAGCAAAGACAGGAAATTCTAAAATATTATATATTATATACTAGCACCAGCAGTAGACTAATCAACAGCCTTTGATCTATAGTTCTCACAGCAATCCTTCAATAGTTCGTTATAATCACCAACAGTCGTTTTCACATCAAATTTTAGAAGCTTTAGGGTGCAACATCCCGGTATCTGCAGAACAGCTGTACTCAAAAAAGGTTTCAAGGTACTGACAGAGCTGAACGAAAAATAGATTTTAAGAACTTAAACATTTCTCAAAACATCTAGCAATTTCCGTTTGTTTTCAGACTATAAAAATTCATACAAAATTACTGAAATATCAAATTATTATAACTATTGATTCATGACAAACGATCCGTAGGTCCCTCTTCTCTTCGTACCGCTTTCAATAGAAATATTTTCACGTTCCGCCTTTGCAGTGATAACCATAGCTAAAGGGTATAAATTTACATATTTTATTTTAATTGAGAAATATATCTCAAAATTGCTAGTAATTACAGACGCGCTATGCTGTAATACGAAATAAAGAAAATGGAGGCGCTCAAAGCCAAGAAAAAAAGGATACTTTTGGGCTTCTTTAAATATTTTAAAATTCTCACATGATGGCTTGGTCCATTTTGATTTTCAACTTGATTTATTGGCAACAATTAAGTACGGGAAAACTTTAATATTTAAAAACTTAGGATCATAATGATATATGTGATGTCCTCCCTGGGTGCCACCGGCTAAACCTAACCTATATTATTTTCGTTAATAATCGTCTGCAAAAAGCTAAATATGCGTAAGCTACACTATCCCGCGTATGGAGAGCTGCTTTTATAAGAAAGTCAAGCTGGCATAGGACAAATAATATCTTAAGAAAACTCTAGAGTTTCGTCAACCGACGCGTGAGGCGCATTGCTGGAGTTTTCTGGCCCAGAACTATATCCAATGCGAGGTTATGGGAGACTACCAAGCAACGGTGCATCAAAAGTGACATATCGAGCAGAAAATAAAGCTGGATGGGACAACAGAAATATAGCACGCGCCGCGCTCGAATGGAATGGAATCCCATTGGCAATCCTTGCAGAGCGCGGCCGAAGACTACTTGGAGGCGTACACTGTTGAACGAAACGTGCAAATCGTTCAACGAGTTAAGGACTCGTCTAACAATAGAAAAAGCTGGAAACAATTTACAAATAGGCTAAGTTCTTAATAATTATTCAGAAGAAAGGATGCCAATAATAATAATAATATTGAACTACTTCAACTTTGTAACTTTAATAGGTCGATATGCGCCGGGCGGGGATGGCCTTGACTCACATTGGCTATGTGGCAAAGCTTGCCTGCAGATGACGCTACAAATGGATGCGAAGAGTCATAGAAATCGTTTTTGTTTACTTTTATTACGTATTGAATTTATTTATAGCAAATTAAATGCAAAAATTGATTTTTTAAGATCTTAAAGAAAACACAAAAATCCCAATCTGTTGAGTTTTAGCTTAACGAATTTGAATTTTTTTTGTAAAGTTTCAAACTTTTCAAATGTTACTACTGTATTATAATATTTCACTTTTTTTGCCATAAAATTGATATAGTGAAATTTTTACCACATAAAATGTTTTCTATTTGAGAAAAGTTGATAAAAATTGAGCTGCGCAAATAGACGTGCTTAAGTTCTTCGATAAATGCCACAAGTTAGGGCATAACTAAAGCTCAGAAACTAAGCACTACTACGCTTTGCCTCAGCCCCATATGCTGCTTATAAGAGTATTCAAAAGAAATATGCAAGAAATTGAGCAAACAATGAATTTTAACACATAATGCCAGACAAATAGACCGAAAGACCAATCTATATATGAGAAAAGTGCTTAAGATACAGCCTAACACGCACACACAGCTATTTACATATATAACTATGTGTGTGTGTGTATGTGTGTGTGTGGAAAAATCGCAAATTGAAATGCAAATAAAATCTTGATCAGGTGTATTTAAAATATTTGAAAATTCTATTGTAAGTGCAAAAGGTTCAATAGCCCCTCGAACTCGATAGAGTAACTCGCTTGTAAAGCCCAATAGCGACTAGGATATGCATATCCTAAATATATATATAAATGTGTGTGTGTGTGTGTGAAACACATATAGTATTAGCTTATATTTGTATAGGAGGACTATGTAAAAGGATTTTGTAAATGCCCAAATAACAATAATAAAATGCAAAATGCAAAATTCAAAATGCGCCAGGACTAGGACTCAAAGCAATTTGCAAGCTAGTAGATATTAGATATTAGTGAGCAGGGATTGGGACTGTGCGCTTGGACAAAACGAGAGTAGGGGCTTAGTTAAAGGATTGCAACGTTTTGGGGCTCTATTAGGGAAATTGCCCTGCCTGACTTGGCTCTGACTCTAACTCTGCAGCCACAGCGTGTGTGTGTGTGTGTGGAAAATTTATTGATTTTCATATATTTAGTTGCATAAAAAGCCATAAATTACAATTATTTAACAGAGGAAATTGTACAGATACACGCACACACACACACAACAAAGTGCTTTGAGCAGGAGGCAGTTGGGCTTGGGTGGATGGGGGGGACACACTCAAAAAGTCAACGCCTGGCAGGACTTGTTGGGTCAGTAGTGCTGTTTGTTGGCTTTGTTGCTGTTGCATAATTTGTTAGCCAAATTAGAACTCAACAAGCATAACACACACAGGTGTCACACGCACACACACACAGATACAAACACACACAGATACAAACACACACAGATGCAAGCACACACAGATACACACACACACAGCTACACATGCAGCTCATATACTATGTATGGCTTATAACTGCATAAGCGTGGACAAGCTCATCAAATATGCAAAATTTGCGAATCGTTGTGAGTGCTGCCAGCCAGTCAGCCAGCCAGCCAGCATCATCCTAAGCTGACCCGGCTCAGTCGGCCTCTGATCAATAAACTGGTAATTTGACTTTGTCCCAGCCGTGCATGTCCGTCTGTGTGCGTGTGCTTGGCTCCTACAGTTGCAGTGTGATATTATGAGCAGGTTTATTAACTGACTCAAATGTTGACATAAGCAAATTTCGTAATCAAGAAAGGCTTCAAGGCTTCTACGCTTCTTCGTCGTCGTCTTCTTCTTCAATGTGCAACAGAAATTTATCTCTACGCCGCAACCCGCACACCGGCTGCCACTCTTAATGCGATTTACTTGGAAAATGGATATTATGCATTTTGTATACTTGTTTGGCTACACAAACTTTGTACTTTAAATGTTCAAGAAAATTAAATTAAATGGATGAGCGAAGTGAGTTTGCATTGAGAAAGGTGCACGACGGTAGCCACACAATATTGACAGTATGGAATGCTCTAAGCGAGTTGTTACTACTGCATTTTCCGTAAACGATTATTTTCGTTGGCGTTGAAAAAGAGCCATAGATACTATCAACGACAAAGGTTACTTGGCGTCTTAGCCTACGAACTTTCTGGGAATGGCCTAAATCACTGCAGTCTACAGATAAAACGAAGAAGCTATTACTATATCAGCAGATGTAGCGCAAAGATCTGTTTCGATCAAGGCAGTTCCGTGCTTTCATATAAAGCAGCTCCAAAAATCGTGTCGTGCATAGATGCAGCCTCGCTTTGGGTAACACGGAAGTCTTCGGGCTTTATTCAGGCATTCGACTCGTTGCAGACTTCGATGATGTTGACATCCTTGTACGTTGTAAGGGAACAGAAGTTAGAGTTGAAAAAGAGCCAAAAACATTGGATGCTCTCAACGACAAAGGCTTCTTGGCGTCTTAGCTATCATGCTTCCTGAAGTTCTCAAGAAAGTCACGCACTTTCAAGGAGTAACCTAAATCACTGCAGTCTACAGATTATGCGAATAATTTACTACAAAGATGGGTGTTCGTAGTTTCGTCTTGAAATCTTAGTTTAAACTTGCTGAGAGTTTTTGTTTTTTGTTTTAATATTTACTAGTTACTAGATATGGAATAAAATAGTTGCTTGTAAAAAAAGCCCTACTCTAACTATGCTGCTTTAGGTTCTTCTGTAGAGTTCCTAACTTTATTTCAATTGATTTTGAGCTGTAATCGTATTTTCTACTTAGCATTTTCGACTAGTTAATGGATAACATCAACCGCTTAAGGAATAAAATAATTGCTTATTTTATCTTACATAATAAACTTTAGTTTAAATTTTTGTTTTTAATTTGAGGCATATTTTGCAGTAAATATAAAATAATTAACTGTACAAAACTTGAAGACAGGCAGATTTGCCAGACACTTTGTGAAGCATATTTTAACACCACACACACACACGCACAAAACACAAAAACACACAACACACATGCACACACCGACTCACACACACTGTGACACACACATACAGTGGAAACACACGGTCATGCACTTAATTTGGCAATTGTCTTAGCAACAACCTCAAAGATACAAAGATAATTAGACTATACCAACATGCGAGGGCAGTTTAAAGCATTTGCTTTAGAAACGTAAGTTTGTAATTTAATTTTCCTGCAAAAAATACTCTATCTCACTTGATGCCGAACTAAAGTCATATGCGTTTTAATATTGAAATTGAAAAAGTTTTTAAAAATACTAAGAATTCTGCTTTGCATCGTTTTATGTTCTGCCAAAGCAAGAAGTTGTGCTGCAGCACTGTTGCATTTGGCTAGCACTGCACAAATTTGGCTAGCAACTAGACTATATTTGCTTAAGCAAGTCTTTGTTTATTAAAGACAGCCTCTATTTGCTTAAGTTAGTCTTTACTTACTAAAGGCAACGCCTTTCGGTTTCGCCTATAAACTGTAGATCCCTTTAGATTACATGTTCCGCCTTTCGTAGCATTGACCAAGGCGAATAAATTTATTTTGATTACGAATTCTATTACTGCAACTTGACAGCAAGCTCCGATTTACATTCTAAAAAGCGACAGTTTTATATTAAGAGAATTATTTATGAATACTAAAAATTTGCAGTTTATTTTTTTTGAAACAAAATCTTAAGTAATAATAAATTGTTTGGCATATTTGTTTTCAGCAGTGTTTGTACATTTTCTGCTTCATCCCTGGAATTTCCTTTTTTATCTTTATATTATTTTGTATTTCTTATTGAAAATTTTATGAATCATTTTTTAATTAATGCTTTCTTCTTTCTAAATGGAATTTATGATAAATCAAAATTATTAATTATTTTTATTAATTAATTAATGTTTGTTAATGAATGAACAATATCTACAGTTCTGCGTGTTTCAGTTCATTCTCTGATATTGCGTAGCCCAGAGAGTTGTTTGCTACCAAAGCCATGTCTGCCCTTCCTACACTCTGCCTTCCATGAATAAAAATTTTTAAATTAAATATGTAATTTTTTATTGCTTTTATGTTATTACAAAACTGCTGCACTATTATGACTTTAACACCCATTTGACAAATTTTGGTTGAGACAACTTTTAAGCCTGCCCTCGCCCAAAAAAACCTAGTGTGTGTGTGTGTGTGTGCAGCTGCGTTTCGCTTTTGTACACTGCGCTTGTCATTAATATTAATTTGTATTTAATTTATTACAATTTACGTGCATTTGATAAATCGTTCTATTATTGAAAGTAGCCGGCAGCTAGGCAGCTAAGCAGCCTGACCAGCCGCCATATGGACGACAGGACAATAGCTGGTTGGGCACAACTGGACGACAACTGGACAAGATGGCAATTCATATAAATGCACAAGGTTTGGTCAAGAAGCGGCTTAACATGGCTTTATGGGACAGCTTTAGTTATTGCAATTTACTTACCACTTGTCTCAAATAAATAAATACACAGACGCAGTCAGGCAGGCAGACACACGCACATGCACAGTATTCTGTGTCCTGTATCCCAAGTCCTTGCGCTTCCTTCAATAGACAATCAAATTTAATGCCAGCAAAGCTTCGATTTTCAGTAGCTAGGCAATTAATGTTGCGCCTGTAACAAGCAGAAATCGTATAAATAATGAATTCTCTATATACCACAAGGCTTGTACATAAGGAAAATGTATCTATACATCTATATCTATCTTTATATATAATATGCATCCACTGTATGTATGTATTTTCGCAGAAAAACTTATGTCATATTTTTATTGCATACTAACAATAAATACAATTTAATGCGCTTAAAAAGTTTTGAATATCTCATTAAATATCCTTCAGTTGGCAGAATGTTTATTTGCTTTAAGGTTACAGCGAGATATAGCATTGGCGGATCTAGCATTTCAATTTGGGGAGGGGTCTCGAAACGAACAAATTTTCCAGTGTAAATCTGGTCTAAAAAATTTCGGTGTTAATCTCAAATATATATCTCTAATTATTATAAAATTATTTTAATAAAAACGAATGGTTTTGTGTGGACAACAAGAAATCGCTCTGCAAGCGCAAAGAAACGATCTTGAATGGATCTTTATTTCGCTCAACCAACAGGGAAAATAATGATGAAAAATGCTATAACGATGAAATTTTTTGAGCTAGTTAGAGCTAGAAATCACTGATGATCTACGAAACAGTCTTAATTCTGCCAACCCAGAATGAAATAATCGTTGTGTGTCACAATTTGATACGAGATAAACCGTGCAAAACGTCAACAACGCTAAAGGATTCGAAGTTATGGCAGTTGGTATCGTTCAGTACTCGATTTTTTACATTATGTAAACCCTTCTACAGCCAAACTACGGTAAGCTTATAATATAAATAGATGAATTAATTTAAAATAAAAGAAATTAAATAATTAAATAAAAGACGTCTGCATAATGTTTGGAAATACTTAAAATCTTTGGTGTCATTTATTAGATCTTAATAAACGAAGAAGTATTATATCTTGTTGGTTTTCTTAGTTTAAAATGCGTAGATCTGTTATAAATTCTTTACAAATACAAGCAAAAAAATTCGACAGCAATATCAATAATGAAGTCTACGACTATTCCCACGACAGTCGATGCTACACACCGCAATCAAGGCCCAGACCTGCCCAAGAACTGCCAACCCCCTTTCTGTTGCGGAAGCGCAAACTATACCTGCTGCACCGAGACAACAACGAATTCAACGAGTCAACGTGAACGACCCTAACCAGTGCAAATGTGCAACACCCACTAAGCTCAAAGCTGTTTTCATGCAATTGAAGCTTTATGTATTATTCCGACAACTGCAAAGAGCAACAAAGAGCTTCAATGCATCATGTACTCTTTAAAATATTGCAACATTTATTATAACTTTTAATCGAAATTAAAGTTATCTTGCTCATGGATTGCACAAGAAAGTCTTATCCTTGTAATCCCAAATGGCATATTCACAGCGACATTATAAGTAAATTGTATTACTTAATAATAATAGCAAGTTCGTAAAAATTCCACAGTTCGTACTAAACTTTAAGGAACGCATGGTACAGCGCATCTAATGTGCTGTGGATTTTAATACACTGCCGACCCTAGCATAGAGAGTATATTAGCAAACATAGAGATTATACTTTCTGTCTAGCAATTATTTCAACTTTTGGTTATATCTTGAACGATTTGTTGGTAAGTTCTTACCATTAAGTTAAGCGTGGATAAGTCAAGATCGCTATAAGAACTGGTCTAGGTGTGCATGATATGATTTTATGATAAAGAAAGAAATTGGCAGTTTCTCAATAGCCATCTTAACTCATTTTAAGAGTTAGGACTACATCTACTTTAAAAGGCCAGAAAGAAAACTCAAATGTGATTGTTGGGACAAGTAGTCGTCAAGGACATAACATCATTTTGCTTTTGTTTCATAAAAAAAAATTATTAATAATTATTAAGAGAAGAAAATTATAAAAGGTTAGTAGATATGGACTGATTCCATGTTGGGTGGTCGATATCAAAGAACTGCAGTAGTCTGGCAATTGTGAAGTAACGATAGTAGCAAAGATTTTAGAAATTCGAGAAAGCTAGGCAATATACAGGGTGCGCCATTTCTTATATCGTTAATTCAACATTGAACAACTTAAACATTTGTTTCGGAAACGTCAATACAGTAGAATTTCAACAAAGTATCGTTTTATATCTAAAGAACGCGCCGAAATAGTTACTTTATATATTGCAAACAGTCCTTCAGTTATCTTAACTCAAAGTGCAGACTGTCGAAAATGGCCATCTAGATCTGCGGATTTGATCAGCCCGAACTTCTGATGATGGGGTTATTTGAAGAGAAGAGTACGCCAGCAAGCCACAGAGCATTGAAGAACTTAAGCAAAATATTCTTGCCGAAATCATTGCTTTACCAAACGAGTTGCTCGAAAAGGTAATGGAAAACGGGCATATTATGCTGTGGCCCATAAAGGCGGCCAAAAAGCAGCCTGGAAAAATTGCAAAGCATGTATTACCCACACATTCAGAAATTAGTAATTTTTGGTATTCATAAGAAATGGCACACCCTGTAGTTAGTGTTAGTTTCGGTAAACATTTTTTTAAGAATAATCTATCAATATACTTTTTTTTTGCTTGATCATATAGGTTGCATTCCCGATAGAGGGAATATAAGAAATTTTCCAGTAGAGTGCTGAAAAGTAAAGATAATGGTGTACAGAGGCAATCTTCTTAAAGATTTTTGGAATTGAAGAGAACTTAACAATATGGTGATAACTGCCGACAATATGCCGAAATCCCAGGCAGACAGATAGTATCAGTTTCATGAGTAGGTTCGGTTATAGGCTTAGGGCTGCTGCCTCTCGAGACTCTCGAGCGTAGCCTGTCTAGGGTAGTGTATTCGAAAGTCGCATAAAATAGCGCTCTTTATGTTCTCCATTTTTTTTCAATTTTTGTTTGTTGTATCCCATTTTGCTTTTGATATAAAAATTGTGTAAAATAATAAAAATAATTTTGTGCACGCACTCGACAGCGAGGAAGCGCGAGAGAGAGAGAGAGAGAGGGACACACAGAAAGAGAGAGACGCAGCGCGACTTTGTCGCAGTTGTGTCAGTGGCAGGACAGACGCCATTTTCTTTTTGTTGACGGTGTAATGTGCGCCATTATGGCGGCTGCTTTGGCTCCTTTGCATTACTTCGGCTTGAATGCGTTTTGCAATGGCTACACTACGTTTTATGCAACATGAAGCACATTTGTGTGGTACTCCCCCCCTCCCACTTCAGCCATGGCGCTTTGCAACCCTTTTAGGTTGTTGCCGCTGCTGCTGCTGCTGCGTTTGTTGCTTTTTATAAATGACATAAATATAATTATTTCATTATAAAAATTGCATTTTACAAAGCAGCGAACAGACAGCCAGCATGCCGGACCCCGAAGCTCATGTTGCCAGACTGTCAGGCTGCCAGACTAAAAGCCACCCGCCAGCGCCCACAATGTCTGCCTGCCTGCCTGCCTGCCTGCCTGCATGCTCATATGTATGTCTACCAGCCGGCAAACCTTTGGCAGTAAAAACTAAACTGTCTAAGCACATGACAAGTTTATTGGCCAACTATCCACCAAGCGCATAACTGAATCTTTATAAATAAACGCAAACAAACGTTCAAAAGACAAATTTAAAACATTTTCCTAAAATGTTGCGTGATTTCTAAGACTGTACTGGCTGCTTGCGCGGCTTGCTGTTCATTTGGTTTGAATTTAGGCAATGGAGACCCCAATCAACAAGCTCATAGCTAATGCCACCCAGCTCTATGACAAAAAAAATTAGAAATTATTGCAACAAAAAAGGTAATTTGTATCTGTATCTGTGCTAGCATTATTAATAGAGTTCATTAGCTGCAGACATGGACAAAAATCAAGCAACCCACTCACTCACTCACTCACTCAAAAAGGCCTAAACCTGTTTAGACCAACTACAACTTTAGGCTGTTTTGATACTCACCCCTGCGCACTACAACCACTGCTCCAATGTCCAACACATTCTACTATATGCATGTATTTAGTTATGGTTTCTGTTGAAAAATGCTTTGTTTACAAATCCGTTTATCATTCGGCTCTGTTTTTAATGATAACTAATGAATGTGGCCCATTGCCATCTGAGGCGGCCACCCCGGCGTAACCAACTAAAACCGAGAAGCCAAGTCGTCTCTGCCCCATTAGCTGCCGGTTTTTTTTCTTCTTTTTTTTTTGTGTTTGTTCATTCCCACTCTTGCTGTGTTTTTTTTTTTTTATTGGGCATCATCAAAAGTTGTGTTTTTCGTAGTTCGTGTGCTTGTGTTTTTGGTGTAAATTGAACGCGCTTAATGATTGTTATTATTTGGCAGAAAAATTGTTGAAATTTGTTTTAAAAATTGCTTAGAAAATCAGCAGTTGTTTTTATATTTTTTTAACTGGAAAATGTAGTTGCGCTCAGCCAAATTGGCTGCTGTTTTCAAATGTTTCGCTTTAAATTTAATGAGTTCTGTCTAAAATCGTTATGCTAATTGTGTTTCTAAGCAAAACAACAGTTTCTTGTTTCTTTAGTTTTATTCGCAATAACAGCAACTGCATTCAATTTAAGCGTTAAAAATATTTACTAAAACAACAGCTTGTCGTTTTGTTGTTGGTAAACAAAGCTGCACAACTTGTGTGATTCCAATGCTAACGTTCCACCACTGCACTGAATGACTGTACCTCTACAGTGCCATCCTTCCGTTTCATTTCCAATGTTCCAAGTAAAATATATCAAATATAAATTACTTCACAGTTCGCAAAACCCTTTCAGCGTCAAAAATTGTGCTCTCGGATTATGTGCATGAAGGTCTATAGATTGGGGTTTGTGGGGCCCGCAAAAATTATTTGCTGAATTATCGGCCGATTTGTTGCTGAGAGAAAGCCTAAATTGCACCCCAAGCTGGCGTGCTTTACATTAACAAAAAATTATCTTCAAATATTAAATAAAACAGTTAAAGATTTAAACATTTTGCAAGTTGAAAGTGATTTTTGTACATCAAGTTGGCAGGCTCAAAAAAGCATCATTTTTGGCAAGTTGGCAGCGCCATTTGAGTTATTCTTGCATTGCAATAGCAGGCCAGAATTTTCTAGTCGTTTTTGTTCACTCAAATTTCATTTCTAATCGCAATTGTTGCTCCTAATTTCTCCCCAATCTTAAGTGCCCAAAAAATGGATTGCACTTTGTGGAATTTACCAAGGTAAGCAAAAGTTAAACAATTCTATACACACATTACGTGCACAACCTATGCATTTCATATTTTGCAGCAACGTGGAGATTATTCTATGTTGGTTCATATTTGGCATTATCTGTCTGCTGCGTGCTCTACAGGACCAGAACATAACGATTTTCGGCACTCAGACAATTGAAATAATTCACAACAAATGCAGTCCACCCAAATATACCGAAATTCCATTGTCGCCCGAATTGGAACAACGCCTGAAATTGGTGCAGCGCAAAACCTTAATTTTGGGCATGGACGGCACACTTCTTAAAACCGCTTCCAAGCACATCAAGATGGTGGGAATTGTGAATCTTATTTACGATCATAGTTTTATCATACGTAAGACTGGGGAACAAATATTTATATACAAACGCCCGTTTCTAGACCTATTTCTCGAGAATGTGACACAATGGTATGATGTGGTCATATTCACGTCGGCTGAAGAAACCTACGCCAATCAAGTGTTGCATTATCTGGACCATGGACGTGGACTGTTGCGTTTTCGCAGATATCGCCAGCATTGCAGCATTGTCAATGGCCGCTTCTGCAAGTTTGCTCACACAATTAACCCGAATATGGCAGATGTGGTATTAATCGATGATCAGAAATCGATTTGCAATGCCAATCCACGCAATAGCATCTGCATTAAGAGCTATAATATTGACACCAAGGATGTGGAACTCTTGGAACTGCTACCGGTTTTGGATAGGCTGCGTTTCACCGTTGACGTGCGTGACACACTAGAAAGCCTCTAGTAGTTCCACTTTTTTTGGATTTTATCTTATTATTTTTAGACAATTTACACTGAGATGTCTCTTATTAATTGCTCCAACTGCTGCTGCTGCTGGTACTGCTCTCACTATCGAAATATTATAATTTTTAAAAAAGTTTTGCAAATTTGTAATAAAACTGCCTGTAGAGAATTCATTTTATTTTGCATTTGTTGAAAGCTCTAAGCTTTTCAAATGGGGTAACTTTTGTGGGGCCTTTTGAAAGACATTTTTGTGGAATTTTTGTGCAATAGCAGTTATCGCCGGCTTTGTACAAACTATTAACAATCATCAGGCGTATATTATTGTTATTGATAATCATAAATCGGTTTGCAATTTCAGCGGACAAAAATAGCATTTGCATTTAAAGCTATAATATTGTTGCCAAAGATGCAGCGCTGCTAAAATTGTTTTGTCCAGTCATGATTGTAAAATCAATACCATGCATCTACACCTGAACTAGAGACCAATATTAAATGATATCGTTCACTATATTCACATTATTCATGTTTTCAAGCATTTTTCAGAATTGTGTGTGCTTTTTGTTATGAAAATGAAATTAGCCAGCTCCTAAAAAATCACCCTTTAAGTGGTTTGATATTACAAGTCTTTCACCACATAGTCTAATATTTATCGAAGTTTTCCAATAGTTAGTTCCTAAGTAACGCTCAGCTAGCTGCTTTTTGGGTTTGCTGACCGGGCCACGGCATTTAAATATAATGCTCCCAAGCATCCATTCCCCCCTACCCAATAGCACAATTTTCTACTTCTTTTTTTTTGCCAAAATTTATTTTATTGTTAAAAATTATGTCAGCACCACAAGACTGAAAAAATAACCAGCCAACCAGTCAGCCCGCCGTAGGAAAAGGAAGTGGGCAGCGGTATATGGAAGTGGTAAGACCAGGCTTGCCCTGGCCAAGCGTGTAAATTATTTATGGGCCAGCTGCCGTTACAGCCGCCAAGCTAAACCTCTAAATAAAAAAAAAATCGAAAAAAAAAACAAGCAAACTTCAACATGGCACGCATGACAGGCAGCGAGTTCGCTGCAGGATGCGGCAGTGTTGTAGGCTTTGGGCATAGGGCTGTCGCAGTGCTGCCGCGTCATGTCGCCGGCTCACTTGTACGTAACGTAACACATACTATGCCGCAATTTATAAATAAAAATCATTATAACTACCGCCTGGTGGTCAGTCACAATAGATGCCCCGCCCACCCCATATACCCCTACGCGCTACAACAGCTCCAATTGTGGCAGTGTGGCTGTTTTCTCCAAAGCGTTGCGTTAGCAGCCCGCAGGTTTTTTGGTTCATTTGAAATTAGTACGCTTTGTGCTTAATTGTTAAGGCGTTGGGTCTGGTCTGGCCCCGGCCCTTCCCCCACCCCCAGCACCTATACAACGGGTAAGGGGCTAATGGGGTGGCAACAAGGATTGTATGTGCCGGTATGTGGCAAGTTGTCGTGTCAAGCCGTTGACTTTATGTTCCCAGCGTTTATCAGCTGTGTGTGTACACGTGTGTGTGTGCGTGTGTGTCCGGGTGTTTGTTTTTCCATAAGCGTAGCACGGGCGTAGTACGGGGGGTACCGCAGAGCCGCTGTGTTGCAAGTTTGCATTCATGCTACGCCCCCTTGGCAAGGCCCATGTATGCGCGTGTTTTCCTATCTGTGTGTAAGTATCCGCGCTTCTATAACTTTGTGTATCTGTGTGTGAGTATCTGTGTGTATATGCGTGTGTATAAATTTATTTATTTGACTTGTGCATGTCGGTTTTGGGTGTTAACTTTAATAATTAACAGTATTAATTGTAGCATATGTCACATGTTTGCTCTCATTTTTTTTTGTGCTTGTTGTTGTAGTTGTTTCTGTACATAAATATTTCTATATACTTTATATGGAGTTCGGAGAGCACCCGGAGGTGCTATAAATTATATGCATTAGTTGCTATTTGCTTTATACACAAAATATGGGTCATAACTTTGGTATTTCTTTTTTGGGTATTAATAATATCAATGCCAATGAAAACTGTATAAAATATGAAATTTACAGGATCCAGTAAAAATTGGTTTTTATTTTTATAATTATTATTGGGAGAGATTTGCACCATAACCTGTAGACCTATTGGCCTATGATCCGAGTAACTATCCGTTTGTTCCTTTGTATGAACGCCTAGAATTTGGAGATGGTACGAGATATGTTATATAGAATCGCATAGAATATAAATAATATAAATTCCGCTAGCAAGTGTTCTACTATTCCAAAACAAAACGTTGACCTAATACTGTTTGCTGGCATTATTTATGCCTATAACTGGAAATGTCTGAAGAGCATAATGTTTGAGTCCAAGCGATAGAGATCACAAAGCTACTGTCAGTCGTTGAAAATCTGCAGATTTAAATTGATTGAGTCAGTTCCAAAACTATTTTTAATATTTGATCTGCGGGTATGAAACTGGTATCCCAACATTCGTTTGCCGTCCTATTCATGCAGACTTCGCCTTATAAAATTACCTTCTCTAAGTGATCGTAGAACATGCCACGGTGTGCTATTATTGCATAAGCTTTTACTCGGTCGCATTGTCTCCTATACACTCCTTAACAAAATTTCTTTTATCATTCCTTCCTCGTAATTTTCGACCTCTAGCATTAACTTTTTGTAGATCTAATTATGCCTTGCACAATCCTTTTCGCGTCTTATGCGGCAATTATAATAACCTCTATGATTACCTCTCTTTTGAAGGGTATATTCAATTCATCTCTTTATCTATTTTATCTCATCTTGATTCCCCAAAACGAGCCAACCCAACTTTCTTAAAGTTGTTCTTTGGCTGCTCTCTTTGTTAAGAAATGTTTTAATTTTTGTGTTACTTTCTGTTTTCAACTTTTACTTTGTAAATCCAAGTTCCTAGCTAGTTCCAGCTGTGAGACGGTACATATCCATAAAAAATTCACCCATCAGGCTAGGCATACGGTTTAGTTTTATTTTATATTTTTCTTGTTATCATTTACTATTCCCTAATTTTAAGGTCAACTGGACTTAGTAGTACCCACATATAAATCGACTCGAGGAATACACTTAGCTCAATTTTTTTTTAAAACAGCAGACAGTTTCTTCAGACTTTTCCACCTCGTAAATCTGACATGTTCGGAATATTTTGACCAAACAGAATATGCAATGCAGAGCTGTCTCGTCTTACAGGTGAGCGAGCCTCCTATACACCTCCAAATAAGGAAGAAGAATTGGAAGTGGATAGGTCATGCTCTCAGAAGAAATCCAAGCAGTATTGTCAGGATGGCACTGGATTGGAATTCCCAAGGCAGCAGGCACATCGAAAGACCCAAGGCAACCTGGAGAAGATACATTCTCCAAGAATTGGCTCAGTCGAACACTACATGGTACAGAGCTAAACAGACGACACAAAACAGGGTTTCTGGGAAGGCTCTAGTAGAGGCCCTAACTTCCCAAGCGGAATAATGAGAAAAACAAAATAAAAATAATCTGATATGTTCGGAAAACGTGCAAATTTTAACATAGCTGCTCTACGATCAACGATCAACGCTTGAAGTTTCGTTATAGTTATCTATAACCTTAACTGACAAACTCAAAAATAAAAACTATTTAAATTTAAGTTCTTCTAAGTTATAAATCTCGAGGTTAGTAGGCCCGAAATAGCTGTCATCTCATTGTTCATTTCATATCTAAATTTTTTTTTAATCAGACGTTACTATTTTTGAGCTCTCAATTAAATTTACTTTAAAATGGACTATCAGTTCTTGTCACTAATTTCAAAGTAAGCAAAAGCGTCAAAAACAATTGCCTAAGCGCAGAACTAATGCAATCGATAATTTTCAGAAATTTGGAATTTTTATTTACTGCAATTTTTTGCATTGTATTGCTAATGTACTTTTTGCGGAGCAGGATCATAGTGCAGCCGGTACATACAGTTCGTGACAAATGGTATTTACTTCAATATGAACCCATTCCAATGAGTCCTGAAACAGAGCGCCGCCTGCAACTGGTGCAACGTAAGACGCTTATTTTGGATATGGACGGCACACTGCTGCGAGCTGTGTGCAAAGCCACAAACGATTTGGCTAATGTCGATCCTGGTTTTGATCATGCCATTATGTTGTATGCATTTAGAGTTAAAATTTTTATCTATAAGAGACCGCATGTCGACATGTTTCTTGACTATGTCTCCCAATGGTATGATCTGTACATATTTACGTCGGCCAAAGCACGCTATGCCAATTTGATATTGGATTATCTGGATAATGGGCGTGGATTGTTGAGCAATCGCAGATATCGTGACGATTGTCGGCTTATCAATGGTCGCATATGCAAGTTTCCCAATACAATTAGTCAAGATATGGCCAATGTCATTTTAGTCGATGATCGTAGATCGATTTGTAAAGCAAATATAGGCAATAGCATCTGGATCAAGAGTTACCACATGGATAAGAAGGATCAAGCGCTGATGCAATTGCTGCCATTGTTGGACAGCCTGCGGTTCACCGCTGATGTACGCAAAATATTAGCAAAACGATGGTAGTGCCAATTTTTTAGGTTTATTCGTATTATTCTTATACTGAGCTGTCCGAAGTATCCTAACTAGTGAGATTTATAAGTAGTTTGGAAAATTTGTATTTTGTAATAAAACTGCCTGAAAAGAATGCAATTTATTTTTTATTTTATGTTGGAAGCTTAGATCACAAGTGAGTTAACGTCTTGGAATTAAGTTTTGTGAAAAGTTTTGAGAGACAAGTGGAATACGACGGACTGATATGCTGAAGAGTTTCAAACCAGCTTAGAAACACAATTGCAACCCTCATGCAATTATCTCTAAACATTATAACTATCGTGAAGATTTCAAACAATTTTTTACATATATTTTCTAATCAAAAAATCCAACTTTATAAAGAAAATCTTTCATTTTCTAAAGATGACTCCCATCATTTGCCGCAAGCAACATCAGATCATGAGAGCTTCTTCACTCCTTACTATAGTTGAAGAATCTTTCATTTTCTTCTGTAGTAGTTACATCAGCATCAGAATGAACACTTACAGGACTTCGAACAACTCTATTTTCTCAAGTTTCCTTGCCGTAGTCAACTACCAAAACTTACACACCGCCACACCGCTTGAGTTTGTCCAACATGCCGCCTAAAGAGTATTAGTTTAGACTCACATTTTAGCTTTTAGCCTTTTCGGCTTGCCCCAAACCTAACTGCGCTCCCATGTCGCTCAACCCCTTAAGCAGGCCCCATTCTCCAACTCATCGCGGCACTTTAATGCCTGAAAACATTTTGAAATTATCGCTGTTTGAACTTTCTTTGTTGTCGTTGTGTAATTTAAACGCTTATGTCATTGTATAAGCCCCAATCCACGACGAGAAACCGCTGGGTAGTTGGAGTCAGCAGAGCTACTGCCCGCTTTCCCGTTCGGAGTCCATTGTGCATACGCCGCCGCGTTGGCCGCGTTTCTTGGCAGCACTTGACTTGCATTATTTATAGCCGGTAAATGTGAATTATGCACATGCGTTAGCTTTAATTGCATTGAAAGCTGCTTACACGAAGGTGGAGCAGGAGCAACAGCAGCAGCAGTGGCAGAGGTGCAAACAGGAGCAGCAGGGGCAGTTATGGCATGGGGCAATGACTGCTCGCTGCAGGAGCTTTAGCAGCCCCAACCAGTCGATTAACTTTAACTCATGCCAACTCACTTGACCAGCGCTAACTATGGAGGACAGCGCTGTGGGCGTAGCGGCGCGTTGTGCTGTGGTTTGGGAAAAGTCAACTATTAAGTCACCCTCGCCGAGCCGCTCGCTTTGCATATATTAAGCGGGTACAATTTCTATGGAGTTGTTGATACTAATCCTCGCTTTGATATTGAGCTGAAAGTTCGTTTGCCAGCACAGTCTATGTCTCTCTCTCTCTCTCTCTCTCTATTGCTATCTCTATGTAATATATGTGAGTTATGCACGAGGGTGGACTGAAAAGTAAAGCTGCGAGCTAATTCATTTGCTCAATTTTTGCAAGAAACAAACTATTTTGCCTTTTCAAACGGAAGACTGCCTGAAAGAAGAAAAAGCCAAGCTATTCTTGCAGATGTCCTTAGAATAGGCAGGTAACGCGAAATAAAAGCTATTTTTGAATACTTTTTTAGGAAACTAACGAAATCGATATAAATTCTAAGATTAAAATCAGCAACATCTCAATATACACAATCTAAATGAAATTTTGTATTGCTTCAAACAAAACTTAGGCGTCCAATCTACAGCTGATCTACAAAGTGCTTGTGTATCTAGAAGCGAGCCGTTTTAAAATATTTTTGGAATATTCGATAACATTGTATTATGAAAAAATCGTCAAAAATAATCTGTAATATCTCTTAGATTTGAGGCTGGCAGAGGCGACAAACACCGCCTCGCACACTCAGGCAAAATAGCTCATTGTGACATACCGGAAGGGAAATAGAGTAGATAGTGTGTTTGGAAAAGGTAGAAAGGGGAAAAGTTAAAGTGGGAGAGAAACCTACTCGAAGAAAGCTGAGAACCGCAGTGGTGGAATATCTTCTGTTCAATGTCTAAACTTTATTGAAATCCAAATAGGTGAACTCTTTTTTCGTAAGGATTTCCAAAACTTATGACAGCTCTCTGACGGGCTCAAGGAAATACAAAGGAAAAGACAAATGTGGAAGAAAATTAATCTTGAAAATTTTTGTCTAAAAAAAGTTGTACACTGAAGTACCATTCTTTGCCACTAGATGTCGCCATGCTAAATCGTAGTTTTCATTGTTTTTCTTTAATAAGTATTTTTCAATTGAAAATTTAATGAATGTGCGCTTAAAACCGAAAATGTCGTTTAATTGTTTTTTAAATATCGAATTGGTAAAGCAAGGCGTTTTTTTTTTCAATTTGCATTGCAATAATTTGAGATTTAGGGTATCCCATAGACAGGTTAAGGTTGACCATTTGCCTCAATTTTAGTAACTGGTCAACCTTAATCTCGCTATGGGATTCCTTAAATCCCAAAATATAGCAATGCATATTGAAAAAAACCCTTGCTTTATCAAGATTTCAGAAATCGAAACCAAATTATTGGCATACAATCCTAGTAGAATATGATAATATGCATTTTCGTAATCACCGCAAATCCAACTCTACACAAAGTTAAACTTAAGCTGCCTACCGTACAAATTTTCGCTCTCGGCTAATTAGTAGACCCAACACCTCAATTAATACTAAATTTTCGATATAAATTTTCAGATACTCAGTCACTCAAAGCTTCAAAACGCAGTAAAATTTTCATTTAAAATAATTTAGGCGTATTTCCTGTACAACTTATATTTTAGTCACACAAATCTAACTTTTAAGGAATATTTGTAGGATTTTTTTTAAACTATAGAGAAAAGTTTAAAAAAGTTTATCTATTTCTGAATGTAATAGTTTTATGTAAATCAAGTTGGCAGCGCCAAAAAAGTCACACTTTACGTACCTACCAACTTTTTGCAGCTATTTGACATTTGAGTTATTCTTGCATTGCAATAGTAGGCCAGAATTTTCTAGTCGTTTCTGTTCACTCGAATTTCATTTCTAATCGCAATTGTTGCTCCTAATTTCTCTCCAATTTTAAGTGCCCAAAAAATGGATTGCACTTTGTGGAATTTACCAAGGTAAGCAAAAGTTAAACAATCTCGGCTTCTAGACAAACATTACGTGCACAACTTTTGCATTTCATTTTTTGCAGCAACGTGGAGATTATTCTATGTTGGTTCATATTTGGCATTATCTGTCTGCTGCGCGCTCTACAGGACCAGAACATAACGCTTTTCGGCAGTCAGACAATTGAAATAATTCACAACAAATGCAGTCCACCCAAATATACCGAAATTCCATTGTCGCCCGAATTGGAACAACGCCTGAAATTGGTGCAGCGCAAAACCTTAATTTTGGGCATGGACGGCACACTTCTTAAAACCGCTTCCAAGCACATCAAGATGGTGGGAATTGTGAATCTTATTTACGATCATAGTTTTATCATACGTAAGACTGGGGAACAAATATTTATATACAAACGCCCGTTTCTAGACCTATTTCTCGAGAATGTGACCCAATGGTATGATGTGGTCATATTCACTTCGGCTGAAGAAACCTACGCCAATCAAGTGTTGCATTATCTGGACCATGGACGTGGACTGTTGCGTTTTCGCAGATATCGCCAGCATTGCAGCATTGTCAATGGCCGCTTCTGCAAGTTTGCTCACACAATTAACCCGAATATGGCAGATGTGGTATTAATCGATGATCAGAAATCGATTTGCAATGCCAATCCACGCAATAGCATCTGCATTAAGAGCTATAATATTGACACCAAGGATGAGGAACTCTTGGAACTGCTACCGGTTTTGGATAGAATGCGTTTCACCGTTGACGTGCGTGACACACTAGAAAGCCTCTAGTAGTTCCACTTTTTTTTGGATTTTATCTTATTATTTTTAGACAATGCTGCTGCTGCTGGTACTGCTCTATCGAAATATTATAATTTTTAAAGAAGTTTTGTAAATTTTTAATAAAACTGCCTGTAGAGAATTCAATTTATTTTGCTTTTTTTGAAAGCTTAGATCAAATGGGATAACTTTTGTGGGGCCATGTGAAGGCTCAAGCCTTTTGAAAGACATTTTTATTTTATGCGTTTGAAAGCAGCTTAGGAACTTTCTATCGTCTTAAATGAAAATTTCGTAAATCACGCATTTTTAGTGAAATTAAAAAGTGTTGAAAAACGTTTCTAACACGAGTTTCAGTGTAGAGCATTCTGAAGCAATGGACCGTGGTTGCATAGTGGTCCCGTACTAGTCTCTAAATCCGCTGGTCACTGGTGCAATGCCATGCGGCAGTACTTTTGCATTTTAGCCTAGCACTAGCTTATTTAGCAAAAGACGCTAGTTTTGGCTAAGTTAAATCTCTATCAATTAAAGGCAACCGCAGTTTGGATTCGTCTTTAGACTGTACGAAAGAGAGCAAAAGAGCAAAGACCAAACAAAGAGAGCAATGGAGTGTTGATCATAGTCAGGGGGAATAATTTCATTTATGTTTTTTGCAGCAAACTTCTGTATTGTTTATTATAGTTGAGCAGTAAAAGTCTGCCGATGCGTTCAAAACTATCACTTGTACCATATGCATTTGTTGAGAATAAGTCAAGCCAAGTGCCAACTCATCAGCAATATTTCAACATTTTCGAATACTCGTTACATTTGCTTACTGCAACAACTTTTGAAACCGCCCACGCCACACTATAAAGCTGTCGTATCATAATACACTAAGCTGGCATTGCTTCTGAACTTCCCATTTGCCTGAGAATCAAAGGCCTTTGGATTAAGTCGTTAATAATTCAAATGAATATCGTTGCATAGCAAATGACATTTTATAGAAGATACTATATATGCAGATGTATCTATAGTTATACATACAGATGTATCTATAGATATATATATAGATTTTTAAAAGTAAAAAGTAAAGTTGTTGAATAATATATTTTATGTGAATATAAATACTTTATCGTCTTGGTTGCTCTATTAAACGCTCATCATTGGCTGGCATTTTAAACTATTTGAGTTCCCAAAAGTGAAATAAAATGAAAATGGAGCAAAAAACCAAAAACCAAAAAAAAAAAAAAAAGGAAATAAATTTTCACCACTTAGCAGACGCATAAAATTCTAGTTTTGAGAGAGGACAAACTTTTCTGGTCTAACACTGCTATGAGCAGCATATGATTTTCAATTTTCATGCCACACACACACACACACACACACACACACACACACACACACACACACACACACACACACACACACACTCGCACACACACACACACATTCGGGGGCACAGTCCAGGAGAAGAGCCCTAGTATTATGCCTAGCAGACAACTTTTGCCACAATCTGCCGCTTCAACGCGCTCCTTGTCCAAAGTGTAAACGATACGGAATCATCGACAGAGTCCAGCAGTCGCACTTTCCCGTTCCCAAGCGCAGTTGCTCCAGTCATTGCCGTTAAGCGCCATTAGGCGGCGGGCACTGCAGACATTAAAAACAGCTGCCACATTTGCCTCTTGTTGTTGCAGATTTGTTTGTGTTGCTGTTGTTGTTGGGGCATACAAAAATTGCCTGTTTATATTCGCAGCGACAGCAAAATTTTTTATATTACATATTTTTGTTTTTGACAGCGTCGAGACGCAGCAGCAGCAGCGGCAGCAGCCGCAGCTTCAGAAGTGGCAAGAAAATGTAGCATCAACATTGTCGCTTGACTTGTTTTGTGATGATTTCCTTTTTGTTTTTCAATTTTTTTTCTCCGTCTTTTTGTAGTTATTGAAACCAGGGCTGGGCTGGGCTGGCTTTGGATTTGAGTTTGGGTTGGGGGGTTTTTCAAGCTTAAGCGTTTTTTAAAACGCAGCAAAGTGTTTCATTCGCTGCGAATTGAAATAGAAAACAATGCCAAAATTTTAGCGAATTATTTGTAGGGAATTCGTAAATATAATCGCAAATCCTTTATTGACTGAGCATTGGGTTGAAAAAACACGCGAATACAGCTGTAAGTCTTTCTCAAAGTGATTTATTTCTAACAAAAAATTTCAGTCGAATTCGGATTTTGCATGTTTCAAAAACGTTTAACGATTATTTTACGTTTTCTAAATAAATCCACACATAAAACAAAGCTATTTTGTTAAATTATTGAGCATTGCTTTCCAGCAATCTTAAAGAACTTATAAAGATTACTGTTTGGGCGCGTCACCTGTCATATTTAAACCATTGAGTAATATGAAATAAAGTGAGAAAACATTAGAAATATACAGAGTATGGCATGAGATCTTCAGATAAACTAAGCTTTCAAGTTTAAATACTGAAATACAACTGGTAATCCGCGTAGTCTATTTTATGTAATTACAAACTGAAAATCTTAAACAAAATTACAATCTTAAAACACAATAATATTTTAGAAGAAACATAAAAATGTATAATTCAAGCAAACAGTTACATAATTTGTATCTCTTGAAATTAGTCTACTCTAAAAGAGTTAGCAATCCGTTCTTCTTAAAACAAAAATTGGGTGTAGATACTCGCGGTCTGTTTTTAAAAGTTTTTACCAACAGAAATTTGTAACCACACATCCAAAAATTAAAGCTGAGATATTAAAATGTTTTACTGTATCGAGATGCATGCCAGATGCAAAATGAACTCTGAAGCCAAGGTAAGACCATTGTTCACTTCAAAACTGTTTCTAGAAAGATATAGATAGCAGGCATGTTTGCAGCCAATGAACCCAATTGGAAAAGATACCATTCTAAAACTTGTGAAAAGTGCACAGTAGAGCTATAGGTAGCGTTGCAAAACTGCCCCCAGAATAATAGTAGGGTGAATCCATTTTATCAGCATGCCTTAAGAGTTCTGATTTCTATATATGACTGGATCAGATGTATGTGATCTACTATGAGCTGCTTCAAGCGGAAAACATTATTGACTACAAATAACGCCTTTTGTACAAAACGGCCACAAAAGAACAGAAGACTAGACGAGCAGATTTTACAAGATAGATATCACACTGCCCTATATGGATATATGGGTGAAAAGTTATCTAAAATCGCTAAAATGGTAGCATTTTATGCCAAAGGCTTTTTAGCAATTACTGTTTCGGGACTTTTAAAGAAATCGAAATGTTTTTTGAAAATAACCAGAGTAAGAAGTCGTACGCACATTACTTTAATTGGTATATTTTTAGCTATTGTGCAATAAAATACCCTTTGTTTTAAATAATAAAATTGTCTAAAATTTGTGCATATGCATATGATAAGTTACTATTAAACTATCTTTTCTTCTTGCTTCCATTTCCTAAAAAAGCTAACTTTATAAGTTGAAATAAACAGAAAGCGGCAAGTCCGACCACTTACTGATGGCGTTATTTTAGCAGCTTTCAAAAAATTCTCAGAAATTATTAACTATTTAATTCCCGACATTGTTTGTAATTTTGCTTAAAAATAAAATTTGCTGTTTGGTAGCCGGAAAAGAATCTGGCACTATGGTAATCTCTTTCTGACGTACGTTGGAGGTAGAAAAAACTAGTTAGACGTAGGTAACATTGCCAGCATATTGTACTTTCTGGATTTGCTTAAGAATCTTCGAAAGATCAGTGTATTCGATTGGTTATAGGATTATGAGAACAACCCTGGTATAAATGGCAAGTCGGCAATGAAATATAATCATACACAAACTTCAACATTTTCAAAGAGGTCTCAGCGATGACCTTCCGCATGATTGGAATGTCACACATACCTCAGAAGGAGCATAAGTGAATTCGAGAAACGAGGATTTGAAAAAGTTCAAATAAAGACACAAAATAAAAGGGAAAGATTTTCGTGAACGCTAATTGTAAGCCAAGACCAAATCTTTTATGTTTTGTCTGTATTATCCTAGCCTACAGCTCAACACGACAATTGGAATTAGATTTATTTAAATAAATATCAAAACTTGCTATTATGCTTAATATCAAAAAACATCGAGAATTTTAAAACTTTTATTGAAAAAAATAAACGATTATGTTTACTTCCACTATTATTGTATTAAGAGTCGTCTAAAAAAAGCTGACGTTAATTTTTTCCTAAAATCATCTTAGGAAAGGCCGTCGGTTTTAGCCAAATAGGGTTAGGTTAGCCCGGCAGGCCCCCGAGAAGATTGGTAGTCCCTCACACAGATCAGTGTGATCCTAATATTTTAAAACGAAATAATTTATAAAATGTGCATAACTTTCATAAGCAGAAAATTATGAATTCCTGCCAAATAGGCTTTATCAAGGCAAAACCAATAATAAGTTGGGTTTTAAGACCAATTCTTCATATACAATAATAAAAATTACTACATATGCTTTTGAAATTCTTCTATTGAGAAGAGCTACTCAAAATATTCAGCTTCGCTTATTATAAAACTTACTCACATAATAAACCAAAAAATAATAATCTTATGTTACAATCAAAAAAAATTAAATACAAGGCATAAAAAATAAACCCATAATCGGAATATTTGTAAAATTTGTTAAAATATTTCAGTTTTTTTCAAGAGGAACTAAGACCTTTATTGTATTGATACATACCAATTTTTTGTCTTAAATAACTTTATTATATTTAAATGCGAACTGCGGCAAGCCTTTTAATATTATTGCTTTTAATATTTGTCTAAAAATTCCGTATTTATACCTGAAATAAAAAAAAAGAAAATGTTATTACGATGTTACATTTACTTATTAATATTTTACATTTTTACTTTAAAGCTAAACAGTTAATGCATTGAAAATAACTTAATGTAAAGTGTGTTTTTTTTTCGAGGTATAGAACTTTAAGTTGGCTTTACTGTTCAAGATGGCCCCCGATTTAACAGTTGTCAAGTGATTTATTCTCAATTTGGTATGACAATTGGACTTACGTCCATGTACTTTATGGAAGATTTTGCGGAAGGATCTTGGTCACCCTTTATTTCCACAGCTTAGAACTTTTTCTAAGACATTGAATATCCTTTTTCTCAGCTTTCATTTAAAAGCCTCATGAAGCTCAATATACCAACAACCAACTGGTTGCCAACCAGTCCACAACAGTCAACAAAACCTAACACCGAAGCCAACCAACGCTTGAACTCAACTGTACCGCATTCGCTGCAAACTATTATACTTGGCAACCCTGACAAATAATAAACTCTAGGAATTTATTCATGCGAACTGCATGGCTTGCTGTCGATTGTATAAACAGTTACAAATCAAAGCTTTTTTATTATAAATATCCACAATTCATATTTTTCGTATAAACACTGCGCAGGCGCAGAACGCTTAGAAACACCAAAGAATCTCTCCCGCATAGACGCCTCCGCGCACACACAACTGGAGCAACTCTGCATTCCCGTCGTCAATTAAAGAATAATTCATTTCAATTGAAGTCAATCAAAAGAAATTATTTCACGCTTAATCAATTAAGCAAAGCACCGAATGAACAAACGAAAATATTCTGAACTCAGCGCCGACTCCCCAACAATCTTTGGAATACCCAAGAAAGAAATTTGTATAAAATTTCAGAGATTTTTTTTTTTTGTATTGTATGGTATGGCTGCTTCTCTCAAATGCTACAGATACAAACAAAGGGTAATCAGAAGAGCGTAGATTTTGTGTATAGTTCTTGATTGGATCACTATGTGATGTGTATTTTTTATGGCAGTGTCTTGTATTGGGTAATCAGTGTGCAAAGTGGGGTCTGTGGTTTCGAGTGCTCGTCATATTCATTGTGATATATGGAGCAGACACTTGAGCTTTGCCTTTAAGCAGCGGCAAATTGATTTGGTTGCGTATTCTTCAGTGTGCCCCAAAGTGCCACTTAGGGAATAAAGAGACGGAAGGTCCGAGCTTATTATAATGGTTATCTATAAAAGACATAAAGCTTGTACTATATTATACCAACTAAACAGAATTTATTATTTTAGCTGCGATTTGACAAAAACAAGTTTGTTGTTGAGTCAAACGACGAAATGAAATCGACAACTTTTAAATAGAATTCAATAAACTTCGTTAGGGGATTTAAGTTAAAGTCGAACCAAATGAAATAGGGCTGCGCTAAGTATTAGGCAATAACTCCACGCTTAGTTTCAAAAAAAGGTCTTTTAGTAAATATTAAAACGAAAATATATTTCAAATATTCTCATACCTAATTTGGTTAGAATTTAAGTTAGTTCGATTAAAACAGAAAAAGTAGAAAACCCGCTCAACAGAATACTTGCAAAACGACATCAATATCTTGAAAAATAGGTCTTGCTTTTCTCAGGGCGACTTTTTAAAATACAATTGATTTTCAAAATAACGGATTTCAAGTGTAGTGTGCAAAGTTATTATCCAAGAAGCGTTTCTAATAGAATTCAAGAGACGAGTCCATTGGGAGATGACTATAAGTTTGTCTTTAAGTTTATAGGTAACAAAATTTATAGCTAATTGTAGAACAGAATCGGTTTGGTGAAATTAAAAATTTAAAATAAAGTTTTCTTGACCAACTTTAACTAAATTTTGATTTCAGCAGAATTAAAGCTGTTCATCATAGAATTTTAAGCCATATCACAACTAAATAAAGATCTGGAAAATCGATTTTGTCCTAACGAGCTAAAGAGTTGGCTGATAAATGATATTCATTTAGAAATTTCGGCTTAAAATTAAGGTATTGAACGCTGGATGCGTCGAAAGTGCAGTGAGAACTGAGCTTAGCTTAGAGTGGGCGCCTATGATGGCAGCGCTTGCCTGCAGATAAGAGCGACAAGAGATACGAAGCTACAAAGAAAGACATAAGCATGCAGGAGTGAATTGTGAATAAGTGATAACAACTTCTCCATTCATAACTTATGCTCTTATCTTCGAATTGGTATAGCAAACATGGGCGGCGTTGCTGCTTGCTGCTAGGGTTTATTACTGAACAACTTAACTCTACTTTCATTTGCCAATCCATTTTTTTAAAAACAATCAAAAAAATATACTGACACCGCATGTTATTATTTGAAGGCGTAGAAAAACTCGAAATCATTTTATGAGATTATAAGAAATAACTGGGAGTATTTACCAACACCCCATGAAAAAATTCCAGCTCCGGAATTTTTTGCAAAAATGTCTTAAAGTAAAAACCAGAAATATCGACAGATGTCAAACCTTTCCAATAAAATATATGCACATAAATCGGTGACAACTTGCAGATGGGAAAATTGTTTATTTGCGATTGCAATTTGTAAATTGCATAGGTTGCGCTTTTTAATAGCGTCTATTGCTGTACTGCTCTAATAAGCAAATAACTGCGCAACGTATAGTTGTCTCTTTCTAACTAATTGTATTTAAAGCTTTACAATGCTTGTAATTCACAAGTTACAATTTCACTTCTATTTATAGCTTTACACTTTAATGCTTATAATTCACAAGTGACAATTCTGCTCATGTTTAGTTCATATATAACTTTTGTACTCTCGGTACCCGGCGACGGTACGCGGCTAGAGTTCATTTAAAATTTGGTCGTGTCCATAACACTTTGCCGTATTTACTTGATGTTGTGATAAGCGGGGACTAGTTCCAGGGCTTAACAAATATACATCCGCAAACAATATATAGCTCTTAGCCACGCCGTGAACAACTCGGCTCTACCGTCATATTTTGCTTCTTAAATTAAATATAAATACAATAGTATTTTTTTATTCTAAATTCTTTTGACCACCGTTTAATAAATGCAAGAACTCCTCGAGCTTTATTTACAATGTTGTAAATGTTAATCTTGATATTTGATCCTAAGTAGATATTATCGAGAGTACAACTTTGTTTCCGCAGTTTGTTTTTGCTACATTTGAAGCTTTATTATAAAAACAAAGGTTTCACACAATGCTACATCAAAGTGCTGGCCATGTTATATTCTATTCCCATTTTTCCTGGTAGTATGCGAATTCCGCAACGGAAAAACTTTTTTCGGAAATAATGCTCGTTAGCTAGATCGTGTGTCATCTACTGAAACAAATGGTAATCAGTTGATAAATGACGCGAATTTTATTTATTTTTTTAAAGTTTTAAGAAAATTATTAAGCAATTACATTTTAAAACTTTAAATGAGTATATCTGATCGAATATGTAGGAGTTTGAAACACAAAGCTGATCTAAGCTGCGATTTCGTTAGAACTCATAATAATGCGATTTCAAATTAGGAACAGCATGAAAGAACATTAATTTAATGTAAATTTACGGAAAACAACAGAATTTTTCAGCAAAAGGCCGCAACGACAGCCAGTTCTTTTTTCCCAAGAATGGAACTTTAAATAAAGTTTTCATACTGCATAATTGGTTGACGATTTCGAACAAATTGAAGATAGCGTTCGTTGGCATAAGCAAACAAGTTAATTTTGTAACTCAAAAGAAAATATTAAAAATCGAATAAGTTGCTCAACTGAATATCCATAATTGAAAACTGTGCAAGGCAACTTCTAGTTAAGAGACGAAATATTGAAATATTTTGGCCAATTCGAGCTGATTGCAGTAATCATTTCCTGTTGACCAAAGCTATCTAGCTATCTAGACGTAGTACTAGCTCTGAAACGTCTACAACTTTCCTATCTGTAATACCAAAGAAACCTCAAACTTGACGATTTATCCAAGCAATATGCAAATTTCGACCACGATATTGTCAAAACTCGACTGACTGATTAAAAAGCTCCAATTAGTTTCTGGCATATATTAGTTCAAGAGTTAAGAGTTAGTTTCGCATTATTTTTATTTTCTTTTTTACAATGTTTATGCCAAAGTTCTAAAATATTCTATTTTCAACAAAGACCTAACGCGCTGCACATTAATTTGTCATTCACACGCGTCCTTTCTGACATGTGAGTGCAAGTGCAAGTGAGACAGTTTAAGCTGCAGTTGGAGAGAGAGCGAGACAGCGACTGTGGCAAAAGGAAGCGCAACGCGGTACAGTTGCTTCAACATTTAAATATACACAAAGGGCAAATAAAGTTTTGTTTTTGCTTACTCGCCAAAAAAGTTGCAGTTTTTTTCTATTAAAAAAAGGTTTTTTTTTTTTTTTAAAAATTCGGTATTTTTGTTGGTTCAACTTGGATTCATGCTCACTCTATCTGCCGCACTCTGCGCACAATTTGACTTTTGGGAGTGCAAAAAGGCGATGCGAAAAAAAGAAGAAAACAAATAAAATGCAAAAAAAAAGGAGGAGGAAAATTTGAAACAGTCAGCGTGTTGCACGAAAATGGTATACACTCCATTCAAAACAAAGCAAAAAAATTGGTAACATCTGGCAAGAGCAAACATACGAAACTATAGAGAGGACAAAGTTTTTCTGAATGCAATTCTTAAATTGCGATTACAAATATTTCTCGGCACTTACTATCAGTTTCAGCTAGTAAATATAATAAAGTTATTTTAAAAAAAGTGTAACTCATTAAAAATTAATTGCTAAAAGATATTGTAGAAAATATAAAAATTTAAGAAAATGCAGTTCAAAGTTGAATGAACTAGCTCGAAATTTTTAGTGATAATTTTTGAAAATCCTATAACTAGCAACTTTAACTTCAAAAAGTAACATCTCTCTTACTGCTCGAAATGTAAACAAGTTTCAATACTTATTTAGCATTTCTTGACGCTAAATTTTCAGTTTTTTAGCAGCTATTCCGAAGCGATTTGCAGAGAATAGAATCTGGGCAAAGTCGAAGAGAACATGCACTAAACTCTATGAAATACAGTTTTATTAATTTTTAAAATATTTTTAGACTTAAAAAAACCCAAATTTGGTTAATATTTTTTTTGCCGAAAGTAAATTCTCTAATTTCAAAAAATTGTTAAATGTCTGAAATTTAGACTTCGAAAAACCCATTACTTGAATTTTTAGGAAAGTGCAAACTTTAACTCGAAAATGTGACATCTCTGCTAATATTAGAGACTATACAAAAAATCAATATTTTATTTTAATTTAATTTTATTTTTTTAATTAAAATTATATATATTATTTAAAATATATTTGCAGCTAACTTGCAAAAATTTCGAACTAAACGCTTGATTACTGCCTAATCTGCACAAAATCTAGCGATCTATGAAAATCCAAACTTAAGATTTACTTGATTCAAAAAAATGTAACCGTAACATCTTTAACAAATTCTAATCCTATAGCTTTAACTTCGATCATATACAATCTTATACGCTTCATAACTATAAAAAACTAATAAGGATTGCTTAAAGCGCGTAAAAAAATTGTTATCCAAGAATTCTTATTAGTGTTTATATTATACGCCTATTTACTTCTTTGGCAAAATGAAATATAGTTCATAAATCATTGACAGTACATCCATTGCAATCGTATACTGCAAAGAGGGATTTGTTGACGATTAAGTTAGTAGATCGTTTACTATCGGCAATTTTTTTATCGCAGTATAAAAAAATCTTTTTAGGTGCTCCTTCTAAGCTCAAGATCTGCCAAGAAAACCTTTTGAAATGAACGCCGTTATCAATAAAAAATGTCTAGAAAAATGTTTGCAAATATCGCAGCGCACACCAAAGCTGCGCAACGTTTGCATTTTAAATCAATGATTTTCCGGAAAATTAAATACATTTTTTTTTTTTTGTTAATCGATCTTTTGAACATTTTTTTCTTTCTTGCGGTACTCAAAATATGCAATTTTGAAAAGCAAAGTAAAATTTTTAATTGCGTAGCACCCAAAGCCGAGGTCAGTATTGGGCCATCAGGATCGGATTTACGAGGCGTTTGATCTAAAATAAATCGCTTCAAACGGTCGAAAAAGTGATACACTAAAATTGACGTGTGAGCCCAGGATTAATAGATATGGTGCGCGTCAGAATTTAGTAGGCGGCGTTTCATTTAATTCAACGATGGCAACGGTTTTAATTCCTAAACCATCTACTATCTAAAAAATCGATGCGCGAAAATTGAAGCGCAGATCTAATGGCTATGCGTTCCATTTAAAAATGATTACTTTGCATAAAAAATACAAGCAGTAAAATCTTGTTATTGTACAATCCGCTTAGAACCAATAAAGATTGAAATAATTCGATTTCTTAGCGCTCTGATTTATTGTTGTGCGTTATAGCCTAGGGATATTAGGATACTGTGACTGCAAAAGAGATCACGATTTTATGAACGCACAAGTTCCCATCCCATTCGAATGTTTCTACAGGGCTCAACAGACGCTTGTGTCAATAAAGCAGTGCAAGCAGTGTTATTACTTTTTTTTCTTTTAGAGAGATTGTGAATAGTAGAAACCGCATTACCATTGAAGCTACTTGATCTTGCTGATCTCAATTGATGCTATGTTGCCTGTTACCAACAACTCGCAAATTCGTTGTATTCCCGATGCTTCATGCAGTGCAAGCAGTGCATAGAATTTGTGGAAAAACTTTATGGTGCCATTTGTGGCTCTTGGTAGCTGCTACTTCATTTGCTTGCTCATTAAAAGTTGCGACACATACAAATGCATGGCAGCAGCGTCGCAGCACGGAGTGCGCGCAAAGGAGTAACTGCAGCAGCAGCAGCAAGCGCCAGAGGCGCTGAAAAAGGGATGGACCCAACAGGGGTCTGACGTTGGACGGACGCACAAGTCAACACGTTTACATAGTTTTATTTATTTTTTTAGCATTTTTTTTTTTTGTTTCTTTTTTTATTTAACTCGCTGGCATGTCAAGTGTTGGTAAGTCGCTGTTGGTTTGGGTGTTCTTGTTGTTGCTGTTGTTGTTGTTTGTTTATTTGTTGTTGTACGGTCGTCAGGGCTGCGCGCATAGTTAACAGTGACAGGATAGAGGGCGGACAGTGTACAGCATAGCGCTGGGCTGGCTGGGTGACAGTTGTGTCAGTCACTTGGACGTACGACAATGAATGTCACAGGAACGAGTGAGAATTTTGCGCTTAAATGCAGCAAAAACTCAACAAAACTATGAGAATTTGAAAGTAAATGAAACGCACAAGCCCTTGCGGGCTGTGTTTGGAGCGCGGCAAAGCGTCAGTGTCAAGCGACACTGAGGGTGTTGAAAATGTTAAATAAAAATAATTTGTCATTTTTAGCCTAGGGCGTTGTTATGCTCGCCTGGATCATATTATTGTAATTTCTCATGTTGCCCAGTCACAGCAGAGCAGCGCAGCAGTGTAAAAAGCCACTGAAGCGTATCTTGATGGGAAACACCTGCCAAGTTGGGTTTTGGCTTGGCTTGACTCAAGGCACAGAAAGTCATGCTAGAAATTTATAGAAACTAAATAAAATGGGAAATAACTTTTGCGGTAGGCAAGTGTTAAAAAATGCCGCTGTTAGGCAGGCATAGTCTTGGCAAGCAGTGCAAGCAGTGCTGCTGCATATACATTTTATTGCCAATTTGTAGCATGTAAAAAACTTTGCTACAAACTTCATAAACAATACAAACTTATTATACGCACTCTGGCTGCCCCACAACTCTGACGGTCATTCGCATTTCGTATGCCATCCATTAAATCGCAACGATAAGCAGCAGCGCACAACTTAAGCAGTCCACTTAATCTAATGTTTATGCATGGAACCAAAGCAATAAGCCACTTAGACAGACTGTAGGCAACCCTAGAAGAGGATGACAATCCATTCCACTCAATTCCAACCATTCCATTCCAGACCATTCCTTTTAAGCTAAGCAGAGAGGCTATCTTAATGTGGCGTCGTCTTAGTCGCCTCATCAGTTGCTTGGCATGGCACTTGGCTCATCGTCATCGCGCTCAGCGTACTCCACAGCGTCATTGTCGCCATCGTCGCCATCGTCGTGTTCGTCGCGACATTTTGCGCATTTTGCTAATTAAGCTGTGTGCGCACATTAAAATTTCCATGGCCCTGCTGCCTCGGTAACCCCTTTCATTATTATTTTTATGCTAGACATGACAGTGGAGCGCAGAGACACTTGAGCAGCTTTATCTGCGCGTAGTTTATGTCTGGCTAGTTGTCTGTCTGGGGTTGGGTTGGCTCGGGTGTTTGCTCGCGCTCGGTCACTACTTAGTCTGATTATTGTTATTATGGCGTAGTTTTCATAAATTCCAACAAGTTATTTTGCCATAAATTCTGCAAACGGCAGACAGGTCAGCCAAGGTAGACGACAACGACGACGACTACGACGACGACGACGACGGCGAGGACGTGAACCTGCACAAAGATATAGATGGGTACATTGACTACGAACGACAACGCGCACGACCACGACGATGTGCTGACCAAGATAAGCAGCAGCGAAGACGCAAAACGCAGCAGACTGTGAAGGACGGGCAATGTGCACGGGTTGCTGCTGCTGCTGTATGGAGCAGTGTCCTGTCAAAATGCAGACGTTGGCGTCGACGAGGCGAAAAAACAAATCTTGAGCTGTGGTAAAAGCGCAATATACAACGGCAGGACGTGCGTCATGAACCAAGCCGTCAGACATGCAAGTCCTTTGGGATACAATTTAAATTGGCATTCCACATGACAATATGTGAAGGTAGCCAGTCAGACAGTCGGACTTTCAGACAGCCAGCCAGCCAGCCAGCTAGCAAGTCCAAGTCGCAGTAACAGTCCCAGCTCCAGTCAGCAATATAAACTCCTCCTCACAAGCACAAGCACAGCTCGTCAATATCACCTGCCATGGCTACACTGCCGCTTCTCCTAGTTGTAGTCCATGTCTTGGCTGTCTACTGCTTGCCATTTTTATGCATTCCCTGCGCTGATTATTATGAAATGTTGTCGTTGTTATTCTTGTCTCTGTAGTTATTGCTCCTGCTGCTGCTACGTCTCTTGTTGTTGCTGTTGTTGTTCCTGTGTCATTATTATAGTAGAAATCATCAGCCGCAGTGTCTGTTCTTATCATGTTGCGCCCCATTGTTGGCTTCGTCGTCATCATCAGCATCATCAGCAGTGTTGTCTTCTCTTGTAGTTCTCATCGTTGTACAAACAAACAATCCAACTAACAAATAGCAAAACCACAATAACTTTGTCGAGTGGCAACTTGGATGGCCAACAATTTAGAGAGAGTCTCCGCTTCACTTGACCCTCTACATCGTCTTACTACTGTTCCATTTTCAGCTCATTTCCTGCATTACACGCTCAAGATCCCTCTTGTAATACTTTCGACTCGGGAAGTGCATACAATACGGTAGCTTAATTGAATTGCCATAATAACAGCAGCAACCCAAACATTCCAATGCGTATTTATTTATAACACTCAAGGAAACAACATTAATCAGTCACCTTCAGCTCTTCTGTAATCTAAAGCACGAAAGCATTTTCAAGCTTTCTGTTTTTTCGTCGTAACATTTTGTGTATCTTTTTGTATCGCTGTCTTTACTAGGCGTTACTAAGCTAAGCTCTAATTTTGATAGCTCTCTTCCCTCTTAACTAACGAAAATCTGGAAAACTGTGTTCTCTGCTCTCTGTCAAGTAGTTAATAGTTCGTGGCTTTCTATATCAGCGAACTCGCTCTACGAACGGAACTCTTTTTTTTTCTGAGTCTTTACCAATCTGAGCGATCGTATATTGAAAGAAGTAACAGATGAATGGCTCAAAAGTCCTAAGTTCAAAGATTAAACTCATCTAACAGCTTCATAACTATCCGAATCAATATCAAATCAGACAGTTAAACAGATATGCCATAGCTAGACCACATCTTATAGTCTCGGCAGATTATATCAACCCAGAAATTCTCAGAAGAGTACATGTGCAGCGACAAACAAAACTTGTTTCAGTTTGTAGTGCAGAGGATCAACCGCACCATAGTCGCTTTTAGTGGCGAAGAACACATATCTGAAACTACAATGAACACTCGGAGAATTTTAAGATTTTGACTCCAGTGAAAAGACAATAATGACCATAGGAGTAAAATGTAGATAAGCTCCCTGGGAGAAAATAGAAAAAAAAAACATATACCAAGATAGATATCTTAGGAAGAAGGTTAGGAAAAAGGATTTGTGTAAATAATATAGAGGAGATGCTGACAAGCTGCATTCAATCTATTGTACAGAAAGTGATGAGGAATGAGAACAATCTTTAGAGTTTAATACGCATTGATGACTAAGACTAAGACTTCAGAAACTGCGCAAGAATTTAGTTTAGTTTTCGTATACAAATTACTGCAGTGAAGCTAACGTCACTATGTCTCAAGCGATGTTGAGTGAAGAAGAAGTTATAGAAGATATCTCTAAGATTCGTTACAATAGGCTTGTGATGACGATTAAGCATTACGTGGGTTCAATCGTCAGTCAATACCAGCGCAATTTCCAAACAAAGATATAATTATTGGTGGCAAGTCCGCCTGCTCTCTGTCGTAAAGTCATTTCCAGTTCATGAGATTTTAGGCTGATTTGAGGCTGTTATATATTAAGAATAAGCATTTACCGGTAAGTTGAGTTAGAGAGTTCGATCTTCGACAATAAAGATAAAAACAGTAAGGGCGCTGAGCACTCTGTACGAAATAGAAGCAGACACATATATGTTTGATAAACGAGAAGAATCCTTTAGTGAAACAACAATAACAGCAAGTAATGGGAAGCTGCACTGGAAACAAGAAATCTAAGGGAAACACTAGGCCAAAAATAAAGAAGAAAGATCTCAAGTTCAAACTCAAAAATGTCAATGGCGCTCATCTCTGCAATGCGCAGACGAAGCAATCAAAGATCTTGGTAGCTTTGAGTTTAACAATTGGCAGCAGCAAAATCAAGAAAATCCACTTGACTATGCTGTCAACGCTCCAAAGGCGCAGCACGAAGAAAGCTCTATAAATAGTTGTTTTCGCAGAAAATAAGGGCCTACAGTGTATATATAGCACTTTAATTATAAGAGAATTGCTTATAGACGTAGTGTCTATTTGCTAGCTATGCCAGTGCTAGGCAAATGCATCCAGTGTAGGATAGAATCTAATCACCGAGATGATAGTCCACACACAAACAGCCCCTTGTGAGCCCGAACCGACTAGTCTAATCCAGGCGGCAAGGAGCAGAGTGTATGTGGGTTTAGGATGATCTACTATGACTATGAGCATGTCCATATACGTAAGCTTAGATTTATCTTGCTTAATTCCCTTGTGCTACATAATTTGTACATTAATCGCAGCAAAGATATTGCCTTAAACCGTTCAACTCCTTGGTGACATACTCATGTGTCGGATCTTTGTGCGTCTCTCTCTCCCAGAAGAACTCTGTGGCTCTGCTTAATTTTCATAAAAGCAACATTAAGTAGCCCGCGCCGCTCTCTGTTTTTTGTTTATGTTTTTCATAATGTAGCAGCCAGATCTTGTAGAGAGGCATGCAGCAGTCGTCCGACATGATATTAGCCATGATGAAACCAAGGCTGGAACTAAGCGACTATGACTGCATATGGTCAAAGCCAGTATGACAACGACAACCAGAATGACAACAAATATTGTTGCACAGCTACAGCTGCCGCAGCACAAGCAGCAGCAGCAGCAGCAGCTCCAGTTCAAGGAGTCACTCATTGTGCGACAACGATCCCCAAGTAGCGCAAAGGCAGCAAATCAAAACCCCAAGGCGACAGCCTAATGCTATTTAGTTATACAGCAAATAAAACGTTGATCACTTTATAAGTAAGTAGTATAAGTAAGTATATCATTATTTATACGACAGACAGTGGTACCTGTGCACAGGGATAGCCGGATTGGTTGGCGAGCTGGCGAGCTGCGCACTGGATTGTTGCTGCTCTACCTGCTGCAGCACAGGTACACGCACCGGTGGGTAGAGCAGAGCGGTAGAGACATTTCACCAATGTAGTTTTTACCGTTTTGGGCCAGGGTATGGGAATGGATATAGCATGATTATATGGGCATGGGTATGATGGGAATTGGTTATGGGGGAATGCCAAATATGTTGTATGCGTTCAACATTTTGTACAGTTTTGCTCTTGGTCCCGCCACACGCGCTCTGCGCTCTATCTCTACCTCTCTCTCTCTCTCACACACTCTCTTAGCTGCTTGCCGCCCCACGACCAAGTCGGACTTAAGTTGGTAATACAGAACACTCTGTCGTTTTAGTTTCTCGTTCTGTTTGACATTGGTCATTTATATTTACTGCTACGTGAGCATGTGTGTGCCAGTGTGTGCGAGTGTGTGTACGTGTGTGCATGTGTCAAGTGGACTTGTTTAATAATTTATGATGAGGCCAAAACCGTAGATCGTGCGTTGCGCATTGCCAGCCATTAATCATGCGAGAGAAGCCCCCGAAAGACCCCATCCTACAGATGGACATGCGGACACATTCTGGCAGTGAGCATGTGGCGGGCGGGCGGTTGAACGTGCGGAGTGCGGTTGCATGCATGCAGCACCAATCCATTTGTAAGGCGTTACAGTGCAATACGTCTCGCACGGTAATGGGGTTGGGGGGGAGGGCAAGCAGCGGACGACAGTTTGTGTAGTAAAAGTTCAATTACCCGCCAAATCAAAATTCAATCTGCTGCAAAAGCAAACAAAAGCAACGAACCAACTGTGCCAGGCTTAACATATGGACTTGCAGCAGCAAAGTTCCACCAGGGAGCTCGCAGCCAACTGAGTGTACTCTGGCGCACTGGCCATTGCATATTGACTGCAATGTGGCAAAATCAAAAATTCCAAACGCATACGCGAGCCGCAGTAAGCGAGGCAGCCACAACCATGACGATGATAGCTACGAGGATGATGACGAGCAGCGACAACGCAAAGATATACTTACTCCCCGGCCAAAAAACAACTGCATGCCAAGGCAGCCCAAGTCAAGCCAATCCGAGGTGCAGCGAGTAAAGTTGAGTTGGTTAAGTTGAGTTGAGTCGAGTCGAGTCATGTCATGGCAGGCCAGGCGAGGCCACTTAGCTGTGTTCCAGCGGGTATCACAAAGCAACAAAAATTGTTATATATACTGGAGGCAGCAGCTGTTGCCAACAACGCGATACTCCGATACACTGTGCGCGCCAAGTGTAGATTTTTGGTCCAGCTCGAGTAGTTTTTCAAAAACTATTGATTTATTTTATATATGTCTCTGCTGGCCATGATTCCACCTAGCTAAAAACCAGCAGCATCACAGCATGCAAGTTTTTCCAAAAAGTTTCGCTTCAATAATTTTTAGCATCCTTAAGTTCGATGCGTTCACACAGACAAAAAAAAAAGGAACTGATCTCGCTTGGCTGCTTAAGCAAACGCATAATACCCTTGACCTCAGCTCTGTGGCTATATAGAGTATTCAGACTACACAGTAGCGCGGCAGCAAAATAACGCCAGAGATCAGATGACAGCCAGAAAACGACGAGGCAGGATAACAGGCAGCATGGCAGAGCTTTGCGGAAAAACAAACGAAAAACAAGTAACGCCGGTTTCCAGCTATGCCGTGTGTCATTCGCCATCAGTGTGTGTGCAACTGTGTGTGCGGCCACGTAGTAGGTGCAAGCATAAGCGCTACTAATCTGCTACTCAGTGGCGTATCAACTAAGCATACCAACAAACAAACAGACATCCGGACGGACGTACGTACACGGACGTACAGACAGTTGGACAGACAAACAAACGGCAAATGGCAAGCTCAGCCGTGTGAGTGATCAGACAGTTTTAGCTTAGAAATGTGCAAGAGCTGCTGGAGGAAACGAGATAGACAGCTGGCAATCCTAAGCGGCATAACTTTGTGTGCGAGCGGGAGAGTCAGCGGCATTGCTGCAATTGTAGATTACGTATACGCGGCGTTGCCAAGTTAACTTTTAACTTGCGCGCTTAGTTACCATACACTTGATGCTTTTTTAGTTAGATTCATATATATATTCGTAAGTGATGCACTATATGCAAGCGGTTATATGCAGTTTGTGCAACATTTGCTTGCATGAATATTTAGCAGCTTTATGGCTGCAGCAGTAACTCGTAACTTTTGACTTAACATTTGATATACTTTTGAATATTTGGATATATATATAGAGCAAAGTTACCAAAATATCACTGAGGGACGGCTCATAAATTTCGATTTTTAAGATTACGCTAGAAAGCACAAGGCCACCAGCCTTATAAAGAATAAAGCAAAAGTTAAAAAAGTCTTAAAATTTTTAGAATTAAAAAATAAAAATTAAGTGCTTGATGGGTAATTTTCTTAGTCTCAAAACGTAGAAAATAATCATTCTCGCAAGAAAATACCATTTCTAGGGCTTAAAGATAAAATGTTTCTAGGATATTGTTTGCAAACTTTGAGAGTAGTTAGCGCTCGTTTAAGATAAAATCTACTTTTTATTTCCAGTTTTTAGTGCACAAGGTGTGTGAATTTTTCAAAAAACTTAGAAAAGTGCATTTTTGAATAAAGATTTTTAGTTAAACTTTGGCTTTCAAAAAAAAAGTGCACAATTTTATGAGTTTAAACTGTTTATAAGCAAACTATATCTACGAGCTATAAAGCTTTATAAAGTAAATAAGAGAAATAACATACATAAAATATAACATCTAATAAATTAAACAAAAAATAAAGCAAACAAAAAATATAATAAAGATAAATAATTAAATTAAATACAGGAAAAAAAATATATACAGTTGTGTGTTTGATTAAAACATGCTGTTTTGAATTAATGTAAAAATTTATGTCTAGTTTAGCGAAAAAAATAAAAAAATATAATAAATAAAATATTTACGAATTTTATATTTTTTATAGCAAATAAAGTAAATAAAAAATAATATAAATCATAAAAATTATATAATAAATATAATAAATAATAAGTCATAGAAAATATAGAAATATTATAAATAATATATCTACGAGCCATAAAACCTTTAACATTTTTTATTTGTTAATTGTAACTAGTAAATTTTTGCTGTTTGATTAAACAAATTATTGTTTTTGAAATAATGCGAAAAATACATCTCAAGAATAGTGAATAAAATAAATAAAAATTAATATAATAAATAAAAAAAAACATAATACACAAAAAATATATAATAAATAAAATAAATATGATAAATTCAGAAATATGATAATTAAAAATGTAATAATTAAGAAATGTAATAAATAAAATAGAGGTAATAAGTAAAGCAAAAAAATAATTATAATAAATAATTAAATAAAATACAAAAAAAAATATACACAGTTTAATACATAAAAAGATTAAATAAAAAAAAACTATATACTGAATAAAAGACTATATTAAATAAAATAATGACAATAAATAAGTAAACAAAAAATTATGAAATACAAAAAAAAGAAGTAAAATAATATCAAGTTTTCTGTTAAATAAAATAATAAAGTTTTCAAAATACTACAAAAATTTTGTTGCTGATAAAAAAATATTGTTTTTAAAATAATGCGAATAGTGAATAAAATAACTAATTATATTATTATAATATATAATATATAAAGAAAAACAAATAAATATAATAAAACGAAAAAAATCAAATTTAAGTTTTTTGTTCAAAGAGAAAACATATTAAAAAAAAAATATTTACTGATTAAAAAAAATTATTGTTTGTTAAATAATGCAGAAATGTCATAAATACAAAAAAATACAATCAATAAAATAAAGAAAAAAATAAAATCCAAAATATTATATAAAGTGTTTTGATTAAAAAGTTCTGTTTGTTAACTACTACAGAAATTATTATAAACTATTACAAAATAAAATAAATAAATATTAAAATAAAATAGAATTAATAAACAATAAAATTAATAAAGAATACTATAAAATTAATTAATTAATTATAAAATAAACAAAATAAATGAATAATAAAACAAAATAAATAAATTAATTATGATATAAATGGAATTTATAATATACAAAATATAAAAAAATATTATTTAAAAAATATATAAAATAATTATAACACATAAAAAATAAATAAATAAAATTAATAGCTTAAATAATAAAGCTCAAATAAATTAATAAAATTATAGATTAAAACAAATAAAATAAATGGTGTAGACTTAAAAGATTCGTTTCACAAATTAAAAAAAAAATAATAATAATAATAACATTTGACTTACGTGCAATCGCGAAGTATACAGAGTTTTCGCAAATATTTACATTTATTTTATAAAATTTTTCAAGTGCCGTCATATTTACCTGCAATAAAAAGAAAATATTTGTTGAGTATTTAATTGTTTAATTTTAGTGTAATTTATTATATAATATATTAATATTGCTATAAAAGTAAAATTAATTTATTAATAAATAAATAATTTATTTATACTTCAATTTGTTTAATAATACAATTAAAACTACTTATAAAATTAGGAGCATAAATATGGTTGAAGTGCACAAAATTGTAAAATACATTTTAGGGCATCAAGTATGGCGAATTTTGCTCTAAGAAATTAATAAATAATTTCTTAAGCTATTTTTGGTATTTTTAAAATATAAAAAGTAATTCAAGTTGTTTCCTGAATGCTTAATTAATTAGTACAAAATATTTTTATTATAAATAGATTTTTTCAAAATATTAAATACTGTTTTACGAGGCTTGCCTTTGATTTGTCGGGATTAACAAGTAAAAATAAATAAAAATCAAAGGGATCAGTATTTTTATTTATATGAATTAATGTTAAAAATATTTCGATAATATTAAGTAAATAAGCCTCCAACCATATCAATTTTATTTAATTAAAAACAATAGTCTTCATCATAAAAAAGTCATTGTAATGGTAAAAGAATTTTATGTGAAAAAACAAGCAAGTCGATGTTTTTATATTTAAACCAAATTAAAAATCATAAGACTCATTTCAAAAATAGATACACATATAAAGGGTGTTTTTTTAGAGGTATAGAACTTTAAATTGCAATGTAACAACAATGGATTATTCGATTGACATGAATTTTATTTATACGAAAGATAATCTTGTGGCATTACATTTGAAATAAGATTTCTGGCAAATGACCGCCACGGTTGGCTCGGATACAGTCAAATCGGGACGTTCAATTTGCGATGACTTTTTCCAACTTTTATGTCGGTATATCGGCAATATGACGCTGAATATTGTCTTGCAAATGATTAAGCGTTTGTGGCTTATCCGCATAGACCAATGACCGCACATAGTCCCACAAAAAGTAGTCTAGCGTTGTTAAATCACAAGATCTTGGAGGGCAATACACAGCTCCAAAACATGAAATCGATTGTGGCACAAGCTGTGTGCAAGCGTTGTTCAGCAGTGAGTCTATTCCAAACCAAACTGAGAATAAATCACTTTACAGCTGTTAAATCGGTCGCCATCCTGAATAGTAATGGCAACTTAAAGTTCTCTACCTCGCAAAAAATCACCCTTTATTAGCACATTTTGCAGTCAAGAAACTGGACACGGGAAACGCCATTAAATAAAAAATGAAAAGAAATGCATTAAGTTTTAAAATTAAAACTAAAAATTTGCCCAAATTTTCTCTACTTAGCAAACTGCTTGGAACTTCATAAAAATTGTTTACAATCGTTTCCAGCCGATTTTTTTTTTCTTAAGTTTTCCCGAAAGCGTATTTAAAAATTCGTCTGACCAAAAACTAGTTCCCTGTGCTTCACAACAAAAACAAAAAAAAAATCGAAAAACGAAAAACGTGAAGCAAACCTGGACGCCAAAGAAACGGTTTGGAAACCAAAGAGCTGCGCTGGACCGACAGACAAGCCTGCTTATAAAGTCAGCTCATGCAGCAGCCGCAGCCTTCATTTGTTATTCAAAAGTTTCCGACTGCGTATTCTTTCTTGCATTTTTCCCCCCTCCGCTTTTTGTTGGAATTTTCCTTTTTTTTTAGTTTTGATGCTTTTTATTTTTTAGTTTTGTTTTTTTTTTCTACATAAAAATTTATATATATTTATTTGGTAGCTGCGCTCTCACGTATCCAACGTGTCCATGCAATGTAATTGTAACTCTAAAGGTCTTTGAAAGTTTTTTGTTCAGATTTTCAGGAATTTTATGCATATTTTCGTCGTCGTCGTCGTCCCCCCTTGCGCCCTGTAAATTGTTTGCTGCACTGCTTGCTGCGCTGCTTGCTGCTGTGTGAGTGAGTGCAGCGTTTATAATGAGCAAGTGCCTCCAAAATAATTCAAATGCGCCAAACCAATAACTAGCTCAATATGCTGGCCGCTACCAAAAAAAGAAGGCGCAGGCCATTCCGAAAACTATTCAAATTGCAATTGCAGCTCAAGTGTAGCCCGTCCGTCCGTGGCTGTGTCCATGCGTCCATGCGTCCGTGCGTCCAACTGTCCATCAGTCAGTCCGTCAGTCAAAAAGTCAAGCATTCAAATAGCCAAGCAGTCAATCAATCCGCTGCAATGCTGCCAACAAAAAAGTATCCCAAATGCTGCAACATGGCACTTGGTCGTTGGCCGTCTCCACCATTGATTCGCTGTCGTCCAGCCTTTCCAGCTTCCCATCTTTGTGCTAACACCGCCGCGTTGCCCTGCCCTGCCCTGCCCTCTACCTATATGTTAACTACTTTGCTAGCCTTTTTCGGTATAATGGGCAACGTTTTTGCATACAAAGCGGCGCGTAGACTTTGATTGAAAGACATTCGAGAGAATTGAGAAATGTTTGGCTTGCAAGAGATCTCAAACGAATCAATGAAGGCATTTCAAATGTTCAAGCAGTTAGATATTACGGATACACACGAATATTGATACCATATATATATATATGTATGCAGTAGGGTGATTCAGTATTTTTTTCGGAGTGGATTCCACGTAGTTTAAGAAGTTTTTTGGAATGCGCGCGCTATGGGAGATATAGCATACGGTTGATGAATTTCGTTAAAGTTTGATTTTTGGTATTTAAAAGTAACAAATGACTTGGGTGTGTCAAATCTAAGGGTAAGCACTCTTAGTATATGCAAGGAATATAGCGGAAACTTAACATTTTGACTGATTTTTCCTTAAAAAATATGTAAACTGGAACACCAATATAAGAGATAAAGACAAAGCTGGCAAATCTAAATCGCTACAAAGCAGTTGGTTTGCATGGTTCTACAACGAATGACTACAAAATTATGGAGACCACTAACTTGCAGTACACGCATAACCCTGGTAGTATTTTCGGTGGATAGCAAATAAGAAGTTAGAACGTTTTAGGAAAGGAGTAATACCTCAAAAAATTAAAGTCCTCTAAACGCTTAAAAGCTGCAAGCCTCAAGCCACTCATTGTTTGATGTCTCGTTAAAGTGATTAAGTTTATCAGAATAACTTTTAACTATTTATTCCGATTTCCATATTTGTAGCTGTATTCTTAAGTCAACTGATTTCGATCAAATTCGATGTAGTGTTGCGAAAGACTTAAATACTTTTAAGAACAGTTTTGATAACAAAAGAAATACAAGGTAGCGTGAAGATCGAATGTGTTTTTAACCGATTCTCCAGTTGAATATAGTTAAACGATTTTATCATATTTATCGACTATGATCCAATAGAAAACACTGATTTGACTATGATCCAATAGAAAACATTGATTTGTAAGATTAAAATATTGAAACAAATCGAATTTGGTAACGTTATTTCAAGAAAACCAACAAAATTCAATGAAATTGATGCAAAACTGTAATTTTTACCGATTTGCTCTATGACAGATGCATTATATAGCCAACTGATCTTGTCAAATTGAACGCAGTGATGGTGAAGACGCAACTAATTTTATAAAACAAATTGTGTGAAGATAAGTTGAAAATCAAAAGAACTACAACAAAGCGTAAAAATCGATTTTTTTTTGACCGATATGCCCAATGGAAATAAGCTGATAAAGTTTAACGATTTTGCTCAATTTTGAAGAAGTGCTTAGATACAACTTAAGAATATTGGGTGCTTCATTGGTTGCAGAGTAATACATTCAAAGCTTTTGGATTTCTTTGGCGTACTACCAAGCATCCCTCAGCTGGCTATATCATACAAACCCGATATTATAAAACGATTATCTTGCATTTCCTTGCAGTAGAGTTTGTTTCTTGCAATATGTCGCTGGCTCTAGCTCTTACCAGCTCTGAGTACTAGGCGTTCATACAGATGTACATGGGTATATCAATTTCTCTAATCAGCTTGATCGTTCTTTAGCTAACTTCGCAGAAACTCCAACTTTTGCTTCTTTTTGTAGTTGCTTTGAAGTTTTAATTATCGTAAAATCAAAAATCTCAAGTAAATTGTGATACTATTTTTTCTTACTATTTCTAAGATCTATACAAGATCAGCAACTTGGGTGTTTTCCAACTTTTCCTTTTGGCGTGCACAAACTTTGTAGAATATAGTAAAGTGTATAAATACCCTAAGCTGTGCATTAAATTAAAATTGAATGTCGAAATTGGAATCCCACAAAATCTATAGATAAGATACAAGAAAATATAAGCAGTTCCAATGTCGAAGGTTTAAAAAGTTGCATAACTCAATATTCATTGAGAACTCAGAAACAAAATCGTTTTAAAGCGACAAAACGTATTTTGACTCAGTAAAAAATTGAACCACTCTAATAACATCGCTTTACATCTTTTATGCTTCAGAAATTGATTAACGATAAATATAAAATTTTAAACTAAAAGATAACACATTTTTAGGATAAACAGTGATATCTTGTCATGATATAATTGTTATCTTTAAAAACGATTTAGTTCAAAAATTCTACAAGACTTGTGTTTCGCATGCTCTTCTTAAATCGTTGAGTTTTTTCCGTCTAAATTGAGATATTTACACCAAAACTTTAATTATTAATAATTGCAAAAGTTATAGCGGACAACATTCACTTTTGCTTTGTTTTGCTTATATCCGATTTGTTGTAGCTGTTGTTGTTCCGACTGTATCTCGTTTATAGCAAAAAAATGTTTACTATTTATTTCATTTTTTTTTAGTTTTATTTCATATTTTTTTGCCCTTTAACATATTTGCGGAAATTGTGCGATAGCGTGTTTATATCAATAACTACATAAAACGAAATTTGCAGTAAATTTATTAAACAAGCTATTTGTATGGCATGGCAGCATACAATAAATACAAACATTCTACAGGGTGACCAATATCGAACTCGTTTCAATTCGAAGTTTTTGTGAAAAAAAATGCCTTTGGTGTAAAGTCAAATATTGACAACGATTGAAAAACTTTCGTCAAAGTAAGTTTACATTTCATAAAGCTTCCTTTTCTGAACGAGCCTCTACGATGTCGATCATTTGTGTAATAGGGAATATTGGAAGAGAGTATTACGATAAAACATCGATTTTGCACGCTTGTATCTTGAACATGTCTGATTAAGTTATTAGATATTTTCAAAAGGAGTTAAAATAAGTAGGTAATTTTGGTGGTTTTGAAACTGGAACTATAAGAAAAACTTTGAAAGCCTCAACTGACAGCTATACCGTCTTTTTTGAGATTCTAATCAATTTTACCAAAGTTACAAAATTTTTAAAAGAGTTTACAAAGTTTATTAAATTAAATACATTCCGTCATAAAAGTATCGGGAATAGATCATTCGAAAAGATTGTGCTAGACGTATTTCGATAGTTTTTTTTTTCCTAACTTAATACAATTGTCTTTAATTAGCGCAATCTGTCGTTCTAGTGTCATTTGCCGATTTTTGCATTGGAATTTGCGACCCATTGGGACGATTGTTAGCTGGTAAGGTTGTCTTACTGGTATACCCACGTTTCATCATTAGTTATGATTCCCACCATAAATTTGCGATCGATATTGGCGCGATCCAGCATGTCCAATACGACTTCTGCTCGGTACAGTTTCTGCAGAAAATTCAGAACAAGTCACATGCCCAAATGCTCACTCAAAATGGTACGAACCGAATCGTTCGAAATGTCCTGATCTTGTGCTGTCTCTCTCAAGCTGGTATGACCATTTGCGGCGACAAGTTCTTGCACAGCAACTATATTATTTTCCGAGCGAGCCATGTCTTCAAGAAAATTTCGACCTTTCTCTTATTCTTCCCCAGCATTTACAGAAAATGTTGATACTCGACCGCTAGCTTAGTCAGCGTTCTATGGAAAACTGTTAAAAATAAGTTTTTCCGAAAAACACGCATTTTTTATTCTCCAAAAACATTCCAAGAAAACTATTTAAATTTTCATTAAATGCAAGCGCAAGCTATTCAGTTTCGGCAATGTCTTGAATTGTAAGACAATAATTATTAGATGTAAAACTTCAACTGCCGTCGATACTCAACACGTGTCTTTGGTGGTAGGTGCTGATCGATATAAATCGATTGAACACGATATACAATAATCGTAGATAAACGTCTACATCTATCTGTCTGCATGATGTCATTGATGATTGAGAATATCAGTTTCTTAGCCGAATTTATACAACCAATAATTTGGTATTACCTTCATCGAATATTATTATTTTACCTATCAACTTACTGATGGAATTTTGAAAACGTTTATATATTCTTTTTTAACTACGAACGTTGAAATGCAGATATAATTTTTTTTATCAAAATTTAAATAAAAAATTTTAAGCGTAAATGAGGTTATGAAAAAAAAAATTTTAAATAAAAATTCCTTCCCCGTTCGGCATTTTTGAAAGTTGTTCATCAATATTTCTTCACTCACATAAAACTTTTCAAAATTTTAGTGAAATTTTCAAATGCGCTAGTTGATCCATAAATAGTTATCGAAACTGTCTGAAATTTTTACAGAATAGAGAAGAATTTGATATATAACATTTTTTTAAAATACAAAAATTGATTGTAGACAGTTCTGCCTTTAAATTAAGTCAGCCAATTATTTGACATCGAAGTTGCCTCTTAAAGTTAAAGTTATAGATATCAAAATTATGCTCATATTTGTAAGTAATACCTAGTTCTAAAATTATTTGCAGAAAGTTTTAGCTAACTTGAGCCTAGAAAGTATTTAATTTTTGCCAGAATTTTGAGTGATTTATAGCATAGTTCGCATGTTTTTACTACGGAAATTAGAATGTAGTGCCTGCCGACTTGGCGAATAACTTCTGTAACTATTAGAACACCAGAAACAATAAATCAAAGAACTTTAGAGTATGAATTAAACTTAAAGCCCAAATAGTGTATGTTGCTGATTTTTTAATTGAAACACCCTGTTTTATACAACATTTTTGCTTTTATATAAATCTATTTTCCCATAATAATAATGACCAAGTCGACGATAAAGACAAACATGTGTAAGAGATAACAGCGCCAAAAAATTGCAAAAAATGAAATAAATAAAGCAAAAAGTAAATAAATAAAAGCAAATTAATAAAAGTAAATAAATAAATTGTAAATTGTAGTTTTAAAATATTTTAACTGAATGGAAGAAGGTCTCTAAAGAGTCTAGAAACTAGAAGTGAGCGTTGGAAAATTTTATTGCAATTAAAATCGAAAATTTGCTACTCGGTTGCACAACTTTTTAATAACAAGTATAAGCATAGAGCTAAATATAGTATAAATAAAATAAATATTTTATTTTTATTTATTATTATTAATATACGGCTACAACTAAGTCCAGTTGACCTTAAGATTAGATAAGTTAAACATTCTAAAATTAAGGAATAATAAAAAACTAAACCGTATTCCTAGCCTGATGGGTGAATTTTTTATGGATATGTACGGTCTCACATCTGGGACAAGATAGGAACTTGGATTTACAATATAAAAGACGAAAACAGAAAGTAGCACAAAAATTTAAACATCTTTTAACAAAGAGAGAAGAAAAAGAACAACGTTGAGCAAATTGGGTTTTTTTAGTTCGTGATTGGTCAAAGTGTCTCATTTTGGGGAATCAAGATGAGTTAAGATAAATAAAGAAATGAATTGGCTAGATAGTTCAAAAGAGAGGAAACGCATAAGAAACGAAAAGTATTGTGCAAAGCATAATTGGATCTATAAAAAGTTAATGCTAGAGGTCGAAAATTACGACTTAATCTGGAAGGAATGATAAAAGAAATTTTGTTAAGGAGTGTATAGGAGACAATGAGACCGAGTATAAGCCTATGCAAAAATATCACGCCTTGGCATGTTCTACGATCACTTAGAGAAGGTAATTTTATAAGGCGAAGTTGGCATCGAATGTTGGGATGCCAGTTTAATTCCCGAAGAGCAAATTATTATATTTAAATCATTCGCATGAAAATTTAGCAGTACTTCCATTTTCATTCCTTAAACATATGAAAAGCTCGGTATGAATTTGGCAGTTACAATCGTATAGCATCGCTATAGAGGTAGTTTTGAAATACTTGAGCACTTGATTCGATGAACTAGCAGAAAAAAAGGGCAACGAACAGAAAAGCATTTAAAAAAAGATGTGAAAAGAAATCGATAGAAAAGTATCACCGCCGAATCAGTAACTAAATCTATACTTTTGTATTTTCAAAAGCAATTCAACACAAAACCCGTTTATTTCGATCTGCTAACTGGAAAAAGTTGCTTTTGTGCTTTGAATTTGCTAGTTTTATGGAAAAATAATAAAATTCCACGGTTCTGCGTATATGAATATAGCGTTTTCACTTTTTTATTATTAAAAAAAATTATAATTATTCATAATTTAGTATTAAATTTAATTAAAATTGAAAATATGCTAACAAAATAAGTCAATTTTACAGCTTAAGTCTATATATTGCATTGATATTACCCCTGTTGACTGTAAAGGGCTGACTGATTTAAAGTGAAAATGTGCAACATAGCACACACACCTACAGCGCAGTTGAGGCTTTGTAGTTTTTAAAACTTTTTTTTTTTGTGGCGCTGCATCGATTGTTATAGCAATCGCTTGAATCCTTGACCCTCTGTTTGGCCTTTGCCCTGATCATCGACAAATCACAGGCAAAAAGTTTCGCAAAATTTTGGGATATTGGTCAGAGACCACGTAACAATCTTCACGCTTGTTCAATTGCCGAGGTGCAAAAATAGAAATATAATCAAAATACAGCACGGAGAAGGAAAAAAGTCAAAAATTTAGCTTTACAGGAAGCTCTCAAATGAAACCCCTCCCAAAGTTAAACTATATTTTGTTATTGGCTGACAACTGGTAATAAATCCAAAAAAAAACAAAGTATGAAAGAAATTTATGGAATAAATTTTACAGAACTTATGTACATTATGGAGAATATATTTTTAAAATAGTTCTCGGCGATAACTGGATTGACAATGGGCAAGTCAATCATATACTATATCAGAATTAAGTTCTAAAATAAATTTCAAGAGTGCTTAAAATGTAAGTATCCCATTGAGTTATACTACCAGACACCTACAATTACGCACACAAATTGTTGTAAAATATTATAAACGTTATAAAAAACATACATTTTTTTTGAATAAATTTTAATCAATGAGTGAATAACTAAGTGGTTTGGGAAGTTACTTGCAGCTTGGCTTTTAATTATAAATTCACACACAGATACATAATTATTTAATGAGTACGTGCGCTTGTGGGTGTGAGTGCATAATTATGTGGCAAAGCGTTCTGTTATAAAGAAAAAAATTACAAAATTATTATAAAAAATATAATATAAAAGTTAACACACATACACACACGTACACACAGGGAGCAAAGGCCCAAAATGAAGCCAGCGATAAATACAAAAAATATGAAAAAAAAAAAAAGAAAAACACAAAGCAGCAACAACAACAAACACACAAACACGCAAACAAACAAACAAACAAACAAAGGCGACAGGCAACAAAATAAAATGAACGTTGAAAAAAAAATCAATTTAATTTTGATGAAAATAAAATCATCTTAAAATTCATGCAACGTTTTTCATAAATCGACGAACGGACGGACGGACGGATGGAAGGACGGATCGCCGTCGCCGCGGCCGCATTGTATAATTTTAATGGCCAACAACTACAACAGTAACAATAAAAATAATAACAATAACAGTAGCGGCAGCGGTAGAGGTAAAGTAAGCGAAAAGAGCGAGAAATAATAATAATAAAAATAATAATAATAAATAAGCATATAATAATTGAAAATACAATTAGCATAATTGCAGTGCAGCAACAACAAACAGCACACACACCCACACACAACACACACACACACTGAGTACACACACAGACGCACACAAATCAACAAAATGAAAGACAAACGCAAAAAATAATTAACATAATTTATGTTTACACATATTTAGCCATCGCTCAGCGCGCTCTCCCCGAAACTGCGCTACTCTCTTGGCTTTAATTTTATTTTTTTTTTTACCCTTTTTGCCTCCTTTTTTACGCTTTTGGCCTTTAAGCAGACACACAAGCATGGAAGCAGGTACTACGAGGTAACTAGTGGCTTTCCACAAGGATCAGTGCTTGGGCCGACACTTTGGAACATCATGTACGATGAAGTTTTGAGACTAGAGCTGCCTGATGGAGCAAAAATGATAGGCTTCGCAAACGAACTCGCAATAGTGACCGTCGCTAAGCCAATCTCTGAAATGGAGGAGATTACGAGCATGGCAATCATGATGGCACAAGCTTGGCTGCAGTCAGCAGGCCTCAGCCTGGCCGCACATAAGAGCGAAACAACTCTTATAAGCTCGCGGAAGAAAGTTGAATTGAAGTTGGGATTAATGTGGTTGGCACACTTATAACGTTCCAGCCATCACTGAAGTACCTCGGGGTAACTTTAGATCACCGCCTCTCTACTTCAGAGATCTGACTTAGAGAGGAAAGCTTCCACAGCAACCGCGGCCTTGACTTGCATTATGACAAAATAGGAGACGACCGAGACAACTCCGTAGACCTCTGCTGACAGGGTTGGTGAACTACATAATCAGTTACGCGGCCACAATCTGGGTAAAAGGAACGTTTCATGTTCGTGCAATTTATAAGCTCTGCGAGATAAGAGTGGCTTGTGCCTTTCGCACCATTTCAGGCGACGCAGTACATGTTCTTGCAGGAACGATATCGTTCGAGTTATTGGCAGAAGCGCTAGCCAATAGAAGCGAGATAGGGGGTGGCGCTCACGCTGCTCAAGTGGCAACGACTACGAAACGCGTATGATACAAGATGTAGGAGCATGAACTAACCTTCCCCATGGGCAGATGAATATCGTTGCCACGCACGTTGTGAGTGGGCACCGATGTTTTTGGCACTATTTGTACCGGTTGGGGTATGAGAACTCGCCGCTCCGCTCCATCTGTGTAGTGGACGAAGTTGCAGAAGACTAGATTTAATAGCGAAAGACAAGTAGTCGCAGAAGCTTCTGGGGGAACAACCGTCCGCGGAAAACCTCGTAAAAGACATGGTGTACTCGGTAGACCAGTGGAATGCAGTCGACAAAATGGCGCGCACTGTGATGAAAGCACTGGGACGAGAAGAACGAGCCCGTAATATGGAAGTTCGCAGCTACAGTAGCACCTCGAATGTGCAGAACGCCAATACAGCATAGACATAATTATTATTGGTTCAGAAGCTACAACTAATTCCAGTTGACCTAAAGATTAAATACATACTATTAAATTTTGACGAGAAAAATAAAATAAAGGGTGTTTTTTTAGAGGTATTGAAGAACTTTAAATTGCAATAAAATAACGATGGATTTTTCGATTGACATGAATTCTATTTTTACGACAGGTAAACATGTGGCATTACATTTTTAATATGATTTTTGGCATATGAACGCGACGACTGGCTCGGATGTAGTTCAATCTGAACGTCCAATTTTCGTTGACGTTTTTTAAACATTTGTGGCCGTATATCGGAAATAAAACGCTGAATGTTGCCTTCCAAATGGTGAAGGCTTATCCGCAGAGATCAATGACTTTACGTAGCCAGACAGTAAGTAGTCGAGAGGTGTTAAATCACAAGAGCTTGGAGGGCAATACACGGCTCCAAAACGTGAAATCAGGCGATCAGCAAACATGTCTTTCATCAAAATCGATTGTGGCACGAGCTGTGTGACATGTTGCGCCTTCTCGTTGGAACCACAGCTGCTGGACATCATGGACATCATCTCAAACCAAATTGAAAATAAATCACTTGACAGCTGTTCAACTCAAAGTTCTATATCTCGAAAAAAAACACCCTTTACAATTTGCATTTTAGTACTGCAAAAAAATATTCTGAAACATTTAAGCATTTTCGATTCTTACTACATTTCAACTTATTTTCTTATTTTAATTAAATTTAATCTCAAATTATGTTAAATCTCTTACCAATCGTACCACACTGCGTATGCGCATTACAACCGCCCACAAGCGAAACTTAAAGAATTCTTTACAAAAATTCTTCAGATTTCAACACAATGAATAGCCTTTTGTTGTTCAACAGATCACAATGCATATCAATTGATTGATAATTAATTATGAAATAAATGCAGCTCATAATTATAAAAACCAAGCAAAGCACGGTGTTTTCGTTGGTATCGCGGTAGTCGCTGCCACAGCTGCTGCACGACTCCACTGACTGACCTGAACCATGCCACCATGCCACCAAACAGCCAGATATTACACAATGCTGTCCAATAAACTGAACTACAAATTTCCGATGCCCGTTGGTATTTTCATTAATTAAAGCAGCTTTTATGATTGTTAAAAGACCAACCAAAAGTGGGTGGTCTTGGCTACTTTGGGTGAACTTTTCCAGCTTCATTCACTGGCAACCCCCAACCGAAAAAAACAACAAAATCAAAAGAAAAAAAGAATATTTCGCCCATAAAGTGCACGGCGGGCACTGACCATTATTTAAAATGCAATGCAATGCGCTCCAAAATGCAATCAATGTGAATTAAATTTCTCGCGCTTTCAAATGCTGACGTAGATGGAGCGCACCCAGTTGCAGCTGCTTTGAGTAAGTCAAAGGGGCAGTCCGGTTGAGGCTTGGAGTTGACTACGGGTTTAGTTGTTGAGCGTAGTCTAGTGAGCGCTGCTCAAATATAACTTGTTGGTGGCAGAAGGCAGCAGGCAGGCAGGGGAGCTGCTTCCCTTCCGATACATAGTGCAGCTGCAGTCGCCGCAAAAATTTTGCACAAAAATGGTTGGCAATTTAATTGAGCGTGAAATATGTGTGGTCGCTCTTACGGATTCGGAAGTTTGGGATTTGGAGGGGGATGGGATGGGATGCGTTGGGATGGGTAGCCAGTTATACGCAAAGGTTAAAAGTTGAACGCTGTCAAGGTGTGCTCATGTCCTGCATTTGGCCTATATATATACATATATATCTCTGATTCGTTGCAGCGTTGCTCGACTGCTGCACGTATTGCCAATGCAATTGGCAATTTAATTAAAATCCAACTGTAAGCCGTAAATGGGAAATGAATCATAAAGGAGGCAAGTTAGCATCATTTTTGTGCTGGTATTTGTGAAAATGCGTCAATTTTTGGGGAATATTTAATAGAGCGCGTACATACGGTTGTGTAAGTCCTGCAAGTTCAGGAATAACAAATGATTTGAAGTGTTTGAAATGTTTGATAAAGTGCAGCCGGAGCTAGACAGTAGTAGTGGTAAGTGCAAAACATTGTATCTGACATGACAGCATTTAGATACATTTTCATAAACTTTAATCATATTTGATAACTGTAGCGTAGGCAAGGGTAGTAAGCGCCCCAAATAAGCGATATAAGATATCTTCTGTAATTGTCTAAAATTAGGCAGGTAATTTTTCTCAAACAAAACTGCGATTTTTGTAGATAAAATTTATAAATTAAAAAAAGATACCTTGTGCTTGATAAACTAACATTAGTTGGCATAATTAAAAAAAAAAAAACTATAAAATAAAATTAGTTGCGCGCAGGTTCTTGATAAATAAAAAAATAATTATAAATGAATAAATTTGGAAAAATAATAATACGAAGAAAACATTTAATAAATAAAAAAATTAAGAAAAAGATATATAGTACTGGATAAATTAACATCAGTAGACGTAATTTAAAAATAATATGAAAAACAAAAATTAATAATTATAAATTAATAAATTTTTTAAAATAATAGTACAAAGAAAACATTTAATAAATAAATAAATTAAAAAAAGATACTTATTGCTTGATAAATTAACATTAGTAGGCGTAATTAAAAAAAGCTAAAAAAATTAGTTGCGCGCAGGTTCTTCATAAATAAAAAAAATAATTATAAATGAATAAATTTTTAAAAATAATCGTACAAAGAAAAAATTAAATAAAGTTAGAAATTAAAAAAAAAAGATACTTAGTGCTTGATAAATTAACATTAGTAGGCGTAATTAAAAAAAATGAAAAACAAAATTGTTTGTGCCCAAGAACTTCATAAATAAAAATATTTTTATAAATGAATAAATTTCAAAAATAATTGTGCAAAGAAAACATTTTTTTCGTGCGTAGATTCTCAATAAATTTAAAAAAAGTAAGCGCCAGTTGCTAATGCTCGTTAAACTAATATTAATAATATTATATATTAATTTTAATCGTTAATATGTAATTATTAAACACTAATCTTATTTTTAAAAAAATAATAATAACGAATCAAAATTATTTCGGCACAATATATAAGTGACTTCAATAAACGAATAAATTATTAATAAATTAATTAATTTAGACTAATGAAAACAGTAGAATTGCTATTAAATTTAAAAATTAAAAAGACAAAGAGTCAAAGACCCTAGTAGCCAGTGCTTGCTAAAGTAAAATATTAAATTACGTTAGTTTTATAAAAGAAAAAAAACACAAATTATCAAAATTACTTTGTGTAAGTTTTTGATAAGATGGAAAGACCAAGTGAAGGTGGACCAAATGCAGAACTCGCGCGCAAAACCAGGAGCAATTCGAAAACGGATTGTGATGACCAAATGAAGTAAAGTAATATAAAGACAGTTTTGATAAATTATAAAAAATAATGAAAAATTTGAAAATTAATAAATTAAACTAAAAAAAAAGATAAACTGTTTTTCCGTACAGTTCCCTCTGTCGATTTCAAAGCATTCTTTCTTTCAGTCGAAAATTAAGGAGGCTACGCTTTGTAGCCACAATTGGAATAAAAATGTGCAGTTTGGGCTTTTAGAATCCTTGCAAAAAAGTAGGAGAAAAAACTCCCCCCACTGCCTTAATAGGCTATTCCTCGTCATACTTAACCGATCTGGGTTTGGCATTATTCACAGCTGTTCCTTGCATAACTGGAAATCTAATGCAGCATTCCAACTATGTTTTTTTTTTTTTTTTTTTTGATCCAGCTGGGCGATGTAGTGCCTGCCTCTACGCCGCCCTAGCCCAAGGCTGTGTTTCGTTTATTTATTGTTGTTTTTGTTTCTGTTACTTTTGATGTTGTTTTGTCTAACCCCTGCTCCGCTCTGCTGCTGTTAGGAGGAGTAGCAGCTTGTGGTTGTTTTGTTGTTGTTTTTGTTACATTTAGCTGCTAAATGCCTGTAGCCTGGAACTTCAATGGGACGCACACAGGTCTGGCTGGGCCTAGTAGTAGCAATGGCTGCAACATCCTGTGCCTGTTTTTTTAATGCTATTTTTTTTTTTTTTATTAATGCCGCACACATGTTGTTGCACGCACACACACATTGACGCCACACACACACACACGCACATGCTGGGACACTTATCGGGTGTTTGCTGCCGCTTCGGTTCAATTACTTGTAATTTTAGCCACATCCAACAGTGGCAAGGACTTCCAAACGTTCTCATAGATACACTATAGAGAGTGTATCACAGAGTATTTAAGACTTAAGACAGCAATTGAGAGATTTGCACATTACTGATGGGTCACCACAATAAGGAACTTTGGATCATCTGTAATCATCATAATCCCACGTATGCCATTGACCACGCCAGTTGTTTCTGTATTCATCATACCAGTGGATTGCATTTCGAGTAATATCGGAAAGTTGGGTTTTCAGTAACTGTATCATCCGTCTCATGAGACTTTCATTTCACTCACTTTACGTCATTTCAACGGGGTGAGCTGTCTTTGATATTTGGTATTTGGAACACTCCACCAGCAGCTTGTGAATTCGGGCAATATCGGATGGGCTTTCAGTGTCTGACCAAACCAGTTCCATTTGCGCCGGCATATTGCTTTGTCAATAGGCGTTTGGTTTACAAAGCCGAAAGTTGATCCGTACCATGGAATTCAACGTACTCAACAGCAGCAGTAAGCCGACACCCGGATTCTAGAGAATTTGTTAGAAGCGCAAATCTTTCTAGCGAGCAGAAAATGTCTGTCTTCTAAAAAAGAGAGTGAAGCAGGCAAACACAACACTCTCTTTAATTTGTGACGTTTACTCTATGATAAGCAGACACAATATTATTCGAAAGGGGACAAGCAAGCAGTAAACTTGGGAAAACGTTCGATATATTCCAGTTAAGTCGCGAAATATCGCAGAGAACAGTAAAAAAAGTATCGAATACGTACTATTGATTTCGATTGCTGATGTTAATTCTAAGGACCTAGCACGCTAAAAGATCACTATCTGCACAAATATGGAATCAAAAGAATCTAATACAAACTAATGCGATATACTCGTACTCGCATCGGAATCGCATGGTTCTCTTAAAAACTATAAAGAAAAGCAATAAAAAAATGCGCAGATGGCGCCAGCAAAAAATATGCTTACTGCAGTGCTAAAAATCAAAACTGATTTAACTTGCACGCTTTCGTCGTTTTATGTCTTCCCAAGTATTTTGAAGGAATTCCTACAAATTGAGTTCATGTAGAAACTGTCCAGCCTTCGTTACCACAAGAAATTGTCAAAATTAATCAAAAAATACTATGCAAGGCTAAGTTTCTCGATAAAAAGTAAAGGCATTGATATCACGCAATCATATTCCGGCATATTTTAGAATTCTATTTCGTTAAAAATATGCAAAATCGAGAATACGAATGAATACTGCAAGAGGTTTTAGAAGTTGCCCAACAAATACTAACAGAAAGTATCATTCTTGATAAAGGCAGGATTTTATGTTAAGCAATCTTTTACCGGCATGTTTCAGAATTCGATAAAGAAAACAATAGAAATCGACGCACAACATGAACTGCGATTTCGCATGTTTTTATCGAATTCATAATCTAGAATATGCCTAAATACGTCTGCTTCTGCTCAAGTAGCCGTGCTCTAATTTATACGCCAAGTGCCGGCGTTTCGGAAAGAATATCTAGAATTTCACTCTATTTGATTTCGAAAGTAACAGCCAGAACAGGTAGCGAGCGAAACCCGTCTTTATCTGTATGCGTAAGTTCCCAGCAATGTTTAGTCAAGGTTTCCTTTTTCTGTTCTGAGTAGCCTGTCGCAGTTTGTACGCCTTTGCGTACCCGCACCGCTCAACCACAAAAATTTCGAGTTCTCTCTCTCTCTCACACTCTCTCTCTCTCACACTCTGTCTCTCTCTGTAGCTCACTGTATCTCGTCCTTGATCTCTTGTTCTTTTGGTCTACGCCTGCTGTGCTATTTAATTTCAATACATTATGCTTTTGTTGCGACCCTCGCGCTCACTCTCTCTCTCTCTCTGCCCTCTCACTCTCTCTCTTTCTCAGTTTCATGTGCTCCTTGCCGTACCTTTTTTTTTTACTCTTCATGTTTTTTTTCCCCCGTGTTTCGTTTTGTTTTGTTACCGTTTTTCGCTTAAAATGTGATTTTTGATACTACCTAAGGACATGGTTTTTGTATCTGTATCTGTATCTGTAGCTGTATCTGTGTGTTTGCGTATCCTTTTTATTTCATGCTCAAGTTGTTGTAATTGAAGTGTAAATTTTACAGCTGTTTAATATGCATTACATTCAAAAACTCCACGCCGGCACTCCGTTCAGGAGATATATATATATATTTTTTTTTTCTCACTCTCTCACCCACTCCAGCGAATTTTGCCGCCACTTGACTACAACAGGAAACATGCCAAAGTCCTGGGCTTATGTTGCCACCCCAATCAATAAAATGATTAACGCGTTTTTGTGCCGTCAAAAAAAAAAAAATAAAATCAGGACGTGAGTTGTCCGATAATGGAATACACTGACTCACGTGAGGAAAAAATAATCGTTATGCAATAATTATTTGCGCGAATTTTTTTAGTCGCAAATATCAATCTAGTCTGTTTTTACAAACGCCTATCAATAAGTATTATTGAATGGGTTGTCCAGTACGTTTGGCACACAAACAAAACACAAAAAGTTTTCGAACTGCGTGAAACACATATTGCACCGATATCTTTAGGCTATCATCATCAACAAAACGTAGTTTTCCGCTCGTTTGAAAGCAAATATTGGCGAGAGGCATCGACATCGTATAGTCACGAAATGGTTTTCTCTATAACTAACAAGCAAGCGTAGGTGGCGCCAGCTAGAAAATAGGTTTACTTGAAGCACGCGAGTATTGTTCGTTTAGGGTTTTTGTTTTTCGCAGCATTTTCGAATATTAGTCTTTAGATAAGCAGTTTGCTTGAAATACAAGCGGGCTTCACTTTGTGACGGTAATAAATATTATATTGAAGTAGAAGTAGATCAGCCGATATATAATAATTTAATAATAATCATCATCATCATCCTTGACGCTACAGCTACAGTTCAGCTTTGGCCTTTCGAACAATTTCTCTCCAGTAGTCTCTATCCTTCGCCGCTTCTTCCCAATTTTCGACGTTTAGTTTCTGTAAATCTGCATCAACTCCATTTATGCAACGTGATCGCGGTCGCCCAACTACTCTTCTTCCATCCGGTCGGTTAAAGCACGTTCTCTTTAGAATCGGGTTGCGTGTTCTCGCGACATGGCCAGCCCACCTTAGCCTTTGCGACTTGATATCGTTGAATATCTCCTGCAGTTCTTCGTTGGTTCGAATACGGTAGTTAGAGTCATCGACTCCAAAATTCTTCGCAGAAACTTCCGTTCTGTTCTTTCCAGGAGGTACCCATCCGACTTTCTCAGCCTTCATGCCTCGCATACGTATGTTAATATAGGTCAGATCATTGTTTTATATAGTCGGATCTTAAGATTCCTGTTACTAAGACGCGACTTCAAGTGAGTTGAGAGCGAGATGAAAGTGAAGTTCGCAGCTTTAATTCTTTCTCTGAACTTAATAAAGCAGTCATCATTCCAAAGCTGAAGCATGAAGCTATCTTCTACTTATAGTTGTTAGAGCAGAAGAGCGATCTACAATTTACAGCTCAATACTAATGGCGATGTCGTTAATAAATACAGATTTACTACGGCAAATCGAAAGATTTCGTAAGATTCTAGATTTTGATGCTAGATGACAAACACCCACCCATCATACATTCAAATTTCGAATGTTTTCGTCGGTTTCGCAATCTAGAATATGCCTGAATTTGACTCTTTATTTCTAAGTTTATAGTGTCTGATAGGCAATGATAATATACTTGGTAACTTTACTTGGCAACTCTACTACGCCCTTCACAATTGTCTTTAAAATTAAGTTTCCCCTACTCTACTATTAGCTCTAATTTCGACATAAATTATCAAGTCTGGGAATAGATTGAAAGTCCTTTTTTTTTGTTGGTTACAAATTTTGTTTCAAAATTAGTTTTGCCTTTATACGCTTATCGGGAACAACTCATACATCACGTAGCTTGCACAGATCTATAATAACCTTGTTGTCCCTACAGGCTACAGTGTATGACAACAACAACAACAACAACAACAAACACACACACACAGAAAAGTAGAAGTGCTGGAAAACGCGGCAAGAGTGCAAAAACAACAGGCAGGCAACAACATTTAATTTGGCTCATTATCAAGGCGCAGCCTTTTTGACCTGCTCTCTTCTCAACTTGTACATTTGCTTTGAGTTCGCCGTGCGGGATTTTTCCAGCCTGCGCATTTTCCCAATACAATTAGACAAACACACACTCGCACACACACTCGCACACACCGCTCTAGGAGCTCTGTTTTGCATTCATCTGGGAGGCAAGTCACGTCGCATAAACGATGTATGCCAAAGAAACACCAAAAAGGACAACACAGACAACAGCGATATGAAAGAAATCAAGGAAAATGTGGCAAATGTTCGGTGGTTTGGGTATTCTGTGTGTCCTCCCTGCAGCCACCCACGAAGGGTGTCGTGCCATATTGTAGGTGGCATTTGCTTTGGTTTTTTTGTACCAACTGTGAAGGTGAAGCATAAAACTAAAACAAAAGAAGCACAGCAACCACAACAATATATATCTAGGATATATTTATATATCTAGTAGAGTGGGAGAGAGAGGCAGAGGGAGAAGGATGTGCCTAAAAACTTTTCTAATATAAGCGATAAACAGCTGGTAAAGTGTCTATGTTTCAGTGCGTGTGCGTGTGTGCGAAAAATTAAGATAAGCAGCGTGTTAGGGATTTTCCGGGTCTATGTCTCAAGGGGCGCACTCTTTTAACTCGATAAAGCTCAAGGTCCAAGCAAACACTTGGCCAAAAACTATTGTGAATGCTGCTCATATATGAGGCACAAACTGTTATAACTACTTGCGATTAATAATGCATAAAAGGGTGTGAAATTACGGTGTGTTATTTTATTCATCGTCATCAGCATCAGCATCAGCATCATCCGCCCAGGTCATCACTTAACCATCCTCAGAATTACTCTGCAACTACTGGTATCCCTTGTTGCTGGTTGACTTGGCTACCATGTTACTCTACAATGCTCATACCTGGGTGCCGACTGCGTGTTCCATCCAGAATTCATGCTCCCTAATTTGACGATTTTGATATCTGTTTTTATGTGCAGTCTTTGCCGGTTCTCAGCGAATGTGCTGCCCATCTTAATAGTGTTACATTTCTTTCTTTCTTTTTTAGATTTTAATTTCAAGAATATATATAATATAAGAAGAACGCTGATTTCGCTGATTTGAAAAAAAAACATTCGAAAACGCAATGAACGGCAAACATCAATTTCACCAAAATCATTCGAAAAAGCCATAAACGTAGAATGTTGTTTTTGCTTATTTTTGTCGAAATCGTAATGCTCGATGTCTAATTGGTAGTTCCCCACTGGGAAGCCAGACCACACCTGCACTTCTTAGAGCAATTATGCTCCTAAGCAATCGCATTTCGAAAGCTTTACGGAAAGACAAGTGTTTCGTATGATAGCACAGATCTTGTATAGCAGGAACTTAGATTTTCTGGATAGTGTCAACATTGAATCATAGAGAGACTTTCTCCATAGTGATGCATTCAGTGGTAGAAAAGCTGAAGACCCATTTTAAATATATATCATATCACATCTACTATATCAAACAAGATATTTTTATAAATCAAATTGTGGCTGGAAGCAATATGCTAAAGGCTTTGAATTGTGTATGTCTTGAAATCTACGAAATGGTGTGTGTGCCTTGAGATGGCTTCTACTTTTGAAGTTCTTTGTGCAATTCCTAACCAATAATGCTGCAACGGCTAGTCGTATCCTATTTTTGCTGACGTTGTAACTCATTTGACATTTCGCAATGTTCGCTGCTGGGAAGCCTGAAGCTGATATTAGTATTGGGTAAATAACTAACTCTAAGTTGATATTACGAAAGGACATCAGTTGATGTTACCAGCAGAGATTGTAACGATTTCCCTGCCATGTGTCAGCGCTGGGCAGTTCACAATGTATTTCTGTTATCATCTTCAACACAGAAACTGCATTTTGCAGGATCAGATAAACTTGCTGGCCGTAAGTAAGTAAGCTAGCAGAAGTCTTTGCACCGCTCTGCCAAGTTCTTCTGTCTTGCAGAAGTGCTAAGGTTTGGCAAGCGTCTTTGCTTAGCGCAACCAGGAAACTCTAGTTTATAACCTCAAATCCAAACGTTAGTGTCTTAAATTTTGCTAGCTATGCCAGTGCTAGGCAAATACAGCAGTGCTGCAGAGCAGAATGGCACCAAAGGCGACTACGCTACCAAAGCGTTACCTATTTTCTTTGAAAGAAATTGTGCAAAAGTGCTACTTTTTCTTAAATTAAATGAACAACTTTAAGCAATTTTATTGACTCGCAAAGACGCAGACTTAAAGCATTTAAATTAAATTTATAATTATTTCTAAAATTACTATTTAAATAACTAAATTTACCCATTTCTATGCTGCCTTTAGTCAGCTTTCAAGTGGCAACTTAGTTTGGCATGTCCAATAAATTGAAATTGTTGCGCATTTGCCCTGCAAACCTGCCCCAACCCAGCATTTACGCCGCTGTAACTCTAGCGGGGGGTACAGTTGATAAAAGAGCATGGTGTAGGGGGGGCGCGTGAGAAAAACCAAAACTTATTTCTCACAGATTTCAAAGTAAATATGCAAAATATTTCTTAGTACCACATTAATGCATCAGTGCAAGCCAGAAAGACGTAAAGGCAGCACACACAATGACGAGGAGCAGGGGGGGCCGAAAGAGCTAAGAGCTACTAGTGAGAGTGCGGGGGGGAAGTGTTGCAAGGTGCAAGTTGCACGTTGCATAGGTTTGGCTTTGTTGTATGCCAAGCTAATGCTGCGTTCCAGAGGCCAAGGCGAAAAAGCCAACTGCCGCCTGATAGACAGACAGACAGCTAGACGGACGGGCGGACGGGTGGACGGTTGGATGGACGGACAGACGTACAGTTGGACAGATATATGGACAGTAATGTGGGCGCTCAGGAAGCAGCCGTCAAGCCACTAAAACTAAAAAGCAACTAAGAAAGAATGAAGAAACCCCAACACAGCCAAGCGAGCTATGCGAAAAACGTGCAACAAACTATGCGTCAGTATGCGTGTATCTATGCGTGTCGCTGTATCTGTGAGTGCTGGTGTCCCTGTGTGTGTGTGTGTGTGTGTGTGTGTGTGTTGGGCCAAGCTTAAATGTTGGCGTCATGTCATGGAAATAACATTAAAAACACATTAAAACCGCGAATGTATGGGCGAACGATGAGCCCAGCAACAAAAGCTAAACGATGTGAAGAAAGAAAGATACTGGTGCAGTCGACGTCGACGTGGACGTCGACGCCAACATCATCTAGACAAAGATGTTGGGTTCCTGATAATGCTTTATAATATATATATAGACTCGCTTCCCCTGCTCCCAACAAAGCCCACTAAGTATAAACTTGGCTTGGTTGACTCTATGCACAAGCCATACAGCTGACTTTTGCCAAGTCATTTCAGCTGACGACAGCAGTAAAAATTTGTTTGGCAGTGTTGTAAAACGACAGAAAAAGCAGCAGAATCAGTGCCCGTTGCAGAAGACTACCATTTTTTTTTTTTGCTTTGGCAAAAGCAGTAAAACGAATAATTCAGCGCGTTTGAAATCGAATATTTTTTGCTAGAAAAAAATGAGCAGTATCGGTAGTGTTGCAAATATAATCTTCAGTTTCGTTTGCGTCGCCATAGTTAATATAGTCAAAAGTTATAGTTCAGTTCCGAAGGAACGTACGTTCAACGTAAGCGGAGAAAATAGTACAATAGAAAATAGAAAATAATGTAATTTAAAAGTTTATAAGCAGCTTTCAAGACTGCAAAATAAGAAGAATTAAATGATACAATACAAAGAATTTAAACGGATTTCTTGATTTTAAACAAAACATTTGGGCTAGCAGTTACCTCAAACATGAGCAAAAGCACTATGCTTCGAAAGCTAAGCCGTGTAACAAGCTAAAAATAGATAATGAGCAAAATTTTAAGATTCCTTTGTCCTTAAGAAACTAGCAAATATAATGAAAAGAATCTTATACGAACAATTGATTCGAAGTACTTAATTTCAAACTTCAGCAGACGCAATACTATGAGAAGAAACGCAAACACAGACTTAAGCAAATTTTTGTCATAAAATGTTAAGCAAATACGTATAGGTGGCGCCAGCAAAAAAAATAAGCTTCATGCAACACGCTAAAAAGAAGCCTATACAACTTCTTTCAGCAGCTGTTCTATAGTTTTATTTTAATACTGTGGTATAGGAAACATAATCTTTTGATCTTGATTTCTAAACAAATGCCTAGAACGCTCAATGATTTGTTGCTTTGTTCGCCAGTTCAAGCTCTGCGTTTAACTGCTTGCAGGCTGTTTCATAAAAAAGTAATTTTATTTTCGAACCCATAAATTTTCCAGACTTTCCATAAAAATCTATGAACCCCATATCTACCTACCACTCGCGCGTAAATGTTACTTCTAACCTCTCTGTAATACATACATACCCGATTTGCATCACTTATCACATAGATGAAGTTACACTCGTCAGCTCACCTGTAAGAAAACAAAGCAATAAAAAAACGATTATTAAAATTTCCGAGAAGCGCAAGTTAAGTATTTTAACTCAAATAGGTTTTCGCACAATTCTATGTCACCTCAGGCATGCGGGCCACAATCTGTTAAAATCTCTGAGTTCTCGGATACACTCGTAAAGCCTACAAGTGGAACAGCAAGCACTTCAAGTAGCAATGAATTATTATTATTATTATTTTCTTTTATTTTTTTTAATTAGGAATAGCAAACAAAGTCATCCTCTGTTCGTTGTTGGCTAATTAGCTGCTCCTTGAGGCACTATCGACATCGACGAGACTAATGTAAATTTACAACTTGCTTGGAACTAAAAAATTTACATTGAAATTAACAGAAATCGTAAAGCAAATCATATGAAGAAAAATGAGAGGAACGAAAAGAAATATATTGAAACCAAAACCGAAACCGAAACCACAGAGAAGCTAGCAGAAGATGTTTGATGGTAGTGCTAGCGCAGTGGGAAGGGCAAGTACTGTCGACTAATGAGAATTTGAGTTGTAAAAATTATTAATGAACCTGCAACAGGCGGTCACCACTCGCACAACGTCATACATATGTACGAGGGTGGTTTCAGAAATGGCGCAGCCCATACGACAAGCAAAGCAATTTAATGTGCTGTGCCCACTTTTGAAAAGTCTTTGAGATAAACTCAATTAATTTTATTGCACTCTTTTTTTTTAACATGAGATCTTGAAATTGCTTGTAAGCGGAAAGCATTTTTTGCTCTGCTTATTATTAAGGGTAATAATTCATTTGGAGCATTTTTTTTTGTAAGAAATAAATTCTTTCCCTATTACTCAGGTGTTTTTCAAATGGCATATCTACTCCGTACGTGATCGATTCATCGAGCCATTTTTTATTTCTTCATAAGATCCGAGCCAGCGACCCCCAAAATACATTTACGATTGTTGAAAAGCCAATAGTCAGCAGAGAAGCAAAATTTGCAGAATGAGATAAGATCTCCCATTTCAGTATTTCTAGATAATTTTTAAACCTTAGCATATATAGCCCATAAAAGACAAAGTTTGGAGCATAAAGTGGGTGTGATCAGATTCCTTTTTGAGATATAGGTTCGAGTGCTTTCTTTTTTTTAAAACTCCTGGTTATGCTTTTCGACAGCTTCTAGTCGTTTCCATGCAATGCAAGGCTTATACATATACGACGTATTCCATAATTCCGCCTGCCATACTAGCTCGGAATAGAACACACCAGTCAAGTCTCTGCATGATGACCTCTAAACAGTCAAAGTTTTCCCTTGTTGTAGCTTGAACGTGTGCATTAGCTTTGACATAAAATTTTGATACATTTCAAGAAGCAGTTCCGTAGAGAAAAATTGCTTTTCGAAATTTTTTAGCTTATATACGAACAATACCCAATTTACTTGCTTTTCAAAAATCCCAATAGTTTTTACCGATTGAAAATTGTTCTTCACCCAGTAATTTCACATTTTAACTGCAGTCTCAATTTGTTATAAAAATTACCTTGCTTTCACATGTGAGAAATCGACATCTCTCGGCATTAATCGTATTTCCTTTTTTTCGAGACAATCTTGATCGTTGTAACAGAACGAAAACTGTTTCCTGAGTCACTCCCTATGATGCTGCGAGTTCATTGTGAGTGCGGCATGGATCTAGCTGCAGTAGAGCCTCCCAAAGCTCAAATTCAAAGTTTTTGTAATGAGTAAGACTTACTTTGTCCTCAACACTCAAATCAACGCTTTGGAAGTGGTCGAAACCAATCTCTGCCTGAATTATCGGTTATAGCAGATTTATCGGCTACACTCTGCTTTACGTTTAAAACAAAAAATTATGATTTTTCCAGCAAATGCCATTTGTTCGGTAAGCTCAATTTAGGTTCAACTGAAGCCATAATATAAACCGATATATATTTTAAGATTAGTCGCAGCTGCTTTAGGAATACGAAATCCATTTAATTACAATTTGAACATTTGCGAACATTGTTTTTGTCAGAAACAGAAACCAATAACGGCCATAACTTACGGTTGGAGTAATGTTTTTCAAACGAACCGAAGTGATTGTTTGACATTCAGTTTCAAGAAATAGAACTTTTAAGAATCTGTGGGTGCTCGTATGTGCGGATTTGGCGCACAGTTAATTGAATGAATCTTACACCTTAAATGCTTTTGAAAATAGTATACACCCAACACAATCATTGGAAGATCCAGCAAGCTGAAAATTTTTCATGCTTGCGATAAGACGGTACTACTGTTGGGTAGCGAATCCTGGCATATGGCGATCGCTATCAAAGAACACCGTCAACCAATGTCCTAGGTGCATAGTCGGTATTGGCCAGAGCCAAGACGAATCTCTATTGTGCGATTATGGGAGCTAACTGGACAAAAAAGGTTTACTAAGCGACACTAATAGACATAAATACGAATGGGTAGGACACACACTCCGCAATGATCAGGAAAATCTTGCACACTCCGCACTTAACTGGAAGCCCATTGGTACTAGACACAAGGGGCGCCCTGGGACTACGTAGAGACGTACTCTCATTAACGAAACCAAGAAGTAGATAATTGATCTAAGGAACCTTGGAACCCCATTGGTGGTACTAGACACAAGGGGCGCCCTGGGACTACGTGGAGATATTGCAAGGAAACCACGAAGTCAATAACTGAATTAAGGAACCTTGGAACCCCATTGGTGGTACTAGACACAAGGGGCGCCCTGGGACTACGTGGAGACGTACACTTATGAACGAAACCAAGAAGTCTAAAAATGAATTCAAATATTTAGCTCGGGATAGACAAAATTGTAAAATGACAGAATATAAGCTAAGTTCAAAATATGTTAACACACAATTCTCAAAAAACCCAACTCGATGGAAATTTTAGAAAAATGAATCGATTTAAAATGCCACACAACTCTACTACATTTGATAGTTTTCTTTATTGTTTTCGCTCTCCCCCGCTAACAATTTGCCAACCAACCCTCGCCCAAAACTCCGGCAGGTGCGTACGTGAGTAATTGTAAATGGCTAAAACTCAACAGACCAAAGCAAATTGAACTATGCTGACCTCATAAGCTGTATAACTATTGCCGCTCGAACAAAAATAACCGAAATGAAAAAGTTTTGTTGTGGGAGTCGGGAGTTTTCGGGCGGTTTTGTCGATTTCTCGTTTTCTCACACCGGACCCCCTACTCCCCACAGCCGAGCGCCGCTGCCAGTGCTAATCAATTTGCTTACGCCCATGACTTGGCACAACTTTGCTTTGCATTGAAAATTTCGCTACGCTTTTCCACACTACTCTATCCCACCCCGCCCTCTATGTATATATCTGTGTGTAATTTTATTACATATACTCTATATATATGCTTATTATATACCATATACACTATACTACACATTAGCCCTATACGATATATATATTCATATATACAACTATAAGCCATATTGTTTGGGCTCTTGTTGCTGTTGTTGTTGTTGTATATGCTTGCCATATGATTGATGATGCCATTGATTGATGCATGACGCGTCCAACGACGCGAACGTGAATGCGAGGCTTTTAATTGAATTTCAAGCTGAACTTTTGCAGCCCTTATCAGCAACACTCTCACAAATAAGACAAGCTTGGGGCTAAAAGCCGCAAGCGGGATTTGGGGGCAGCTACAGGCTGCTAGAAAGCAATGACAGAACGTGCTGCACTTTAAACTTGCCACAACGAAAATGTGGCAACTCAGACTCAAATGAAAGCATCAAGACATACGAGGCAAAAAGCTTTGTGATATCAGCGAAAAATCCCAAAAGCACAACATAATCGTCATCATCATTGACAGCCCGTGCAAAAGTGTAGAGCCGGCGACAGAGAGACAGAGAGAGAGAGAGAGCGAGCGAGAAGAATCCGACGCAGACAATGATGTGTGGTGGCAGAGGGAAGTGGGTGGCATGAATGGGTAGAGAAACTGAGACACTGTGGCAGAGGCAACATTTTTATTGCAACATCATTGGCAACAACATATCAAGCAAACAGTGCGGCGAGGGCTGCTCCAGATCTAAGAAACTTACTTGAGATAATAAGATATCTTCGAAAACGAAATGGCGAGGCGTCGTATTATGTTTGAGGAAGTACACGAGTCTAGAAAGTAAAAGGTTCAAATTCGTAGCGGATTTTGATGATTAATCGATATTATTCTGCACATTCTTATCATAACACAAAATATAATATTATATGTATAGCGTGTGTTGAATGCCTCGCGAAAATTATAACTAGATGACGCTTCTTATATTTAACAATTTAAAAGGAATTTTCTAAATGAAAAATAATACATTTTTTAACTCAAGATATTCATAAAAAATGTATAAAAAAAATAGAACTAGATGACGCTTCTTATATTTAAGAATTTTAAAGGAACTTTCTAAAGGAAGAAAAATACATTTCTTAACTCAAGATATTCATAAAAAATGTATAACTTTTGTTGATAGCCGTGCGAAGATTAGAACTAGACGATGTTTCTTATGTTTGAGAATTTTAAAGGAACTTTCTAAAGGAAGAAAAATACATTTTTCGTTTTCAAACACTTTGAGAAAGAAAATCCTTTACAAAACCCTCTTCAGTTTTTGTTCAAAACGCATAAAAGGTTCAAAATAATTTCTCAATAATCATATTTATCTTGAGCACTGGAGTGCGCCAACATTGGTATATCGCGATTTTTTCGTAGTTCTCAACAATCTGTGCCGCTTTTTACAACAAATTGTAGAACATAAATATTTACATTCGTTAAGCTTCTTCGAGCAACATTTTTTGTAAAAAAGCTTTTTGGTAGGACCTCTAGAATTCGAGATAAATAGGCCAAACATACTGATAAGGCAAAAATGTTCTAAAGTGCTTTGAAGATTACACTTTCTTGATTTTGTTTACCACAGATATTATTTCATACGAATTCTAGAAATCGAAATATAAAACGAAACGAAACAAAATCCAAAAAATAGCAAGTTATACGAAAGTGTGAGTTCACCTTTTGGAATTTATACTTTTTGCAAAGTTTCTTTAAAGCTTAGCCATCTAACTTTCTTCTAGGAGCTCTACTCTACAGTTCGATTTTATTTTCAGGGTGGTACTTTAACCATTGAGCCATAGATCTTTTTTTGATGTACTTCTGGATTTCGAGTTAAATAAGCAAATTTACATAAAATGGAAAATTCGACGAAAGTTGAAAAGTAAACTTACTTCTTGAGTTTTAGACTTTTTGGATGGCATTTGAAATATTGAGATATTTTTCTGTAGGACTTTTAGAATTCGAGCAAAATAGGTCGTAACAGATTTCTAAAAAGTGCAAAATTCTAAAAAGAGTCGGATGTTGCTTTTAACTTAAAGAAATCGCTATTGCTTCCGAACGAATGTATTGATATGATAAAAGTAAAAGTGCAAACATCGTTTAAGAATAAGAGCATAGCTTTGACTTTTTAGTTAATAGTCACTTGAGAATTACTATTGTAGAATTGATTAAGCTTTTTAGTTCCAAATTCATTCAACCAGTTTCTTAGTGATGTATGCAAGATTACTATTATGTCATCATAACACTTCAAATATTAAAAGTTCTATGCAACTTTAATTTTTTTATATTATAACCAATTATACAACTTTTGACTTATGCATTACCAGTTGTATGTATTTTGATAGTCTTATAGAGAGTCTTTTATGTAGAAATTGCGGATTTTCACTGCTTTGCCCTAAACTGCGGCCGAAGAACATAAATTTACTAGCTTTTGTACAAACACAGAACTGCTCGTATATTCAGGGATTTTAGCTAATAGACTTGTCAATTATATTTATTTCTTCGCTATAAGGGTGGAAATGTCTATCTTGTGTCCTAGACCTTGTAGCCGTATAACCTTCAAGTAATACCGCAAAACAAACGTCCTACTTCTCACAAGCAAATTGTGACCAAAAAAAAAACATCTTTCGAAAAATCAAGAGACTTTTCAAACCGACGTCGCACCTTAAGCCAGACCCCTCCAACCCCAAAAATATTATTCCAAACAACATCTTGCCAATTTCGCATATTTGTCATTTTCTTTATGTTGAACGTCATCAGTAGAGCGCTGCCGCTGTCGCAGTTGACGGCGACGGCGACGTCTTCGTTGCCATCTTTGTAAGTCTCAAAGTGAAAAATGGCTGCTGCATATTTGCGAGTTGTTGAAAATGGCGTCGTTTGTTGTACTTGTCGTTGTTGTTGTCGCTGGTGTCTGTTTTTATGATATGCTCAAAAATGTTTATGATAAATTGTCAGCAGGCAGCGTGCTGTCCCATGCCCCAAGCCAAACCAAGACAAAACAAACTTATACACTGAGAAAAAATAAACAACATTGTCAATGCAAAAGAAATCTAAGCGTAGATAAATGCAATCAAATGCTTTAAATGTTATTTTAAAATAAAACGTTTTTAAAGAGTATCCCTATAAAAAATTGCATAGAACCAAAGTCTGCTCTATAACGAATGCAACCGATTTTTCGTTGAAGCAAGGAATTTTGCTACCACATCTTCGCTACCGCTGTTTTCCAAAAGCTATCTCAAGAGGTCAATATTGCTATTATTATTATTGGCATGATTGCTCTCTTATAATAAATTATAAAGAACTTAGCCCATTTACAAATAGTTTCCAGCTTTTCCTAGTGTTAACCAAAAACCTCAACTCGTTAAGCGATTTGGACGTTTCGTTGAGCAGTGTCCGCCTTCAAGTAGTCTTCGGCCGCCCTCTGCGATGATTGAAAATGGGCTTCCATTCGAGAGCTGCACATGCTATATTTCTGTTGTCTCTGCTGAGCGTGTGTCGGGTTCAACTATATTTTTTGCTCGATATGTCGCTTTTGATGCCCCATTGACTGGTAGTCTCCCATAACCTCGCATTGGATATAGTTCTGTGCCAGAGCACTTCAATATTGCGCCTCTGGCATCGGTTAACGAAACTTTGGAGTTCTCTTAAGATATTATTTGTCGTATGGCAGGTTTCGCTTCCATATAAGAGAACTTTTTTTTTTGGGTCGATATAAATCGATTGAAAACGATACAGCATAATCGCAGACATCCCTTTACATTGCTTATTCATTGTTGCTGCGAATTTGTTAGTTTTTGAAGCAAATTCGGAAAGTATTGCTTCCTACATATTTCTAATATTTTTATACCACATAATCAACTCATATGGAACTCGAAAAAACAAACTTAAGTTTGAAATGAAAATAAATATTAAGGCAGTTTAATAGTACAGAAATACCTCAAGCATTTTGCGAAAAAAACAGCATTCCCAAAGCCAACTGTCGGGTCGTCAGTTTCTTGCTAAAGTAAGTACGTTCATAAAAGTCGATTTTGAAATCGAAAATTCGGTATAATTTTTTTTTTAGTATTATAAAAACTGCCCAACTTCAGTGGAAACTGCGCCTCGTTTCAACAAAATTCTACAAATAGTGAAATATGTTTCCACAACATATCAAATTGCTGCTTTACGTAGACAGTGGATCTCTCATCTTAACTTTAATACTGCTTGGCCCCATCATACTAAATTAATAATTTAGTTGTCCTGTTACAACTAAAACAATTAAAAATTTTAAATAAATTTTACCTAGAACAACGTGTAGACGTACGCTTATGAACGAAACCAAGTCGATAAATGAATTAAGATATTTAGCTTCGGGTGGACAAAATAGTAAAAAGATAGAAGTTAGGCTAAGTTCTCAAAATAACATTTTGTTATAATAAAAACATGTCAATAGTAATAAGAATAATAATTTATTTTTTTTTATTTATTATCTTATGCTTAAATTAAAATAAACTCTATGATTTTCTCTCTTAAGAACGCTCTATCCAAATCATATCTCTTTATCTATCTTATCTCATCTTGATTCCCCAAATCGACCAATAACGAACTACAAAAACGCAACTTGCTCAACGTTGATCTTTGGCTTCTCTCTTTGTTAATAAATGTTAAAATTTTTATGTTACTTTCTGTCTTCAATTTTTTCATTTCAATTCCAAGTTCCCCAGCAACCCCAGATTTGAGACGTTGCATATCTATACAAAATTCACCCATCAGGCTAGGAATACGGATTAGTTTTCTATTATATTTTCCTTGTTATTAATTAATACTTCTTAATCTTAAAATTTTTAACTTAATATTTAATCTTAAGTTCAGCTGTTAGTTGTACCCTTATATTATTTATTAATAATTTTGTTATTTTTGCAGCGGAAATCTGCTTTTGCCAATTAAGGTCTGACCTTGCAATGACTATATATTCGATTATTGTATGGGTATCTCAGTGTTCTTCGGCAAGCATACCGTTCCTGCAATAATGTCATCACTGAGAGCCTTTTCAAAAAAGGGTGATATTTTTGGCAGGGGAAAACTGCTTTTATTTTGAAGTTAGGCATTTGAATTATCAGAACATTTCAAGTAAGAAAATTTATTTAGGGACTTTGTATGATTTATTATTATGTGATCTTCAAACGCTGGGATGGTCTTCTGAACCGTTAAACAATCGCCCACACTGAACTTTGACAGTTTTCAAAGGTGATATTATGAAAGTGAATTTAAGGTAAAGTTTGCCTAGTAGGTCTCTATTACGAGCCTCTTGCAGCTGGCAAAGATTATGGTAGTGCTAGATTCTTTGCAGCAAGCCATCAACTTTTTGGATAGAATAAGCTAAAATGTTTAATTTTATATTTTAAATTATTTGAGTGCCTAAAGGCAGCTTGAAAGTAAAAAGATTTGTATTCAAATGTTGGGCTACGTCAAGTCACAATAGACAACTGCTCGCTGCGCTACACAAATCTCTTCATCTCGATCAGATTCTGCCGCTGCTACTTTTCGACAGTGTATACTCAGACTCACACTTGTATATAATAATAATAAAAAAAAATAAAATAAACAAAAAAAAGAAGAAAAACGCACAATTCTACACACACACACACACTGGCGTTACATTTAAGTGTCGTAGTGTACTTAGTATAAGTATAATTGTGATTAGGTTTGTGGCACGGTCTAATGTGGCACCTTGAAATGGCGTCAAGCGTGCGCGTGAGTTTTACCATTTAAATTAAATGTTGGCAACATTTTAGCCAAGTTGCTTTGAGCCAACAACCAGCCAGCCAGCCAGCCAGCCAGCCAGCCTGTTGGCAGTCATCAGTTGCCAAGTCCAACCGTCAACCTAATCACTGGCAGTTTGTCACCCACCAGTTTTGGCCATGGCCCCCAAAGTTGCTCTCTCATTGCGTTATGAAGTGTGGGGTAGGTGGGTAGGTGGGTAGGTAGGTAGGTACTACCATGTGTACTGGCACAACTGGCTTGCCACTTTGGTGGGCTGACGCTGCTGCTTAATGCATCTGCCACACGCAAGTGGCACATAAAGCAAAGTAATAACAGCAACAACAACTCTGGTATAAAAAGTGTTTGGCAATGCCGCCGCTTCTTCGTGTCTATAGGAAGTTGTCGACTTGTGACTGTTGCCGGAAATGAAGATGATGCAGCGCAAAAACTATGAAATAAATAAACTACATGCCACGCATCAGCATAGCTCTAAGTGCGCGAGGGTAGGCCGAGTTGTAGTTGTAGACAAGTCTCTTTATTTTCTTTTTTAAAATTAATTGACCAGAGCATTGAATTATTATATATTTATATATAGCGTTTCTACAACATCTTTGTTTAATGATAAAAATTTAAAAAGTTATTGCAATTGATATTTTTAGGACAGCCGAAGTAGTAGATACATAAAATCTTAGTTTCTCTCTTTGAAATCAATTGGCAGTCTCATTCTTCGTATTTCATATAAATTGTTCTTTGATAACAAATGTCAAGTAACTTGAAATAATAATACAAAGCGATTCTTTATTAACTTCGAATAACTAATAAAATCAAACATTTTATTGTAATATTTCCAGTAACAAATTAAAACAAATGAAAGCAGTATAAATTTGGAATATAAATTGCAAGCCTCACACTTTGTATGCCAAATGAAAAATGTTCTTAGAAACTTGAAATAATTTAAAGCGTTACTATACCATCTTTCTATATTGACATCTTCCCAATAAATTAAGCAATTCGTAAGAGCAGCTGCGGGGAAACGTCTTTTTTTTGAGCAGTAGCTCTCTTTGCAGAGTGAGAAATAAATTGAAAATTTAAGTCTTCGTCTGAAATTGTCTAAGAAATTTGTTCTTATGCCAAGAAACTTGAAATAATAATAATTAGCGTTCTGACATCTTATAAGGTAAAAAAATATTTTTCAACATAAAATAGGAGCACAGAAGACGATGCGACAAAATGTTCTCGCTTAACAGAACCTCTCTTTGTAGAGGGACAAACTTATAGGAATTTATATGAAAACTTCTAGGAAATCTTATCATAGATCGAGTCAGTTAAGATATTGATACAACTGAAGCTTTCGATTACGAAATTTTTTTTTTTATAAATATTTTGCAATATAAATAGCCTTTGAATTGATAAGATGCGCTGAAACGTCTTCTTTACTCAACAGCTCTCTTACTTACGATTATCCCGTATTATCTTCACTTGAAGGTATTTTTCGTAATAAACAAAAAATTATTTATTATCAGATGTAGCCTGTTATTAGTTGTCCATTTTCTTCATTAAGCACAAAAAAGTAATCAGCTCAAAAAGATAATAAGATATAATATAGGTCTCTGAAGAGTTAGTTAGTCACAAAGTCAAGACTATTTTTTGTATACTTACTTTAGCGAAAGTCTTTGTCGTTTATCATTAAACGTTTTTATCTTAGATATACATAAGCGAAAATACCACCTACGCCCGATTCTCCACGATTTTCCTCTCCAAAAGTTACTATTTCAAAAAATAGGCAACTTTTTTCAATCAAAAACTATTGAGCTCAAAATCGACATATTAAGCCAACATTTTAAAGCAACAATATAAATCACAATCATCTCCCTAGACAGTATTGATAAAATTTTAGAAAAACGGATTTTCGAGAGTTACAATATCGCCAAGCTGTAGAGCTTTTTCAAATATTTCATTTTGTTGTATGTAGAATTATATTTTCTAGAAAATTGTACAAGAATATATTGCACGACAGCTCGAACTCGACATATAAGATTTCCGAGTGCAAGTGCGAAAGACACAGTTTTATACCTTTATTGCCATAAAAGACTTGCCACGTTTGAAGCTTTTTGCCAAAAATGTTTACAAGATTATTTAGTACCTTGATTAATGGGATGACTTTTGACTTTTTAAAAAGTTAACCACTGGAGCGAAGGAAATTTTTGTCGGCGGCAAACTAAAAAATACATAGATCGCTCGGATTTAAAAGTTTCAATATCAAACTACATCCTGGCATTCAATATCTAATGCAGAACGCTCAGTTCCCACATACATGCGAAAAGTTGTAAACAAAATTGTAGAAGAAAATAAATAATCCATAGTTCAAATTTCAAACATTATTTATGAACTCCTAATATAGCTTTTAAGCTTTGGCTTAAAGACAACATGATTTCAGTATAAAATGGAAGATAATACGGAATCAAAGGTCTACCGCAGAATGCTGCGTTCTGCGATCCCGAAAAGTGGTACACAAACAGGGTTTTTGGAGATGAAACAAAATATTGCAACTTTGTAGAAGGTTTTTAATGCATCTCGAAGAAACATTTCATAGAAAATGTGTTTGATTTATGAGGCAAAATCTTTTCAAAGCTATATTTCTACCCATTTTTTTCATTCAGAGCCTCTTTTGATCTCAGTTCAGTTCGTGAAAACCAAACGCAGACAGAAACTGCAACCCTTGAAGTAATGCAACGTAAACCTGCTATCTCTTTGCTTTTTAAGCAGTTTCATAGTACCAAAGAGTTCTTAAAATAAACAGAATACTAAGAAATCATAATAGATGTTTGGCTTGGTTGTTTTCATAGGGCTCTCTGCTTTAGAGTTGATGCTTACTCTAAGCTAATAAAGCTACATAATACTACAATGCAATAGAAGAAAGCTCTTATTTCGTGTTTTAACTTCAGTATTCTACTATGGATACATCAAACCTAGAGACTTAGAAACAAAGCAATATATAGCACAAATATATTAATATATTTATTAGGGGAGGCCAAGATAAAAGTAGCATCAACGCTGATGACGATGTTAATATCGAGGTTATGGGCATCAAGTAGATTCCTAGTCGAATCTTGGCCTACTTTTCAGTTTTCTTCTACAATTTCGAGGCTTCTTTAGTTGGGAAAATTTCAAACTGAGTTGTAGCCAAATTTAAACGTAGATTCCTGGCAGAGACATATTTTTTTCAAATAGTGTCTCTTCTGCTTATGAAAAACGTGAGTGTTTTTTGCAGAAAAAGTCTACCCTCAAACCATAGCAACTACAGGGCCAACCCTCGTACAAACACAAACATACAGGCATAATTATGCTACACACACACACACACGCACACACACACACACAACGTAATGCGTGCATAATGACTTTTAGTACGCCCTTCTATTTTCGCCCAACCCGACGACGTCCAACCTTCCCGGCTTTAATTTTTTCTCGTTTTTTTTTTTTTTTTAGTTTTTTTTTCAAAAAATTGGCAGCCCAACCCAACTAAGTAGTCGATGTCTGGGGCCGCAAAAACTTTGCATCGTGCATTGACATTATACACATGTGGCATGTTCAGTGTCTTGTTGCCTTTGGGGTGTTATAAAAATAACATGAAAAACGCCAAGTTGCGACTTAGTCCTGTCACACAAATGGGATGAGAGAGAGAGAGAGAGCGAGAGAGAGGGTGATGGTCACGGGGGCGGCTGCTGCTGCTGCTGGGTTGGCTGATTGCACTTACTTCATATATGTTATGTGTGTATCGATCTAAAAAGGGAAAATACCAAGCATTTGCATACTATACTATATTATAATACGGCTATAAATGACCTGAAAACTGCAAAGTAAAGTTGCAAAAAAAAAAGAATTATATTTGCAATTTGCATGATTTTTGTGAATAAAACAAATTGAGTAGCGAAAAGTTTTAACATTAAATAACGAAGTATTTATACACTACAACTGCTGCAGGCGGCGGCAGCAGAAGAAGTAAGTATGAACTCAAATTATAAAAGTAGTCGATTCGCAATAAGCATCGACTCTCCGTTGTGCATCCGGGTCTGGCCAGACATACTTCATTTTGCGACGCTAATTACATATATTTACATTTGACGGAGCAACCAGATACCTTTCCAAAAATTTAATTCTCTATCGATCTATAAAAAAATATTTTTTGAAAAGTCCTTAGAAATGATGGTAAAAAGAACTTAAAAAAAACCTAACTTTCTTTGTGCGGCCGTTGTCTGGCCAGACCCCTATGCCTGCACATGCATTTGTATGGCAATATATGGTGCTGTCAAGCAGGTAAACATTTTCTGTTTCTCAACTTACTCATAAGTTGCCAAATATGTTGAACTATTTATTCAAGAATGAATAATAAATCACATTTTTTCTGTCGTATATTTTTGTACTGCATTTTGAATAATTTGAACGTTATTTGAAGAAAAGAGCTGGGTTTATAATGAGTTTTATTTTGAAACATGATACAAAAACTCTTATACGTTCTTAGAATATATGTATATGCGATTTTTGAGTGTTTTTGGATACAGGATCAGTGCATTTCGAGCAAACGCGTATAGAAATCAGTGTCACAAATCAGAAACACAAATTCCACTTCTTCACTCTTTATCGAAAACGATATGGTGATAGAGCTTTTCCGTCTTGTAGAGCGTTAGTTTTCGTATTATAGAAGTAAATCTTCAATATTGGCGTCAAACGTTGGGAGCTTGTCGTTTTTTGGCTCACAAAAAATGGTCTGGAGACATAAAATCGCTTGATCTAGACCTCCAATTGAAAGCATGCAAACATAAAAAAACTGCCAACTCGCCTTAGTCACTTATTTCGCAATGTGTGTGTGGCATGTGACAACATGGTGTTGCAACACACATGCTCCCCTAGTTGATCTAACAATAACGTCCTTCAAATAACGTGCAAACTATCCAATATACAGTACAAAAATTAACGAAAGCAAAAATGTCTTTCTTTTTCGAAACAAATGTTGTTTGGGTATTTTTTTTTTCTTGAATAGGTAGTTCAACATTTTTGAAAACGTGTGAGTAAGTTGAGAAAGAAAAAAAAATATATTGCCATACAAATGCATGTAAAGGCATAGGGGTCTGGCCAGACAACGGCCGCACAAAGTAAGACGGTTTTTTTTAAGTACTTTTTACTATAATTTCTTAGGACTGTTCAAAAAATATTTTTACATAGATCGATAGAGAATTAAATTTCAAAATTAAAGCCAAATATAAATATATGCAATTAGCGTTGAAAAACGAAATATGTCTGGCCAGAGCCGGGTGCACAACGGAGGGTTAAGTTGACTGAGATGTGCAGTTTCCAAAAATAAAAGTTGACTTTTATTAGTAATTTATTTTTTGGCCAACAGTATTTTATGCGCGCTAGTAACTATCAAAATGCCAACAACTTGTTCTATAAATTAACCACAAATCAACTTATAGACAAACAACGCTAATAATTAATTAAATTTGCTTATAAAAATGCATGCTCGATAGTTGCCTAACTTTCGATATACAATTGGCTTATTGCGACTACTCTGCACAATAAGCAAAATTATCGCATTTATACTGAACAAGAACAAAATACCCTAAATTTGACCATTTTCAATGACGTAGCAGTTTTTTTTAAACAAGTTGGCAGCTCCAACCAAAAAAATTCTCTTGACGCAGCCAGCTGATTGACATGTGAGAAAATTTTTCCATTGCAATAGCAGGCCACAATTTTGCTTGTCATTTTTCTTCACTCGAATTTTATTTCAATTCGAAATTGTTGCTCTCAACAACGGCTATTAACTGCTTAAAAAATGAATTGCACTTTGTGCTATTTACCAAGGTAAGCAGTAGTTTCAAAATCTTGACTTCTACACACACACATTGCGTGCACAACTTATGCATTTGCTATTTTGCAGCAACTTGGAGATACTTGCATGTTGTATCATCTTTGGCATTATCTGGATGTGGCGCAATCTATGGGCCCGTAATATAATATTTTACGGCATGCAGACCATTGATAAGCTTCGCAACAAATGCAGTCCACTAAAATACACTGAAGTTCCCTTGTCACCCGAATTGGAACAGCGCCTGCTGTTGGTGCAGCGCAAAACCTTAATTTTGGGCATGGATGGTACACTCATTAAAACTATTTCCAAGCCAATGGACAAAGTGGGTATTGTGAATCTTATTTACGATCATAGTTTCATCATACGTAAGACTGGGAAAAAAACGTTTATATACAAACGCCCCTTTTTGGACATGTTTCTGAAGTATGTATCCCAATGGTATGATGTGGTCATTTTTACATCGGCTGAAGAAACCTATGCTGATCGCGTGTTGGATTTTCTGGACAATGGACGTGGACTACTGCGCAAGCGCAAATATCGCCAGCATTGCAGCATTGTGCATGGCCGCTTGTGCAAGTCTGTGCGTACAGTTAAACCGGATCCGGCTAATGTGGTGCTAATCGATGATCGAAAATCGATTTGCAATGCCAATCGACGCAATAGCATCTGCATTAAGAGCTATAACATTGACATGAAGGATGAGGTGCTGCTGCAGTTGCTGCCATTTTTGGACAGTCTACGTCTCACCGGTGATGTGCGTAATATACTAGGCAGACGCTTGTAGTTCCATACTACTGCTAGCCCTCCGGACTGCTCCAACTACTGCGCCGCACTTTTTTAATAAACTAACTTGTATCATTTATAAGTGAGTTTTGGAAATTTATAATAAAACTGCATGGACAGCATTGAATTTATTTTTATTTGGTAATGGGGTAAGGCTAAGTTTTGTGGGGGCCATGTTGAGGCCCAAGTTTTAAGACTTTTGAAGAACAATTTTGAGTAATTTATGCGTGAGATTCGTACTGCCATGTTAGAATTCGAGTTTACGGAAAGACAAATTTTAGGAATTTAATCATGAGATACCGTGCCATATGTTTATGAGAGCTTGCCCAAATGGGCAATAGCGTATGCACTATTTCAGCGCCCCATAGAGGCTGGCGGCAGATGCTTCTATTGGATGAAGTTTTCATAGTTCTCTCTTGTTTCAAAAGTAAACTAATATACGTATGGTACATTAGCATTACAACATAACTATTCGGGATCCAAATCAGCCATTGCTTATGGCAAAATTGAAATCAAGCTCAAAGGCTGATTTCCACATCTTGCTGGTTCCTGAACTGGTACGTGCGGCTGGATTATCAGAAGCCTCGTTGACCATGTTATATTATGCATAAACTTCATGCAGAAATTATTAATTATAAAAGTGCGCACTTGAATATTTTTTTAGATTTGGTACAATGTGTTCATATTCACTATGGCCTGAGAATTCCATGTAAACGTCATATTGGATGATCTTGGTAATGAACACGGATTGTTGCGCAATCGCCGGCATCGTACTCTACTGCAAATTGGCGAAAACCGTTTGAAATGATATGGCAAGCGTGATAATAATCGATGATCAAATATCTAATTGTGAGCTGATGAGATGAAACTCAAAGATAACGCGCTGCTTGTTTTGAATAGACTGCGCTGTACGTTGCTTCATACGACGTCAGTGCTGCGAGTTGTCGGCCGCGCTTACCACTGTTTAATTAAAATTATAGTTTGTACTTTTGCCATAAAATAAAGTTTTTGTCTTGCTACAAATTTTATTTATTTTTTTTTAATTACTAAGCAATTTCGCTGGCACTTAGAAAATCACCCTTTATAAGCGAATTTTAAGTCGAAATCGTTAGAAATACAGCACACCTTCAGGACTGTTCAAACTTTGTTGTATACCTGTAACGAGCAGAAAAAAACCAAAGATCAAAATTAATGTTTTATGAAAATAGTTTTTAAAGAAATTAAAAAATTAAACAATATTTCAAACTTTATGCAATAAGAGTAAAATCTGGGTGTTACATGCTAATTGACAGCGCTCATATGCCCAGCTAAGGGCAAAACTTGGCTTGACATGATGGAACGTATATGGTATATATATACATTTATATATATATATTATGATTTTTGGACTATAAATGAAATTTAAACAATTTTCATATCAACCAACAAATGGCAAAGGCAAAAACGGCATACAGCCATGTCAAAAATTTAATGTCATTTCCATTTCAATTTGCTTTTGCATTTTGCCAAAGCGAAAAACTTCTTGCCAATGTTTTTCTTTCCCTGTCTTTTCCGGGTGGGGTTGCGCGAGGCAGCTGGTTTTCCTTTTTATGTTGCTTTATTTATAAATATATATGTAATAATATATTATATATACATTATATATATGCACTTTCGTTGCCCGTTTCGTGCTCTCATACATAATTAATTTTATAAAATAATTTATTTAATTGAAGTTTTGTATGACTTTCGGCGCTGCTGCCACGCCTACACTCACGCCCGCAAACACACACACACACACACACACACACACAAAATAAACAACATTCTGGCCCAAGCAACAAAATGTCACTTTGACTTGGGCATCCCTGGCAAGCATTCTGACATTGTTGTCCTGACTGCCACCAGCTGCACCCGCAGCTTGCCATGGTAAGGTTAACTTGCAGTATTGGGGCATTATCACAAAGTTACTTTTATTTTAAAGTTTTCGATGTTATTAAAAGAAAAAGGGTTCACGATTTTTGTACAACGTGTTTTACTTCTCTGCCATCAGAACAGGCCAAAAAACCTTTTTAGCTTACTTTTTTTTTTTTGATTTTCTGCATAGGCACTGCTTAGCACTGCTTGAGAACAATAATTTATTTTTAATAAATGCGCATTAAACTTGGCATAGTTGTGTAGTTTTTTTTTTAAATATGAAAAACTGTAAACCTATTTTTAAACTGCTTGACATCGCTTAAAGCCATTAAACAGTAAGTGGTCAAGTATTTTTTTTCAAGGAATTTTTTGAACTGCACTGAAACTGCTGTGTACCGCCTAAAGTTAGAACAGGTGAGACTTGACATAATGGACAGCATTTCGTTGAAAAAAAAACTTAAATACCTTATTGGATTTTTTTTCAACTGCTTGGAACTGCTTGATGTAGCCGGCGCAGCAACTGCATATATTTTGGCATAAAATCCAAAGTAAAATTTTAAGCACGGAATAGGAATCATTCATAAAAAAATTGTTAATAGCTTGGTACTGCTTGAGAGCAGCAAATGCTGCCACCAAATAAATTTATTTTTCCTTAATTTTCCTGAAAATAAAACACGATATATTGAAAAAATATTTGTAAGCAATGTAATTTTTGCACTATAACTGCTTGCTACTGCTTGATATGAGAAGCCACTAATACCAATTAAATTTTGTTTGTTAGAACTTTGAAAAAATAAAGCTAGTGCTGTTTGAAAGTTCTGGGAAAATATATCAAAATGTATATGCAGAAAACACTGTCTTTTGTCGGACTTGAGATAAACATAGCCAAGAGCAAGGCAACGCGTCTCAACCACTCCAGCCAAGGGAACATCACCAACTTATGGGAACGCAATTGAGTTCGTCACTAGTTTGCCATACATTGTCACCAACACCATCTTCAACAATGACGGCATGGATGTTGATGTCACCAATCGACTTGCCAAAGTCCGATCAGCATTTGGTAGACTCTACCGCAACAAACAAATAAGCCGACGAACAACGCTCCGCTTTTACAAAGCGTGTGTAAAGTTCGGACTTATTTTGGCGCAATGGGCTATTTAGCCAGAGTGTCTGAGTCTGTCCTCACATCCAGCTAAAGTCCATACTGTCATGTGGTAGTGAGACATGGCTCACCAACAAAAAGATGACACAGAGACTGCAAGTCTTCAGCAACAAATGCTTGAGCATCAAATGCGGGATATTTTGTCCCACAGGTGAGACCCCTATACACCACCAAATAAGGAATAAAAAATGGATGAGCATAGGTCATGCTCTCAAAAAGTACCCAAGCAATATTGTCAGGATGGCACTGGTGGACTGGAATCCCCAAGGCAGCAGAGAATTAAACCCAAAACGGCTCCACGAAGTCGATGACGACCAGAGGCATTTCAAAAAAACGGACACGAATTGAACAATGGAACGTTAGAACCCTTGGAAAACCCTAAGGCCAACTGGAGAAAATTCATTCTGCAAGAACCGGCCCAGTCGTACACAACATGAGGCAGAGTTAAACAGACGGCGCAACATAGAGTTCCATGGAAAGTTCTAGTAGAGGCCCTAAGTTTCCAAGCGGAATAATAAGGAAACAAAATGTGTGGATCGTGCTGCAAATATTTGGCAATTATACTCAAAAAAAATATACTTCACGACATCGTATACGCAAAGATCATAGAAAAAATGATCAAAATTTTCCATAATAAGCTCAACAGACCAAGTTCGTCTTTTTTTTTTGTGATGTTTGGTATTGGATATGCCCTCACTCTTTGTCATTGTCAGGACAAAGTCAATATAGAGACTTGAACTTCTTACAAATATAATTTCCATTTCAAGGTATTTCAAAATATGCTGCAGCAAAAAATAAAACTTCTACAAAAAAAAAAAACAGAAATATTTTCATTTTTTCACTGCTCCGTCATTTTCGTAATGCATTCAAGAACCAGCGTTCCGCTAAATTTAGCTCTAAACTATCGAGCCTCTTGGCTTATTATTTTCATATGCTTGCCATGTAATTAATTAATAATTTTTTTTTGTATTCCATTAACTTCCATTCTACAGCTAATTATGCCGTAAGAGAGCGAAGAAACATTTAAAAATGTTTTGTTAATTATTTTGCAAATTTCATTTCAATTTTAAATGAGCAACAAAATGCAGCAGTCAGTCCCAAGAGCATCATCATCATCATCATCTACACAAGCCTAGAGAACATTCCGCAGGGTAGGATGTTTCGGACAAAAAAAAATAAGAAAAAGAAACCAACTTATGCACCTGTTCAGAACATAACATTCAATCATAATTATGAGCAGCAAAGACGAGCGAAGACAAGAACTGAGCCGACCCATCAACCATGGACATGAGGCATGAACCTCAACAGAGTCAAAATCAGACAGGCCCGGCCAATTAATGACCGTGTGCCCCCCCTCATCAACTGCTGCCATTGAGCAGCCAATATGCTCGCTCCCCCTCCCCCACCATTCCAGTGGTAAGTTGGCCCAAGTGGCCAAGAAGTTGCCGAATAGAGCCACCTCGACTGCTATTTAAAACAAAATTAATTAGCGCCTGCCCGCTTGGTCTGCTCCGCTGTCTGCTGTCTGCCACATGCCTTCGCCACACTCCCTCCCTCCCTACGTAACACAACGTGCACCAATCTAACTATAAGTAAATAGATACAACATATAAAGGCGGGGACGGGGGGTTTCTCAGCCCAACTGCCAAACCAAAGCAACGCCAACGCTGGCGCTGCCATTGCTGCAAGTAATCGCTTGTGGGCGTCGCTTGTCGCATAGTTCCGACAAGTTCCAGACACAAACCGAGACGAGGGCGCCGCAGTTGCCGCGCGCGCGCGCGTGGGACGCGCCTCAATGTTGCCTCATTTTGTTTATGCCTCTGACTCTGTGAGTGTCATCCGAAATTAATTGCTAAACAAATGTCTAATCTTTGCCATTTAAAAAGCGCATAAATCAAGACCAAATCAAACACTTCAAAAGAACAACAACAACTGAAAAAAAAGCAAAAACATGACAGTGTATTATTACATGGACTGTCAAAACGCGGCAACTAACTCAAATGAACCAAATTGTTGGTGGAGTAGCACGCTGTGAACTTGTAATTAATTTGGCTAACGCTAGAAATGATGAATGCTACGCAGTAGCGCCAATTAAAGAACTAGTTCTTTAATGATATATTGAAAAAAAACTAGATACTTTGAAAATATTTTAAATGATAGTCGTATTTTAGAGCTACAAGTCACTTTCACAAGATATCACTCAAATGAACTTAACATTAACTTGAAACATGCAGACGAGCTTGAAAAATAAAATAAATATATTTTAAAAATAAATACATCAAGTCACAAAAGAACTAGTTCCTTTACTTATATTCGAAACTGAACTCGAAAATAGGTCACAGCGGTTCTAAGCGGCACATAAAATTTCAAAAGAACAAGTTCTTATATTCGAAACTTAACTCGACAAGAGATCACAGCGGTTCAAAACGTCTAAGGACACATAAAATCTCAAAAGAACTAGTTCGATTACTTATACTCGAAACATAACTCGATAAAAGATCACAACGGTGCTAAGCGTCTAAGGGCACACAAAATCTCAAAAGAACTAGTTCGATTACTCGAAACTTAACTCAACAAGAGATCACAGCGGTTCTAAACGTCTAAGGGCACATAAAATCTCAAAAGCACAAGTTCTGATACTCGAAACTTAACTCGATAAGAGATCACAACGGTGCTAAGCGTCTAAGAGCACATAAAATCTCAAAGGAACTAGTTCGATTACTCGAAACTTACCTCGACAAGAGATCACAGTGGTTCAAAACGTCTAAGGGCACAAAAATCTCAAAAGAATAAGTTCTGATACTCGAAACTTAACTCGACAAGAGATCACAACAGTGCTAAGAGTCTAAGGGCACATAAAATCTCAAAAGAACAAGTTCTTATAATCATAAAAACTCAAAAGAACTAGCTCGATTACTCGAAACTTAAACGTAAACGTCTAGGGACACATAAAATCCCAAAAGAACTAGTTCGCTTGCTTATACTCGAAACTTAACTCGTCAAGAGGCAAGTCACAGCTGTTCACAGGGACTGAAAATCACAAAAGAACTAGTTCTTTTACATAAACCATTCAAGTAGCAAACCAGAGAACTTTTGAACTAATATCATATTTGAAATACCAACAAAGTCTTTAATTTTCATGAGAGAAAAATCAACGGCACCAATTCGATATAAAAATCTTGTTTCTAAGCAAAACTAAACTTACAAATGCCGTGAAAGATTTTGACAATTTTGATTTCTATAAGAAAAGATGGAACTTTTATTTTATTTTTTTCTGTATTGAACTAAGTGTACCACTAAGCACAGTTGACCTCATATTTAAAAAATAAAGAAATTAGGAAATATTTAATAAGAGCATGGAAAATATATTGTAAAACTAAACTGGGTGAAGTTTTACAAAATGTAAACCAAACGATTTAGAGCGTAATTAAGCTCATTTATGATCTCAATTTTTTCAACTTTAAATACTAAAAGCTACTAAATCTGTATGTCCCCCAAAAAAAAAAGTTCTTTCTATACCATAACTCTCAAGCATAATGCTTACACTCTCTTTAGTCGCAATAAAAGCTAAATTCGATGCGGAAATCTGACAAATCATAGGAAAACTAAAACTTTTTCAAAATAAAGTAGAAGAACTGGGAATAATATTTACTTCAAATGAACAAAAAACTCAGCGAAAAATTCCTAATATTATATAATTAAACTACTAAACATAGCGAGTAAAAGTTAAAATTTTAAGTAAAAATTTTTGTGTTAAAGTTAAACTGAAATACTAAATAAATACATTGCTGTTCACGCAAATAAGAACCCCAAGCCTATTTCTTGGCAATTTACTTCAACTAGATCCAAAACTTTAGCTCAGTTTGTGAAAAATTAAAAAAATGTCAAACTATATATTTCAAAGATTTAAGTATTTTATAAAACAAACAGTCTATTGACTTCATAAATAATACTCTATAGCTGTATTCTTCTTAAGTTGAGCCCAAAATTTCGTATTATTAAGCTTCCATAAAGCGCAGGATAATTATTAAATTAATGAATTATTAAATTATTAAATTAATATTTAAGTTCAGCTTAAATTTCATAATTATTAACTTGTGCGCTACACTGCTTGCACTGCTTTACACACGCAAAGCGTGTGCTTATATTTTCTAAAGCCTCCAAGGGCTATCAAAAATATACGGTGCCATTATTATTTTTGTTTATTTGCATTTTTAGGCCATTATTTTTGTTTTCATTTAAATTTGTCACAATTTAGTTTGAACAAAACTATTAATGGTTTTTAGTTACCAAAAAATAAATCAAAAAGCTTTTTCATTTGTTGAAACGAAACGCATTTTAAAAGTAGTTTGAATTATGTTTGAGCATATTTTATTGCTCTTAGCTTTTAGATAATATTGCTCATAACTTGGTTTATATTTTTATTCAAAAATAATATGAGAATTGTACTTTTTGGAATGAAAAATAAATTTTAGTATAAATTCTTGAGCGCGTTAGAATTATGTTTGTATCCAAACATATTTGTTTTAATTTTTTAAAAGCATTAAAAATCAAAAATAATGAGAATATAGTAGCTACCCAAATTTATTTTGCAAATCGTACAAAAGAACTAGTTCGCTACGCTCAAGTTGACATTTGGCTCTGCTCTCTGTATTTTAAGACTTTACGACATCAAAACACACAAAAATAAGAGCCTTAGCTTTTTGTTAATTCCCCCAAAAACAACTTTTGGCATAAAATCTTTGAATATTTATTTTGAAAATTTATTAAAAATAATTGGCAAATTATGTAAACAATTGTAAATAAATATGGCTTAAACGCCTTACAAGCAATTCAATAGAAATAGTTCTATCAAATTGAGTAATAAATAAATGATTGTAAACTTGCCTTTTGTGCTTTTGTGTGGTCGATTTGTGTTCAAGGCAACATTTGTATCTTGTAGCCTACATAACTCCATGTAGTTGCTGCATTTTCACACTTTTCTTCTTGTTTCGCAATTTAATTTTCTTTTGTTTTCTGGCAAAATATTGCAAGCAGTTTTCTTGATTTTATTGCATGGTTTGCAAATTGTTATGTCACTTGTATATTACTTTCCATAGACATTGACGAAACATAAATTCCTCTCTCAAGACCCCATCACAACACCACCACACAAAGCTGAGTCTAACTGCCTCCTGCTGACAGACAGGGAGAGAGTGAGAGTGAGAAAGAGGGAGGGAGAGTGTGTAACCCCTGCTTAAGTTTAGCCCAAGCAGTTTTCAGTTACATTTGCAATGCCACCTGAGTAACTTTTTTGCCCCCAAAAGTCGTTGGATGTTTGGGTTCTATGTAGCAGCAACCTGGTAGCTTCTGGCTGGTTGTAGGCGGTAGTTTCCTTAGAGTTGCATTTGGTGCATATTTTACACAGTTTTCTGTCTGAATGAACTGCTTGCTCTGCTTGGTCTTTGCTCTTGGCCTGACTTGGCTCAACTTGTCGACTTTGCCACTTTGAGAGTTGCTAACTTGACTCTTCGGCACTTTGGTCTATTGCATAAATAAAATTTGAATTGCTTGGTTTGCTATACCGACTATGGAATACGCTATCACTCAGCATATAAACGATTGCAATTTTTAGATGGCGAAAATATTCAATATTTTCTAAGACATTTTAAAATAAACACTTATTTTTTCATAATTATTATAATTTATGTTGTTTTTTGTAGTTCTCTTTCTTTTTCCTAATTCTCATTTTTAGGAAACAAACTATTATTAAACTTGAATTCATAAATGTTTTCTCGATTTCAAGCTTAATTTAGTCTAAGTTTTTTTTCGAAACAAATCTAACACCAATGCAATTTCTCTCTAAAAGAAACAATTGCAATTTCTTTCTAGAAGAAACAATTCCAATTTCTTTCTAGAAAATCAATTGTAATTTCTTTCTAGAAGAAAGATGTGCAATTTTTTTTTCTAGAAGAAAGATGTGCAATTTTTTGCTAGAAGAAAGAATTGCAATATTTCTCTAGAAGAAACAATTGCAATTTTTTACTAGAAGAAAGAATTGCAATTTCTTTCTAGATACACGACGCAACATTATATATAAAGCTGCAGCCTGAGATAGAATCTTAATACCTTAAGTAAGCTTAAAGGATCAGTGGGATTGGGTTTGAAGACCAACGTCCACGTTAAAGGATAGTCCTTGATATATCATATACCTTACACTAGTGACAAGAACTTTAGGTTTTTCGAATAGTTGGCCATGGTAACAAGATCTATGTTTGAAAAGCCTACCGAAGAACACTAAGAACGTATATCCAAACATCGGGCGAAGCATAGGCAAATCAAAAAAGGGGTCAGCAAAGGTTTTTGAGAAACATGTAATGCTTGTAAAAAAAAAATTTAAAAAAAAACACTCAAGAGCAATTGGAATTTTGGAATACGCGTTCTAGAAAATTTGTTACTGTTCAAAATATGTAATCTTTAAGTACCAAAGGTTTTTAAATCCACTTAACCTTATTTATTCCAAATTCGTTTAAAAATTGTAGTAAAGTATTTTTAGGATGATCCTGCTATATGTGGAAGATGCCCTCTACATGTACTCTGAAGGCATTTCGCCGAACTTATTTTATATTGTAATTTTTTTACTACAAAAGAGACATCTTGAATTATTTTCGAATTTATATATGTTAGAAATATTATAAGCAATTTTTAATGACTACAAAAATAAGTTTCAGATTTAGAAACTTATTATTTTACTTGATGACTATGTTGGTGTAGTACGCAAAGCGCAGAGCTTAAGCTGCCTGTATATTTCTTTGTGAACTCTACGCGAATCGTTGAAAGGTTTGGGGCCGACTTGTGCAAAAATTATCAAAAAAAAAACTAGCAATTCTAACGTGAGAAATGATTTTTAACTTATTAAGAGTATTTAAGAGTTTTAACAGAAGTGTTTTACTTATTGATTCTCTTATAAGAATACCAGTATATATAGATAGGTGAATATTGTGAGAAATATAATAGAATTCTAAGTAGTTCTCTCAAAAATCATTTTAAGCTGCTTTAAATTATAGTCTATTGTTGAAATTAAGTATATTTTCGAGTTAAGACAACGTCTGGAAAAACTCGCTAATTGTTTGCTTTAGTTTTTAACTTTCATCAACTGTGGAAAAGGCTGCACTCGAACTTCGCCGAGACTTCTAATTTTGAGACATTACTTTTGCAAAAAATGTCATAAATATGGTAGGCATGTAAGGTAATATTAATTCTTAAAAGTTTGTAGTAGGTAGAATTTGATGCTTAATAATATTTATATTCTGAAGCACATTTTCAATTGAGAGTATTATTAGCTATCCAATTAGTTAAAAGCGCAAGAAATATTTATTTTCGGATATCGCTTTTACGGAAAGTCAATTTTTAGTTCTCAAATTATGGAAAGAGATACGCAATCGTTAAGTTCTAAGATAAGCTGACTAATTTCCATAGAAACATAACTTCGAAAGCAATTTTGCAATTAGTTAGATTAGTTTCTTTGTAGGTAGCGCTTGTTAAAACAAAATAAATGCTGCTTTTGGAACACTTATTTTTTAATTACTTGTCGAAATATTACAACCAAGTGATAAGAATAATGAGGTTAAATTTGACGCTCCGCTGTGGAGCATAGGGTGAACACAAAGTCTTTCTCGCCCTACCTATCATGTGCACTCAACGTTATCATCCAGGTCTGTCAAGGGCGTCCTGCGGATTCCATTGGAAACATCTTTTGGCAACACTACTTTTGGTGAAATTCGCTATCTGATGCCTTAAATATTTTTAAACTTAATGCTTAGTTTTTTAACCTTTCATCATGTTTGGCCATAGACAGACTACTTCAGGCACAATTCTTTATTAATATTTTTTTGAGATGTAGCTTTCGAATCATTTTAAGTTGAAGAAAATGCTTATTTCGGGGAATTAAGCTTTGAGCAAACTCACGATCTATGGTACTACGGTTAATTTACATGAGAACATATATCTAGAAATGCTAGCTCAGGCACAATTTTTTTAAAGATGAGCTTGCTGTATTATTACTTTTAAGTTGAGATTAAGTTCTCGAAAGCGTTCAGTGCGCAGTAAATGCATATTTTGGTACACATATACGCACTCTCAAGTCCCTTAAATATAATAAACTAAACCATAAAATCAGAAGATTGAATTTTGACAAGCTTGTCTATATTAGCTAGGAATGCCAATTTTAGTACTTAATTCAGGTAAAATAAGGTTAAAATGTGGAATTTTTTTATTTTGCGACATAAGTTTTGCTAGATTTTGAGCAAATTAGAGCATTTACAATTTAAATTAGAATTTTGGCAACTATTTCGATATGTATCGATCAAAAGCATTAAAATTTGCCTGCGCCATCTGTTGCAGCAATTCGCGTATACCCTGAAACTTCTATTTATTTACAGAGTATAATAAATGTAAGTATTTTTGGTATTTTGCTTTTAGTATTTATAGTTGTCGTCGTCGTTGTCGTTGTCGTCGTCGTCGTCGTTGTTGACAATTTTCATTGCATTGTCAAAGTTTTCTGCCACATTTTCGCTTTTGCCCATTTGGACTTTGCTTGTTTATTTCGCTTTGGAACTTACACGTTTATGTTGTTCTTAAAGTGCGGTTTGTGCAAAGTTCGTGTCCAGATTCGGTTGCCAGTCCTTCCTGGGCAGCGGGCGGGGCGGGGGGATGGTCTGGTGGGTGCCAGGTCCGGCTTGGGTCTTTCAAGCTCCGTTAAGTTGCGTGCATCTTGCGCACAATTTTAACACTTTTTGTGCAAATTTTATGCAGTTTTCTTTAGCAGTTTTTTTTTCGGTTATATTGCGAAAAAAATTTGCATATATATATATATATATACATTTTTTTCTTTTGCTGAGTCTCTCGACTTGGCTGTAACTTCGCGCTGTTTGGTCTACGGCTCCCGCTCATTTTGCGCTCCAAAAAGTTGAACAATAACAAGCAGCCGTATGACAAGGGTCCACAATATCTGTGTGGCCACAATTAAACTTTATGGCTGCAATATTCATAGTCTGATGTTTTCTTCGCTCTTTAGGATTTGTTTTTTTTTTTTCATCTTTTTTGCTTCACTTTTTGTGTCAGTTGACAATGGTTGGTTCGACTTGCTGCAGAGCATGAAGGAAAAGTCGTTTGCCAGGGGAAGTCGGAAACGCGCATTTGACTTGAAAGTTTTCGACAAGTAAATTTAAAACATTTATTCCTGGGCCTGTGCTTGGCTTTGCTTCAATGGAATCAAATCAAAAGCCGCGACCGTCGCATGGCTCAACTTGAAGTCAACCTAATTAGCCAGAGACCCCGGCCCATGCCCATACCCCAGACGCATTGACGACAAAGCGACGGCACTGCTTGCCATTGCCATTGCATTGGAACTACGAAGTAAGTGCGCCATGCTCAACCTGGAACCATAGAAGACCCTTTCATTGATATTTGATTACAGCCACAAGGGGAAACAATGCGCCTTTTGTCACAGCGAGCGTTGGGTACGTTGCTTCAGGTCGTACGGCGATTGAAGTCGGCGAGCGCATTGTGAAAGTAGTGTAGATTCGTCTTTTTTCGAATACCCTGTTCCCTTGTTGGTCGGTACCAACGAACTGCGCTTACAAAATTTATATGGCCAATTAATCAGCACAAAAAAAAATAAGCAATTTATGTTGCTCTCGACAATAATCAATTTCTTCCAAAGTTGCAGCGTCGCTGCTCTCTACTTTTTCGCAAAAGTATCTTTGGCTTACCGTCGTACTTCCCCATTTTGTGCAGAAACATAATAAATCGGAATTTGCTTAAAATATGATTTTTCAGTCTTATTTTAAACATAAGAAGCAAATATTAAGAAAGTTTTTTGAAAAACCTTTGCTTCTTCGGCATTTCAGTATGACTGAACACACTTTGAAGATTTGCTGCCTAACTTCAACTATGAACTTCAATGTTTTCAAAAGAAATGAAATAAAATGAATTCTATAAAAACCTATGTACCTGTTCCCAAACTCCACATATTATTTTGCACTGATAAAATTAGATTTTAAGAGAGATAAAATTAAAATTGCTTAAAATAATATAATTGCCAAACTGTGGGCTAGATTTTGTTTCAAAAGATTCATGCTGAAAGTTGATGCCGAACTTTTTTTCGTTTTTCGCTGTCGATTTCCGGTTGGAAACTATATCAATTACTCCTTCTAAATAACTAGACGTGCTGATCTACTGCCAAAACAGTTTGCATCAATATTGGTAAATTAAAAGTATTTTTTTAGATTGAACCAGTTAATATCGAAAACGATTTTTTTTGCGCTTAGCTTTTAATTATTGAAGAATCTTTTCTGAACTTATACAAAGAATATAGAATTTTGTTTATTACTTTCATGCAAAGTTATAATAGTATAAATTACTGTCACCGATTTTAGAAAAATGTTCGGAATACTCTTCTAATATACACGTATGATTCCGATTGATTCCGATTGATGGTTTTGTACTAAGTTGACATCTGTTTTCATAAATTATTTCTCGTTGTTCCCTATGGAAATATTAGGATCTAAATATACTTTTCTTTTATATATTTGTCGATTCGAGGTTTATGGATAAAATCGGAGACCTTTTTTATGTAAACAGATGGCACTGATAAGTCTTAAGTATTGTTTGAGCAATATTTTTCTCTAAATTTTTACTCTACTCACTTCTATATTGTGCGCATATATATTTTAGTTTATTCTGCTTGAAATACCCCATTTTCTATATGGATATTTTGAGGTAAGAGAAATACTTTTTTTTTGTTCAATTAAGATACTACCTCGGCTTGATAATGCTGTCTATAAGTCACGCGAAGAACTTTTTCAATAAAACTAATAAAAATTTGTGAAATTGATTCTACGAAATCGCGATGTTGTTTAATTTTTGCTTAATTTCATGGAATATCTATGATACTGTTGAGTTATCTATTCGCTTATGAAGGAATACCTTAAGAAATCTTTTTTCAAGCAATTTTGTTCCTATGAAGAAAAACTTTGAGCTATATATTGTAGTAACTTCGTAGAACGCGATCGTTGCTTACAAAATTTGTACTTAATAAGAAAGGCAACTCTTTTCCTGTAAGTGCGATGATCACTCTTTGCGATATATCCAGCTGCTGCAAAATATATGCTCTTTTGTTGGAAAATTCTAGGAACTAAGCCGTTTTGTTACGATTTTACGTTTATGTTATTATGACATTAAAAATTTTCTATTTCTGCAAAACTACTGCAAATATTTTTGAAAAATAATCTAATATATGACAAATCGGCAAAGAAAGTTTTTTCCCCTTGATATTCCGCGATAGCTTCAAAACTGTTGTATGGGTATATTTTTAGCTGTTCGAAAAAAAGCAGGCCCTACAAATTTCAAGCGGAATCCGAAGGGTAGTGGCCTAAATAGAAGTGATTTACTTAGTAAAATTAGTCTCTATTTTGCTAGCTACGTGTTAGTGCTAGGCAAAAGCAGCAGTGCTGCTGCGTCTAATCGAAACCAATCTACTACTACGCTTCCGACGCACACAATATTAGGATATTCAACGATATTTCCCAGACTTCCCAAACCGCCAGCGAGTTTGAAAAATTCGGTATTCGGCAGCTCAGTACCTACTTCCGGAGTAGAGAATTCGTAAGCGTTTCTTTAATCTTGAAATTGGGTAGAAAAAACTTAAGCTAATTGTTGTTATTTTTTTCTTCGTCAAGCGAATAACACAAAAATATCTTTGCTGTTAAAGTGCATAAAAACTTCGTTTGAAGATTTTTCAAAAAAATTTCTTCTTTGTTATTTTCTTTTTTGTGTTTTTTTTTTGGCAATTCCATTGCGGAGAACTGAAGAATAGGCCGTGGCACACACACACACACACACACAGACAACGTGGTATGCTGCTTGACATTTGATGTCGCTTTGAAGCTGTGCCTCAAATTTCAATGAGTGAGTGCCTCAAATCTAACAATGAGCTGTGGCAGCCACTTAAAAGCCATCGACGCCGTTGCGTTCCTCACACGGTCGCCTGCCACCAGCTATGGTTGAGTTTTTTTTTTTTTTTTTGCTATATGAGTGTGTGTGTGTGTGTGTGTGAGCCACTTTTGGTTAACTGCCATTTGATATGTGGCACAAAGATTCAGAAATGCTCCAATGGGAATTTCGCAACTGCCGCACACTACCTGAGCTGCAGACTGGCTGGCTGGGCTAATGGAATCTTTTGGCCGGTTATTTTTCGTTTCGTTTTTTTTGGAGTTCGGAGTTGGCTGTCTCTTTGTCTCTGCGTGGGCAGACAAATTGTTAATGAAGCATTTAGTTTTGCTGGTAGTAGCTGTGCCGCCTGTCAACGCACAGTACCAGCAGGATGTGGCTGATGCGTGTGTGCGTGTCTTAAGGATACATTTGATGCTTTGCGGAAATTGCCCCAAGTGATTTAACAGGCAGGCTGCGCCGGAGATACGCAGCATAAACATTTCAATTGTCGAAATAATGTTGCAGGAGCAACCATTGTTGGGTTTTTTGCTGCTGAAAGCGAAAAGGTACTCTAGAGTATAGAGGCGGTGCCACAGTGCCACAGTGCCACTTCAAGCGCCGCTGTCACATGCGCTGGGTGCAACATACTCTGGAGTGCTGCTACGTTAAAGCGCAGTCAGGCGACTCTGACTGCAACTGCGACTACGAGTGTGATGTGACGATTCTCTAACTCTGCTGCTGCTGCCAGCACCCATGCTGCAACATAGTGCATAGTTTGTTTGTTGTTTTCCAGTTAGGAGTTCACTGCTTGCTGGTTTTGGTTTTTTCGGTAGTGGGTGCAAACCACATTGCATAAGGGTTGTCGACAACGCGAGTGCATTAACCCCACAAAATGCGAAAAAAAAAAACAGTAAAAAAATTACATCCAATTGGGGGAGCAGTAGCAGCAAGCCAGCTAGGGCCAACAAACCCCAACATATACGTCTAATAGTTGGTAGTTTTTTGCACCCTACCGCAGTTGCCTGCTGCTTAAAGTTGCTCGCTTTTTTTCCCTGTATGATTTTCGTGATTGAAGGGGTGCGTCGTCAGAGCCAGCGAGAAGACGACATAGCCAAGCCAAGTGGCAGCGGCTCTGGCGCTCTCTCTTGCAACAACTTTATGTTGCAGCGAGAGTGTAGAAAACAAAAGGGGAATTACATAAAAATATTATAATAAATTCAAAATAACGTCGGCGGCAAGCAGCAGTGCAGTCAGGCTGGCAAACAAAGCGCACACCCTCCACAACAGCGGCGCCCCAAAAGCAAGGCAGCAAAAAAAAAAAAACACTTGCGACAAACAGCCGCAACAACAACATGCAACATGCACACACACATGCGTGTTTATGTGTGTGTTTGTCTTGTAGCAACAACAGCAGCAAAAGCATTGCACACACACGTGTGTGGGGGGGTAACTGCTTCATAATGTTAGGGGCAAGAGCGCTGCTGGCATGCAAAAAGCATGCAACATGCGTCTGACTATGGAATACATTGCACTGAATCGCTAAACAAAATCGAAAAATTCGTGAAAATTAGATTATTAGCTTTATTTAGTATTTCTCTTATCGAAATTTGTAATCGTGCTTTATTTGAACTTCTTTAAACGCCTCAAACTGCATTTAAAGGGTGATTTTTTTTGCAACTCTTTTTTGGACAGCACTTGCTTTAACAGCTGTTGGCAATTGCTGCAGCTATTGTGACTTATGTTCGTTTACCTCAGTTTGTTTCATAATTTAAATCTGAACAAACGAAATAACGCTTACAAAATTGTGAATTTTCTTATCAAAGCTTATTTACGATAAGGCTCATGTCTACGAAAACGCTCAAAATTGCATTGGGATTAAAGTGCAACCAGAAGCATTGCAACGCATCGCGAAAAAGTCACTATTTGCTGTCAGCGGCAACTTTGGCCTGTAGTTGTTCAAAGACGGCCAAGGCCGGAACGTTATTGTGAATAGAGTGAGCATCGTATGATGCTTCGATTGAAAGCACTACACTTGGCCAACATGTAATTTCATCAATAAGCTTGACACACAGCAAACTAAACAATGGCCCAGTTGAAAAACGCGTTCATCGCCTAGAACATGTGATTCAACGCCTCTGGGCAAAACAGCGAGTCTGCAGCGATTGAAGAAATTTCTATCGTGAAATGTCTTCCGCTATTTAGAGTATGAAGAATGCGCAGTCAATCTTAACATAAAATTAATTACCTTTAAACATTCAGCTATATTCAACGCCTTGTACTCGTATAAAGGTTTCAGGCATTTTACGGAATTTTGTTTGTTTTTATAGAAAAAGGCTTAAAAAAAATGACCCTTTAAAAATCATTTAAGGAAAATCTCAAAGTGCTCAAACAAAGCCATTCTCGCTTAAAAGGCAACTTAATAGTAAAAACATGTAACAAGTACCAAAAAGAACACCCTTTTTAAAATTGGCAGAGCCATGACAGTATCCCGGAGTACTGGGAGTACTGACAAGGGACGTTGGAACGCAATGCCTTACCTTAGGAAAATTACAAGCGAATCCAGAAAGCGCCAATGGAAAAATAATTTTGAGCTTGAGTATACGCGTGGCGAGTTTGTCTTTTTTTTTGAAAATACTTAATTTCTTCCAAAAATATCACTAAAAAACGTACTCATTGAATACAAAATTGCAATAATCAACTAGCGATTTTGTTAGATTTATTTATTAAATTCTAATTGTCGCTCTGTATATCACTTTTGAAAGCAATAGAGAATATTTTAAAAAATTAAAAGATTTGAAAGAAATTCCTTATGATTTTTTACAAGATTCGAAAACTTTAACTTAGCTGAAATATCAATTGGGAAACATTTTCTTTTCTACATAATATTGAACAACATGAACTGTACATCTATTGTGCTCTAAAAAGACGCAGTTATTCCAAAGCAGTTTGAACCATTTTGAATTAGTTCTTTTCAAAGTAGTTCTTTAAACTCTCTGTTTTTTAAAAAAACTTTTTGCGCCAATAAATAAAGTAAAATACCGCGCTGAGCGAATGTTTCTTTGGAAAAGTTTTTTTTTAATAAAGTTGGGGTAAAATGCGCAGTACAGTTCAGTTCATTAGAGTTATACATTTTTCTAGTAACTCTTAGAAATAATAAATAATTAATAAACTCACTTGTACATAAAAGTTTTTAATCTAAAAGCAGAAAGCAGGGTTTCATTATCTGTAATATATAACTTCTCTCGAATCTTCATTAAAAATTATTACTATAAAATCTTGTACCCCAAAATTGTCTACGTAACATCTTACGATTCTAAACAAAGTGAATTTTAGACATCATTCAATTTCAAGCACAATAAGAGCTTAAGAGCTCACGAATCAGTTAAAAAAATTTTGAAAACATTTAAGAAATTTCAAAACATCTGTTGAGTTAACTAGAGGCAAAGTATTGGTTTATTTCTTAAAACTGCTTATGGTTGCGGGTACAGTTGAATGCTTCTTTTAAAGAACTTTACTCACTGAGATCAGAAATCAAATGAACCAATGGTTCTCAAATGAACGATTTTTTTGATTGCTTTTTATAAGGGAAATATGGGAATACTGCGTGCTCCAACAATTTTCTTAAAACCAAATCAAACGAAATCAAAACACAGCTTTTTTATGAAACTTTTGAACATAACATAACACAGAGTGTTTGACAGTAAAAACATATTCCACGTAAGTGAGTCTGCATGAACTCATAATTCCCAATGGAAATAGTCGCAAAGTGCTAAATACGAAGCGCGGTTAAGCAGCGAAATCGAGTGCAATTTTGGGCTAATATACTTAACTTTATTGTAAAATCGAGAATCGAGTTATTTTTTCAGGTTCATAAGTTGCCTTTTAGTTCTTGGGCGTTCTCTGCTTCTATATCCTTGAGCATTTCCGACGAACTTTAACTGAAGTTAACCTTAAGAGCCTAATATACGACATAGCATGATGACGGAAATCGGTTGTTTATTGTATCCTTGAAAGAGTTCGGTATTACTTCCCACCATATGGCGTTTTTTACCAGGAATCAGTAAGAAGAAAACTGATGATTTGGTATATAAAGTATATCGAAGGCTTTTTAAGTTTTTTTTGAATATGAATATAGAAGATGTTAATTTTAATAATATGAATTGTTAGATCTAACAAAATTAAATGCTATTAACACTTGGCATAACTTATCACACAAAACAATTGATTTAGAGCGGATATAACTTTCCGAAGAGTTGAAATATTATAGAATAGAAACATATGAGATAGGAGATAAAAACGAAAAACAAACAGACATTCGACCATCCTCACTTATCTGGAGCATACATGCGTTTTCAAATCGATAAAATTGTTTTTTTTTTTACTAGAAATCAAATCTATATTTGTGTTTACATTTTAAAGCAGAGCTACTAAAGTTATAAATGTTATAAATCTTAATGATTTACTTCGAAAGAAGTCAATTTATTATTGGAAACTTTGTAAGATCATAAGATCATTGTCGGAATATCACGACTTTGTTTTGGGACATTTAAGATTCTATAGTCAGTTTCTGCGCTTAACATTTTCAGAGAAAACCCCCGTTTTTCTGCTAGCTTAATCGCCAGATCATTGTCGGAATATCATGGGTAGCTCAACAATCTGGTAATCCTGACCTAAAAAGCTACTACTATAACTGCTGCACAGCGTATTACTTAGAAAATGAGCCTCAATTTTCCAAACCATTCTGATGCTTTGTAATTTTTTTTTTTAAATCAAAGAAATCAACTTAACTTTTAACTTTTTATGTTTTCTTCTATAAGTTTTCAATCCAAATTTCCTTTAAATTTAGAACTTTTTTAAAGTGTAAGTTTATTAGAAAATCAATTTATGCGAATTTGGTTTGCTTATTCTTTGGCATTTACTTTTTTGAGAGAATCGTTTGAAAACGTAGATACTTTTTCTAGCTCTACGGGAAAGATGGGCACTGCAACAGTGTTGCATAATGTCACACATACAATTTCGTAAGAAAGAGTATTCAAGAATAATGCATGGAAACAAAGCAAGCAAGCAAATGTAGTGGCAGGCAAAGAGTACACTCCCAAACAGGGACACATGGCCGGTGGCGCAAAGGGAGCAATGTATGGTTTATATATATAAATAAGTATATCCACATAAATATATATATATATACGGAACGACTATATGCAGATACACATGGGGGGGCTACAGAGAAAGACAGTGCGAAGCGAGGTGAGGTCAAGAAAGTCTGGGAGTCGACATGTGTGTGTGTGTGTGCAGCAGGCGAAATCCTTGCCGTCAGCGTGCCTTGACTGCATTTCGAGGGCATGGCTTATGCGAATTATTATGACAAGCATGCATGCGGGGGTGTCTCTATCTGTGTGAGTGTGTATCTATGAGTATGCTCGCGTGTGTGTGTGTGTGTGAGCACCACTCAGAAGCAAAATGCATGCAATGTTTTGCCAACTTGTCTACTTAATCCGAACAAGCGACGTTGATAGGCAGCACAGCAGGCAGCTCCTAGGGCGCCAGCTTTACGTTACCCTACTCCGTGTCCAACGCCCAACCCCCCCACACACACACTCACACACAGTGTGTGCTGCTCTAGTCACTATTCCCGCAGCAAAGAACTTAAAGGGTCATTCATTTTAATATGGCCCGCGACAGCGCAATTGGCCGGGTTGTTGCCCAAGTAACGGGTACGTCAACGTCAAGCCAAGTTTGTGCCGCTTGCAAAAGGGAAGCGCGTGCTTCAAACCCAACTATGCAAACGGGAAACGGGACACTCCCAACTCTGACTGCCTTACGCATTTAGTTTATGTTTGAGAGAGCGACGCATTATTTGCATAAATTAATTACAAAACGTTGCCAAAGCCGGAGCATCGAGTGCGGTTAAGTGCGAATGACGCTGCAACAAGGGGGGCAGGGGTGCAGCAAACCACTGCATGCATAGCGTATCGTCCACTTGCATTGACCCCCCTCCCCCCACTGCATATCATCAAATTATAGTAAAAAAAAAAAAAATGAATGAATGGATGCCCCTTTTCAGCTGCAATTATTTGGCTGCGCCGCCACTGTCCACGACTACAATTACCAAGCAGTGCCAACTGCATGCGCCTCAGTTGGAGTTAAAGCCAAAGTTGAGCGCAAAACAACTCCGTGCCCAATGCTAAAGCCAAGGTAAACTTTTTTAATTATAAAAATTAAGTGCAACGACTGTTCAAGAATCCCAGGATAAAGGTTTATGGGTCGGAAGCAACTTTTTAAACGACGCACTTAATAGGACTTGGATTGTAATGAGGCGCAAGTGTGCGTGTGCCTAGGACATGCAATAGTTTCAGCTGGCTTCAAGGTCTGTGAAAAGTTCAACTCTGTGTCTCTGCTAAAGCTCCACACATTTTTTTCGAAGCAGTTTTATTTCGCCTAAGATCTTGAGAACATTTTATTTAGCATAGCATCCCTCGTCACTAGCTGAAAGACCAACAAGTATGTCTCACACTATTTCTAAATTTCTTAACTCAAGCGGAACAAGTAGTTATTTCTTTTAGAGATTTAGCAGGGTGGATTCGAACTACCGAAACTGCGTTTAAGAGGCGAGTTCGCAACCACTGCGCTACCGAAGTTCGTGTATCAACATATAGCTGGATTTTTGGGACAAATTGATCTCATCGCAATTATCACTCAAATGTGTAATAATTTTCTATTAAGTAAAGCTATCTAGCCAGCTGCTAGGTTCAGTTTTTCAACCAGCTCAAAAATTTATACAACTTTCCTATCCTAATAGTTCCAAAAACCAACAGATAATTTATTTATTTATTTATTTATTTATTAATACGTAAGGGTACAACTAAGTCCAGTTGACCTAACATTAGACAACTTAAACATTCTAAAAATTATGAAATAATTGATAAAAAGGAAAAAATATAATAAAACTAATCCGTATTCCTAGCTTGATGGGTGAATTTTTTATAGATATGCACCGTCTCACATCTGGGGCTAGCCAGGAACTTGGATTTACAATGTAAAAGATGAAAACAGAAAGTAGCATATAAATTTAAACATTTATTCCAAATAGAAGCCAAAGAACAGCGTTGACCAAGATAGGTTTTTATAGTTCATGATTGGTCAAAGAAGCTCGATTTGGGGAATCCAGATAGGATAGGATAGATGAAGAAATGGATTGGATAGACCGTTCAAAGGAGACGAAATTATAGAGGTTATTATAATTTGCGCATAGGACACGAAAAGGATCGTGTAACGCATAATTAGTTCTACAAAAAGTTAATGCTAGAGGTCGAAAATTACGAGTTAACCTGGAAGGAATGATGAAAGAAATTTTATCAAGGAGAGCGTTAGAATCAATGAGACCGAGTAAAAACTTATGCAGAAATAGCACGCCGTGGCATGTTGTACGATCACTTAGCGAAGGTAATTTGATAAGGCGAAGTCTGCAAGTATAGGATGGCAAACGAATGTTGGGATCCCCGAAGAGCAAATATTAAAAATTGTTTTTGAACGGACTCAATCAACTCTTGATAGTGTTGGTATTGAGGGTTCCAAATGCAGGAGCAGTATTCCAAAATTGGGCGGACAAGCGAAACGTACAGCAGTTTGGTAGTATACGGGTCATTAAATTCTTTTGACCACCGCTTAATAAATGCAAGAACCCCTCGAGCTTTGTTTACGATGTTGTAAATGTGTTTATTAAACTTGAGTTTAGGATCAAATAAGACACCAAGGTCGGACACGCTATTCACGCGTTCCAATGTATAAGTGCTTAAGGAGTATGTAGCAGAATATGGGGCACAACGATAAAACGTCATAACATTGCATTTTGATACGTTAAGAGACAGCAGGTTGCACATGCACCATAGCTGCATGCTTTCAAAATCATTTTGAAGAAGTAGTAGTAGAGATAGTTATTCGGTATTATTTTTTTGCAATGTTTCTGCCAAAGTTCTAAAATATTCTATTTTCAACAAGGATCTTCCTAACGAAGAAAAAATTCCAATGAGTACTAATTTAGTGAGCTCATATATGCAAACGGAAAAAATATACTTAAAATTAAAACCGACAGATGTCAAACCTTTTCAATGTAAGATATGAGCATTACGAAAATCGGTTATAACTTGCAGATTGGAAACACTTTCTTTGTTCTAACCACATTTTATCAAAATTTGCATTGGTTATGTTTTGTAATAGCGTCTATTGCTGTACTGCTCTAATAAGCAATTTCGGAGCAACGTATAGCTGTCTCTTTCTAACTAATTATATTTGTAAGCTTACAATGCTTGTAATTCACAAGTTACAATTTCACATCTATTTATAGCTTTACACTTCAATGCTTGTAATTCACAAGTAAGAATTCAGCTTATGTTTTGCTCATATAGAAGTTTTGTACTCTCGGTTCCCGACGACGGTACGTGGCTAGAGCTCATTTAAAATTTGGTCGTGTCCATAACACATTGCCGTATCTACTTGATGTTGTGATAAGCGAGGACTAGTTCCAGGGCTTAACAAATATACATCCGCACAAAGTCGTTTGTGCATACAATATATAGCTCTTAGCCACGCCGCGGAATAACTCGGCTGTACCGTCACATTTTGCTTCTTAAATTAAGTACAAATAGTATTTTTTTTTTTAATTATATTTTATATTTATTATTTTTATATTTTCTACTTGCGACAACCTCACCCATTCTAATCACAATTAGGATCGAGTTCATATTAACGAAAGTTATATCTGTATTATATTTATTGTAAAATATTATCCATTGTTGAATATACAATATTAAAATTGAATAGATTTAATTTAATTGTAGGATTGTTGATCATTTTATTAATATTGATGTTATCTTGGCTGAGACGTTGCTATTCAAAATACTGGCAATATTATAGACTACTTTCACCCATCTTTCTGGCAGCATGCGGATTTCGAGACGGAAAAACTGCTCATTATGATAACATATCGCATGTAGGGATCAGCTGATCCCCACCAAATGCTGGGCATGACTTGGGCGCCATGAAGATTCGTAACGGACATGGGGTCATATTCATGATTTCCCCACGACTTTCTGCGCTTTCAGATTAACGTTTTAGAAACATTTTTTGTCGCCAATTACGAATCGATGAGAAAAACCCTTGCAATTTTGGTTGTTTACATTCAGAGAATCAAGTTTCAACATCTTTTGGTTTCATATCAATCGGAACTCTGTGTCGATGCTCTAAAACATTCCTATGGATTTAGGCACTTTGAGACGGATAACTCGGCCATTTGCTATGAATCTTCCAGTCACTGTTGCCTTTGGAATGCTTCTTGGTCAAGTAATGCTTTCAGTTCTGCATCTTTGAAATTCTTTTCCCTTTTACCGCCATGTCGGTCTGCGACGTGAAAATCAACATGCTTGAAGCATTGTAAGCATTTCCAATATGTTCTTTCACTAAGAGCAGCCTAGTTGTACGTATTCAAGAGCAACTGATAAGCTTCAGTCGCACTTTTTTTTGAATCGTAAGGGAAAGAGCAATACTTTTCGAAACTTAAAAACTGGAATTTTCAATTTACAATGAATTTATGATGAATATCTGTTTTACAAATGTTCTGCTGCAAATCTGTGGACAAACGCCTACGATTGTTGTATATCGTCTTCAGTTGATTTGACTTACCCCAAGAGACATATATTGGAAAACAACGGAAGCAATATTATATGCCTAAAATAATTTTTTATACGCTTTTATCGGGAAAGGATTGAGTATGTACAAAAACAATATCTCCTTTTGGTACTGCCATGTTTTAATAGGGATTTATCTATCTGACTGTCTTATTATTCTGAGGGACTTTGCTGGTTAGGAGGCGGAGCCATGGGTTGCCATTTCTGCATAAACACTCACTCGGCTTGGACTTTCTTTACTGAACTATTTTCTGTAGAACTACCATTGGGTCTTGATAGCCAATATGCGCAATCACGTGCAGCTTACAGATTGAAAATTTTAGAAAGAATGACCAAAAGTGTTTTGAAAAAGACCTTTGCTTTGAGGCATACCCATGGATTTTAGCGTTTTGAGAGGGATTGTGTAGTCGCTTGAATTGTCAAGTAATGCTTTCATTGATGTCAAAACCATCATACTTGTGGCGTTGAAGCCAAACGTATCCGAACTTTAAGATCTCAGAGCAGCCGTAATATAATGTCAGAACGAGGGGGTGCCCCAAGCAGCGGCTGTAAGTAAGTAAGGAGCAACACTTTCCGCAAATGACGTAAATTCGACTCAAAAACGAAGCTCTGTCTACTGATGCAATAATGGCGACAGTTGTCTAGGATAATTGCTTATCGTTAATATTACACATACGCCTCATATTTGAGCTGTTGAAACTTAACCCTGCAGCAGGCACTCCCCGTCATTCCACTTGTATAATAATACTGCATTTTTTGAAAAAAAAATCACAGCCCACATTACGCAACACAAAATCGTCTCGAATTACTAAATAATTTTATAAGAAAAATGCACATATTATTTATGATGATTTTTGCTTTAATTAAGTCAGCAAAATGTTATCGCTGAGCCACACACTCAGATTCAAGTGCTGCCATAATAACAATAATAATAATAGTTTTGCCTGGAAAATGTGTTGTTGCATCAATCACTTTCGAGTGTAAACAAGTATCTGCTTACAATCTCGATATTTCAGTTAAAATTCAAATGAAAGCAATGTGAGTGCAGCTGCTAAATACAGCAATAAAAAATCAAATGAAAATCTTTTCAATCAGTTTTTCACGAATCATCAAAAAAGAGAAAAAATTTTCCGGATTGAAGTGAAAAAAACAAAAAAAAAATAGAGTGACAACAAAACAATACGAAATAAAAAAGTTTGCATAACAACTGAAAATGTAATTGAAAAGTTCGCGGAAATGAAGTTGAGAAGAGTTAGGAAGCAAAAAGCCAAGAGAGAAAAGCAGCTAACAGAAAAAAGGGCTAAGATAAAACAACAACAACAAAAGCTTGGCTAATAAAACTTGTAAATGGCAAGGATTGAGTTTGTTTCGTCTCTGCTGAGCGGGGTCAAATTTATGCCAGCTAACAACATAGGGTTAAAAACAAGCTGTCATTGTTTTGACCAACTTATATATTTTTTATTTTTTTTTTAATGTTTTGTTGTGGAAAAGCGTTTTTCAATTTATTTTTTAACTCAAAGGCAAAAAAATGTCATTGCAGTGAAAGAGTGTGAGAAATTCTCAATAGATTCCAGCGCACATCAATGAAGCAAAAGGAACTTATTTAGATTGAAAAAGTTCTGTTTTTCACTGTGACTTGGCAATATGTTTATTAACATTTTTTATATTAATTCTGCTGTGATAGAGAAACAAACAAAAGGATTCCAATAATAATAGAACGCTGACAAAATAAAGTGAAACAGGCGAAGGCTTAAATTCTACGGCGAAGTTACTCTGATGCTGCACGACTTTTGGGCAGCTTTAGATTATCTGATTTCGTTTAACTGCTTTTGGAGTAGAGGACACAATGTCACATAATTGGCCATAAGGAATTGCAAGCAGTGCCTTAGAAATGGAGAATAATTTGAAGGTATTAGGTTCGAGAGGCTAAAACTCATTAGGAGCAATGTTGCCGCATGAAGCAAAATCACACGAAAGAAGTTATCTGAAGTTATCTGTCTATCTAAGAAATTATCTACATAGAGTAACTGACAATTTTTTTGAGCTTTAGTGTTTGGGGGACTTAGAGCAATTTATATTACAGATATATCAGCTTTTGTTTCCGCCTTATTGAAAATCGTTTTATGAAAGATATCGATATATTGATGTGTTTGCAATGTCTGTTTTCCCGGGGTTTTTAATATTTATTTTTATATGAAAGATATCGATATTTTGAAGTGTTTGCAAAGTCTGTTTTCCCGGGGTTTTTAATATTTATTTTTATATGAAAGATATCGATATATTGATGTGTTTGCAATGTCTGTTTTCACGGGGTTTTAATATTTATTTTTTCTTGTTTGCAAATGTTTGCAAAAAACGTAATTTCTCTCGAAATATGGGGAAATTGCGATTATAAAGACTAATTAGCAATTGCAATTAGTTCATTAATTACATTTTTTGACGGTCAATACTAAACCAGCATCTAGTAGTATTCCGTGAGGATACAACTTAGCGAGAGTGTATTTCTTGAAAGCAGGGTAGCACGGTATAGTCACCACAATTTGTAGCTAATCGATAATTAAACTTGTCAAAAGTGGGCAGGGAGTGAGTGCTGTGTGCAGTTTTAAGCTTGTTGATTTTTTTTCGAGCTATCATTTTTCGTTGCAAAACAGAGACTTCGCAATGAAAGTACTAAAGCTTACAGAAATGCGAAATCACCAATGCGCCTTGTAATTGAGTCGATTTTCGCTTGAATGCGGCGATTTTGAATAATTCCATTTTTGGCGCTTTATGCAGTTGCTTAACTACGTCTATTTGGGGCATTGGCAATGCTAAGGCTTTAAGCCTTTTTTTTGGGTGGGGAGGAGGTGAAGATGGCGACTATTGCCAAAAAAAAAAGGTTGGGGGGGGGGGGGTTGCTTGCCTTTGCATGGGTTTACGCTTCGAAAGAGATTTTTTCGCGAGTTACGTCTTCGCTGACTGCAACAGTATTTTCAACTTTTGGCCACATGCTTCATTTATCACAAATTCATTTATCATTTGTCGTCGCTAAAGTACACACACACACAGGAAGTGCCCCAACAACAACAACAGCAACGACAAGGAGCAGCAGTAGGAAGCACAACTAAGCCCAACAACAGTCCAAAGCAAAGAAATGATAAAGCCACCAAGGGGCAAGTTAGCAAGCGCAGCACAGGATGAGGCACAGCACTGAGCTTACAGCAGTGGGAGGCGCCACTGAGCTGACTGGCTGGCTGGCTGGCTAACAAAATTCGTATAGCCCGATAAAAATGTTGCGGAAAAGCAAAGCAAAACAACGAAAAAAAAAAAGAAAACCTATATATATTTTTCACAGCAAAAAAAAAGGTCAGGAAAAGCTACGAAAACACAGTAAAATATCCAACGAAACGAAGCGAAAATAAAATTTCCAGCTAATGACAAAAATTTCCGGTTTCATAGACGCGCGCGCGAGCCACAGCGTTGCCAGACTGCAACAACAAAATGGCAAATTAAAATGGCAACATCGTTTGCGCTATTGTTGTTGCTGTTGTTGTCGTTGGCGGGGGCTCAGGAAGACGCCACCTTTCCCCATGGCACTTCTCTGCTAATGATAAAGTTCCCATAGGTGGCGCAAAAGTGAAAGTGCTCGGGAAATTTATGAGAACACCAACTAGGGGCTGCTGCCGCTTATTGATTTGTTGCTGCATTCCCAAAGTCCACGCTAAGTCCTGGCTTGCTGCAAAAACTTGACTTCCAAGTGCTGTTTGACTGAACCAAACGACCGCTCGCTTTGGCCGACCACCCATGGTCAGTTAAATACTCTGGCACATCAGACACACACACGCGCACACACGCATACCGCCGCATAGTTGGACCAACACACATGTGTGGCTGGTGTAGTGTGTTTGCCGGCAGACCCATTCTGAAAGATATTTTACAGTTAATTAGCAGGGGCAAAGCCTGTAAAGCAGTTGACGCTGACTGCCCGCTGTCAAGCCAAATGAATTACAACACTTGGGAAAAATTTATCGCTAAAACTGGCTAAACTTAAGAGCACAAAATGCGTATACCCTTTGCGGAGTGAAAAAAATTATTAAAAAATAATCATATTTCTCGATTTCTTATTCTCAAATTATGTCTTTGCGTTTTTCTGACAAAAGTCAAATTTTATATAAAGGGTGATTTTTTAGTGATGTGTTTTTTTTTGCAACACTCTTATCAGCAACTGACATGAATCCATTTACAATCGTAAAGCGCTTAAACAATTATTGAATTTTACTACCATGGTCAGATAAGTGTTTTTTCTCCATTCCCACCAAGTTCTTTGTAGGTAGAACGATAACGTTAATCAGAAAACTGCCGCATTTTTTGCTTTACTACATTTTTTCTAAAAGATGATTTTTCAACTTTCTATTTCATCTTTAATTTAAGTATCCATTAGCTGACAGACGAACAATGCTGAAAGATTGCTAAATATTATCAACACAATGCATGTTCGTTCAAGTAATTATTATTAGAAAAATTGCCGCATATGGACTGAAAAACAACCACAATTATTGCCAATGCATACCAGAGAACTGACACTTTGGTGTGCATTGTAGGCCAGCAGCAGAGATAGTACAAGCCTTACCAAGTCAACTCGAAATGGTCAGCATTAGATGTTCCATAGTGGACCAGCGGCATTATTGAGTGGTACATTTTCAAAGACCGCCAGAGCCAAAACATTATTGTGAATGGTGAGCAGCAATGTACGATGCTTACAAAGAAGAGCTAGGCTTCATATGTAGTTTTAACAAAATGATGGCACATGCCGCCATTAAGAGGCGAAATTTCTATATCGTTTCTGGCCCGTCAATTGGCGGTACAGATCATATAGCTTAACAACTTTTAACTAATTATTGTGCAGTTATTTTAAGTTAATATTTAGCAATTTATAACTGAAATATGGGACGCTGGGGAAAACAACAGTCAATAAACAAGAAGTTTGCTCTTAAATACCAGACGATCTGTTGAAAAAAAATATGCCAAATTAAGAGCCAATGTATGGATACATTTATATAAAACTGACTTAAGACTTTAAATTATATCAATATTTTAAATGACTCAAACACGTATATCATAGATATTTTTTAATTTTATGTGTTTTGTCTTTAATAATGAAATTAGCGAGCACTTAAAAAACCACCCGCTAAGCAAAAAATTAATTAATATATTGGCATACGCTTACTCTGAATTTAACGTATTTTGCATTTAAAATCAAATAGGCATGCTCTTAAAAAGTAGCCCTCTATATAATAAATTTATCTTTTTCTTTATACTTTATTTATTTATAAATATTACTTATAAATAAACTTATAGCTAACATGAGCAATCACTGAGGCCTTTGGCTATAATAAATTAATAGAATTTCCAACAATTCTCTGAATTTTATCTGTAAAAATCAAACCGGCAGGCATTTTCAAAAACGCCCACTAAAAATTAATATATCTAAATTTTATAAATTAAAATTCAAAATCTTAAAAAATCACCCTTTATATATAAAAATCTAACTATGCAAAGAATCATACAAAAGTCGCACAAAATACTTAAATAGTATAAAAATAATATGTTTTATAAAAACAAATATTAGGAAGCATTTTTTCTTACAAACCTTTTTTGTTGTCGCTTCAGCTTCAAATCGTAAGTTTACCTAAAAAAAAACAAAGGAAAGAAAAATATTAGCGCAACGTTATCATAATTTGGAATACAATTTTTTTTATCTATTGGAAATAGAAGAATGTATCCCCATTTGAAATATCTTCAAAATTCATAAAAAACTTAAGAAATTCCTAAAAATTCAAGTTTATAGTTTTTCTATACGAGTTCATAATTTTAATTTCTTATTTTGCAATATCTTTCGATTTGATTCTTAATAGGGAAATTCATTTTTTGTTATGATAATAATGTAAAGTATAAAAAAAAATACTTGAAATCATTTTAATTTGATTGGATAAGAGGCAGCCCCTGTGTTGGATAATAACGCATTAATAGTAAAAAAATATTCAACATCATTTTTATACGATAGAAAGAACTCTTGTGATGCATAATAATAATGCAAAAATATGCAATGAAGTACACCTAGCGGCAGGCAAGACTTTAAGTTTAAAGAAAGACTAAATATCTGAAGTATGAAATTTGCAATACGAAATTTACATTTCGATTTCTTTTTTAAAAAATCTATCTTAATCTGAAAAGTAGGCTGACACAACAGTCGTTTTAGATCCAAAGTTACTAGAAGCTAGAAACAAAATCGTTTAGAGCCTGCACAACGAAAAAATAAAACAATACTTAGGTTTTTTTTACAAAATTGGAACATTTATTTAGTTGTTACCTTATTTTTTTTGAGGGAATCATTGTGTTTTCCGTGGTTTACGAGTTGGTATATCTTAAATAGTATATATTAGTTTAAGTACGAATACTTTCTTTTGTATTTTTTGAGCAAAGAACTATATTTTGAGAAATGTCTGAGAAAACAATTAAAAAAAAAAAATTTCAATTGAATTCAACTTTGCCATACTCAGGGGAGACTTCAATGCAAAGTTGGGATTCAACAACACTGGACTTAGATCGGTAATAGGGCAGCACGGAACAGGCACATTGATGATACAAGACTAGTTGAAATCTGCCAATTATTTCAACTAGTCATTGGTGGCAGGCTGTCCATAAATACAAATGAACATCTTCAAGTGGTAACACGCGCAACCAGATCGATACATTTTCAACAATATTTCCATCTATTTTACAAAGAAGATACAAGTGACATAAATCTTGACATGATTTTTGAAAAATATTTGCGAATTTTCAAAAGATTTCTCAAGTTCACTTTTGTAGCAACAAACGCAAACAATCCAACTTTGCACTCTCAACTGCAACTGCAAGTCGCAGCACACTTTCATAGAGTATTTTCAGTTCGGCATCTTTGTTGTTTGCGTTATTGCCGGCGTATTTGTTCCATGCGCAGGCGTAGCGGCTGGTACTGACCCAGCGCCCCCCCATCGTTTGACTATGGGCGCGCGCGTCGCGCTATTTCCGGCGCATTTGGTGTGGAATTTTAAGTGGTGCTTGGATCTTAAATGGTACTTCTCCCTCTTGCGCACTTTTAGCTCAGAGGCACTCCGACAGGTTCAATTGCGGGCACTTAGCACTTGGCCAAGGTAACAAAAATGCCGTTTGCCAACTGTCAAGCCGCTGTTGCGCGCTGCTTGTCAAAATCCATCAAAAAATTTGACGTAGGCCTCACAGATACACACGACAACGCGCACACAAAGATACGCAGCTACTCAAACACAGGTAGAATGGACCAAAGCGAAAGCAGAACAAAGTTGTAGCTTGACAGTTAGACAGGCCAGCAACTAGTAAACTTGTCAAAGACTTGTGACCAAAGACGACCAAGTGCTCTTTTCCGTTTCGAGGGCTCCACAGGTATGCTGCTCTTTGTTGGAACGTCGGATGCCATGCAAATCGGCAAACATTTTCCCATAACGTTTCATCAACAACAACAAAAGCTTCCCAAAAAAAAAAAGTTCATTTATCAGCGGAATTTCAACGCAGCACGCCAACGGCCTCCAACAGCAACAGCAACAATAACAATAAGAAAAGACATCAATATGAAAAAAATATGGAATAAGCAGCATCATCATTTATATGGGCTCAGCTCAGCATATGAAATCATATAGCTTATATTATTATATATAGGCGACGTGCTATAATCGATTTAGACTTAGTTCTGCTTTCGGTTTGCTGTCTTAGGCTTAACTGTGCTCGAGTTGAGCATATTGATTGCTACAAAGAGTTTGTCATTTCTGAATTAATACCAAATTCTACTTTAAAGCATTTTTGAATTTAAATTTGTATAAAACTTTTTATTTTCTTAGAAGAAACCAGGGGACCCCTGTACGCACATCGTTGCGACAGAAATTACGTTCAGAAATTTCCTTCCGAAATTTAATTGGAAATAAAAATTTCTGATAATTATCATTTTATGAAGATGTCATGTGCATCCACACTACTCCCGAAAGACTTGGAAAGAAAATGAATGCTATTATTTTTCTTTTGCAATCAAGTATTTCATTATGTGTTTAGGCCACAGCTTCCCAATTAATATTTGACAACATTTCGTCCCCGGATTTTTCAACTGAATCCTCCATGCGCAAAGATTGCCAAGAACATTGTTTTCATGGCAATTTCAATATTCTTAACTTGACTGAAATAATTATTTCTGTAAAATTTGAAAAGAAAGCAAAAGGCCTCTACTCAAATGCTCATAACTCACGAAGCACTTGACAAAAAAAATGTAATAATAGCTTAAAACCTACGTCCCGTTAATACCTTTCATTAAAAAAATATATATCATAATACTTCAAGCGGTCTGCGAGAACACCTGTGACTCACAAAAACACTGCTCGCCAAAAATTGTTCTAATTTTAAATAAAGTGGATAAGCAGCCGCGGGCTTCACGCGCTAAAACTATTCCATATTCTTAGATAATAAATGCTTATTGTGTCTTCTATTTCCAAATAGAATTATTTCTCCAGTGGAGAGTATCTCACATAGATCAGTGTGATTTTTGTGGAACTGGCTCTGAGTCGTCGTCATGGATAAGTAAGTCATACACTATGAGCGTGTGTTTCGCGAAAGCTAACAGTCTCTGGGGTGGCCTTCGAAGAAAGTTAGTTCTCGAGGTGCAGAGGCTAGGGCAGTTGCATAAAAGTATTATATAATAATTAATTTTATAAAAAAATAAGCTATGTGGCTTAAATTGTAATGAATATCATTGCTACCGGGGTAGGGCTTGCCATATGTTTCCAAAAACGACTTCGCGGTAAAAGTTTACATAAACAATGGCAAGCAAGATTTGCATTATATTTAAGAAGGAACTTAGAAAACAATTTATAAAAAAGCACAATTTTTTTATTTTTAATGGCAAAGAACAGTTTCTTTAAAAAATTACTAAGCTAAGTAGGTATCTCAAACGAAAACTTGCTGATACTCTCTAGAAGTGCTTCGATCAACACCGAAATAAAAAGCAGAAAATGCAGCTGAATTGGCCATACCCTCAGGAAGTCATATGAAGACATACTCTGACAGACCTGGGGGAGAACGCTGCTTGAAAGAAAGTCAGGAGAGAGCATCAGGGAATGAATTGCGTAGTATCGCGCAAGATAGAAGGCGCTGGATGGACTTTGTTTCCGCTCTATGCTGCACATAGGAGCGTCAAACTCAACTTCAAAATATAGTTATTTTTTTTGTTATTTAATGTAATATTTTAAGTAAACTTAAGTTATAACCAAAAGCTGGTAAATCTCAAACGAACCAAATTTGCACAATACGACATATTATAGATAAATCGAAGGAATACAATAGAGACCTATATCAGGTATTTATTGATTTCGAACCAGGATATGAGGCAGTCAACAGTGAAGCGCTTTGGAAAATACTTGCATTCTATCAAAGCTTTGGGTTCCAAATAAACTAATAATACAATTCAAAATACGTACAAAATACTTGTATCACCGATACCAATGTACGTAGCAGAAAACTGGACCATGAAAAAGACGGATGAGAAGAAAATTTATATTTTTAAAAGAAGAATACTTCGCCATGTACATGGAAGAACTTATTGAAACAGCAATCAGCAAAAGCAACAAGCTCAAGCAGTGAGCTGGTTATATTCAATGAATGGATCCAAGTAGCCCAATTAGCAAAGTCTTCCAAAACACACCCACGACAAGCAGAAGAAGAAGTCATCCAAATGCTCGTTGGAGAGACAATGTGGAGCAAACTGTAGAGCGATTTTGGAAGAAGAAACTGAAGTACGCTGCTCTATCTGTTGAAGAATTGAGGAGATTACTAGGGTTGGCCAAAATACAACTAGGATTGTCGCGCCACTAATGAGGAAGATGAGTATAAAGAACTTAATTTTTTAACTCAGTGTGGAACTTTTTTTATTTTAAAAAATTGAAAACGGGTTTCTTAAAAATCTCGAATGAGCCGCAGCTCATTGTACTTAACTAAACGCCGCAAATTAGAAATTAGAAAATTGATATTTTTGTAAGAAAAATACTTGGTACCGTGCGGAAAAACAAGGACTCCTATCGCCTACGAGATAACAACGAAAACAACATGCGCCGTGTTATTGCCGATATACGATCACGAAAAGTCAACGAAAATTGCAGGTCCAAATTGAACCAGAATTACCAGAAATCATATTGAAAATCTAATGCCTCAAGTTAATGTATCTTTCGCATAAGTAAAATTTGTGTCCGTTGTTCTATTACAACAAAAAAGCAGCCTTTATGATGTAAATGGTTGGCAAACAGCTCGAAACTTTTTTACCAACTCAAAAAAATTATTAATTTTTTATTTATGCTTAAGCTTCAATTTAAAATTATACAAAATTGCCATTAATTCAAAATAATATTTTCTTTATGCTTTTTGGCTCAAAGGGAACGCAACGACACAAACAAAATAAGGCAATGAAATATTTGCTGGATTTTTTTGTTTATTTTTTTTTTTTTGCAAATGTTAAGAAAAACTAAAGGACATGAAAGGAGCAACTAGCAGCTAGGAGCTGGTATGTAGTCAAGGCAGTCAAGGGCTAAGGTTATGTAATTTATGGCCACTGTCTGGCAATGACATTTAATTGCATTTTTGTCCTTAATAGAAATTGGCACATAAGGCAGCGCACGTTGGTTGGTTGTGCTGTTGGCTCGTTTATTATTTATTTTTTTAAGGACTAAATATGTGTGTGTGTGTGTGTGTGTATGTTGGGCCTCATATAATTCAGATAATGACTACAAAACTGTCATTAGTCACAGCGCATAAACATAAACAACAATAATAATAACAGCAACAGCAAACGCGATAGATATTTCTTTGCTCCAATAGTTTGGACAGGTGGGGTGGGGGGGACGCCAAAGATATGAAAATAAACGATTTCCATAATAATATTTACAGCATTTGATCGAGCAGGCAGCGCTAATGGCACCACCAGTCGGTTTAGGGTTATTTAATTGATTTAAAAAAAAAACTTGACTCTTTGGGCTGCTTCAAATGCGTTCAAGCGTTCAAGTAAAAAAAAAGAGAAGAATTTTTAAAATTTAAATCATGAAAGTGTTAAGAAAGCGAGGAATCAAATCGAAATACCGAACCGGATTCAAACAGGTTCTTGCAGGCCAACTGTGAAGAATTTTAAGCGGCCACGGCTTATGTACGTGGCCAATAGCCAGCGTTGATGGCCAACGGGTGTAACCTGTGCGCGCCTATGTGGTGGAGGTACACACACACACACAGTGGAAACCTGTTCCCAATAATAAAAACTAATTTATTTACTAGATACAACGCACACACACACCGCTGCAGCTACAGATACAGATACTACAACTAGTAGGCCTACAACTACCACGGATACCAACAAAACAGAGTTAACTGACACTTCAAAACGCATTTGAAAACTGCGGCGACAAAAAGGGCCCAAAACAGCCGTAACGTTACCTCATATTGAGAGTCAACAAAGACCCAAAAATAGTTGAGATACAGATACTTGCAACAACAACGACAACAAGAGCTGAAACTGCGTGTGTGGCTAATCAGAATCAAATTGATTTAAATTTGAATGGTTCGACGAGCAAAGTGCGTGCCCAAAGACGCGTCTGCGGCTGCAAGTGAGAAAAAACGATAAGAGCAAACGGCCAGGGTTTGTCATGAATTCTATTTTTTTTTTGTTTTGTTTTGGTTTTTGGGTAACATTTCCCCGGTGCCTCTGCGTTCGTTCATTTTGTTTGGTCTACACTTGTTCCATGGCCAATAATAACAAAGACAAAAGCAGCGTCATCTCCATCCAGTTGACCAATTTGGTTATTCTCGTTCTGTTTGTTCTGCTTTTAGTTATCTCTTCAGTTTGTGTTGCTCTCATTTGTCATTTACCTTTTCTTCCAGTTGAATTATTGTCCAGCTACATAATGTCAATGGTTTTTGGTATTCTTTGCTTTTTGATCAGCGCATATTTGTGCTGGAGAACTCATCAACATTCATAGAAAAAATTATGCAAACGATTTGCAAGCAATTTCTTTCCCCTCCCCCCAAAAGAACGCGCCCTCTATAATGAAACACAAATAAATTATACGCAGCAGTTGCGTTTGATTCCCTAAACTCAAAGTTCAAAACGCAAAATTATGCAATGAACTGTAGGATTATCGAAAATAAGCAGAGTCTGTGCAGCGTATTACAACAGCTATGTGCTGAAGATCATTAGAATTATCTTCGCTATGACAAGGTTGAGTATGAGTAGAAATCCCTAAAAAAAATATTCGCATTTTTATGCAATTTTTCAAAACGCATAATAATTTTTTGTTGTTCTTCAGTAGCGTCATAATCTTTCATAGAAAAAAATTTCGAAATTTTTAAGCAATTTTAAAAACGATAACATCTTTCGCCAAATTTTGTTATTTATTTGTGCTTCAGCATCATCACAAGCATTCTGATGGTTTGACAAATGTTATAGGGTGTTTTTTTTTCTTTTTTGATGTATAGAACTTAAAGTTGGCATTACTGTTCAAGATGGCGACCGATTTGACAGCTATCAAGTGATTTTTTCTTAGTTTCATTTGGCAATTCATCATGAAGAGACTCACACCTGAACCCCTGAATTTTATTTCGAAAATAATGCTTCTATGTGAAATACGTATGGCACACTACGTTCATTTTATCGTCGACAAAATCGCCCATCAGAGCAGTGTTAATTCGTTAAACCATGGAACTTTTGCCAGCAAGTTTTCTCTTATTGATAACTCGCAATCCTCCCAGAAACACCATACGGTGCATACAGAAGAAGCTATTACTGCTGTAGAACGTAGCATTGAGGAAGACCCGAATGAGACCATCCGCCACCAAGCACTGGAATTGGATCTGTGTCCATCCACTTTATGGAAAATTCGGCGGAAGGATCTTGGTTTGCGTGCTCAAAAAATCCAAATCGTGCAAGAATTGAAGCCAAACGTTCATCAAGCAAGGCGTAGATTCGTCAAATGGGACCAAAACGAGATTGCCTTTGTTCCCGATTTTCATAAGTGAATTTTGTTTAGCGTTGAATCGCACTTCTGCTTGAATTGGGATGTCAACAAATAAAACTGCCGCATTTGGAGTGAAGCTAATCCTCAAGTTACATCCAGAAAAACTGACTGTTTGGTGCGCTTTATGAGCTGGGCTGGAATCATTGGTCCAAACTTCTTCAAAAACGATAATGGCCAGAACTTTACAGCCAATGGTGATCGGGGTAGAGCCATGTTTGCTAACTTTTTCATTCCCGAATTGAACAACCATGATGTCCAGGAGCTGAGGTTCCAACAAGACAGCGCAACATGCCACACAGTTCGTGCCACAATCGATTTTGATGAAAGACAGATTTGCTGATCGCCTAATTTCACGTTTTGTACCTCTCAATTGGTCACCAAGAACTTGTGATTGAACATCGCTAGACTATTTGGAAGACAACATTCGCCGTGTTATTGCCGATATCCGCGCACAAGAGTTGGAAAAAGTCAACGAAAATTGGACGTTCAGATTGTACTGCTTCCGAGCCAGCCGTGGCGGTCTTATGTGAGAAATCATATATCGAATTTTACGTGCTCCCAAGCAGTTCGATTACTGGTTTGACTATATGTATAGCTACTTTGAGGAAACTCGGAGAAAAGATTTCAGCTTTTACTCGACGACCTAGAGCAATAAACTTTTCAACTTTCGATTAAAATGTGCAGAATATACAAGGTAAAGATTTTAAGGTTACTAAGACCCTCAACAAAATGGTGTTTTTTATAATAAAATAAAATACTGAAATTCAAAAATTGTTGAAGCAACCACAAACAAAGCTATAAGCAATAAGAATCCTCAGGAACTAGGTATTTCGTGTTTACTTTGTCATGGAATTGTGCAGAAAGGCCCACATTTTGTGTTCAAATTGAGCAGAAATCGTTTTCTATAGCAACCCTCGAAATATGTCAAATCTCTTAACAAAACTAAAAATCACAATATTAGCAACAAAACTTTCCAAAGTTTTTTACTTAATTTTTTGATATTTTACTTCAATGCTTCAACAAGAAAATTACTCATAATATAAACAGCACAGCAAGAAAAAGCATTTAATTGTCGGTATTGGAACGAGTTCAGAGTTTTAAGTTTCTTTTTATTTATTATTATAATTACCGTCTTGAGCAAAGAATGCCATTGTGACTTAAACAAAACAAAAATATACCCAAAAAAAATAAGTAAATAATAATAAAAGAAGTTCGCGTAAAGAACACGATCGAAAGCTTCAATTTTGGGCGTTTTCATGACTTGGGAACTCAAGTTCCCAAACTCAAACACGAACGCGAAACATGAAGGCGTATATAGCGATAGGTACTTATATATGATTCATAATATTTCTGTACATTTTTATACGTTTTTGGTAGTAGTTCTTTTTTGTTTTTTTTTTTTTTTTAACCTAATTGGCCAAATCACTGATTTCATTTTAATAAGTGGAACTGCCCTGAATACAAAGCTAATTATTTGCGTGAATAACATTGTGGAAATTAATATAAGGCGCTGGAACTAGTTTGATTTATGGACTAGAACTTAGTTTAGAATGAAAATCAAGTTTTGACAATAAATTTACCTTTGCCAATTACTGATCAATAGGCATCAAAGCATAAAAGCTCGGATAACTTGAGCCAGATGGCGCCAGCTGTCAAAATTGTCTTTTTTGAGCAAACAAAATAAAAAAAAAACGAATAATTAAAGAAATATAAATGAAATCTTTAAAGCATTTACCGCCTTACTCTGCAAGATAGCTTAGTTCATAGTCGGCTCGATTTTTGATATTTCAAATTCATACAAATTAATTCGTTTTATTGAAAAACTTACGTAGGAAGCAAGGGATGTGAAAGGAAACAAATAGATTTCAATTTTACTCCAATTGATGATGCTGTGAAGACAGCAGATCTACAAATTAAATCCCGGATAGAGATAGAGATGGCTAGCAGCGCCTTCTTCGAAGAGTGGAGACATCAGATCAACAAATTAACTGCTGGGCAGAGAAGGCTAGCAGCTCCTCCTTCGAAGAGTGGAGACAGCAGATCTACAAATTAAATGCTGGACAGAGAAGGCTAGCAGCTCCTTCTTCGAAGAGTCAAAACAGCAGATCTCCAAATTAAATGCCTAGTAGAAAAAAAAATCTTAAAATCGTTGAAACGGGAAAAACCAAGTATTTCGGTCACATCATCAGAGATCCAAAATTTGAACTACTACAAATGCAAGGCAGCATTGAAGGCAAATGTGGCATGGAAAAAAAAAATCTTTCCGCTGAGGAATTTGACACTGAAATTTGAAAACTTTATTTTTGTGATTGTGCAATATTCAATTTGTGAATAAACAATTAAGGCAGAAAAATGATTACAACATTTTAAACGAATTTTTTCTATCCGAGACACCTGATGCAACAAGAATTTAGAATACATTTTTGACCCACACCATTCACCTCATATTTCACATAAAACAGCTTAAACTGAATAAATAAATAAAAAATCAAAAAATAAATATGATCTCCTCAAATGGATGATGCATTGCAAACAAATGTGTCCAATAAAAAATATTACGTTTCATTGGCGTATTAAAATTTCAGACAGCAAAATGTTTTGGGTTGCCCATAAAATAAGTCTAAAAAAATATCCACAAATTGCAAGAGAAAAACTTGTTGAAATACATTAAAATTTGCTTTTAAAAAAGCTAAACATATTTTTTTAATATTTATTCACCTTCATTTTGAGTGAAATTTGTAGCAAAATAGATGTATTATTTATAAACTTTTTGCAGTTTCTAAGGCGCAACTTGATTTTGTGGCAATGTCTACTAAAAAGAAACTTAACATATTTTCAATATTTGAAACATTTTTTGTTCAAAAATAAAAAAAATGCAAATATGCACAGACATATGGAGTAGACCAAATATTTAATTAATATTTGATATTTACTTAATAATTCAGTTTGTGTATCTTGTTTTTTAATTGAAAAAGTATAGCTCGCTCTTGATTAAAAATCTTTAAGAAAAAGAATCATTTATACTCAAGAAAAAACCAAGCATAACTAACTCGACATAGATTTCTAAGAAATATACAAATTGGTATTAACTATCACCCAAACTTGTGCTACACTGAGAGAAAAAGAATACCGCAAAATAGAGTTCTTGCACTTGAACCGAGAATACCAAATTAAGTTAAGTTAAGTAGAGAAATGCAGGAAAACGTGTTGGGCGTGCAAATTAATTGAGACAATTTTCAATGAATGATTCCGCCCGTAGGTTGCGGCCGATATTCGAAGTGATTACCATTGCAAAAGTTTGACATCTGTTGATCCAAATTGAAGTACATCAACGTCTGCTTCTGATAACAAAATTGTTTCTAGCCTCTTTCGAAATGTAGGGATTTATGTTAAATAAAGGGCATTTACGGAAAATTTTGACTTGCTATTTTAACGCAAAAAAAATACAGCTGAAACCCGTCAAAAGCTTGTGGAAATTTATATTGTAACAACTTTGACGGATAATTCTTGCAGTAAGCGGTTTCGAGGCTACCAAAGTGGTAATTTGTGTGTCGAAGACAAGAAATGGCCTGACCAGAACCATGCCGAACTCAAAGCTGAACTCGCGGATTTATTTGTAGCGACATAGCAAAAAAATTCTGTTGGGTACTCGAATACCATCGAGGCCAGTTGGGATACATATTTTTGAAGACGAATTTCGACAATCCCTGGGCAATATTTTGAAAAATATTTGTTTCACTTTTCTTCAATAAAACAATCTCTTCTTGGGCACAACACATTCTATAAATTTGAAGTTCCAGCATATCGCCGCCGAGTTTTCAGCTTTAGAAGCATAATGAGATGAATTTACAAGACAGCAAAGATCGGTCAAATATAGCTGTCAAGTTCAAAAAAGTCTGGAAAGACTGAAATGATAGGTACTACCTCAGCCCTAGCTGCAAATAGGCGGTTCAGGGCGTTTAAAGAAATCGTAAATGACTCAATGATTGAATCAAGGTCAGACTCAGGGCACATTTTTGGAAGATGTTGGAGAGTCAAGTTATCCACCTCCAAAGTCTAAGACTTTGAATGATGATTTACTTCCAGCACAGCTGAGGATTTGCAGTTTTGCAGGCAACTCAAGTACGTCTTTCATAGTTCGATGTACAGCAGCAGTAGATGATTCATTTCTCTCAGTGTCAATCTTAATTAACAAAATATTAGCACAAAACGCAATCTATATACAAATATTATTATCTACAAAGATTAATTATGATATTTAATACTTCATCATCATTATTATCCTCATCATCGCATTGTGATAAAATAGTATAAGCTTTCGTTAAAGTTATTATTCATAACATATCTGGCAAAGATTATGCGAAATATTATGTTTATAAAGTGAAAAGATATGACACCAGACAAATCTTAACGAACAAGATAGAATGCGGCGGTGTGTGTTGCGGGTGGGTATGCGGGTGGTTAGGTACAGTGAAACCATTTGCTAGTAAATACAATTTTATTCATGCAATATGCAAATGACAATTCAAGTTACAAGCAGCAGCGGCAGCCGCTCGAGCTGTGAATGATATGCAAATGTGGGCAGCCTTAACAAGCACGCAATGAATGTAGCTGGCCCAGGCTTTAGATACAGATACACAGATACAGATACAGCTGCAGTTTTTGGAGCAACAAAAAGTGTGTGTGTGTGTATGTGAGTGTGTTGGTGTGTGTAACAGCAGGCAAACAATCAAAGCCAAGAGAGCTCAAGCCAAGTCAAGACCAAGAGCAAGCGCAAGTCCAAGTCGTGTTGAGTTGTGCTGAGTTGAGTGTATCTTATGGCTGCGGCTAAACTGAAGTAGGTTTTTCTCAGTTTTATTCAAAATAAAATCAAATTTGTTACTGCCGTTGTTGTTGTTGTTGGCATTATGGTATTTATAATAAAATCAAAATAAATAATTAATGGCTGAAATCTTAGAGCGTTGGGCAGCGCCCAAGTAACGAAAAAAAAAACCAAACGAGCGCCGCGTTTTAGGTTACGTTTTTCGGCTTCAACTTTTCCGTTTTCAGTTGCCGGCTTACGTTTTTCAATAACAGCGTTGATTTATTGTTAGCTCACTGCTATTATTATTAACAAAACAACAACAAATACAAATGCTGCCAAACAAAAGCAATAAAAATGGGCAAGCTAAAGCGCATAAAGTTTGCTGCAAAATGGCAGCAGCAGCAGCAGCAAAAGATACAGCAAAACAGCTGCAGCTACCAAAACACTAAAACGACTGCCAACTAAAGTAAAGCGTAAAATGTAACGTTTAAAATGTACTTGGCCAAGATACACACACACACACAGAGACACACATGCACAGACACACTCACGAACAAAGCAACGCTCCGGCACTCTTGGCCTGGCGGCGAGCAGGCAAAGAGCACAAAAGTATCTTTAAGATACTCATGCACTACCCGCACTCAGCAGCCATTCAGTTTGTGGCTGCAACAACAAAACTAACCCAGCCAAGTCAAGCCAAACAAAAGGCGCACACACAAGCGCAGCCCAGCCCAGCACAAGAGCTCGACTAGCGCCAGTGCCAGTGCCAGCGCCATGTCCAAGGAAGTGCCTAGTGCTTAACGACATCGCAGTCATCCCATGCGCCCCAACTTGCCTGCACTGCCCCACTCCCACCCAACACACACACACTCAACCCCAGAGACAAAGCAAAAGTATTTAGCAGTTGCCAACAATAACAAGCACAAACTTTTGCGCTCACTTTGACGTGTGCTTAGCCATTAGATACATTTTTTTAGTGTTGCTTTTTGAGATACAACAAATACTTTGGTAGCTGCAACAACAGGTGGCAGCAACAGCACCAAGCACCAAGCATGCCCAATTGAGTGCTGCCACTCAGCCAGCTTTTAGTTACTTTTGCTGCTGCTGCAACGATTTTTCACTGTAACTCCCTCCTCTTGCTTGCAAGCAGCTGCTGCCGCGCCAAGAATTGCAATAAATTGCGCGCTTTGAAGTTGAAGGCATTCACAACTCAAATATTAAAGATTATATCACAAAATATCTATGATTACATCAGAGCGAAAGACAAGAAATCCTGATTTCAAAAAGGACCTTCTTAGTACTCAAAGCCAAAGGTGTTGTTAGCCTGCAAAGAACTTCATTTTAATTAACTTCAAACGAATTGCGAAAAAACATATGCAAAATATTTGCAGTTGAACAGAAATTTTTGCTGAAAAAATCAAGCAATAGAAAGTGAAGTTTTTTGAAGATAATATTGCGGCAAGCGCTTATGATCAAATATTCTCTTAAGAGCTGCGGCACTCCCAGCACTCGTCTGTAATAATAATGAGAACTTGTCGGCTGCAGACAACCCTACAGTCAGTCTTAAGCTTGAGGCGCAACCTAAACACCTCAAAGTGCAGTATCCCGCTGCATACACTATACTTTGAAAGATCTGGAGATCCATAAAGTAACATACTCATTAAGAAGTGCCTTTCGAATTGGGGACACGACAATCGCCTCTGAACGAACCATGAGCTCTGCGAGAGCTCTACAACGACATAGATGCCGTCCAGCATATGTCGGCGCAACGTCTGCGTTGGCTCGGCCACGTCGTTCAAATAGACGCAGACGCTCCTGCGAAGAAGGTGTTCCGAGGCTGCAATCCAATAACGAGTTGATATGGCCATATGAAGTGCTCAGAATGCGTACAACTTAGAATGTTATTTTTCCTAAAAAGTCTTTAAAAAACATTACTCCATCATATCTCAAGAACAATTCAAGAAATTTGAAGGATTAATCTTCAGATTCAGCGAATGAGCACGCATGATTTTTAATCAGAATAGGCAGCAAGAGTGCAAATGAGCGCAAGAGCGATAATCACGCAAATGCGTGTATGAAAGTTGACACATTGACACATGTGGGTGTGCGTCCCAGCACCGTTTACCCTTTGTGACCTTAATAGCACAGGTAAATTGGGAGTCTACCAATCTCTGTCGTAAATCATGCAAAACTTTTTCTATTAATAAAAATAATATTTTTGCATGCTTGTCAATCTTCTATGTTTCGAAAAAGTTCTGCTTCATACGATCGATTCGGCAATGAATAATCTTGACAAGCCAATCAGCTGAAATAGTGAAGATATGAATCTTTTTTTGGAAACGAGCGTCTTCGGAGTAGTAAAAGCCACTAACTCAATTATTTCATAAATTTTTCAAATAGAAAAAGTAACTTTAAAAAGAAATCTTTGGCTGCTGCCTGAAATACATTCTTTGCTTAACTTATATAATTACCTCATTCATATACAAAGATATTTTCGTACTTATAAGCTTCAGGGAGTTAATCATAAATTGTATTTACCTGTAATGAGAAAGAAAAAAAAATGTTAATAAGTACTGATTATCTATAAAATTCTATTAATGCCACAAGATTATCTTTCGGATAAATAAAATTCACGTCAATCAAATAATCCATCATTGTTTTATGGCAATTCGAAGTTTTATACCACCAAAAAAAACACCCTTTATTCAGTGTAAAGTTATTTTAGGGAATATTTTCTTTTTCAGGTATTTAATTTATTGCATATATTTAAACAGCTCGCATTTTTTAATTGAATAGTATGGAAAGTTCGGGCTTTAAAACTTTTTCGAATTGAATATTAATATTAAACATAAAACAATATAAAAATTTCGATAATATTTCGAGAATATAAATAAATAATCTTTGATATAATAAATACCTAATAGGGATATACTAGAATGCATTTTTGCTGTTTCAGAGCAGCAAATCGATTTGTTTTAACTGACATAGCGTGACGTTACTTAGTTGAGTTGTATTTCAAGACCATTGCATGCGCTTAAAATAATCAAACTGCTGACATTGGCTACAAGAAGAGCTATTATAGTTCCAAATCTTGTACTTGAGTTTTAAGTTCCCTAAATCATAATTATACGAAAAAATGTAAACTACCGCAAAAAAACAGCAGCTAAACAATAGCTATTTATGCTATCGCAAAAAGTTGAACTTTTTTGACATGGGGTGCTGCGTTTAGTGAACTCGTTCCAAGGACAAACCCATTTAAGACAACTAAAAACTAAACTCTGCCAATTGCATACAAATGCCAGAAACCCACACAGCAAACGCCTAGACCCAAAAAACTCCATTAATTTTGCATTGTCTAAAACATATGACTTCATTCATTCAAACATACATACATCCCCGGGCTGCTGGCTTCAAAAAAAAACTACTTGTACGAATCACATGGGAAACTGCCAAAAAGCAATCTTTTTGAATTTTTACGCAATGTTGTCACTTTCCATTCTCTCTAGGCCAAGCAAACCCACTGGCCAAAAACTTTGACTCATGCCTGCCTGTCACTTTTCATATGGAGTGGCGCTACGACCAAACCAACGCGCCGTCGAAATAAAGTTAGCCAAGTTCAATTTCTTTGTTCGTTTTCGGTTTTCAGTTTAGAGTTTTCGGTTTTCCATTTTCCACTGTTGGCTGTTGGCTGTTGCTAGTGTAATCCATTTAAAAGAACTACAAAACAAAGTTTAAAACGCGCCAACTTTTGCTATCCTTGCGAAAAATGTGTTCGCAGTCATTACAAAACAACAAAAGTTCGCGTCTCCCCAAAACGCAAAAAAAAAGTATAAAAGAACATGAAACAAGGCAGTTCCCCACTCAAAAAAAAAAAAAAAAGATACTCAATCGAATTAAAATGCATTCAAGTAGCAATGACAACGACTGCCAAAAAGATACAGCGCAAAAAAAATAAGTTAAAAATATACAAAAAGATACAAGATACGCGTTTGCTTAAACTGAAACTTTTCGGTGGCATGAAGATATGTGGCAGGCGCCGCTGCTGTAGGCGTGGGGGTTTTTCCCCCCAAAACGGACGACACGCGCCTATGCCGAGGCATTTCCTTTTTGACCTCAATCGTGGCGCGGTGCGTGACTGTCAGACCGAGAGCTGTGTATGCCGCCGCCCCGTGTTGCTGCTACCAAGTTGCGCCAAGTTCCTGCAAGTGCCAGCAAGCTAGTGGCGCCGCCGCTGCCTGTCGACTGACTGACTTCCTCCATACAACTTTTACCGTTCGCCGTTTTGGCACTGCTTGACATTTTGAAACAAAAATGCAAAAAAAAAATTGCCCTCCAAAAACAAAAAAAAAATTGCAAAACCTTCAAATAAAAATCAAGCGCGTTTGCGCGACTTTTGGGCCACAACTACTGCCCATCGAGCATTTGGATTCGCTGCAGCAATTAGTAACTCCCAAAAAAAAAAACAAACGACACACTGCATCATTTCGTTGGAAACGTTTTAAATGCCTGAATTCAAAGTTTTCTTGGTAGTATCATCATCGTCAGCATCAGCATCATCTCCCACACAACAATTCGTCTGAATACAAAGTTTTCCTAGTATCCCGCTGCTAATTTTAGAGTCCAGCTCAGTTGTTGCTTTAGTTGAACTAGAACTCGCATAGTTTCTGCACAAGATCTTTGCCTCTCTGTGGCATATGCAATGTTTTCTAAAAATAATTAAATAAAGGGGTTGCGATTGATGTACTTTGCATATGCAGAATTTTAAGCAGAAAAAATTTATGTTTTTAATTTCAGAATTAGTCGGAAGCGCTAATCTGCTTATCTGCGGCTTCAATGCAAAACTTTGCTTGTTTATTTTTTTTATAAATTATATTTTAATATGCAAATAATTTGCTCACAAAGTGAGTGTAGTAAGCAGGTGTACGAGCTTCTTAATAATTTTTATGAAAAATTAGTAGAATTATGGCTATATATGTGAAGGCTCTATATGAGCAGCCTTAGTTTTTTTATTTTAAATTTATTTTAATGAGCAAAAACAACTTGTCCAAGTTAATACTTGCTAACAAGCTTGAGCTTTTTTGTGCCAAAAGCTTTCGTTTTCTAAAAAGCTACAACATGCAGGTAGCGAAGCCCCTTAATACAGTTTTTCTTTAAGCACAGGCCAAGGTTTATAGTTATCACTGATCAGTTTAAATGTTAACACCAGCGATTACCATAAAATATGCTTTCATTGCAAACTTCAATGCGAAATCTACGAGAATCCCCCTTTGGTAAGCTTTTGAAGAATGCTTAGCTTATCAATAATTTAAAATAAATTTAACAACTTTTGACACAACATAAATTATTTTGGTTGTTTATTTTGTTGACCTAAATTATTTACTGTAATTTTTTCAGTGTGAACATAATGCACAGGAACCAGTTCCTTTAAAAAAAAAACTCTTCTAAGTGCTTGGGATTGTTTTCAAGAAAGCACCGAATTGTCACATATGAGCTGTACCGACATCGCTATACCTGAAAAATCAATGTGGCCAGTGTGGATCAAAGCAAGATCTCTTTAAAAATCTTTAAGTATATAAGTGCGCAGACAAATCGAATTAGTTTTTTATAACTTAAGTTATTTGGTTTTAACGGAAGTTGAACGAATCAATTATACAAAGCAAAATCGTATCGATTTTGTGCATAAATCTCAAAATAAGCAAAACAAGCATGTGGCTGCACCCTTAGTTTTGTTGGTAATAGTTTCACTTATTTAATGGTTTGATCAAATATGGCATATTAAATGTTCATAATAGTATTAATTATATAGTTAAAAAATGATGCGTGTGATCTCGGTGACGAGATGGAGAGACTCTGGTTGTGGGTTGCCAGACGATCGATACGGTTTGTGGATTGCCAGATGGATTTCCAACAGATTTAAAAAAATAACGAGTGTTGAAGCGCACTATTCTAAAATAGGCTTCAAGCAAGCAAGGCGAGCTAAGTATATAATTCTTAGGGGTCTGCAATGAAATCGACTAAAAAGTAACCGAAGAAACACACTAGACCTACGCGTCACGTAGAAAATCGTCTCCAGAAATAATGTTAAAGTAATAGAAACAAATTTAAGCTTTCGAATTGTGCTGCGTATGTGGAAACGTAATAACTTCAGGTAAGAAAAAAAGCAAGCAGGTGGCATAACCCCCTTAACAATTGTACCAAGAAATCAAAGCGTATAAAGCACTTGGGTGTGCAAAATGAAATCGACAAATGAAATCGAATTTTTCTTGTTCCCTTGCATTTGATTTGTGAATTTATCTGCATAATGCTCAACATAAGAAAGCAAGCAGGTGGCTGATACCTTAAGTGTACTTTGAAAATTGTATCTGAAGTACTGATTTAAAATTTGCAACAAGAACGAATTGTGCTGCGAATTTTGGTGCACAATTCACAAAGCAAGAAAACAAGCAGGTGGCTGAACCCTTAGTAAAAAATTTAAAATTCGCTACAAAAAAGGAAAGCATACCGGGTCTCTCTAAATATATTTTAGAGCAAGCAGTTGATTGAAGCACTAAAATTTGCTGCAATGCGAGCAGCACGGAAACCCCTTAGTACATATAAAGCTAAGGAATCTATGGCATTCAAAAGCAAATACAGCAGGGACTCAGAAACGATTGCAAATTTCTCCAAAAACTAAAATAATAATAAGTCATATGAGAGAATTATAATCATAGAGAGAATTTTTATTTTATTTAATTATTTAACGAAATCGTTTTTAGGAGGAAATCTAGAATTCTAGGGAGAAATCTAGATTTCTAGCGAGACCAACGTTTGACTCGCTTGCAGAGGCAGCTCGAAGGTCACCCTAAATACTGATAGCTTCCGCGAAGCACACGCGTATATTGGACTACTAACGTATCCATAACCATGACTCAAGGCCGACAAACTTCGGTTCCACTAAGGATCATACCGATACATTTTAGACGTCTTTACTTTTCACGCAGCAACTTTTGTAATATTATCCATTTCTATATTTATTTTTCAATTTTTCGATGAAATACTTGTGTTCCATTTGGGAGAATGTTTATAGGAGTAAATCTTGGCGAAATGCGGTCACGCTGCATGACGTCAGCGTCACTCAAAGCCCTCGAAGTAAAGACTGGGATGTTCCAAAACTATCTTTCCAGCATAAAAGCATAAAATCGTTCAAAAACTGCTACACAACTAACTGACTGCGCTGGATTTTCGGCACACTCCCACAAGAGCGAGCGCACATTTTGTAGTTCCGCCCACGCGCTGTCACTGCAGAGTGTGTGTTGTCTGTCTTTCATAGAGAGTATCGGAATTTCGACGCTTACAGCCGGCACTTAAGATACCTTCTTTTTTTATTTTAATGTTCTTTCGTACCGCCGTTTTGTAGCTTTGCGCCCCGCACACCGCACCACGCACACTGTGCTGGCTTGGCTGGCTTTATCTTGGCCAAGATGCCTTTCAATGATTAAACGCTCTGTTTCTTATGTTGCCACATTTTGTTGGGCTTTGTTCATTTTTTTCGGTCTTTTGGGTTTCGTTTGGGGCTGTCGCTGTTGTTGTTGTATTTTTTTTTCTTTCTTTGTTTTCTTGGTAGATTTTTGTTACTTCTTTTGCTTTATTTTTGTTTTTTTTTTGCGGTTAAGAAATCAGATGGTTGACATTAAGTCGAATGGCATGATTCATTTGGGCCCTGTTCCAAAAGCTGTCGCGGCATATTAATAAGCAAAGCAACTATAGATTTCAAAACAATTTAACTAATCGATTTGACTGCCCAGGCGGTATTATTATTAAGGTCGTTCAAAAATAAATAAATAAAACAAGCTAAAAAGTTGGAAACTCTACTATGTTGTTATTTGTGGGAAATGCAGCAGTTTGGCTAACGATTCCAACGCATTTTTCAACCGCGTCGCGCATTGTTGCACAGCAAATACATAAACTATCTTACAGATACATAAACAGCTATGAGTTGTGTATAGAATTTTTTGGCCATTTTGCCTTTGTTAGTTGGGCAGCTGAGGGGGTGATGATGACGATGATTTCATCTCTATGGTAGCTGAAACAAATTAAATGCTTTTGCTTACAAAAGCGTAACGAAGCAAGTTGAAATGGACAACAAACGCAATGAATCTGCAGAAATACAAACGAACGACAACAATGCCAACGAAAGACAATTGACTTGGATAAAAGAGCGTAAGAGTTTGGCCATAGAGATGACAAACTATTGCGGGTCTGTGGAGAACAATTTATCAAGCCGTTAGTCAGAATTTCCGAGCTTATCAACGCACCGCAATCAACAGCGTCGCCTACCCAACCCAACCCAAACCAAACCGACCCACGCCATCAACTTCAACGTGCTGCCATTTACCTTACTTCGACTTTCGGCTGTTTGAAAAGCATTTGAAATTTAATATCTACTCAACTTTATCCTGTTGGTGTTTTTTTTTTTTTTTTGCACTCGTCCTGCTCTCTCTCTCTCGAGCATTCATTGTGTTGGAGCGCAATTAAAAGGGTAAACTATAAAACCGACAACAACAATAATGACAAACGACAATAAAAATGAAAAGAAGTTACTTAAAGGCAGCAACAGCAGCTGACAGTGAAATTCTATATCCCAATTTGCCAGACTCCTTGTGCATTCGCAATCCCAGACTCCCAGACTCCCAGACTTCCCGCCTGCAAACTCCTGCTAAAGCAAAACATATTTTATGAAAATTTATAAACAGCGTAATTTGCCATAACAACCGGAAGGTTTCTTTTAAATAAGAAATTAGAGTAAAGTAGAGTGTCTGTTTAGTCTACTGCTGCAGCCCAGCACTTATAACTTGGCCAAGTAACGCTAAAGTTATGTAAACGAATATCCACGGAAGTCAGCTAAAATTCCGTCGAAGGAATTACATAAAAGCTGAGAAAAACAAGTTATGCATTTTAGATGCAATCTACGCTTACGTCGCTGGAATTGTGCTGATCCTTTGAAGTGATTATCTATTACATGGCCAAGTGTGGGATATCTGTCGGGAATAAACATATCTGTCTTGAGCACTTGGATTACGCAGACGACATCTGTCGGATCTCAGCATTGGTTGTGTTTTGCAATAGCGCCTATTGCTGTACTGCTCTTATAAGCAAATTTCAGAGCAACATATAGCTGTCTCTTTCAACTAATTGTATTTAAAGCTTTACAATGCTTGTAATTCACAAGTGAGAATTTCACTTCTATTTATAGCTTTTCACTTCAATGCTTGTAATTCACAAGTAAGAATTCAGCTTATGTTTTGTTCATATAGAAGTTTTGTACCCTGTGTACCCGACGACGGTACGTGGCTGGAGTTCATTTAAAATTTGGTCGTGTCCATGACACATTGCCGTATCTACTTGATGTTGTGATAAGCGAGGACTAGTTCCAGGGCTTAACAAATATACATCCGCACAAAGTCGTTTGTGCAAACAATATATAGCTCTTAGCCACGCCGCGAACAACTCACTCGGCTGTACCGTCATATTTTGCTTTTTAATTTAATTATAAATAGTATATTTTTATTTATTTATTTATTATTAAATGGATGTTAACAAGGAAAGGCAAATTAGATATCTTAAATAAAAGTAACTATAAAGATTTGTGTCCCAAAGATTCTCCAAGACTCAAAGCTATTAAAATATTAGGTTTTGGAACAAGGCTCATAAATGTTTTAACAGAGATTGAGCTTAATCTCGTTAAAAGATAAGTGATTTTTAGGGAATATTTAGCAAGTTTAGAGAGCTGAGCATAGTAATATTTTCCAAATTTTTAAAATATTGCGTAGGTTGTGATTGCTAATTACTGCGCAATTGTGACTTTGTTCGAAAAGTGAATTTCGATAAAATACAACTTTTGTATATCTTAATTTTCTTCAATAGATAATTGCATAATCCCGCTATAACTTAACGCACAGAACTGCCATAGATCACAGTCTTAGTTTTCTTTGAAAAAAAAAAATATAGGTCTGGTATTTCAAAGATTCTTTAAAAACCATCAGCCATCAGCCCACAACTGGCAAAGACAATCAAATTCAATGTAATTGTTTTTGTCATTATGCAATAGCTTGAACAATAAAATAAAAAAAAAAAACAAACAAATACAATATAACTCAATTTACGTTGACAATGGAAAGTCACCTTGTCGCTCCAAACCACATTTATAGGTTTCAAATGAAGTTGGTTTCGGGAAAAACACGCACCTGACATGTATACCATGTACAATATTTTCTAAAGAAATGAAAGTTGGATACTTAAAAAGCATTGTAGGTGTAGTAATATCTTTGTTATGTATAATTTTATTTTTTTTTCTTCTTCCTCTTTTATAGAGTCGCTCTTAAAACACTTCAGCTGCCGTATGAATTGGAGTTGAAGTGTGTAGAGGGAAATGGGTATGCGAATGGAAATGGAAATACCAGCGACAACTCATTAAGAGATTGCTGCATGCTGGAACACATTGAAACACTTGACAATGTCAAAACTCTCAGACGCACATATCTTTGCATAGAAAAAACATGGGGTATGGGTTATACATACGAGGAACCCTCAGATATTCAGCGCCTACACAAAATACATTCTTTTTATGAAAATTTATTTATTTATGCTTGTAATATGCGACCTAAAAATCTTTAAGAATTCACATTTGCTTTCAACTAGCAAAATATTATAAAACTTAAAACTTGGAGAGTTCTAATATTATTATTTCAATTATCATGGAACATCTTAACTGCTTTACAAAGTGAAGCGCTTTGTGTCAACTTGGAAAAAATGGAAACATGAATCTAGCTACTTTTTCATGTGCCGCAACAAGTTGGATTTTAATTCCGATAAAAACATTGCAAATCGAATGATTTTTCGTTCACTACAAATCTACAGTTGCTAAATACTTTGCCAAATCTTCCGATCCTTTCGGATTAGAGACACGACTATGGCATTCAAACGAACCATGAGCTGCATGAGCATCTGCAAGAGCATCTGCAAGACATAGATGTCGCCCAGGGTATGTTGGCTAGGACATGCCGTTCAAAAAGACGATGACGCCCCAGCGAAAAAGGTGTTCCATGGCTGCAATCCAATAACGAGTTGATATGGCTATATGAAGGGCTCAGAATGCGTAGAACTTCATATGGGATCCATCATATCTCAAGTGCAATTTAAGAAATTTTAAGGATTAATCTTCAGATTCAGCGAATGAGCACGCATGATTTTCAATCAGAATAGGCAGCAAGAGTGCAAATGAGCGCAAGAGCGATAATCACGCAAATGCGTGTATGAAAGTTGACGCATTGACACATGTGGGTGTGCGCCCCAGCACCGTATACCCTTTGTGACCTTAGTAGCACAGGTAAATGGAGAGTCTACCAATCTCTGTCGTAAATCATGCAAAACTTTTTCTATTAATAAAAATCATATTTTTGCATGCTTCTCAATCTTCTGTATTTCGAAAAAGTTCTACTTCATACGATCGATTTGGCAATAAATAATCTTGACAAGTCAATCAACTGAAAAAGTGAAGATATAATCTTTTTGTGAGAACGGGCGTCTTCGGTGTAGTAAAAGCCACTAACTCAATTATTTCATAAATTTTTTAAATAGAAAAAGTAAATTTAAAAAGAAATCTTTGGCTGCTGCCTGAAATACGTTCTTTGCTTAACTTATATAATTACCTCATTCATATACAAAGATATTTGTGTACTAATAAGCTTCGGGGAGTTAAACATAAATTGTATTTACCTGTAATGAGAAAGAAAAAAAGATGTTAATAATTACTGATTATCTATAAAAATCTATTAAAAAAGAAACTATTTTGTTTCAATTATATATTATTCAGAAATATCTCAAATAAAAGAAGGATTCGGGTTGCAAATCTCCCCCAAAAAAATATTATAATTAAAAATTATTCCCCTTGGTATAGTCAACGCTCCAAAGACGAAGCATAGAATGATTTTCCTACGTAAGTAGCGTCTATTTGGTAGCCATACCACTGTTAGGCAAATGCAGCAGTGCTGCTGGGTGGAATCCTATCACTGAACTTCCGATTTAAAGGCGAGTACGCTGCCGAGATACACTTTAAATTAGTTAAAGTTTTTTTCTTAATTTTTGTTGCAACAATTTGCGGCATAGTTTTTAAGGCTCAGCTCTAAAAATTAACAAACAATTTAAGCCGAATTCCCATGCCCAATGCAGCCGCGCTAGAATCCAACTAAGCGGTTGTTGTTTTTAGTGTGACCAGAGCATTTAAAAATGTCATGCACTTGTGGAACGTTGGCGTTGGCGTTGGTGGCGGCGGCGGCGGCGACACTTGGTACTCGCGCCACTTGACGCTGGACGCTTACAAAACCCACAAAAACTAAACAACCAAAATACAAGCTCCCCTCGTCGCCAACGCACCCCTCTCTGCCGATGCTTGAGCCCATTACCAATGCAACTGCCAAAAACATTGGAAAATAAAAATTCCACAAAACAAATTTTCGGACGAAAAATTCAGCAGTTTTATTGGCCTGACGCTCAATTACACACACACACACACACACACACGTATGTGACTATGTGTATCTGTGTGTGTTCACCACTACACATGCATGACTTCATGCGGACGCAAATGCCAAGCGCTGCTGCGGTCGCAACAAAACAAACAAAACCACAAAACGGAGCAGCGAAACGGTTGAGACTCATGAGTAAGCGGGACGCGCGGAAGCGTAAGAGAGCGAGCGGAACGTCAAGCAAAAACAACAACAAGAGCAACAACAACAACAACAACAACAATGATGCATTGTAATGACAAAATGATAATAATGTTGAGACCCGATCGCTGCGCGAGCGCACACACACAAACAAACAAACAAACACACACACACACAGGGTACCACACATTCAAGGCTCATTGCAATCGGTACACATTACACTGAGTCAACAAAGTCTGCGTACTTGTCCTGTTTGCCCGTTTTACCTGTGCAGGTAATTGTCTTCAAAATGTAAATGACAAATAATTTGAAACGGTTTTGTTTTGAGTAATTTTGTTTCTTAAAAAATGTAAATTATTTTTGTTAAATTTCTTAAAAAATATTATTAACTTATTAAGCAAGAGATGATATAATACAATGATAATATTTCGTTATCAGTTGAAAATTTTTCTCCCAGATTTATGCAGTAAATCCCGAACGTGCAATGTTGAGCTAAAAACTTGGCAGTCCTACTTGCGTCGTAAACGAAATAAAATTTCAGGCAATTACAACGGAATTTATTTAAATAATTTCGGGTTATTATTACTAAATACACGAATCGGTTTATTTTTTGATTACTAAATAACCTGCCCTATGCTGACGTTATCATTCTGCACCTCCATAACCACAGCGAAATGCAAGACATGCTCTTGAACGCACTTGCGTTCCGGCTGAAAAGTAAATGTTTATAAGAACCTGCAAGTCAATGCCAGGAATCAGACTTCTTTTTCCATTTTTGTAAATAGGAATGATATAAGCTTCAGATAGATGAAAAATAAGTGCATTTCAGTGAAGTGCCAGAAGAAAAGCACGATTTTACGTACAATAAACATTGCAAAATTTCACTCTCAAGAATATCAGAATTCGCAACAAAGTTTGAATGAGGTAGATTATAGGCATAGTTAAGTTCAATATTTTGTTGGATGATTGAATATGTTGATTGGAAAAAAATTGCAAAAAGTTAGCTATTTCGGTATTGTTAGTGGAAGACATATTTTTATATAAAAATATAAAAAGGGAAGATCTACGTTTAGAATTAACGAAAGAATAGAATTGCTTTGGATTTCTGCGGAACAGCGGGAGAGGTAATATTTGTAACGTTTTCTGTTAAGAGAATAAAATATGCAGCGTAAGGTAGAACACTTATAGAAGTCTATGGTAGATACAGCTTTTTAATGACGACAGAGTAGCTGTAAACCAAGTTGGTTTTACAAATAGCTTAGGAGTAGAATAAGGAATAGAGAAATAGAAGGTTAAACGACTGTACTCTTCAAAATGTAGAGGAATTGGTATACCTAGGTAGCGTACTCACTACAGATGGTGGTGGCGCCACTTACGACGTTCATAAGCATCTGCAAAAATTCAAACGTGCGTACACCACACCATCCCGCATATGGACAGCTGCATTTATAGGAAAGTCTATAAAACGAAATATCTTAAATGCATTTGTCAAAAACGTACTTTTAAGCGGAAGCGAAACCTGGCAAACGATAAATAATATTTTAAGAAAACTCCCGAATTTCGTGAACCAATGCCTGAGGTGCATTATGGGAGTGTTCTGTCACAGGACTATTATGGGAGACTATGGGAGACTACCAAGTAATAGGGCATCAAAAGCGATATATCGATCAGAAAATATAGCTGCATCGGATACATCCTCAGCAGAGGCAACAGAAATATAGCACGTGCAGCTCTCGAATGAAACCCCATTGGCAATCCTTGCAAAGGGCGGCCGAAGACTACTTGAAGGCGAACAGTGCTCAACGGAAAGTGCAAATCGTTTAACGAGTTAAGGTTTTTAAGCTAACAATAGGAAAAGCTGGAAACTATTTGTAAATAGGCCAAGTGCTTAATAATTTATTATAAGAGAGCATGGCAATAATAATTTAGGGATACAACTACGTATAGTTGTTCTTAAGATTAAATAATTTGAAAATGTTAAAATTCAGATATATTAAATAATAATTATAAACTAAAACTAATCCGTAACCCTAGGCTGATAGGTAAATTTTTTATAGATATGCACCGTCTCTCTCCGTCATCTAAAAGATGAAAACAGGAACAGTAATGTCAAACTACAAAAATTTCTTAACAAAGAAACCAAAAAATTAGCGTTGACAAAGTTGAGTTTTCTTAGTTCGTGATTGCTCAAAAATGCGCGATTTGGTGAATCCAGATGAGTTAAGAGAGACAAAGAAATAGATTGAAAAAATCGTTTATAGGATAGGAAATCGTAGAGGTTATTATAATTAGATCTAAAAAATTATAATGCTAGGGGTCGAAAATTACGAGTTACTCTGGAAGGAACGATAAAATATATTTTGTTCAGGAGTGTATTAGAGTCAATGCAAACGAGTTAAAAAGCTTATGCAAAAATAACACGCCGTGGCATGTTCTACAATCATTTAGAAAAGCGAATTTTAAAGGGAAATCTTAAATGCATTTGTCAAAAACGTTATTTTTTATGGAAGCGAAACCTGGCAAACGATAAATAATATCTTAAGAAAACTTCCGAATTTCGACAAGCAATGCCTGAGGTATATTAAATTTTATATTCAAATATATATAAATTTTACCAAACTTTGGCTATAAACTGCTTCAAACTACTCGGCTAGATCCATTGGGTTTTCATATAATAAAAGCACATCTAAATTTTAGCGATGCGAGCCTCCTCAGCCCGCAGATAATTATATGAATTACGCGGCAGCTATAGATTGCAGAGCACAACGAGGTAGCATGACAGAGCTCAGGTAACGATTGAGCCATATCTATGCCTCTGACCGTATGCACCCCTACAGCTCGAAGGCTAGGAAGCACCAAACTGAACAATCTGTTGCGCATTTTTTCAAAGAAGATAAAATTTTGTATAAAAATGTCAAAACCTTTGCCCTATCCAGCGTAGAGTTTCGCTTTTTTTAGCTAAAACATTGCATTTTTTTGAGTTAAAATCGAACAAGCACAATAGAAGTCAGAATATTTGGTATGATTCGACCTAATTACGGCACCATAGGTCTTTAGAACCTTTTGTTCTTTTTACTAAATTCCTAATACACATTTAGAAATAATTATAATATTGAGATATTGGTTTGGCAAAAACTAGCGAGCTACTTGATTTAATTTATATCTCTGCTATATCTTTTGATTTGTTTTAATTTGATTTAAATCCATAAACTATATACACTTCGTATACAGAAGTTAACGAAATAAAAAACAAACAGAATGTGTTTCTGAATTCCAACAGCAAACTAGAAATATTCTTAAGGGGTCAGTTTTACTTAGAAGATAATACAGAAAAAAGCATGAATTTTTTGAACTTTGACGACTCTGCTATTGCTCCAAAGACGCAGCATTGGGATTTCGTAGAAATCAGGAAGCTACCTGCCTAAGTTCGAACAGTGGCGTGTTTAAGTAATGAAGATTTACTACGAAAAATTGCGAATATTCGCCAAGTAGAATTGTTGCTAACTTTATAAGCATAAATACCCGGTAACGCTAAGGATCATTCTGATCTATGTGAAGCCCCTTCGGGGGTCGGCCGGACTAACCTAACCTATAAGCATAAAAATTGCTTCCCAGAGTGCGTACGATGTAGAAGATTTTCGTTTATTTCGAGAATAGATTGCAAATAATGAGAAATGAAAATGCAACGAAATTCTAAATGTTCTTAAAAGATTTTAAAATAAGTTAATTTGGCAAACAAAAATTTCACACCAAAAAAATAATTGATTGGATTCCAAATACACGTATTTTTTTCAAATATATTATATATTTTATTTTATGATCTAAATTGTTATTATTATATGCGCCTTGAGCAAGCTGTCAATTTTCTAAAGCTGCAGCTTGCGTATTTCGCTATTATTAATAATATGGAAGTTATTATTATTAATGACATGTACTTATTTTAACTCAATTTTATTTTAAGAACTTAGCTAGTACAGGACATACAATTTTGTCTAAACCGAGCTTATATTGAAGTTCAATTTAATTTAAATAATTTATTCACAATAATAAAATTATAATAAAATACTATTTATTATTTATATATTGTAATTATTTTTATATATTTTTAACTAAAATAACGATAAACATTTCCACATAAAAATTTTCATATTGAGTTGAACAGTTTTCGGGTCTCAAGATATCACTCCAATATCATAAGAAATAAAGAAAACAAGCAGCTGCTTTGTAAATCGGTTCAAATCGAAATATATATAGGAGCCACTACAAAGACGATTTGATTTTAGTGTTTCTATGCATAAAACATATTTTATTATGAAATATCTTACTTTTTCCAGGAAAAAATAATCGGTTTTGCTTTATTTTTTTTTGCGTTCTACAAAATGTAAATTCCCTCCATTATAAGCAAAGACAGCGCACGCACTTAGTATTTTTCTACGACTTCTACAGTTCCAAAGAGAAAACAAAGTGCCACACTGAGTAGTAGTATTTCAGAAAATAAATAAATTCGCATACCTTCAATGCAATATAATGACTTATTATTTCAGACAACAAATAGTAAAAATCGAAAATTAAATAAATACAAGTAATTCGCAGAAGAATTTCAATTCAAGCACTGATATTATTTTATGACTTTTTTGCATGTTATAGTTTCAAATTGCAAAAATAACAAATCTCGCCTGAACTAGAATTCGAATCTTACGGAATGTCTTGCAAAGTCGAACAAATTTCAAAGCAGGTAAAAATTTCACGTTAAATGTAAAGCTTGTACACATTTGTCAAGTCCAAAACTGGTGATATTATTGAAAAGGAACATCTATATATTCTATCTTATTTTTGTTTTAAATAACAGAGTTTCTTGTTTTTGAAGTTATGCGAAATAGTAAAGAAAAAGTACAAGTAATATTTAATATTTCACAAGCAATAAATTCTAAAAACTTGTATGACTTAAACTCAAACTGATAATTTAATTTAGAACTTGTAGAAGAACGGTTCAGATGAAAACAGCCAAAACGTTTTAAGAGCTTCGCACAATAGATAGTGACAGTGGGAAGTTCTATGTTGGAGCCTTCAGGTACTGGAAGCAGTATGGATAGTTATAATTATTATTATAATAATAATTATAATGCGACCTGTATTCCGACTGCGAAAAGCGGCTCTCTCGCGGGTGATTAAAATTTCTTGCCTTTATACAATAAACTAAATATTTCATATTTTACATTAAACTTATAAATTAAGTTCTTCACTTCTGACTGACTTACAATAAAGATCTAACAATTTTAAAATTATTACAATTGCAATGGAAACAGAATTTATATTTTAGAATCTGACCAACAGTTTTTACAAAATATTTTCAAATGTAAGACGTGAAAACACTTTATAGTCTAACTTCAAAATTGTTATATTTACTATCTTCCGATTAAGGAATAAAATCGCTGGTATTATCTCTTATAATTGAAGTGACCAGAGCAAAGCAAGCAGTTGCCGGCAGACACTTTACTTGTAAATACTGCTCACTTTGTAATTCTATATTCTCCTGTCTGTGATATTACCGATTTTCTTCAACTTCTATAAATCTTTAAATCTCTAAATCTACGTTTCTCTCTAATGGTGCCTAATGGTAATATCCATAAATCAACGAATATCTTACCGATTAATGCAGCTCTGACATTATATCTTTATGAATTTGGTAAGATTTTTAAGATTTAATTAAAAAAGTTCATATTTTTTTGGTGACTATGGAAATATTTCGATTAATAGCTGAGCACAGAAATCTAACATATCCGACTTCGAAAGGCGTTGTCTTTATTTAATAGAGATTTACTTAGGCAAGTGCGTTTTTTTTTTGCTAGCGCTGTCAGTGCTAGGCAAATGTTGCTGCGGGTATTTGAACCAATAATGATTAAATTTCGAAAGCCAGTACGCTTTTGCTAAAAATAAATTAATTTAAAAACAACTTTTTTAGGATTTCATCTTTTGATAACAAAGTAAATCTAGCCGAATTTACTTATTTAATAACCAAAATTAAGGGAATACTATCTTGGGAAAAAAGTATAATTTTTTCGATTTCAAGGCAATATATTGATATTACTACAACTCTATGGGAATTTTAGTCTTTGAAATCATTGCGACTGTATAAGAGGGGCTACCTCTGCTAGGTACCAAAATCCCTGCTTTAGAAATTTTAAGTGTTTTCTAAGTTTGCTTCAAATTGGGGGTTGGTTGACTGCTTTAGGTCGAAAAATTCGCTGAAAAAAGTCATTAGAAGTGCTTAAGCAATGTAAGCGTTTCTTCTGCAGAAAAGTTATATTCCAAAGATTTCCAAATTCCGTCTTCAACTTACGCCATTTTTTGTGGCAAATATTTGAATCTTAAATAACAACATTAAAGAAAGGCAGGGGATCTCACATAGATCAGAGTGATTCTGAGTCGAAAGATTAAACTTTGCTCGAATAATAATCCCAAACAGTAGCGCTTGGAATTTCTCCATTTCGCTTTCTTCTATTTTCTGGAGTTTCTTCATGGACTAAATCGAAAGAAAACAAACGTCTCCAAGCTGAAGAATATCCGACACTGAACTGAGCTAAAAACGATTGACACATACATACTGCTGGAGATAGAGAAAACTTCTAAAATATTATTTATAATATTTTGTGATTGTGCAACATTTGCGTATAAACAATTAAAGAAGAAGAAAGAGCAAACACGATTGCCAAAAACTAAACAAGGAACTCCAAGTAATTCTTTCTTATAAAAAAATTTTCTGATCGCTTAAAACGATTTCATCTTATTCTTTAAAGTTTGAATGAAGTTCACGTCCGGCGCTACGAAACAATAAAATTTCCAATTCCAATGCTGGAAAATGTTAATTAATAAATTCAATTAATTTCTAAGTAAATCTTGTTTGCCACAGATTCTCGCGCTTAACCACACACACACACTCCCCCGGCAGCTCGCACACCTTGGCATGCGTCAAAATTAAACCTCAATTATTTACGTCATTCTGTTGATTTTGGTTTGCAACATTTGATACAGAGTTGACGCATTAAATGACTTGAAGAACATTTGTGCCACAAAATGTGGCAATGTTGCAAGCTGCAGCTAATTGCAACACACTTGCGCGCTTATATGATTGAAAATAAATAATTAATCACTAGAAAACTATTATTTTAAACGAAATAACAAGTACGGAGTGAACATGTTTTCTTCTTCAATTTTTTGAGTTTATTTTGCAAATAAATTATTTTTTGTGAACGAAAATTTTGGGAAGTGCTCCGAAACCCGTAACTGAAGGAGGAGAGGAAACGCATTGTAATTGGAATAAAGAAATATGTGAGAATGCTTTGAAAGCATTCCATAATATCTGGGAAAAGTGGTACGGCATCCCTATATTCTTATTTTTTAAATCTAATAATTTCATGAACGAAAATTTTGGGAAATGTTCCAAAATCCGTACTTGCAGTTGAAGAAACGCATTGTAATTGGAAAAAAGATGTATGTGAATCGCTACGAAAATTCCTTTCCATAATATCTGGGAAAAGACCACACACCGTGGTACGGCATCCCTATATAATTTTTTTTTTTTTTAAGTCTAATCTTTCAATGAATGAAAATTTGGGAAATGTTCTGAAATCCGTACTTGATTTAGAAGAAACGTATTGTAATTGGAATAAAGAAATATCGAATATGGCAGTGAATCAACACACCGTAGCACGGAATTCCTATATTCTTATATTTTTAATCGAATATTTTCATGGACGAAAATTTGGCAAATGTTCCGGAACCCGTAACTGAAAGAGAGGAAACGCATTCTAATTGGAATAAGGAGATATGTGAATCTCTACGAGATTTCGTTTAAAATATTCCATATCTTGAAAAAAAACGACACACCGTGGCATGGGCACAACTATATTCGCATTTTCGAAATCAAATCTTTTAATGAATGAAAATTTTGGGAAATATTCCGAAATCCGTACTTGAATGTCTTCTCTACTGAGAAGAGCTACTTATTTTCCCCAAGCACACGGGATTTCTTCAAAAAGATAGCGCTTCGTAACATAAAAATCAAGTGCGGCATTGCTTCTGAAGTTCAGAAAGCCAGCAAAGAATTTCCACTAAAACTTAAAAAAAAAAAAAATAGTCCATGGTGGATACAGTTCAGATCGGGTTTTTAATGCCGACGAAACGGAACTTTTTTGGAAAAAAATGCCTAGAAGAACATAAACGCAAAAAAGTGCTGACGCTTTTGAAAAAGTTAAAAAATCAAGCCACATTTTTATTTTGCAGTAACGCTGCTGAAGATTGGAAGTTAAAGTCCCTGCTTATCTATTGTGCTCTTAAAGCTCAAGCAATGAAAGGTATCGGTCGATTTTAATGGCCAATAAAAAAAGCATGGCTGACATAAACACATAAATCACAGTTTTCACTGAAATCACAGTTTTCATTAAATATTTTGTGGCAGAAACTAGAAAATATTGGATGGAAAAGAGATAAATCAGTTAAAATACGAAAATATAAAAGTTTTTTTCCTGCCACCGAATACCACATTTCATATTCAACCACTGCACCAAGAAATTATCGCAAAATTCAAAGCTCTTTATTATATGACGTGATTTTATAAAATTAACATGAATACTTCTACTGAAATAAATGCTTGTTTTTTCACTTTTTAGATTTTTGGAGATAAGGAATCATATACGATCACTGTTTTTTTTAGACTGTTTTTCTACATGTTTTTTCTGAAATCAATCTAAATTACTTGCAATTTAAACTAATTTTTCTTCAAAAAATTAAGCAAAAATTCATTTTAAACATATTAACAAGTAAATCGTAAATCTTTAAACCTTTGACAAGGAATTCCCAATAATATCTTCTGATTTGCTTTCGACACAAAAAATATAATAAAAATTATACAAAAAACATTAAAATTATAATAAATTGTTAAAATTTAAACGCGCAAATGTAAATATATAATTCATTTCTGAACTGCAAAAATTCATTTTAAACATTTTAGAAAGTGAATCGTAAATCTTTAAACCTTTGACAAGGAATTCCCAATAATATCTTCTGATTTGCTTTCTACACAAAAAAATAAAATCAAAATTATACAAAAAACATTTAATTTTAATAGGTTTTTCAAAATTTAAAAGCGAAAATGTAAATATTTAATTCATTTCAGAACTGCAAAAATTCATTTTAAACATTTTAATAAGTGAATCGTCAATCTTTAAAGCTTTGACAAGGAATTCCCAATAATATCTTCTGATTTGAAAATAAAAATAAAATTATACAATAAACATTTAACTTTTCATAAATTTTTCAAAATTTAAACGCGCAAATGTAAATATTTAATTCATTTCTCAACTACAAAAATTCATTTTAAACATTTTAACAAGTAGATCAAAAATCTTTTAATCTTTGACAAGGAATTCCCAATAATATCTTCTAATTTGCTTTCTACACAAAAAAGCAAAAACAAAATTATACAAAAAACATCTAACTTTTAATAAATTTTTGTAAAACTGAACTGCGCAAATGTAAATATTTAATTCATTTCAGAACTGCAAAAATTCATTTTAAACATTTTAAAAAGTAAATCGTAAATCTTTAAAGTTTTGACAAGGAATTCCCAATAATATCTTCCGATTTGCTTTCGACACAAAAAAAAACCAAAATCATACAAAAAACATTAAAATTTTAATAAATTGTTAAAATTTAAACGCGCAAATGTAAATATTTAATTCATTTCTGAACTGCAAAAATTCATTTTAAACATTTTAAAAAGTAAATCGTAAATCTTTAAACCTTTGACAAGGAATTCCCAATAATATCTTCTGATTTGCTTTCTACACAAAAAAACAAAATTATACAAAAAACATTAAAATTTTAATACATTGTTAAAATTTAAACGCGCAAATGTAAATATTCAAAACTGCAAAAATTTATTTTAAACATTTTAACAAGTAGATCAAAAATCTTTAAACCTTTGACAAGGAATTCCCAATAATATATTCTGATTTGCTTTCTACACAAAAAAAAACAAAATTATACAAAAAACATTAAAATTTTAATAAATTGTTAAAATTTAAACGCGCAAATGTAAATATTTAATTCATTTCTGAACTGCAGGCGCTAAGTTGCCTTAAGTTTGTTTTAATAAATAAACTTTGCGCTCTATTCCAAAAATTTAATTAAAGTATAAAATTAATAAAATTAAGCTAATTAGTTAAAAAAAAAACAATCAAAACTGTTTGAAAACTTTTTTGCTGCACTGTGGCTTAGCGTGTTAGAGTGAGAGAGGGAGATAATCATAGTGAGCGGCAGGCTTCGGTTGCCTACCTAGCGTCTGCACGCTCTTCCTCAACAACCAAAAGGCAAGTGACTGCACAACGAATGAACGGGTGCAGCAACCCACCAACAACAACAACAACAACAACTGCAACAGTTAGAAGAAACTCAAAGGCAAAGCAACTGCAGCAACTGCAGCAGCAACAACAACAACAAGACGGCAGGCAGTTTGTTATTTTTTGGCATTTTTGTTGTTATTTTTTTTTTTTTTGGTCTCTTTCATTGCCTTTTATTTTATTGCATTTTACCTTTTGATTTGGGTTTTCGCCTGCAGCAGCGCCTTTTAACTAGCTGCCGCCGTCGTCGCAGTCGACGCTGCGCTTAGGCTTTGCGCGCTCTGCCGCTGCACCAAAACTTATTTTTTAGCTTTTATTCTTTTTTTTATTTTAATTTTTTGCACTTTTTTGCTTTGATTTGCTGCTTTATTGCTGACACTTTTCACACGCAACTTTGGCTTTTATTTTTTATATTTTTTGATATATTTACTTTGATTTTTAAGCAAATTTCTTCAAGCAGCTAAAGCTCCAAAAAAAAATTTAATTAATTAATTAATTAAAGAAACGAATGCAACATGCAACACACACACACACCAGAAAAACAACAAAAAAAAATTATTGCTAGTGCACGCGGCGAGTGAGAAACCGTTATTTTTGCGCACAAAAAGTTGATGTTTTGTTTATATTTTTTTTTTAATTTAAGTAAATTTTGTTGCCTTTTGTTCTGGCCCACCAAGTTGCTTTGAAACTGAGACGGCAAGCGGCGCACACTTGGCGACTTGTTAACCAAAAATAAAGACAATTATTTTATAATTTTGTTTGTTTCAAAATTTTTAACTTAAAAAAAAAAAATATATAGTAACTGCAAGCGTCAAGTCGTGGGCGCCTCTAGAACCGGTTCAATTCCTGAAGCAGAGGCAGAGCCACAACAACAACAACAAAGACAAACACACACACACACACACAGGCACACACACATACAGGCACACATACACAGTGAGAAAGAAAGACAAACTCTTTGCATACAGAGAACGACGTGTTGAACGCGCGCGCGAAACGTTGCGTACCGTATGCCCCGACCGGCGAGAATGAAATGCGGCGCCAGTGCGAACCACGAGTCGCATGTAGCTGGCAGCATTACAACCAACATGTTGCGTGTGTGCAAGCCATCAAACAAGTTGTAAAGCATAGTTTGTGGATTGTGTATGTGTGGCCCATAGTGTTGTGCCGTTTGAGTTCCACAAGTTGTAGCGCTGCTGCTGGCAACATGTTCGATGCAACTAGCGTTGCGTGTGCGTGCGCCTGTGTGTGTGTGTGTGTGACAAAGCAACAAATAAATTGCAACAAAGGCAGCAGCAGCAACAACAACAACAAAGCCAGCCACAAAATGCATGTGTGTGTGTGTGTGTGTGTGTCGTGTCTTTGTGCTCTGCTTTTTGTTTATAAATAAATTAAGCCAAAGCAAACAAAGACAAAATGTAATTACAATTACAATTATTAAATGAGCTTAGGCTGTGGTTTTTTGTATTTTTTGTTTTTGTTTTTTTGTCTTTGACTTTGCCTTTTTGTCTTTGCGTGTGTTTGCAAAGTCAAACATTTGCGTTTGCTGCCTTTGCAGGCAACTCTAAGCGCCTCACAGCCGGTTTCTGTACGCACACACACCCGTACACACACACACTTGCACATACACCTCGCGCCAGCTGATTAACTCAGTTCACAATTTTTGTGTTTTTTTTTTTGCATTTTCCAGAATTTTCTTTGACTTTACCAAAAGCACAGCAGTTTCGTGCAAAGACAATTAGCTGTGCGAAAATGCTGCAATTTTTTGAGCATTAGTTTTTTTAATAAATAATTCGACAAAAGGTGATTGTTTAGAATCTTGCAAAAGAAACAAAACAAAATTCAGTGCATAGCACGATGCCGTTTAGAAAGGGTGATTTTTTAAGAGATTTTCTCAAAAAAAATGAAAATTTCAGTTTTTAAACTCGCGTTTTTTTCTGAAAGTGTTGCACTTTTTCTTTACAATTCAAAGAAAAGTGCGACTGAAGTTACGAAGCTTCTTGGAGCCCCAGTCATGCCCAGCATTTGGTGGGGATCAGCTGGTCCCTAGATGTGCTATATTAATATGATGCGCAGTTTTTTCGTCTCAAAATCGACATGCTGCCAGAAAGTAATAGATTTTGGATACGAGTGCTTCACACTACTAAGCAATTCCAAAGCAATCCGTCTCTTTCTAACCAATTCTATTTATAGATTTACAATGCTTGTAATTCACAAGTTGCAATTTCACTTCTATTTATAGCTTTTCACTTCAATGCTTATAATTCACAAGTAAGAATTCAGCTTATGTTTTGCTTATATAGAAGTTTTGTACTCTCGGTACCCGACGACGGTACGTGGCTAGAGTTCATTTAAAATTTGGTCGAATCCATGATACATTGCCGTATCTACTTGATGTTGTGATAAGCGGGGACTAGTTCCAGGGCTTAACAAATATACATCCGCACAAAGTCTTTGTGCATACAATATATAGCTCTTAGCCACGCCGCGAACAACTCGGCTGTACCGTCATATTTTGCTTCTTAAATTAAGTACACATAGTATTTTTTTTTAAATATATTTTATATTTATTATTTTTATACTTTCTACTTGCGACAACCTCGCCCATTCCAATCACAATTAGGATAGAGTTCATATTAACGATAGTTATATCTGTATTATATTTATTGTAAAACACATCCATTGTTGAATATATAAAAATTTTATAGATTTAATTTAATTGTAGGATTGTTGATCATACTATTAATCTTGATGTAATCTTGGCTGAGACGTTGCTACTCAAAATACCGGCCATATTATATACTACTTTCGTCCATCTTTCTGTCAGCATGCGGATTTCGAGACGGAAAAACTGCTCATTATAATAATATATCACATGTAGGGATCAGCTGCTCCCCACCAAAGGCTGGGCATGACTTTGAAGATTCGTAACGGATATGGGGCCATATTCATGCTTTCCCCACGCCTTTCTGCGCTTTAAGATTATCGTTATAGCAACAATTTTTGTCGCCAATTACGAATCGATGAGGAAAACCCTTACGATTTTGGCTTTGGAGAGGCTGTTTACAAGCAAAGAAACGCGGCTCGACATCTTTTGGTTTCTACTCAATCGGAACCATATGTCGGTGTTCCAAAGCATTTCCATGGATTTAGGCACTTTGAGACGGATTTTTCAGCCATTTGCAATGCAGTCACTGTTGCCTTTGGAATGCGTCTTGGTCAAGTAATGCTTTCAGTTCTGGATCTTTGAAATTCTTTTCCCTTTTACCGCCATGTCGGTCTGCGACGTGAAAATCAACATTCTTGAAGCATTGTAAGCATCTCCGAGACGTTCTTTCACTAAGAGCAGCCTAGTTGTACGTATTCAAGAGCAACTGATAAGCTTCAGTTGCACTTTTCTTTGAATTGTAAACACATTTCCTCCAAATGACGCGAATTGGGTTTAAAATCTTGCATTTTTCAATGTGTGAACAACAGCATCATCGATTATTCAATTTTCACAATACTCTCATACTATCGAGAGGAGGACCTCTGAGATGTACCATTGGGTTCGCGGGGCAAATGCGTCCTGAATCGAAAACGGATTGTATTGGTCTAGCCAATCTTCATAATTGAATGCAAAGTCAACGTAAAATTTGTTTTCCCCTTCAGTTTTCAAATCTGATGATCATGTAGATATAATGATTCCAGATCTTTAAAATAAACAATAGAAGGAAAAGATCTGTATCGACGATCGAAATTAACATTATACAAAATTGGCTTTTAAGATCAAAAAGGTGGATAATAACTCTCTTTAAATTTCTGCAAGAATAAGTTGTAGTTTTTCGATAGTTACATGCAATTGGCCATTAACACCAAATATATGGAGACTTTTAGTGACCCACGTAGAAGAGGATCGCCACATAAAGGACTAAAAGCGTAGAAACAATCTTAGGGCTTGTCGGTGCTTTGACATTTGCCATGCGAACAAGATGGATTGCGTAATCAGTGCGATTATATCTTACGCCCGTAACCCCAAAGGAAGTTTGTGCAAACTGTAAATATATATAACACCCAGAAGGAATATTCGAAGATGCCAAAAATTACCTAAATTATGTTCAGAGTGAGCTCCGTATATACAATGAGTGAGACATGGCTTACCACCAAAAGGATGACACAGAGACTGCAAGTCTTCAGCAACAAAATATCAGCAACCGAATATCCCATGCTGTCTCGTGTTGTAGGTAAGTCCCCTAAGCACCTCCAAATAAGGACGAAAAATTGACGTGGATAGGGCATGCTTTCAGAAGGAACCCAAGCAGTATTGTCAGGATGATACTGAACTGGAATCATCAAGGCGGTAGACGGATCGAAAGACCCAAGGTAACCTGGAGAAGATCCATTCTCCGAGAATTGGCTTAGTCGAACACAACACGGGATAGAGCTAAACAGACGGCGGAGGGGCTAGAGGGCCTAAGCTCCCAAAATTTTCAGAATGACTAGAGAAGAAGACCGTTTGTCTGTTTGTTTACCAAGATCTCACAGATAGTTAGAGCTAGAGAAATCAACTTTTTATTCGAGAGATGCAAGCTTATTTTTGGATTTTCATATCGGGGATATACGATTCAGCTGCCACAAGGGTGTTTGGCACCATCTAAAAATGATTAGGACGTTGTTGTTATTATTTTTTGATAAATCCAAGTACTATGTCAAATTTGTTTAAAAGTTATATTTGTAAGTTTTGAGAGAGTGGAAAAATATAGCGTGTTCGGTAAGTATTTTAGTAACAACTGACTCTGACTTATTCTACAAATACGCGGTAGGCTCGGTACACATATTTCGGTTTTGGAGCGTGGGGAGTTTAGTGGATAGTCGGCTCTTAATTTGTATTTTAATATTTCTAAAAACATAACTAGTCTGTGTAGGGCCTTCAATAAATTCCCATAATTAAGACAGTTTTTTATATTATATTATATTTTTTACCACTTCCAAGTTAGAGCAGAAAGATGATAGGAAAAGGAACTCTTTTGAGGTAAGCTTAAATAATTAACTAATTTTCAACACTTTTCATGAATTTCTCAAAGAATTACTCCTTGTCCAGCAGCTGCGGGCACTTGGAATGAACAAGATGGCATCTACGTATAGCAAAAATTACTCTGGAATTTCTGGAATACAGGCACATGCGGCTGAAACTTGAGAGTGACCAAAAAGAAACGTTCATCCATGCGCCTTGTAAAACGCGATCATTGCGTGACATCCACACTGAGCATGCAATAGTATTGGCCAACCGTTTATGGGTTTTGTCAATCTCAGAACCCTGCACAGAATCCTCTCAAGAAGAACATCTATGGGCGCAGGTGAGTATGAAACGAAAACTATTTTTTCTCTGACATAAAAATCACAACTGGTCGTAAGAACTCTTCTCAGATCTTGGGAGTGGAAGATCGATTTCTGAACATTAAGGATGCCATATTTAGGCAGGCAGCCTGTAAGCATAATATTCCAGTCTTGCCAGTTGTGTTGTCCACCAAGACATCGGCGCACACATCACTAGCATTCAGAAGAAAAAGTGTCACATCTTTTGGACCGATTTCGGAGCCAAATACCGCGTCCAGGCTGTCCACAGTAATACATACGTCAAGTATGTCCGTGAAATTTTGTGGCGATTTCATCTACGAGCTATTGATCATGTTAACGAATTATGGTTTCAGGCTGAAGAACAGCTTGTCCAGTGAAGGTTAGATCTGCACTCTGTTGCTCCATAACAGTTACTAACTTACTCCCTGGACGTTGGGTTGTTCAGTTCTGTCTGCTCTTTTTTAGCTTCTGTTGAGTCTACCCAGAAATCTATAAACAATTTGTGAAATAATATTCCGCATTGAGTCAAAAATTTGAACCATGTCGAAACGTTTACTTGCTGTAATGCTAGAAATATCCAGTCGAAACTAATACGTCTAAATATAACTCCAAATGAAACAAATTTTCGGTAGGGTTTTTAAGGAGTAAGGTCTATAAATTATTTTAAAAATATGTCTAGGTTCTCAGCTTTGTCTTTCAGTACATAATTTCTATCAAACAGAGTTTTTGATCTCTTCATACCGTACTGTTTCAACCGCTTTCAGCCTTTTTTGCCTAAATTGACTAATTGTAAGTCTTTTACTTAAAAAAAAAATTTATTTTAAATTCTTTGTAAAATTTGTGCCTTCAGTAACAGCAATATCTATGATGGCAGAAGACAAAGCTAAAATCCTGCTCATTATAAAATTCACTTCAGTAGTGCTCGAAAAATTATTTTTTTCTTTTGTAAGTCTTCGTTTTATCTTTGTCTCTATAATGCATGCTCTATTCATAACTCCGAAATCGTGGAATAATTCGTCAACTATTTTAAAAAAAAATAGTTTTTCAGAGAAACTTTTCAAAATACCGTCAAAAATATTATAATAGATAAAGTTACTATTTTTATATATAAAAGTGCAAAGGATCTGTCTAGCTGTCTGCGGCAAAACTAGTAAATATTTGGGAAACATTCACGGAACTTTGCAAAAAATCATTATTAAAATAAAATATATATATCAAGCCTAAGGCTCTTACACGATTTCCACGAGCATCAAAAAGTAATGCCCTCTGTTCGAATAATGATAACAAAAGCTAGGACAGATAGGACAGCGTCTTCGGCACTGTTCCGCAACGGATGAGCGAGCGCTTATCTCGGCGTTTTGTTAAAAGAATCAGAATCATCCAATCTGGGCTATTCAAGTGGCGGAGAGTGTATGTACTACATACGTTTTATGGGTGCACAGTGTATCAAATAAAGCGTATAAAAAATAGTCAAGGAGCCGCCGAACTGCCGCTCACGAACCGGTTCAACAGGATGCATGGCGGCTGTGTGCCCTGGACCGAACTGGACTGAAGCTCCCCGCTTGTCTCATGTACTGGAAGTGGAACGTGCTGCGGCCGCTTGGAAGGCAACCGCAAAAAAATGCTACCAAAACAAAAGACGAAAATGAAACGGGCTTATGAGCCAACACACAGCCTCCATAGGCGCTGCTCTCGGAGGGGTGGTGTACCAGGTTCCCGAAGCAGGGTGCCTTGTTTTTATTTTTTTTTTATTTGGTGCGGGGAACTGGGATGCCCAAGCTACGGCGTTCTTAAATTTGATGCCGTTCGCCTCAAATGAAGTAACCTGACAACAATTTTTGCGCTCGACAAGGCAAATGGCAACGCTTATGCAGCAACATAACCGGTTCCCGCTGCCGCACAGTGGTCACGATGGAGAAATGCAATTTTTAAAATTCGCGGCAATACATATTGTTCATGATGTTTGTTTGAAATTTGTATTTTGTGTTGTAGCTGAAGTTGTATAATTTTTTATATAAATCAAATGAAAATAATAAAATATTAAAAAATATATATATTTTTGTAGTACCAAAATTCTTAGTTTATATTTTTTTGTGTTCAAAAATAATGCTTTCTTATAAGACAAAAAAATATAAAAGTATTCAAAGTATTTTCGGCTAGAAGCGGCAAAGGTTCCTTATCTCTCTGGTAATTCTTGTATGCCATCTCTAAAAAATTGTCCCCCAAGGTAATTAATTATTGCGCCATTTTTCGTCAAAAAGATAAAGTAGTCCGGAGCAGTCGAACTGGACTTTCTCGAATACGGTGACTCTGGTGCAATGCCGGAGCTGATTTTTCTTTGGTAACAATTTGAAGTACATTCTGTCGGAGCCACCTCCTCTTTTTTATGTTTCACAGCAATCGGTTGAGTACGCAATTTCATGTCGGGCCAATATGACCCTACCCGCGATTTGGTTGTCAACCAACAGCCATCATGATACTCCCACTATTGGGTCCACCTCAATGAACATGCTTGTACCATGCTCAACACGTGGTAGCGAACTGAAGCGCTTGGTGACCCTTGTTCTTTTAGTCCCGATAGACTCGAAATTGAACGACACGCGCCAGTTTTGGCATGAAGCCCGGGACAGTAGTCGAAGGCGTTAGTTCTGTAGCGTACAGCGGTTGGGATAAAATAATTTATTTCAGTTTTTTCAGTTAATATTTAATCCTAACAAGCACATGGCGCTGTTGTTAATTCAGTTGGTCATGCCTTTTGTCCGTTTTAGTCTGTTGGTTGAAGATAAAGTTATCCGGTAATGATTTTATCTGGTTTTAGTTGGTCATACTAGATCACACACTATTCCACTCGGGGTGAGGTATGATCCTGAAGGAAGACTTCACAAGGCTTCCTTTGCTTTTTCTTCTTCAAGTGTTAGTTTTTTCATCTTCAATTACGATCCGTTGCCATATTCCCTTCCTTCGATGAAATCGCTTTTCGACATTTATCGACTTTATATCAAAAGATGTACGGCATTATATCAACTACCAAAAATTGTTTTAAGTGATCGAAGATTGCTTGCTGAGTTACATCTCACGATTATGTAAGTCCAGTTTTAGTGTGACACGAATCTTGACGCTTCTGTTTCTCATCTTTAAACATTTAGGGTCGCTGTTTGTCCTCAACCTTCATTACTTTTGAAGTGCCGAAGAAGCAATTTCATCATTAAGTTTTTTCCAGACGCAGACGACGGGCTTCTGCTGCAATTTTTCTTCCCAGAAACTCAAAACTGCCTGCAAATGAGGTCTATTTGACAAAGGTCCGGTAATTTTCATAGAGGTAAAAAAATAATATTTTTGTCAAAAACAGCTATTGTTGCAAACCAATTATTGTCGATAGCTCTCATATCTTTCCTATGATATAGGTGTTATTTTTGGTTTCCAACATAGACCAGCTTTTAAAAACGAAACGAATTAATCTGTACTCCCAATATTTGAAATAACTTAAATTTTCTGATAAACAGAGTTCCAATGTGCGGCAAATCTGAAAGTCGAGTCCATTTGACACACCAGACGTTTAGCTCTGTTTTTAAAAATAAAAATATATATTTTTTAAAACTGATTTACAGTCTAAAATTATAAATTTAGATAATATCTGCGCGAAAAAGCATGTGGTCGGTTTTACCCCAACATTGTTAAAATAACTGCAAAGTTTCAACATTTTAAAAGTAATCGTCAGAACTACTATTCCTGCGGCAATTCATGAGCTATTAGTAAATATTTTACTAATCAAGCAGAAATTCAGATTGGATTGATTAAATAATTGTTAAAAAGTATAAAAATTGTTTTGTTTTTTGTGTAGGTCTGAAGTCTGCAGACAGTTACTTATTAATTTATTTGGAATTATTTTATAATAATTAACTATGGGGCTTGCTTCGCTCATTAACCTCCACCCTTTCAACGAGAGTTAGTGGCCTTATCTTAAAATTCTTGCGGAAATTTCTTCGTGCATTTTGGCCCAATTGAGGATTGTCGTATTCGAGAGACGTCGTTGCTTTCATCTTCGTCTCACCTACGATTTGCATGCCATATGCATCTGCATCTTTCAAATCTACACTTTGGGCATTTAGAGAGCCAAAAATGAAATGTTTACTTATTTCTTTTTTATCATACAACATTTTTTTCAATGCCTCTGCATATGCAAATCGACTCGGTTATACAATTTTTTCTTTTTGACAACACGAATATTTCGATTGCGACATTTCATGCTCGAAAGACGGTCATGTCGTCCACATTCAAATATTCGACTTTTTTCTCGCCTCATACAAACCCAGCAATAATTTAGAATTCTTAGCCTTTTTCTCCTCTATAGTTGCATGATAATATTCCCTTTTCGTTTTTGTGATTTGTTATTTTCATGATTTTCCAAAACCTTTCGTATTAGCTTCGTTTAATTTGAGTCATATGATTTTTTTCGAATATAATATGCGAGTTTTTTTTAATTTGTATTTCTTTTTATTCGATTTCAAAATCTGCAAACGACGACATGCTTCTCTTACTTCGTCTGTCAAATTCAACTTCTTTCTACCCCTGTTTGACGCACTTATATATAAGTCCGTCTACGCCGAAAGAAAGAGATATTTCCATATAATAGATATTTAAAATTAAATTTTAGCATAAATACGATATAAATGAGTTTCAAAAAAAAGTTTTTGTTCAGAGCATTGGAAATCTGTATAAATTTATGTTTCTTCTGCAATTATTTTATTCAAAATTTTTTTTTCAACCAAAGTGCCAATTTCGCCCACTGTGCGTGGTTGCAGTCAAAGGAATGCACAAAATAATTACAACAACAAAGCAAATGCAATGAACTAAACAAACGCGAGAGACAAACAAAAATCAAAGAGCTAAAACGTTCAGTTCAGTTGTTGTGGACTGCGACGCCGACCGCGCCGTCGACTGCGCTGCTGCTGTTTTGGCCTGGCCAGATAACATAAATCTGAGTGGCTAACAAAAGACTTAAGCAACAAACTTCTTTTCTCATTTTGTTGTTGCTGCATTTTGTATATATATTTTTTTGTAAGTTTTATTTATTTTGTTTTTGTTTTTTTTTTGAGTCTTGCAACGTGCCGCGTCGTGTTGCAAGAGTGAGTGAGCTGCTAAAAGTACAGCACGAGTGCAAGCGAGATGCCAAATGCAAGTGCAACTGACTCAAGTACTGTTACAGAAACGGCAATAGGGTCAACAGTTTTGTTGCAGGACGGGCTTCCATGCTACTGCTCTGGACCAAAAACAAAACAAAAAAAAAACACAATGCACAAGAAAGACGAAGTAGCAAGTCAAGACCCATGAGTATATTTCGGCTGCCCTATGAACTCTCTACTACTTGAGATAAGGCGGAACCTGTGGCATAAACTTTTGGTAGCTGGTGGTACGTTCTTCTTTCCTAATTAAAATAGAATTAATCGATTTGCAGATTTGATAAGCACATATGTACCGCAATCTGTAGGTCAATACTGTAATCTTAAAGATTATCTCTTATCCCTTATATCTCTAGCCTATCTATATATGATATAGTTCTTTATCTCCTATTATTCATTGTTAAGTGCATCAGCGCTGGGCTTATTCTCAGAAGTCTAGTAGTTTCGTCATTATAAGAATCTAACTCTCTACTTCTTGAGATAAGGCGGAACCTGTGGCATAAACTTTTGCTAGCTGGTGGTAGTCGAGAAATAGAGCTAGGTGCGTTCTTCAATCGTTCTTCTTCGATCGCATTTTTGGAAATCTCCCTAATTAAGAAGGATTTGACAGTTCATAATCTTAATTGTTAAGTGCATCAGCGCTGGGCTTCCTGCCAGAAGTCTAGTAGTTTCGTCATTATAAGAATCTACTTAATTCGTTTAAGTCGGAGGAGCAATTCAAGACATGGGTATGAGCATATTTCGGCTGCCCTCTGAACTCTCTACTAGCTTCAGATAAGGCGGAATCTGATGCATTAACTTTGGGTAGTCGAGAAATAGAGCTATTGTAGGTATGTTCTTCTTCCCTAATTAGAATAGAATTAATCGATTTGAAGATTTGATTTGAAGATTTGCACCGCATTCTGTTGGTCCATGCTTATATTTTAGTGATTATCTCTTATTCTTTCTATGCCAATCTTTATATGACAGGGTTCTTTATCTCGTAATATTTGTTGTTAAGTGCATAGGAACTGGGCTTACTTACAGAAGCATTGCAGTTTCGTCATTATTAGAATCTACAAATTTCGTTAAAGACGGAGAGACTTGCATCAGCGCTGGGCTTACTTCCAGAAGATATGCCTCTCTTAACAGAAGCTACAATCTTTCGCCGTTGAATTAGATGACATTTTAACTTATAATCACTAGCTGACATTTCCGTAAGAATTCTTGAACTGTTTTTCAACAGTTTCGTATCTTCTTTGTAGCGCTGTAGATTATAAGTTCCTATAAGCAGTTTGAAGTATAAGTTCGGGTAGACTATTCTAGTCCCTTTCTCTCTGTCTTTCTTCTTCAAATGCTTGCTGTATCTACACCGTACCCAATGATAAGCACATGGGAATATTCTTAATGAAAACTTGCAGATTCTGCAAACGAGATAACAAAACTGCCGGGAAAAGCCTCTGGAGCATTATTGACTGGCTGCCCAGATCCCCAGATTTGACACCGCCAGATTTCTTGTTGTGGGAATTTTTAAAAAGCAAAGTTTATGCCAACAAGCCGAAGACTATAGAAGAGCTAGCAGACAGCATTCAAGCGGAAATAGCAGCTTCATCGCCCGAGATGCTTGTGAATAGAAATCGCCAAAAAATATGCCTCTTTTGTATTTGCAATAACGAGAGTAATTTGATCGATGTTCTTTTTAAGAAAAAGCACAAACAAATTGTTAGATGAGTGATAGAAAAATTTTAAAATATATCGGAAATTCTTAAAGTTATTCGACTTTTCTATTGACCAGATGCAGATGGCGCACCCTGTATATAATGGTACTCCCCATAGGGCACTGCCAATTAAAAAAACCTATTTTCTCACTAAGTTTACTGTATTTCCTTTGTTTTTGTTAACTTCCAGCGATTCGATTTTAAAAAATATTCTGGTCTTTCCTGATTTCGATTGAAATCGGTATAGCTCTCATAGAAACTGTTTTTTTTTATATAAAATTCGTTTCTTTTTAGAAATGTTATGATTAAATTCAATACTCTGTAGAATTCTAGTGTTTCCAACTACGGTAGCAAGTTTGACCCAAATTGACGGTATTGGAAAACCCTTATATGTTGGGCTGTTGGGTTTAAGTTGATTTAAACTATGAAATGCAGATAGTACCTGGATAAGCAAAATAACTGTCTCATCATCATCTTCATTCAGCTCTACAAGCCAGGGTGGGCTTTGGCTTTCTCAACAATTCTTCTCCAAACGTTTCTGTTGCTGGCCAGTGCGCGCCAGTTGCTTTCTTCCAACTTCAGCATGTTAGTAGTTTTGTTTCTTGATTTCTCCTGCTCCTTTGCAGCGAACTTCTTGAGCTGTCAGAATGTCATACTTGTATTTTTGCAGTTGCACGGCAAGTTCCAACATCGCACCAACTATAAGCCTGGTTCTAACATTCCAAGTTCCAGTTATCAAATCATTGGTTGTTTTACGTTGCGTTAGTCCGTTGCAGAGTGTTTCCATTATCCGCGGCCCTGAATAACGTTGTTGAGAGTTTAGAACAGGGTGGGTTGTAGGCTCAACACCAAACCCCCACATTGGACTACCAATATCCCTGTCACGTCAGCTATCCTGGCCCGGTTTCCCACTGAGATTGGGTACACAATCTTTCACCAGGTTGCTGCTCAGGGTACAAAGTCCTCCACATGAAGGTGAAACTAGGAATTGAGCAGCAGAGGCTATGTGAGGTTAGATACTTCATATATTACGCGATCACTACTCTCTTGCACAACCGAACTGTATACGAGATCTTAAAAAAATGGCATCTGTCTCTTCAATCTAGATGCAACACTTTTGCATATTCATATATGCTTCATCCTCCATCCTCTCAACTAGAAATGAACTTGCATATAATGAAGAATGGTACTCGCTTCTAAATCTTGCCAAATAATAATAAAAAAAACGCCCTTTATTAGGAACCTTGCGATAAATACGAACAATTTCCATTCGAACTGTCACTGCCGCACTTTGAACTTCACAAAAACCATTTGAGTTCGGTCTTTCAACTTAAAAAACGTCATATCTAGGTTTCCGACTGGACAAACTTCAGCATAATCTTGAATCAAATTTCAAGAGTTGCAATTTTTGGTATTATTATTATTTATTTTTTGTAGCTGCTACTTAGAAACCGTGAAATTAAAAAAAAAAACCAAATGAATAAAGAAAACAAATTACTTGCTGCGCTTTGTTATTTTTATTTTTTTGTTTATTATTTTTTTTTTAAGTTGCGCGCAAAAATTCAACAAAATGTGACCCAAAAAATAACAATCATTTTTTGTTTTTGTTAGTCATAAAAATTTTTGGGAAAATTTTGGGACTATGCAACTATGGGATACTCTACAATCAATTATGTTTGCGATTTAAACTTGTTTTTGAAAACGAAAACGAAAAGAAAAATTTTTTGTACAGTTGATTGGAAAATCTCTTGCACATTTCTGGAACGTATTTTTTTTCTTAAATGATTTTGAGTCTTTCAGAACATGCCAAAAGTATTTTCTGAATCGTTTTTGATTTAACAAAAACGCCAACTTGTGTTAGTTTTTTAAATAAAAATTTTCAAAAAGTATTCGCAGAATTGTAATTCGAATTCGAAACTGACAGCTATAATAAGAAATAAAAACGGTTTTTAGGTATCTTACAAATCTCAAAGTGCTGATAGTTTTCAGGCGTATTCGCTATTGTTTAATTTAGAAAAGAAAAAGTTAATAATCATGGCTCTATACCGATCGATCACCATTGACTTTAATGTTCTGGCCACCATCGTTTTTGAAGAAGTGCATCAAACAGTCAGTTTTTCTGGATGTAACTTAAGGATTCGAGCTTCACTCCAAATGTGGCAGTTTTGTTTCTTGAAAATCGGCAACAAAGGCAATCTCATTTTGGGTCCGTTCGACGAATCTACGCCTAGCTTGATGAACATTTGGCTTTAATTCTCGAATTGCCAAACCAAACTGAGAATAAATCACTTGACAGCTGTTAAATCGGTGGCCATCTGGAACAGTAATTGAATTTAAAGTTTTATACCTCTAAAAAAACACCCTTTATATTTTTCTTTTGTTTAATCGTTATTCTTTTTTTGGAAATCATTTGGCAAAATTTACATTTAAGTTTTTAAGATCCAACTCAACTGTACTTTTCACTTAGTTTTATAAGTAAAATAATATTTTCGGATTACAAATTTTGGTCTTGTTTCGATTTACCAAAACGGCAATGCAACACTGTCCACCAAGTCAAGTAACTCTATAATTAAATCACTCTACTGAAACTTTTCCGGAAAATCAGTATTGCAAGCTGTGCCTTAACTTTATCATTAAAATTATTTTTTTATTGCATTTATTTGGAAAATTGGAATAGCGTACCTAAAAAAACGCTACAAATATAAAATAATAATTTCGTTAAAAGATTGCATATCCTGAAACTGTTGGGAATTTCACATCACCAATTTGGTATAATCAGTTAAATAAATTAACTCCTTCTAGGAAATTAAAGGGACTTCCATCTGTCCCTATCTCTACCAATTACGATTTGCCAGTTTACTTCTTGAACGTTCTTCTCCAAGTTGTTTGGGGCCGACCGCGTCTACTCGTGTCCTGCGAGTTCCCCTCCAGGCTTTTCTCATCACAGGCTTTTCGCAAAAAACACATAACTGTAGTAAAACGATTATAACGAAACTATGTTTGATATTCGAAAAAAAAATCTAACAATATGGAAATCCGGTATGCTTGACTTAAGAGGCCCTCAAAGCGAACTAGTCATATAAACTTAAGCTGCAGAAGTTATGACTGGGGCACGAATTTAACAACTTTATGATCTTCCACAGATCAGTGCTTGCCAATAGATTTCCGCTGTGGCGATCATCGCTCCTGTAATAGAAGAGCCAGAACATGATATCTGAAATGATCTGCGGCGAAATGCAAACGAGGGTAGAACAACGCTTGATATTTTGTATAGTAAAATATAGATCTCATTTTTTAGAAATGGTATTAACTTCCGACAAAGAACGTCAAAAGAATTGGAACAAGCGCAGAAGAAAGTTAGATGTTTCAATAGAAAAATATTATGGCAAAACTTGAACGAATTTTTCACAAAGTTTTTTATTGCAACTCCAGTACTCTGACTTGAGATTCTTGGTTCTGTATGAATAATACTATAATATATGAATACAATATAAACTACAATAACAATATTTTCTCAGTTATTTTTGATTTCAAAAACAGAATGAGGTAATATCGAATGAGTGAGTGGCCGCACTTTCTATTAGATTGTGGCAAAAAATTTGGATACTACTATAGACTAGATTAACTTAGGGGGTTATTATCATTTTTGAAAAAAAAAAATTAGATTTTTAAGTACTTCTATTTCTAAGAACTTAACGCAAATTAACTTGGTATTCGTTACCAACTTACAAAACGCTTTTAAACCAATTCAATCAATAATGCAACATTTTGGATCTTACAAAAATATTTATTTTTAGAAACAATCTTTCTCATTTTTTTTTTTTTAATTTGTCGAGTTTAAAACAAAATATGTAAGATTTGTAGCAGTCGAAATTATAAAAAATAAATAATTTAATGGAACCATGATTTTTTTTTTTTTTTTGTAATATTTGAAGAATATTTTTTACTCAAAATTTGGCAAAAATATAAAAATTGTATAAGAATAAAATTTTTTTTTTAACTTTGCTTTTATTAATTTAATCTTGTCATATACGAACTAACAATAAGTTTAAAAATCTTAATGATAACTAAGTTTTGTTCAGTTTCTTTTTTTCAATCTGATCTGCGATGAGGCGTTCCTAAAACTGTATTTGCTGGGTTGGCAGATGCTTTGGGTGAAGACGGAATCGAAAAATCGGGAGTAGAATAAATTATAGCAGATTTATTATTTATTTTATTAATAAATGTTGCTTAGAAGTTTTTGATTTTAAAGTTTTAATTATAATATGTACAAATATAGTATTTTTAAACTGTAGGTAGATGTGTTTGTGTAACAGTTCTAGAGATTTATATTTGATAATAGATATTGACTTGCTTGAGGAATTTTATGACTTTTCGAGTGTCAGTGATGTTAATATTAGATATACTTTCTGTGGGTTTGTTAGTTCCGAATATTTAAGATCTAATTTTATTTAAGGATGGGCCACAATGTAATATGTTCTATTGTTAATAGAAGTATAAAGGTATAAAGATATATATTTAGCTTTAGAAACTATATTTATTTATATATCATAAAATTAAGCAATTATAACAAAATTTTTTAATAATTTTTAATAATTGCAGCACAATATTTTGACTGTATCTTAACTTTCCCTATAGAAGCTCAATATTTGGTTAAAGATCTATATGCAAAAATCGAAAGAATCTAAATAATAAATATGCGTTTAAGTTATTGCTAGTTCATTTTATATTCTGATAATAATATTAATTGAATATAATCGATATTGCGCCGAAAGCTAAGCTAAAAGATACTATCTATGGTACTTTGCAGTCCTAAAGAGCCAAGACTTAGGCGGAGGCCTTAGCGATATAAATCAAGCAGATATTACTAAATTAATGCAAGATAAGGAATTTAATATTTAAGAACTAATTGAAATGTATGACATCGAAAACAATGCACCCATTTCTTCAAGAGGGAATTCTACTAGAAAACCATTTTCAAAGATGTAAAAGAACATCGTAAAGTAAAGTAAGAACGAGATCTTAATAAACTATTAAAACAACATAAAAAAGACTGTCTACAGGTTTATGATTATTATCAATTATTATTATTTCAGAATATTTTCCCAAAGAAGGATCTCTTCAAACTATATCTGAAAACCTAATGCAATAATTGTAGCAGCGAAGTCTATTCCTTCTTCAAACAGATAGCGATTAGGTTTGCTTAAAAATAGAAAAGAGTTTGCATTGTAATGAAGTATGTATATTTTTAATAGAATACATTCTTTTTTATTACCTGAATAATACCTTTATATCGTATGAACACTATAAAGCTATATATGGGATCAAGTAAATATTTCAAAATGCTTTTTTATAGTCGAATACGCTTTTGACGGTTTTTCCATATAATAAAAAGTGTCATTCGATTTACGCGTTTTGTTCAGAAACGTATCTACCGCTTAAAGCGAGGTACAGTTGCATCTTGTTTTTCGAAAGTTTGAATTTTTTAACTCAAACTTTACTTAAAGTCAGAAAACTTCATAGCTATTATTGCCAAAGTTTTCGCAACTTCTTTTCGAGAAAATTCTACACTTATTCACAGTTCAGTTAATTGTTTTCTTCTTCTGCCAACTATTCGCTCTATTACAAAACCGCAAGACTCTCCACATTTGCAGTGTATGCATATTATGCAAAGTAGACAAAATCGCGCAATTGTTCAAATTTGAAAAATGCCAGAGTTACAGCAAAAAAAAAAAACCCGAAACACCATTTGGCCAAGTGCGGGTGTTATGTGTCCACAGCAATGGCCCGGCGTCAAAAGCCATTGAAAATCGAAGAAAAAAAATGCAAAATAAAGACCAACTGCAAGTCGCGCTCTGAAGTGGCAAACAAATCTTAGGCTAGTCACTAATGGGTGTCAGGCCCCACGGTGCGGGCGCTGTGCGCACCCAAAATTCGAAACCCAAAATAAAAAAGGGCGTAGCTCTTGTGCTCCGTCGTTGTTAAACAAATATTACTCATGACCCGCTGACTTTTGGTCATATTGTCAGTCACTTGGGCATAGATAACACCCGGCAACAATGTGTCTGAGATGCTTCCAAAAACGTGTCACTCTCTCGACAGCTCTCAGCAAAATACTTTGAAATTGTCACTTGAGTAGAAAAGAAGTTGGAAGAATTGCTTGAGTCATGCCTTATATTAGGTATATCAACAATATTATCTTTTAGAGTTTTAATTTTTGGAACAAAATCGTTTGAAACTTGTCAGCGGTTGGATTTTTGTATATATTTGTTCGTCAATTTTTAAAATAACCCTCCAGGTGTCTATTAATTGTAATGTTGGATATAGTGGTAGCGTACTCCTCTCTAAACCCGTAGGTCGGTGGTTCGCCTAGCACTGAGATCGCTAGCAAATAGACACAATTCTTGTTTTAAAGCCGAGAAATGTCCTATGAGAATTGCTTACTTTTGAACTGCTTTTTAAGAGACACGAAATGAAGAGATGTTGACAAGCCCAGTGAATGCTTATAGATCTTCACCATAGAAGCTGCTTTGATGGATAATTCATATAGACATTAGCTTTCGATGCTGTCAAAGCGGTGAACCTAGTGCCAAAGACAAAGACCATCCTGCTCGACCCAAAAAATTTGAAGATGAGGAAGTGGAGGCTTTACTGTATCCACGTTCCAGATGCCTGCACGGAATCGGAAATGACAAGTGGACAACTCCAAGAAGATATATAAGATCGACGTCAAGACAAATTATACACGATTCAAAGGTGATGCTCTATAAGCCCCTATTAAGGACTTAATGGGGAAAGTTTTTGACTAAAACTAATAAGTTTGGGTCGTGCATTGCGTGAAAAGTAGTCAGAAAGGACAGAAGACAAGCTGATTTTACATGTAAATACAGAAATGGGGGATCTTACCCCTGTAATATCTCGATTTTGTCCCTCTCGGCTAATAACTTTTTCAACTCAAAAGGAATATTTTGGAGTCACGACACACGGCACAATAATAATTTTTGTAGCAATGATATTCGTAAATTATCATAATTCATTCAATTCAAATTCATGCTCTGTATTTGGTAGGACATAGATTGACAGATTTCGACAGATATGTCAAAACGCTTCAAATGGGAGTGATTCAGAAGCAAAGACCTTCGATTCCGAATGACTTAAAACCAGGAGAATAGCTTCTTCAAAAGACAACATAGTAAGGGTTTTCCTCATCGATCGTAATTGGCGACAAAAATGATTCCATTACGAAAATCTAATGCGCAGACAGTCGTGGGGAAAGCATGAATATGACTCCATGCCCGTTACGAACCTTCATGGAGCCAAAGTCATGACCAGCATTTGGTGGGAATCAGCTGATCCTTAGATGTGATATATTATTATGATGAGCAGTTTTTCCGTCTCGAAATCCACATGCTGCCAGAGAGATGGGCGAAAGTACTATATAATATTTTTTTTACAATAAAAAACCAAATGTAGCACCGAAAGTTCATCTGAAGCCAAGTTGTACTCACAAAAAGTTTTATTTTAGATAAGGGATCAAGATAAACAATCGTACAATTAATTTATATCAATTTAATATTAATATCTTCAACAATAATAGGTCTAAAATAAAAATTATATATATATTACTTTCATTATTATGAATTTAATCCTAACTACAATAAGATTGGGCAAGGCTGTCGCAAGTAGAAAGTATAAAAACATTAAATATAAAAAAAAATAAAAAAAATACTATTTGTACTTAATTTAAGAAGCAAAATATGACGGTACAGCCGAGTTGTTCGCGGCGTGGCTAAGAGCTTATGTATTGTTTGCACAAACGACTTTGTGCGGATGTATATTTGTTAAGCCCTGGAACTAGTCCTCGCTTATCACAACATCAAGTAGATACGGCAAAGTATCATGGATTCGACCAAATTTTAAATGAGCTCTAGCCACGTACCGTCGTCGGGTACCGAAAATACAAAGTTCTATATGAACTAAACATAAGCTGAAAAGCAACTTGTGAATTATAAGCATTAGAGTGTAAAGCTATAAATAGAAATGAAATTCTCACTTGTGAATTACAAGCGTTGAAAAGCTATGAATAGAATTAGGTGAAAGAGACAGCTATATGTTGCTCTGAAACTTCTTATTAGAGCAGTGCAGCAATAGACGCTATCACAAAGCACAACCAATGCAACTTTTAAACAAATTTTATTAGAATTATAACGGTAAGCGTTTGAAAGACACGCGCTCCAAACGTCCATTCGTTCCAATAAATGCTCGCTAACCAGCACCATCCCCGAAAGAATAACAAAACTTTTCACAATGGTAGGTATCATAAAATAAATATCGTATAATATAAATATAAGACTTGTTAATATGAACTCTATCCAAAGTGTAATCAGAATGGGCGAGGCTGCTGCAAATAGAAAATATAAAAATATTAAATATAATTCAAAAATAAAAATGCTAATTACATTTATTTGGAGAAGCAAAATAAGGCGGTACAAGCCGAGCCAAGTTGGTACTTACTCGACAATATGATATGGCTAAGAGCTGCTGTATAATTTTCCCCGCGGACTCCGGAGTTACTGTTGCATATGTGTGTTAAGCACTGGAACTAGTCCTCGCTTATCACAACATCAAACAGATACCGCAATGCAACCGGGATGCGGCCAACCATCAACTGTTTAGCTCTAGCCACTGACCGCCTTCGATTGGCAAAACTACAAATGTTCTATATGAACTAACACAAGCTGAAAAGCAACTTGTGAATTATAAGCATTGGAGTGAAAAGCTATAAATAGATGTGCAATTCTTACTTGTGAATTACAAGCGTTGTAAAGCTATAAAAAGAATTTGGTGAAAGAGACAGCTATATGCTGCTCCGATATTTGCTTGTTAGAGCAGTACAGCAATAGGTCCTATTCAAAAGCGCAACCAATGCAATTAAAAAATAAATTTTGTTTGAATTAGAGCGGTTCGCGTTTTAAAGAGTTCCTTTCCGCAAGTTGCAACCGATTTTCGTAATGGGCATATTTACCAGTGGCATCTATTGAATATCGTGGCTTTCATTTTGAAGTGGTTTCCGTTGCATATTTCAGCTCATTAAATTTGTACTCATTGAAATTTAATTCTTTGATGTTAGATGTTTGTTGAAAATTGAATATTTCATAACTTAAGCATAAATATTGTTAAAACAATACCGAGTAATTTATCATAGAAAAAAATAAGAGCTGAATATACCATTTATCTAGGGTTAAAGTATCTTCTTTCAGCCCCTCCGTTTGCGCTTTACCCAGCGGACAATCTACGTTTATTTTCTGTGCCCAAAGATCGCACAGAAAATGTATCTATCAAAAACTACAACTTTTTCATGCAAAAATTTCAAAATCCCAATCTTTGGAACTTAAAAGCCTATTTCGTATTTTGTTAATTTCGAGCTTTGCTTTTTTAACGTTTATTTTAAAGACCTAGAATTATTATATGTACTGAAGGGGAAATCATTGACTTTCCATTGAACTTGTCTTTTGTATTACAGAAGCATTATGAAACTTGGCTAGACCATTACAATCCGTTTTCGATTCAGAACGTATATGCTCTGAGAAATCTAATGGTACATCTCAGAGATCCTGCTCTTAATAGTATGAGGGTGTTCTGAGAGTCTAGCAATCGATGATGCCGTCGTTCATTTGTTATCTATCTAATTATGTTCATATGTACTTTTTCTACTTCAAAGTTGCTGGATATTGTACAACCAAGACTCTGTATTTAATCTCTGATATAAGTTTGTTTCATTTTTGTTTGGAAACTATTCCTACCCCCAATGTCACTTTAAGAACAAGTTACATTTACATAAATTTATTTATTTCGCCAAATAATTCAATCCAATATTCAATTTAATCTGGCTCTGATTAAAGTTAAAAACAGGAAAATTTAATTGTAGCTGCTGAACTGCTGCAAAGGTGTATGGAACAATCAAAGTTGTTAGGATTGTTTAGGTTTAGTTTTTCTATTCAGATATATATGGGCTCAATAATATATTTAATATCAAATCTAATTACTTACCTAAGTGAAAAAGGAGTCCGCAAAGCTGAGTTCAACAAAATTGTTGAAAGTATCCGAATGGCCTAACATGCCCTTCAGACCAATCGGTTAAGCGACCGTTCGACCAAGCACAACCTGCCAAATGTAAAAAGGTTCTGGCTCTTAAAATTGTAGCATCCTACGAAATAATATGAGATCTTTGATAACAACGATATCGGTAGCGTTCAGATTCATCTCATTTGTCTTCGTCGGATTCCATCGTGTCATTTTTCCCATGGGGTAATTATGCTCAGCTAATTGCCAGACGTTTCGGCGTCATCATCACAAAAAGTCGCATTTTTGAAAATATTTTACAATTTATATAATATTTTAAGATTTCGTGTTTTGGTTCCAATAAAATACTGAATTAAATGAACAAGTAGGGCCACAATTTCCAGTTGGTAAAATACAATAATTTTTTACCAAAAGGTTATATGTGGAGTTCTGCCGACTTTAATAATATTTGATAAATCTTGTTACAAGTTTCAAAGTTTCTCAATGGTTCATAAACCTTTGAAAGTTTTGTCAAACGCAATTTAGCGGACTCTAGCCAGTTTATGAAAAGTCATTTCAATGGAAGCGTCACATATGTCTTGTACACCAAACACTTCAAATATAGGCCGTCTTTTTTTGGGGTCTTGACCTCTTTTAGTACCTGCGCTCATACCAATCATATACGCTGCTAAAAAGCTGGGAAAGCTCATGTTCTCCCATACCAGTCCAGATCTGAGCAGTGTGGAATTTTCCAACTATGTTGCAATTTTACAGCTGCCTGAAAACGCAATTAGCCATGGATTCGGCATGAAGACCAAGTGACAAAGCAGCAACAAATTAATATGACTTTGAGGCGACTAAAGTCGCGCCTGGAACGCATGTCGTTAGTCAGCTGCAAACACAACGTGACCACGACAAGCGTTTTAAAACGCGACGCAAAACGCAATCACTCAGTGCAGTCCATTGGGGCTGAGGAGTGAACAGCGGAGTCAGTTAGTTCACAGTTCTTAGCTCTGAGTTCCTGTTCCCAGTTGGCAGTTGGTAAAGCGATCCAAAGCGATCCAAAGCGATCGCTCTGACTGATTGTCACGGCACGATAATGAAATACTCGTGGCGGTTTTGTCGCTGTTTTTTGTGCACTTCAAATGCAGATATTATATACCAACTACCCAGTTGGAAAGTGTGGAACAAAAAATACTTTTTTTTTGAAGGGTATATTTCTAGTGTATTTTAGGAATACAAAGTAAGCCAGCTCAAAAGTGACTTGTACTTAAAGAAAAGCACTTATATATAGACATAATTTTAGATCTTAGTAATTCTGAAAAAAAAAAACAAAATAAAGGTTAATATATTGCCTGATAGGTTATGTTTAGGTTTTATTCAAGAAATACAAAACAAAATTGAAAAAATATATTTAAAAAAAGGTTTTTTTTTTTAATTGAATTCATTGAAAAATCAGAGAGAGTTCTTAGTTAAAAGTTAACATACTGAAATTTGCCTGCACCCTTTCCGGAAACCAACTATTCTGTCAACCCTGTTGTAATATCAACTCTCTATAAAACCATTCTTAACCCCTAATCCCAATTCCATGCTCTCTTCTGTTACATCAAATGATAATGATATTAATAATCCCTATTACCTATTACTTATCTCATTCAAATTTTGCTGCGTATTCCAGACTCTTGTGTAATGTTTATTGTCCATAAAATTATAGTTCTCTCCTGGTCCTGTTGCCAGTCCCTGAATTATTTTAGAACACTAGGCTCATTTCATCTGTAAACTTTTTCATTTTATGTCTCGTACTTCGCTTATATTTTATTATAATCCATTTGGAAATTATCCAATTCAAGCGCCTTGTAGAGCGTTAACTTTGTCGATCTGGAGGGGGAATCTTATTAAGACAATAGTAACACCTATGGGCAAGTTTTATTCTTCGCTTAATCTCAATTGTTGTCAATGTTCACGGCGTTGACATGGTTCGTGAATTCCTTGTCAACATCAAAGGTCTAGCAGTCCGCTATAACATGGCAAAGAAGTACATCCCTATTTGAAGACAGCATATGTCCTCGTCAATCCGAAGACCTACTCTTGCCGACTCCTTTTCGTTTGCGAAAATCGCAGCAGTAACATCTCGCTTACAATGCCTAATGATATCAATATCATAGGCGCATACAAATAGCTGAATATTCCATTCCCCATTCTGTATTACTCCTTCAATTATGAAATTCAAGAGATTGCACCAAAGAGAGTAGCCTTGTCTGAAGTCTCAAGTGTGAAGACTTGTTCTAAGGTGGATCAGCTCTGAAGCCGCACTATAAAGGTCCGATCAGTGTGTTGGCATACAGCTTCAGTCTTTCAGCGATAGGACCATATATCAGAAGGTTATTAGACTGACTCGCCGGTAATTTGCACATACTGTCCGGTTACCATTCCTCAACAATACTATTGCAGTTCTATAATATCGACCACCCCACATGGGTTTGTGAAACCTTCGATTCACTTCTATTAAACTCTTAAAACTTTCATAGCTTATTAATAATACATGCATATGTTGTCTGAAAGATAAAATTGGCTGCAACCCCATAATGGTTAACAGACATCTCGCTTTTGGGCATGCACACTTTTCAATTTGATCCAAGGATTTCTACTGGGCAGATGATTGTTGGTAATGCAACTGCGCCAGCGCATTCCTTATGTCGAATATGAACCCCACGAAGTCGCGACCAGGCAGCCGTTGCTGTTGTTCTTGTGCTCATGATCATTGGGTTTCCACTCGTCATCGTCAACGCCGGTCTCCATCGACATCGAGATCGACAGAATCGTTTTTGTTGTGTTTGTAGCCAGCCAGCCGGTTTATTGGCCGTTGCGCATGCGCAGAATGTTTTGCCAGCCAGTTAAAAAAAATATATATATATCATAATCATATTATTTATGATAATGCTTAGTCGCATTTGTTTTTTTCTCTCCCATTTTTTTTTTTGTTTTTAATTCGCCACTCGATTTCGTCCCTCCTCTAAGGCGTATAAATTATTGTCGCTGCGGCCACGATGCTCGATTACTTAGACGTTTACTTATTCTTTATTTTTTCCACACACTCTCTCTCCCGAGAATAGCAAATAATGTACAAGAAAGGAGCTGGCGTTTTACTGAATACTCTAACTGTAGTCTACAGTTTTGGATACAATAATAATATCCCAACGAAAGCTGACATCATACTGAGCTATAGTCAACTATCTACTTATACCCAATATGATTCTAATTTCTAAACGGCGTGGGATTGAAAGTGCCTTGGAGTAGGCTGCAATTTTGGTCTGTAAGACCTAGCTTGATAGCCTTTAGGGAGCAGTCGAAGAGGACGTACTGCCACGAAAACAAAGTCAAGTAGTTTGCTGTAACCCAATCCGATTTCGTTGCTTTAACGAGACTCCAAGAATTAGAGGGAACTCTTTCCAGAAGCTGGAGACCATCTCCTCTTAGTAGACTAGTCTGGTTAGTGGCCTTTTAAGTATAGATTAGGTAGAGGCGGATAGTTCCTACGTTTTCTGAAATGTCTTTAAGAGGCGTCGCCTGAGGAAGTGAGGCCTCAGCTGTTGCATTTAGCGTTGGTGTCGCCGTATAGCATATTCCCTCTGAGATGATCTTTTGAGAGTGAGATAAAACTCTTTCGGTATGTACAAGTTTATGTCCACAAATCCCGGTTCATAGAATTCACAAACGGGATTGCTCCAATAATCGTGAGAAGTTAGCTATTCAAGTAATTCACAGCACGAGTTGGTCTCTTTTAATAAGGGAGTCCCCCGCTGTTGGGATTCGGCTTTAAGCTGTGGGTGCTTGCTCTCTTCGAACAACTCTTAACAGAAAGGTAAACATGGCCTATGAAGCGACAAGATAACATAAGGACTCAGAGTTCGTATATTATTGACCAACCACCTCGTCGAACATGCAAGCTTCGGCAAATGATGAGCTTTTCTGGATTGAGGTGATTTTTATATTAGTAGGTTTTCTTTTCTTCACCCGACGACATTTCAAGCTAGTGACACGAAGGATCATCTGACTCAGTGCGTATTAAGCTAAAAGAGACAACTGAAGTAAACCTAATAAATATAAAAGCAACTCAGCCAATAATGGGTATCTCAATCGATATCGGGAGACATCGTAAATATTTCATATTGTTTCTAGCAGATTCACACCACTTGAGCTGGTCGCTTGCTATTTTTCGCTCAAGTGCATTTAACCTGGTTTGGAACACTCCAGCACATAATTACTTCCCCATAGCTATAGCTCAGAAGTCGCAGTTCGACCAAGTGCAATCACTTTTGGCCAAGCACAAATACTACAATTATGTTTGGTAGCTATTTGAAATAAATTGCTGGACGCTCTCTCGTGTCCCAAGTTCATCTGAGAATGTCAGCTATGAGGCAAGCCTAAAGAGTTGGCCCAAACCAAATGGCAATACATTGAACTTGTGCTGCGGTCAACATCAAAAAAACAAAACAAAAAAAAAAAAAATAAAGGGCAACTCCATGGCTCTATGGAGTAACTATGTGAAATATGCGCAAGTCACCAATGCCAAGTAATACCAAGAACCAGAACCGGACAAGTTGTATGCAGGGAGCAACCCAAGGCGTAGTCGTAGTCGTAGTCGCAGCCGCAGCCGCAGTCATGTTATGGCAGTTATGCAAATATGCGTGGCGATAACGGTGTGCCTGGCCAGAGTTGGAACGGACCCATAGTTAAGTTGACTTGGGCTGGGTTTGGTTTTATTTGGCCAACAATTCATTTTACAGCCGCATAGATTGAAGGCCAGCCGCTCTTTGCGTCGATAAAAGCGCTGTAACCCACAGCCCAGCCCTAGCCCAAGCCCCAGCCGCAGTCGCAGTCCGACACCGACTCGGACACTGGCATTTGCACTTGGATTTGGCTCAGTGGTCAGTGGTCAATGTTGTAGCCATTGCTGATGGCATCATGCTGTTCACAGCAGCCGTCCCGACAAGCGAAAAAAATACAGAACCAGCTCAACGACAAAAGCCGCGCGCAACGTTTGAAGCCCAAGCGTCATAAGTACTACTAGTAATAGTTGTAGTAGTTGGGAATATTACTTGGGAGCACTCGAAGGAAGCCAACGTGTGAGCAGACCGAATGTATAAAGCATTGAGTGAATGCGGCACAGTGGCTCAAATGCGCAATGAAAGCGACAAAATTAAGCCTTGCAAAGTTAGCAAAGAGACTAGGAGAGATCAACTAACTGCTTGTATGAAATTTTCACAGAAACGTGAAGCTTAGAAGCTTCGTTACATAAACAGTAAGATGACTGATGAGCGTTCTAGAAATATTAGTAACTTTCGTGGATTGCTTGGACTCTAAGGAATTAAAGACTTCGTTCCTTGGGCAACACAAAAAAAGAAAATCTTTGTAGCACAACTTTCGTATACGTGCACCATACTGCTAAGACAGATATATCACATTTGTATTAATATTTCCGAATCCGAGTTTAACAATTTCGTGACTAAACTTTATTCATATCGTTCAATGTGTGGCTGAAGAGTTCGAATTATTCTGTCGATTCTTTGAACCAATTCGAATGCATGCATGCTACAAAAATTAGAATCAATAAAATCAATTTCTTCGCAATTGGCTTGCATTCAGTAAAACATTTGAATGCTTCAGAACTCGAACTGAAAAACTATGCTGTTGAGTTTTTACATTGATCAATGTGAGTGAAGAATACCCCTTGGGAGTGAACTTACTCGTTCTCAAGTTTGAACCAATCAAAAAGTGTGGCGACTTCCAAAATTTGAATGAACCAAATGAATTCCTTCGTATAGCCTAGCATTACCATAAACTGAATTACTTACGAATTCGAAAAAACCAAGTTCTCCAAAAGTATTGAATTTGTTACTGACATTTGAACCTTCGAGGGATAAACTAATTCGCTCGTTGCATTTTATGTGCTTGTAGAGTGCGGATACAAGTAAACCAAAGTATTTCATGTTGCTTTGGAAAATTGGTGAAAGTTGTTATTTTCGGAGTCGAAGGACTAAAATTCTACAAAGCAAAGTTTGGTTAAACTGACTAGAGGCATCTGAATGCGTAAAATTTAAATGCTTCAATGCATCGTTCGCAGGATTCATACATTTGGTGACATTTCTACACGAAGTATTGAAGAAATCAATATGAATTATATAGCAATCAAACTCTTCGATGCTGTTTTTTTTTTGAAATCGTATAAAATATGAGATATAACAATGCAGATGGTGACTGTGGTCAAGAGATGGGGGAAACGCAGCCTCAGTTGCAAGTTTAACAACTCTCTCCAAGAAGCAAGTTTTTTTCCGTAACTTTTTTTCGCCAGAACTATATCTATAAATGCAGATCGTGCCGTTTCTTAAAGTAGCGACTTCCGACTTGGAAAAAATTTTGCAGTTGGTGACTTTCGCTTTGAAATAATGTGAATACTTCGCAGTTTTGCAGAGATTTTCATAAAAATAACGAAAAGGCTGTCAATGAATAATTTCCATAACTTCTTGGGTTGTGCCCAAGCTGCAACTTTTTTTTCCCATATAAACTACGCGTCGTCAGTTCATTAATTTCGACCACTGTAGCACTACCTTCACTGGGGTCTATCAAAGCCATGTGCTATGTGCTGTGCATATTGTTGTGCTCTTTATGGCCATGACTACTAGTAGTAGATAAGCCGCTTCAGGTCCTATGCCATTCAAATAGCAACAGTGCCCCGTACTCCACTCTTAAGCGATCCAATCAACTGATCGTGGTTGCCACACTTACAACCCTACCCCGCTTACCGCTTGGTTCATTCACTTTACCAGATGATCGTATCGCTGCTGTTGTTTTTGTGATCTTGGCCTCGTTGTGGCACAACATTTTGCATGCCGTCTAGCTTCCAAGTGCAACATGCTGATTAGCTGAAAGTTGAGCCCCATCACTCCATCACTCAACAGTTGGTAGTTACTAAGTGTCTAACGACTATTGGAGCTGGACGAGAGACGTACTTGAGACTTAAATGGCAAGTCTATGCCACAGCTAAGAAATTGAAATGTTTAAAAAAGCGATAAGAGATTTCAATGATCGAATGAAGAATTGAAAACTTTGTTAATCGAAAAAAATTCATTTTTCTTAAAAGCTAAGCTAAAAAAATTGAAATATTTCTGGAATCATAATATCTTCAATGCTGCTTGAAGGGATTTTAATCAGTCGAATACCAAATTTATTATTATTAAATTTTTGTTTATACTTTTAGTCTAAGTCTTCATCCATTTAATGTATCCAAAGTTGCTTTGTAGAATTAAGTTCGCTCGTAACTGAAAACATTTATTAATAGTAACTTGATGCAAAGATCCAACGAAGCTTACTTAAAGTCCCCAGTCTACAAGCAGATAAATTGCATTGAACGAATTGGTGTATCTGTCAAAGGCACCGACAGTCTTCACCGACATAATCGATTTAAAGATGCGCTAAGCATTTGCTTAATTCGTATAAGTTAATCTTCTTGATAATATTGCAAAGAAATCGTTTTTTTTTCAGCACTTTAGTTGATTCAAAGTTGCGTCGAAAGATTTTGTTCACTCATTCATGGAAGTCTCCACTCACATTAGCAGATTCAAAATAAAACGATCAAAGAGTGGCTATATTTTACCGATCTGTCGTAGGAATTTTTGGATATTCCTATTACTAGCTTTATAATGGGGCACACAAATGTCAGAAGTTCTATAAAAAAAATTCTCTTTAGGTGCTGCAAGAGTATCCAAACAGCGATTTCTGATACCAGCAACCACTACAACTTGCAAATAATATTTCTGAAAAAAAATCAAATAAGTGTATTCTCGAAGCATGGAATTCGCACAGCAGTGTCTTTAATTAGTGAAGCTTAACTTAGGCAAATGGCATCTATAGCGTCTAGCTACAGTCCGGAATTCAACTACAGACCTTCCGGCTTAGATGCGTGTATGCTATCACTATGTTATCAAGAACCACTTCTCGACTCTTTTCCAATCGTTTTACAGATATTGATGAAAGGAAAATTGATAAAAAGTCAAAGTTATAATCAACGACTAATGCTATATGTCGACTTCTCTCGTCATATGGATACAGAGACTTCTCCTCTCGCCCATGGATACAATCAATGACTAATACTATATGTCGACTTCTCATCTCGTCATATGGATAAAGAGACTTCTCCTCTCGTCCTATGAATGCAATCAACGACTAATACTATATGTCGACTTCTCTCGTCATATGAATAAAGAGACTTCTCCTCTCGTCCTATGAATGCAATCAACGACTAATACTATATGTCGACTTCTCATCTCGTCATATGGATAAAGAGACTTCTCCTCTGGCCCATGGATACAATCAATGACTAATACTATATGTCGACTTCTCATCTCGTCATATGGATAAAGAGACTTCTCCTCTCGTCCTATGAATGCAATCAACGACTAATACTATATGTCGACTTCTCATCTCGTCATATGGATAAAGAGACTTCTCTGTATATGATCAAGCAAGGGAATTGCAAGCAGATACCAAAGGATTACAAAATCTTTGTCAAGATTGCTTTTAGGTGCATATCGAAACGGCATTATCAGTTCTTCGCAAGACTGATTAAATATTATAAATTAATTGTTTACTTATTATGTATTATTTAATTCTATTATTAAAATTATAATTATATATAAGGTATTTTTAAAGACGTGTAGTTATAAGTTGCAAATAACTGAAGAACATGAATGAGCCACCCTGAGATCGCGAAGCGAATGTAGTAGCGCTTGGGTAGGGTCAATAAAGCAAGCAGGGGGCAAAGCCACCTAAGCATTCTTAGTCAATTTTTAAATTTTTTACAGCTTTTACGAGCCGATAGATTTTTGGATTCGATCCGACAATAATTCAAGTTCACAGTATCAGTATCCCAGATTCCAAGTTGCCAGTAACTATAGTTACGAACTGTATATAAGAATCAGTTTTTATTTTTTTTCTATAATTATGAATACGGCAAAAATCAACAAAACAGCAACTTTTTCCGCCATCTTGTGTTTAAGATTTCAACATTTCTTTACAGAAATGAAACAATCGGTTCGGAAATTTATAATATTGGTTGCGGTATTTTAAATCTTTCAAAATTCGATATGAATGAGCTGAAGCATTTAAGATTAGTGTCTTGAAAATTTGTTGTCTGGTTGAAGTACACAAGTGTTGTGAGTTCTCGGATTTTTTTGTAGTAAAAAAAGTTGGAGAATCTTATATTATCTTAGAAATAAAATATTGTTCTTTATATTTTTTTAGTGTTTTTCGTGGGAACAGCTTAAAATTAGCCGAAAGATTAACCAAAATTAGCTTATAACATTCGTGTATGTATATATTGGGGACACAACCGTATTTCAACGTTTTTTTTTTTTTGGGAAGCTGGAAAAGCAGTTCCTTCATGCGCCGTACCAGCTCTGTTAAGAAGACAGCATGTTCGAAGTTATAGTAATAGTTGTAATCTCATTTTTAATTTACTCACACCGATTTTTAACTTTGATATTGAAAGTTATAATATTGTTGATGCTCACGCTAGCCTCCTCCCCACTACTATTGTAATATCATTTGTCAACATCTAGATTGCCATCCATGTTGGCCGAACAGCCTAAAGATTCTGATTTTTTTCTATTTTCCATGTTCGCCATAGAACAGCGATCAGAATCTTGCTGCAACAAAGTAGGAGACAGCTGCCTATATTTTTCGATAGAGATAAACACGATTTTATATGCATTTGAAATACGATTTCGTAGACGATTTGTAGACATTCGAATTTTGGAGAACTGTTGACACGTTTACAACAACAACAAAAACTTAATACATAAAAGACACAGTGACGATAGCAACAAAACAACATAAACAATATTAGGAATAATAATAACAAGAACAACTGGTAAATGGTAAATGGCAACTGTTTGTTTTTCTCATTAGAATGTTATTTCAATTACGCTTCCATTAGGAATGAGCGCGTGAGCCTTGTGCAGCGCGTGAGCATTGTGCAGCGCGTGACTAAGTGTTTCACGGCCGTGAAATAATGCTTACGCGGGCAACATGCTGAATTTTAGAAAAAAAATCAATTGGCTTTATATTAAAGAACTGAGCTCATTTTTAAAGTTAAAATAAAGTAATTAATTTTGATGAAATGCGAAGTGAGCTGCTAAATTTTAAATAATCTTGCAAAAATTATTTTATGCATTTTCGATAATGTAACTGAAGTTCAACTTTTCAATCATGTTATATTTGCGCTAAACAGGTAAGATTGCACAGCACTTTTGTTGAACAACAGACTACTCCAGAGTGCAGAAGAGTTAACGTATCTAAGAGTACACCTTGACAGAAGACTCACGTGGCGCAGGCACATTGAAGCCAAGAAAACTGATCAACAATCAACAACTTACACTGGCTCATTAACGCCTGCTACCCGCTCAGCCTGCACCATAAGATCCTACTGTACAATTTTGTACTTAAACCAAACTGGACCTATGGCACACAATTTTGGAAGAATGTCAGCAACAACAACATTGACATCATACGGCGAGCACAATCAAAGTTTACGAGAAACATCACTGGGGCATCGTGGTACGATGAATGTTCAGAATGCAAAAATCCAAAGAAACTTGAACATACCATCACTCATAAATGCAATTTATGGATCTATTTATGGATAAAGGATCTACCAGCCCAGACGATTTATAGCAGATCAGTTTGAAAAAAAACTTCGTTATCATTATGACTTTTAAACTTATTGTTCGTTCTTATACGAGAAGACTCAATAATTACAAAAAAAAAGCAAAGTAACAAAGTGACATTTTTTTCATAACATAAATTAATAATAATAAGCTAATAATATTACCGAATTGTTTGTTCCATTATTAAGAAAAAAAATCTCAAATCTCTCCAAGTACTGTATTATCAAGCGGCAACAGCTTACGGTGCAAACGGTCTCCCAGCCCAGTTTGTTTGCCACAAAGCTATTGCTTCATCTACTATGAGTCATTCCCCAATGTTTCAGCAGAAAGCACTTTGTTCCATAGAAGTGAAGTTTTTGAACCCAAACCCAAAACATCGCTAACAGTGCAGTCAGCAAGAGCGCAAATGAGCGCTAGAGCGACAATTAGGCAAATGTGTGTTCGTGAGCGAGTTGCTAAATTGAGAGACGGAGCAAAAAGTTATCGAACAAAATACAGTATATTTTTTTATATCGATTTTGTTTGTTTAAGTTTTACTGCCTACTTTTTTTTTAAAGCGAACATAACCAGCTGTCAACTGTCATAACACTAAAGTGATGATATATATATTGTACATTTAATTAACATAAAACATATACTCATTAGTTGCTCACTGAAGCGTAATCCAAATTGGTTAAATATCTTCGGACAGTTTGCAAATAAAACTGTTGTGCAAAAAAAAAGCGTCAACTGTATTGTAAATTTCCAACAGAAATACGTTATGAAATTATGTCGAAAAGAATTAGTCTTATTTTTAAATGTAATTTTAATTAAAATTTTATGCTCTATGCGTTTGCGGAATTTTTTTCAAAAGCCAGACCTAAGGTGGCTGCTGACTCTGTTGCCTGCTGCGAAAACCAACTGAAAATCTGTAATTTTGAAATTGCCACCCAAGCGGCAATCGTAATATAAAGTTATATATATATAGATATCTTAAGTATTCCATTTAAAATTAAAAGAAAAAACAACAAGTGAAGCGCAGAACAGCATTAGGGGTTTTCCAAGAACAATATTAAAAAAGCTGCACATATAAGTCGGAAGCGGTTTACCTACATGCGGTTGATGGCTTGGCTCAGTTTTGTTTCTTTAGAAATTAACATTTTTCTAGTTTAATTATATAATTTTCCCAAAAGGAACTATATAATATAGTTAACCGATTTTGATCAGACCAAGAAACCACTGATTATGCCTAAGTATGCATACGCCATCATAGGACTCCCTGTTCTATGTTCTGAAGAAGAGTGACCAACTGATATGCCTAAACTACCAAATAATCAGTCTGATGGTCACCTTAGTCCACGATTATATGGGCTGTACGTTGTGAATCATGAAAGCCGTATGCCAATATATTGCTTGGAGCTTATCAGTGTAACCGCAGAGCTGGAAAAGATCAACGTCTAACAGTTCGACATCATCTCATTGTCCATAACAAACTTCTACCACACAGACTTTCTTCTTATCACTGCGCGTAAGATTCAACTTTTCAGAATAACCAGCACTATCGGCTCTGTCAAGATAGTAAAATACATATATGAACCCTACAATACAGTTCGAGACGAACATCTATTGTGTGACAGCTTTTATTTCGTAAGAGCATATGAAAGATCGGAAAAAAATCACCCTGTATTAATCGCTTAACAGACCAACAGCAGTTATCTGAAAAAATCTATAATTAACTATTAAGTTTTAATGCATTTAAGGCACAAAATCTTAGAGTACGTTAAAGTATAAAAGTTTTCCTGAAAAATAAATGTCTGAAAAAATGCAATATTTTACAAAATTTGCTCGAACAATAGATATATTTGAAAAGATTTGCGACAACAATTTTCATAAAAATTTTGAACAAGTTGCTGACAAGTGATTTTGGCATATCCTTCACGACTGCTTAAGAATTTCGAAGGACTTTTAATGCATCAAAGTTGGTATCGCTATTTTTCATAATTTTGTACAAAATACACCCAATATCTAATTGAATAACGAAATTTTCAGGAATATACGAATTGTAAATCTAAAAGTAGAAAGTTTCGTAAGTTTACTTCCTTTCCTGCTGCTATCGCAGTTGGCAAAATTAATTTAAAAATTTATTGAGTGACGGTGGAGCTTTATGTGCACAAATTTAATATTCAGTTGTAATTTCGTTAAGCAATTAATTTTAATTAATTTTTTTTTCACGATAGTTCGTGTTAACCCAAAATTTTGGTTTCTTTGTTAAGCAATGTCTAAACTTTTCTGTGACTTCCTGACGATGTGAATGATATTATATTTTGCTCGTTATCATTTAATATTTCTTAATTTTAACATTTTCATTTTACTTAGTTGAACTTAGTTGTAACTCTAAATAATATAAATAAATAAATAAAAAGTTAAATATGCAGAAAAGTAACAGTTGCTAGAAAATTACGATTTATAAAAATAAAATTAACCAGCATTATATGGCGCGTATTCAGCTGTTCAGATAGAAAAAGACATATCTGAACACTTCAATACAGTTGGAGATTTCATATGAGGCTATCTGTCATGTAACCGCTTCAATTTCGTAAAAAAATGTTCCTTAAAAATCACCCTTTATAAGTTCGTATTCGCATGGCTCCGAATTGCCTTAAAACATTAAATTTGAAAGAACTTCAGGGTTGTTGTTGATGAGACCCAAAGCAGTTTTTCCAAAAAATCTATGATATGACGCATTTTTGAGGAAAAATAACTTTTTTAAAAAATTAAAGACTGAAATTAAATATTTCACAAAAAATTAAATTTAAAAAAAAAAAAAAATTTTTCACCCCTCCCTGGCGTTGCTGATAAAGTCAAACATATCTCGAACAATGAAATATGTGAAAAGAATTTTAATTGCATCTAAGCGATTGCGACTGCAATTTTCATAAAAGTTTTGAATAATTTGGTCGCAAGTAACTTTGGCATATCCTTTACCAAGGCATATCAATTTATTCTGAATTACAGCGTAAGGTTTTCAAAGGGGTTTCAATTTACCCAATTTGTGTATACTATTTTCATAGTTTGGTACACAGATATTGACCAGAGAGATAACGACTTTTTCAAGAGTACACCCATTGCGCATCTAAAACTAAGAGTTTTCTTAAATTTTCTACCAGGCAGCTACAGTAGTTGGCTTAATTTTTTGCAGTTTTTTGGCGAGTGATTGAAGGTATGCCCTGACAATAAGACACGAATTCAGCTTCAGGTCCATAAATATTATTCAGTTGTAATAATCTAAAACAACATTTTTTATACGAATAATCATAGTTATGATCATAAAAAGTTAACCTCGAAAAGTTGTAATTTGAAGGCAATTTGAAGGATAAACAACGAAAACGCTGACGAAAATTCTATTTCTGAAGCACCGAATAGAATAGGTGGTGCAAAGTTTGAAAGAACTTAAAATAAAGCTTCGCGTAAAGGTTACCCGAAACATATTGCAGTCATATCTTTAGTCCAAATGCAGATTTAGATATCATGATAACCTATTTCATTTTTATTTTTATATTGTTTACCAAACGCAAAAATAAAATTATATATTGAAATGGTATTCTCCATATATTATCATGTTTCATATTCTGTATGATGCATGGGATGTATTTGGATTGACTCTAATACACTCCTTAACAAAATTTTTTTCATTATTGCTTCTAGAGTAACTCGTAATTTTCTACCTCTAGCATTAACATTTTGTAGATCTTATCTAATCTTCTAAAATTAACTTCTCTAAATGATCGTAGAACATGCCAAGAGCTGTCAATTTGACACAGTATCTTGTAATTTTCGACCTCTAGCATTAACATTTTGTATATCTAATTATGCATTACACGATATTTTTCGTGACTTTTGCACAAATTATAAGAACCTCTACGGTTTCCTATCCTATGAACGTTCTTTTCAATATATTTCTTTGTCTATCTTTACTCAACTTGAGTCGCCAAATCGCGCATCTCTAACCAATCAGGAACTATAAAAAGCCAATTTAGTCAACGCTGATCCATTGGTTGCTTTGTTAAGAAATTTTTGAACTTTAATGTTGCTTCCTGTTTTTATTTTTTACTTTGTAAATCCAAGTTCACCCCAGATGTGAAACGGTGAAAAAATTCACCCATCAGGCTAGGGATACGGATAAGTTTTATATTAAATTTATAGTAGTTCGGCATTTTAAAGCGCATTTAACGATATCTGGAGCCAAGCACAGCGTCTTATTGGATCCAGATCAGTTTGACATATAGCTAATATAGGTCAATCAGTTAAAAATTACAATTTTTCCAGGAAAAAGTTATTTTACTTTTCAAATTCAATTCTAATCGGTTGAAAATATCGCAGCAACTTTAAAGCAAATCGGTTTCTATAGCGTTGCTTCATAAATTTCTTTTTAATACATTTTAACCGTTTTTCCACTAAAATTGCAAAGTTTTTACTATTTATAACTTTTCAGATAAATACACAAAAATAATTATGATTATATGTTGACTTACTTTTAAATAACAAAACTTACTATTGCAGAAATTGCATGTACGAGTTTTGTTACAATTTTTGATATACAAATTGAAACTAAAATAAATACCAAATAAAAAATTTATAACAATTTCAAGCGAAACAGAGAATGTTAAATAATAAATGCTCTATTTTTGAAATGTTTATATCAACTTTTTTCCATCGATCCCACCTTAAGAATCCAACTTTTTTGCACATTTTCATAAATTTAAGTTGGTCTTTTCTAATGCTTTCATGAACCTCCTTCCATTAATGCCAAACATCTCCTTGAAGGACCAACAATAGTGTGGACACATCACGTAATGACAATAAATCAAATTTACTTAAATAATTAAAATACATTATTTATTTAATATAAATGCTTTTTTTGGTGGATTGTGATTTTGTAAAACATTGTCTCGACTGATATTGGAAATGTTGGTACAAAATAGAGATTATTTGACAAATTTTAAAAATAAATTACATTCAGTTTGTGTTTTTTTACATAAGTTTCCACCTTTTGCAAATATTAATTAAATTTGCAATGAGAAATTGTATAACAAAAAATTTAATTTAGAAGGCTGCCAGGTAGTTTTGTGCGTCATAGTTCTTCGCTTCGATGATACGTGATTTCATGCGGCAACTTCGACTGGTTCCGTGTCATCTCAGCAAATTCCAGCGATCGCTCCGCAAACTCTACCCGTGCAACTTTGAAGAGAATAAATTAAATTTTAGACAAAGATTTTTAAAATATAAAACTAGGCGGAGGGTCGTACATATCGTGTATGAGAGTTTGCAAAATATCTTTGATTACCCCTTTTTTTTGAGCGTGGAAGATTACGATTTGAAAAAGCAGTTCTAAAGGCTGTCTAGACATACGCGATGGACTTTAAGGGATAGCAAATACTATCAATATCGAATTTCTGCAAGTCGTGCTTGGGCTATCCTATTTGCATAGACTCGTCCGGAAAGTTCAACTGGAGGAGAAACTATCTTTAATCGAAAAAACCAACAGGGGAAGCACGAACCGATTCTAATGTCCAATTAGAACAAATTAACTAAGTTCTGGCAGTTGCGATTTGTGCATTGCTGGAAGTTGTGCGCGAAGGTTACAACTCAATTAAGCAAAAAATTCTGCAATCAGTTCGATATCAGTTCCAAATCAATGTCGGTTATGGGCCGCGAATAAGTTACACTACAATTTTCATATATGACTTAATTTTACAAAGTTCAAATAAAAACACTTACCCAGAGCATCTGCGGCATAACAGATTAATCGCCACGCAACAAAAAGTTCTTGATAATGCCTGGAAGTGGCATTTTTCCTATGGATTCATCCGTATAGTTTTCCAAAATCACAATGCGACAGGCATCCTGAAGCGTTGCTGAGCTGTAGAGCTGTACTATCTTAACTTTTTTTACCTTGCCATATAGATCCGCGACTGCATATAAGGGACCCTTGTCAAGGGGCACTTTGGCGGCAATTTCTTTCGAATCCACGCCGTTTATAATAAAATGTAGATCTGCCTGGGTGGGATCATTTTCAGTTGGCACGACCACTATGCCCACACGCGAGGCCGTGGTAATGACTGGCAGAAATGCATTTATACTCTTCCTAATGTCCGGTACCAACATATCAACTTGGGCTCCGTGCGATGCACACATCTTGATTGTTTTGTTAAAAAAGTTTTCAGTTTGCATTTCATTGACGGCGTGCTCAAAGGTTGACATATTGTATATTAAGCAGCTTCCCGTATTGGTCAAATCAGGCACAGAGAATTTGGGAATTACTTGCTGTTCGTTTACATATTGGCTGGGTGAGCGCCAAGTTACGCCCATTCGCAGACCGTCCAACCATTTCCCGTCGAACTCCTCTATTTCCAGCAAAAAAACCTGCCCAACTGCTAATGGGCATTTCGAAAATACAAGACCATCGGCGAAACTGTGAACACGCTTGGCCACAGTGGAGCAGTTTCCCAATTGTATATTTAAGCCATGGAGATGATGAAATTGTTGAAAGCGCTTTGCAACAGATGCAGTGGCCAATCCCTCAACTGCATTATTATTTGTATTACGGTTTGCCTCCATTTTTCTGCGCTTATTATTTTTGTTGAACAAAATCCAAGCAAATTTATGAGTTGGAAAAAATTTACTTGTCACTTTAGCAATGACGTGAGAATAAACGATACTTAATTTGTATGGTGAATATCGATAAGTGTTTAGTGTAACTAATATCGATAGTTGGTAAAATGAAGAATGATGACGATTATCCTATAAATAATTACCCAAAGTGTTACGATGTTAAGTCGTTTGAGTAAATATAGTCCATTCATGAAGTAGAGTTACTAATTCCAAAATTTAGTCTTAGGAACGAAAAAATATATGTAATTGTTGAACCGTCCGCCGAAATCATCGATTACATATTGTCACGTCTCTGGCAATTTTCGAGTAGCTCTAAAAATGAAGTCCTCTCTTTTTTTCAAAGCAGTATTGAAAGAATTGGGTTTACAATAACTTATTTGGCTCGTTTTTAAGAAGAGCTGCTTCTAAAAGTTTCGGACGATATTGAAAGCAATTTTTTATTTAATTTCTTTGGTTTGACAGCTATCGATAACAAACAATATGTATCAATGTTACCGATATTGAAATCGATTATTTATTTAATTGCATAGTTTGACAGCTATCGATAAATAGCAGCATGCAACAATGTCTGCCAACAATATTTCGTTTTTATCTGCAAAAATGTGCGAATTTGTGTTAAAAAAAACTGGAATTGCGGGAAGTTTATGTTAAGTTAAAGCTCATTTAATTTTATGAGAAATGGGCTGCGACTGATAAGTCATGCAGACACTTGGAAAGGGATTGTTTCAGCGTTGAACTACTGGACTACTGTGAGGATGGGAAACGTTTTTGGAGTACAACTTGTGCATTTCGTAAAAAACAACCAGAGTCGGTAGAAAAGCATGAAAAGGTGACTTTGCAAGATGACAACAATGTGCTTCATATGACTGCAAGAGTAAATCAGAATCGGGAAATACTGCAATAGGCAGTCTTAGCTCACGTGCTCCAGAACTTGCTGCCCACAAATGACTGAAGAGAGATTGTATTCGAAAATGACCAGAGAGTTGCGGGTACAGTAAATGCTTTCGATAGATAAAACTCTGGATGTTGTATTTTGTATATTTTTAGAATAATGCTTGGCCACAAATAAAACAATTGGAATTCGAGTTTCAAAGGCAGTCCCGGAAAATAGTATCTGTATTCCAGGTTACATTGTTGGCTCACCACTTCAGTGTGAATTTTAAGAGAAGAGTGCCAAGTAACAGTATATAATTTTAGTCAGTGATTGAGAAAACTAATTAAATTAAAGATAAGTTAGTTGTCAACCGCATTACCAAGAAGTTAATGTAAAACTCAAAAGCAACATGATATTTTGGGCGAATCCGACAAAGTACATGAAAACCGAAATTGGTGAGGAAGTTTTTCGAATCAAAAAAATTACTTGGGTGCCAAAACCAATTTTTAATCTATAAGAACAGTAAAGTGATTTTGAACGATTTTGATACAGTCATTTAGTTTTAAAAATAAAGAATTTGTGACATTTTAATCATTATTTTTCTTTTTACATGTAATTAACTTAGGAGAGTATTCTCTAAGTTCGCCAATTGCCAATATTAGTTGATTCCAAGTTAAAAAATAATTATTTATTTAATGTGCAATTTTATTGATAAAATCAAAAGTTACAAAGTGTCTAGATAAGTCAGTTTTGCGATAGTTGTACATTGTTGCGTTTCCTAGTAGTCGTTAATGTGTGTGATGTGGCTGCTTTTGTTCCTAAGTTGCTTCGATGATACGCTATCTCATACGGCAATTTCACCTGGTTCCGTGTCACCTCAGCAAATTTCAGCGATAGCTCCGGTAGTCAACAGCGAAATAACTCTGAAGAGCATAAATGAAATTAAGATAAATATTTTGGAAAGACAAGACTTAAGTGCTTAATGCTATATAGACATATGCGTGGGAACTTTCGAGGTATAGCAAATACTTAAAATATTGAAATTCTGCAACGATATCAATCGAAGACACTTTGAAGTTAATGATAACGAAATACTCAAAGACGACAAGTTAAAGATTAAATAGCCACTAAGGATCCCCCCTGGGTAGCTACCGGCTTAACTTAATCTTCAGATTGAATAAAGCAATGCCAGTAATTAAAAGACGGAAATACAATATCATGAGGACCAACTGTAGCTCTGTAAGACAGGAAACGACCACGTCGAAGGTTTCAATACCGTTCTAGTTGGTACACTAGGCGGCGATAATAGGAGTACTGTGGCAGCACTTTTACAAAAATGTCCACTTGGACAACGTGGACAAGATCGAAACGAGGGAAATACGAGGTATATGCTGGCTACAAATAGGCATCCGGGTTGACTACGATTTAATATTTTAGGGAAGAGAAGAAAAAAATGACATATGTCCCTAGGGACTACTAAAATCTTAGTAAGCAGATGTTTGGCAGCGAACTCTATAGAATTAGAAGGCTTCGTCCTTTTATATGGCACTTCAGCATTAGCTTGAAGATAAATAGCGCACACCGTCTTGGTTCCTATTTAGATACATTCCGATGCGAAGTTCAACTGGAGAAGAAGCTACATTTCCTTGAAATAGCCAACTGGGGAAGACGCGCGTGCAAAACAAGAACGCCTAAGGCGAGCGCTAGTTTGGTCGGTTGTTATCCTACAACTTTGTAAGTTCAAATAAGCAAAGAACTCCTCCATCAACTCGAAATGAATTGCAAATCAATATGCCAGATAATTATATAACTTAATTTTACAAAGCTAAAAACACTTACCCAGAGCATCTGCGGCATAACAGATTAATCGCCACGCAACAAGAAGTTCTTGATGATGCCTGGAAGTGGCATTTGTTCTATGGATTCATCCGTGTAGTTTTCCAAAATCACATTGCGACAAGATCCCTGAAGTGTTGATGAGCTGTAGAGCTGTATTATTTTGACTTTTGATACCTTGCCATATAGATCCACGAGTGCATATAATGGGCCCTTATCAAGGGGCACTTTAGAGGAAACTGCTCCTGAATCCACGCCATTTATAATGAAATGTAGATTAGCCTTGGTGGGATCGTTTTCGTTCGGCACAAACACCATGCCAACACGTGAGCCCTTTTCAATAACTGGCCGAAAAGCATTTTCACTTATTCTAGTGTCTGGTAACAGCTTTTGAAGTTGGGCCCCGTGCAACGCGCCTATTGAAACTGTATTCTCATAAAAGTTTTCGATCTGTATTGGATCGACGACTTGCTCAAACGTTGACATCTTGAATAATTTGCAGCGTCCCATTCTGGTCAAGTCCGGCACAGAGAAAAATGGTATGCCATGGTTTGCGGCTGCAATATCATTGGGTGAGCACCAAGTCACGCCCAATCGCAGGCCCTCAACCCAGTTGTCAACGACTTCCTCTAACTCCAGCAGAAAAATTTGACCACTTGCTAATGGGTATTTGGAAAATAAAATCCCACCAGTGTAGCTGCTTACCCGAGTGGCCACAGTGGAGCAGCTTTCTAATCGCACATTGGAGCCGTGTTGTCCATGAAATTGTTGAAAACGCTTTGCAGCAGTTGCAGTGGCCAACGCCCCAGCTGCATTATTATTTGTGCCAGAATTTGCGTTCATTTTAAAACGATTGATATTTTTCTTAAAAATATTCCAAAACGAATTTACTGCTTCGGCTTATGGAAAAATTCTAAACGTTTTTGACGCAAAACACTACACAAGTGCTAGGAATTTAAGGTTTGAACAATTTTGCCGAGCTGCCTTTGATTGCGTAGTTTTTTAGGAATTGTTTCGTTCAGAAAATCGGTAAGACATTTATATATCTAGCACTATCGATAAGTGATAAATATAAAGTATATCGAAAATATGTAAAATGCAGCCTTGAGGCAAATTGCCATCTCACAACGCTGCTCACAAGTATGACCATTGGGGTTGCGCATTTGGCTCCCTCTATGATGCATCCATATGGTAACGGGCTCAGTTCGAAGGGCTTGGAAGACGCATTGACATAAGACTGACACTCAATCAGGCAAATGTATAAGGACAGTGCGATATGTACCCGACGCTGTAGAGGAGCCAATAGACTAAAACGGCATCACGGCGGACGGCTCAGCTGATGGCAGAGATTACGTCTTTTACATTGACACGCTCGGTCGATCCAGGACAGTAGCGGGAGTAGGCCATATGGAGCACAAAGTTGGTGGCTGTGATCTGGCCAGTGAGCGTGTCACGGCCACAAGAGCAGCAGTCAGAGTCACTCAACTGGTAGCAGAGAAAGCAACTGGCCAGAGAGCGCGTCAGGGTTTGGTAAAAAGTAGACACCAGGAGACCGGCGAGTCAGCGAGTTCTTAAAATAGGAACTAAGGAATCATTTGTATTAAGAAGAAAAAACGATACATCATCTCTCAACAAATATAAATTCTTTGTGACGAGAGCGCCGGACAACGCTGAGTTATCCCAGTGGCTGTTCTGCATAAGTCAGAGGCTCGTTATAATAAAGTTTCAGTTTTTTTTAGTCAGTTTATGGAGTTGAGTTATTATATTTTCAAAATTTGGGGTTGCAATAACGTCAAAATATTTATTTTATTGTTGATTTGGATAATGTAACGTTGTTGAAAACTCTGTTGGGTCGGGATATCAAAGAAGGAAATCCTCTATCGTATTGCAGAAGCCGGATGTTCTGCATACTGGCACTATTTTTTACAAGACTGTGCAACACCTTGCACTTGCTGATCACATTATCAATGGATGTCGTATTCCATACAGATTAGGAGTCAGCGAAAGTGATTCAGGTGTCCAGAATAAGTACCTGCTGTCTACAATGACAGTGCCCAGGCTCCTATATTGCAGTGAAAGAATAAGAGATTGCCTTTATTGGGAGAAACAAATACTGCAGTTTTTTTGATAAGCCAGAAAAAAAGGTTTGTTCTCAAAATCAGTTTTAAATTAAAAAAACTTTTTTTTTTGCAAAAAAAATTATATAATTATTTAGTCGCAAATCCATTAGTCTAAACTTTACCAACGAAAAGTGAAAACATTTTATATTTATATTGAAAAGTGTTCCCCTTTACCGATGCGAACAACGCTCTAAAAGCGTATCATGTATATATTTTTTTCCCATAAATACTCATAGAAAACACGGAACTATAGTTTATAACCCAATATGTACGGTGGTATCTTTAATCAACAGAGATTTTTAGGCAAATAGTTTCTATTTACTAGCTATACCAGTTCTAGACAAATGCACCTGTGCTACAGTGAGGAATCGAACCACCGAACTTTTGATTTAGAGGCGAGTACACTTCCACTTCGCTACCGAAGTCCGTGTATGGAAATATAACTACCTTTTTACGCCGAATTGAGTTCATCGTAAGTATCACTCAAATTATCTTAAGTTGCGCAAACCTACCTATACAGCTGCTAGACCCAAAATTCTACCAGCTCAAAAATTTATACAGCTTTTTTGGAAAAACTTTACAATTAATTTTACTCGGGGTTTTTTTTTTGTTACAATATTCTAAAATATTCTATTTTCAACAAACGCCCAATATCAAAGAATAAAATTCCAATGAGCTCAAATTAAATGAACTCAAATACGCAAAGAAAAAACCACTTCAAAATGAAAGCCACGATTGTCAACAGATGCCACTGGCACAAATGCACATTACGAAAATCGGTTGCAACTTGCGGATAGGAACTCTTTAACACGCGAACCGCTCTAATTCAAACAAAATTTATTTTTAAACTGCATTGATTGCGCTTTTTAATAGGACCTATTGCTGTACTGCTCTAACAAGCAAATATCGCAGCAGCATATAGCTGTCTCTTTCACCCAATTCTATTTATAGCTTTACAACGCTTGTAATTCACAAGTGAGAATTTCACTTCTATTTATAGCTTTTCACTTCAATGCTTATAATTCACAAGTTGCTTTTCAGCTTATGTTTAGTTCATATACAACTTTTGTAGTTTTGCTGACCGTAGGAGGTCAGTGGCTAGAGCAAAGCAGTTGATGGTTGGCCGCATCCCGGTTGCATTGCGGTATATGCTTTATGTTGTGATAAGCGAGGACTAGTTCCAGTGCTTAACACACATATGCAACAGTAACTCCGGAATCCGCGGGGAAAATATACAGCAGCTCTCTTAGCCATATTGTCGAGTAAAAAACCAACTTGGCTCGGCTTGTACCGCCTCATTTTGCTTCTCCAAATAAATATAACTAGCATTTTTATTTTTTAATTATATTTAATATTTTTATCGTAAGAATCGTAAGAATACCTACGATTGTTGAATATATTAATAGATTAAAATTAATTGTTTGATTTTTAATTATTTTATTAATCTTGATCCTTGAACCTTCCTTGGTTTCCTGCTACATTTGGTGATTTAATAACTTTAACTGGTAATATTACATACTATTTCTGCATTTCGGAAGAAAAAACTGCTCATAATAATAATATACCACATCCAGCTGATCTCCACCAAATGCTGCGCTTAAGATTAATCGAGTCATTTTTTGTCGCCAATTATGAATCCATGAGGAAAACCCTTAGGATTTTGCCTTTGGAGAAGCTATTCACAAACAAAAACACACAGTTTACTACCTCATAGTTTCAAGTCAGATTGCTTCTGAATCATTTCCATTTGAAACGTTTTGACATGGCTGTCGAAATCAGTCAATCTGCTCTTACCAAGTCCAGAGCATGACTTAGGCGTATTAAATTATGGGTTTTACTGTGTATGTTTTCGTCGCCAAGTAAATTGCGTTGAAGAAACCCATTACGATTTTGCCAAAATAGCCAGTAAAAAAGGTCTTCGATGCTACGAAGTAAGACGTTCAAGGCTTCGATTGAAAGACCACATGAAGAATGACCAATCTTTCGCTTTATTACTCTACATCTACTTAAGATGAAATAAAACTTCTGCCATAGCTGCGTGGACAAGCAGGATATGGAATTGTGTCGTTCATCTGCTGTACGCATGCTCAACTCTTTTAGTTTCTGGAAAATTCTTAAAATTGGTGACCTTAGCATACCATTTTTTATTCTAGTTTGAAAATCCCTTATAACACACCTATAACTATATCTCCGAACTACTACTAGCCGATCTGAATTACGTATTACAAAAACATATCAATTCAACCTAAACGTTGGATTGTTTACTCCCATGCAGCATGCTCCTCCTCTGGGCATGAGTGTATTGCTTGTTAGCGTAACTTTAATCAGGTGCTATATGAGATACCCGACGCTTTCCAAATGAGAGTGCGACATTATCTAACAACTTGATTGCCACATATGTGTTAAATACTTGATGGCTGGAAATGGATCTTTAACAAATATGTATCTATCTATATGTGTAGACATATGCCATGCACAGTGAGCATACAAATTATACGAACACTTTCAATTTGTCACAATAAATTGTGATGTGTAGACTTAAATAAATAAATTATCCATACTCCGTCTTGAAGCTTAGAGTTTCAACATAGAACTTCAATCCGTTCCTATCTCTGGCATTTGGTTGAAGCTCGTTAAGCGATTTGCCAGTTTCCTTCAGAGCCGTTTTTCTCCAAGTTGTTTTGGGTCGACCGCGTCGTCTCGTGCCCTCGGGTTCCACTCCAACGCGGCGTGCGGAATTTCTTCAGAGGCTCCTCGCAAAGTATATCCTAACCAGCCATATTTTCGTTTAAGTATTTCGTCATTAATACTTTTCTGGTTGGTTCTTCTCCATAGGTCTTCTTCTTGCAACTCTGCTTTTGCTGATAATGTTGTCAGCCAAGTTTCCGAACCATAAAGACAGACGTTTCCCATGCATTCAATATTGTCATCTTCGCGTTGATACTTATGTTCCCTGCTCGCCATACATTAAAGAGCTTAGCAAAGGATCATCTAGCCTTTTTCATACGGCTAATCATGTCCTATTTGGCTCCATCGTCCGTAGATAAGACACTACCTAGATAGGTGATATCCACAATTTCTTGGCCTTTAACTCGAACAGGTATATTGTTCGCAGATTTGACATGTAATTACGATAACACTTGTTGTTTAGAATGCAGTAGACCCTTTTATTTTAGTCGATTCTTGAAGAATCAGAATATAATATTATACTTAAGGATCTTTTTATTTCAGTCGATAAAAGAAGTATCGAAATTAATATAATATTTAAAGATTTATTATTATGTCAACGTTGAGACTTGCGGAGGAGAATGACTATGTCGTCGGCAAACTCAAGATCCTCGAGATTAGATGTTGTTCATTCCCAGAGTCAAAAATCTTAAGTACCGAATCCATTACAACTACAAAGAGAAGTGGTAAGAGCACGCTCTGTTGTTTAAATGTTCATAATTTGTTTTTGGTGCGGCATAGGCAATCAGCCACTTGACGTCTTATCCTGGTGACAGGGCTGCTATCTTCTGCATTTTCTTCGGTGGGTGTTAGGCCTCCAGGTTTGACGAGCGGCCTCGGGATGTCATTTCCTACCACAATCTGCTGTTAATACGGTTATTCCGCCGCCAACTCGATCGCAATTTCCTTATCAGAGGTTGCACCGCAGAAAGGTAAGAGGTTGGCATTTGAGTCGCAGAGGCTATATATGACGCGTGGCGAATCCTGTGTAGACTTAGTAGAACATAATTAAAACAAAACCAACAAACAGACTTGGGAGAAATACAAAGCGTCTGTATAATTTTCGTGCGCACTGTAACTCTTGAGTCATTTGCTGTGGGCTAAAGACATGCAACAAAAATCAATTATGATGAAATCAATTTCTGTGGCTGTTCGCGGCTGCTTTCTTTCAAATCTTTTACGAGTCATGTCGTTGTTGGCACTATCTATTTGTCCACCCCTCCACCTCATCCTCCACTGGTGTTGTTCATCAGCCGCCTGTTAACAAATAAAGTGGAGCATTGGCAATGCGCAACATGACAAATGATTGGCGGCTTTGAGGCGTTGCAGTGATGAGGCACGGGAGGTGGCAACAGCATCGGCAGCAGCAGCTACTCCCGCCGCTCTAATAGCCAAGTGCAAAAGGCACAAAAGCGACAAGAGTTGCGTCCATGTTTGTTGTGGGTCGGCGTCAGCAGCTCGATGTCGATGTCGCATAATAAAAATGCAGCTGCAAAGTGGCAGCTCCAGATCCAGCTCCAACGGCAACGGTGAGCGGTGTGACGCGGAGTGACGCGGAGTGAGGTGCCATAGAAGTGGCAAGCAACCAAAGTCACATAAATTGGACACATTGTTGATAAAGCGCAACTTTATATGCTTTATATGAAGCTGTTCATATGTCTTTATGTCTGCATGTGTGTGTGTGTGTGTATCTGTGTGTCCGATGTCAGCGAGTGCCGCGTTGTTGCGGCGGCACAGTGGGCCATCGGCGATAAAAACAGTGAAATTTATTTTTTTTTAGGTATAGAAAAATATTCGACATTTTTACAATTTTCTTAAAAGTGTTTCTGCATCCGCAAAAAATATAAATTAAATTTCAATGCGTTTTTTGTAAAAAGATTATTTTTTCAAAAATTAAAATATCTGCAAAATAAGTCTCTCAAGGCATTAAAAAAAAGCACAAAAATAAAACTTATATCATTTAAAGTATTGTCCATCGAACTACAGTAGAACTTTATCCCGATAGTAATTTTCAAGAACCATTTCCTAAAAATAATTTACTCCCTTCGATTTCTTCAAAAGTACAAAAGTAAAAGTTACATCATTGTCCGTTCTAATCGACTGTGTTTCCCCATCTTTTTGTAGGTTTTCGAAATAAATCTCTAAAAAATAGTTCCTTGCCTCTTGTCTTAATTTCAACACCTTTTCGATTGTTTAGTCGCCATACTCTCCAAACGTTGCCGCATCTGCCTACCATTTGTTTCGATAGTTGACACACGATCTAGCTAATAGACAAAGTTTAGGTAAAGAATTCTAAAAACTTACTTGGATCACCTCAAAAGATGAGCAGTTTTTCCGTCATGGAATCCACATGCTGCTAGAAAGATGGGCGAAAATAGATGATAACAACGGCAAGTTCTTTGAATAAAATGAATGTATTTTTTTTTTTTTTCAGTCAAGCTTCAAATTAAGCGAAAAAAACAGGAAGCAAAGTTGTGCATCTGATAAATTTCGCTAAATTCCGTGAAATCGTATTAAAACCGAAGAATTTGGGGATGAACTTAATTATTTTATAATTATGTTTGTTACTTTGTAAAGGGTGTTTTTTTGATATAGAGAACTTTAAGTTGGCATTACTGTTTCAGATGGCTACCGATTTAGTGATTTATTCTCAGTATGGTTTGTAAAATCGAGAATTAAAGCCAAACGATCAACAAGCATGGCATAGATTCGTCGTGTCATATTTCAAATGTAATGCCACAAGATTATCTTTCGGATAAATAAAATTCATGTCAATCGTTGATTTATTGCAATATAAAGTTCTATACCTCAAAAAAAACACCCTTTATAATGTCGTATTAAATTTCACAAATACTTTTTCAAATTCGATTAGCAAACTCTACATTGTAAGTTTATTCTACTATTTCCTCATCGTTAAACTTCACTTAAGAACGATTTCAAAATGGGGCAAAAAACGAGTTCGTTTAAATAAAAGAAATAAAGACTCTTGCAAGAAATTATTCAATGGAGAATGTTATGTGAAAAAGCTTTGCTATTAAAAAGCAAACGAAAAACATTTTATTTTTTTTAAAAAGAGAGAAACAAAATTTAAAAAATGATAATTCTTCATGTAACTTGCATTACGTAGAATTTCAATATACAAAGCTTAATAGGTCGTCAGACTTCATTATGTATGTCCTATATCTTGAAATATTGTTTGTAAATATATCTACAACTAAGTGGTTTGCTATGAGAAGTAAATGGTAAGTAGCTTATTATGAATAAGAATTAATTAACTTTATAATAATACAAAGAAATATATTATGTGGATTTCATGGATTTATATATATTTAACTATTAATTAAAACGTAAGAGATCGCCTAAGTTATGATACTTTCCTAATTTAAATAAAAATATTTCAATATTATCAAATACGTTTTAAGCAACTTAAAGCAATTTTTGCAGCTAAATGACGCATATGGACCACCGTGTACATCATAGTCAGCGTTGTCATCATCAACATCATCGCCATCATTATTATCATTGTCATCATTATGATCTGAATGGCTTTTATCATCAACATTGTTATCGATGCTGCAGCTCTGAAGTAGTACATGCTGCAGATACAACACTAATACATGTCCCTTTTTTTATGCGCTACCCCCTCCCCACCCCATCAAATTAAGTGCGGCTATGCGGAGAGCGGCAGCTAAAAAAATAAAAATAAAATGCAGCTATGAAATTACGCTGGAAATAGCGAAATAAAAACCGAGAAGAATAAATGCTGATAATGTTGACTGTAACGCATAAATGCCGCTTAAATGACATATACGACACTCACACAGATACTCTAGCACACACACACACACAGATACTCACACTCACACAGATACGCAGCCGGCAGATACAATATAAGCAGCTTGTTTGGAAAGACTCCAAATAATGCATTTAGGCAGCACTGTCTGTGTAAAAAGAAGATTTACAATCTTTAACTTAAAAAATTAAAGAAAAATCGCAAAAGGAAATACTTAGTAAATAAGTACAAAGTAAATAAGACCCAAAAGTCTTATATTATTTTTGATTATTTTCATATCTAGTCACTTTTATACGCATTTGTTGAAAACTTGCATCTCCAAAGATATTGGGCTCAGAAATATATGAAACAGGCTTGTGCAGTATGAATATGAACAGAAGTGCGCTTATGAAAATCGGGAACAACGGCAATCTCGTTTCGGGCCCATTCGACGAATCTATGCCATGCTTGTTGATCGTTTGGCTTTAATTCTCGATTTTACAAACCAAACTGAGAATAAATCACTTGGCAGCTGTTAAATCGGAAGCCATCTTAAACAGTAATGCCAACTTAAAGTTCTATACCACGGAAAAAACCACCCTTTACAATGAAAGATAATCTTGTGGCATTACATTTTAAATATGATTTCTGGCGTATTACCGCCACGGCTGGACGTGCAATTTTCGATGACTTTTTCCAACATTTGTGGCCGAATGGTCAATCGTTTGTGGCTTATCCGCATGGACCACATAGACTTTACCACAGAAAGTAGTCTAGCGGTGTTAGATCGTAAGACAGTTCCAAAACGTGAAAAGAGAGCTTCAATAATATCGAACTGCTTATGCAAGCAATCTCGCGGAGATTTATTATCAAGCCCCAATGGCGGCAGCAGCTTCAGAGAATAGTTCGGTAATGTAAGTTCAATATCAGAAGAATTAATCAAGCCGAGTAATTATTCACGCAGAAATGGGACCAGGAAAATGCAAGTTTTTAAGCCCAATTCGCGTCAGTTGGAGGAAATATGTTTACAATTCAAAGAAAAGTGCGACTGAAGCTTATCAGTTGCTCTCGAATACATACTACTAGGGTGCTCTTAGTGAAAGAACGTTGAGCGAATGATTACAATGCCATGAAAGGAAAAAGGTTTTCTAAGATGCAGAACTGAAAGCATTACTTGGCCAAGAAACATTCCAAACGCAAAAGCAATTTTCCGATTTATTGCATGTCCATGAGAATGCTCTAGAGCATAGACAATGAGTACGGATGGACTTGAAACCAAAAGATGTCGAACCGTGTTTCTTTACTTGTAAACAGCTACTCCAAAGGCAAAATCGTAAGGGTTTTCCTCATCGACTGAAGCGCAGAAAGTCGTGGGGAAAGCATGAATATGACTCCATGCCCGTTATGAACCTTCATGGAGCCAAAGTCATGACCAGCATTTGATGGGGATCGGCTGATCCCTAGATGTGATATATTATTATGATGAGCAGTTTTTCCGTCACGAAATCCGCCCAGACAGATGGGCGAAAATAGTATATAATATTTTTTTACAATAAAACACCAAATGTAACACCGAAAGTTCATCTGAAGTCAAGTTGTACTCACAAAAATTTTTATTTAAGATAAGGGATCAAGATAAACAATCGTACAATTAATTTATATCAATTTAATATTAATATCTTCAACAATAATAGGTCTAAAATAAAAATTATATATATATTACTTTCATTATTATGAATTTAATCTTAACTGTAATCAGAATGGGCAAGGCTGTCGCAAGTAGAAAGTATAAAAACATTAAATAAAAAAAAAATAAAAAAAAAATACTATTTGTACTTAATTTAAGAAGCAAAATATGACGGTACAGCCGAGTTGTTCGCGGCGTGGCTAAGAGCTATATATGGTTTGCACAAACGACTTTGTGCGGATGTATATTTGTTAAGCCCTGGAACTAGTCCTCGCTTATCACAACATCAAGTAGATACGGCAATGTATCATGGATTCGACCAAATTTTAAATGGGCTCTAGCCACGTACCGTCGTCGGGTACCGGTAGTACACAACTTCTATATAAGCAAAACATAAGCTGAATTCTTACTTGTGAATTATAAGCATTGAAGTGTAAAGCTATAAATAGATGTGAAATTGTAACTTGTGAATTACAAGCATATGGTTTTTCCGTTGCGTATTTCAGCTCATTAAATTTGTACTCATTGAAATTTAATTCTTCGATGTTAGATGTTTGTTGAAAATTTAGTATTTCATAATTTTAGCATAAATATTGCTAAAACAATACCTAGTAATTTATCATAGAAAAAAATAAGAGCTTTTTAATGACAAACTGAATATACCATTTATCTAGGGTTAAAGTATCTACTTTCAGCCCCTCCGTTTGCGCTTTACCCAGCGGACAATCTACGTTTATTTTGTGTGCCCAAAGATCGCATAAAAAATGTATCTATCAAAAACTACAACTTATTCATGCAGAAATTTCAAAATCCCAATCTTTGGCACTTAAAAGCCAATTTCGTATTATGTTAATTTCGATATTTGCTTTTTTAACGTTTAAAGACCTAGAATCATTATATGTACATGATCATCAAATTTGGAAACTTAAGAAGAAATCATTGACTTTCCATTGAACTTGTCTTTTGTATTACAGAAGCATTATGAAGCTTGGCTAGAGCATTACAATCCGTTTTCGATTCAGAACGTATATGCTCTGAGATATCTAATGGCACATCGGAGAGATCCTCCTCTCGATAGTATGAGGGTGTTCTGAGAATCTAGCAATCGATGATGCCGTCGTTTATTTGTTATCTATCTAAATTTTTTACCAAAGTTTCTTGGTATTGTACATCAAAGAGTCTGTATTTAATCTCTGATATAAGTTTGTTTCATTTTGGTTTGGAAACAATTTCTCCCCCAATAAAAAATTAAGAACACAGTACATTTATATAAATTTATTCATTTCACCAAATTATTCAATCAGAAATTTGATTTCATCTGGTTTTGATTAAAGTTAAAAACATGAAAATTTAATTGTAGCTGCCGAATAGCGCCCAAGTTGCATAGAACGATTATAATTGTAAGGATTGTTGTGGTTTAGTTTATCTATAAAGATAGATATGGAAGCAATGAAAGCCCAAGTCCCACAAAATTGTTGAAAGTATCTGAATGCACTTTGCATGAATTGGCCGTCCAACATAGCACAACCAGCCACGAAAAATATGGTCCCCATCTGGATTAAGTTCTCTGAAGTAACTACTAATGCAAACAAATTGGCTCTTTTCTGGCCTTGATTCAATCATTGAGCCATTTTTGCAACTATTGAAAACTCCCCAACAAGTAACCCTTCATATTCATTAGCCATTTTCCGATATCTTCAAAAGAACCGAACCGGTGAGCTACCGAAAGCTATTGAATTCAATTCAAAAAGCCTGTAGTTCGAAGCAGCAAGGTCTAGAGAATTTGATGAACGAAATAAGACTTCTTATTAAAGTATTTCCAGTTAATTCTTAGCCCCTGTAGCCATGTGCGACAAAGAATTGTCAACTTGTAAAATTTACTTATATCTTTTCCGCTTTTTTTTTGAATGCAATGTTACTTCAAATGATTTAGCTGTAGACGATATTACCAGCTCATAGTAGCCCATACCAACTTGTAGTACCCGCTGCATTTATATTGGATATTATATTGCATATTTATCTTGGGATTAATCACTTTTCATCTCCCTACACAATCCATTGCAAAATTTTCCATCATTTCACATCTTTCAGGAAGCAGCTCAAAAGTTAAAAATCACCAAATCAATAAATCCCAACCAAACAAAAATAGTTTAATGAGTCACTACCTGACACGGAACTTGGTGCAATAACGTTTCATTCTTAAACTTTCTGGGTTTTTCACGACACACTTTTGACTAAATTGGAAATGTCGTAACTGCTTATTTCTAGGTCGAAGCAGAATTTACATAAACTTCCAAAGGGATTCGATATACTAAAGCTGCACTTTTCTTTCCATTAAAACAGAAAATCACAATTTCCCGTAAATATCATTTAAACGATACAATCGTTTTAAAATTAAATCACTGCATAGCTCTACAAACCGCTGAGCCCTTAGTAGTAGTCCCATAGCATATATTGCTTCCACAGTTTGCGCAAAAATGTATCCAACCGTTGCAGCCGGATTCTACCAAAGTTGGTACCATCAAAGAAAGCTCTCTTGTATTCCATCCGTCCGCATTTCTTTGGTATTTTTTTTTTTCGTACAAAAACATATTAACATAAATCCATTAGCTTAGAGAACTTTTTCGTTTTTGGTATTTCGCTGCTTTTTCGCGTTTTTTGTGGGGCGTTCACAGCGCGTTTTTATTTCACGCGCAAGTTTTTGCTGCCCCCCAAATTGGCTTTTGACTGCTGCTGCTGCTGCTGATGCTGCAGCGGTTCCAAAGGCGGTCCCGCAGTCCGGACATGTGCATGATCGTGCGTGGCTTTGGCTTCCTTATGTTCTGTCTGCAGGCGTTTTGTAGCATGATAGATTGCCAGCTGGCTGAGTACTCTGTGTGTGTGTGTTTCTCGTTCCCCCTGATGTTCTTGTGTGGCAGGAGGTGTACAGGGGGAACTTGGAGGCGGTAAAGCAAGAGACCGCCACGCGCATTGAAATTTGCCAACGCATTTCTTATGCATTTTTTTTGTTTTTTGTTTTTGGGGCGGCTGATGCTGTTATTCAAGTTGTTGCATGTTTGTTGGAGACAGTGGCGTTCGCAAGGGGATAGCTTATAGGGGGGTGTGTGCTAGCTCCCTAAAACGCCACGAATTATGGGGTTGCTTTGAAGACTTTTACGAAAATATTGGAATTTCCAAATTCGCGATATTCACTTTTCTGCAAAGTTAACGGCTGTGAGTAGCACCAAGCCCCAACGAGTACGTCGAATGTGGCTTTCCGCAAATGTGCAGCAATGAACGTCATTATGCCAGACCCCAAAAAGTACGCCTAATTTAAAAAGAATATAGCAGGGATCTAACGTCAAAGGCATAGGACGATTTCGCTGTAACAGACTTCGAAAATGGGCCCACTGGTTCGAACTTCAGAGTAACTTCAGTTTCCTAAACTTAGTAAGTTGTGTGAACCCGGCCCGTTTTTCAAGCCATTCCCTGTGAAACTTGCACTCATCAAAAACTTTCAAGTTTTTTGACTGCAATGTGCTCCAAAATACTAACTTAGGGCTAAATTTGTATGGAGACACAATATGTTTAGGGGATCTTAACGATCTGTAAGTAGCTGCTAGCGGTTTTTTCTTTAACAATAATCTTTGAATCTAAAATAAAACCCCATACAGCCACTTCAATAAAAAAAAAAAGATTTCAAAAGCGATCGAAGCTTGAATTTTGCATTACATTTGTAAGTCAAGTATATATTCTACAGAGAGATTCAAGAAAATCAATTCGTTTTAAATAATTTTTTTATTTCCTCAAATGTTTGTTTTTTATCAAATAGTAAAAAAAGTTGCTAAAATCGTAAACTGAAGAACCTTTTAGAAAACTTCATCAACATTGTTTCACTTTCTTTTGGAAAAAATTTATCAATAAGCATGATTTTTTAGTTTTAGTTTGTTTATTAAGTTTAAGACCTTGCACTTAACCTCTTACAGTTTTTGGTATTTTCAACCAATCTAACAAATATCATCTAATTGTCCCTAAGTACCCATCAATCCAAAAAAAAAAACACTTTTTTTTAAAAAAAAATTCCAGCTTTTCCAGGTCTACCATTAAACATTCTGATTTTCATTTGAAACTCAAGCAGTATACTCTGAACAACTTCGATTATAATTTCATTAAATTTATTGCAATTTGGAAAATTTATCAAAATATAGATTATCAAATAGATTTTATAAGAAATAGGCGGAAATCGTGCTATCTATCAAGCAATAATTATTTTGTCTTCAACGCACAAATTTGAATTTCTGTTCAAAGGATATCCAAATATATAGTCAGATATTCGATATTCATGGCCAATCGAATTAATACGTTGTTTATCTGGGAATTTGTGTTTGGAAAGTGACAAGGCTTAGATTTATGGGTAAAAAAAAAATTGCACGTGTCTTATTATAATTTCATTTAATGCAAAAATACCCAGAAGATTCTGTAGCCTCTTAAAAGTGACTTCGGATAAAGCTAAATTTTCGAAATATCATCGGCAAAGTTTAAAGATTGCATTATAATTATTAATGACATATTTTTTATTGTAAAAAATAAAAAAACATCCAATCACAGATTACTTTGGCAAACTTCAACCAATTGTTCCTATTTCTTGCTATTGCAAGGAGTTCGCACATTGATTTATGAGTTTACTCTTCTGCGCCAGCTAATTTTAGGTCTGTCTCTAACTCTGCAGAACTGAGGATACCATTATTATTCCATTGCATTTTAATATCATAAGTAAACAAGAAATTATAAAGTAGGGGTCCTAAAACAGAACCCCAGGGGACGCTTATAAGTTTACAATTTGACTTGGCATCATTTCTATATATACCCAAAAATATCTTCCCGTCATAGTTTCGAGGACGCATCCATATTTTGCATTTTAAGTACTAGACCTTTGTGTCAAACAACGATTGTATATCAAAAGTTAATATGATCAATGAATTTTTTTAATAAAAGATTGTGCCTTATGTTATTCTGCAGCTTTTTGATGGATGCAGTTAGACCTAAATCCGTATTTTGTAAAAGACGCAACGTGGTTATTCTCAAGACTTCAACTTGATTTAAAAAAATACTTTTACGTTTTTGAAAATTAACACAAAAGGCTAATCGCACGATTATCTGCCGTACAGGCAAGTGTGTAGTCTGGCTAAGGAATTGCGCGAATCTTAATCTTTAGGTAAAAGTTATTGGGTTGCCCAATAGTTGGTTGCGGATTTTTCATATAGTCGGCATTGACAAATTTTTTCAACGGCATGTGGCTCTGTAATTGCATTCTTTCTTCTGTCAGTTATCTTAGCTGTTACTTTTAGCTTGCTTTAGAAAAAAAGTGCGCGAAATTTTGTTTAAAGGAGCATTTTCGTCATATTTTACTTTATTATTTCCGTAAAGGAAAAAACGCGGAGCAGGTTGCTAAAAAGTTACGAGATGTGTATGGTGATAAAGCCTTAAAAGGAAGACAGTGTCAAAATTGGTTTCTCAAATTCCGTTCTGGAGATTTTTCACTTAAAGATGAGCCACGTTCAGCTCGGCCAAATGAAGTTAATGATGACCAAATCAAAGCATTAATCGAATTGGATCGTCATGTAACTGAGCGTGAGATAGGAGAGAAGTTAAATATACCAAAATCAACCGTTCATTATCACATAAAAAGTCTTGGACTGGTGAAGAAGCTTGATATTTGGGTACCACATGTATTGAAAGAAATTAATTTAACAAACCGAATCAACGCTTGTGATATGCACCTTAAACGCAATGAAATCGATCCGTTTTTAAAACGAATCATAACTGGAGTTGAAAAATGGATTGTTTAAAACAACGTTAGTCGGAAACGATCATGGTCCAAGCATGGTGAACCAGCTCAAACCACTTCAAAGGCTGATATCCACCAAAAGAAGGTTATGCTGTCTGTTTGGTGGGATTGGAAGGGTGTGGTATATTTTGAGCTGCTTCCAAGGAACCAAACGATTAATTCGGATGTTTAGTGTCAACAATTGGACAAATTGAATACAGCCATTAAGGAGAAGCGACCAGAATTGGTCAATCGTAAAGGTGTCATATTCCACCAGGACAACGCTAGACCGCACACATCTTTGGTCACACGCGGAACTTTTGATGCATCCGCCATATAGCCCTGACCTTGCATCATCAGACTACCATTTATTTCGATCTTTGCAGAACTCCTTAAATGGTAAAACTTGCGGCAATGATGAGGCTATGAAATCGCACTTGGCTCAGTTTTTTGCAGATAAAGGCCAGAAGTTCTATGAGCGTGGAATACTAAATGTGCCAGGAAGATGGCAAAAGGTTATCAAACAAAATGGCAATTATATATTTGTTAAAAGTTCATTCTGAGTTTTATTAAAAATGCATTTACTTTCTTTTAAAAAATCCGCAATTACTTTTTTCAACCCAATATGTTAGGTACAGTATCGTTTTCTGGTGTTCAAGAACCCATCGGAAACTAAGCTGACGACACCTATGAATACGAATTTTGTATACGCTGCTGGTTGGCATATTTGTACATGTTGTTACTTTTGTTGTTGTAGTCGTTGTTGTTGTTGTTGCATTGCCAATTTTTCATGTCGTGCATGTTGCACATGTGTTTGTGTGCGTAAAAATTGCCAACTAATGGCTATTAAGGCAGCCCCCAAAATGCGTTTTGTTGCGTCTGGTTGGGTCCGTTGCTTGCAGCCAAGTAGTAGTATTATTATTGTTATTATTATTATTATTTTTATTATTATATTATTTATGTACAAGTTTTTGTTTGTCTTGTTGTTGTTGCTTTTGGTGTTGCTGCCGCATTGCATTTACAGTTTTTGGCTAATTTATTATGGGGTTTTGCGTGTGCAGGCGGGCTCATCTGTCAAACAAGCTGTCAAATTATTAAGCGTTGCCAGACATACGAAATATGTATGCATGGTGCTGCTCGTCTATGCGTGGTGCGCGTGTCTCCTTGGTTTTTTTTCACCCACCAAAGCGTGCCACTTCAGTACTCTTCGTTGCACTTCCAGGCATGAGATTGATCACCAACGTCATCGCCTTTGTCATCATCTACGTCCGCATTTCTATTTTATTTTCACTCTTTCGTTGCATTTCACGGACAGCAACAAACAATTCGTCACATTTTTCTTTCATATATATTTAACTTTTTTTTTCTTTCTTTGGTTTTGTTGTTTTCTTTTTATTATTTCAACAGCAATTGCGTGTAGCGATGAGGGTCTGTCAACGAGGGTGGCATATAATACTTGACCATTTAAAAATGGTTGCTCATTGTCTTTAAGTTTTTGTTATTTTATTATGACGAGAATGAGTACGAGCTCTGTGGCGAGCAGTAGTGTATGGTATTAAGTGTGAAGGCACACACAATTTGTTAAGCGTTTCGTATTTTTAAAGGTGTTCATCAAGAAATTATTGGGAATATACTAAACTAAAGGTCGACTTGAGCGAAACTGTATGTTGAATACATAAAGTATCTTGGCAAGTTGAGAAGCTTTAGTGCAAAATATATTCAACTAATATTATCTGAGTCTTTGTCGAAATCTATGTTTGAAGTTGTCAGCGTGATAATCAGGAATTGCGTCCCCACTGATTAATTGCGCATTATCACGTTTTCCATAATCGAAAAGGAATCAGCAAAAATGGGTCAAGCGCTTAAGTAGTGCAAGACCAAGTATATGCTGTCTACCAACAGGAATGTACGGCGCCCAGGCACCCAACTCAAGTACCTATATTAATCAAGTAATATCAGACTGCAGATTAAGCCAATAATCATACTTGCCAAATTGGTGTTACTCTGGTCTTAGTAAGCAGTAGTTTTGCCTCTCTAGTCCGACAAAACTATGGCTCTACAAGATGATCATTGGGTCCGTGCTCTTATCATCATCATCATCATCATCATTCAGCTCTACAACCTGGGGTGGGTTTTGGCGCTCTCAACAATTCTTCTCTTTTCGTCTCGGTTGTTAGCAAGGTTGGGCCAGTTCCTTACATCTATCTTCAGCATGTCATCTTCAATATTGTCAATTAGGCGCTTTCTAGGACGAACTCTGTTCAGAAGATTTTGTGCTCTCTTCTGCTGCATCCGTAGGATATATCTATCCATCTTAGCCTCTTGAATTTAATGAATTTGACTACATCTTCGCCATGGTTTAAGTTCAACAATTCGTCATTGTTCGTTGGAATGTAGTTACCGTGTACATTTATCTTTGGCCCAAACGTTCCGTGCTCTTATATGGCATAGAAGCAGGAGTTCTGTCGTCGAATGCATCTGCGCTTGGGGAGCTCGAGAGTAAAATTGTAAATGTTACAATGTCTTGGTAATTTCATTTGACGATTACTGCCTGGAAACTCTCCTTTTTTAACGTTTTGCTACATGTTTCAATAAATTCCAATTCAAGATGGTAGATTTCCGCGATTGTGTATTATTACTTAGTAGGCAAGCGAAGTGAATTTCATGGAAGTCTGTGTAGAAGACCGTTGGCTCGGTAGGAGCTTGCCGTGGTTGGTTCATGGGGCTGAGTATTTCTAATCATTATATCATTAGTTTCTAATGATCTCAAGGGCTCTCAAAGTTGTCGGCTTCTGTATTCTCTTTGTTTTAGATGAGCAGACCCACGACATCCTTCTCCGATGCGTGGTATACCACTTAAGCCGCTGAACCTGCTATTGCGTTGCTGTTTGAAGGCAGAAAAATTTTCAGCCCGCTACCACCAGAGTCTCGATTGCGAGAACTGGATGCATGCCGACTGGATGAGATTGGCTGCTGGGCAGACTGGCCTTTAAAACGCTGCACCTGCCTGCTAATAACTATCATGAATGGTTAATAAATAGTGCTATATTGCTAGCAGAATCTTAGGCACTCGAAATATTCAGTCCAACCCAATGACCTGCCGAAGACTGTTCCCTTCTAGCCAGTGTATGCTGTCTCGGATTGATTATTGAAGCTTGAGGCACTCACTTGCCTGCAGCTCGACATTTGCAAGATTTCTCTAGAACCTTAATCGGAATATGTTTCAAGTCTTTTATTAATGGAACAACTATTTAGCAAAGGATCCTCAAATCTGCCATGAGAATAATCCAGGGAAAAATACGAAGAGGTCTAAGCAAACAAGCATTGAAAAAGGCAGACACAAGCATTATTTCACGCAAGTCGCATTGGATACTCTTCTGCATACCCGCCAACTAGGTATGGAAACCCAGGTTTCAGGAATTCTTACAACAAAATGTTTGCTCTACTACTGTAGTTCCTTGAAGAACCATTGTCTATTCCATGGAAAATTCTGCTTGCAGAAAGCTATATCAGGAAGAGCTCATGAAGAGCTCTATGAATTCACTGTACGAAAGCATTCCCCATCTTGGAGTAGAACTAAATCTTTCCAAGATTGAGTACCTATATGAACCTTTAAAGATTTAGCTCACGCTGCGTTTCAACTTAGATGAAATTGTAAAGGTTGCAGATATAGATTTAATCACAGAGTCACCTGAACTTAAGTTGTTGTTTAAAAGCGGGGGTTTTCATGAAATAATTTTCTCAAATCCCTTAAATTAATTAGCATAGATATGGAACTTTCGAAGTACTCCACCCTGAATGTATGATAAAAAAGTGCTCTATACAAGCTCAGCTCAATTTCTAAAATGCGCTAAGATGCTCTCTTGACCCACTTAATTTTGATGCAGGCTGCTGCAGCACAACTCCTTACGAAACAGATAACAGCTGTTTCAAGCTTATGTGGCTAACTGGCTAGCACGAAATGAAAGAGCTCTGCGCATATTTACGTAAAAACCTATTAGTTCTGTTCGGGTTACTTTGCCTGTCAAATATGGCTCAAAAGGAGCAAAAACTTGTTGCCACGCCTCAAAGCCATTTGCGGCGCAACGGCTTGACAGTTGGTCCGCTCAAAGATCAGCCTGCTGCTGTTGCAGCACAATAGTCTGCTGACCACTGCTCCAACACCTTGGCATTTAATTTGATGCGATTTGTGGACGCTGCCATGTCAGGTGCTACCATTAGAGCTCATTTGAAGCTGTTGCAGCTCCGACACTTTGTTGATTTCTTGGCTGACATTTTGTTGATTCTGCGCGACTTTTGGCCACTCATCCATATGTGTACATATGTCTTGCAGACAGGCCCCGTCACACTCACAGCTCTAAAAAAGAGCTCTATCTGTAACTTGTTTCTGTTATTTTTAGTATTTTTTTACCGTCTCTCTGTGCATGTATCTAATGCACATCCGTTGCCACGCTTCGACGCCTGCGCAACGCCGCAGTTGCGTGCGAAATAGAAGAATTGTCCAAATTAAAGGAGAAAATTAAAAACTTCACACGCACTTTATACAATACAAACGGCCCAGGCCCAAGCCCAAGTCCAAGTCCAAGTACAAGTTCCCGAAACGCTTGAGGAGAGCAAGACAGCAGCACAGCTCGCGCTTTGATTGACGACAGCGAAATGAACTGATAAAAAACTTGGAACAGCCACGGGCAACGGGTACCGACCGTCAAGTTAGTACATACGCTTTCCAATTAACCAAATCGACGCCGGTGCGTGTCCCCGCATTCTTTATGCCTCTAACCACTCCTCACCTCGGCTGCATTGGCCCTTTTGTTCATTTTTTAAATGTGTCATGCCAAAGGGTGTCATGCGTCAGTGGTTCACATATAATACTAGATTGTAGTGGTATGTGGCATGCAACACTGACCTCGACTATGGAATGCCCTCTCCAGCACTCCAGCAGAGTTTGTACTTTTTTAAGCCCACTTAATTGGAGTTGGCGAGACGAATAACGAAACAACTCTTAAAGTTCAATGTTTATATTCTCCCAATAATTTTATAGTCTTCTAATTTGGAACTTCATACCTTCAATTGTAGTCAGTTTTAGCTATTTCGTGGCGGATGCTAAAGACATACCTATTCTTCGCAATCTTGGAAAAAAATGCTAGTTCAGTTAACGATGAACTGAGCTGAGGCCTTATTGAGAGTAGAGAGTAGAAACCATTGGGAAATACGTCGAATCACTAGACAACTACAACAGTATTTTTTAAGCAGTGTTTCAACTATATAGCAACTATTACGGGCTAGGAAATCTTTCTTGCTCTCCGATAGTCAATCAGCTATAAAGCTATTCGGCATGGACAAGATGACAGCAAGTGGAAACTACGGTAGCAGCTAAGAGCCAAATACAAGTCTAGCATCATACGGGTACCCGAACATTATATAAGCTTAGAGAATGAATCAGTAGATAGATATACCTGCAAGGATGGGGGCAGCAACACAGCCATATGAGCCCTAACCATATTGTGGGCTTAGGAACTCTCAGAAGAGAGCAAAAAACCAAAGAATGATTCAACAAAAGCCGACAGCAGGACTAACGCAGAGTTTCGCCTCCTCTTCTTACAAATCAAATGCTGCTTAATCTTTGGAAAAACACTGTAAGTATCTGAACTGAAATCCTAACACTATCTGTTTCGCGATCTTCTAGATGAAGTTTATCGCTTATGTTGTCTGGAGGTAGAAACCTCAATATTTTGTACTGCAACCTACTTAAGGATGTATTAGGCTGCCTGATACCCTCTCACATCACTCTCTAGTCCAGAAATAATTAAATTCAATAGATGCAACTTGGCTCAGTGATCAGTTGTATCATTTTTCAAATTTCTTCAACGGTTTAAGTAATAATAATAACAATAATATCGAGGATTTAAGCACTGCGACCCTTAAGCATATATTGAGATTACTGTACAGATTACTCTCCATCAATCAGTGATCTACCTATGGTAATCTTCTGTAAGGAAAAATTAATTCTTCTAGAGTAAAATAAACAAATGTTAAGGGCCGAATGTTGAAGAATGCATTGCGAAACTAGCGGTAGTCCCAGTACTCCTAAGTTATATAAATAAATAAATAAATGAAAATGAATATATTTGGAATTCTGAAGAGCAAAGGTAAAAAAAATTCCCAAACAAGCTGGTACTTGCTCAACGCGAACTTTGTTCAATAAAATCGAGAATAAACAAAAGGAATATCGATTCCCCGCAAGCAGCCATTAGTTACCTTAATTAATCTTTATCAATTAAAATGATCGACTTTAAACTCTTCGCACTACTATTAATAAAGTTGAATCCCCATGATCATATCACCTTGATCCACCATTAAAGTGATTACAAAATAATCTAAAAATGAATTACATTTGTTCAAACAAAATCCATAAATGATCAAAATTCTAGAGGCTGTTTCAAGAGATCTCCTATGGAAACGGCATGAAATTGAATCTCTAGTCGTCTCTTTATATAGACAGGTCCTATTTTGTTAGTGTTTTTCAAAGAATTGAAGAGAACTATAAACATACATTTTTTTGCCACAAATTGCCCAATAAGTAAAGGGTGGTTTTTTTTGAGGTATAGAACTTTAAGTTTGCATTACTGTTCAAGATAGCTACCGATTTAACAGCTGCCAAGTGATTTGTTCTCAGTTTGGTTTGTCAATTCGAGAATTGAAGCCTAGCGATCATCAAACAAGGCGTAGATTCGTCGAATGGGCGAAAAACGAGATATGTAAAATCATGGGTCTATGCGGATAAGCCACAAACGCTTAACCATTTGGAAGAGAACATTCGCCGTCTTATTGCCGATATACGGCCACAAATGTTGGAAAATGTCATCGAAAATTGAACGTCCAGATTAAGCTACATACGAGCCAGCCGTGGCGGTCATATGCCAGAAATCATATTTAAAAAAAAACACCCTTTACTTTATTGTAGTGTGTTGCATCGAAGATTTAAACAAACCATTTGTAAAGTTCTTAATTCCCAAGGTTCGAAAGTACTAAGTAGTCTTGTAAAATCCTCGATAAATTGATGGAGCAGTTTAATGCCCCAACAAATCTATGCAAATCCCAAATTAGCAAAGTGCTCTCAAAAAACGCTCCCTTATACCCTATACTTCCCCATCCCATTTTTTTGCTATCCGAATTCAAAGCAAAAACTTGTTTGTCCAGTTTCAAGTGCAATATGTTTGCTGCTCTCTCTCTTGCGCTCCGTTGCCTCTGTTGTTCCCCTTAAAACGCTGGACATCCTTTTTATCAGTTTTGCATACTTTGTTGCTCTTGTTTTCTTTATTATTATTTCAAGATTTTTTTTTTTATTTTTGTTTATTTTTTTTATATTTTTTATTTTTTTTTCTGGCTGGACTGTCAAACTCACAAAACTGTTGTTGCTGGAGCTCTTATCTTGTAGTAGATTTATTGTGTGAATTGGCATTGACAAAGTGCATTTATTGACGGCTGCCCGACTGGCCGGCCGGCTTGGCTGGTTGGATGGCTGGCTGACTGGCTGGCTGGTTGGTTGGCTGACTGTACGGTTGGCTTGTCCGTCCGTCTGTTTGTACAATACATTGGATCCGGCGCATCCGTTTCCGCACCCACTCTGCAGGCATCCACTCTACTGGTTTTTTTTTTCATTTTTTTCTTGTTTTAATGTGTTTTGATAACAATTCCATTAAAGCGAAGAAGAAGTTTATAATAATTTCAACTGACGCCTGCTTTGCGCTCTCTTCTGCCAAATGACATTGATTTTTCCGTTTAAATCGTTTGTCTCTCCTGCGCTCTCTCTCTCTCATTCTCTCTCGCTGTTGCTCACTTTCTCTATCTCTATCTCTCTCTCCTGCTCTCTTTCAGTTTTAATTGATTGTTGTCAGTCAATCATATTGTTAATGCACATTGCCACTACACACACAGATACACACACACACAGATACACACACAGATACACACACACGCCACACACATATGCGTGTGTGTACTTTATTGCATTCAATTTACTTTTGTTTGTCAATTAGTGAATGTGTGTGCTTCTGTGTGTGTGTGTGTGTGTGTACGCGTGTGTGAGTGTGTGTATGAGTGAGTGTGTATGTTGTGCACACACTGACCAAATAGTCAAAGTTTTAATTGGCTGCATTATTTATTGTTTTTTCACTTCGTGGCAAAAAAAAACAACAACAAAAAATGGCGAGCGCCAGAATCGGCCGCAAACGACGGTTGGATACACTGCAATAATCCTTACAAAGTTAAATCGTTTAAAACGAAACATGCCAATTTCTATTGAATTATTAAAAATTTTTAAAAAATAAATAAAATCGGAAATACACAATATCTGTAATAATTCTAAATCTAGAATACATCTAGATATTCGAAACCAACTTTATGTTAATGCCTGTAGTGTCTTTGTTCGTAACAAGAAATAAAAAAGGCAGAAACATTTGTGACACGAATGTTACAAAATAAGCTTTTAAAAAAAACTAGGGGCTTTGCACCCCCGCTCGCTTCAATCGTTAACCCCCACCGCTGCATCGGCCGCAAGCAGTCTCAGTAGGACTCCTCGCCAACGATTCGCATGGAATATACATCTGCATCTTTCAAATCTACACTTTGGGCATTTAGAGAGCCAAAAACAAACACATTATTATAAACTTGACTGTGTTCTCTGAAATGTTTACTTATTTCTTTATTATCATACAACATTTTTTTCAATGCCTCTGCATTTGCATCTCGACTCGACAATACAATTTTTCCTTTTTGACAACACGAATATTTCGATCACGACATTTCATGCTCGAAAAACAGAGCATTCTTCGGTCATGTCGTCCACATTCAAATATTCGGCTATTTTTTTTGTCGCCTCATACAAACCCAGCAATAATTTAGAATTCTTAGCCTTTCCTTTAGTTGCATGATAATATTCCCTGGCTGCTCCTCGTTTTTGTGATTTGTTATTTTTATAATTTTCCAAAGTTTTTCGTATTATCTTCGTTTAATTTGAGTCATAAGTTTTTTTTTTTTAATATAATATGCGACTTTTATTTAATTCGTATTTCATTTTATTCGATTTCAAAATCTGCAAATGATGACGTTCTTTTGTTTCTTCATCTGTCAAATGCAACTTTTTCCCATGTTTAGCTATTTTACAAATAAATCCCTGTGTCCCGAAAAAAAACTCTCTTTCATTGTTTGGCCATCACAACCCGTTATCGGATTACAGCCGACTTTACTAACGCTCGCCAGGCGCCCCTGCTTTGCGCGCACTTTCTCCAGTTGGTCACTTCAAGTGAAGCTAGGTCCTGCTCCACTTGGTCTCTCCATCTGAGTTTAGGTCGTCCGTCCTCTTCGTCTTCCTTCGTTAACTTTCGTATCGAATACCTTCTTTGCTGGCGCATCTTCGTTTATACGAACGACATGGCCGAGCCAACGCATACGTTGTGTCGCTGAACACATCTTTAACAGTATCGTCCTTTGCTTCCGTCGGAGCGTAGTCAGCCGTTCACTTACAGGAGTAAATCTGCAGATACGGTGGCGAAGTCTCCGGCTAACAGCGAATCCGCATCCAAATTCGCACCTTTCCGCATTGCAGCTGTAGTAGATATCAAAGCTTGGTTGTTTAGAGCAACCCTGTCCTCTACATCTCAATTCATGGATGGCGATTATATCAGCTTTCATTTTGTCGAGGGACATTCCAGGTGCATATCCTCAAATCGTGGTCCTTTTTTTCGATTCCGTTGGTCGTCAACAATGGAATGCGCCGTTGGAATGCTATTTTTACGAGGCGGGAACCAAGCGCTGTGCACAACCGTTTATCATCCGGACGACTCGCTGCACATATTAGCTTGCTATTAGCGGATGCTAAATCCGTTTTTTGATTGATTTTAATTTTAACTTCGATTTTTTTTTACAACGTTTATGCCAAAGTTCTCAAATATTCTATTGTCCACAAAGACCTAATGAAGAAAATATTCCAAAGAATACAAAATTAATGAGCTCATATAAGCATGGGAAAAATAAAATCCCAAATCGTCGACGGATGTCCAAGCTTTGCAATGGAATACAACTTGCAAATGGGGAACTCTTTCAAAAGGCGAACCGTTATAATTCTAATAAAATTTGTTCAAAAGTTGCATTGGTTGCGCTTTTTAATAGCGTCTATTGCTGTACTGCTCTAACAAGCAAATATCGGAGCAGCATACAGCTGTCTCTTTCACCTAATTCTATTCATAGCTTTACTATGCTTGTAATTCACAAGTGAGAATTTCACTTCTATTTATAGCTTTTTACTTCAATGCTTATAATTCACAAGTTGCTTTTCAGCTTATGTTAGGTTCATATACAACATTTGTAGTTTTGCTGACCGTAGGCGGTCAGTGGCTAGAGCTAAACAGTTGATGGTTGGCCGCATCCCGGTTGCATTGCGGCATCTGTTTGATGTTGTGATAAGCGAGGACTAGTTCCAGTGCTTAACACACATATGCAACAGTAACTCTGGAGTCCGCGGGGAAAATATACAGCAGCTCTTAGCCATATTGTCGAGTAAGTACCAACTTGGCTCGGCTTGTACCGCCATATTTTGCTTCTTCAAATAAATATAATTAGCATTTTTATTTTTTAATTATATTTAATATTTTTATATTTTCTACTTGCAGCAGACTCGCCCATTCTGATTACACCTTGGATAGAGTTCATATTAACAAGTCTTATATTTATATTATACGATATTTATTTTATGATACCTACCATTGTGAATAGTTTTGCTAATCGTTCGGGCATGGTGCTTATAAGTGAGCATATATTGGAACGAATAGACGTTTGAAGCATGGGGCAGGTAAGGTAAGAACCCCGCATTCAATGTATTTTTTGATCAACCTGGTCGAGCATAAGCGTGCTGCTGATTGACCTTGTCGTGCCTTTTCTTGTATTGTGGCCATCACGCATCAACTGCGTTTAGTAGAGCTTCACCATCTCATAATACATTGCATCTAGCTGATCCTAGCAAAAGCATAACTTTGGCCCCATTAGTAATCCGCTGTTGTCGTGGCGGCATATTTGATCTTTTCTCAAGATTTAAGAATTTAGTATTCAGTATTAGCTACAAACAGTAGATCCCCGTTTTTCTTAAAAAATATCCCTATGCCTTTAAGCTCGTTTCGTTCGCCCAACGCCGTCGTACATATAGATGTTGGTACAAAAGATTTTATTAAATACGTTGGTTTTTTTTTAAAAAAACCTGCTAATTTGATTTCCAAAAAACCAAATTAAAGATTGTACAATTTTTCTGGGTTTCATGTTCGTGGGTTCAAATTTGCCAAAATCCCTTCCACATATCGGCCGGTAACTTGCAAATAATTCAGTTAATATAAACTACAAGTATGTCAATCGTTGCGGGCTTGTCACCTTAGACATGAGTTTTTAGTTTAATCACATGATCTGGTTGGCGTACATTTCGATTTTTCGCTATCTTTGAAAATGACGGCCCGGTGAAGCAGCCGGCTCATAAAACTCACCAAACATTGAAACTTACGGCAAGCAATAACAGTTCGTGAAATGCTTTTGCAACCAGTTCCTTTTTCAACGTATCCTTTTAAACAGAAATAAACTTTCCAAAATGGAAAAAATTTATTTATATGAAATTCACTCAATTTAGAAAAACTGTTGCACCAAAATATAAGTTGCTAAAAAATCGCCCATTACTTTTGTAATCGTAATATTTTTCCTTGTATTGGCTTCTGGACTGGAATCCCCAAGGCAGCAGACGCATCGGAAGACCCAAGCCAACCTGAAGAAGATCCATCCTCCAAGAATTGACCCAGTCGAACATAGACAGAGACAGAGCTAAACAGACGGCGCAAAACAGGGTTTGTTTATAGACTCTAATAGAGTTCCCAAGTGGAATAACAAGGAAAATAATATATATATATTTTTACATTTATTTTCATAAACATTAACAATTAAAAATAATATGGGGTTACCTCTAAATCGGCAGTTCCGTGCTGTGATTCCATCTAGCAGCACTGGTGCACTTACCTAGCAGGGATATGGCTAGCAAATAAACGCTATTTACCTAGGAAAATGTCGTTACTTAAAGACACCGTCGTTCGGATGCAGCTATAAACTGTAGGAGGTCCTTGTTCTCTTCTAACAGCTATTTGAAGAGATATCCATTTCCGATGAGCATAGTCAAGCAGAAGTTTTTCGCACTGTTTTTAAAAATTTTTGAATTCTGAATCTGTCGAAATTTCGACAGTAAAGAAATCTGTTTCTAAAAACAACACTTGCAACTTACAATACGCTTCATTAAACTATTTCTTTGGCAAACGATTCAGAATCTAAACACACACACACACACACAATCAAACAACTTTCCAATGCTGAATCAAAAAATATTTGTTGCTATCAAAAGCACATTTAACATATATTTGCCCGCAGATAGAACTATGCCATACCTATACAGGGTCATCCATCTTGTGGTCTGAATTGCATAAGACAATTTCCATGACACACGTTTGGCAGAACTGTCAACGGATTGCCATATCATTTTTATAGATTTGACATTTAAAATTATGGATCGTTTTCTCTCTTTTTTTACTCAAGAGAATTTTGATTTGATTTTTCGTCATGTAGTTTCCAGTGGAGCGTTTCTGAGGCACTAGAAATGCTGATGTGCTGGCTGAGAGACCTCTGTTTCTTCAAAAAGTTACTGTAGGGTATGGCATTGTGGTTGGTTCAATGGTCAGTTTGACCGGTACTTCTTCTAAAATCAAGAATTTTTCATTGAAAATTTACTTACAAGTATGAAGTTTTGGGTGAATTTATACGATATTGTATTGCAAACATAGTCAGAAGATCCAAGAAATGTGTTAAAATAAGTAAATATCATCATAATTTTATTTTTATTATTTTATTAATAATTAATTAATAATCCACGAAATGCTTATAAAGGTATCAGTGCTGCTGTTAACACTATAGGTCGAAAATTACGAGTTATAATATAATATATCTCTTCGAAGTAACACGCGACACAATTTACCGCAAGCTGACGTTTTTTTAAAAGTAAAGATGTATTTTGTAGTAAAATAACTTAATCACAAATCAAATCCTTAGTCACAAAAATTAAAAAAAAAAATGCTAAAAATTATATAAAAAATTATGAAATATTAATTGTTGTAATGTATTTTTTTTGTATAAAATATACAAAAAAATACATAAATTTTTGCAAAAAAAAATATGGAATATTAAATATTGTACATAATTTTAGTTTATAAAATAAAAAATATTATATTTTTATAATATATACTATATATTTTAATATATATTATATACTAATTTTGTAGTTTAAATTAAATTATATATTTGTAAAATTAGCCACAAAAGATTAAAAAACATTAAAAAAATATGCCGAAAAAAAAAACCATTTTGGGAATATTAAATTAATTTTGCAGCTTAAATTAAAAAACACACTGCTTATTCTTCTTTATTTTGTAGTTTTTAATCAAAAAAAAAAACTTAAAAAATGTTGCCAAAATTATTTTAAAAAATGTTGGGCACATAAAATATTGTAAAAGTTAATAAGTTGATACAAAAAAATTATAAATAAAATTTTGGCAATATTATTGTACATTATTTTTATATCAAATTAAATTAAGAAAGATTTTGCTAAAATGATTTATTTTTTACAAGATGGTATTTAATTACTTTTAAAACAAAAAGCTATAAAAAATCCAAATGTTTTCAAGCTTTTTTAAACTTATTTGCAAATATTTTTGAATCTCAGCACTAAAATTAGTTTTTTTCTTTAAATAAAATAATTGTAAAAATTTTAATAACTTACGCTAAATATTCTACTTGTAGCTGTATAGGCCAACATTATCCAAAAACGCTCAAGAACTAAAGCAAGTATACCTGCTGAGATCATAAGCTAATGTTCCGGCAGCTCTGGAACACCTGCATGAGTTCTGTCTGCGGCGAACGGAGGCAACTCAACTCATAATTAACGTACAATTAAAGAGAATCCCCAAATCGAATCTAATAAATAAATCCCTAAGAGTCAGTTTTAGTACGAATGTGGTTTGGGGATTTCCCAACAAAACTCACAACACAAAACGTACAAAATGTCGAACTTAATTTCAAGCCATCAATAACTGCATCCAGCAAACACTTTCAATCGCTTGGATGCAATAAAATTAATGTCTCTGCAGGGACAGCAACTGAAATCTCAGCAAGAAAAAATAACAACAAGTACAGAAACAATCATTATAAAATAAAAGAAAAAAAAAACAACTTTTATATAAACAAGGAACAGTTAACGAACATGCAATACTCTACAATGGTTAAAATTTTAGCTTAAAAGTTTCTTTTTTTTGGATAATTTAAGATATAATTGTTTTGAAATGGTTTATACAATCCTGTGCATCATTTTGAAGTCACATTATAGCAGCTCATTTCATCCCTTAAAGTTATTTTTCTTTTAAAACACAAACTGTCCATTTTGACTTTATACTCTCATCTATGTATTTTCTTCATACTCTTTTTCCTGAAATTCATACTGCAGTGATGAACATATATTGTAACCCGAGAAATATATTAAATAAAATTGCAACTAGAGTTCCGGACCACGAAGTCGATTGCTTTTCGCATTCGAACTCCAATTGTTTTATTTTTGTCCAATCAATATAGATATATGGGTATTTTAGTTTAGATAGATTCACTTAAAGGCTTTTGGCTCTTAAGGACTGTTTCAAAATCTAACAAAATCGATTTACTACTATAAATCTTATAGGGAAAAAATTGATTTTAACACAAAATGAATTTTATTTTATTTGATTCGCAAAATTACCTAACCAATTTCGGTTTTCATGCACTTAGTCGGATTCGCCCAAAATATCATATTGCTTTTGAGTTTTACATTAAATTCGTGGTAATTCGGTTGACAACTAACTTATCTTTAATTTAATTAGTTTTCTCAATCACTGACTAAAATTATATACTGTTACTTGGCACTCTTCTCTTAAAATTCACACCGAAGTGGTGAAGCAAGAATTTAACCTGGAATACATATACTATTTTCCGGGACTGCCTTTGAAACTCGAACTCCAATTGTTTTATTTGTGGCCAAGCATTATTCTAAAAATATACAAAATACAACATCCAGAGTATTATCTATCGAAAGCATTTACTGTACCCGCAACTCTCTGGTCATTTTCGAATACAATCTCTCTTCAGCCATTTTTCAATCTCATCAAAAGACCCGAACCAGAATACCTTTTGCATCCGTTGAAAATTTTAGCAGTTGTGGGCAGCAAGTTCTGAAGAATACGCACGAGAGCTAAGACTGCCTATTGCAGTATTTCCCGATTATGATTTACTCTTGCAGTCATATGAAGCATATTGTTGTCATCTTGTAAAGTCAGCTTTTCATACTTTTCAACCGACTCTGGTTGTTTTTTACGAAATGCACAAGTTGTACTCCAAAAACGTTTCCCATCCTCATAGTAGTCCAGTAGTTCCACGCTGAAACAATCCCTTTCCAAGTGTCTGCATGACTTATCGGTCGGAGCCCATTTCTCATAAAATTAAATGAGCTTTAATTTAATATAAACTTCCCGCAATTCCAGTTTTTTTTAACACAAATTCGCACATTTTTGCAGATAAAAACGAAATATTGTTGGCAGACATTGTTGCACGCTGCTATTTATCGATAGCTGTCAAAACTATGCAATTAAATAAATAATCGATTTCAATATCGGTAACATTGTTACATATTGTTTGTTATCGATAGCAGTCGAACCAAAGAAATTAAATAAAAAATCGCTTTCAATATCGTCTGAAACTTTTAGAAGCAGCCCTCTTTAAAAACGAGCCAAATAAGTTATTGTAAACCCAATTCTTTCAATACTGCTTTGAAAAAAAGAGAGAACTTAATTTTTAGAGCTATTCGAAAATTGCCAGAGACGTGGTAATATGTAATCGATGGTTTCGGCGGACGGTTCAACAATTACATAAATATTTTTGCGTTCCTAAGACTGTAAATTTTGGAATTAGTAACTCTACTTCATGAATGGACTATATTTAGTCAAAAGACTTAACATCGAAACACTTCGGGTAATTATTTATAGGATAATCGTCATCATTCTTCATTTTACCAACTATCGATATTAGTTACACTAAACACTTATCGATATTCATCATACTAATCAGGTATCGTTTATTCTCACGTCATTGCTAAAGTGACAAGTAAATTTTTTCCAACTCATAAATTTGCTTTAGAATTTCTTCAACAAAAATAATAAACGCAGAAAAATGGAGGCAAACCGTAATACAAATAATAATGCAGTTGAGGGATTGGCCACTGCATCTGTTGCTAAGCGCTTTCAACAATTTCATCATCTCCATGGCTTAAATATACAATTGGAAAACTGCTCAACTGTGGCCAAGCGTGTTCACAGTTTCGCCGATGGTCTTGTCTTTTCGAAATGCCCATTGGCAATTGGGCAGGTTTTTTTGCTGGAAATAGAGGAGTTCGACGGGAAATGGTTGGACGGTCTGCGAATGGGCGTAACTTGGCGCTCACCCAGCCAATATGTAAACGAACAGCAAGTAATTCCCAAATTCTCTGTGCCTGATTTGACCAATACGGGAAGCTGCTTAATATACAATATGTCAACCTTTGAGCACGCCGTCAATGAAATGCAAACGGAAAACTTTTTTAACAAAACAATCAAGATGTGTGCATCGCACGGAGCCCAAGTTGATATGTTGGTACCGGACATTAGGAAGAGTATAAATGCATTTCTGCCAGTCATTACCACGGCCTCGCGTGTGGGCATAGTGGTCGTGCCAACTGAAAATGATCCCACCCAGGCAGATCTACATTTTATTATTAACGGCGTGGATTCGAAAGAAATTGCCGCCAAAGTGCCCCTTGACAAGGGTCCCTTATATGCAGTCGCGGATCTATATGGCAAGGTAAAAAAAGTTAAGATAGTACAGCTCTACAGCTCAGCAACGCTTCAGGATGCCTGTCGCATTGTGATTTTGGAAAACTATACGGATGAATCCATAGGAAAAATGCCACTTCCAGGCATTATCAAGAACTTTTTGTTGCGTGGCGATTAATCTGTTATGCCGCAGATGCTCTGGGTAAGTGTTTTTATTTTAACTTTGTAAAATTAAGTCATATATGAAAATTGTATCGTAACTTATTCGCGGCCCATAACCGACATTGATTTGGAACTGATATCGAACTGATTGCAGAATTCTTAGCTTAATTGAGTTGTAACCTTCGCACACATCTTCCAGCAATGCACAAATCGCAACTGCCAGAACTTAGTTAATTTGTTCTAATTGGACATTAGAATCGGTTCGTGCCTCCCCAGTTGGTTATTTCGATAAAAGATAGTTTCTCCTCCAGTTGAACTTTCCGTCCGAGTCTCTGCAAATTTGATAGCCCAAGCACGACTTGCAGAAATTCGATATCTATAGTATTTGCTATCGCTTAAAGTCCATCGCATATATCTAGACAGCCTTTAGAACTGCTTTTTCAAATCGTTATCTTCCACGCTCAAATTTAAAAAATTTATCAAAGATATTTTGCAAACTCTCATACACGATATGTACGACCCTCCGCCTAGTTTTATATTTTAAAAATCTTTGTCTAAAATTTAATTTATTCTCTTCAAAGTTGCACGGGTAGAGTTTGCGGAGCGATCGCTGGAATTTGCTGAGATGACACGGAACCAGTCGAAGTTGCCGCATGAAATCACGTATCATCGAAGCGAAGAACTATGACGCACAAAACTACCTGGCAGCCTTCTAAATTAAATTTTTTGTTATACAATTTCACAAAAACAAATGTTTCATTGCAAATTTAATTAATATTTGCAAAAGGTGGAAACTTATGTAAAAAAACACAAACTGAATGTAATTTATTTTTAAAATTTGTCAAAAAATCTCTATTTTGTACCAACATTTCCAATATCAGTCGAGACAATGTTTTCACGCTAAAACTGTTGATGTTCTTCTACAAAATCACAATCCACCAAAAAAAGCATTTATATTAAATAAATAAATAATGTATTTAAATTATTTATGTAAATGTGATTTATTGTCATTACGTGATGTGTCCACACTATTGTTGGTCCTTCAAGGAGATGTTTGGCATTAATCGAAGGAGGTTTATGAAAGCATTAGAAAAGACCAACTTAAATTTATGAAAATGTGCAATAAAGTTGGATTCTTAAGGTAGAATCGATGGAAAAACGTTGATATAAACATTTCAAAAATAGAGTATTCATTATTTAACATTCCCTGTTTCGCTTGAAATTGTTATTAATTTTTTATTTGGTATTTATTTTATTTTCAATTTGTATGTTGAAAATTGTAACAAAACTCGTATATGCAATTTCTGCAATAGTAAGTTTTGTTATTTAAAAGTAAGTCAACATATAATCATAATTATTTTTGTGTATTTATCTGAAAAGTTATAAATAGTAAAAACTTTGCAATTTTAGTGGAAAAAAAGTTAAAATGATTTAAAAAGAAATTTATGAAACAACGCTATAGAAACCGATTTGCTTTAAAGTTGCTGCGATATTCTCAACCGATTAGGATTGAATTTGACACGAAAAAAGTAAAATAACTTTTCCTGGAATTAGTCGCAATATCTTACAAAACAAACCAAATAAGGAGTAATTTGTAAAAAATCGTTATTTTTAACCGATTGACCTATATTAGCTATATGTCGGACTGATCTGGATCCAATAAGACGCTAAACTTAAGTCCATATATGGTTAAATGCGCTTTAAAATGCCGAACTACTATAAATATAATATAAAACTTATCCGTATCCCTAGCCTGATGGGTACATTTTTTCACCGTTTCATATCTGGGGTGAACTTGGATTTACAAAAATATAAAAACAGGAAGCAACATTAAAGTTCAAAAATTTCTTAACAAAGCAACCAATGGATCAGCGTTGACTAAGTTGGGATTTTATAGTTCCTGGTTGGTCAGAGATGCGCGATTTGGCGACTCAAGTTAAGTTAAGATAGACAAAGAAATATATTGAAAAGAACGTTCATAGGATAGGAAATCGTAGAGGTTCTTATAATTTGTGCAAAAGTCACGAAAAATATCGTGTAATGCATAATTAGATCTACAAAATTTGAATGCTAGAGGTTAAAAATTACAAGTTACTGTGCAAAATTGACAGCTCTTGGCATGTTCTACGATCATTTAGAGAAGGTAATTTTAGAAGGCGTAGACTGCAAGAATAGGATGGCTATCGAATGTTGGGATCCCAATTTAAACCCCGAAGAGTAAATAATATAAATTGTTTTTGAACAGACTTAATCAACTCTTGATAGAGTTGGTATTGAGGGCTCCAAATGCAGCAGCAATATTCCAGAATTGAAGGGACGAGTGAAACGTTTGGCAGTTTGGTTATGTAAGGATCAACCGCTTAGTAAATTAAAGAACCCCCCTAGCTTTTTAAACAATATTATAGATGTGTTTGCCATATTAAACATAAGTTTGTGCACACACAACACATCAAAGTCGGACACACTATGGATGCGTTCCAATGTAAAAGTGCCTGAGGAGTAGGTTGCAGAATATGGGGGGCCCAACGATAAAACGTCATAAGGTTGCATTTCGATAACTTAAGAGACAGCTGGGTTATAACACACCACAGCTGCATGCCTTCAAAATCATTTTGAAGAAGTAAGTTTTTAGTAGGTCAGGTAAAGCTTAACGTTATCTGAATAAATAAGCATGCGAGAATGCGAGATGACTTGGGGAAGATCGTTTAGAAGTAAGTAAAAAAAGTAGAGTATCTAAATGGCTATCTTGTGATACATCTGACCTGAGTTTAATTACTTTAGAAGTCTTTAAAAATTACCTTCTGAATTCGGTGCGATATATAAGATGAAATCTAGTCTTAAAGGCCAGACGGGAAACCCAAACGTAACAGTTTAAAAAGGAGAAGACTATGAATTACAGTGTCAAAGGCTTTACTCAAGTCAGTATAACATCAGACTGCTTTTGTTCTGTAAAAATATTATTAAAAAGAGAGGGCAGTTTTAAAAGATCAGTAGAAGTATAACTTTGGCAACGGGTTTTTTTATACAGCGGACGCGATTTTAGTGTTTAGTCAGTCTATGGGTTGAATTGTACTTTGGAAAGAACGCTGAAGGCCATAACTTTACTGCGAATGGCAATCGCGTCTGTACGATGCTTACTAACTTTTTTTTTTTTGCCTCAAGTGGAAGTGCTCCAAGTGGTTTCGAAAATCTGGAACCACGCGCCATACAATGACCCAATTGATAGATGCCCTAAAGACTATTTTTTTATGGCTCGACGTTAAGGTGTATCTATCTATATATGCATTATCTTTGTTGGATAAATAATATTTTTGAAATTCGAATAAACAAGCTCCTTCTACAGTAACTCGTAATTTTCGAGCTCTAGCGTTAAATCTTTGTATATCTAATTATTAAATTATAATGACCTCTATGATTTCTTCTCTTTTGAACGGTCTATCCAATTAATTTTTTTATCTTAACTCAACTTGATTCCCCAAATCGAGCTTTTTTGGTCTATCATGAACTATAAATCCCAACTTGCTCAACGTTGTTCTTTGGCTTCTCTCTTTGTTAAAAAAATGTTTAAATTTATATGCTAGTTGCTGTTTTCAACTTTTACTTTGTAAATCAAAGTTTCTAGCTAGTTCCAGCTGTGAGACGGTACAGATCCATAACAAATTCACCCATCAGGCTAGAAATACGGATTAGTTTTATTTTATGTTTTTCTCATTATCATTTAATATTCCTTAATTTTAAAGTTTTTAACTTGTTTAATCTTAGGCTCAACTGTACTTAGTTGTACCCATATATTAATAATAAATAAAAAATCGTCTTTTTTATCAGAAACAAAAACCAATATCATTTCAAAATCGCTGATTCAACAACATGTGACTGATGACGAGTCTGCTTTAACTGAGGATTTCATCAAATTGATTACTCGATTCTGACAAATGATTTCTAAGTAAAACTGGTAAAAAATTAAACATTTTATGAAAAAAGTTAAAGAATTTTGAAAAGACGTTAAAGTAAGAATACCCAATTTCAGGAGTCACTAAAAACCAGCAAGCCCAATGTGCAAGCGTGAGAATTTTCACTTTTCTTGACATGATTACTCTTGGTTATTTATAATTTTTTGCTGAATAATAATCGCTTTAAATTAATACCATTTCAACTCGTTGTGCTACCCACATTATTCATCCCCGTATCAAGTTGTGACAAACATCAGGAAGACAACAAAGGAAGTCCTACCACTATTGTGGTATCTACGCTGTGTCTGGGTTTCAGCAGCAGCAGCTGTTGGCCAAATATATATTGCGTTTACCTATTTGTAGAGCTTAAGGATGTCCTATGTGTAGATATGTTGCCAGGGTCTATGCCTGCTCTTTCCCTATGGGGCGTCTGTGTGTGTCTTGCTTGCCTGTACTCCTTATGCAGCTCTTTTGCATGCAAATGGTGTCTCTCTCTCTGTTACTTTCGGGCTCTAGTTTTAGTTGTCGCTCGGTCTGCCTATACAATGCGGATGAAGATTAATTAAGGGAAATTCGTAACATTTTTCATGCCTAATCTTGGCGCGCGTCAAACCTAAGCCCAATACTCGTACCCCAAAAAAAAATCCCAAGCTCAGCAATTGCCGCACGTGGAGCAAAACTAACTTATTAATAATAATAATTGTTATATTCATATGTTATCTATGGAGCATGTGTGTTGTGCTCCATTCCGTGCCATCACTGAACTGTAACTGGAACTGCTGCTACATGCATACCCCCGTCTTGTGCGCTCAGCGCTATTTGAAAAATGACTTTTAGCAGCTTAGCCAAAAACAGCAGCGACCTCAGCGCAGTTCCAGAAACCAGCTTACCCTGCTGGACAGCAGCAATATAGCCACTACATGTGCCACCACTCTACCATCATTAAAGTATCACAGATCTAGAACCGGACCCAGTTACCAGCATGTCAGTTAGGCAATCTCAGCGCTACCTGTGTTTTTTTTTAATATTTTCATTTCAATCTGATATTTTTTTTTGAGATTTTGGAGCGTTTATCGCAGAGTCGGTGTATTATCTGAGTCATTGGTTGTTTCAGACTGAGAGCGACGAGCTTATGGGGTGCAATCGTGGCCCGCCAAATGCATGCCCCACACTTTGTCTTGTTTGACGAATGATACGACGGTAAGCGCAAATAACAAGGAAATCGGTCTTATCGCCAACTATATAAAAGATCCTATCAAACGTATCTTTCACAAAGACTCTAGCCGTTTGGATTACTGTTTGTCCTTGGCATCCGAAAAAGCTAGCCAATTTGGCACTTGCCAATAACTATGAGGCTGCTGCGATATAAACATTTTTGAAACATATTTGGAAATGTCTAATATTTTTTTGTTTATTTATACTAATTTGTTTCATTTGTTTATGTTAAAATGAATATGCTAATTTTGTATTGTTGAGATTTTGTTGCGCTTTTCAAATACAAAGAGTCTAGTGTATTCCCCGTTGGCTACTGATTTTGATTTGAAATAAATTTTCAATTTATGTGATATAGATTATTTTTACAATTTTAATTAGTTTAAAATTTATTATGTAATATTATTTTCATATTATTATTTTCATTCAAGAAAGTGCCTTGACAATATTGGCGAAAGAAACTGGCGCGCTCTTGCCAACAACAGACACGAATGGAGCAGACTTGTTGCGAAAGCCAAAGCCCAACCACGGGTTGTAGAGCTGAATGCTTATTATTTTTATTGGCATGCTTGCTCACTTATATTAAAATTTCTTTAAAATTTCTTTCATTATTCCTTCCAGAGTAACTCGTCATTTGCGACCTCTAGCATTAACTTTTTGTAGAACTAATTATGCGTTACACGATCCTTTTCGTGTCCTTTGCGTAAATTATAATAACCTCTATGATTTCGACTCCTTTGAACGGTCTACCCCATCCATTTCTTTATATATCCTATCTTCTCTTGATTCCCCAAATCGAGCTTCTTTGACCAATCACGAACTATAAAAACCCAACTTGCTCAACGTTGTTCTTTGGCTTCTCTCTTTGTTAAAAAATGTTTAAATTTTTGTGCTACTTTCTGTTTTTATCTTTTACTTTGTAAATCAAAGTTTCTAGCTAGTTTCAGCTGTGAGACGGTACAGATCCATAAAAAATTCCCCCATCAGGCTAGGAATACGGATTAGTTTTATTATATTTTTCCCTCGTTATCATTTATTATTTCATAACTTTAGTCTTCGGTCGCACTTTGCAAGCATTGCCAATGGGGTTTCATTCGTGAGCTGCACGCTATATTTCTGTTGTCTCTGCTGAGGATGTATCCCATACAGATATATCGCTTTTGATGCCCCATTGCTTGGTAGTCTCCCATAAGCTCGCATTGGATATAATAGTTCTGGGCCAGAACACTCCAACGCCTCAGGCATCGCTTGACGAAACTCTGGAGTTTTCTGAAGATAACATATTCTTTGTCGTATGCCAGGTTTCGCTTCCGCATAAAAGAACGGTTTTGACACATCCATTAAAGTTTTTTAATTTTGTTGCCTTTCTTAAAAATGCAGCTCTCCATACGCGGGAGAGTGTGGCGTACGCACTTCTGGCTTTTTGTAGAAGATTATTAACGTCGTCAGTGGTGCCATCACCATCTAGATTGAGAACATTGACCAGGTATTCAAAATCTTCTACATTTTGAAGAGTACGGACTCCGATTCCAGGCATTGACTTGCATGGTCTTTGCCTTATCAACAATTACTTTTCAGCCGACTGTTGCGGAGACAGCAGCAAGGGCGTTCAAGAGCATGTCTTACATTTCGTTATGGAAGAGCGGAATGATATCGTCGGCATAGGCTTGGTTACTTAGTGTTTCGTAGAGTTTCCACTGCGCCCCTAGTCTGGCCAACTCACAGCTGAATGAAGATGATTTTATCTTTTACAATTTCTAAAATAAACAAACATTTCTTTCTTTACTATTTATATTTTTACATAATTATAATTTTATTCAATTTTTTCTTATATATATTTATACATATTTATTTATATATTTTCTTATATAAATATTTCAAGTTTTCTTAAATAAACATAATCGTTGACAGCAATCAACTGAAACAATGTAGGTGCGACTGGCCAGAGCTAGTGAGTTGGGCTATAGTCCGATAAGGATTATAATGTCCACCTATGGAAAAATAAGCAATATGTTAATAATAATATAAAAATAGCCAAAATAAACATAAAAAATTAGTATTATTTGGAATTAGGCGCAAATGTCTGAAAGATATGCTTTTCCGCTTGATTTTTGATGTAGCCCGCACGTTTCTTGCGAATGCAGCATTATGGCAAAATGGCGTTTGTGGCCTTGTTATGATAAAAAGGGTGTCTTTTTTCGAGGTATTAAACTTTAAGTTGGCTTTACTGTTCAAGATGGCGATCGATTTAACAGCTGTCAAGTGATTTATTCTCAGTTTGGTTTGGCAATTCATCATGAAGCGACTCACGCCTGAACAGCGCTTGTATTTCAAAAATAATGGTTCTGTGCGGAATACGTCTCGCGCACTACATCCATTTCATCGTCGACAAAATCGTCCAACAGAGCAGTTAATTCGATGAACCAAGGACCGTTTTCGCTTCACGATTTCTCTTATTATCTTAACTCTCAATCCCAGCGACGCCGTACGGTGCGTGCAGAGGAAGCTATTGCTGCTGTAGAGCGTAGCATTGCAGAAGAACTGAATGAGTCCAACCGCCATCGAACGAAGGAATTTTATGTGTGTCCATCCACTTTATGGCAGATTCTGCGGCAGGATCTTGGTTTGCGTGCTTACAAAATGCAACTCGTGCAAGAATTGAAGCCAAACGATAATCAAGCAAAGCGTAGATTCGTCGAGTGGGCCCCAAACGCGATTGTCGTTGTTCCCGATTTTCATAAGCGAATTTTGTTTAGCTTTGAAGCGCACTTCTGGTTGCATGGTTATGTCAACAAACCAAACTGCCGCATTTGTAGTGAAGCTAATCCTCAAGTGTATGTCGAAACACCATTACATCCAGGAAAACTGACTGTTTGGTGCGATTCATGGGAATCATTGGTCCATACTTCTTGATAATGTCAGAACGTTACAGTCGGTCGGTGTAGAGCCATGATTACTAACTTTTACAGTCCTGAATTGAACAACCATTATGTCCAGGAGCTGCCACACAGCTGATTTATTGAAAGACACTCTTGATGACCTCCTAATTTCACGCTTTGTACCTGTGAATAAGCCTTCAAGATCTTGTGATTGAACACCGCTAGACTACTTGCTGTGGGGGGCTATATAAAGTCATTGGTCTTTGCGAATAGGCCACAAATGCTCAACCATTTGGAAGACAACATTCGCCGTATTATTGTTGATATACGGCCACAATTGTTGGAAAAAGCCATCGAAAATTGGACGTCCAAATTGGATTATATCCAAGCCAGCCGTGGCGATCATATGTCAAAAATCATATTTAAAATATAATGCCACCACATTATCTTTCGCATAAATTATATTTATGTCAAACGCATAATCCAGCGCTGTTTTACTGCAATTTAAACTTTTATACCTCTAAAAAAAAACACCCTTTATATAGAAGACTAGGATATACCTAAGACAGCTGTAAAGTTTACCTACCTACGAAAGTTTTATATTTTTTTGTAATATATTATGTATGCTTTTTTTTAATTTTTGATTTAATGTGTTTTTGGTTTTTATTTTATGCATTTTTTGCTCTTTTAATCAGTTTAATCACTTCTTAAATTTTAATTAGTTTTTAGTTGTTCATTGAGTTTGTTTTTTTTTTGTTGTTGTTGGTTTACATCTTGATTTGTTTTTGGTTTTTGGTTTTTTATTTTTATATTTTGTCGCTTATACATGTTCTAGAAAATATGAGTTTTACATTTTATTTTGTTTTTTTTTTTTTGCAATAAATGTTTTCATTAGCTTTGCTATTTCATTGTACAATAGTTGAATATATATGCGTGTATATATATATATATAGTATGTATATATGTATAATAAATGTATATATGTTTCACTTATACATTACACAGTTTGCTGCTTTATATATATATATATTTGTTTGTTGTTTTCTGCTTCTTGCTATATAATGTTTTATATGATTTTAGTATTTAATTGTAGATTTTGTTGTTGGTTTTTTATTTCAGCTCTCTTGGTTCATGCACTAGTTAGTTATATGGACCAACTGTAGCGTCTGCGTTCATCTATATCTACACGATATCGTGAGGGTTTCGATGGCGGCAGCTTGCCCCAGCTTGTATGTGGTTGTAACAAAATAGTACATAAGCTAAGTATGTGAAGTCCTTAATGTGCTTAATGCCAATAGTTATAAATAAACATTTTACAATTATAAAAGACAACATTTTTAAATAGTTAGTTTTTTTTTTTTTTTGAAAATTTTCAGCTTAGTATGAGAAATTATTGTTCGATTAGTTCGATAACAAGACAGGACATATGTATAGGTATAGGTATATAATTGTCCTGAAATGCGTATATATATATATATATATATATATTTATATATAAATATGTGTGTATATGTAACATGCTTGCTTATATGTTGCTTATGTGTATATGTATAGGTCGACTAAAAGGGTCTCTCTCTTAAAGTTTTGCTAGAGTTAAACATTTTGAGTAATTTTTGGTTTTTTTTTTCATTTTTCATTTTTCACAACGGGCGCATTATTTTGACTTTCACCAGCATCCAGGAAGTACAGGAATAGAGTTAGTAACATTCACTAATTGTATAGGGCACCAGTTAGTAGCTACATACTTAACCATAACTAGCGCTGGCCAAGAGCAGGCACAGTGCTAAGTTGGTAGAACAAGTTACCTTTAAGTCTAGCTAGTTTTTTTTTAGAACAATGTTTATACGCTTTATTTTTTTAGTTTTTTGTTTTGTTTGCGAAAAACTTATAAATCTAAGTCTTGCTCTTTTTTCTTGTTTTAGTGTGTGTGTGTGTGTAATAGCGTTTATATATTAAATATATAAGTATATATTTTTATTTTTGTTTTTTTTTTTGGGATCTTTGGTTATTTGTGATTTGTTTCAGGGATTGCTGTTGGAAATCATAAGATTAGTGGCCTGTGGCAACGCCTAGTAGGGATACAGATTTTTGCGTTTTAGCTCCATATCCAAATCAGCCAGCTGCTGTAAGAATCCATCGTTGGGACGTATATCGCGACGCATGCGCACCGTGCGTATCGCATCCACGGCGGACATCTTGCGACAGATCATTAAATAGGCCAACACACAGGTGGCCGAACGTGACATGCCCACCAGGCAGTGCACCAATATCTTGCCTGCAATCGTAAATAATAGCAAGTTAAAAGCGTTAACACAATAAAAGGGTATACCATAGTCTGTGCACTTACCACCGCTGCTGATGGCGCTATCAATGAATTTGGCCGCCACATAGAAGTAACGTGAGATGTCTGTTGTGGGCGCATCGATCATCGGGAAACCCATATATCTAAAAAGGCAGTCCTTATGTTGTCGTCTACATAAAGTTTTTTCAAACAAGCCACACATGCATACAAACACGCATACACACAACCACACACACACACACACACGCACACACACATAGGCATATGAAAATGTTATGTGCCAGAGTGAAATGACCATAGCGTGTTGCGTGCAAATGTACAAAAGAGAGCGCAATATATATATATACAGGTTCAGCAGTGAGAGGATTGCAAATGGTAGAATAACACAAAGGTATTTTTCGAATTCGAATTGGTGCAAGTTTTGTGGCAAGTTGTTGTTGTTGCATGTGTTGTTGTATGTCCAAATAAAAAGAGAGCAAATAAAAATTTTGTTTTTTTTTTTTTGGAATTTTGATTTGTTTTTTTTTTTTAAATCGAAATAATTTTGTAACCAAATCGAGAAGCAAGTACAAACTATATCAATATGTTTGATGCTTTGCGTGTGCTTAGTTTGGCCTTCAAACTTCATACTGCTTACCTTATGCTGGGCATATCCCGATAATAACTATGTCCAGTATCGACCTGACCATAGCGACAACCCTCTGCCGCATTCAGCACGTGTGTGATGCCCATCATACGCAAATAGGTTTTGTTTTTAGCTGCCGCACTGTTGAAGAAATTGTTAATATTAAAATTAGTGCTAAGTTAAAAAAAAAATCGGAAAAATAATTTTATGCTGCAATACTTGAAGTTCAGAAACTAGTTCGTTTGCTTCAACATTGCTTTGCACAAGTAAGAAGTCAGCAGGCTGTCAAAATGAGCGCGAGAGCGCATATCAAGCAAATGCGTGTGAGAGAGTCGCCACATTGACAGTTATGCGTGCGTTCACTGTGCTGCAGCAGAATTTGATGTAAGTTGTGGAGCTGCCCAACGCTCTTCTATTAGTTTACCCAGGCTGCCCAGATTAGAGTCCCAATTAGAATGCACAAGTTAAGCGTTTTAAACTTTTAAGATATTAAGTCCAAGTTCTAGTACTGCAATAACCAAACGTCGCACCTACAATAAAACTAACAAAAAAAAACGATGAGTTCTATAAAGACTTGTTCGAATGAAACATTTTAGATTCAGACGTCCCAGAAGTTGATTATCATTTTTTTGACTGCTTATAAAAAGATCTTGGGTATGTGTTGTGTAATGTTTGATATTTATCGCTTTATGTACGAATAAGTATCAAGGCACTCTGCGCTTCAAAGAGTAAAAATTTCAAAACAGAAACCGACTCGACTGAACAAGACTGAACAAGAGACAAAGAGGTAAAAGCTACGTTCATTCCAAAGTCAACGAAATCTGGTCAGTGGATAATGAAGAAACCTTTTCAGATCTTTAACAATGGTCAAGCGATCCAACAGATCATACACATCTACTAGCTCAAAAAGTTTAATTTAGAAATTACAATTTAAATTTCATTTTATTATTTGGGTTTCTGTCATGCCTTCCAAAAGTTCCAAAGTTTTTTCTGCTTCGAAATGCTAGTCACCATCAGCAATTGAGCTTTTGTAATCTCAATCGAGTCAAAACGTCATCCCTGCAGTGGTCCTATATCTCGCAACTTTCACGAAGCCCAACTAGGTTAATTTTGGAGAGCGCAACAGTATTTTTTTGAGTTTTAGATGGTAGATGATATGCATTTTGAAGGTAAAGAATTGTCTACATGTGAAATTTGGAAAATCCACTAAAAAAAGTCGGAAAATTCAGAAAAGTTAGATGCCACTTGATCACAGTTGAAGAGTTTAAAAACTGCAACCGCTTGAAACAATTTTATGTCAGAATTATATTTTTCTCAGTTTGATTTTTGTAATGGCATACCTTGAAAGCGATAAGATTACGCATTGCAACGATTTTGTCGAATTCCAAAATAGTTTTGGGAAATTTTTAAGCGGTCATTTGTGGGTTCAAAAGAAATTTTAAATTCGAGTCAAAAAGAATGTGGTTGATAGTTGCAAACAGCTGATTAAATTCTGTATCTGCGCCTAGGGTTTCGAATATCTTGTTATTGACTGGTTACACATAGCAGAAGTATAGCAATTTTGTGAAGTTATATATCTTTTTGCTTGATTTGAAATCAGTTGGGTTGTTAGCATTTCGTGTCGTCTTAAGACTTCTTGAAAAAATAAGATCGAAAACGCGTTAAATGTGATTTAAGTGCGCATCATTTTTGAAAGCAAAAGTGCTATATATGACCAAGGGATCTCGGTGCAGCTTTAAAAACCATTAACTTTTTGGAACTGTCGTCAAATAGGATATGCCGTTTGTTGGAAAAATATGCCGTGAAGAACTACTATTCAATGTCAAAACTGATGGATCTTCTTGCAGAATAAAAAGTGCATTTGAAGAAAGACCAAATTATTTTCAGAAACTTGGTGCGCCTTCTAAATAATATATAATCTGTTGAACCAATCCCATTAACTGTTTTAGAAGTTATTGCAGCCAATATACAGTGTCCCCTTTCTATATCATACCTCCATGATGAAGTAATAGATAAGAATCTATTACCAGTATTTCGAAGAGAACTGGCACTTACAGTTTATAGCCGAATCCAGAGGGCGCTGTTTTTAGTTAATAGAGTTAAACTTTGGCAAATATATAGGGTATTTTTGCTGGAGAAACCTGGCCTGCTGCCTGGAGCGATTTTCGGATTTAGTGGCCATTAGGTTATCACTACGTTGGCAGGCATACATCCAATGTGCCTATAAAATCAATTGGAAGAAGATTCCTACGCTTTTTTTTGGTGTGAGCTCTAACTTACGTATATTGGGAAGGTAAACTTGTATACTTTAAGTTTCCGGACACATCAAACCTAGTTCTGCCAACAGAAGAAAATAAGGTGCCACGATACACATAAGACTGCCCATCTACGAACTGTACAATCGCTAGGAAGTTTGGAATGCGGTGCGAATTTTGTAGCAAATTTAGCCTTGTACTGGGAACAGAAGATAAGAGAGTGCCTTGTTATATATAAGAGAGAATGTTTGTGAAGAGCTTCTATGCTCCTGGAACTTTTGTCAAAATGATCAATAAATCTGGCCAATTGCAAATATTGAGCTAAAATAAAGCTGCTGCAGTCAACAGAAATATTCTCTTCAAAGAAGATGTAAGTTTCTATGCCTGTATTTCTCTTTGAGCTATCATTTCAAAGAACTTCTGTCTCTAAACAAATCTTTCAGTTAATCTGCTCCACTCCAATAGTTTTAATCTGCTTCTAATTATATCTTTGAAATAATAATTAAATCGATGAACCGTACTACTCTTGAGATCTGTAATCGATAGCATCAGCAAATGTATCGTACGGAACTTAACTACTGCTTAGCGGCCGCAGAACTAGCGCCAACGGATACAAGGTTTCGTTGGATTTCCAAGCTGTCAAGACGTACCTAAATGTGCCTCATTAACATCTTGTAAACTAAGCATACAAAAATTGTTTCCTTAAAACTCTGTTTCGAGTCTATAACTCCCAAGTAACCAATGTTGGACATTTTGCTTGCACATTCTTCCAGCAGTCTTTGCTCACCACGTTCTTCAAGTGTCTACAGAATCTCACTGTTCCATCACAACTTTCTTATGCATATTACTGGCTGTACTTACGCATCTCCAATGTAGATGCCCGGATAGACTTCATCACAGTCGACATCGTGTATGGCACACTCGGCTCTGCGTAGACCCGGCAATGTTCGGCATGGCGCCATGGAATAATGCAAAACACGCTGCAGCTGACGTCCTGTGGTCTGTTCGGAGGTCTCTAGACGGCTGGGTGACTGTAAGCAGAGCAACAAAAACAAAAGCAAACAAATCAGTCTTAGAGTCTGCGCAACATTTTGCTATGGCTGTTGCCCCACGTTGGGCGCCGTTGCGGCCTTGCCGCTTAGCCTGGCACGGCACAAAGGTTATGACATTGGCAGTCACTGCATATGCATGAACATGAACAAACATGCACATGCAAATCTTTACGTATTTTTGTATATATTTTTCATACCCACACATTTAAGTACATCCCATGACATCCCCTGCCATCGCATGCCATCCCCTGCCATATGGCATATGGTAAGTCGGCATGTTTTGCTACTGTTTGTGCGGAAATCCAATTCTTTAGGTTCTTTTTGGCAACAACAAATGCTACAATCACAGCGGCAATTATTTATACTTAGTCATACTCATGCCCATCCATAGCCATGCCCATGCCCATGCCCATAGTCCTAGTCATAGTCAGATTTATAGTTGTGCAGCTTTAGCTTTAGAGCTCTTTTGACAATCTCGATAGGCTTTTTTTGTTTAGCTGCCAAAAAATAAGACCCGCTCTAGAGATTTATGCCAAAGGCGAAGGTCAGCCTGCCTCGCAGATGCGCCTCTCGCTCTCTTATTTACTTAGCGTTTTTTTTTTTTTTTGTTGTTTGTCAATTTCAAGGAAAACATTAAAATGAAAATTGCCCGAGCATGTGAAAGTGAAACTTTTCAGTTTTTCCAACTTTTATTTTTTTTTTTTTTTGGCTTTTCGTTGTCGGGCTGTCTGGCATGTCATAATATTCGAATGAAATCTTTCGCATTTGTTGACGGGTTTGTGTTGTTGTCACAAAACTTTTGCTTTTTTGGCCAAGACATGCAACCCTCAAATGGGACATTGCCGTACGAAATTCTTTAATTTTCGTTTTCATTTTTTTTTTCTTCTCATTTTTGCGATCTATTGTGAGTGATCATGGGGAATATACACAGTAATAACGTGGGCAGATCGTAAGATAAGCGAAAACCATTTGGAAGTTTGAAAACAAAAAAAAAAGTTTTGAAAATAAACTCAATAATGTTAGGCTGCCACAGAAATAGTAACTTGATTATGATTATACGCTTAAAATCCTTTAAAAACGATTGACATTGTTGAGATTATTTTTCAATATTTTAAAATCATATACAATTTTTGCTGAAAAACTAGTTTCCGTTGGAAAATAACATTAAGACTGAATAAAGATTATCCTGAAGATATAGTATTTACGAAACAATGCTGTTTATATAGAAAATTATGATAAAAATAAATAATAAATAAGAATTATTATAAAAATAGCGCTCGGCTCAAAATAAGACGTCTTGTTTTTTAATCCTACATTTTCCTGCTTTTCAGGAACCTTTCAATAATTATCCTCTCCATTAAATTCATGGAAAATACAATTTTAGGCAGGCAGCTGGAATTTCCAAAGGGAACTCTTTGGAACCTTTTTTTGTAAAAAGCAATAATATAAGATACATTCCAGACAGATGGAAAATAAGAGTATTTAAGGGAGATGCTAAAATGAAAAGGTAAAGGTGTACAGAGGGGAATGTAAGAATGATTTTACGAACCAAAAACATTGCAAAATTTTATTCTTAAGAATATCAGGATTCGCAACAAAGTTTGATTGAGGCAGATTATAGGGATAGTTAATAGTATAGGGATGGTTTTGATATTCGGATAACATTGATACGATTACGAAAAAAAACAATGTGTACAATTTTTAACCAAAAAAATTAGAATTTATGAGATATACAGGGTGCGTCATTGCTTATGTTGGCATATAAGCATTGAACAACAAGAAAAACACATAGATCAGTGTGATCCTTAGTGTAATCGAGGTTTGTCGGCCCTGTGTCGTGGACATGGTTGCGTTAATCGTCCAAAATACTCGAAAGCTAACAGTCTCTGGGGTGGCCTTCGAGCTATCTCCGCAAGCGAGTCAAACGTTGGTCTCCCTATAAATTAAGTTCTCGAGGTACAGAGGACAGGGCAGTTGCATAAAAGGTGTTCCAGGGTTTCTTTGGCTCCTGGTTCCCTGCACTTCCTGCATCGTTGTTGATCTCCCTATAAATTTAGTTCTCGAGGTACAGAGGGCAGGGCAGTTGCATAAAAGGTGTTCCAGGGTTTCTTTGGCTCCTGGTTCCCTGCACTTCCTGCATCGTTGTCAGTGATGCGGTGGCAGGCAGTGGTCCGTTAGTAAGCCCAGCATAAGCCTGCAGTCTCTACTGGGAGAGAGATGCAGGATGTGTTTGGCAAATTTCGCATCGCCTTTTCCACACATGATGTGGGCTGCAACACTTACTTCAAATCTGATGTTCAGAGTGACTCAATCTTTCACAAATTTAAAATGCTTCCAAAGTTGCGCTTTTAAATTAATTCATTCTCAAGCAGTGGTCAATAAAGTATAATAAGTTCGTGTTAGGAGAGAGAGAGTCCTAAACCAAGTCCCCTATACTATTTACCAATAAAAATCGAACAAACAGACATTAGTATCAAAATCAAAATATTCAAGCAATTAATAATAAATTCTTAGATCAAGCATGCGATTCAGAGAAGAGCGATATTTTCAATATTAAAAAATAAAAAGACATTAAAAAAGGTCCTACAATTTCTATAATTTATAAATTTCAGTTCAAGGTAGAATATAATATAATAATTTCAAGTGAGTATCGATCGAATCAATATTTTGTACAATAACCCTTACAAAAAATTACAATATTTCTTAATCAATTTTTATTGTATTGTAAAAAATATAAATTTCAATTGCATCTAAAAACAAATTCTTAGAGTATTGAAGAGCACAAGGAAAATATTCGTGCCGAAATAATTGCTATACCAACCGAGATGCTCGAAAAGTTAATGGAAAACGACGCAAAGAGGTCATATATTTTGCAGTGGCCAATATAGTCGGCCACTAGATTGATATTGTATTCAAAAACTAATATGTATAAATTTAATTCAGAAAATGGTTGTTTTTTTCTTGTTATTCAATGTTTATATGCCGACAAAAGCACCCTGTATATCTCATAAATTCTAAAAAAAAACAAACAAAGAAAGTCATAGTATTTTTAAAGTTTATATTTTTTTTTATTTTTTATTATTGCATTTACGATTTTATTTTTAAGAATCAAGAAAAAGTCTGCTACTCAAAAGAGAATAGTAAATAAATTCGCAAATAAGATACGTTCATATTTTAAAAAATTGCAATAAATAATATTTAATTACTATATTAATTATGATATAATAATATATTATTATTATTTTTTTGATTGTTTTTGGCAGAAAATCAACAATATATCGTTTAACAGCAAAGTATTCCGAAACCAATCTTCGCTGCCTTTTACATGTTTCAACTAAAGACATAACAATAATCATTGCATATTTATTTATTAAAAAAAATTTTTTTTTGGAATTGCCAAACCCTCTAGCACTTAACTTGAGTAATTTGTTTAAACATACAGCAAGAGGTGCAATTTTTTTAAATAAAATAAATAAAATCATGGCTATACCATATTGAGATGATCTTTGGCTAGCCAATAACTTTTCAAGCGCTCCTCGTTTATACAAGCCTAATGTACTTTGCTATTATTAATCTAAAAATGTTATTTAAATGTTTATTCTTTTTGCTTTATATTTTCCTTGTCAGGTAATAAATTAGCCAAGAAAAACTTGCTATTGAACTTATTTTAAATAAAAGTTTTGCTTGCTTATATTGTTGCTAAGTCAACCAATTTCATTTTGATATAAGTTGATTTTTGATTAGTTTAGCACTTGATTTGATTGCTCGAGGATTCGTTAGAGAAAATAGTTTTCTTATTGACTTTGTAACTTTTTTAATCATAAACTTGTTTCCGGAACGAATGCAACTTCTATTGAGTTGTTGAATTTTTGGTTCTTAAACTTGAATAGAAGTGTATTTTTAAGCGGAAGAAGGATTTATTTTGAAGCTATGTAGATCTTCCAATTTAAGAGATAAATATATTCAGCAAACTTTTGATTATGCCTTAATGATTTATAATATCTTCTCCAATATCTGCGACACAATAATTAGCCCAAGTCTTGGCACAAATCTTCAAACTCTTAAAGAAGTTATAGTAAAAAAATACTCTTCTCTATCTCTATCTCTATTATACTACCAACTTTCATAGTTCCCAGTTTTCTAAAACTTAACGTGATTTTATTGCTGTGAGTTGATCTGCTTCATTAGCTTTTAGAAAAAAATATGAAGCAATCAACTAAATTTATCAAATTTTTTCAAAATTTTATAGCAGAATTTCGGGTAAGGTTAACTTTTACCATCCTAGGAACTCTTGAGACCTCAAAGAATATCTTGCTAGTTTTTACTAATATTCAAGAATAAAAAATTTCTTTGTAGTTTTTATTATTTATGGAATCAAATTGTAATGAAATCTATAAACGCGGGTAGGCCTACGCCCCTCGGCACTGCATTGTGCCCCCTTTCTCCGAGTTCAGTTTTAAGGTTCTCAGGTGCTTCTCACTGAGAACGTAATTACCTTAGGTGCTCCATTGATTCGGCATCCTCCTCACAGAATCGAACTGGGCGTATATTTTGACATATATACTTTCTAGTTGAAAACGGTTTTTGTTTACGATATGATAAATCGATTAAATCGATTTTTCTAAACCGCAGAAGAATACAACAATTTGAAAAAGTACTATGACAATACACAAATATAATTTCTATAACTTTTTAGTATCAAACAAACAAAAGCATTAGTTAAAACAATTAATTGCTTTTTGCAATAAAGGAAAATGCATTTCCAAAACATTTCACAAAACAGCTCACATTTGGGGTACCACAAAGTGCCAACAAACCTGATAATAGTGCGGACTGTACCTATCCCCAATGCTGCTGGCATATCTGTCCGTGAGAAGCTGTAAAAATTGTGCAATAAAAGAAAATATAAAAAGTATGAAACAAAATTATACAATAAATCGAAAATAAATTCCAGAAAAATGTAATATATGTATGCGCCAGAACAATCATACGCACTGTATGCCCGCAAGTAATTACATTTCTCACATAAAGTTAGAAATAAAAATAAAAAGCAAAAAAAATTGTTAAAAGCATTAAGATCTTTGCAGGCAGTCGGCTACACTTAATTGTCGTATTTTTAGACAACATCTGAAATATTTTCAAGTATCTATGTATCCGTTCAACGGAATGTTTCACACAATCAGAGCGCTGCGTCAGCGTTCGAGTGTGAAAAAAAAAACACAAAAATTAAGAGAAGAAACAACTAAGATGAAAAGCTTATGTGGGGATCGGAAATATATCGCCGTGTTCTCAGGTGCACAAAATGGCGTTGGCGTTGACGTTGATGTGAATGTGAATGGTTGGCTACTGCCAGCGCCTTGACCTTGTTGTGCTATAGACAAGCTACCAAAATTTCTCTATCGCAACATCTAAAAATATCCATGCATCAAATTTAAAAACGAAAAAATAGAAATTATTGATGCAAGAAATTTTTTTTCTATGATAAATTATTTTTAACATGTTTTTCGCTCGAAAGTCATTGGAAAAAAGGATCCTAACAACTTAGCGTGGTCTATGTATCCTGAACTCCTAACCTAACTGGCGTGTCTGCTTATATGCTGACGAGCTCACAACTTTTTTTTCTTTTTTGGCAGCCTCTGTTTACCTGCAATATGACGCTACTTATGACAAGTTTTATAGAAATTCTAGCTGCCATAGCTCGATAATATATCTGGACATCAATAATACAAATACGTTTGCTAGCAAAAATCTGAAAACTTCAACGTTAGGCACAAAATATGACAAGTTTGTCATATATACTTTGACAAACTCAACGATTTGTTTTGTGGCATTTGTTCTTTGTAAAAATATAGAGCAATTGTTCTTTATTATTCTTGATATCAGTTATCCAATTACGTTTCCTAACACAAATCTGAAAATTTAATCGCACGGCACAATATATGACAAGTTCGTCATATATACTTTGACAAACTCAACGATTTGTTATTTGGAATTTATTCTTTGTAAAAATCTAGAAGCAATTTTTTGTTAATATTCATGATATTAGTTATTCAAACACATTTCTTAACAAAAATCTGATGACTTCACCGTAAGGCACAATATATGGCAAATTCGTCATATTTACTTTGATAAGCTCAACCTAGCTGGCAATTGGTCTTTACAAAAATGTAGAAGCAATTATTCGTTAATATTCCTGATATTAGTTATCCAATTACGTTTCCTAACAAAAGACTGAAAACTTGATCGTAAGACACAGTATATGACAAGTTCGTCATATATGATTCGACAATCTTAAAAATTAATATTCACATAAGCAGCAAATAATTCTAGTCGCATAGTCCGTATAGCTTGTGTATCACTAACAATATGACGCTACTTATAACAAAGTCTAATAGTAACTCTCAGAGCAATAGTTCGGTATTATTCTGTTAAATTCCAGATATCAGTAAGACAACTACGACTCCTATCAAAAATCTGAAAATTTAACCGCTCGGCACAATATATGGCAATAGCATCATATTTACTTTGACAAACTCAACGTTTTGATTTTTGGCATTTGCTCTTTGTAAAAATAGAGAAGCAATTGTTCGTTTATATTCCTGATATCAGTTATCACGCGTTTCCTTAAAAAAAACCCGAAAACTTGATCGTAAGGCACAATATATGGCAAATGCGTCATATTCACAATTACACTTTATGCTTGACATTTGTTTTTTATGAGAAAATGCACAATAATTATTTATAATATCATTAGCTAAGGATAGTTTACTCGTATGAAACAACCGATTTTCTGCAGCTTGTGATTTGCTTTAAAATATGACACAACTTATGACAAAAAGCGTAGGCATCTGCAGTTAACTACATTTTCACGATAATTGTCATAACTTTATTATTCACTTTGACATTTTTCTTTTATAAATACACAAAAACAATTTTATCCTATAATATATATATATTTTATTTTATTTACTATGAAAAAACTTTGTTTATTTGTCATTAAATATGTCAAATTCACACAAAGGACACATTACTATGTCTCATATATGACTTTAGTGAAATAAGCTTTTTATAGTTTGAAACATAATTATTCTCTCATTTTAATGCATCTGTCATATGCATAATGTTTGCTTTAAAACGCTTTAATATAAAACGCCTCTAGTCAATTCTATATAACACGATATGACGTTAATTTTAGGGAAAAATAAATTATATTTTGCATAAAATTTTTTAAACAGCAACTGACAATTGCGAATGCAGCTTTCAACTTAAAAAATGTCTGCCTGCTATTAAACACGTGGCGATCATTTGTGTCAGCTACAGACTGTCTGAGCTGGCAAACTATTTATTTTTAATCCAAGTGTATAAAGTGTAAACAGCGGACATAACTCAAGTTAATGCACAATATTTATATATACGAAAATCATTCAAAATGTCAGTTTGTTATTAAAAATATGGCAATATGATGTAGAAACCTAAAAAAAACCTTCTTCTCATTTCAACTAGCAATCACTTTTCTTTATTTAAAGCTGCTGCGTGTTTGCATACAAATTGTATGAAAAATATGACAGCAAACTTTTCCACAAAAGTTAAATATGACAAACTAAATTGATATTTCGCAATATCGTTGCCGTCTCAAAGATATATAAAAAAATATGCCTAACACTGTGTTCAAAAATCCATTCTATCTTCAAATTGACGCTCGTGCGTCATAATATTTGATTAAAAAAATGTTTATAGAAAATTAAATTTCAAACAAACACCCATATTGGCAGCTGCTTCACAAATTATGACAGCGCAAGAAAGACTTATAACTTTAATTCAACGCTGTCCTATTAAAAAAATAAAAATTTTTGTTGTGCATAAAATACCTTAGGAAACTCGTCATAAAATATGACAACAAATAAATCAATAAGGCGAATTGCATTAATAATTTGCGTCATAAGTGCTGCAAATTTCGCATAATCGCTGTAGTAATATTTTTAGAAAAAATAAATGCAGCCAAACTCACACATGCGTCATAATTTATGACAATAAATAAATAACTTAGCTAGTTTTATAAATAAATTCCATAATTTCATTCAGCTATTCTCTCTTTTGTAGAAAAAAAATGCAATCAATGTACAAATAATAAAACAAAATTGGCGTCATATGTGTTTTGAAATTGCCATAAATGACTTACACAAACTTGCTTCACAAAAAATAACCTAAAAATGTTCATATGCATTGTCATATTGGTTTCAACAGCAAATGTGAAAAAAGCCCAAGTAGTATATTTTAAATAATAATTAAATGAGTACAATGTTGGCATCGTGAGTAACGAAATTTCTCTTACAAAATATACATAAAGTTCGTGAATCATAATATATGCCAACAAAAATAAACAAGTTAATAGAATGCATTCCATACAAATTTGCGTCAAAAGTGCAGCTATATTTTGACAACCGTCAAAAGCAGTATTTTTAGAAAGAAAAAAAAACAATCTCAATGCGAATTTACTTATGACAGTCAAAAAAAAAATTGTGGTTGACTTATTAATCGACATTAATGTTTCCTTTAAAATTTATATAAAACTTGTGCGTCATAATATATGACAAAAAAGAAAAAATCTAAATAATTAGGCGTACTCCATCAAGTATTGGCAACATAGCTGTTTACATATTGGCCTAGGTTAGGTTAGGTTAGAGCGGTTGCCAAAGGGAATATCCCTTTGGCACACTTAGGCCGAGCACGGCCCATTGTGATCATATTGGCCTAAATAGCACTAATTTTCTTGAAAAAAAAAAATTGAAGTAGCTGTTGCTAAGTAATAAATGACAGTAACAATTAAAAAGTCTAAAAAAACTGGCGTCATAAGCCTTGTCACATTGTCACTAACAATATTAGCAGTATTTTGGCAAAACATTGAGGTCTAACAATAAAAATACTACATATAACATGCAAAAAAAAAAAATTTAAAGACTATAAAATTGGCGTCATAATTATGGTCATATTTTGACATTCGTTAAAAATATTACAAACCAAAGGTAGACTAGAAGCATAGTTACACTTGGACGACATTATTTCAATCATAGCCAGCACATTTGCTTCAATGCACAAGTACACATGTGCGACATATTATATGACAGCAATTTAAAAAAAATCAACCAAAATTTTAAAATTTGTTTAAGCATATTAAAAAATTGCCTTCGAAGCTCTCAAAATATTTGAACACAAAAATGACGCATACAAAAAAAATGCAGTAATTACTCAAAACTGACAGATATGACAATTCTTATAGTCATTAAATATTAAAACGATATAGCAGATAGATTTTAACAGCTTGTTAATGCGACTCAAAATATTATTAACAATTTAATGTAAAATCGATAGCCAACCAAAACTGACGCAAATTATATATGGGCTACAAAATATGCCCTACATTTTAACATCGCTTAAGGGCCTCAAAATCTATAGGAGATTGTATAGCTAAACTGATAATCCAGCGAATGACTAACGCTTTGCCTATGACTCAGTCTGTCTACAGCACAGCCCGCATGCCAAACAAATTATCAAAGTTGTGAATGCCTCAGGTGTATTGAAATAGATATAGAAGAAACTATATAGTATCTATAAGTAGCTATTGCTTTGAAATGCGCACGACAAAGTCGAAAGTTGTTCCGATGTTAAATGTTAATCACGTACATGATACATTTATAAAGATGTCTACACACACACAGACAGTCTTTCGCATTTGTAGTCGTTTCTTTAATAATAAATATGTTGGCCGAACAAGCGATTGCTTTCGTACGATTATTTTTTTGCTATTTTTTTCTATAAAATGTACTCTGCTTATAATAGATATATGACTGACTGACTGTAGTATACGTTACCAATACGTAGTTGAGCTATGTGTGTGTGTGTAGGTACTTATTGTGTGTATGTATGCAAAGTATCCGGTCATAGCTTGTTGATCTCAAGTACAGTCAATACCATTCATAATAGTCATGCATCTAGTAGATTCGTGTTTTTTTTTTATGTAATCGATTGCACTTATCAATTACCGCAAACATACGCGACTTCAGTGTTATCGAAAACAACAGTAAGATTGTAAGATCGATACATATATATCGATGTGTATATCGTGAATTTGATTTAAATTCAAAGACTAAAAATAGCAAATTTACTATTTTATTTACAATGAAACAATTCTTTAAAGTATTTTTTAAATAAAAAAACCGCAGCAATAAAAATATTATAATTTATTTTGCCTAACTGATTTTTGATAGCAACTAAGCGGTCAGCTGGGGACTCATAGCTTATTGGCATTGACTAAGCATGAGATCGTGGGTTCGAATCCCACTCATGGCAAGAGGCATGACCATCTTAACATTTCCCTTAAAAATGATTTTCTACTTAATAGAAATAATTCAACAATTGCGGCAAGCTAACTTGCCCAATCCCGCATCATCCTTCACGCTAAATGGAGGACTCAACATAGTACCCAGCGCCATTCGTAGCTCTCTGCCTAGAGCAACAAGAACACCAGCTATGAATGATGCCAAAATCAAGACTATATCGCTCAGCCTTTCCACGTTTATCAAATCTACATGTCATTTCACAACACGAAAAACAATGGTAATCATAGACGCCACTCCCTGAAGATATCAGATGGCAGCCCCAACACTGGCATAAGTCGCATCTGGCCAATCACCATTTCCAGCGAAAAACCCCACACGATTACAAACGCCAATACAAGAGAATTAAAAAGAAACGAACACGAATTGTACAATGGAATGTAAGAAACCTTGAAAGACCTAAGGCGATTTGACGCTCCGTACCTCATGAACTGGCCAAGGCGAAAACAGTAAGAAACAAAACTAAACAGGCTTCGATGGAAGATTCTAGTAGAGGCCCTAAGTTCCCAAACGAAATAATAAGGAAAAAAAAACTCAATATCAATGGCCACCTAGATTTGCGGATGTGACCCACCCGAACTTCATTTTGTGAGGTTATTTGAAATCAAAGTGAACGCCAGCAGATCTTCAAAATCATTGCTATACGAAACGAGATGCTCGAAAAGCTCATGTAAAACGTCGCAAAGAGGTCATTTATTTTGTTGTGGCCAATACAGGCGGTTATTTGATTGATATTGTGTTCAAAAACTAATCTGGATAAATTGCAAAGGATCAAATTGTATCAAAATACCTCACAATCAGAGATTGGTTGAATTTTTTCTTATTTTTCAATGTGCATTTTTAGGACATTGCATATTTTGCAAAGTAAAAATTAAAGGACAAAATGTTCTGACATTTAAAATTAAATAAAAAAATAGAAATTCAAAAATTAACCGTAGCCTTTGCCAAGACATTTCAATTATTATCTTCAAAAATGTTTAATTAAAAAAATTCCAAATAATAAGAAATAAATTTAAGCTTAACTTAAAAAAAAATTTTCACTAACTTTTTATTTCGAAATAAAATATGTATACTTATTAAAGTTAATTATTTTTTAATTAATTTTTTAAAGTCAAAAACGTATTGAATTGATTTTGAAAGCAATTTATTAAACTATATACAATTGTATATGTATAAATTATTTTTTTTAAACATTTTAATAATCTTCTTAGGTTAGGTTAGTCCGGCCGGCCCCCGAAGGGGCTTCACATAGATCAGAATGATCCTTAGCGTTTGATTATTAAAGAACATTATTATAGAACAAAAAAAAATTAGCCAAGCATCATTCGCATAAATCAATAATTGCAAAGAAAATATATTAAAAAAGCTAAAGATTTTTAGCATAAGAAAGATTTTTTACATTAAGTAAAATTACAAGAATCAGAATGCAAAAGATCGGTCTACACAAGATAGCAGATTCATGGGATGCTCTACATATTGGAGGCGCAAAATCAAGCTTCATTTTTTTTTTTGTTGAAATAGTTGCCTAGTTGCTGCGATAAGTTACAATTTTTAATCCTAATATCGATCGCACAGCGCTGTGTCAGTTGGAGATTTTTTACAACTTTTTGTACTTTTAAGATTTTAAATTAACGTTATCCATACTCTTTCTAGAAGCTTTAGGTTTCCACAAAGGACTTGCACCTGTATCTGTCGCTAGCAATTGCACGAAGCTCCTTAAACGATTTGCCAGTTTTCTTCTGAATCGTTGTTCTTCAAGTTGTTTCTTGGCGATCACGTTGACTCGTGCCTTGTGGATTTGACTCCAGCTTGCGTGATCTCATCATAGGCTTTTCGCTAAGTATGTCCTAACCAGACATATTTTCGTTCAAGTATTTCGTCATTAATGCTCTATTGGTTGGCTCTTCTCCATAGATTTTCATCGCTAATAATGTTAGGCGTCCATATCTCCAGTATATTGCATAAACATCTATTCACAAAGGCTTGCAACTTGGCCTTTGCTGATAATGTTGTCAGCAAAGTTTCCGAGCCATAAAGACAGACTTTATACATGCATTCAATATTGGCATCTTCTTGATGATATTTATGTTCTCTGCTCATGATACATTAAAGAGCTTAGCAAAGAATCATCTCTCTTTTTGCATACGGCTAATCATGTCCTATTTGGCTACACCTTCCCCTTCCTAGATAGGTGATATCAACAATTTCCTGGCCTCTAACTTGAACAGGTATATTGTTCGCATATTTGACACCTAATGATTCGGTCTTGAGCATGTTGATCTTCAGACCATCTTTTGCAGATTCTATACAGAATGCAAGAGAGGCACTATGTCGTCAGCAAACTTAAGATACTCGAGACTGTGACCCATTCTCCACGTAATGCTTCGTTTCCCATAATCAGAAATCTACAGTGTCCAATCCAGCAGAACTAGTAACAGAAATGAAGAGAGCAGGCAGTCTTGCCTGACTTCAGATTTGGCCCCAAAGAAGACACGTTTATCAAACAAATTACTTGCCTAAATACTCATTACACTTTTCAATTCGATCAAAGAACTGCAAGTTAGCTCAAAGTTACAAACTTCAGAGTAAAACTTACCACACAAATCTAATCTAATTTCGCAAAAACCAATGTTTACCTTTGTAGTTGCTATCGATTCTCAATTAACTTGGGAATTTCAGGTAGCTTGCTTGTCGCGCAACTGCAGCAACAAGTGCCAACAAATCCTTGGCCTGAGATCATCGGCAAAATATTTTGTGACAAAAACAAAAAAAAAAAAAAAAAACTACACCCACAATAAAGCCAACTAGCAGAGTTGCGCAAGAATTTGTAAAAATTTATTTAGTCAACGAACGAACGTCTTGACCTTGAATAGAATTAACAAAATTTGAAATGAAAAATGAATTGGAAAAACAGCATTTTTCATTTGCACAAATTTTAAGTGTGAAAATTGCCAAGCAAGTTGGAAAAATTCAGAGAGCCAGGCCAGGCAGATAGCGCAATTTATTGCACAATTTGGCCATTGGCACAATCATTGTGTGATCACGATTTTTTCAATTATATTAAGTATACGTACATATATTGTTTTTTTGTACATATCAAAAGGGGAACGCCAAAAGTGTGAAACTGGTAGGAAATCGCTTAGGCCTCGAGCATAATGAGTCATGTTGCAACTAAGTTGTTAGTTGCTGGGGCATTGCTCTATGGTGGGGCACGAGTTTCATATAATACAACAGGCAGGGCTCGATCAGTGGCAGCGACTTGGAAATGGAAAAATGCAAATTGAATTGACACGCAAAGAGACCCACAAATGCTTATTGATTAAACAGTCTGGGTGCAGTGCACCACGAAAAATTATGAGAAACAAAAAAAAAAAAAAAGAAAATTTCAATGTTAATACGTATACGCCGCGTTGGACCTCACGTGCCGCCCCATTGGGCTAGTAGTATGTGACAGGCCACGAAACTTGGCAACGAAAATTGTCAATTGCAAATCGACAGTTTTTTTCTTAAACAACAACAAACAAAGATACAATAATATCAAAGGCAAATTGTAATGCGCAGTAGAATTTTTTCATTAGCCATAAATGGTGGGTCCACACACAAGTTGACTAAAAGTTGTACTTAAATGGCATTAAAGGCAAGGCTTTGCGGCCTTTGCAGCAGTCTAGTGGTAGTAGTCGGTGCTATATATTTCTTATGATAAATTCCAAATGAATCTAAAAACTAGCGGACCAAAAATGCGCACCAAAACTAAGCGCTCAAGACCTGCGCTACAATAGAGTATATTTTGCAAAATATGCATATTAATTATCAGAAAATTAAAGAGAATGCTTTTCATAAGTGCAATGGTAAGTCAAAATGCGTGTTTTCGCCTACTCACCACTAAGCCCAAAGTACAGCACTGGTACATTTGCCTAGCACTGACATAGCTAGCATATAGGCGCTATTCGCCCACGCATTTCTGTTTTTGGCTGTAGATCAATGTTCTGTCTGCGAACAGCTATCAACTGAGTTGTATCCAAGCTTCGTCTTTGGATGACCATAGTCGAGGATAATAAATTTATGCATTTATTCAATGAAAAATTAAAATAGTTCGAAACATTTCTGCCATCCAAATCAGGTGCTATCATAAGCTGTACAGTTGGCAGACCAAAGCAAAAAAGTTAACGAGACTATATCGTACACTATTTGCGATCTGACAAAGTAAAGTTATAAAGTTCACAGGGGAAAACAATTATAAATAAAGAATAATATTGAATATACGTATTTATATAATAGAATGTCATAGACTTTGTTTAGTACAAATAAAAAGTTGCGATCTCAGTTCAAATATGCGCCAATTTGTTTGATAACTTTCTGCCAACTTCATAATATCTCTCTCATAGCAACACGGCACTATATGATCAAAAAACTGTAGCAACCTAAGACTGAGTGCTAAATCTGCATTATATATTCAACGTATGAGAAGTTTGCAATCAAATTCGCAAAGCTCCTAACTATAAGAGAAAAAAATATACTTTTTCACAAGATCTCCATATCATACCTTAGAGTAGCTACACATTCAAAGTAAATTGGTTTGCAAAGCTCTGTAGAAGTATGAGATACTTAAATTTAAGTAAGTCTGCCGAGTTCACTATGCAGTTATGAGTTTACACGGTAAATGAAGCGAAAAACTAATCCGTATCCCAATTGTTTATAGAAATGCGGCGTCTCATATCTGGGGCTGGCTAGCAACTTGGATTTACATTGTAAAATATGAAAAATTTCAGACATTTCTTAGCCAAGAAGCCAATAGATCAACGTTGACCAAGTTGCGCGATTTTGCGACTCAAGTTGAGTTAAGATAGACAAAGAAATAGATATCCGTTCCTAAGATAGGAAATCGTAGTGGTTATAATAATTTGCTCATAAGACGTGAAAAGGTTGGTGTAATGCATAAATACATCTCCAAGATAGTAATGTTAGAGGTCAAAAAATACGAGTTGCTCTGGACGGAGTGGTAAAAGGAATTATGTTAAGAATTGCATCTGGGGCTGGCTGGGAACTTGAATTTACAGTATAAAAGATAAAAAGAGGAAATATTGGCCCAAAAAGTAACTGCGGATTTTTCATATAGTTGGCGTTGACAATTTTTTCAACGGCTTGTGACTCTGTAATTGCATTCTTTCTTCTGTCAGTTATCAGCTGTTACTTTTAGCTGGCTTAAGAAAAAAAGTGCGCGAAATTTTGTTTACATTTGTTTGTTTGGCATCAATTTTAATATGGAGCCCACAAAGCAGCATTTTCCTCTTATTTTACTTTATTATTTCCGTAAAGGAAAAAACGCGGAGCAGGTTGCTGAAAAGTTACGAGATGTGTATGGTGATAAAGCTTTAAAAGGAAGACAGTGTCAAAATTGGTTTCGCAAATTCCGTTCTGGAGATTTTTCACTTAAAGATGAGCCATGTTCAGCTCGGCCAAATGAAGTTGATGATGACCAAATCAAAGCATTAATCGAATTGGATCGTCATGTAACTGAGCGTGAGATAGGAGAGAAGTTAAATATATCAAAATCAACTGTTCATTATCACATAAAAAGTCTTGGACTGGTGAAGAAGCTTGATATTTGGGTACCACATGTATTGAAAGCAATTCATTTAACAAACCGAATCAACGCTTGTGATATGCACCTTAAACGCAATGAATTCGATCCGTTTTTAAAACGAATCATGACTGGAGTTGAAAAATGGATTGTTTACCACAACGTTAGTCGAAAACGATCATGGTCAAAGCATGGTGAACCAGCTCAAACCACTTCAAAGGCTGATATCCACCAAAAGAAGGTTATGCTGTCTGTTTGGTGGGATTGGCAGGGTGTGGTATATTTTGAGCTGCTTCCAAGGAACCAAACGATTAATTGGGATGTTTACTGTCAACAATTGGACAAATTGAATATAGCCATCAAGGAGAAGCGACCAGAATTGGTCAATCGTAAAGGTGGCATATTCCACCAGGATAACGCTAGACCGCACACATCTTTGATCACACGCGGAACTTTTGATGTATCCACCATATAGCCCTAACCTTGCACCATCAGACTGCCATTTATTTCGATCTTTGCAGAACTACTTCAATGGTTAAACTTTCGGCAATGATGAGGCTATAAAATCGCACTTGGTTCAGTTTTTTGCAGGTAAAGGCCAGAAGTTCTATGAGCGTGGAATACTAAATTTACCAGGAAGATGGCAAAAGGTTATCGAACAAAATGGCAATTATATATTTGATCAAAATTCATTCTAAGTTTTATTAAAAATGCATTTACTTTCTTTTAAAAAATCCGCAATTACTTTTTGGGCAACCCAATAACATAAAAGTACAAAAACCTTTTTACAAGGTCAAAGATGCGCGATTTTGCGACTCAAGTTGAGTTAAGCTAGACAAAGAGATCAATTGAGTGGTTCGTTCGTAGGATAGGAAATCGTAAAGCTGAGAAAATAGTGAGCGCATATGACGCAACAAGAATTGCGTCAAGCATAATTAGATCTACTATATGGTCATGCTAGAGGTCGAAATTTGCAAGTTACTCTGAATGCAATGACTAAAAGAAACACTCCCTAGAGTCAATGAGCCCTAAAAAAAAATAATCTGCTTAACTGTTGCTTAACGTTATTGCTCTCTTAGGCTCTTTTGATATCTAAATTAAGCAACATAATAGGTTTTAAGCAACAAACTGATGTATTCTAAATATAAACTGTCGTGTACTTTGTTTGATTCATGCAAATCACTTTATTCAATCAGTGTTTATGTCAATAAGCCATCCTGAGCCTACACATGAACAGGACATCACGTATTCATATATAAGCTAACCAAGCACCCCATAACACACTTTAAAAGGACCACAAGTGGGCAATTGGTGAATGCAACAGTGCTTCCGGCAGCGACAGCAGCTTCAGACTGCGACATTTATACACATTTTACAGTAAATATATAGACAATAGTAGATCTGGGTTGGTTTAGGTTGGGCTTGGTCTAGTGTCTGTCGGTCTGCTAGGGCAAAAGTTTCGTCGTTAGCTCAGTTCGCACTTTGGTTGCTATACTGCAGTTCGTTTGAAGGATTGTGTTTTGTTAGTAAAGTTGGCATTAAAATTAATCTATTTGTTTCATAATTTCTAAAGATAGTTTATGGTTTAAATCAAATGGAATGCAAAAGCTTTTGACAGCATAAGGCGTTTCTTGATTCCGAAGATTCTTGCTCAATTCGGCGTAAATAGAAAACTCACCCACTTGACAAGGGCAACGCTAACCAATACAAAAGGAAATGTTGCACTGCAGCAAGGTGAGGTAAGGTCTGTCTACTCTGGATACCCGTACACTCAGCTATACAAAGAAACGACATAGCAGATGAATTGGCAAATCGAGGTTCGGCCACCCCAGCCTGTGCACCTGAGCCTATCAGTAAGGCGGTAACTATGAGTCGCATAGCGGCACTAACGACCAAGAGTTGTAAGGACCAGCAGGTTGCCGAATTACTAAATGCTTTGTGAAAGCAACCACACCCAAAGCTGCAGACTTTCTTTTTCATCGCGGAAGAAGGCATCTGAAAGTTTTGGTGAGGCTCATCACGCAACACAACCCTTGTGGCCAACATATGGCAAAACTGGCATTGAGAACTGACCCAACATATACGGCCTGTCTAAAGGAGGCTGACAATACCGAGCACTTCCTATGCCACCTTTCTCAAGAACAAGGCTGCGTACCCTGGGCAGCGATGTACTCCAGCTCGATGAAGCATACAAATTACCACTACAGTCACTTCACAACTTTCTGCGAGAGAAGAGGAGGTTCGTGTAGTGGGTTTCTCTTCCTCTATCACTTTTTCCTTTTCTCTGCCACCCAATCACTATCTAACCCCTTCCCCAACCGGTATGGCACAACGGGCTTTTTAGCCAGAGTGTCCGAGACGGTGTTTGTCGCCTCTGCCACCCTCACATCTATTTATCAAAGACAAGGTGACAGTCTGTTCACAGTGTTGTTTAATTTAATGTCTGCACTTTTAGAGCAGACACAATCTCTGGGAATGTCATCAATAGATCTGCGGTGTTAATGGCGTATGCAGATGACCATTGTCATACTAGCGAGAAACCAGCGGTATTTGAAAGAGATTCTCATAATTATAGCAGCAAAGGCAAAGGAAGTTAGCTTGGCGATCAACCAATCTAAGACCAAAGACATTGACATTGTTTAGATACTTCGAGAGAAGAAGACTGCGCATTATTATCACTTCGAAGGAGTTGACAACTTCAAATACTTGAGTGTGTTGATAATAAGCAATGACAACAGCGCAAGGGACTGCATAAAAGCTCGGATAGTATCAGATAATAAAATCTACTACGCGCACAGCAAAATATTCAGGTCAAAACTGCTGGAATTTATAATTCCATCATAAGGCCAATAGTCACATATGGAGCAGAGGTTTGTACCATGATGACTGCAGACGAAGAGTCCCTAAAAATCTTTGAAAGAAGAATACTGCGAAACGGTGACTACCTTCCTAGGAACAATGTCGGATTGTTGAGCTTAAACCATCCCAGAGGCACACTACTATCTACAAGAAGCAGAAGTCGATTAAGAAAACGCCTAATTGACAATATTGACCATGAGGATGGAAGTAAGGAACTGGCGCGCCTTTGCCAACAACAGAGACAAATGGATAAAAATTGTTGAGAAAGTCAAAAACCCACACAGCGTTGTAGAGCTGAATGATGCTGATGAATGCAGAATTCCAGCTTATGCTCAATATCAATATCTGCAGTTTAAAAAAAAAAACAAAAAAAAAAACGATTTCCAAAAACGAAAACCCCCAATTGCTTGCTATACGTAATTAAACCAAATAAAAAATACTATTTCACTTTTATGGCAATAAACAAAAATATAAAATTTCTGATATATATATATTTGTACATCTCTTATACATATATAGATAGCTGGTATATGTAGACTTTATAAAATGCGAAATTCCAGCAGCTAACAATTATAGAAATAATAACATAGAACAAAATCGACGGACTAACACTTAAGAGGCCGCTAAACTTTTGCTCAATCAAGCGCAACAGCTGCCAGTTGTTGGCAGTACGCGCGCCCACAGTGCGTATACTTAATTGTTAAGTATATGGATGAAGCTATATACTGAACAACACATGCAGGCCAGCTTATATATGCACATAAAAGCTTTATATATATTTAGACAAGTAAATAGGCCATATATAGCATATACTGGTACATGGATGTAGTTAAGTTGTGGTTGTTGTTGTTGTTGTTGTTGTTGTGCTATCTATCGATCGCTCAATTAGCGCCTTGGGCTTGACACTGAACATTTTACAAAAACAGCAAAAAACCAACAACAAAGCACGACATTGACATTTTAACTAAGCATTTAAGCTTTGTTTTTTCTTATATATATATTACATGTATTATATACACTTTTATTTAGCTAAACGCTGTATATATGTATGCATATATAGTCATTTTGCGCCTTTTTTAATTTTTTACTTTTTGTTTTGTTGCTGGCACTAAAAACGCAAAAGCATTTTTAATGCATATTACACGGAAGAGCAATTAAAATCAACGCCCGTAGGTCCAACAACTAACCAAAAGCTCGCTTCACTGCACCCACACAAAGGGTCTACAAATAATTATATGTACAGACGGCAGAAGCAACAAAAACAACAACTTTGTTTAATTCGAGGCGCAGCACAATAATTGAATACCATGCGTCCAGTTTTTCACTAATTGCGTCAGATTTTGTAACATTATATAGTGGGTCAAGGAAAGCATTTTGGGCAGTAACATCGCTTGTTTATTTGGCTCTTAAAATATAAATATAAAGCAAATGTTCATAATGATGAAATTTTCCAATTTCTAAGCTGCTTGAATATTTTTAATATTAAACTACGCTGCGTATGCGTAATTTTTGTAGAAAGCATGCAGCTTTGTTCAAATTTGTTGTTCCCTGAGAACCTCAGACATGCAAAACATCCTTAATTATACAGATAAATGCATATACTTCTTATAAGCAACCACGGTTTAACTCAAAGTTTCACCTGTTTTATTTCTTAAACGTACACATTGCGTATACGTTATTTTTTAGTAAAATTGTTAAAATTGACTGCTTCTAAGCCATTTAAAGATCTCACACGAAAGGCACTGGCTTAGTTTTTCATAAAGGGTGTTCTTTTTCGAAGTATAGTACTCTAAGTTGGCATTACTGTTCAAGCTGGCGACCGATTTAACAGCTGTCAAGTGATTTATTCTCAGTTTGGTTTGACAATTTATCATGAAGAGACTTACGCCTGAATAATGCTTGCAATTTTATTTAGAAAATAATGGTTCTGCGCGGAATACCTATAGCGCACTAGGTTCACTTTATCGTCGACGAAATCGTTCAACAGAGTAGTTAATTCGATGAACCATGGACCGTTCTCTTATTATCTTAACTCTCAATCCCAGCGACGCCGTACGGTGCGTGCAGAGGAAGCTATTGCTGCTGTAGAGCGTAGCATTGAGGAAGGCCGGAATGTGTCCATCCGCCATCGAACAAAGGAATTTGATCTGTGTACATCCACTTTATGGAAGATTTTTCGGCAGGATCTTGGTTTGCCTGCTTGCAAAATACAACTTGTGCAAGTATTGAAGCCAAAGGATAATCAAGCAAGGCGTAGATTCATCGAGTGGGCACAAATCGAGATTGTCGTTGTGCTCGAATTTTCATAAGCGAATTTTGTTTAGCGTTGAAGCGCACTTCTGGTTGAATGGATACATTAAGAATCCAAACAGTGGAGTGAAACTAATCCTCAAGTGTATGTCGAAACACCATTACATCTAGGAAAACTGACTGTTTGGTGCGATTTATGGGAATCATTGGTCCATACTTCTTGATAATGGCCAGAACGTTACAGTCGGTCTGTATAGAGCCATGATTACCAACTTTTACAGTCCTGCATTGAACAAATATTATGTCCAGGAGCTGTCACACAGCTCGTGCTACAATTGATTTATTGAAAGACACTTTTGGTGACCGCCTAATTTCACGCTTTGTACCTGTGAATTGGCCTTCAAGATCTTGTGATTGAACACCGCTAGACTACTTGCTGTGGGGGGCTATAAAGTCATTGGTCTATGCGGATCAGCCATAGACGCTCAACCATTTGGAAGACAACATTCACCGTGTTGATATACGGCCACAAATGTTGGAAAAAGTCATCGAAATTTGTACGTGCAGGTTGGACTACATCCGTGCCAGCCGCGGCGATCATATGCCAAAAATCATATTTAAAATATAATGCCACAAGATTATCTTTCGAATAAATGAAATTCATGTCAATCGCACAATCCATCTTTGTTTTACTGCAGTTTAAAGTTCTATAGCTCTAAAAAAAACACCTTTTACAAATTTGTTGTACTCTAATACACTCAGACATTCAAAACATCGCTGCTTATACATAAAATTGCGTAAACTCCTTATAAGAAACCACTACACTGATGTTCCCCATTCTTTATGAGACCCCAGTTTTCGCTGTTCAAGCAAAAATCATAATTTATCTAGTTAAATTTTCTGAAGCGATTGTAAGCCTTCTAAAAATCTAAGCTTTCTTACGACTCATACGAAAAGCGCTGACTTAGTTCTTTTTACTTCTCTGACGAGAATATTTATTATTGTTTGTGCCTATCAAACAGCTTTGAAGTATCAGTTCTCTGAAACATTTTTTACAGAGCCGAGAACTTAGACAAAATTATAAAAAAAAAATCAAAATCTATTATTTTTCGCTGTTGCATTCATTGTTTACAACCCTAATACCCTTCTTTCCGCCTTGGTGCCAACATTCAATTAGTTTTTGCATTAATTGGTTTATTTTCATTCCCAATAGATGCGACAAAATTTGTGAATGAATCACTATTAGGCTGCAAATAAAATTGTTAGCCGTGTTCTATTAAAATTTGTTTATAATTAAGTTAATTGGCCACACGGGCGTATGAGTAATCTGCTTTGGCATAAAAGCCTATTACTGTCAGGCACGCACACACACACACACATGCACATGACATACACATTGTATTGGACAAGGGGCGTAGACAAGTGCCACGCCCCACTGCGTCCAAGCACTTAAACTTTGCTTTGGGCCTCAAAATGAATTTGCATTAAAATGCTCGTCATTGGTGGAGTGGGTGTACAGCACGCTTCAAGGCCCTGCAGTAAGCCAGATAGGTCGACCGTCCGTCAGTTACCTGGAAAATGCCACAAATACCTGCAAACTTTAACCCACACACATGCACATACATACGAGAATTTTATGTAAAAAATATATATATATATATATATATATATATATATATATATATATATATATATATATATATATATATATATATATATATATATATATATATAAGTGACCACATTTAAATGTTTGTTGAAGTGGTGGCCCTGTCTTTAAGGTGACTCGACTCGTCGCATATATTTACATATGTGCATATACAGACAGTGGGCACTCGCCAAGTGTGACAAATGGCTTGCAAATTTTTGTACATTTGCTACGAATACGAGTATTATGATGAATAATTTTAAAAAAATTAAAAAGATTTAATAGCGTTTCTTATAGCTTGTTTTCTATGATTAATGAATTCCAAGGTTATTTTTGGTCATGTCTGCAATAAGTATACTTTCTGAGGTTAAGGAAGTAAAAAAAGTTTTCGAAGTAATTATTAACTAACTTCTTTTAATTTCTTTCAGCATTCTTTCAGCAATATTGACGATTCTGCGAACTAATCACTGGGGCATCATGTTAGCTACGCAGCAAAAACATCCATAGAGACCTCTACATAACTCTTGTCAAAGAGAAAATTGAGATTTGAAAGAATAAGCACCCAGCAAAGTTTGCTGCACATGAGTATCCTCTCGCAAAGTCGCTTACAACTTTTTTGCCTTCTGTCAAACATAAGTATTTCACGCTCGCCATCTAAAATTATATCACAATAGCTTGCTCAATATTGCCGATTTCACGTTTTTGGCCACAAACATGAAAACTGTTCTAGCACAAGCCATAAATCATATAGAAATGAGGCTATATGGCTTAATTTAGAAAAAAAAAATATAAATAAAATTAATTGTCCATCAATATCGTAACTCGAAAACTACTCAAAATAGTTCTGTACCAAAATGCAATTTCATGACCTAAAATTTTTTAATGAAAAAATGAAAAAAATATTTAAGCTTATGTGCGCCAGACCCAAAAAATGAATGGAAAACACATACTTGATTAAACTCGGTGAAAGAACGAAAATGCTCAGCTAAGCTTATGTGCGCCAGACCCAAAAAATGAATGGAAAACACATACTTGATTAAACTCGGTGAAAGAACGAAAATGCTCAGCTTAAGAATGATTGTAACTACCTCTGTTTCAGTTAAGTTTCTTGTTTTATGTAACATTTTTGTTTACTTTAATTATAGTTCTTTATTTTCAAATTAATTTGAAGTTTCAAATTACTATTTTAAGTTTGTGAACTCGCCGTTTCAGTGTAAAAATACTTTAAGCTGCCTATTTTGCTCAGTGTAGTTTAAGTATTATGCAAAAATATGTCTTAATTGGCAGTACTGGCATGTAAGGTAATTTCGATAGAAAATCGTGAAAATATCAAAATTGGCAGCATTGGCATATAAGTTCATTTTGAAATAGAATATTGAAATTGCCAGTTTTGTGCTCCTAATGCTCTTTTATTCGTACAGTGTAGTTGCAATATATTTTTTCAGCAAAAAAAAAAATGAATAGAAAATAGAATTTAAATTGCTAACACATGAATTCATTTTAAGCGAAAATCTTAAAAAATTACTATTTTTATGGTACTTATGCTGCTTTTCGCACAGTGTAAATACAATATGTTTCTTCAGCCAAAAAGAAGGATAAAGCTATGCTAAATGTGAAAATTGGCATCACTGGCACATAAGTTCATTTCGTTGGAAACTCTTGAAAATGTATAAATTGGCAGCTCTGGCACATAAGTTCATTTTGATCTTCAAAATTGCAACTATTATGGTATTAGTGCTGCTTTTCGCACAGCCAAAAAGAAGGATAAAGCTATGCCCAAAACTGTGAAAATTGGCAGTACTGGCACACAAGTTCAAAATCGTGAAAATGTATGAATTGGCAGCACTGAAAATCTTCAAAAACATATCAATTTTTGTGGTTTTTATGCCGCTTTGTCGCCGCTGGTGTGTGTGCACTGTACTTTCAAATATATGTGCCAAGTGTATGCGTTATTTTATATTGCTGTGTGTGAGTGTGTGTCACTGTGTTTGTGTGTGTGTGTGTGTGTGTGTGTGTGTGTTTGTGGTTTGTGTTGGCATCTAACTGGCGGTAAATTGGGTCAGCAGCACACATGCTGCTCAAGGTCAAAGTACACGGACGCATAGAACAACAACGACAACAAAAACAACAACATTAACTATCAAAGGTGTTAGCGAGAGCAGCAAGGAGCAAAGCGGTAAAGGACACAAATTGTTGCAGCGCAGGTCGCAGTTCAACCGAGATGCAGCGCCTGGCAAGGACGAGGCTTATCAAGTTGGTTAAGGTTGCAGCTGCAGCTGAGCAGCAGCAGCAGCAGCAGCAACTAACTGAGGCTGAGGTCAGGGCAGTGCTAACCAAATAAAAACTGTTGGCAGTTGGCAGTTAACAGTTAGTTGCAGCAGCTGTTAATTTTTTTTGGCTTTTTTTTTTGGTTTTTTGGCTAAACAAAATGGACGCCTAAAAGCACGCCATCTTTGATTTGTTTATCAGCTTACCGCATATCGCCATGACATCTTGATTTTGTGTCTGTGTGATGGTTGTACTGCACTTGCTGGTGTACACTTGGAGCTGCTCCTTTTGCAGAGTTGCTGTTGCCGGTTTAAGCGGAAAGCGCCTTAGGCTATTATCTGGCTGCCGGATTTGGTTCGTTCGTTGCTCCCGTAAAGCGTTGCTTGGTCGTTGAGTCGCTCGGTTGGTTGGTTGGTTGGTTGGTGCTTCGTTTGGGTTGTTTGGGTTGGTTACCTTGTATTTTGGTATTGAATAAACATAATAATAATAGATCAAAGAGAGCCAAACGCAGCGTAAAATATGTAAACACCCCCGCACCGATCGATGCTATGTATAAAAACTTTCAGCAATATTGCTGCATTCAATACATTTTTTTTTTTGCAACACTTTTGTGGCACATACACTCACACAAACATGCTTGTGTTTTTTTTTTGTTTATAATTTAATGCAAAAAAAAAATTTAGAGAAAAAAAACGTATTTTATTTAGTTAAAAAAAAAAAGTTTATTCAGCTACCTATTGGTTTGTATGTTATCTGGCCAGCTATCAATCACAAACTATCATTCACAATATAATTTTGTTTTTCTGCTCGTTCGTATGCTGCTCTCCGTCACTAAACTAGTTATTAACTTTTACGTAAAAATACAACAAGTACTAGTTTGTCTGTGTTTCATTTAAATTATTTTAATATATTTAAATAAATTTGATTTGATTTTTGCCTCACTGCCTTTGGCTTCGCCCAAGTTTGTTATTTTTTGCGTTCTGGCGACGTACTTTTTGCGACTGAATTGGAATGCCGCTTTGGGGTTGTTTTGTAGGCGTCCGAAAGCTCTTTGGCGGAACAACTGCTGTGGCACCTATAGCGACAGACCGAGAGAGTGAGAGAGAGAGAGAGCAGTTGCTGTGGCAGCGGCAGCGGCAGCGGCGTCCACTTGCGTGACGTATGTGCGCCGTGAGCTTTTGCCGTAAAGCTTTATTTTTGCATTTACGTTGTTTGTTGCCGTTGGCGTAGCACGTGGTGATGCTTTAGAATGCTTTCTCATTCTGGGAACCTACGCAAGCATTGTTTTTGCAATTTGTTTACGTGGGTGGTTTGAGCAGTTGCGCGTGTAGGTGCAAAGCGCATAGCGGGTATATTCGCCAAGCAGTAGGCGCGGCAGACGGCAAATACATAAGAAATAAATTTATTACCCTTCGCCTTTGGATCTACAGTTTATAGTGAAATCTAAGCGTCTTTGTCTTTAATTACTAGAGATTAACTGAAGTAAATAGCTTCTATTTGCTAACTATGCCAGTGCTAGGCAACTGCACCAGTGCTGCAGAATGGATCGTACTACCGTACTTTGGGTTCAGAGGCGTATACGCTATCACTTGCTTAAGCTCGCCGGGGCACAAGTATGGTGGGAAAAAGCCACACAAAACATCGCTTTCAACAAACTCAACAAGGTACAGAGACTAGCTTGCCTTTATAGGGACAATGTAAACGACCCCGACGTCAGAATTCGAGACAATTCTTAATCTGACTCTCTTAGAACTAGTAATAGAGTAAGAGGCTATAAAACAGGCACTGGGGCTCAATGTAGCTAACAAATACCAAAAGGGTAACCTTAAGGGACAACTTAGTATACTGAATAGGCTAGAGAACATACTCAACAAAAACAAAACCCTAGAGCAAAAGGAAACCACACTTAGTTTCTCAAATACTACAATGTCATATTTCCAACAAGAGAGCAATGGATTTCGAATCCATCTTTGCTAAATGACGACACACAGAAATGGTTCACAAATGTGTTCAGCATCAGGGGTAGGAGCAGGCATAGTGGGTCCTCGCACACACATCTCTCTCTCTCTCTCTCTGTCTCTCTCTCGCTTCATGCTGAATACTTTTTTTCAGGCGAAGCTGTTCGCTATCTTACAGGCGGTATACAGACTGAAAAACAGGCAGTTGGCTGGAGTTAACATCCACATACTCTACGATAGTCAAGTAGCTCTCTCTATAACTCAACTGTGAACTTAATGAATTGGCAATCAACCCATCTCTCGGGTATGGGTGCCAGGGCATGAAGGTCACTCAGGTTATGAGGCTGCGGATGTAAAGGTTAAGACAGGGGCGGAAGTCCCGCTTGTAGGCCCAAGTCCTTGGTTAGGCTACTCCAACAACAGACTCAACACTGACATCAAGAAATAGACAGAAAACAGTAAACCAAGGCACTGGAACAATCTAGAGGGTCTCAGACACTTAAAAAGGTTTGTGTGCCTGGATGCGACAAGAGCCATGGAAGGTTTATACTTCAAAAGAACACAGCTCAGGTCACTTTGTGGAGCGTTGACAGACCACTTTCTCTGCAACGACCACTTACACAAAATTGGCCTTGTCAGCAACACGACATGTCGATTCTGTGAGCAGAATGCCGATTCAATGGAACACCTGATCACTAACTGTGCAGCCCTGGCACGTAGAAGAGCAAAGCTGCTAGGCATACACATTCTCAGGCAGAAGGACCTAATGTATGTCTCACAGACTGGTCTAACTCAGTTTTTGAGAACATTAAAACTGAACTAGAAGAAAGAGGGCACAATAGACCCATGGGGGTTGCAGTGCCGAAGAACATAGAATGCAGATCCTTCATAAGGTCCTGTACCTTGGACTGTACTCGGTTGTAGGGAAGAAAACCCTTTAAAATCAACAACACTAATCCAATGAGTCCAATCATTCGAGAAAAGTTGCATGATCGACGAGATGCTATGTCAATAAAATAGCAGCTCAACATCCTTGACTGGAAAACGTCAAATCGCTTAAAATCTTGACTTGAAATTATGCACAGCTAAGCGACACGCCTACTTTCAAAAACAAACATGATCAGAAAAGTACAACGAGAGTTATAGTCAAAATTTGTGCAAATTTCGCCATCCCTTGCCTATAAATTGCTTCAGTATTTGATAATAATTATGACCTATAATCAAACCAGTAATATGAGTGAGAGTTAATAAACAAGTCTATGTTTATTTTAGTAAAGTTGTGAGTCCTCCCAAAACCGCAATAAATTTACGCTACTTTCTTCCACTCCTCGGAAAAGTCTAAATTGTGCCAAATACTTGGTGTAATTTGCTTTACATGTTTGTTAAATTCCATCAAAATCCATTGAAATTCGCCGCTATTTCGGATATCTCAATCGTTTTGCAACGAATTCCAAAAATTTATTGGACTAATTCTAGGAACAAATTAAATAATTTCACTTTATTTCAATAAGAGTTCAGAGAATTTTAATAAATTTCCAATTAGATTTCTAGAACTTACAAGATCGAAAATAGGCAGAGGTGTACTTTTGGCAAAAATAAAAAGTACAGCTTATTCTATTGTCGGCCATCATTATTTCTCATTTTTTTTAATTGAGTAATTTCTCAAAGGCGGCCCACATGAAAATACTGTGAAACCAAAAGTCTTGCGATGTCCCAAGTTTGTGACGAGAAAAAAATTGCATCGAAATTCTATTTGTGTTTTATTTACCTTCACTGTTGGAACAACATAATGTAGCTCGATTCGGCAGTTCCCTGTTCTCTTCGAACAGCTATTAATAGAGATATATCCGTGCACAGCTTTTTAAGCGATAATGTTCTTTGTTTCGGAAGATGACGCTCGAGTGTTAGCCTTGTAACTGCCGAAGTTTTTTTTACACGAATTCCACTTCGATGTTTCGCCTGGTCTCAACCAATATATACTATATTCTAGTGCCATAGTTGGATCCGAATTGTGCTACAGTCAGTTCATAATTTAATAGTTTATAATCTGATTGACTTCTGAGTACATATGGCACGATAAGTCTGGTGCAATGAGCCAAGCGCAATGAGACAACAAAAGTTAATGGCAGCTCAAGTTTACGAATCTCGCCGCCCTTAAAAGAGCCAGTAATAGAGTGGTACGGCAGCCCTAAGATAGCTGCATACTTTTCTTTACATCCTGGTAAAGATCATGGAAGCTATACAAAAATTGGGCCACCCAAATGTTGCAATCTGGCAACAGACCGCATTTTTGAGATTATATCTACTCAGAACGTTTTGACATATGAGCGCTATAAGTGTTGTTTACACGAAAAAAAGTGGAATCGTGCGATTATTTTTTACAACTTTCGATGTGGATTACGTTAACAACAGCTCCACCAAGGACCTGTGTATCGATGGTATGGTGAGTTCAGCCGAGGTCGTAGTTCACTACAAGACAAATTTCGTGGAAGTCGTGTCAACATGATGCTGTATGCAAACTAATATTGCATTGCATATCGTCATGTGATCCATTGTGAGTTTAAGACAACCATACATATGACTATCAAAAAAATTTGTTCGCGTTGCATCCCACACAATTTGTCAATCGCTCAGAAAAGGTCGAAAAAAATGCTCAAAAATGCGGTAGCGATGTTTTGATGACATCGCGACAGGTGATAATGGATTTACGCGTAAGAGCCCGAAAGTAAACATCAGTCGACTGTATGAGTGTTTTACAAGGAGCCGAATCCAATAAAAGTTGTTCGCGCACGAAGCACTTCCAATTGAATGGTCAGGCGACCATTTTTCCGAAAAACTGGACATGTCGCAACCGTACCACTGGAACAGCGCAGAACAGACAATTCTGAGTGGTTGTCTTTCAAGAAATCAGGAAATCACTCTTCACTATGAAAATGCGAGCAGCTCTCACACATGGGCTCAAATAACTGCAGATTTGAGCACTCAAAATATCGATTTGATGAGTCCTATAATCCCGATTGTCACCGAATGTCTCTTTTTTGGAGATCCCCCAATCAAAATGACGAAAGTGCTTCGACAATTGGTTCAAACGCATGGGGAAGCGATTTAAAATGATTAATATTTGTTTTGTTCTGTAATCCCGTAATATTAAAGGCAAACCTCGCATATCATGTTTGCAGGATACTTAGGGTACACAGAGATAATAAGTATAAATTATTTACCTGTTAAAAATCAGATACACGGCAAGCGTGCAGCAAGCTTAACACTAAAAAGTAACTTCCCTGCCAACTCCAGCTGCCGTCTTAACGAGGAACCAACAAAACATGCCACTTTTAATCCTTACAGCTGGGTCTTTATTTCTATTCCGTCTATGCATATAAACTATAGAAACGGGTGCATTTTACAAAAATTTTAGACTCCCAAAATATTACAAAGAATACTCATAATTTTTAGGCACAGTCTGCACGTGAGTGTGTGTGTGTGTGATGTGTAAAACACGCCGTTGGACACCAGTACAATGAACACAAAACAAAACGTCAACAAGAATTGAGAAAAATCCGGTTTAGCATTGCTTAATAAGAGCATCCGTCACGAGCTCCGGCTTTGCTTTCGATTTCATACCAGACAATAGCTGCTTCAGCTGTATGATGGCACGTGCTGGATTTAGATTTTTAGGACATGTATTAGTGCAATTGAGTATTGTATGGCAGCGATACAGTTTCCAGGAGTCCTGCAAGAATTTCAAGCGGCACTCTGTTGCCTCATCACGCGAATCCATGACCCAACGATAGGCCTGCATCAGCACAGCCGGACCCAAATATTTGTCACTATTCCACCAGTACGATGGACAGGATGTCTGACAGCAAGCGCACAATATGCAATCAGTAAGGCCATCCAGCAAACGACGATCATTTTCACTTTGTAAATATTGCTGCTTGCCCAACTCCTGCTGCAAGTTTTCACGCTGCAGCCAGGGCTGTATGGTGGCATACTGTTCGTAAAAATGCGATAGATCCGGTACAAGATCGCGTATAACATATAGATGTGGCAGTGGATAGATCTTACATGGTACGCTTAATTTAGTGTTAATGTTGGTGATGCAAGCCAATGTATTGATGCCATCGATATTCATAGCACATGAACCACATATGCCCTCGCGACAGGAGCGTCTAAAGGTTAAAGTCGGATCCATTTCGCTCTTTATTTTAATAAGTGCATCCAGCACCATTGTGCCGCAATTACTAAGATCCACTTTAAAGGGTTGCATTATTGGTTGCTTATCGCCTGGTTTCCAGCGATAGATCTCAAATGTTTTAATGCGCTTCTCCTTGCCGTCTGCCTTACCGTCCGACTTCTTACAGCCCGATTCATCAGTGTCATTAGATATACTATTTAGATTTTTGCAATCGTCTTCCGGCTTCTGCGCGTCAGCACTAAACCAAACCTTATGTTTGGCACTTGCCAATGCTGCTAGAGGCGCCTCTTGCATTATCATTTGCATTTTGGGCCCCACAACGGCCGTTATGACACGCGAAATACGTTGAAGTGATCTGCGTATCGACTGCATCGTAATTCAATTTTGAGCTGCAAGCACAAAATAAGTTTTATAATTAACAATTTGTTCAACTTTTTTTTAAATTTATTTTTATTTTTTTTTATTTATTTACTTACGTCTTGCCTCTGAAGCAGATGTAATTATACTGAAACAAATTGAGTTAACATTTGTAGTGTTTGAAAAGCAAGTGCTGAGCAAAAGCCTACTTTTCTATGAAAAGCCGCATTTGGGCCAGGTCCCCAATTTCGATTTCAATAAAAACATTTGAATTCGTACTGTACGGTAAACGTCGATTTCGATTGATGCATTCTTTTTTATATGCTTCTACGGTACCAAAAAAAATTGGGTACACTTCTTCACACTTGGTTAGAGTGGAGAACTAACAAAAACCGCTGCTGATCTAAGGGTCGAAAGCTTTACCCGCATTTCGGAAGTAAAGTACAGCCCCCACATATGTATACCTAAGAATAACTGACCGGTTCTACGGTTCCAATAAATGAAGAGACACTACTGTTTAGTCGTCCTCCTAAGTCTTGGTAAGAGTGGGCATTTAACTAAATTCTTCGTTAAGCCAAGGTCAAAATACCAGCTTACTTAGGCGTAACTGCAAGCCAAGCTACAAAGCTACGATACTCCGATACTCAGCACAGACATAATTCTATAGGCTGTCTGACCAGCAGTTCTACCAGATTGACCCCTGCTAAGGTGCCGTGTCATAGACGCTACCTATTTAAACTCCAACCAGTTAATAAATAATAAACAAAAATAATTATGCCCCTTGACTATGCGTTCATCGTTCCAATGAAAGAAAAGCTACAGTTTATGGACGAATCCGAACGGCATTGTAGAGATTTGCTTAGGAAAATAAGCAAGGTTTAGAGGCCCACTGCAAATAGTTCAGGTAACAAAAATCCCCGTATGCTATGAACATAGCAGATTCAAAGTTTGGCTTTTTCTTAGTGCTGAAGCAACAATGATGGTATTTTTTACTTGCATGCACTCCCAGCCGAAATATACGATGATGAAACTAAAACTTACCAGCCTCACAATATAGTCAAGGGCCCTTCTATAGAGAACTAACAGCGAGGAAGCTACAAGCCAAACAAGCACTCGGCTGATAAAGGAGCTGTTGCCAAACGTGACTTGTTGAAGTGCTGCGATCTCTATATTTCACACTGTTTTAATATATAAATGGGATTGCACATACACCGCGCTGCCGGCATAAAATAAAGCCAACTGTGAAAACATTCATCGTGGCTATAAATACGCGCTGACAATTGTTGGTGTAAGACCATCCCTCCCTCCCTGCTTACACCATTTAAAAATAAAACTCCAACGGGTGTCAGACATACTTACGCGCTTATAGGATCTCTTGGTATTTCGCAGTCTGTCTGCCGTGCGTGCCAAGCGTTAGCGCTTCATGCATGCAGCTTCTTTTGTTGTAGACCGTATTAATTGCACGCTTGATCAGGCTGTGTGCACATGTGTGCCACATTGATTGACTCCGTTCAACTTTGATGTATACGTAGGGAACTAGTTGACAGCAATAGTGAAGTAATTACAAAGCCGTCTAGATTAACTATAAATGCTTTTTACAGCCGTGAGCTTATATGGCATTAAAATGGACAAACAATTAAATTGCTATGCAAGCTATGCGCGCTGTTTGCACCTGCTGGCTGCGCATCAAGCGTTGACAACATTGGCTATGTGGGCTCCATGATTGAAACAAATGAAGAATGCTTGCTGGAGTCGTTTGTGCAGTGTTGTGACTGATGTGGGGAATGTGGAGCAGTTTGTTTGGAGTTCTGGAAATAAGCCATTTAAGACGCTGACAACTGACAGGTGTCATGCGACATTGTAAGCATTGGGCACATATTGTGTGACTGCTGTTGCACGTTTCTCGCAAAGTTATTGTTGCTCTCTTCTATTCTGTCATGTGTACACATAAAATACAAGTTTTATGGCAAATAAATTTCATAATTTTGTTTGTTTAAAAACTAAACACCTTTTAAAAGTGAATATAAACATATTGCGTGACTTTGTAAACTTTGATTGTGGCGGCATTTCAGTTTTCTAGTTCTGGACTCAAATGCAATACGCGCTTATCGCTGATTTCGATAACTTAATATCGTGAGCTGTAAAGCGCCCATTAGCAACTTAATTTTTACCATAGAACGTGCAGGAACAATAAAATAGACTACAAAATATTAAAACATTGTAGACTTGCATAAAGTGCAGCATTATTGTTTGCACATTTATTCCACATATGCTTATCGATGCCGGCAATTGTAGTATCGATAACTTAATCGTGAGCCGTAATGCTGCGATAAAGAACACTTTGTTTGTTAGACATTTTCCAAAAATTGTTATTATTTTAAACTCGAAGCAATGAACAATCGTGTGCGCATTGTAGTTGTTGGAGATTCAGGTAATTTTGTGTTTCAATTACTGCAATTAATTTAAACTATATTTATGCACAACATTTGCAGGTGTTGGAAAGACCTGCCTCTCGCATCTGATAGCCCACAATGAATCGCTGACACGTCCTGGTTGGACAGTTGGCTGCAATATACAAGTAAAAATGCATGAATTCAAGGAAGGCACTGCACGCCAAACGCCTTATTTTATAGAGCTCTTCGATGTGGGTGGCTCGCTCAGTCATAAGAATACGCGCAACGTATTCTATACCGGCATACATGGCATTATACTTGTGCATGATTTAACCAATGGCAAGTCACAGGAACAATTGCTTGATTGGCTGTTTGAGATATTGCACAAGGAGGGCAAGGATACGCACAAATATAAAACGCATGCGGGCTACGGCTCAGATGCACATGTCAACTTTGACGTGGAAGACTTTCTGGGCACCACGCAAATACCCATTTTGGTTATGGGCACAAAGTTGGATCTGATTGATGAGAAGCGACAACCCAAGACTGCCATTAAGAAAGCTGGCGGCATAGGTGCGTATTATAACTTGCATCAAAGGAAAACAATAGACTTATGTTTAATTCGTTTTAGCTGAGAAATGCGGCGCCGAAGAGATTTGGTTAAATTGTCGTAACACACGCAGCTTGGCTGCTGGTACCACCGACGCAGTGAAACTGTCACGTTTCTTTGACTGCGTCATAGAAAAACGGGAGAACAGTGCTGTTGGTTGTGCTGGCCATATTGGAGCACTTGCTATGGGCAGCAATACAGATCGTCGACGTGGCACGGCTTTAAATATGCCTACTACATCCTTGCCAGCTGGTCCAGAGTACCCATTGTATACCTCTACAATGGAGATGAGCCATATGCCGCTGCTGGAGCACAGTGATATTAAATGACGTATTTGTAAAATAGCTATTTATTAAAAACGTTTTAATTATACATTATTTTTGTAGTCTACACTAGCTGCTCATTGCCTTACGATACCAATCTGGTAGCATGGGTGGCTGCGAGTCGTCCTTGTTCAAAATTGTATACTTCATGTAATGTTCTTTGGGCTGAAAGTCTAGCTGCACCACAGTATTTGTATCCTTTACCCAATCCATTAGAACTTTCAATTCAGAAATAAACGAATTTAAAAATTGTAAAGCAACTGCTGGGTGCCATGGCTTGTTCTGAGACAATTGGGAAACCTTGAATTTCTTAATTTTGCGTACCACACCATCGTTTTCACGAAAACCAGCTACAATAGTGTTAATACCAACTAAATAGGATTGGCTCCACCAATTCAGTGATTTGTAACGATTAAAATTTCTTTGCTGCTTGCATGTCATCTCATAAGCAGTAGTTTTGAGCTCAATAAACTCCAAATCACGCAGCACCTCAGCATCCTCGTGGTTACTGCAATAGCCAAGAATATAATTTTTTCAGTAAACACAGCTAGTTGGCCCACTTACATGAGCTTATCGCTAATGATGCCGTCCATTTCGGCGCCATATAAAAGTCTTGTCTTGTTCAAGTCTGTGCGAAAAATGCAATCGAACTCCTCGTTTTCATCAACCGGCACACTGACATCGGGCGCCACCTTTGGAGCAGCTGCAACCAAAACCATAAATGTTAACTTGCATAATCCAAGTTAAAGCATACCCACTGGACAAGCAATACTGCTCGAACTTGTAACCCCAAGAGCACATGTCCGAGTTTTTTTGTGTTTGTGCCAACTTCTCGGCAATCTCGCGTTCGTTGCTTACGCGATCTATGTACAACACGCCATTGAATTTTGTAACTCGAAGACGATAGTCATTGAGTTTTTCATATGGCGTGCACATTATAAGGCGCAAGATGCCGCGACATGTGACAACATCCGCGTTTAGTACCAGGCTACCATTTGGTTTCATATCGCAAAGCTTTTCCTTATGACGGCTTATGTATTTACACATGTTTTGTATAGCCACGTAAAGTGGTCTCTCCGCCTTACGGCGTTTGGCTTGGTCTAGACATAGATTCAAGTCAATTGGCAGCCTACGCGGTATGACCAGATAGCCAATGCGCTTGGGCTTGTCTTCATATTCCCCATCAGAATTTATGCCAAAGCAGCCAATTGCTTCGGGCTTACTAATTATTGGAAAACTAGTAAAAGTATTATGTACGCGTATTTGCAACTTAAGTGAGCCCTCTTGGCATTGCTGCATGTTTTCGGTATGCCTGCGGCACTGCGATTTGCAATTATTGTGAAATGTTACAGCAAGTTGCCCAAAGTCTTTGAATGACTGCAGCTAAGCCAGCCAGCAGCAGGTTTTGCATAAATTGCTTAGATCGGCGATAGCTTGCGTTTATATCGATAGCATTTGCGATGGCACAACATTTTACGACAGCTAATTAAGCAGCAATAACCAAGCGTGTGTTACAATTGCAACAATTACGAAGCATGTATTAAAATTGTAAATGTTGTAAAAACGCCAGTACATTGTTGTTAATAGGCGCTCGATCAGCGATAGTTTGCTTTTATATCGATAACACTGCTGGCTGGCACATAATTTTCCGATAGCAAACATAGCAACAATAACAAAGCGTGTATTGAAATTTGCAAATTGCATTTTTTGCCAATTATTAGAAATAATGTTGAGACAACGCCAGTGCATTGTTGTTAATATGCGCTCTGCATTGGTGCTAATATTTATATTTGTGCTGACCGGTATTAAGAATAGCGAAACCGCATCCGGTGGCAATCAAATGGATCTCAACGATGCCAAAAACGAACAACAATTGCATCTGCATGCGCGCAAGGATAATAGTAATGCCAGCAATAATAATAATGACAATGATAATTATATCCCAGCACTGGGTAATATTGCTGCTAAGGGTGCAACCAATATAGAAAATGGCACTAATGTGCTTTGTCCAATGGACAAGGATACACCCTGTGCTAGTCTCAATTTTCCTTGCATACGCTGCTCCTACAACTACTCCTGCATCTATGGACGTGATGTAAATGTTAGCTGTGAGGTCATCAACAAGGACATACAATGTCAGGGTGAACGCAACTTTCAACGCGAAATGGTCTGTCGCTTCTGCTATCAAACTGAAATCTGGATGCAAAACTGCTTGCAACGTGCCCAATGCAATTCCGCCGCAGTTAAATATTATCGCACCAATTGCACGGTACATCAGCATGTGCTCTGCCTGGGCAATCGTTCATTTACACGCAATTTAAAATGCAATTGGACGCAGGGTTATCGCTGGAGCACTGCGCTGCTAATAAGCCTAACACTTGGTGGCTTTGGTGCTGATCGTTTCTATCTGGGCCACTGGCAAGAGGGCATTGGTAAACTGTTTAGCTTTGGCGGCCTGGGCGTTTGGACCATCATCGATGTGCTGCTCATATCCATGCACTATTTGGGCCCAGCCGACGGTTCACTTTACATTTAAGTTAATTAAGTTATTTATGCTAGAAAAATACTTCCAAAATGTCCAATCGTTTGGTATCCCCTACATATTATCAAGACTGCAAGCCAAAAGCGTAATCTTAAGTTTATGTTTTATAAAATAAATATTTATAAACAATTCGTTTAAATAATACGACGCCTGTATTTGTATTATGTTACAACTATATACTCTCTAAAGCACCACGTCAGTGTTGGCCGCAGCGTTAGCGGCAACCGGCTCTGCAGCCAGCACATTATCGTCCAAGTCATCGTCAAACTTGATGTGCTTGGCCAGCACTTTGATGAGCTTTTCACGTCCACGCTTTTGCTGCACACGCACCTGTTTGGTTAGCTTGAGCTCACGATCGTTCTCTATTTTGGCCCAGTACTGTAACTCCGCCTGGCCATGCAGCACTTTACATTGCATCTCAGCACAGCTGAGTTTATGCACCAGCTCCTCCGCTGCCTGCGCTGTGGCTAGACGCAAATGCGCCATATCGGCGCCCTCCTTAATGTCCACATACTTAATATCCGCATACTGTCGCATGTCAGCCTTAAACTCCTTCAGATTGGTGCACGGCTCGTGCAGCTTACACTCTACAATCAGCCCGGGTTCGTATTTAAAAAGTGCTGGACGCTCATGTGCCGCATTCTCAGTTTTACTGCAGCCTGCTGACTTGTTGTTGTCATCGACTTCGCTACCGCCGGCACCATAGAAATTCATTTTCATTTTATGCACACCGGCAGCATTGCCTGTGCTCTTATTGCGCTTGCTGCGCTTTGGTGGCGTGGGCGCATCAACATCGTCAGTCGCTGCAACGCCCAACTGCTCGCGTTCCTCGTGTGTGCTGCCCTCGCTCTTGGTTTCAGGCAGCTGCTGCGTAGTAAGCGCATGCATGGGCGTACGCTTTTGTGTTGCATGTTGCAGCTGCTGCATGTTTAGCTTCTGCTGCTCCTTGCACTTAAGCTCACGATTCTTGCGTCGTTGCAGATTAAGATATTTATTGCGCAGAGCACTCCAGCTTGTCTTGGGCAGCACCATTAAGTCCAAGGCGCTGCGCTCAATGTTTGGCTTGCCCGAGTCAGCAGCGGCACGCTTCTTTTTCTTATGTCTGCGTTTTTTTTCTTTGCCTACAGACGGCTTTGTTGCTGCAGCGCTGCTATCATGGTCGTCTGTATTGCTCTGCTCAGCGGCGGATTCAGCGCTGCTTGTGTCAGCATCCGTTTTAATAGCTTCGTTGGCATCCAGTTTAGCACGTTTGGCTGGCACGCTAACGTTTGCGTCATCACTGTCTGTGTGCGGTTTTACTTTTGCTTTGCGTTTTAAGTCGCTGGCCACTTGTTGTGGCGCTTCCTCGCTTTGTGTTGCCTCGTTGGCGCTCTGCTCCTGTTGCTGCTGAAAAGTGCGTATACTTGCTAAATCCGCCGGATTTGTGTGCTCCAACGAGAGCACACCTTGTATTTCAGCATAGGCATTAACAGCCTTCTCCACGGACCCATCGCGCTCGAATTCTATGAAAGCAAATTGCTTGATTTTGCGACTGCCCGCATATGTGGGCAGCGAGACGTACGCAACCGGCCCGTAACGACTGAACACGCTCTTCAGCCAATCGTGTGTAGCATTGACCGGCAACGCTTCAACGTACAGCGTTTTGTCTGCCACATTACGCTGCTGTGGCACAGGCTTTACGCGTCGCACCTTTTTCTTGCTCTCATCCAGCTGCAGCAACGTGGAATTGCTTAAGGATTTGGCAATTTGCTCCTCATCATTGGTCAGCGTTTTGATTTTGTTAAATGTTAGAAACAGCTCCAATGGCACAACTGCAAAGTTGGCAATATGTACAAATATTTGGGCAGCGTTTAAATGTTTAGTACTTACAAGGATCCTGATCAACGTAACGACGCAGATAACGATCTTTGGATAAATTTGCATCTCCGAAATAGAATTCCATTTGCTCCCGAATGGCATTGTACAAATGCCGCTTGCGTTTGCGTCCGCCAACGTTGCCTTCCATGTTGCCGCCATCAATGGCAACAGCGGGCTGTGCCTCTAGCGTTTGCGTTTGCTGCGGTGCCTGTGTCTCGCACTTGAGGCCAGGCATGTTGAGTTAGTTATACCGATTTATTGCTTTTATTTATTTATTTATTTATTCGAATGCAAGCCAAAGTGGAATATGCATTTTAACTAGATGGCAGCGCGGAAATTAGGCTGACCATACCAGCGCTGCCTACAAGTTGGCAGCGCTTAAGTTTACACACGCACGCATTAGTTTGGCAAGAAATGCCGCATATATTGAAAATGCTGCATAGTTATAAACTTGGAAAGGTTTAAATTGTACACATGCAGCCTTATACATGCTTTAGCGTTGGCAGCTGCACGTTTTTGTGCAACCTTGCTGTATTTTTAAATTTCGATAAATGCACTACTGGCTGCAAACAAGTTGCCAGCTCTCTGCATAAAAGCGATTTTTTTTTTTTGGCGGCAAACAGTTGCTTCAGTGTGCGTTGGGTAAAAGAAGCAGAGTTTTGCTTGTAAATGCCGTGAAAATAATAACAAAGTTAAAAATAAAGGCAATAACATTGCTATTAGTTGCTGCTTTAGTCAGCGTTAAAAGTTCAACAAAGTTAAACGTGCAGCAGCTTTGCAGCTTTTTCAGCGCCATGGATGCAATGCACACAATTGTGCTGCAATCGGATCTTGCACGCTTGGTGCATGGTGAGTACAGTGCGCCTTGTAGATCCAACATAAACATTGCCATAATATGCTGCTTTTTAGGCTATTTAATCAATCAAAATTTGAACCGTGCTGCAGAGGCGCTATTACAGAGCTCGCCATACCTGGAGCATGAGTTTCTGGCGTTGCAGCAGGGCTTGGAGACGCACAACTTTTTTAAAGGCGAACTGGAGCATATCATCAAGGAGCACGTACAAATTACAAGCGTGGGTAAGTGCAGGCAACTAATAGCTTCAGCGCAGCCGGCATAAGCTTAAAAGCACTCTTAATATTTGCTAGTGAATCAGGCCATAAATAATTTGCCACGGGAAAGACGCTTGGAGTTCAACAAACTGAAATTGTGGGAGCGCGTTAGGGAACTGTTGACCAAACCCTGCGAATATAACACTTCCAGCACATCAGCTAGCAGTAAGCGGCGTTACATGTAAGTACACTGACTGCCATCTTGTCGGAGCAAGCAATTTATAACAGATTTAACTTGTTTTTAGTGAAAACGATGGCCCAGCCGCGGAGGAGCAGACACAAAGCAGCTGCAAGCGGCAGCGTCTGGCGCCGCATATTTTATGTAATGTGGAACGTTACGAACCGAATCAATCAACAGAGCATGCCCATAGCAATAGTGACCAGCATGGCACACCAAATACACCAAGCATACAAGCAAATGCTGCGGCGCCGCGCCAATTTCCCACACCACAATCCATGCCGGTAAAGCATAAGCTCCATATGCCCAACTCTGACAGCTTTTACGTTGTATACATTTATATATAATCGCAGGGTTTAGCTCAAGCCATTTTAGCCAATCAGGACTTTAAAGCAAAACTTTTAAAGAACATTAACGTTGCGATGCGCACTGTAAATGCACCACGTAATATTGGCTCCCAGGAAGTAATTGACAACTTGGTGAAAAACATTGTGGACGCAACCATAAATGAGCCGTCGTTTGAGCAAATCATACAAGATGTTGTTGAGGCCGAGACAGCAGAGACACAGCCGGCAGGTAAGCAGTAATGTTGTCTGTCAGTAGCAGCAAACTTAAAACTTTGCCTAATTGTTCAAAAAATTGCAGCCGCTACTGATGCTGAGGCACAACCCAGTCCGGATTTTATGCTGCATCTACAACCAGCGCCGCCCGAGACACCATTAATAATACGCACTGCCGTTGCTTCATGCATGAATGGCGCAGATACCTCTATAAATACGCTAGTGGATCCAAATTTTTCCATATCAAAGCTGATATTAGTTAATTCCAATGAAAGCGCACAGAAACAGCCAACTAGCGAGTCGGCCAATGTTAGCTTCAACGAGAATCTCCTTAATTATGGTGAAAATCTTGTGACAGATTCAGCCACAACGCTTGGTAGTCAAGTTTGTCTGGACGCTGCACAAGGACAGCTAACATTTCCCATGTATTTAACAAACGATGGTCTGCTACCGAATCTACCTTTTTTGGTGAACAACGAATGGCTGGCCCAGCAAGTGCGTGCGGATTTATTTGCCAATGCAGATGTCTCGCATATTGAAATACCGCTGCAGGAACCAATTATTCTGCAAGCTAATCAACTACCTCCAAATTCAATTATAATTGGCAGTGCCCAAAAACAGCAGGCATCTACGGCCAACGCTCAGACACAAGTGCAGCCAACGGTTGTAAAAATTGGCGGCGAGTCCACGGCGGAAAAGAAGCAGACTAGCGTACAAAAGTCCACGACGGCAGCAACTGCAACGCATCCACTGCGTAAGGTTGAGGTAACAAAAGTAATGGCGGAAAAGTCAGCCAATATATTGGAGACAAGTAGCACAGTGCCAGCTTCGCTAGACTCGCTACGCATGCAAGTGGAGCGCGCAACACCCTCAACTTCAGGCATTTGCAATCAAACTTCTGCACGCAGTCTATCAACACCACGCAAGCGTCCACATGTGCGCACTTTGAATTTTTCACCTAGGATTGGTGAGACGCTGCCCAGCTTTGTAGTGAACTCAATGAACACACCGTTGACCTCACGGCGTCATCAATTGGCCAACGCCGCCGCAGCGCAAGCCAATGTTGAAGCGACTGCAGAAACTGTGGCAGAGCCAACGATTTACCAGCCCAAAGCACCCATTGTCAACAACGTGGAAATTATAAATACCAGTGCAGGCACAGCGACAAGTCCACTCAATGTGTATGAAAGCAGCAATAGTGTGCCAACGTTTTTCAACATGGAAGACAACAGCAATCAAACGGTTATTAATGCTGTCACCGTCAAGAAACCACCAAAGCAGACGAGATCCACAAATAAACTAAAAACAGACAGTCCCATGCCACAAACGCCCAAACTTGGAAAAAAGTCTGCCACAGCTTACAAGGCGCGCAAGCGTATTATATCACAAAAAACAGCCGAGGAAGTGCCGACCCCGAAGCAGACCAAAACAGTGACAATAGCACCGGCAATAGTGGAGGTTGCTGCCGATGCCAGTAAGGAAAATCACAGTGCACTCACTGCAGTTAAAAAGCCAGTTGATGCGCCAAATAATATGCCATTGAGCAAATTGGATGAGCGTGCGGCAGAGCTGGCTGCCTGGAATCACGAAAAGCAAAGCTCATTAAGCGATTTAGAAACGCGTTTGCGTGAAATTAATGCATGGCGTTCGCTAAACACACCGTCACGCAAACCACGACGCAATCCTAATGCAAAGATTTCCAACGATCAATCTTTCAAAGCAAAAAGGTCACGCAGAAGGACTAAAAAACAACGCTTGGTCAACAAAAGTGCCGAGTTCAGTATTAAAATAACAACGCCCAGAAAGCCAAACAAAACGCCAGCAAAGCAAGAACTACCCAAGTCGGCAGTTAAAGAGATTGCCCAGAAGCCAGCAGCTGATAAGCCTGCGTACGATGCTGCAAATGCTGCAGCAGTATTACCAGCGCCATGTCCAATTAAACAGCTCAATGCAGAACATGAGAAACGCACGGCAAATATAGCGGTGCTGTTGGAAACACCTTTTAAAGAATGCGCAGAGCCAGCTGCACTTGTGCCACCTACGCCTGGCATATTGTTGGTGCCGCAGGAGACGCCATTCTCAAAGTTTATGGCCACTGCGGCATCACTATTTGGCTCAGACACCAAAAGCATCAACGAAACACCTTTGCTTAATGCTATAACGCCGGGCGCACGCTTTACACCGTTTGGCATGTCACAGGATACGCCGCGTAGTGACGTCAAGACGGATTACTCCTCGGCCGGTTCGTATTATAGGCCCGACGAGGCCGACGAGCCCAATGGCAGCACACAGCCCAATACGCCATTGTACACAGAGCCGCCGACAGAAACGGAAGCACAAGCAACAAAACCAACAGCCGCAGCTTGCAGCATGGAGCAGGAGCAGGAGCAGCACAACACTGAGCCCAATCAGTTACAACGCGTGCAATCCTTTGGCACTGAAGCAACAGATGGCATGGACACCGCTGTGCTTATAACTGAAGCTGATACAAATTTGGTGCAATATACACAGTTAGCTGATCCTGCATATAGCTCATCCTCATGCACCTATTCGTCCTCCTCATCCGACAGCAGTTCTTCATCCGGTGACTCGTCTACTTCGTCCTCATCTAGCTCATCAACATCTTCCAACTCATCCAATTCGGTTCAAACACCAGCAAAAAATCTGCAGAGCGACAAAGTACTTGAATGTACTGAAGCCAATATTGAGCAACCAAGGGAAGACATACTACTGCAGCCGCCCATGGATGAGCTGGAAGCTGAGCAACTTATTGAAAAACTTACACAGCAACAGCTGGACTTGGATGCGAAACAAACAAGTGTAACGGCTACCCAGCAACAATCTGAACAGCAGCCAACGCAATCCAGTGAAAAGGCTAACCAGCATGAGTGTACCCCAACGGACAAGGCTGAATTGAATGCTATGCAGCCTGTGGAGCAACCAAGTGACATGCATGCTAAGCAAGCAGCTGAAGAGGTGTGCCAGCAGCAGCATGACCAGCATGACCAGCAACCTATGCAGCAAGCTGAAAAAGTTGAACAGCATACGCATGAACTGGAACCTAAGCAGCAAGCAAGTGAGAAAGTGCGTCACCACCAGCGTGACCAGCGATCCAAGCAACCAGCTGAGAAGTTGCGCCAGCAACAACGTCAGCACAATGCTAAGCAACCAAACGAACAGGTAACCCATGAAAAACGTGAGCTCAATGCTAAGCATGCAAGTGAAAAAGTAAAGCAGCAACAGCGTGTGCATGAGCCTGATGCACTCAGTGAAAAGGAAAGCCATCAGAAACGTGAGCATGCTGACAAGCGTGTGTTGGACCCTAAGCCAAGTAGCGTTAAGGAGTCGCCGCCAAAGCAAATAAAAGAGTCCAAGCTGGCCGCTGAGAAGGTGACACAAAAGAAACGCGAGCTGGTAGGCAAACGAGAGATTGAGGCGAAGCCTCCATCTGAAAAGGTAACACAGCAACAGCGTGAGCTGGCAGACAAGCGTGAGCGTGTCCGGCAAAAAGTTGTCAACGCGGAGCAAAAAATTCCAACACAATCGACGGCTGTCAAGCAACGAAAGATTACAAACTTGCTCAAAAAAACCAATGCAGCTAGCCAGCCGTTCAAGCCAGCTGAACAACCGCTGCTCAAATTGGAACTTCAAGCCAAAGCACAGACTAGCGTCTTAACGAATGTTGAACAGGAACGTGAACACGATCCCGAACTGCTTAAGGCACTTAATCTATCCGCCAAAAAGCAGCAGCCCACTATGCAAACGCCAGTCAAGAAGCCCGCACAAAACCAGCCACGCAAGGCCATACAGATAGATCCGCAACCAAAACATGCTAATTCGCATAAGCCAGCCAAACCCATTGTTGCCAAACAGTCCACGACGTCGCATGCCAAGCGTCGTGGGCGACCGAAAAAGGAACAATCAGACGAATGCGCATATGTTGCAACACGTCGTTCATCACGCCTATTGGAACAACCGACAGGTAAATTGCTTTCTTTACTTATTTGACTAAATTCTCACTTATTTGCATAATTTTTCTTCCAGCTAATTATGCCGGCGTATTGGACGGTATTGACGAAGTGCACGCAACCAAATTAGCTGCAGCTGCTTCGGAACAAACACGTCCGGATACAACCAAACCCGCCAAAAAACGTGCAAAAGCTCGTTCCGTCGAGCCAGAGCGCTGTAGTAGTGTGGTGCGAGCAATTGCCCAAACAACGGTCGCATCTCCGTGTAAAGATGCTGCCTGCACAGTCACTCAAGCAGAGTCTGAAATATCGACGCGAAAGCCCAAGTTAATCACACTAACAAGTCGAGTGGAGAAGAAATGTGTGGCGAAAGCAAGTTCCACGACTGAAGAAACAGCAACTGGAAGACCCAAATGGCAAGGGCATACAATAGAAGCCGCCAGGCAAGCTAAAAAAACCTTAAACTTTGTATATGACAATAATGGACCAAAGCGCGCGAAAGGTTTTACGCGCAAGCCGCTTAGTTTTTTCAAAGAATTCAAAACCCTAATTGTGGTCGATGATTATGTGCATGCCTTGCACATTATGGATGAAATTGTGTTGCATGAGCAGGCGCCGGGCAGCAGTGCTGTGTCGAGCAATGCCGGTGTCATTAGGAATATACCAAAAAAGCGTATGTTCATAGGTAGTCCGTCGGCCACATCAACACCACTTGCGGTTGTACCAGAGCAAGCAGAAAGTAGTGGAATAACTACTACTTCTAAGCCGGATTTCAGCAAAGCTGAAGATACTGACTTGGAGGTAGCAAGCATGTAAGTTTCGATGATTTAGCCTGACAACGGACACTTTGACGCGGTAGCTAAACAAGTTAAGATATATTCTGCGAAAATTCTTGAAAAATTACCAATGATCCAAAAAGCCAAAATGAACATTTCCACTTGCTATAAGGTTACCAAATATTTTGATAAGGTTTCAGTTCATAAGTTTCAAGTTTTGTATTTACTTTTTTTTTTTTTTAGGAGCTACAAGTTGCTACAACAAAATTGCCGAATTTTTGCGCATTTTGTACAATGTGATTGCAATTGTTAGACGATTTATTCGTTTTGTTGCATATGTTTGCCTTTCATGTGATTGAGGCAGTTCATTTTCGTGTGATTTCCACGTCAAAGCAGTATATCGTCGCAACGAGAGCCCTTTCCAAGCATATTGCCGCTGAACAGGTCTACACTAGTTCACTTTTGGCCAAAATAATCGTCTGCTACTGAAGTAATGCAAAGGACAGCAGTCATTTTGCAGGTTTCCCATGCGTCGCGCAATACAGACTCAAAGCTAAGTTGGCTCTCTATATAAAGCGTGATTCTTTAAGCACCTGTTTTGTTTTTAAGTATCATTTTATGTTAGTATTGGCTCAGCTGGGCTGTTTATTTTGAGTAAACTCTCCAGCATATTCGGCAATATTTCTCGCCAATAAATGCTGTTGGTGCAGCAATCGTTGTGGTGGTCTAATCTTCCAATATATCGGCCAATAGCTGATGAATAAATTTTGCATTAACTTAAGCGCAGCTCAACAAAAAAATAAAATGTGTCCAACAAGGTTAAATTATATGACTTTAGGCGTGCAATTGTTTGGTCCATATGCGCAACGAGCTGGCCAATATCAAGCGTACGGCATATGGCATTGCTAAAAACCAAGTCAAACCCTTCCGTTTGTAAGCTTCGGCATTCACAATAACATTGCAGCTTTTGCACTCTTTGAAAAACTACGGCCCATGTTGCAATGGCACTTGCCTTAATCTTTATAACAATTCGTAAATGTTTAACTCAAGAGCGAACTTAACATGTTTGTTGATTGTAACCCATTTTCTTTGTCTAATGTTACTGTTTTTCTGTCTCTTTTATTTTCATGTAGCAATAAAGTGACACCCAGTGAGAACGAACCACAGGCCGAAGAGCAACTGGAAAGCAGTAATGCGGCCATGCATATTGAGGATATTGAATCCATCTTATCGCGTTTACACGGCACACTGCATAAACTTCCTTAAGGTACGCTTGAAGAGTTTACGCTATAGTTCGGATAATTAGTTTGTAGGGTCAAAAGTTGGAATCAAAAACGCTGCACAGTGTTTATATATTAATATTATTATTATTATGATTACCATTATTAATTTATTATTAATTTATTTAACAAAACGGGTGTACATTACGGCTGGTTTAGAGACGCTGAATTTAATTCATTATATATTTTAATGTTATATTGTATTTATTTGTTTGTGTCTTTAGTTCTTGCTTTATAAGTAAGAACTATGCGGCATAACTAAATCATATAGTTGTAATTATACTAAAAACATGGTATTAGCTTGGGCCTGTCCAAAGCTATAAGTACAATTCCATTGATCTTGTATGCAATAAGCTTACTAGGCTTATCGTTTCTAAGCTGCATCAGAGCATTATATTTTAAATTAAAAAAAAAACCATTGTCCACAGACTGCACTCGAAAACTCAACAAAATATGCAATAAGTATTCTCCTAAATATTTAGACATAAACTTTGCAATGATTTGCGAAACTGTACCTATAATACTAGTTAAAATGTAACTTTCAATTATTTTTAATGTAAAATGGCAAAAGCAAACTATCAAGCTAATTTTTTTGTTGTACAATGAATACCATTGAAGTATATTTTGCCTTTTCCATTTTACTTTAAAAATGTTGAAGAGATGTTAGAGTATACGTACATTTTTTCAAGTTTCTAGCTGAATGAGGTATTGAAAACGGCGCACATCATTTTTAGCAAACAGTTATACAAATTTGGGCTTAAATTAAAAAAAAAGCAGCTTGTTTTTATTAATTGAGTTACTAAAAAAAACATGAAACATTTTTTAAATGCAGACATTTAGTAAACGAATATGTAAAAATTTTCCAGAATTATTTTTCGTTTAAAAATATTAATAAGTATAAAAATAATGTTTTATAATAATTTAAAGCTTAGCCGCAAAACAATAAAAACTAGTACAATTCTATTTTTTTTTAATTTAAGCCGCAAACCTTTGTGTTAGCGCTGTAAGCTAAGAACTTTGAAAACTTGTACTACTTTAATTATTCAAACAGCGCACTTGCTTTATTTACATTCTTATATATAAATAATGTATTGTATATATATTTATTTATTTAATATTTGCTTTTTAATTGTAACAAACGCGCCATTGCTTAAATTATTGTTAAAATCATTATCGAACAAATTAAGACTTACCCCATGAAAGCAATTTGATTATCAACTTAAATTTATTTTTAGTTTTTTTGTGCAACAATTTGTATATTTTTATGAAAACTATTAACTGTGACTTAAAAGAACAAGAAAATCAAATCCGAATGCTCATGCTTTTCATTTTGTAAAAAAAAATATTGAATATCGTAATTAATTACAAACGTGTGTTCATACTAAATAATTTACTTTTTAATAAAAACACAAAAATAAATGTATATATATATTTTTTTTTTACTAATAATAAGATATTCTTCTGTTTAATTAAAGTCTGAAATGTTTATTAAATATGCAAAGTTTATGAGTTTTTAAACGAAAACGATTTTTTAAATTAAAAAACATTTAGGTTTAATTTTAACTTAAATGCTGAAAATTGCGCGTCAGTCATGAATCATCGCTGTGCCATATGTTTCGTTTATAATAAACTTGCGGAAAGAGTATTTAGGTGCATCGCATCTAAATCGGAAGATTCCACCCTGCAGCATTGGTGCATCTCAAAACGGTTAGAATAAACTGTACGTCCCTGTTCTATTCGAACAGCTTTTACTAGAGATATCTCCATGATTCGCCTTTCAAGCGGTAACCATAGCCGTACTTTGTTCCTAGGCCAGACTTCACTCTCTCTCCGAAGCCGTCTTGAGCTGTAAGCAGTGAGGTCGGCCAGTGCGCAATTGAGCGCGAGAGCGACAAGCCAGTAAATGCTTGTGTGCTATGTAAAATGAGCGTCATGGTATGAAATATGGGATCTTCTATTAAAATTCGATTCAGCGTTACCCACTCACTTGGCGCACGGACATAACTAGCAAAGTTTTGAAGAAACTTGTGTTAGAAACAATCCAAACTCATGTCGCAATATAGGGCGCCTTACTCGAATTTGTTTATAATGAAAAGTAGCTATATAAAATCATAAATATATATTTGCAGTCAACTTGTATAAATTCATTTTATATTTAACTTTTTGAAATAATATTGATTGTTGATGGGAAGAAACATAAAAATTGTACCGGTTTTATGAAAACTTCTGAGTGAATTTTGACATGTGTTTTATATCAAGTTTTAAGTAAACAAACAAAGATTTTGTAATTCTAAGTAGTTAAAAATTTTGGTTTATTATGAGTGCTTTTCGTGTTCAAGACGCAAAGTGTTGGAGGTGAAGGTCGTTTGATGTGTTTACCATTTCATGGGGCACGTTAGGTCCGACTTTATCGACTTTAAACTTCTGCAAAGTTTTGACAGTTTCGTTTATTTACTTTAAACCTTTTATCGTTCAGTAGCTTTTGGGGGCTGTATCTGACGGGGAGTGTTTTCTAATTTTGCATCTATACTTTCCATGTAATACCATTAAGACTTATGGGCGTTAATTAATGTTTTTAAAACTCAATCTGAACTCGCGATATGTAGTTAGTTTTCTTGACATGCATGGTATCAGGTATATTGGTTCAACCAAGTTGCTAGTTTGTGAAGAAATTGTTAGATTTCGAATAGTACAGTAGAAATAAGTTTTGATGCGGAAATTTTTATGATTTTTACAAAACTATTTACAAAGTCTGAATCTCCGTAACAAAACTGAACACCGGTGATTCATTTGCTGGTGCATTTACCTACCGCTGTCATAATTAGCAAAAATTCGTTATTTGCCCAAATAAATCTCTATTGATTAAATCAAAATCGGCACAAGTTTACGTGGGATCACAATCGGTTGACTATATGCAATAGCTCCCAAAGGGCAACTACGCCAAAAAAGGTTTTTTTTTGCACAATGAACAATTTAATTTTAATCTTTTAATCAATAAAAAAAGGTATTCTTAAAAATTATGAGTTTCCAAGGCGGCTGAGGTTTGAGTATTTCATGAAATTAAACACAAGTGAGTTGTGTACAATGGCTCCAGCATGGAATAGCCTGCATCCTTGACTGCAACAAGTGTTTGTAGTGATTATAGGTTGAGCTTCCAAAAGAGATATCAACAAGTGTGTACTGTATCAGCTATAATGCTTTTCTCCTACGTGGAAGTGTTTTGCAATTTAAAGAAAATGCACTGCCTGCATACTTGGCTGCAAGTAGAGAACATATTAAATCAGCAGTCCAAGTAAAGATACACAACGCTTAGCTTACTCTCCGACAGCCTCCTCCTGGTGAATGCCTTAAAACTAAAATATATTAACAAATATATAGCCTCCAGCAGCCGATGAGTCGGTTTGTTGGCTAATTGACATTGGTAAGCTCGTCATCAGCAACAACTTCATGCTCCTCTTTATTACCATCGTCCATCCCCTGCAAATCCGCATTTTCGCTTGTTGCTTCAGCTGCGGCTGTATCTGGCTTATTAAGGGAAACGTTTACCTCGTCATAATATTCCTGCTCATCATCCTCTTCGCTATCATCGTCTGTCTCATAGTCTATGTCCATTTCCTGCAAATCAGATTTTTCGGTTATTTCTTCAGATGCGGCTGAATCTAGCTTGTTAAGGGAAACGTTAACCTCGTCACAATATTCCTGCTCATCATCGTCTTCGTTGTCATCGTCTGTCTCAGAATCTGTCTCATTATCTGTGTCCAGCTCCTGCTGCTGCAAGTCAGCATTCTCGCTTGTTTCTTCAGCTGCGACTGTATCTATCTTGTTAAGAGAAGCGTTAGCCTCGTCATAATGGTCCTCTTCGTTGTCATCGTCTATCTCATAATCTGTGTACAGCTCCTGCTGCTGCAAGTCCGCATTTTCGGTGGTTCCTTCAGCTGCGACTGTATCTATCTTGTTAAGGGAAGCGTTAGCCTCGTCATAATAGTCCTCTTCGTTGTCATCGTCTGTCTCATAATCTGTGTACAGCTCCTGCTGCTGCAAGTCCGCATTTTCGGTGGTTCCATCAGCTGCGTCTGAATGTGGCTTATTAACAGAAACGTTAACCACGTAAGAATATTCCTTCTGCTCATCCGCATTGTTGTCATCGTCTGCCTCAGAGTCTGTGTCGAGCTCCTGCCGCTGTAAACCCGCATTTTCGTTGATTTTTTTAGTTGCGACTGCACCTGCCACCGACGCCTTGCTATTGAAAATTTGAATCTTGACATCAGCAATATGTTTCTTCTCCTTCTTTTCTTCCGTCTTTTTGTCTATTAACAGCTGCTGGAACTTCTGGGGTTCATAAAAAAAGAACGTCCTAATGAAATGCACAGTTTTCAGCTTATAGCGTAAATTGTTGGGTATTAGCTCTGCATTGTGCTCCAAGAGATCATGCAGCTGGCTAAACATCAATGGCGAAATTCTGAGCTTAGGCACATTCCTGTTCTGCAGCCACGGCTCATCCCACATGCTCTGCTCGATGCTGCTCATGATGCGATAGTATAACGCAAAGGCTCCGTAATGGCTGAGCTTATCGTAATGCTGCGAATTGCGCAAGACCTGCTCCTTCGAAGCCAGCACATGCAGCAACATGTGCTGCTGCTCTCCATTGGGTTGCATGCAGCTAAGCACAGCGCGGCTAAAACTACGTACCGGCCAAGACCAGAGGCAGCGCATCACTCGCAACGTTAAGTTTGTTAACGAATTGTCTACAAATAGCGGCTGCATTTCAGGGCTATCATCGTTGGTGTGCTCGCCATTGTAATAGAGCAGCGTATCGGCCCACAATTTGGCCGCCTGATGTTCCAGCATGGTTTCACCTAGCAGAGTTGAACAGTTGCGACAGCAGATCCGATTTTGTGCGACTTTGCCGCGCTGCGCCACCGCTTGTATATTAAGCACCACATAATTAAGTCCATAGAAAAGCTCACCAATTTGTGGCACCAAAGAGCGCGGCTCCTTATTCTCAGCATAGAAAATGACATCCACTTGGCCGCTGGGAAACTCGCATAGATTGGCATAAATGTTTTCTGGTACCAGCGTAGAATGACAGACACGGCAACAAATGATCAATACGCTTTCTGGCAGAAAGCTAAGCTGCAGTGGTGCAAGCGGTGCCGGCTGCACTGGCAGTGGCACCAAATCCACGCGAGTTGTGCCAAAACGAAAACGAACATTATTTTCGCATACCAGAAAGTCCGTGATGTTCTTCAGACTCATTTTAAAGAATTTAAATCTTATAGTCGCGCATGCGTGCTCTTCGCCGTTACTGTCGCGGAAGACAATTTGCAGACGATGTGTCTCTAGTTTGAGAATACAGACACAATCGTCGGGAACGCTGTGATTAAATTTCAACAGCATAAAGCCGGTGTGCGAATTGGGAATCAACTCAATGCAAATATCCTGTAGCTTCATTTTGTTTCCAATCAGATGCAATTAAATTTCAATTGATTTATTTTAGAAACCAAAAATCTAAACGTTTGACGTTTTTATCACAGTCACTAATCACAAATAATATTTTTTGATTTGATACATAAAAGGTTTTTGTATGTTATCGAAAACTGTATCAAAATTAACCACAATCGATAAACACAATACGATTATCGGTCAAAATAACGATTTTAGTCAAATTAGGCTTTCGCGTGTGTGGAAGTCGTTTCAAAGGAAAACATCGTAACCGAGGCAATCAAGTGTCTGATGTTGTTGCGACAGGCACGCCTTTTAGTCTTTGCTTTTGTTCCGGGGTAAGGTCAAACCGATAATTCGGGCGGTGTGTCTGTTTTGAACTACGTAAGTTAGATTTTTAAGCGTTTTGGTGCGCTAACCTCACCTAAACTGTATAAAATTATTATTGTCTTCCCTCTCTTCCCTAAAGATTTAGACCTTTGCTCATATTGTAGATGATATTAGAGGGTTATGCCTCTAGGAGTGCGCTTTGTCAAGTTCTTTCTTTTATCTTAAACATGTCTAAGGATTTGACAGTCGCATGTGCTTGCCGCAGCCTCAATTGAGAGAATCAATTCCTTTGCTGCCCCGATTATTTACCATGGATTCGATTGCAGGCCAAGGCTGCAGCACCTGATGTTGGTGTTGAACAAGCTAATGTTTTCATCCGCTCCTGGCGAAAGAAAAATTATTTGCACTGCTCGTTGCTTTGTGAAGAATAGTGTACCCAGTGTAATAGGAACTACAATGAAGAGACCAACAAACCTCAACTCCTACACCTTGTTTAGCTCTAGAGCCAACAGTCAACCCTTGTGGATATCGTACATTTCCACAGAGGCTGCCATCAGCCCATGTCTAAGTAATCCTGAGAATAAAGTGTAACTTATTTTATGTGCTAGCTCGGAGCGTTACTTGCTATGAGTCTAGACGTGGTCTGGATTTGTAGTGAATTTTGCTTGCCCACCTTTCTGCTTGTGTTCAACGTTAGTCCTAAACCAGACTCTAACTTAGTTCTTCAGCAAGAACAATTCTGTGGACGCTACATGGAGCAGCTCACTCTGTCGCATTGAACGTCGCCAGGTAGTTTTAGATGCTGAAATACATCTGCTTTTCCGTGCATTCCGTTCCAGAGTCTTTCACTGCTTGCGTTTTGTTTTTTTTTTTTTCCGTGCAGCAAACTTGTCGTTTCAAAGCCACTTACATATTCCTGTCTTGAATTCGATAGAAACTTCGTTAGTACGGCGCTATTGGGCTGTGTTTGATATTAGGTTTTCCCCGCAATATTGACCAATATCCAATATCCTTCAGGCACTTGGTCACAAATGGTTGTAGATGGGACATCATTGGTGACTCGGTCAGCCATGACTTACTCCCTTACTTTCGTAAGGTATGCTTGAGCTGCGCACCTTCTCATAATCTCGTCGAGAGTGGTAGTAGGTGAGGTGTACTAAATATAGGAATAGCCACACTAATCTTTAAAGCTTGGTGCGCTATTAGACGACTATATTTTACCTCATTCTGGACCATCTGGACAAGGGCAGCATATGAAGAGATAGCATGTACCATCATGCCGCATATTCATTCTAAAATATTAGGACTTAATCCCTAAGTGCTGCCAAATGGCTGCAAAGTGAAGAACAACACTTTTTCTAAGTGGAAGTTTCGCTTGAGCAGTTCATCTAGGTCTACACTAGAACTGAATATTCCATCTATGAGTGATTAACAAGATTTTGAAGCATGGCGAGATTACTCAGTTGTATTGAGGAGAAAACTTAAAGTTATATAAAGTCGAACAGAAGAAAGCAGTTACCAAGAGAATTAAAAAATAATAGGAGACGAATCTTCTCTCAGCTGTTAGTTAACAGCCGATTTCGGGGATGGACTTAGGAATCAGCATGCAAAGACAATCGTGACGGTTGAGGCTGGCGCGACATTTGAATTGTTGAGATTTTTTATTTCTTCATTTCTGTTTATTTAAGAAATTATGAAACATAATATTATGCAAATAAATTGAATTTAATTATAAACAAATGAAATTATATATAAATAATATTAAACAATAAATTTTAAACTGTATACAAATTGACTAACAATATAAGTATTTAAATTTAACTAAATTTATTAAATACGTATATAATAATAATAATAAATGAAAATATTAGTAAATAAAATCAAAAGCAGCAAATCGTGTGCCTTGATGGCAATATTTGTACGACGCACAAATTTGAAACAGGCGTTTGTTTGGTTTTTGTATTTTATATATGATTATTAAACAAATTGTTATATAAAAAAGCAAATAAATTGAACTAAAAACGAAAATCATAGATAAATAAAATAATAATACAAAAATAGAAAATAAGACTATTGCAAATAAATTCATTTTCATTTAAAAAATTAAATAAACAAATTAACAAATAAATTGATTAGGTTAGGTTAGGTTAGGCCGGCGGGCCCACGGGGGAGGGGACCTCACATAGATCAATGTGATGCTTAGTGGAACCGGAGTGTTTCGGCTGTGAGTCATAGTCGTGGACAGATGAGCCATCCACTATGCGCGTATGTTTGCGAAGGCTAACAGTTTCTGGGGTGGCCTCTGCGCCGCCTCTGCGAGCGAGTCAAGCACTGGTGTCCCTAGGAAGTTAGTTCTCGGGGTGAAGAGGGTAGGACAGTTCCATATAAGGTGTTCCAGGGTTTTTCTCATCCCTGGTTCCCTGCATAAAATAAAATAAAATAAATTGATAATAAATATAAAAAAAAATGGTTAAATAATGAATTATAAATTGCCAGAGGCGGAACAGCCCGTAGTGGTGGCAGAGGCGGTCCACCCCGTAGTGGTAGAAGAGGCGGTACAACCCGTAGTGGTGGCAGATACGGTACATCCCGAGGTGCTGAACGTGGTGGTTCTCGTGGCTGTGCTCGTGGTGGCCATCGCACCAGTGGTCGTCGCGCTACACCCCGTGGCGACGGTGGTTAAAATTTGCTTTTGACACAGCCAGCCAACGCAGAGCAAGCGGCGCATCTGCACGCTTTGCAAGAGGAGTACCGCAACTTGCGCGTATCGATGCGGCGAAACAGGGAGCGCCAAGCTGCTGCTCGTGGTGCACCAAGCGCGCGCGTATGTCGTTTGGCCGCTAGTGCGCAACAGCGACAGCAGGCCCAATAACAGGAGCAGGCTCGAACTGGATAGAATTTCTCTCTAAGTCACTATCTCTTTCACTATCTAACATCTTTCCTTTACACTTTTCATACCTGGCAATCCACATGGTACATGGTGCTCCTGGGGCAGCTATCACAACAACAGGAGCAGGCTCAACAAATTGTTGAGCGGGGCCAAGAAGTGCAACAGGATCAGGAGTTAAGTAAATAGTAAACATAAATTGACAAATTTTGAAGCGCAACAGTCCATAGGTTCAATAGCAAGGAAGCATTTTTAATGTTTATTTTATTTTTATGTATAAGTTAAATAAATAGTAAACAAAATATTGCAATTTTTTGTTCGAAACATCAAACGCTTATTTGCCTGAACTCTTGTCGTCCCACATTTGTATACATTCATGCACTCCACATGTTCAAATGCGGTACGTCGCAGCACCCTAATATTTAGCAAATTCAAGATCATATCGATATATTTCAGTATTAAGTTAGTATTGTTAAACCTAATGTAGGGCATGCAATATATTAAATTTACATAAATTAGTCAATATTTGTTATAAACATTAATTTTAAGATAGCTTAAGTATTTTGTGTAAACACTTTCTTGACAGCAGCGCATTTATGATAAATAAGATTTTGCTGATTTTCTCGATAAGTGTAAATAATTTTGTAATTATTTTTTTACATATTTATAAAAAACATATAAACAAATAGATGTGCATCAAAAAAATTGCATGAATTTAAACAAAAGGCTTTTTTATATTTACATTGAAAGTCAAAAAATACAAATTTTTTTCAATGTGTAAACATTTTCTTGACAAACTGTATACATATGTATGTGAACTTAATAAATTAATAATAACAAGTGAAATAGGAAGAAAATTTTGCAAAAAACCCATGTGTAATAATAACTTAAAACTAATTTTTATTTTTAAACAAAGAAGTTTTTAATATCTAATACGAAAATTAGAAAAAAGTCTGTTGGCTCTATCAGATACCATTTCGATGTTGCTTAAGCTGTGCAGATCTGAAGTTGAATGATTTCATTTTTCACAATTTATTTTGGGTAACTTGTAACCTTTTTAAATGATTCCTTGCAATATCTGCCCATTTTGGGGCAGCGTAAAACATGTCATGCTTGGAATATGGATCTTAACAGGTATAACTTATTCTCAATGCTAAGCCGAGAATTTCTATAGAGGATTCGAATTAGCATATTTGCTTTATTGATTCTTTGAGACGTATGTTCCTTGAAAGTTAATTTTTTGTTTAGTATTAAACCTAAATATCTTACAGCGTTTTCCCATTTAATATCGACTAGATTTAGATTTATGTGACTGGATGGACTATATTTAGATACTTTCATTTCTTTGTAAAGTATATCGCTTCCATCTGGAAAAATAGTAAACCAGAGTATCAAAAGCAACCTGAAGCTTACTAGTGATATCTGAAGCATAAGATGCTGAACATAGAATGGCGGTATCATCCGCAAAGATAGATGTTGTACAATCTCTAAGCGGCGGGGTATCTGCGGTAAATATGCCGTATAGTATGGGAGATAAGCAAGACCCTTGGGGGTAGCCTGCAGTTAAAACGTGATTTTGTGATTTTGATGCATCTATATGTACAGAAGAAGAACGACTTGTAAGAAAACTTCTAATCATTTTGATAAGTTCCAACGGGAAGCCAAACTGATTCATTTATAAATAAGACCATCGTGCCACACAGAGTCAAAAGCTGCTTTGATGTCCAAGAGTATCATCCCGTTTGTTTTGGAACTATCGATATTTGATTTGACAAGATTTTTAATTCTCATCAAAGAGTGTATGGTTTAATAATGATATATTTGCAACCCAAGTCAAGCATGAATTTGTCAGAAAATGCAAAACGAACGTATCCAAGGCACACACACGGCGCACGCACAATGTCAGTTCGCGGGGGACTTCGGTGGCAAAGACAATTGACGTCACAGCTTGTGCCTCGTTCAAATATTATTTATTTTACAATTTGTTTAATAATTATATATAAAATACAAAAACCAAACAAACGCCTGTTTCAAATTTGTGCCTCGTACAAATATTGCCATCAAGGTACACGATCTGCTGCTTTTGATTTTATTTACTATTATTTTCATTTATTATTATTGTTTTTATGTACATATTTAACGAATTACACATTACTTATATTGTTTTTTAGTCAATTTGTAAATAGTTTAAAATTTACTGTTGAATATTATTTATATATAATTTCATTTGTTTATAATTATATGCAATTTATTTGCATTATATTATGTTTCATAATTTCTTAAATAAACAGAAATAAAGAAATAAAAAACTCAACAATTCAAATGTCGCGCCAGCCTCAACCGTCACGATTGTCTTTGCATGCTGAATCCTAAGTCCATCCCCGAAATCGGCTTTTAACAGTTTTTTTTTATTTGTTATTTGTTAAGCAAAAAAACAGTTATCATAATTAACCTTAACATTGCTAATGGCTTACATAACACTACTCCAAAAAAATTAAGATCTAATATTATATTTACATACAAACAAAAGTAGAAAACGGAAAAATAAGAAAGTAGTTAAGTTTTAAGAACAAAGTACATTCAGGTACTGCCTCCTTTTTTATGATTTTTTGAATGAGCAGGCAGCCTGTTGTTGCATCGGCTGGTGTGCTGGTTTATTTGCTTTTCTACCATTACCAGGTTTAGGTCTCGATGTAGAGCTTCACCTCGCATATACCATTCGCATTCTGTTATGCATGTAAAGAATTTGTTTTGAAAGGTTCTTCCTTCCTGTTTGAAGCTGCGGCCATTGCCCAGATTTGTGCACCATAATCCCGGGAGGGCGCTATAAAGGCGTTGTAAAGTTCGCGCTTGCACCTTAAAGACAGTCTGCTGTTTTTGTTTAAGACCCAGTTGATTCTGGCCACTGAGCTGAAAGAAATTAATTCTCATTGTTATGTCTTGATTTTAAAATACACACCAAAATATTTGAAAAAAAGAAAAATTGGACGAAAATAGAGAGGTTCACTTGACAGTTACTGCTGCGAAAATCTTAGCCAATTTCTATATCATAAATCTGGGTTAGCATTAGTTTCAAATAGTTCAAACTCTGAAATTACATTTAACATATCATAGATTGTTTTATTAAGAATCAATAAAAGACTCGTTAATGTTTAAGGAATAGTTATTTTCCAACTCAACAGTTAGCAGCTGCTTCAGACAAAGAATTAGTATGCTGGAGTTTCTGCTCGAATATATCGCTAATTTGTTGTCTTTTTTGGTCTCCCATAGAATAAAGCGTGTTATAGGAAAAGCTGAAAATTGTTTTTTATTTTTAATTATTTCCGCTATTTTTGTAAAATCTGAAAGGTCTTCGAACTTATTTTGAGATGAGAAAGTAATTTAATCCTAATGATTGTTGTTTTGCCGAAACATCTTTGCTTTTATTTTTTGGTTTAAGTGATTAGTTGTAACTTAATATATAAGTGTCCTTGATCTTTATCATGATCATTGGTTTAATGCAAAATTTCGAACTTAAGTCCATAAAGTGTTCTGAAATTAACTGGAGGCTCTTACCTCTTACCCTACAACATATGTAACCGCATTTTATTTATCCTAGATTAGATTTATTCTTGATTTAGAATAAATGCTGCGACTAGCTGGTCACTGGCTATCCACCAAATTAGGAAAATGCCTTCAAAGACCATGTGTCGGAGAAAAACGTAAATAATAATATCGCACTGATTTTTGAGAATGCGCATTTTACCGAACTGGCTCTGGAGCATATACAACCCGGTTATCCTTATCGTACAATTATACTAGATGCCAGTGCTATGGACCAGGATGGAGAATTTATATTTTTGAAAAGAATTAAAGAGTTAAGACCTTCTCCGTCTTATTTTGGTAGATTTGCGGGCATTACGAAAATGCGTCAGAAGCTTCAATTCAACTGTTTCAATATACAAGGTGCCGCACTTGGCAGCTGGCACCCGGCTTGACTCATACCTTCCCCTAATACCAGCTTCAATGGCAACACTACACAAAAAGCGGGAACTATTTTATGCCAAAACGTCATGAGTGGGCTAAGCCTGATCCCCTAATCCGATAAGCACGAAGAGCGATTTCACTTCAAGTGCCAAAACTGAACACAGATGAAAAACTGCTGCACGATCGGCGAACCCGATTTTTTTTCAAAAAAAACTAAAATAATTTCATAACAGTTTTGGAAAATTATATCTCAATTGCTTAAAATTGTAGCCAAATTTTCTAACTAATATTGGCAAAATCTAAATTGTAATCATAAGATAACGCTATATTCAAGATATCGTCAAATTAAATCTACTGTGCTATGGGTTACAGTGTAGCCCGATAGCTATTGGTATAGAGAACGCTATGTATCGTTTATTTCGTTGTAGCATTTAATAATAATATAACAAAGATTACCGAATACTTTTGGCCTAGTTGCGCTTAAGTTGGTTTACTCCAAATACAGACTAATTTAAAAGCTATAAAAACAATTGAAAAAGGAATAATGACGGTATTCAAGGTTTCAAGTCCATTCGAATTACTTATACCCACACTTACTATAGGAAGCACAACCGTAAAGCAAAGAATCTATATTTTTTCTAATTCATAAATCTTGCACATTATTGGTCGGTGTTACATAAAATGCTTTTCCAAATTTGGATTTACAGATTTTGTACCAAATTTGTAAATTTGGTTGACTGTCTCGCACGGCAAACATTGAACCAATTGTTCAATGTTTTCAAAAAAAACTAAAATAATTTCATAACAGTTTTGGAAAATTATATCTCAATTGCTTAAAATTGTAGCCAAATTTTCTAACTAATATTGGCAAAATCTAAATTGTAATCATAAGATAACGCTATATTCAAGATATCGTCAAATTAAATCTACTGTGCTATGGGTTACAGTGTAGCCCGATAGCTATTGGTATAGAGAACGCTATGTATCGTTTATTTCGTTGTAGCATTTAATAATAATATAACAAAGATTACCGAATACTTTTGGCCTAGTTGCGCTTAAGTTGGTTTACTCCAAATACAGACTAATTTTAAAGCTATAACAACAATTGAAAAAGGAATAATGACGGTATTCAAGGTTTCAAGAACAACAATTATAATAGACATCAACCTAATTCAAATCTTTCTAAATTAAGTAACAATAAATGGTATAAAATGCACGTATATAGCTGACGTTTTCAAATTATGTGAACAACTGACCACCCGGGATTCCCCTGCAGCTCGATTTTTGACGTACAAAAGAAATGGTTGGCATTCCTAAAGCTTAAGCTTCGTTGAAGCATTGGATGTATTCAGACAATAATATTGCCCACCTAGTTTTGCACGTCGGTCAACTATAGGCAATGCAATTGCTTAAAAATTCATAAACTTTTGATGGACAACCGATTATTGTTGTCGGGCTGGTTGGAATTGCAAATTGGCCATGGATTGTTAAAGGACTCGAATCAAGGGCAATTTAGAAGCAGCCATCAATGCAGACAGTCACAATGGTGCCACTAATATTATACTTTTGCCTCGTGCTAAATTTTGTTTCAACAGAAAATGAAATTAAAATTAGTGAGTATGAAAAATTATTGCGTGTATTTTTTGCTTATGTTCGAATCTTGCAGCATTTTGCATTGATGCCGAACAGAGAATAGATTATGAGAAGGACATGGCAGCCGCTTTGGAAGATCTCAAAACTATACAACCAAATATGCAAGTGCAGGATACGGTTGTGGAACTGACGAGCCGACAAGATAGGAACTTGGAAAATTGTACGTATCCTATGAGCAGATACAAATGCATATCTCGTAAGCAGATACTAATTAATTTTTTTTTAACAGTCTGCGATATTTTAAGCAATGTTGGCAGCCATGTCATTGTCGATCTAAGTTTCAGTGGCTGCTTGGAGGTCTATGAAGTAGCTCACACTCAGGGCATACCTATTGTAAAACTGGAATCCACCATGGAGCCTTTTCTGAATGCCTTCAAAGACTATGTGTCGGAGAAAAACGCGAATAATATCGCGCTGATTTTTGAGAATGCGCATTTTACCGCACTGGCTCTGGAGCATATGCAATCCGGTTATCCTTATCGTACAATTATACTAGATGCCAGTGCTATGGACCAGGATGGAGAATTTATATTTTTGAAAAGAATTAAAGAGTTAAGACCTTCTCCCTCTTATTTTGGCGTATTTGCGGGCAGTGCGGCCATGAATAATATTATTTCAAATGTAAGTTAAAGCATCAAGCATAAAATCAATTACTTATGGTTTAAAATTTTGATAGCTCCATCGAAGTGAGATTTTTACAAGAACTACCGAATGGCATTTAATATTTTTGGATCCCCGTGAGCGCATCTATAAGTACAAGCGCATCTCCGAAGGCGCTACTCAATTTACTTTACATCCTCGTCATCTTTGCGAGTCCATGCAACTGCCAATGTTGTACTGCATCCAAAATTTTACGGTAAGTAATATAACTTAAGTCTTTATTCTTGTCGTAGAATGTTCTAAGTGATCTGAAATATGCGCAGTTTTAGTAGAAATCGATTTACTTTGACATTTACCCTTGAACTAAGGGAATGGTATGGTCAAATACTACTGTTGTCAATATTGAGATTGATTGGTCACAAGTTTTGATTTATTATATCTATAGGGGTTATTGGAATAAATAAAGTAGGTGTATCTTTTACTTCTTTAAACAGCTGTATTTTATGAAGAAATTGTTCGTTAAAATTTTGTGAACTAAGTTTGGCAATTCGATGATTTTCTTAACTTTCACTACTAACTTTATCTTGTATTAAGTACTGACTCTGCAAGACAAAATCTAAAGACGACTTTGGAATACCCTGTAGCACTTTTCGTAAAAGTTTTTCAAGTATCTATACTTTAGAAACAAGAGTTAAATTTACTCGAAATAATGCCTATATAGCATTAAGAATAAAAAAAGATTCCCCTTGACTATGGCCATCGCTCCAAAAGCGTAGCCTAGGCTGATTTCCCTAGGTGAATATATAGTATCTTTTTGCTAGCCAAACCACTGCTAGGCAAATGCACCAGTGCTGCTGAGTAGAATTGAAACATCGATCTTCTGATTTAGAGGCGACGCTACCGAGGCCCGCCAATCAGAATAAATAGAATTGAAATATTCGTAGTTACATTCATTCGTTTGAAAGATTTTTTAAATCATATTTGTAATTTTTCAGAGACTTTCAGATTCATTGTAATGCCTGTTTGAGTAAGAAACGACAAAAAGTAAAGTTAATAAAATGAGTCGTGTGGGAAGAAGTAGCCCAAGGTTTGGAAGAGCAAGCTGTCATAGTTTCAGAGTTTTTCGTCTGGGTCTGCATTTGGTAGCATTTTGAGCACTCGATAAATGAAGCTTGGTCTGTTATGGGCACCACAGCCAGATGCCCAGGTTGTCAAAGAATGGTTTTCCAGAAGCTGGGCTTAATTTTTAATAAAAATAGATAGTTGCACAACAGATGTTGCCATGCTAAGCCTAATGTTCGCTTTGGATAAACCGTGATAAGAGTGCTTTGGAAATGTGACAAATGACACAGTGTTCCATTCTCTACCAGGTAGAACTCTATCTATACACTTCATTTTTAAAAAATTCCCTTAAGATATATTTAGTTTAAATTTAAATGGGCTTTCAATGATTTTTTGACTTAGATGTCAAGTTACTTTATTTCAGTTGGCCCGCTATTGGGTTACAGCCGACCTCACGCCTTTGGTCACTCCAAGCAAAGATAAATACTTCTGCACTTTGACTTTGCATCGGAGCTTTGGTCGTTCCCATTGTCTTCTCTCGTCTGCTTTTGTATTGAACACATTCTTCCATACAAATGACATCGCCGAGACAACGCAGACGCTGTGTCGTAGTATGCTGAACAACATACACGTTGTCCTACATAGTTCATGGTACATTCCGATAATCGTCCCCAATCCGAAAAGGACCAATGATTTTTACTCACAAACATCTCAAGCGTAGCTACATCCGTCCGTGACATTATCCATGCTTCTGCGCCATATAAGAAGAGCACGGACACGATAGAGTGTTAGATTTGTCGGTTGCGAGATATCTCTGCCAACTACTCTTCGATTGTGAAAAGCGCTGCGGTTACATCTCGCTTATAATGCCTAATGACACTGTTGTAGACAGTAGTACTAGGTCTTTCGAAGTACCCCTTTCGTTATGAAATTGAAGAGGTGGCACGATAGAGGGCCGCTTTGCCTGGAACCTCGCAAAGTCAATTCAACTTCGCAGGATTTCCGAACTCAGGCGGTATACTAAGTCATAATAATAGTTCCAAAAATCAGATTACTTCATTGATAATTTCCGCTCTAGTTGCAGCGCGGCCTGCTGCTGTCCGTAATGAATGCAGTAATTGGAGCATTTCACGCCACGAATGAATTGGATGCCAGTTATGTGGAATGCAACATAACCGAACCAGCTGAGGAGCAATTAGAGAGAGCGGCAGATTTTGTTAAATCTATACAAGTAAATAAGTTTCTAACTCCGTTGGAATCCGATGCAGATGCTTGGGATAACATATTAAGGCTGCAGCCCACGTTTAACATCTCTATGAGCTACTATTCCAATGAGCATGATGCCAAGACGCTGCTCGCCGTACATAGAGAGGGGCAGCTGAAATTAATCAATAGCACCATAAGCCCGACGAAGCGTTTTTTTCGCATAGGCACAGCCGAATCCATACCTTGGAGCTACTATCGGCGCGATGAGAGTGGTAACCTTATATATGATAGGCATGGCGAACCCATCTGGGAGGGCTACTGCATTGATTTCATGGAAGCACTGGCAAAAAAGTTAAACTTTGATTATGAAATTGTAGCACCTAAGCGTGGTCATATGGGTCAGCGAGATGCAGCTGGTCAGTGGGATGGCGTTGTGGGTGATTTGGTTAGTGGTGAAACAGATATCGCCATAGCTGCGCTAAAGATGTACTCTGAGCGCGAAGAGGTTGTAGATTTCTTACCACCGTACTATGATGAAACCGGCATCTCGATTGTCATACGCAAAGCCGTGCGACGCACATCCCTGTTCAAGTTTATGACCGTGCTGCGTCTAGAGGTTTGGGTGAGCATATTATTTGCGCTTTTTGGAACGGCATTCATGATGTGGCTGCTGGACAAGTACTCACCGTATAGCTCGCGCAATAATCGCGAAGCGTATAGCTATGCATGTCGTGAGTTCACATTGCGCGAATCCTTTTGGTTTGCCTTGACCTCATTCACGCCACAGGGTGGTGGTGAGGCACCCAAGTCCATATCGGGACGTTTTCTTGTGGCCGCCTACTGGCTGTTCGTGGTGCTAATGTTGGCTACATTTACGGCCAATCTGGCTGCCTTTTTAACAGTGGAACGCATGCAGACGCCTGTACAGTCGTTGGAGCAATTGTCGCGTCAATCGCGCATCAACTATACCGTAGTGCAGGATTCGGATACGCATCAGTATTTTATAAATATGAAATATGCCGAGGACACGCTATACAACATGTGGAAGACGCTAGCTTTGAATGCCACGGATAATTTACACAGATTTCGCATTTGGGACTATCCGATTAAGGAACAGTACGGACATATATTGTTGGCCATAAATGGTTCAAAGCCGGTGATAGATGCGCGCGAGGGATTTCGCAAGGTAAATGCACATTTGAATGCAGATTTTGCCTTTATACATGACTCAGCCGAAATCAAGTACGAGGTAACACTAAATTGCAATCTGACAGAGGTGGGTGAGGTTTTCTCCAAGCAGCCCTATGCGGTGGCCGTGCAGCAGGGCAGTCATCTGGGCGTAAGTATATCGCTCAACATTAAGCATTCACAACTTATGTGTATAATTTCTCCACTAGGACGAGTTGAGTTATAGCATTTTGGAGTTACAGAAGGATCGTTTCTTTGAGGAGCTTAAAGCCAAGTACTGGAATGAGTCAAACTCACGTAATTGCCCTTTGTCGGAGCATGAAGATGGCATAACACTAGAGAGCTTGGGTGGTGTTTTTATTGCCACAATATTTGGTCTTTTATTGGCCATGGCCACACTCTTTGTGGAGTTACTGTATCATCGGAAACAACAAAATTCTGGACGCACCAAAATCGTTGATGTCAAGCCCGTGGAAACGCATGCCAGCAACTTAAAGTTGGGTTGGCAAAATACAGATGAGCATAAGCAGGAGGTACGGAAAATGTCCAAAGTAACACCACCTCCTACATTTAGGCAAGCTACATTTCGTGGTCAACGTGTGCCGCCAAATATTACCCTAGGCGTGGGTACATTCAAACCATATGGACGTACAGCTGCATCGCAGCGCAGCGCCTATACGGATTCCAATATGAGCGGCTATATTGAGTAATACGCTTAGATTATTGCATATACTGTTCCCTGCTGTAGGAGTTATGTTAAGAGTAGATTCAACACACGAATGCTATAGGAATCTGTCGGGTGTGGTAACGATCACCAGTTCATGTTTTTTGTGCCGCATCAGATTGCTGTAGTACTACATTTTATTCTCTATTGTGCAAAATACACCAATTTTTTTTTAATAATAGAATCTGTATTATCTGTTTGTCTGTCCTTCAGTATAAAGTCTGTGAGCACGTCTAGTTTTTATAGATTATTAGCAATATTCTAGTCTCCTCAGACGGTTTAAGCGTTAACCTTTTTTTCCGAACACACTGAACAACTTGTAACTTAGTATTATTGGGCACCAATTTTTGAAATAAAGTTTAAAAAAAAAAAACTTTCAAAAGTATGGTTTAAGTTGTCTTCTTTTAACGGTCATACATGTGAGTTTTAAATCAGTGATGATTTGCTGCAATAAAGCTTTGTTCTCCGAAAAGGTCTTGACATATAGTGTTATGAGTTATTGAAGACATCGATATATTTAAGTTAATTTATTTATATTGTATTTTAAGTTTACATTTTTTTTTTAAGTTTTTATATTTGTTGAAGCTGAGATAAATCGAATATAACATAAATTATAAAAATCAGATCATGGCTCTGTTTTGTTTGTGTCTCACCGTCTAAATCGAAAGAATTCTATTTATATTAAATATGGAAGGATTTGACCTTAGAAGCGTTATAATCACAATCAAAGACGTTTTAAAAATATTGAAAAACTAATTTTTACATTGTTTTTGCAACATTTTATATGTTTAAATGTAATATATATATGTTTCTGCTCGAGGTTTGTATTGCTTTAAAAAATAATAGCAAAATTATGCAAACATATTTTTAAAAAACTTACCGAAGTTATTGCCTCAGACTTTTTCCACAAGCGAAACTTGTATACACTTTTTTGCAGTATAAAATACGATTGAATGTATTTAGTTTTTTTTGTTGTTATTTTTCGATGTGGTCAAAAAATACAGGGAATTTGTTAGTATTTCCAAAAATCATGATTTATTCTTATAAAACTATTTCTTCCGCTATAAACTAGTCCCCGTCAATACACATATGTCAGCGCTTTTTCCAGTTTTCGAAATAGTCAGAAAAGTGCTTTTCCGGTATCGCCTTCAGTTGCTTCTTCTATTCCGTTTGTATCTCCTTAATCTATCCAAAGCGATGACCACCAAGTTAAGCGATTAGACAAAAGTCGCACGTAGCGAATAAGGTGGTTGTGGAACGATATGAGTCGACTTTTGGGCAAAATTATCAACAAGTACGAGTGCGGAGTGTAGCCAAATGTTGTCACGCCACAATTCTAGCCTCTTGAGACGAATTGCTTCATGCAAACGGAACGGTTGGAAGGAATTCAAAAGTGCACTCCGCTACGGTAAACGAAGACCAGTTACCAAAATTATGACACGACTTTGGCTTGGTCTTTGCACGCCTTTAGCACGATATTCGCTCGATTGATCAACTGTTTCTGGTTCGTAAGTGTATCTACATGTCTTATAATGTCAGTTATAATGTTTTCGATCTTATCTTGATAGTCAAAAAGCATGGTTTCACACACATCAAAGCGACGCTGTTTTTCCAAGAATATGAGTGTCTTCGCCACAAAACGAGACTTCACTTTTCGGAGGCCCAAATGGTATCCTTAAATGGTTTTAACTGATCCAATAAGTTCAGTAATGTCTCTAACACTAAATCGACGTAATTTGAGCATTAATTTCTTGATTTCGTTGACATACTGCTCATCCGTTAAGGTAAATGATCGACCAGGCCGCTCTGCGTCTTCAACACTTTCTAGGCCCTCTTTGAAAATTTTATACCATTCAGTTATATGTGTTTTGGAAAGACCGTATGCCTACAGTAACATTCTCATCGATTCGGCTTCAGAAATTTTGATGAAACTTCGTTGTTGAATAATGTCAAACATTGTATATATATTGAAAAATGCAATTCTGGTTGTTTGCACAACAGAAGCTCAACTAACTTTGGGATTAAGCTATTCATTTGATATAGATATTAAAGACAGTCCTGCCAAACTTAAAAAAAATTCGATTTTCCCCTATACGAAACCCAATCGTGTTTACATTTAAAATACTCGTACATTTTGCACACAATTCGATTGCTTATGAAAATAATTGTTTCTAATTTTTTAAAAGCGGAAATGTTTTTTTTTTTTGCAAAAACTATTTGCAGCGATTTGAAACTCATTTGATAAAGTCAACCGATTTTGCACAAATTTTATACAAAGCGTAAAAAAATTATACACTTTCTAAATTTGCAAACGATTACATTTAAATAGAAGAAAATATATAAAGCTGATGTTTCTACGAATTGCTCTAAAGATCGTATCAACTTAGCTAAATATAAATAATTCCCAAATGACCCATACACTTCAATTTTAATACAAATATTTGGTGCATTTTTCCTAAATTGTAACTTCTATGACAGACTGTCAAGAAATTCCCCATATTACTATTGCTTTACAGCAATCAATCTGCATATGACATTAATTCTTGGCGAAATTTAATCTATTGTATTATCAGGCTGGTCAAATGTTACAGCTCCTCTAGAGAAGCTAAATATAGTTGCATATCTGAACGAAAACCGAAAAATTTCGACTTAATCGGCATAGGAAGAAATTTCCACCCAAGCCAAACATAGTTGCATAATAATAATCTGCCATTTGTGACACAGCTGCGCGACGTAAATTTTAAAACTAAAACGGTAGAAAGAGAATTCTATTTTCTCTGATGCTCTTTCTTTGGCATAATAATATAATAATAATGAATTGCAGTTTTTAATCTCTGCCGCCTCCAAGCCATTAATATAAACGGAATTAATTTAAACAAACGATAAACAATCTTAACTCCTACTGAGCTTTATTAACAATCCAAAAACAAAGCAATAACTGCAAGTTAACTTTGACCTTGAAGACACTAAAAAATTGGCTCGTTCGTTATAAGTATTAAAGTTTCCTTTGTTAACAATTTAGCGTAAGAGTCACATTTGTTCTGGAGGTTTCATTCTTTTATCGTGTTTACCCAAGCATTTATTAGTGCTTCAAAGTGGTGGAATAATTTTTGGGTTCACTGTATATGTCATAAATACCACAACCACGAACTTGAGAGCTATGTCACCAATTCTTACGTCAATATTTCATAATTCAATCATTTTAAAAATTCGTATTATTAATATGGCTTTATTAATATTATTCTTAAACCAGTTGTGAATTGCAAGCTTTAGGTAAGTAAAAAGTAGTGGTGAATGCACCAGACTACATATATCACCTTATAATAAAGGTATTTTACTTATAAGTAAACTTATAACTAATATGGGGAGTAAGCTCTGGCTACTTAGACCATCGGCTATTATTATAAAGCTAAAGAGGACGCAGTTAATCTTGTTTCAGCGATTTAATTTTTGTTTCAAGGGTTTTATGCGAACAATATATTTTGAATCGTTTTGGGACAAACTTAAGCACATCAACAAATCGCATTTTGAGTTTGTGAAGATGATGGAACTGTGAAAATGGTTATATTATAGATAGATAGACAGATAAATATTATATTACACTCTGTCCATTAAGCAAATCTATGGAATTAAGTGCATGTGTTATTATATGGGCTGCGTCGTGTATAATGGAGTATTCATATAATTCCCTAAAGCTTTGGTGTCTTGTATAAAAAAAACTGGTAATTTTTAATAATAATAATACTAAGACGCTGAAAATACGCCTACAAAAATGTAGAGCTATGCTAGTTGTTTTAGTTAGTTTGCATACTTCAAGTTACTAAATACTTTCTTGGGTTATAATGTCTCAGGCCCGAATCTCAAATCGTTTTTTAAAATTTTTTTCTCTGCACTTTAACAAGATACAACTTTGAGTTTTTATAATTTGGGCGAAATTTTTTGTCATTAATAAATATTTATTTATTTATTTTTAGTTTACCTATTTTCAGTTGACTTTGTAATTAAACAATATTAAAATTAAGAAATATTTAATTAGAGCAAGAAGAGTATAATACAAAATTAAACCGTATACATAGCCTGATGGATAAAGTTTTCATAGATATGCAACGTCTCACATCTGCGGCTGGCTGGGAACTTGGATTTACAATATAAAAGATGAAACGAAAAAATAACATAAGATATAACAAATTTCTTTACAACATAATATCAAAGTTGTTTTGTGATTGTTCAAAGATGCTAGATTTGGCGAATCAAGACGAATTAAGATTGAGAGAGAGATTAATTGAGTAGGATACGAAATCGTAAAAGTGAGAAAACAGTAAGCGCATTAGACGCGTAAAGGATTGTGTAAAGAATAATTAGATCTACAATTTGGTAGTGCTTGGGGGCAAAATGGGGAGTTTCTCTGTATGGAGTGCCTAAAAAAGCTTTACTTAAAAGTCTGCAGGAGTAAGACCTTATGCAGAAATAGCACGGCTTGATATATTAATTATATATTAATAGATATCAATTAGAGAAGGTAATTTTATAAGGCGAAGCCTGCAAGAAAAGGACGTCAGTCGAATGTTCCCAATATATACGTGGAAGATCAATAATCAAAAAAAGTTTTTAAACAGACTCAATCAATTGCGGATAGTGTTGGTATTCAGGTATCCAAGCGGGGGAGCAATATTCCAGACTTAAACGGACGAGTGCTCTAGCATATCAATTAATGTTTTAATTTAAAAATATATGCAATCAGAACGCAGTGCCAGTGTGTTTTGTTAGACAAATAGTACTTAGCATTACTTCACAAGTTTTTTTAAAATCAAGACAATCGACATATATATCAAGCATTAGTTTTTGTAAGATCATATATATCATGCATTATTTTTCTACTAAATGAATGTCTTTTTTATAAATCTAATTTCATTTCAAAACTTGAATATTCGTTGCATAAGATATGCATGCGTCAAAGTGTTCAAATTAAGGTATTGGCTTTTGGATGGGGTTCAATAATATCTTTCAAGCAAGCTTTAAAAGCTCAACACTCTAATGGTTTCAAGTTTTGTGTAATGACATTTTATTGAATATAATTATTAAATATTTCAACTGATCTCCTTAAATTATCGTACACACTTTTGAGACATAGTATAAATTAGCAAATGTTATATTATTAATATCTGCACTCTCAAATTATTTAGAACAATATATGACTGTCGTGGCTAGCGTCAGGTAGTCAGGGATAGGGTGTATTGCTAAAATTTAAAATATTTCCCAGAATTAGGCGGGAAATAGACCAATAAGTTTTTACCAGAGTCGTTTCAGAGCCACTTCTGGAATGGCATTCACAGCAATGACTGAAGAATCGTAATCGTAAATCATTCATATATTTCTAAAGTTGTTCTGAATGAGGGGAAAGAAGGTTGTTAGCAATAAAGACAAAGTTGTCAATGAAGTATGCTGGATATAATTTGCATTTCTATAAAAATTATATTTATGGAAAATATATATTTATCGAATTACGCCAAGGGCTGGCGACCTATTCAAAACTCTCAAAATAAATCTATTGATTAAAAAAAAACTATATTTTTAAGAAAAAATGCGCATCAGTTGATAAGGTTTTTATTATTGAGTTCTAGAATTTCATACAGACGGGTATGCAGCAATCGCTTACCGATATTATGGTCTGTTGCGGTATAAGGAACTCTTAGCCTGCATGTCCTATTTCTTCAACAAATAAACAATAAATATATTCCCCATGACTTTGACCATCGTTCCAAAGGCGGAGCAGCATGAATATATCTTTATTAATTGCTGATAGACGGGATGGAGGGTCCCACTGTTTATAATTAAATCCGAATGGCCTACTGCTTGTTGGTACATAAGTTTAATAAATCCAGTATTCTCTCATCTAAGCATAATGCGAAATGTTTATAATTTTTAAGACGTTGCTTAATGAGGGCAAATATATATACACTCATTTGCTCTGCTATACGTATAGTTGCCAAAGATATTGTTTGCCAAAATTTTAACAATATAAACGATAACATAGGACTTCTGAAGCGGTTTCATTGAGAAAAAAATACCAGAACGCAAGTGAAATGGTAAAAGAATCATTTTCCATAGACATTTTTTTTTGCGTTATGTTTAAAAATATTATAGATTAAATATTTTTATATTCCTTATGACAAGTCTATAAAACCTTTCTGCACAGAATTCAAGTCAAAAACTTGAATACCTAGCTTAATGTGCGTTTTCGTTTGGCATAATTGTAGTACAAGACTTCAAAATTACAAAAATATAACAAAAATAAAAATAGTTTTAAGAATCTTATTATTTTTTTTATAAAGCAAATCTCTAATAATTCTAATCAAAAGCAATCTCTGTTTTAAGAAAAAAGCCAAAATAGAATAAGTTTTCTCTCTATTATATAAAAAAGTATTGACGGAATACTCAAAATTTAAGGGGTAGAAAAAAATTTAATATTTCAGAACGAAAGAACGAAAAGTTCGAATTCACGAACAGGCAAGAATACTAAAAAATAAAAATCGAGACAAAGGTTAATTGAGAAAAAGGAAAAGGTAAAAAAATACTAGTGTGGAAAACTTGGTCAAAATTCAACTTTAGGAAAAACGAAAAAATTATAGACTTAAACATTTGAAGATAGAACCAATTGACAAAAAGAGGAAGTGTGCGTTGGATTCGTACAAAAATATAAAAATTAAAAAGCAAAAGTTGATGTTAGGATTGTATGAAGCAGAAAAAATAACAAGAATATTTGAAATTAAGGGATATGAAGAAAGAGTGTCAATATTGCAACGCTTTTACTTTCGAAAATGAAATATCGCTTTCAAAATACACCTGTGGTCATCAAGGAAAAAATTTTACTGCAGCCTTAAGATAAATATTCAGAGGTATTTACAAATATGATTTATGAAAATGAAGAAATAAGTAAACACTTAGGGAAAATATTCGAGTTAATAACAATGTGTTTGCTTTTGCCTTTTTCAATACAAAATGTAGATTTGAAGGTGGGTGAAACTTATGTAAAAGCAACGACATCTCTCGAGTCAAGAAATCCTAAATTTGGACAAATTTACATTTTGATGATGGCGAAGCTATGTTCGAGAGAGCAAAATAAGTAAAAAAATCCTAGGGGTGGTGGGGGTTGGCGAGCGAAGCAAGCAGGGCGCGAAGCCATTCTTATAGTCGCTTGTTATCGGCCAATTTAGAATGTAAAACCACTTTTGCGTGAATAATACGATCATGGGCGCGAGTGAACCACCCTTCGAAAACTTTTCATTTTCTTTTGAGGCAATGTTTCCAGGCAATGCCAATCAAAAACTTCGACTTGCAAATCATGTTTGGAAAATTCAGGTTCAAAACAATTTGTTCTCTTTTTTTTTTTATTTGATATTTGTTAAGCAAAGAAACAGTTATCATAATTAACCTTAACATTGCTAATGGCTTACATAATACTATTCCAAAAAATTAATATCTAATATTATATTTACATACACACAAAAGTAGAAAACGGAAAAATAAGAAATTAGTTAAGTTTTAAGAAGAAAGTACATTCAGGCATTGCCTCCTCTTTAGCCTTCGTACCGTTCGGGTCGTCGCCAAAGACGCAGCTAGAGCATTTGAATGCGCACGCAGCCTTTTGTTGTATCGGCTGGTGTGCTGGTTTATTTGCTCTTCTACCATTACCAGGTTTAGGTCCCGATGTAGAGCTTCACCTCGAATATACCATTCGCATCCAGTTATGAGTCTGATGAATTTGTTTTGGAAAGTTTGTATTTTTTTTTCTGTTTGAGGCTGCGGCCATCGTCCATATTTGTGCACCATACTTCCAGGAGGAAAAAGGCAGTCTGCTGTTTTTATTTAAGACCCAGTTAAGTCTGGCCGCTTTATATCTGCAGACTTTAAGAATGGCCTGTATATGAGGCTTGAAGGTTAGCCGCTTGTCTAAGATGACTCCCAGATACTTTGCTTCTTGGGCGACTTCTAGCACTTTGCCATTTAGCCAAACGTTAGGTGGCACGCTTCTTCTCAAAGTGTAGCAAACATTGATGCACTTCGCTTCGTTCAGCATAATTTTCCATCTCCGAGCCCAGCTCTCAAGAAGATGGAGATATTCTTGCACAGCATATGCAGCTTCATACTCACACGATGAGGAGTAAAACATGCAGACGTCGTCTGCATAGGAGGCAAGCAGAGACTTATTATTTAACATCCATGCTACTTGGCCGGGTAAAGGGATATCAGCAGTATACACTGAATATAGGAGCGGACCAAGCACGCTTCCTTGAGGCACACCTGCAGCTGCCACGTGTGTATTGGAGATCGCCGATCCAACTTGCACTTCAAATTGCCTGTTATCCAAATATGACTTGAGCATCGCGTAATAAGGGGCTGGAAGGCTTCTTTTAATTTTGACAAGCAGGCCAACATGCCACACTCTGTCAAATGCTTGTTTGACATCAACAAATACTCCATTGCAGTATTCCTTATTGTCAAATGCAGCCAGTATATGGTTGACAACTCTATGGATTTGCTCTATGGTGTCATGTCCATTTCTGAAGCCAAATTGGTGGTCTGGTATTAGGCTTGAGTTGCCATTATTTGCGATCCGAGTCACTAACAATTTTTCCCAAACTATAGATAATGATGGCAACAAACTGATCGGCCGGTAGGAATAAGGGTTCTGTTCCGGTTTACCTGGTTTATTTGTTCTCTTGAAGTGTATCATCAATCCAAATGGTAACCTACAGCATTGCTGCACCACATCGAAAGACATATGAGACCAATTGCTTAGCACAAAATCTGTTAAGATATCTAAAAGGGATTTTAACCAATAATAATTAGACGTACTTTTAATTAAAACGTAAAGTAATACTTTAATTTTAAGCTAAAATAAATTTGTGTTTTTTATTAAAAATACAAATATACAACGATGCAAAGATACAATAATAGAAAGATAAAAAGTTGCAAAGATACAAAAAGAAAAAGTTACGGAGATACAAAGATGCAAAAATATATAGATACAAAGTTAAGACTATACAAATATACAATGTTAGAATGATACAGATATACAAAGATACAAAATACAAATATATATTGATGCAAGCATACAAAAATACACAGGTACAAATATGCAAAGGTACAGAGATACAAATATTTTATGATACAAAGATGCAAAGATACAGAAATACTAAGTTATAAAGCTACAAAGTAATAAAGATGCGAAGATATAACTTGGTACCTATGTAACAAAAGTACAACGATACAAAGATACAAAAATACAAATATACAAAGATGCAAAGGTACCAAGGTATAGTGATACAAAGATATGAAGATACAAAGGTGCAAAGATGTAAAGATACTGAGATACAAAGGTATAAAGATACAAATATACAAAGGTACAACGCTGCAAATATACAAAGATACAGAGATATAACGATACAAAGGTATAACTTTGTACCTATGTAACAGAGGTACAACCATATAAAGATACAACGATGCAAGGATACACAAATACAAATATATTAATATGCAAAGATACAGAGATGCAGAGAGATTAAGATACAAATAGACAAAGATGCAAAAATACTAAGATACAAAAATACAAAGATACAAAGATACAAAGATACAACGATAGAAAGATACATAGATACAAAGTTTAAGTTTCAAAGATACAAAGAGAAAGTTACAGAGTTACAAATATGCCAAGACACAAAAATACAGAGATACAAGGATATAAAAGTACAAAGTTACAAAGATATAAAGATAGTCTTTACATTTTTGTAAAGATATAAAGATATAAAAATATAAAGATATAAAGATATAAAGAAAATATACAAAGTAATAAGGATACAAAGTTAAAAAGATACATGCGGCATACAATACAAAATTATAAAGATACAAAGAATAAAAAATATGAGGATACAAAGATACACAGGTACAAAGATGCAAAGATACAAAGATATAAATATACAAAGTTATAAAGATACAAAAATATAAAGATACAAAGTAATAAGGATACAAAGTTAAAAAGATACATGCGGCTTACTTATTTTTCTTTGTGTCTTTGTGTCTTCAATTTTTCGGGTATTGCCAAATAATTAATACAACTGAGGTCCTGACATTGAGAGTAGCTGCTGCATTATTTTACCGATTAATAAGGAACGTTGGACCGAGTCAAGAATGTGATTTATTTAATTAATTTCTAAATACGATTGCAAAATACTTCTAAAGATCCAAACTCAAACTGGGATAAGTTGAGGTTTAAAGCATCATTCCAAAAGGATACTTGTTTATGGATACATCGATTTGCTTATGTTTCTATGTGTACAAGTTAAATTTTATTTTGTATTTGCATTTTTATTACTAGAAAAAATATAATCTGTGTCTCGTTTTACGCGGTTGGTACGATAGTGAGTTTTTTTTCAGTTCCTATGTTTATATTGCGTTTATTTTCTTACTGAATTAAGCAGAAATCGATTACTGCGGAACCTACATATTTCAACTTTTCTTGCCACCCTAATACATTAGGTAATTTTGGGCCGTCCCCAACTTTTTCTTTTAGATGTAAAATATATTTTCAGGGTATAAAAATCAAGTGGTAATTAGAATAGGTGTTCTTTTTTTTGGTACGTAAATTGGAAGTTATAAAAATTTTGTAAATAGTAAGAAATCTTTGTAAATAAAAGGCATCTGATACCACACCGAAGCATCTACAAGTTAATCTTGAGAGTGTTCCTCAATTTTCGATCATTGAGTTTTTCTGATGTGAACATTTTTTAATAAAACAATTCGTAAATTATTACCGATAGCACTCATAGGAGAATTTTAGTCATCAATTTTTTCAGAAAAAAACTTAATATTCTGGGACGTATTTTGATATTAGGAATATATGAAATAGCTGCCATAAAGAGGGTTTAATACGAAGGTTATGATTAGGATTAGATGTACATAGGTTCTCAACTTAGTTTTTCAATATTTAAAATTCATATGAATTGATTCGTTTTATTGAAGAACATAAGTAGTTTAAAACAGCAACAATAGTAAGCTTTGACACTTTTGATATTATATTTTTATATTATATTTTTTAAAATATTGTTTATTTATTTATTAGCAAGACGGTAGCAAGCTGTAGTCTCTACAGGTAAGCTTCTATAATAAATTAACAAATTTTCAACACTTTTCATACATTTCTTTGAAGAAAACTTGCTTGTCCATGAACTGGAGTAAACAAGATGCCATCTACATATAAAAAATTCTTACGAAGACCAAGATATTGGCTTACCGTTCCTGCTGACAGTGCATTTCTTGGTTGTGTATGTGTCTATATAGCCTTGGGTATGATATTATCATTGGATTTAATCTGAACTCCATAAGATGATTGGTTCAGTACTCTGTACGGCTGTCCCTTGAGTGTGGCCAAAAAGGCACTTTCTTCCATGCGCTTCGTTAAGTAGGTCTATAGCGCCACATTCACGCTGGGCACATATGTATCCACGTCAGTGGCCAATTCTTGATGTGTTTTTTTCGTTGGATCTGCACACTGCACATGATGATCTAGAACATAGTCTGGATGTAATTGTAAGTCTGGATGTACATGCAGAGATGTATAAAGCGCAAACTCTTTCCAAGTTTTATGAGTCATGGCAGATCGTAAGAGCTCTCATCAGATCATAAGATATAAGCCGCAAGAAATTGGGTTGCTTATCGTAAATGCTCAACAAAACGACGTTAACTCACTGGAAGCTCGATTTCTTGACACTGAAGATACCTACCATATTCACAGGCAGCCTTCTGATATAATATTGTAGTAGTCAGCTCACTTATTAATAATATCATCAACATCGCATACATGGATCCAAATACCGCGACCAAGCTGTCCACATTAATACACGAGCATTAATGTGGACAGCTTGGACGCGGTATATGGATTCAGGTATGCGATCTAGATGGTATTATAGATTTTGTTGCTATTCTTTCTACGAGCCATTGATCATGGTAAAAAAAATTGAACTGTGGCTGAAATATGCGTTGTGAAAATGCCTCACTTTGTCCAGCTCTATGACAGTCACCGCAGAACTGTGCTGCTCCTCCTGGTATATAGGCGTAATTGTTGCTTAATTACTTGATGGTCTTTGGATGTTCTGAGTACTCTTCTTTGGCTTCTGTTCAGTCTACCAAAAAATCTGTGAAGCAATATTCTGCATGAAGTCCGGTTTTTAACCATTTTGAAGCGTTTACTTGCTGTAATACTAGAAATACCCAGTCGATAATTTATACATATGAAATATATTCTTGAAATGAAACAAATTTTCAATAAATGGCTTTTAATTTACTTATTTATTATTAATTTAATGAGAAACACCTAAATAAACTCATAGCTGTGCAGCATATAGAAAAAATTTTCAAAAAATGTTATTACTGCTAACGACATTTGCGCAATCTATACTCCATAATCTTAAGAGATTGTTTTATTTAATATAGTGCTAAACGAAATACCTTAGTTGTACAGTTTATATACATTATTTATAAAAAAAAAAATTGCGAGCCTTTATCTTTCCGTACATAAAAACTATCGACCATAGTTATCGATCTCTTTGTTCCAGACTCTTTCCGTCAAGCCGCACAATAACGATAACTATTGTAACATTTTTTTTAGTATATTGCAGAAGATTATTCTTCTTTCTTTCTAATCTGCGATCCTATACAGGATGTAAGCGATCACAAGAAATTTATTAAAAATCAAAATTACATTTTTTTTTTTTTTTTATTAATTAATTAATGTTTGCAACTAAGTTGAAGTACTCCTCTCTGTTGGTAGGGAGGTGAACAAGATCTTCAGCTCTTCTTATTCCAGTCCATTCTCTGAAAGTTGCTTCCTACCAATGCCGCGTCTGCCCTCAATTTTACCTTCCATAATGAGTTGAAGTAGTTGATATTTGGGGCCACGCATTACATGACCAAAATATGCTGCTTTCCTGCGTTTGATGGTTTTAAGAAGATAGAGAAGAAGATTATTAAGGGAACATAAAAAAAGGGGCAAACTTATTAAGCTGACTTAGGAAAAAGAACATTTCATCTGTGTGTTCCTTTTTAATACAATTTTATATGCCTAAAGGTTTACTAAAAAACATTACTAAAAGAGTTCTAGCGCAAAAACATGTCTGCACCAACTCGCTAAACTATCCTTTTTATTTCGATTTACTCTCTGCCAAATCATAACTCTATAATAACCCTCGATCTGTCACTCTCCAAACACTAAGTGAGCTTGGATGGGAACTTTTAATGCATCATATAGCCCTGACTTTGCACAGTCAGACTACCATTTGTATCGGTCTTTGCAAGTCTCCTTGATAAGGACAAAGATATTAAATCGGACTTGCTTCATATTTTTTCAGCTAAAGGTAGGAAATTCTATAAACGTGAAATAATAAATTTGCAGGAGCGATAGCGAAAGGTAATCCAACAAAATGGAAAATGTATAATTTATAAAAGTTCATTCTAAAGTTTAAAAATATATATTTACTTTCTTTTATAAAAAATAACCCGCTTCTTTACGGTCAACCCAATATTTCTAACAAAAATTATAGGCTTGCAACTTTTTTAATTCGGCGGATAACCATAGTTACCCATAAGTTAGCACGCTCGGATTAGCAGAGGAAAGTTGCAAAGTGGGCCGGTCATAAAGATTGCATTGAAGTGGACATCAGTAGACCGATAAGTCAGCGAGAGCAAAATATAAAATATGCGATTTGTAGTGAATATGTAGGGCTCTCAAAGATGAACGAACTACAAAAATAAAATAATAAGCAGCTAACATGACAAGGCTCTCATTTTTTCTCACATGGTAACAAGAATGCTGGACAACGCAGAATTATTCCAGCCGTTGTTTTGGACAAACAACGTTTGCTTACTTGGATTTCATAACAATTGTTCAATTCCACAAATAAATAAATGTTTCACCATTATAAAGACCCCAAAACTTTGACAATAATAACCCTACTCTAAATTGAACTTAAAAGCGGTATAATCGTAGCATTTTAGACTTGGGTTCCCAGTAGCTAATGCTACCCACAAAAAGTAATTTTGAATAAACTTTTCAATCAAAGACAACGCTGAAAAAATTTTCAAACTTTAAATTGTTGAAACTCTAAAGGTTTTTATTCATTAGAGAGTTTTGCGTTGTGTTTGGGTGTCGCCATTGATTTTATTAGTTTTATAAACCAGGACAACAAAATTATTTTAGAAATTATTTTTTTTCAAAAAAAAAAAATTTTAAAATGAACTTGAATGCCGGCGCCAATAATGCTGCAGCTGAGGAGCTTGCCGCTGCACCTATACCGCCATTACCAGTTGTGCAGCAGTTCAATCAATTTCATTCAATCCATAGCAGACATATACATCTTGAGAGCTCCACCGTGGCCACTCGTGATTGCTGCTACACTGATGGATTATTATTTTCAAAACGTCCATTAGCATTGGGACAAATATTTTTGATTGAAATAGACCAGTTGGACCAGCGTTGGGCTTTTGGTTTGAAAATGGGCATAACATGGAAGTCACCATGTGAAATAGCTGCAAATGGCGTGAACGCTCCTTATGTGTCTATAACTGATTTGTTTCGAATGGGACACTTTATTAAATATCCGGTATCCATATTTGAGCAACCCAGAAATTATGCAACTTTAAATCATAACATATATATGGGCCCATCGCTTGGAGTTCAACATGATAAGTTGCTGCCGGACGCTGATAGGTGTAAACTCGCTTATAAAGCCTTTATTGCAAAGGGTTCCCGCGTGGGCATCGTGCTTATGCCAAATAAAAATGATCACACCACGGCTGAACTTCATTATATAATTAATGGCATTGATACAGGATTGGCGCACGATGACGTGCCCCTTGATAAAGGTCCCTTGTATGTTGTGCTCGATCTGTATGGCAAAGTGACGAAAATTAAAATTGTGCAACTTTATGGACTGTTAACACTTGAAGAAGCCTGTCGTAATGCCATATTGGATAAATACGATACCAAGTTTATTGCGAATCTGGCATTACCCCGTACCATCAAAAATTTTTTACTACAAAACGAAAAAAGCTGCTGAAGCGCAACACCTTAAGGTTATTGTTATTCACTTTGCTCCTATACACTTTTTTAATATATGTTCCGCAGACCATTATGTGCAAGGATTTGGGATTCCCAACGTGCCAACTTAAGATTTTATCGCATATTTGAACTCATGTAGCATGAAAATTTGTTGACTTCGGCTCATGGTATTGAAGGAAACATTGGGAGTGGAAATGCAACTGAAGTTAATAAAATTAAAAGTTAAAAAAAAGCATGAAAAAGTAGTAACTGAAATCATTTCTTTGAGATAAAAAACGACAGTATGTTCCTTAGTGGAACCGGAGTTTGTCGGCCGTGAATCATGGTCATGGACAAGTTAGTAGTCCAAGAGCTGCCTCTGCAAGCGAGTCAAAAGCTGATCTCCTAAAATCTAGCTCTCGATTTATGGGAGGGCAGGGCAGTTGCATTGAATGTGTTCCAGAGTTTCTTTGACTTCTGGTTCCCTGCACTTCCTGCATACATCGTAGTCAGTGATGCCCAGCCTTTTGGCATAGACTGCGGTCATGCAGTGGCCAGTTAGTAAGCCCAGCATAACCCTGCAGTCTTTCCTAGGAAGTTGTAAGATGTGCTTGACTAGTTTCGGATCGGTTTTCCCACACATGATGCGGACGATTTTGCAGTTCGTCGTGCGCTCGCTTCCGATTAGGTGTTTAGAGCACTTAGACGTCTTCAGCCCTCGTTTTTGCCGATTCGGCACCCTCCTTAGCTAACCTGTCTACCATTTCGTTACCGTCAATGCCCTGGCGGCTGGGAATCCAAAATATGTGCACCCTCTAGCGGGTGCTTAGCGCATCTAGTGTGACCCTGCTTCCCAGTATAAATTTGGAGCTAATAGCGTTGGCTTGCATGGATTTGATTGCCGCCTGACAATTGACAAAGATGTTGACTTGGGGTTGGTGCAGTGTGAGCACAAGTAATTGGGTTGCTACTATTGTCAGCAACTAAATCCATAATAGTTGGAGCTAGTTACTCGATCCAGAATATAAATTTATATTAGATGGGGCTAGTTACTGTTTCCAGTAACTCAAGCCTTCAAAGATAGATCCAATTACTATTGCCATTAACTAAACGCCCAATAAACGGAGTCAGTTACTCTTTTCAGTAATTAAATATTTAATAGATGCAGCCAGTTACTGCTGCCGGTAACTAACGCTGCATAGAGCTAGTTAATTATTATAATTATATTAACAAATATTATTAAACATATAAAAAAAAACATAGCTGACAGCTTGTATAAATTTTATAAACTTTACTCCATATATTTTCGAAGTCTTAAGAGTATTTGCCTACCATTTATGATATGAGTTTTCCTTAAGGCTGTACTTTTGACTAGCTTGCATTTTTTGCAAAGAATTTTAAGAAGTTTAGTACAAACTTCAGTAAAATGCCGCCAATACATGTACACTAGATGGAGCCACTTATATTTTGGCCATGTTTCAAGCAGAGAGAGAGACAGAGAGTGAGAATTGCGTAGCTATGTCTACAAGATGATATATTTTGCATAATTGTGTTATTTAAAGATAATGTCATAAAGTGTCTGTCTAGCTGCAAATTGTCGTGCAGTATGCTCCCCTTAATCTCTGTGGTTAAAGCACTTTGAATATCAAAAATAGAATTCTTTGTACTCCGCTGTTAGATGCTCTCTGAGAGCGTACAGAACTACACGCATTCAAAATATTTTACATTAAGGAAAATTCAAGGGACTAATAGAAATTACCCCGCATGGACTTTTGATCAATCTTTATTCAACACATCACTAAGAATCCACGATAAATGCAAAACCTTAACAATAATATTGCGTAAAAAACTTCTTGATTTTACATTGCTGGCTCACAAACCAAGTTCTTTACAACTTTTGCTATCACTACTGAAAATCTGATCATAAAGCTAGGAATTCTTCCTATTCTTACTATTTTTTCAGCAGAAATTATTGCAAACCTGCAGGCCATAGAACTACTAAATTCCCAACTCGGAAAATACCTAATTTGTTCAGACTCAATAACAGCATTAGACGCAATCAACCATATTGACAATACTCATCCTATATTAAAAACCAACTCATAAATCATCGCCTAAAGCTTAAGCTAGTATGGATTCCAGGACATAAAGGCTTAGTTGGCAACGAGTTTGCCGATTCGGCAGCTTATAAGGTCAGGAAATTTCCCCTTATAACAAGACCTAACTTAAATCGCGCCGATACCAAATATTAAATATTAAAAATTACCATAACATACAAAAATGTGAAAACTGTGTAAACACATCCACCTGATGCCAAAACATAACTAATTCTAAAGCAAAAGTCTTATGCCAATTCAATAACTATTCGACAATCAATAGATCACATGAAATTAAACTGATTCACCTTCGCCTCGGTCATACAAATATATAGTATACAAAATGCTTAATAGTGTAAAAGGATTATTTCTTAAATTGATTTTAATTTATTGATTTAATTCAAATGTAGTCGCATGGCAGGACCCCCGTAATTACTTGTGGCATACATCATTATATTAATCTCTGGCTCTTCGAGTTCAAATCGTAAACTGCATTACTGCTGGCGAATTATTTTGTCTCCTACAACAATTTCATTTTTAGTAAGCTCATGAGTACGTAGTTTTATTTTTTTGTCCAGTAATGAACCGTACCCCAGTGCAACAAATTGCGACGCCTTCAATATCCAAGCATATCACTTTCAAGCGATAATATGATTTGATGACAATAAGTCAAGTCGAGAGAAGTTGTTATCACTTATCACAACTCACACTTAGTCGCTTCGAATCGCTTTGTAGCGCCATCTGCAGACAAGCGTTGCCATATACCCAGTGTGAGACAACGCCATCCCCGCCCGGCGCATATCGACCTATCAATCTTAGGAAGTCAGTAATTATTATAAATTATTTAAAATTAAAAAGTTCGTTTAATTTAAGGCTTACGAAAAATATCGTGGGTTCAACAGTGACCTACTTGAAAATATTTCAAGAGTAAAAAATATTAAAAAACATTAAAGTAGACTCTGATTTTCTGATTACACAAAGTCAGTCAGTCATTCATATTTGTAAATTTTACAATATCTATCTATCGAACTTTTCATTATAATATACATAGAAATAATAAAATAAATTTTACGATGGAAACATTGACTGCGGAAATAATTGAGGGATACAAAGAGGTATTCGCCGTCTTTGATAAGGATAAGAATGGAGTAATTGATATTAATGAGCTGAGTAACATCCTTCGGACTCTAGGCAATAATCTCACTGATCAGGAGGTTGTCCAACTATTTAAAGATATTGATGTCAATGGAGATGGCTATATTGATTTTAACGGATTCTGTTCTATGATGGCAATGCAAGTTGCTGAAAGTATCAGCGATCAAGAGATTATCGAAGCATTTCAATTATTTGATAAGAACGGCGATGGTTATATATCACGTAACGAACTAGTTGAAGTCATGAACCATGATCTAGGTGAGATGCTTACCGACAAAGAGATCGATGAAATGATGGACGAAGCCGATTTAGATGGCGATGGTTTAGTTAGCTTCGATGAATTTTCGCTTATACTAAAGCAAAAGTAGGACTACAATATTTACAAATTAATAATTGCAATAAAATATTGTATGCAAAGACTAAAAATATATTTTGAATCGCTATGAATTTAAAATATAGAAAATCGAAATTCTTGTAAGGGCAGAAAAACTTTATCTTTTATCACAACTCAATCTTTGTTGCTTCGGATCTATTTGAAGTGCCATCTGCAGGCAAGCGTTGCCATATACCCAGTGTGAGACAACGCCATCCCCGCCCGGCGCATATCGACCTATCAATCTTAGGAAGTCAGTAATTATTATAAATTATTTAAAATTAAAAAGTTCGTTTAATTTAAGGCTTACGAAAAATATCGTGGGTTCAACAGTGACCTACTTGAAAATATTTCAAGAGTAAAAAATATTAAAAAACATTAAAGTAGACTCTGATTTTCTGATTACACAAAGTCAGTCAGTCATTCATATTTGTAAATTGTATAATATCTATCTATCGAACTTTTCATTATAATATACATAGAAATAATAAAATAAATTTCACGATGGAAACATTGACTGCGGAAATAATTGAGGGATACAAAGAGGTATTCGCCGTCTTTGATAAGGATAAGAATGGAGTAATTGATATTAATGAGCTGAGTAACATCCTTCGGACTCTAGGCAATAATCTCACTGATCAGGAGGTTGTCCAACTATTTAAAGATATTGATGTCAATGGAGATGGCTATATTGATTTTAACGGATTCTGTTCTATGATGGCAATGCAAGTTGCTGAGAGTATCAGCGATCAAGAGATTATCGAAGCATTTCAATTATTTGATAAGAACGGCGATGGTTATATATCACGTAACGAACTAGTTGAAGTCATGAACCATGATCTAGGTGAAATGCTTACCGACAAAGAGATCGATGAAATGATGGACGAAGCCGATCTAGATGGCGATGGTTTAGTTAGCTTCGATGAATTTTCGCTTATACTAAAGCAAAAGTAGGACTACAATATTTAAAAATTAATAATTGCAATAAAATATTGTATGCAAAGATTAAAAATATATTTTGAATCGCTATGAATTTAAAATATAGAAAATCGAAATTGTTGTAAGGTCAGAAAAACTTTATCTTTTATCACAACTCAATCTTTGTTGCTTCGGATCTATTTGAAGTGCCATCTGCAGGCAAGCGTTGCCATATACCCAGTGTGAGTCAACGCCATCCCAGCGCGGCGCATATTGACTTATCAAATTTACAAAGTTGAACTCACCGCAATTAGTTCAATATTATTATTATTATTATATAGTAATATCTTATAATTAATTATTAAGAACCTAGCCTAGTTACAAATACTTTCCAGCTTTCCCTATTGTTAGCTAAAATCCTTAACTCGTCAAATGATTTGGGCGTTTCGTTAAGCAGTGTCCGGCTTCAAGTAGTCTTCGGCCACCCTATGCGACGATTGCCAATGGGGTTGCATTTGAGAGCTGCACGTGCTATATTCTTCTGAGGGTGTGCCCGATCCATCTATATTTTCTGATCGATATGTCGCTTTTGATGCCCCGTTGCTTGGTAATCACCCATAACCTCGCATTGGATATAGTTCTAGGCCAGAACACTCCAACAATGCGCTTCAGGCAACGGTTGACGAAACTATGGAGTTTTCTGAAGGTAACATATTCTTCGTCGTATGCCAGGTTTTGCTTCCGCATAAAAGAACGGTTTTGACACATCCATTACAGTTTTTTAATTTTGTTGCCTTTCTTAAAAATGCAGCTCTTTTTGTAGAAGATTATTAACGTCGTTAGGGGTGCAACCATCTGCAGTGATAACGCTGCCCAGGTATTCAAATTCTTTATATTTTGAAGAGTACAGTCGTTTATCAGATACGTAGTCTGATTCCTGGCATTGACTTGCATGGTCTTGGATTTATAAACATTTACTTTTAAACCGCTTGTAATACCTATGGATTCTAGCACAGCCCAAATCGCGTCTCTTCGTAGTGCATCAAAGGTTTTTGTGTAGTCGATAAAGGATATGTACAGGGTAGATCCAAACTTAGAAGACTGTTCGATAAATATTCTTATTGTACCAATGTAATCGATTCAGCCGCGCTTACGCCGAAACCCGGCTTAGTTTTCTTCAATCATAACATTAAGAGCTTCGGCTGCGCGACCCAGTATGACATGGGTAAAAACTTTTGTTGTAGCGGCAAGCATTGCGATACCCCGCCAGTTTGTACATTTCCGTTTATCGCCTTTCTTGGAAAGTTTAATAATAATTGACTCTTTAAGTTCATCAGTCTTCCCATATGTGGCGAAAAAGGCGTAATCAAATATTTGTCACTCCGTGTGAATCGGTTTGATTTAATGGATCCTTTGCCAGATCGAGTGGCAGCAACATTTCCTTCAAATTAGCTCTTTGCAATTGAGGCATCAAAGCAGCAGCCACAATAATTACAAACACGAAATAAAACTATTGGGCAGCAGCAGCTCCAACAACGTTTCTGTTACCAAGTCCTGCATGTAAAGCTGATCCTGCAAGAAACAATATAAAATAGTGGTACTGTTTTGTTGTCGTCTATCATACTTACGTTGCAACTGTTGGGCTTGCCAGCCTGCCTATCAAGTCCTCTTGTTCAACATATAAGCAGAGCACTTTTTATATTTTTAGACAAACTGCCCTGGGTGCACTGCACCAAATGTTGCAAATTGTTGCAAATGTGCCATAGCCTGCTACAGCTTAGCATCATGCGACACATGCATTTGGCAAATCCAGCTGCTTGTCCAACAAAGCAGCATATTGACGTAGCACTTGGCATAGGGCATACAAGTCGCTGCATTTGTTAAGAATGCAGCTGGAAAAGATTTCGGCACAACGTGTTGTACAGTCAGTATGTGGCCTCAGCAGTAGCTAAGTAAGGATTACTTGTAGAAGAGGCCAGTTAGCATTACGAATTTCAATTATTGCTTGCGCCAATTCCTATTGCTCACAAGCTTGATCTAGGCAATGATCCCGCGTAGATTTGGTAGTTTGCTCATTAGCACTTATGAGTCCATCGTGATAGAATATTACATAGCTGTTTGGGTCCACTGTCCAGTTTAATATATGACAGCAGCAAACAAGGCAATATGCTTAGTTTGTATTCATGTGTTTTGAGGACACGCTAAAAATTAACTAGGAATGAATCTGGGCTGCGTATGACTGAAGTTTGACAGCTGCAAATTCCGCAGCCAACATTTGCACCAAGCTCAAATAGCTCAACAATTGGATGTTTCTTCTCGTGATTATATTGTGATAATGTTAGGCTGAGGTGTTGACCCTCTTGGATTAATATTGTTGCATCGATATACTTTATCCAATGCTGCATCAACTGCACATGCTGCAATAGGTATATACCAAAGCGCGCACAGAGCTCACACTAATTGCCGGCCAAGTCGCTTCCAAACATATGAAATAGCTGCTCGTACTGTGTTTGCTCCTGCCATATGTATTTCGTCATTTCGTGTTCACTAAGAATGTTTGGGCACAACAGATGCATGGTCAGCAGCATGTCCCAGGTATGAATCGTTTGTGCAGCGTGCAACGTTTGTGGCCAAACGTATGCATGCTACTCGCGCTTAATTTCGCTGGAAGGAAGGGGGTTTCTAAGACATATTTAGTGAATAATACAATACAAGCTTACATTTGTGAAGGACACTGTAAAAAATTGGCCACAACTGTTCATCAAACGTTCATTTCATTTGATAAATAAACATTTCTACAAGGGACTCAAGTGAAGCCGGTTCTGCATCATTAAAGTTTGCGGTTTGCATGACACTCATTGAAATGAATTTTTTTGCAATGAAATGAGAAAGTAAATCATGCTCCATGTTTGCCAAAAGTTCCATCCAATTAATACCTGGCCCACCTCGCCCATGTATGGCAACAGATTTGATGTCGGCGGCGCCAGTGCAATGCACTAGACGCTTTGACGCCTGCAGCGCACGGCCACGTGTGCTTTTGCGTTTTTATTTCCAGCAACCATTTGGACATCGCCTTCATTCGTAAGCATGGCTAACAACTCATCCAAGTGCTTGTTTGTGATGAGCTATTCTCTAACAGCTAAATTATGGCAAGCACGCGCTCGTCGTTGCTGCTGAGCGAAGACATGTTTGCTACTGCATCGTTGTTGCCATCACTTTGTGGCTGTAAAATGCGTTCCATTTTGTCACATTTACTCTAGTTTTATGACTTTTTCTTGTTTCTTTAACTCTTCACTTATTTTCCACTTGTCACAACGCTCAAGCGGTAAACGGACATACTACACACTTCTTATCGATGGTATCTGTATTGGTTATCGATACTATTTATACTATCGATAACACTTATTTAATGCGCTTTCAATTAAATCGTGGTACTAATGCATCTGCAATGTAAGAAGTTACACGAAATGCATATTTAAATTAAAACTATTAATAATGAAATTATTTAAAAAGTGTTGAACCATTATTAAAAAATTACTGCGTCAAGTTAAAATTAATTTGCTTTTAGCTTTACATTGGAACCAGGGCTGGACAAAACTACTGATACAGCTCCTGTTTATTTGTCTCGCATAGCGCACGTGTTTGTGACACAAAATTCTGCCGCAGTGTAAGTTTAATTATATTAATTAGATGCTTGAGCGAAATTACAAACTGTGCAACTTTTGTTAAAAGGTTTTTAAACGTTTAGGCTACTTTCTGTTTCCAACTTTTACCATATATTGTAACATTGTAGCCCAAATGTTAGACGTTGCATATCAATGCAAAAAGTTTTATAGTTTGTTTTACAAAAACAACTGCTCTTCCATTATATTTTATTATTACAATTTAAAAATAAAAATATTTTGAAAAACTGCGCATTATGCATTGCAGACAAATTAGATACATACAAATTTAAATAAATTTTTAAATATGTTTTGAACTTTTTTCAACTGATACAAGCAGGCTTTTGCTTATGTCAAATACATTCTGTTAACATTCTCATTCATAGTTTCACTTTTCAGCAGACTGTTACAAAATATTATTTTTTTATGTGTGGTTGAGTTTTTTGTACAACAAATTTAATAAGGTTTTATAAAGACTTTTATTACTGTTGTGTGATCAATAATTATGGACAAGCAAATGCAAACTGAGGCTGCCACGCCACCAAGAAAACTTTTGGAGGGCGAGCTATTACCTTTGATCGAAAAGAACAACGCCGCAGATTGTAAGGACGTCAATAAAGAATCTAACCACAAGCAGCTTGATGTTTCAAAAAATTCAACAGAAGAAATAGAAATAGCTTTTGCGTCTCTGCAATTGAGCGATACCGCGGAAATTGCAACAATGGGTGCGCCTTCGATAAGTTCACCAAACGCTTGTGTTGACAAGAATGTAAAGCAGATAATTGATTCAAAACCATCAAATCAGTCGCAACTACCTTTGTCAGACAGTGCTGTGGTCAAAGATGTGTCTACACAGAATTTTATAATTAATAGCAAGGACAATGTGAATGTGAAAAATGAAGTGCGTAATATTGTAGCTTTGCTCAAATCGGGTAAAGAGTCACATTGTGCAACAGAAATTCCGCGGGTTAAGTCGTCACTTAATATCAATGCCCCGGAATTTTTTCCTTCTGCTTCGTTAACATGTGGAATAACTGTAAGTAGAACATCTATATTGAACAATATTACAGAATTTTTCATACACGACATCTAAAACTGTTTGTATATTTTTATCTTCAGCAACGACGTCGCAGACAGCGAAAAAATCGCACACGTGGTGCCAAAGGATTGGGCAATTCGTCCGGAGGCTCGACTGAAGGCACACCACCGAGCACATCGCCAGTGGAGCAGCTTATAACCGCTGATACAAATATTACTATGTCAACTGATAACGCTCAGCCGATAGCTGCTAGTCCGTACCATCCATTATCAAATGGCGCATACTCCGCTGCAGCATTTGGCAATTCTTCCGGTGTCGCAAAAATACCCACACCGCCAGACATGGAGCAGTCTATATATTCCGCTACACAGAATGGGCAACCAATGGGAACAACTATTTCCACATTAACTGGTAACCCTTTGCCGAAAGCTGGAACTCCTATGCATCTGCAACGTCATAAGTTTTCTTACCAGCCATGGTCAAGTGGCGCATACTCCGCAAAAATAAACACGGTGCCAGACATGGATCCAATGGAGCAGTCTACATATTCCGCTATGCAAGAGGGGCAACCGATGGGAACAACTTTTTCCACATCAAATGGTAACCCTATGTCGAAAGCTGGAACTCCTATGCATCTACGACGTCATAAGTTTTCTTACAAGCCATCAAGTGGCGCATACTCCGCAAAAATAAACACAGCGCCAAACATGGATCCAATGGAGCAGTCTACATATTCCGCTACACAGAATGGGCAACCAATGGGAACAACTATTTCCACATCAAATGGTAACCCTATGTCGAAAGCTGGAACTCCTATGCATCTACGACGTCATAAGTTTTCTTACCAGCCATCGTCGAATGGCGCATACCCTGCAAAAATAAACACAGCGCCAGACATGGATCCAATGGAGCAGTCTACATATCCCGCTACACAGAATGGGCAACCAATGGGAACAACTATTTCCACATCAAATGGTAACCCTATGTCGAAAGCTGGAACTCCTATGCATCTACGACGTCATAAGTTTTCTTACCAGCCATCGTCAAATGGCGCATACTCCGCAAAAACAAACACAGCGCCAGACATGGATCCAATGGAGCAGTCTACATATTCCGCTATGCAAGATGGACAACCAATAGAACCAAATATAAATACATCAGCTGGTAACTTTCAACGTCATAGGTTTTTCCACAATCAACCATCAAATGGGCGGTATTCCGCTCGGCCAGCATACCAGCAATCGAACAGAAATGGAACCAATTATTATGCCAGAACTCAGCCACGAGCTTACAATAATAGTGATGCTAGCTTGGGCCACACGCAACGCCGTACGCCTGCCATACCACCTAATAATTTTCGTGACAATGGATTAATGAATGCTTCGGTTTTTCGGCTTGCCAGCCTCCCCCGAAAAGGGGAAGGCCCAGTCAAGAGCAGCCGCATCAAAATCAAATGGCCTATGCCAGGGCAGCACCAAATGGACATACAAATGTTGCACCGACGCGCACTGGCTACAATAACAACATGGATCGGAATCAAAACTTTCCAATGGCCTCGCAGCGTCTTACGTCTCAACGCGAGCATGGTAATAATATTAGATACGGTGATAATCATGGTCGGTATAGCTGCCGAGGATACCAAAACGATGCATCTTGTCGCACTAGCTATCGTAACACCATGGCGCAGAATCAAATGGGGCGAATGTCTGTTCCTAACTATACGCCTCAACAGGAACATGGCTATAATGAGCCAGAAAATACCAGAAGTACCACGAACGGTAATAATAGTCATAACCCGTTTAGGAGACAAATACCAAACCGCAGAGCTGCCTATCGCGACACTTGCTGAGAAATCGCTTCTTACAGAATCGAACATGGCTATAATAGGCCATCGCGAGCAAGACATTGTAGATGTGGGAGTTAGAATGGTTGGTATAGCTGCGAAGGATATCAAATTGCCGCGTCTTGTCCCACTAGCAACCATAACACCATGGCGCAGAGTCAAATGGGGCGAATGTCTGTTCCGAGTAATACGCCTGAACAAGGACATGGCTGTAATGGGCCAGAAAACACTAGAAGAACGACATGCGGCAATAATGATCATAACCCGTTTAGGAGACAAATACCAAACCGCAGAGCTGCCTATCACGACACTTGTTGGGAATTCGCTTTTTATAGAATCGAACATGGTTATAGTAGGCCATCGCGAGCAAGACATTCTGGAAGTGGGAGTTAGAATGGTTGGTATAGCTGCGAAGGATATCAAATTGCCGCGTCTTGTCCCACTAGCAACCATAACACCATGGCGCAGAGTCAAATGGGGCGAATGTCTGTTCCGAGTAATACGCCTGAACAAGGACATGGCTGTAATGGGCCAGAAAACACTAGAAGAACGACATGCGGCAATAATGGTCATAACCCGTTTAGGAGACAAGTTCCAAACCGCAGAGCTGCCTATCGAGACACTTTCTGAGAAATCACTTTTTATAGAATCGAACATGGTTATAGTAGGCCATCGCGAGCAAGACATTCTAGATGTGGGAGTTAGAATGGTTGGTATAGATGTGAAGGATATCAAATTGCCGCATCTTGTCCCACTAGCAACCATAACACCATGGCGCAGAGTCAAATGGGGCGAATGTCTGTTCCGAGTAATACGCCTGAACAAGGACATGGCTGTAATGGGCCAGAAAACACTAGAAGAACGGCATGCGGCAATAATGATCATAACCCGTTTAGGAGACAAATACCAAACCGCAGAGCTGCCTATCGAGACACTTTCTGAGAAATCGCTTTTTATAGAATCGAACATGGTTATAGTAGGCCATCGCGAGCAAGACAAACGAGATGTGGGAGTTAGAATGGTTGGTATAGCTGCGAAGGATATCAAATTGCCGCGTCTTGTCCCACTAGCAACCATAACACCATGGCGCAGAGTCAAATGGGGCGAATGTCTGTTCCGAGTAATACGCCTGAACAAGGACATGGCTGTAATGGGCCAGAAAACACTAGAAGAACGACATGCGGCAATAATGATCATAACCCGTTTAGGAGACAAATACCAAACCGCAGAGCTGCCTATCACGACACTTGCTGGGAATTCGCTTTTTATAGAATCGAACATGGTTATAGTAGGCCATCGCGAGCAAGACATTCTAGATGTGGGAGTTAGAATGGTTGGTATAGATGTGAAGGATATCAAATTGCCGCATCTTGTCCCACTAGCAACCATAACACCATGGCGCAGAGTCAAATGGGGCGAATGTCTGTTCCGAGTAATACGCCTGAACAAGGACATGGCTGTAATGGGCCAGAAAATACCAGAAGTACCACGAACGGTAATAATAGTCATAACCCGTTTAGGAGACAAATACCAAACCGCAGAGCTGCCTATCACGACACTTGCTGGGAATTCGCTTTTTATAGAATCGAACATGGTTATAGTAGGCCATCGCGAGCAAGACATTCTAGATGTGGGAGTTAGAATGGTTGGTATAGATGTGAAGGATATCAAATTGCCGCATCTTGTCCCACTAGCAACCATAACACCATGGCGCAGAGTCAAATGGGGCGAATGTCTGTTCCGAGTAATACGCCTGAACAAGGACATGGCTGTAATGGGCCAGAAAATACCAGAAGTACCACGAACGGTAATAATAGTCATAACCCGTTTAGGAGACAAATACCAAACCGCAGAGCTGCCTATCACGACACTTGCTGGGAATTCGCTTTTTATAGAATCGAACATGGTTATAGTAGGCCATCGCGAGCAAGACATTCTAGATGTGGGAGTTAGAATGGTTGGTATAGATGTGAAGGATATCAAATTGCCGCATCTTGTCCCACTAGCAACCATAACACCATGGCGCAGAGTCAAATGGGGCGAATGTCTGTTCCGAGTAATACGCCTGAACAAGGACATGGCTGTAATGGGCCAGAAAACACTAGAAGAACGACATGCGGCAATAATGGTCATAACCCGTTTAGGAGACAAATACCAAACCACAGAGCTGCCTATCACGACGCTTGCTGGGAAATCGCTTCTTACAGAATCGAACATGGCTATAATAGGCCATCGCGAGCAAGACATTCTAGATGTGGGAGCTAGAATGGTTGGTATAGCTGCGAAGGATATCAAATTGCCGCGTCTTGTCCCACTAGCAACCATAACACCATGGCGCAGTGTCAAATGGGGCGAATGTCTGTTCCGAGTAATACGCCTGAACAAGGACATGGCTGTAATGGGCCAGAAAACACTAGAAGAACGACATGCGGCAATAATGGTCATAACCCGTTTAGGAGACAAATACCAAACCACAGAGCTGCCTATCACGACGCTTGCTGGGAAATCGCTTCTTACAGAATCGAACATGGCTATAATAGGCCATCGCGAGCAAGACATTCTAGATGTGGGAGCTAGAATGGTTGGTATAGCTGCGAAGGATATCAAATTGCCGCGTCTTGTCCCACTAGCAACCATAACACCATGGCGCAGAGTCAAATGGGGCGAATGTCTGTTCCGAGTAATACGCCTGAACAAGGACATGGCTGTAATGGGCCAGAAAACACTAGAAGAACGACATGCGGCAATAATGGTCATAACCCGTTTAGGAGACAAATACCAAACCACAGAGCTGCCTATCACGACGCTTGCTGGGAAATCGCTTCTTACAGAATCGAACATGGCTATAATAGGCCATCGCGAGCAAGACATTCTAGATGTGGGAGCTAGAATGGTTGGTATAGCTGCGAAGGATATCAAATTGCCGCGTCTTGTCCCACTAGCAACCATAACACCATGGCGCAGAGTCAAATGGGGCGAATGTCTGTTCCGAGTAATACGCCTGAACAAGGACATGGCTGTAATGGGCCAGAAAACACTAGAAGAACGGCATGCGGCAATAATGATCATAACCCGTTTAGGAGACAAATACCAAACCGCAGAGCTGCCTATCACGACGCTTGCTGGGAATTCGCTTTTTATAGAATCGAACATGGTTATAGTAGGCCATTGCGAGCAAGACATTCTAGATGTGGGAGTTAGAATGGTTGGTATAGATGTGAAGGATATCAAATTGCCGCATCTTGTCCCACTAGCAACCATAACACCATGGCACATGGCTGTAATGGGCCAGAAAACACTAGAAGAACGGCATGCGGCAATAATGATCATAACCCGTTTAGGAGACAAATACCAAACCGCAGAGCTGCCTATCGAGACACTTTCTGAGAAATCGCTTTTTGTAGAATCGAACATGGTTATAGTAGGCCATTGCGAGCAAGACATTCTAGATGTGGGAGTTAGAATGGTTGGTATAGCTGCGAAGGATATCAAATTGCCGCGTCTTGGCCCACTAGCAACCATAACACCATGGCGCAGAGTCAAATGGGGCGAATGTCTGTTCCGAGTAATACGCCTGAACAAGGACATGGCTGTAATGGGCCAGAAAACACTAGAAGAACGACATGCGGCAATAATGGTCATAACCCGTTTAGGAGACAAGTACCAAACCGCAGAGCTGCCTATCGCGACACTTTCTGAGAAATCGCTTTTTGTAGAATCGAACATGGTTATAGTAGGCCATTGCGAGCAAGACATTCTAGATGTGGGAGTTAGAATGGTTGGTATAGCTGCGAAGGATATCAAATTGCCGCGTCTTGTCCCACTAGCAACCATAACACCATGGCGCAGAGTCAAATGGGGCGAATGTCTGTTCCGAGTAATACGCCTGAACAAGGACATGGCTGTAGTGGGCCAGAAAACACTAGAAGAACGACATGCGGCAATAATGGTCATAACCCGTTTAGGAGACAAGTACCAAACCGCAGAGCTGCCTATCGCGACACTTTCTGAGAAATCGCTTTTTGTAGAATCGAACATGGTTATAGTAGGCCATTGCGAGCAAGACATTCTAGATGTGGGAGTTAGAATGGTTGGTATAGCTGCGAAGGATATCAAATTGCCGCGTCTTGTCCCACTAGCAACCATAACACCATGGCGCAGAGTCAAATGGGGCGAATGTCTGTTCCGAGTAATACGCCTGAACAAGGACATGGCTGTAATGGGCCAGAAAACACTAGAAGAACGACATGCGGCAATAATGGTCATAACCCGTTTAGGAGACAAGTACCAAACCGCAGAGCTGCCTAGCCCGACACTTACTAAGAAGTCGGATTTTATAGAAAAAAAAATTATCCGTGTTAATTCAACCAATATACACCGCTTGCTGAATCTAGGTACCCAAGTAAGTTTGCAACCACCCATCACTCGGAATCTTGTACAGCAAAGTGTTCCCATGGATATGTATGATCACTTGGCCATCATTAACGTTTTGAAGGTAAGTTTGTAAAGACTAATGCAACAGCTACCCTGTAATTATGTTGTACTTTAAAATACAGCCTCGCGAAAAGTGCGTAATATTTGATGTTTCCCATACAAATGACGTCCATCATTTGGAAGAGTCGGCACGCGGTTCTGTGCTCACTGATGGCTTGTCCATTGGGCAGATCAAAAAGCTCCCTAATTGCATCAAAAAGAGTAAAAAGACTGATCAGCCAATCAAATCAGTTACTTGGATAAACTGGCAGAACGTGCACTCAGCAATAGTTTTGATCATATTATTTTGGTAAGCTTAAATACTTTCTATTGAAGTCAGTCAGATTTTGAAACTACTTTTTATTTGATCAGTTTCTTGCAGCTTTATATCCCGCAGCTACTTAATACAAAGTGCAGCGGTGTAGGAGACATGTGTTCCTAAAATATTTAGACCAACTGCGCTTGTTAAAAAAAAAGTTTCAAGGTTATTTTGTTAAAGAAAGTATATAAAATTATGAGCAGAACATATGGTAAATTTAAATTAGTATTCCAAGATGACATTGGTGTGATTTCAATAACGCAATTTATAAACTCGATTGACTTACCAAAGTAGTCCCAAAGGATATGCTAAGTTTTAAACATTTTTTTACTCTGTACGCTCTATAATAAAAAGAAATAAATAAAAATCTAAAATTATCATATCGTGATCGAATTGTGAAGAAGTTTTATTAGTTGCCAAGTGAGTGAAATCAAACAAAAGATAATGACAAGATTATACCAAAGATCCGCAGCCGTACAACAAATATTTATAGAAGTTGAAGAATTTGATATCTTGTCCTTAGTCAGCAGCCGGATGTAGGAGGCGTGTACGTGTACATAGCTCTCTATATCTAAAAAATGATTTTAAAATCAAAAAGGCTATGGGGCTGCCCGTGTCTAACAAGACTTTTTTTGAGTCCTCGCAAACATGGTATGATTATTACAAGGTAACGATAGTCGCTTGCCTATGCAAGCAGAAAAGAGAATAAGGAATTACTAAGTGGCAAGTGAGTGTGAAAGAGAAAATGTTTGTATTTATTGTTGGCAATTATATTAAATATTTGCTTCTTAAAAGCTCGAAGGAAATATTAGTTATTGATTGGAAAATATTAACAAATTATTATTCCCATTTCATCCGTAAAATAATTTGGATCAATATAGGTTTGTGTAAATCTAATCTTCTAAATATAATTAAAAGCCTTGATGTTTTATTTGAAGTTATAAGTCAATTAGTCGAAGAATTATAGCTGAGAACATTTACAAAAATACAAAGAGCTTCGGACTCTACTAGTTGGATAAATCAAAGAGCGTATTTCTGGTGTGATTTGCTCGTAACTCATATCGAAGGGAGCAAGTAACTGAAGCTACGTAAGGCAGTGTTTACCAAGTTGACTCCTGAAGCGTCCATGGCATGGAAATTGCCATCATCGATCACGCAAACGTGCGGTATTTGTATGTACTCTCTCTCTCTCTGAATCCTTGAGAAGACATTCGATTGTCTTTGATATGGTCCTGGGCACAAAAAATTAAGAAGGAAGAATCTTTCATTTGGATTTGACATATGCCAAAATAAGTTGGAATATGACTTTGATATGAAAATATAAAGAATTTAATATCCACATCTTATCCGTAAAATAATTTAGATAAATATAGGATTGTGTCTCTCTTTCCAGATGCACTCTCTCTTAACCGAGTCAAAAGCCTTCACATAGTCAATAAATATAGCAAAGAGTTTCATGTTGTGTTCTAAACACTGCTCAATAATAACTCGCATATTATTGAGCTATTTATACTCAGATTTGGTAGATCTCTAAGGTCTTAAGGTTGTGCTTCAGGTTCAATACGATGGTTAAGTTGCTTGAATGCGACAAAAGTTTGATTTATGGGCCTTTTTACAGATTTGATGCTAGATTCTGTGGCAGTAACTTTTTGAAGCCAATAAACTTTTATTGGGGAATACTTGACAAAAAAAAAAACATTTCAATAATTTGTGTTTGACGCAACGACGATTTGCTTAAATTTATAGCAAAATAATTCAGCTTAACACTATGGCTGTGGCGTGAACCCCCGTAACGTGTGGTAGAGTACTCCCATCTAAACGCGAAGATCAGTGGTTCGATTCCATGCTGCAGCACTGGTGCATTTTCCTAGCACTGGCAAAGCTAGCAAATAACTAAAAGCCATTTGCTTAAGTAAATTTCTGTTATTTAAAAATTCCACCGTTCGGATTCGGCTATAAACTGTATGCCCTTGTTCTCTTGGAACAGATATACGTCGTCCATGGGGCGGTAATCATACATAAGGTTACTAAATTTATTTATTTTAGCTCTACGACTGTATTTTGCTCCCTATTTCCTCCATAACTCCCAACTTGTTAAAAAAAACTAGAAATACACTGCGTAACAATTCTGAATTTTTTTTTCAGAACATCATAGGACAGAAAACATTTTAAAATTTTGCTGGAATAAATTTATTATATAAAAAAGCATCCATAAAAATCACTATTTAAATTTTTACCTATATAGTTAAATATTGTTCCAAATACTTTTTAAAAATGAAGAGTTTTTTGAAAAACAAAAGCAGTCGAGTTTGTCAATCTGAGTTTGTCATGACTCTCCCACGTACTGCATCAGTGTCCAGCTTTAATTTTGATCTTATTCATATTTGGGATTGTTCGCTATCTAAATTTCTCCTTATTTTCAGTAATTATCGCAGATTTTCTAATGATTAGAGAAGCTTTATTACTTAGAAAATTTCATTATAAGCTCTTAAACAAAATGAGATACAAAATCTATTTTGGCCGACTTATATTTGGGCCTTAATAGCATGTTTTCAAATTTTTTTGGAAATCAATTTGCAAAACAAATTGTATTAACCTTTTATACAAAAATTTGTTTAAAAAATAAGTAGAGGAAAATAGTATAAAAATTATTTTGCTTTTAGTTTCCAAAATGGCTTAGTCATTTAGAAGTATAAAATCTATATCGTTTAGCAAAAGATTTTAATTCTTAATTAAATTTTTATTTTGAAATATTAAATTATTTTCCCTATATTTTTGAAGCCCAGCGTTTCTTACTATTAGATCCAACATAAGAATGAAGAGTTCTGTGCTTAGGCTGTCTCCTTGCCTTACTCCAGACCTAGTTTCAAAAGATTGGGATATTTCGTTTTGAATCCTTATTACATTTTGGCTTCCACTTGTAGCCATCCTTGCTAATCGTATTAGCTTGCATGGTATTCCGAGATCTTTCATTGAGTTCCAAATAAAGGTCCGCTTTAAGCGGTCAAACGCTTGTTTATAGTCAATAAATAGATGACTTGTGTTTATTCCGAACTCAAAGAATTTCTCAAATATCTGTCTGAGACAAAAAATGTGATCAATTGTAGATCTATGAGGCCTAAACCTACCACCTTTTACTTTATATATAATAATTTGATTTCCTTTTTTATATATTAAAATGACCCGTAAAAACTTGTTTTTAATTTCATTTCTCAGCATCGAATTTTATTTTTTATTTAAATTTTGCAATAATTATTATCCTAAAAAGAAACTTCAAATTAATTCGCTTCTTTTATGTCACATTCCATTGACCAATGCACCAAAGAAACGCCGTAAAGGATATGCACGCCAGCGCGAACAGATTATTACGGAGATGCTTCTCCGGGTGTGTTGTATGCGAACCGTTCAGAGAGCCCTAGCGGCAGCAAAACATGCGTTATATAGACATGGCCCACAGGCACTGGGACCACGAACCACCACGATACCACAATATTTTAGCAGCACCCCTCTCTATGGAGTATGAACGTCCACCCCCATATTGTTTTGCGGAAGCAAACGAGCAGAATTAAAAAATATTTCTAGACATGAACCTCAATTCTGAAGGAATTTAAAAATTATCTTAAAAACCACCTTATGGCTAAGCATATCCCAATGTGAAATACACGTTTGCTCTTTTTTCAGTTCTCTATTATGAATGAAGATAATACATATTTTATAATTAATTTGAAACATTTAATTTTTTTTATTTATATTTAATTAAAAAATAAAGAATAATTGGTCCACTTTATTGTTTCTTAAATGGCATAGCAAACCTTATTATCAGATGAATAAAACAATAAATTCGAGGAAAGATGGTAATTGTACAACAAATCAAGAAAGTTGAAAAAAAGTATTCAATACATTGCAATCAGTGGATGAATTTTAGAAAAAGCTAAAGAAGCATAGTATCCATAATTGTAAGTAGTATCTGTCGTTAGTGCTTATCGAATATCATCTTTGAAAGCCGTACGCAGCCACCAACCAATCATTGAGTCGTTTTTCTAATGGGTGGCCCTCCGAAAAGCAGCAAAACCTGTAGAATAGAGTAAAAGAAGAAGACCTACACCACTCCAGTGTTTCCAGTTTGTTTGTGATCCTAAAAGATACATGGAGTCGCGAGTTGTCATCTTGTAAAACTTGCTCAAGGCTTTTCGGGCCGCTTTTTCCGGCACTACCCAGCTCAAATACATTACCTTTACTCGCTAGCGTCCCCCATTATTGGTTTCGCCCGGTTTTAGCAGTTCATTGTAGATAACACCCATCTCGTAGATGTTTTGCTTAGACATCTGCCTAGACAATGATAGAACGGGTTCATCAGGCTTGGCATATTTTTTGGGGTACCGCTCCAGTGCCAAAACTATCTTCCTTTCTTGACTTTCAAGAAACTGTACCGAAGTGAAAAATATCTATTTATATTTTTTTTCTCCCCGTGTATGGGGTGTTTTTAATCTAATTCATAATTTTTATAAATGTAGTAGTGTATGTGATCCGCCTCCTCTTTGAAGTATAACAAAAATTTATAAATACATTAAATGGCCCTGAAGATAACTTGTAGTTGGCCATTGGTGTATTACAAGCAACTTTGTGGTGTATGTGTGTATGGTGTGTATGGCGTGTATGGTGTGTATGGTGTGGAAAGGCGGTACCGTCGCCACCAAACCGAAATAACAAGCGGAACATACAATTGGGCTCACACAGCCAGCGGCGCTTATTTACCGACATCCTGTGCACGATCATAACAAAACTTACTGCATTTATCAGATAAGACCTTGTAGGCCTTACTGATTTCCTTAAATTTAACTTCCTCTTCCTTACGCACCTCTAAGCTACTATTGGCATGTTTGTCGGGATGATGTGCCAGTGCCATCTTATGATATGCCTTCTTAATCTCTTTATCACTGGCATTCTTGGATATGCCGAGAATTTCATAAAAGCTCTTACTCTTGGGCTTTGCACTTGGGCTTGGACCCGCACTTGATTCAAATTTGGCCTCAATTTTCTGCAGCAATAACTGTGCTTTCTCATTTTGTGGATTTTGTTGCAGCGCACGAACACAATCCTCCTTAGCTTCACGTAGCGAACCCATGCGTATGTTTATAAGGGCGCGACAGTACAGCATGCTTGAATTTGTTCTTTTGTTGGTTTCATCCACTTTCAGGGCATTGGTGTAGGCCACCTTTGCTTCATGATAACGTCCCGACTTGAAGAGCATATCGGCATGATCTTTTTTCTCCAAAAGCTGATTGCTTATGATGCGCATGTGTATGGCCTTGTGATGATCGTTATCCATGTGGTAAGCAAATTCAAAGTTCAAAGTACCCCCGAGCAGGTCTTCGGTATAGTAACAGCACAGGCCACGCACATAACACGTTTCAGCCGAGTCTGGCTGCTCCAAGACTATCTTCAAAGCTTCTTTGCAGCAACCCATGAAAATGAGACATTCAGCCTTCATCAGGTGATAAGCTACACAGGCAGGTGCAATTTTCAGCGCCTTATCTAAATTAATGACCGCCAAACCATACTCTTTATTGACATAACTCGCTTGTATTTTCGGCATCAATTTTTGGAAGTTTTTCAGTGCAATCTTCTGTTCATGCAATGCCGTGCTAGAAGCATTGAGGTCCTGCACAAACTTGACAGCCTGCTCGGTACCCTCCATGTCACCCAGCGCCAGACAACATTTGGCCACGAACACATAAGCCTTCTCAAATTTTGTGTCCAACTTTGTGGCAATGCGCGCATTTTTCAAGGCCTTCTCATAATTCTGCATCGCCATGTAGCATGCCGCACGATTGTTGTGGTAAATGGCCGAGTCTGGGCACAGCGAGGTCGCAACCGTGTACAGCTTGAGAGCGTCTTTGTAGTTACCCGACTTGTAATATTCCTTGGCTAGTTTCGAGTTGTTTTCAGCCATGCTACGCTTGGCATTGTTGCCAGTTTTCTCAGCCATGTTTCCTCACTAGTTCCAAATTATTTTCTATCAAATTTTGATTTTTTCTTTTTCAAATATAAAGAGAAATTTCACGCCGATCTAAATTATCGTACTGCTATTATAATTGTGAGCTATTGACTGAGTTGCTTTTGGATTTAGATTTCACAGCCGCCTTGCTGATGATTTTGTTGCTATCGTTTTAGTTATTCAAAATTTTTATTATTTTTTTATACTTTGAATAGTAGTCATTTCCAATTTTAACTAAGTTTTAAAGCCAAAAACAAAAAAAACCTATAATAATAGGTCTATAGCAAGGTCTTGTTCGTCGAAAACGACTACTTTTCCCAAACTCTGTGGTAATTTTCGAATACTACCTCGTAGAAACAATTTCATTCTGGCTTCGATTCAATCATTGGGAAATTTTGCCATTTCTTCAAAAGACCCGAACCGGTGAACCATCAACTGCATTTGCATAATCAGATGAAGCAAATCGTAGAGAACACGGCGAAAATTCCACAAAAAATGATTATTTTTTATGTAAAATCAACTCAGCTTCTTAATAAGCGAACTTAACGAACTTTTTTTTAAGGATATGTAAGGAATTAGTGAAAACCTTCATTATCATTCCTGTGCGGATGATCCCAGGCATCGATTGAAAAACGTTGATATTGTGTTGACATCACAAACATAGAGCGTTTATTATTTTAAACCCCCTGGTTCGAAGGACATTGTTATTAATTTTTTTAATCATAGGATTGATTTACTTAGTTTTTAGAGAGGAATAGTGTCGATTGAGTTTCCGCTTTAATTATGTTGTCATTTGAATATATATAGAACTGCAGAGTTAGGTAAAGGGGACTCTTGTTTCCAAATATTTCTGTGGTACGTCCCGAAATTTAGTCCAGATTGTCTTATAATTGTACAGCGGTGGGGTGATTTATTCGACGGGGAATGTCTTGGAGGGTTATGATGATTGGGTACTCACAGGTCAGATGATATGTCAATACATGATTTTATTATTACATTTTATTGAGTCGGGCTTATATAGTAATACAGAAGTCAATTAAATCAGGCAGTTTTATAGAGTCTATAAAGCGACTCCCCTGTAGACACTAAACAACTGATATATTTATAAGACCAGTTGAAGTTCTATGTTAATAGTAGTCGCTGGTATAATACCGAATACCTTATTTCTTCTTTCGATGTACGTGGTTTAGCTTTGCCTACATTGTCAACTTGATCTGGTAGCTCAATTCTTTAATTTTCCAAGCTATTTTAAATTTTTACTTTATAGTGGTAAATTGGTTTGGTAAGTCTCTTAATTGGTTTCCATAAGGAATATGGAGGAATATGTGAGTTGCTATATTTTTCTGAGTTTTTAATAAAAGCAGAAATTAAATTCATTGTTTGAGTGGATTGACGGATTGTAATAGCTAAATAAAGTAAGTAAAATCTCAAAAGGGTTCCAGTAAAATGAATGCCATGTTTGGCGATCGGAAATTTACGATTAATTTTAGAATATATATTTCTTCGACTATTTGCTTATGATTGAAGCAGGCTTTTGCTTGAGTCACATAATTTCTGCTATTCAAATTTTAAGTTCGTAAGTTTAGGAAGCAGCTCAAAAAAATGTTTTAATTTGCGTTTAAATTTTCTAAGTTTTTTAAATTTATATAAAATTGAGTTAAGTTTTCGATCCGTTAAAAACGTGTTTTATTTCCGTGCGACAATCGATCAGTAATAATGGAAGAGCAGATGCCAATGCAAACTGAGACTGAAAGTCTCCCAGAGGGACAGTTATTAACTGCAGTCGACAATAAAAACATCGCAGATGACTCAAGCAAGGACACAAATAATAAAGCTGTCCCTGAGGAGCTTGAACATCTAAAAAATACTGCAGGAGAAATACAAATGGCACCTGCGGCTCTGCAATTGAGTGATACCACAAACTCGGAAACGATTGCACCTTGTCTGTGTTCACCTTTGGATGACATGAATGTTAAGCAAATAGTTGATCCAAAACCACCAAAGCAGGCGCTACAACCTTCGCCAGCGAGTGCTGAAGTCAAAGAATTGTCCAATATGGTCCAGAATACGAAAGATAATACCAATAGTTTCGTCTACAACCGCAGAGAAGGTAAACCACCCTCAACGCCGCGCAACAAACGCCGTCGTGCAGTGAAGCGTTGGCACAAACTGGGTTTTGGGGGAATACCTCCAGATGATGAGACTATCCGTGATATTAAAAATGAAATGCGTTATCGCAAAATGTTGCTTAATATGATATTCAATCCATTGAATAAACAATCCAATCGTTTCATCCAACCTCCCACAGTTGTGTCGTCACTTAATATAAATGCTCCGGAGTTCATTCCAAGAACTTCGTATAAAAGTAAACAAAGCGTAAGTAAAATGTTTATATCAAATAATAAAAGTTAAAGGATTTTTCATACATTGAATCTCCAGCAATTAAATCGCAGCGATGGTACCAACTTCTCGACAATAAACCCACTGGTCGACATGTCTCCAGCGGAGCCGCATATGACTCCGTTTACCTATACTCCTGCACAAGAATGGCCACCAATGGGACCAGGCATCTCCACATCAACTGATAACGATCTGCCAAAATCTGACGGTCCACTGACACGCATCAAGGTATCTTTCGACAAAAATGTCTTGGTAAGTTTCAGATCTCTCAATTATAATCAATTTCATATTTGTAAACTATATTTTTGTTTTTGACCAGCTTCTTGAAGCTTCTTTTTTTATATCTGAATAGTACCAAGGTACCATTGATGTGGGCGACATGTGTTCCTATAACCATTAAGCTTACTGGATGGATGTATTACATAAATTGTACAGAGTTATTTTATTAAACAAAATATAAAAACATGAGCAGTACATATGGTAAATGTGAATTAGCATTCCAAGATGACGTTGGTGTGATTTCAATAACGAAATTTATAAATCCAATTGACTTACCAAAGTAGTCCCAATGGATATGCTAAGTTTTGAACATTTTTATACTCTGTACGCTCTACAATAAAAAGAAAAATATAAAAATCTCATCTTCATATCGTGGTGATATATCGACTTATGCAAAAGTCTTATCAGTTGCCAAGTGAGTGCATCGTATATGGCTTCATTGTCGGGGTTGCTCAAGTGTTTCTCATGGAAGGGAAATACTAGAGTTTTTGTCTGCACTGAAAAAAATAGTTTCTGCTTCTGTCAGTGTTTCTAAATGTAAACAAAAACAAATTATAACGAGAAGATTATACTGAAAATCCGCAGGCGAACAACATCTACATAGAGGTAGGTTTTGAGGCTGCGAGCTTAGTCAGCAGGTGTATATGGAAGGAGAACCTGCGAATGTCAAATAGTAAAGATTACTGAGAATGCCACAAGTACGATATATATATATATATATATATATATATATATATATATATATATATATATATATATACCTTGCGCGCTTTTCTCTCAACTTGAGAATGTTTTGTGCAGCTCTAACGAGACTTTCTTTAAGTTCTCGCAAACATGGTAAAATTATTACAAGATGACGGTCGCCTGAAGAAAAGAGAGTAAGGAATTATTAAGTGGCAAGTGAGAATGAGAGAGAAAATGTTTTTATTTCTTGTTGGCAATTATATTAAATAATTGCTTCTTAACAGCTCGAAGCAAATATTAGTTATTGATTGGAAAATATTAACAAATTATTATTCCCATTTTATCTGTAAAATAATTTGGATCAATATAGGTTTGTGTAAATCTAATCTTCTAAATATAATTAAAAGCCTTGATGTTTTATTTGAAGTTATAAGTCAATTAGTCGAAGAATTATAGCTGAGAACATTTACAAAAATACAAAGAGCTTCGGACTCTACTAGTTGGATAAATCAAAGAGCGTATTTCTGGTGTGATTTGATCGTAACGCATATAGAAGGGAGCAAGTAACTGAAGCTACGTAATGCAATGTTTACCAAGTTAACTCCTGAAGCGTCCATGGCATGGAAATTGCCATCATCGATCATGCAAACGTGCAGTATTTGTATGTACTCTCCCTCTGAATCCTTGAGAAGACACTCAATTGTCCGTGGTATGGTCCTGGGCACAAAAAATTAAGAAGGAAGAATCTTTCATTTGGATTTGATATATGCCAATATAAGTTGGGATTTTTCTAGTTCCCAGTATATCATTATTTTAGCTGAACTGGTGTTAGGATGCAGCACTTAAGACAAGACATCGCAATTAGCTGGGAAAGGCATAAAACGCATTTTCTCACTTAAACCTTTTAAGTTTTTTTGCCATTGAAACTAAATCATAATGGAAATACCCATCCAGTGGCGTTCACGACATCCGAACAAAGTTGGTACGATTAAACTAATAAATGTTGTTTAGTACATAATATGTTTTTATTTCTTAATTATTAACTCACGAAACCCCTTTAAATGCACATATCTCTGTTTATTACTACGATTCAATTGAGAACTCAAAGATATTAACGATGCATTGTGATTAGGTGCATCAGGTTATAAGTTAGCAGCAACTCAGGCAGAACAAAACTCCACTACAACTATACAGGAATTTGGGATTCACGGCATCACAGACGCAGACGCATCAAAGTTACATACCATCGATTGAGGCGTTCAAGCGGTCGTTCGTGCCAAATAGTAAGGGTACTTCCGGCATTTGAAGCAACGTCCCTAAGCTGGTGATAAAAGTAAATGACCTCGTCTTATGCACATTGACAACAACTTTTAGATTGGTAATAGTTTCAATTATTGAAGTTATAGAAACTTTTTGCGGATGAAAATTTATCGTTGAATTGCAGGTTACATTTGTGTTTTCCTTGTAATTAATCAATTCTCTGTATCGATCAATAAAAATCAATTTCTAATAAGATTATTAACAAAACTTACCTATAATCATTTTAATTATTCAACGTGCTGCAAAAACGTGCTGCTTTGTATGTTTTTGCAAATTGGCAGCACTCTTTAGCGCTACCCAGCCGTCAAGAGGCCTGCCTATGCGTCTTATCTCAAATGATAATAAGCAGAGAAACATACAAAAATTTAATATAAATAAATAAAATTATATAATATTTGGTTTTAAACGTAGTCAATATTTTTAAATGGCAATAACTTTTTGAGACACTTTCCAATGCTGCACGAATTGGCCACACTTTTTACGAGTGCTGCCCATCATTCTGTAGTTTATATTAATAAGTTTATAATAAATTGCAAATAAATTTCAATAGAGGGCATTTTGAATACTTTACAGGACTGTGGCTTAAGTAGTAAGTATAATTATAGACCAGCCGCAATTCAAGCACGTTTTTAAGCAATTCCCTTGTGAATGTGAGCAACGATAACGATAACAACTGAGTAGAATATGGTCACACTTATTGTGACACAAGTGTTTTGTAGATCTTAGCGAAATTTGTAATAAAAATTAGTGAAAAATGTTTGCACCGCCTCGAAATAAGGTGCCTGGCACTATGCAGGTAAAGGAACAACATGTCAAGGATTTAAAACTGCTTTCCTATGTGGAGCTGCTGGATATGAAGCAGCGCCAAGGCAACTTGCTTAAGCTCAAACAAAGTTTGCTAAAGCTGCCCGATAAAGGTAAACGACTGCACGAGTCCTATGATAAAACGCTTGCCGAGATTCACCGGCGCAATGATGTCGATGCTGCCACAGCTTTGCTGGCTGATCTAAACATTGCCTCAAAGGACAAAGAAAAACTTAACAATTTGGAGTGGCATGGTCGTTTGGATAGTACAGCCGATGACAGCGCACATGTGGCGGACATACTAGACAGCGATGATGAGTTCAAAATGGATCCACTACGTATTATTGCACAAGGTGCAATGCATGAGCGCCTGGTAAAGGCACCACCACCTCCAGTTACGCTTATAACGTCAGCAGATGTGGAGGAAATAGCTGCGTTCAAAGAAAATGACCAAGCGGCTGGTGAAAAACAATTTAATGCCGCAAATGAAACGTTGCCAATAATATCGGCGAATTTAATTGAAATGGATGCAACTAAGCTGGCCAAAAAACTACAGCGCGTAGAGCTGGAACAGCATGCGCTGTATCTGATCGAGAAAACTGAATCGAAAGCGCAGGCAGCAACACGCGAAAAGTTTAAGCCTTTTCGTACAACTATCTCCAATGTACATGATCCCCATAAGGAACGCTTGCGTAAAAAGGGCAAACATTGGGAAAACACAGCGGCCACACCTCCAGCATTACAACACAAGGAAGTGCAATTGGTTTCTCTGCGGGATTCAGCTAGCTTGCAGCTTGATTATATACAAAAAATGAAAGAGCTACGCCTACAGCAGGCAGAGCAGCGTCTGGCTAGGCAGAATGCTGCCATCAAAATGCGCATACCCGACGAATCTGTGCTCAAAACCAAAAGCTCATTTCAAACCTATCGTAATCCCAACATTGACTACCTAATCGAGGGCAAACAATCGGAAATGCCATGAATTAGTATGCTTGGAGAAGTTGTACAATTTGGTGAGTTTCTCACAAATTATTAAAATATTATTGTTATATTGCTATTGAAGTGATCCAACTCCATTCAATTTTTCTCTGTGCCTAACTTTTCTAGAATGGACCATCGAGACTAAGTCGTTATTCCAATTGGAAGTTGGAAACTGTATTAACTTTTTGCTTATTCCAACTTACAATGTTGTAGACTTCACGTATTGACAACAGAAAGGCCACTGCCAGAGCTTAGTTACTTTGTTTTAAGTAGAACTAACTAGCTCTTGCCTCCCCAGTTCGCTATTTCGAGGGAAGATAGATTCTCCTCTAGTTGGTATTTCCATCGGAGCGTATCCAACTAAGACCGAGCATGGCTGCATCGGTGCGCATCACAACTAATGCTGAGGTGCCATGTAAAAGCACGGAGCCTTCTTGATTGAGAGATTTGAATTGAAACATCTGCTTACAAAGACCATAGTAACGCCTATTGGCACGTGTCAGCCCATTCTTAATCTTCAGACTGATGTCACTGTTGTTGTGCAATGTACACGAATTCCTGGTTAAACCGTGGACAACCTGGATCTTTATTTGTAGACAGCATTTAGAACGTATTTATCCTGTTGACCACCGTTTCGATCTTGTTCACGTTGTGCAAGCAACTGGACACTTTTGTAAAAATTTATAACATTATGATGTACAGCGGTCTTCCACAGTACTCCTGCTGTCGCTGCCTAGTTTACCTCCCAGAACGGTATTAAAGCCTTCGACGTGGTCTTTTCCTACTTTATAGAGCTACAGGTGGTGCTTATGATATTGTATTTCCTTCTATTATTTATTTAATCTTTAGCTTAGGTTCAGCCGGTAGGCACCCATGGGCGGACCTCACATAGATCAGTATGATCCTTAGTATATTCAATTCAATCTTTAACTTGTCGTCTTTTATGAATTTCACTATTATTGACTTCGAAGTGTCTTCGATTGGTATTGTTGCAGAATTTCAATTTTTTAACTATTTGTTATCCGTTAAAATTCTATCGTATATATCTTTATATCATTTAGAACTTAAGTCTTGCATTTCCAAAAATGTTTATGTACATTTAATTTATTCTCTTCAAAGTTATTGCATTGATGGACTTTCGGAGCGCTCGTTTGTATTTGCTGAGATGACACGGAACCAGGTGATATTGCCGTATGAGATCGCGCATCATCAAAGCGGTTAAAGAAAGCAACCTCACTCATCTCATATTAATAAATACTATGAAGCTCAATATCGTACAATCACAAAACCACCAAAACAACAACCTTGTAACTTTTAATTTTTTCTATAAAATTCCACAAAAAATGATTATTTTTTAGTATCTCCAAAGCTTAATATATATAAAAAGGAATAAATTTAATAACATTTAGATTAAAATAGATATATGAATTGTTCAGAGTGTATTCTCTACCAGAAATATCTGTCGAAAGCAGGTTTTTGTGCTAAAACTGTTAATGGTTTTTTAGAAAATCACAATTTTTTTATGAATAATAAATAATGTTTTTAAATTATTTAGGGAAATGTTATTTATTCCGTCATTATATGTCCACAAACTTTGCATGTATTTCTTTTTTAAGGATATGTGAGAATTTGGTGAAAACCTACATTAAGTTTCTTCCTGTCGGGATGATCCCAGGCATCGATGGAAAAGCGTTGATATTGTGTTGACATCACAAATAGCATCACAAAGCATTTATTATTTTAAACCCGCTGGTTCGAAGGTTATTGTGATTAACTTTTTTATTTTGGATTAGGAATTGCTATAGATTGTGCAACTTTCGATGCATTTGGAATGTAATGTAGTGTAATAATGATGCCATTAAAGACAGAGCTCAGGGATATAGGGAATTCAAGTGTAAGATAGTTCTTTCAATATTGTTCTGCTTATCTTGATGTTTTTCATCTTAAAGTTGCATTTATATAAAGCCCCATTTATTTCGATATTTCGATATCTTTGTATTGCGTAGTCTGGGAGCTCAATTAGTAATAGTTTTGAATATTATTTTAAAATGGTCAGCCTGGGTTTTAGCTTTCTATTTGTTTGTTCTTGCCCATTTGTTGGATTTATCGTTTATTGTGGCGCTTATCATAGGATTGATTTACTTAGTTTTCAGAGTGGAGTCTTTAATGTTAGTATCGATTGAGTTTCCGCTTTAATTATGTTGTCATTTGAATATATATAGAACTGCAGAGTTAGGTTCTGAGGTAAAGGAGACTCTTGTTTCCAAATATTTCTGTTGTACGTCCCGAAATTTGGTCCAGTTGATTTATTCGACGGGGAATGTCTTGGAGGGTTATGATGATTGGAGACTCACAGGTCAGATGATATGTCAAAACATGATTTTATTATTACATTTTATTGAGTCGGGTTTATATAGTAATACAGAAGTCAATTAAATCAGGCAGTTTTATAGAGTCTATAAGTCGACTCCCCTGTGCGTAATATGCAGCTGTTCAAGTAACATTTCTTCCTTTAACTTTGGTTATCTTTGATCCTCACATGATATGCTTAACATTAGAGTCTCGTCCAGATAAGTTTCGATTATCAATTGATTTTATATAAACAAAGAATGGGTGTTTTGCATTAAGTTAATAATAGTCGCTGGTATATGATCCATTTGGTTTTCGTCTGATAAGCGAATACCTTATTTCTTCTTTCGATGTGCGTGGTTTAGCTTTGCCTATATTGTCAACTTGATCTGGTAGCTCAATTCTTTAATTTTCCAAGCTATTTTAAATTTTTACTTTATAGTGGTAAATTGGTTTGGTAAGTCTCTTAATTGGTTTCCATAAGGAATATGGAGGAATATGTGAGTTGCTATATTTTTCTGAGTTTTTAATAAATGCAGAAATTAAATTCATTGTTTGAGTGGATTGACGGATTGTAATAGCTAAATAACGTAAGTAAAATCTCAAAAGGGTTCCAGTAAAATGAATGCCATGTTTGGCGATCGGAAATTTACGATTAATTTTAGAATATATATTTCTTCGACTATTTGCTTATGATTGAAGCAGGCTTTTGCTTGAGTCACATAATTTCTGCTATTCAAATTTTAAGTTCGTAAGTTTAGGAAGCAGCTCAAAAAAATGTTTTAATTTGCGTTTAAATTTTCTAAGTTTTTTAAATTTATATAAAATTGAGTTAAGTTTTCGATCCGTTAAAAACGTGTTTTATTTCCGTGCGACAATCGATCAGTAATAATGGAAGAGCAGATGCCAATGCAAACTAAGACTGAAAGTCTCCCAGAGGGACAATTATTAACTGCAGTCGACAATAAAAACATCGCAGATGACTCAAGCAAGGACACAAATAATAAAGCTGTCCCTGAGGAGCTTGAACATCTAAAAAATACTGCAGGAGATATAAAAATGGCACCTGCGGCTCTGCAATTGAGTGATACCACAAACGCGGAAACTATTGCACCTAGTCTATGTTCACCTTTGGATGACATGAATGTTAAGCAGATAGTTGATCCAAAACCACCAGAGCAGGCGCTACAACCTTCGCCAGCGAGTGCAGAAGTCAAAGAATTGTCCAATATGGTCCAGAATACGAAAGATAATACCAATAGTTTCGTCTACAAGCGCAGGGAAGGTAAACCACCCTCAACGCCGCGCAACAAACGCCGTCGTGCAGTGAAGCGTTGGCACAAACTGGGTTTTGGGGGCATACCTCCAGATGATGAGACTATCCGTGATATAAAAAATGAAATGCGTTATCGCAAAATGTTGCTTAATATGATATTCAAACCATTGAATAAACAATCCAATCGTTTCATCCAACCTCCCACAGTTGTGTCGTCACTTAATATAAATGCTCCGGAATTTATTCCAAGAGCTTCGTATAAAAATAAACAAAGCGTAAGTAAAATGTTTATATCAAATAATAAAAGTTAAAGGATTTTTCATACATTGAATCTCCAGCAATTAAATCGCACCGACTTCCCCGACTTCTCGTCAATAAACCCACTGATCGACATGTCTACAGTGGAGCCGCATATGACTCCGTTTACCTATACTCCTGCACAAGAATGGCCACCAATGGGACCAAGCATCTCTACATCAACTGATAACAATCTGCCAAAAACTGACGGTCCACTGACACGCATCAAGGTATCTTTCGACAAAAATGTCTTGGTAAGTTCCAGAACGCTCTATTCTAATCAATGTCATATTTTTAAGCTATATTATTCTTTTTGACCAGCTTCTTGAAGCATCTTTTTTTATATCTGAGTAGTACCAAGGTACCACTGATGTGGGCGATATGTGTTCCTATAACCATTAAGCTTACTGGATGGATGTATTACATAAATTATACAGAGTTATTTTATTAAACAAAATATAAAAACATGAGCAGTACATATGGTAAATGTGAGTTAGCATTTTAAGATGACGTTGGTGTGATTTCAATAACGAAATTTATAAATCCAATTGACTTACCAAAGTAGTCCCAATGGATATGCTAAGTTTTGGACATTTTTATACTCTGTACGCTCTACAATAAAAAGAAAAATATAAAAATCTTTCATCTTCATATCGTGGTGATATATCGAATTGTGGAGAAGTTTTATCAGTTGCCAAGTGAGTGCATCGTTGCTCAACCGTTTCTCATGGAAGAGGAAATACTAGAGTTCATGTCTGCACTGAAAAAAATAGTTTTTGCTTCTTTCAGTGTTTGGTTTTTCGTTGTAAACACGATTGACATGCAAAATGCTAGCCGCGCGAAAACAACCTCATGCATTTTTTCTCCAAGTGTAAACACAAATAAATTATAACGAGAAGATTATACTGAAAATCCGCTTAGTCCTGCTTAGAAATCGAGCTTAGTCAGCAGCTGTATATAGAAGGAGAAATGCGAATGTGAAATAGTAATGCGTGTACACGAATAGCTTTCTTTATATAAAAAACAATATTAAAATCAACAAGAGCTCTGGGCAATCCTTCGCAATAGGATCATTGAGAATACTACAACTACAAATTTTATGCCTTGTTCACTTTTCTCTCAGGTCCTCGCACACATGGTATAATTATTATAAGGTTTTTTTTTTATTTCAAAAGGAAGAACGGCGCACCGTGGTCTGCTGTTCCCATTCTTTCTACTTCCCCTACGGCACGACCTTCAAATAAAACTTCAGAGGGGGATACAGCGCTTAGTGGTGTCCTTCATTGTTAAGGGATCTTTCTTTCCGTCTGGTGATTTTGTGTGCCAGCATGTCTATAGCGTTCCATTTTTCAACATTATCTAGCATATGCCTCTTCAGCTTGCCCAGGGTCAGGTGTTCTTCAAATACGATTTCAGCAGGGTGTGTTTGGCGTCATCGACCACATCGCAGGTGGTACAAAAAGAACTGCCATCGTATTCGAACCGATTAAGGTATGCCCGAGTTGCTTCGGTCCTCTTGTATTTGGCATTATGCTATGTAGGACAGGTGCTCCTCGACCCTGTGATCAAGGATTACGCCTAGGTATTTGAGTGACGGATTATTATAAGGTAACGAGAATCAAAACATTTGCAAAAAGCAAAGAGAATGAGCAATTACTAATCGGCAAGTGAGTTTCAAAGCATAAACGTTTAATAAAATAGGACTATTAATTTAGATAAAATTTAATCACGAATGCACAAAAAAAAAGAGGACAACAGGTTACAAACTTATGCATGATGCATTGCCTCTATTCTTGGTCGGTACGTTGGTTTAGTTGCGCTTTGCTGCATGCGACCCAATGGAGAACACCAGCACATATTACTACATGTGCTGGATTCGCAGGAGCAGGTCTTGTGCAATTCTCCGCAATGCGATAAGCTCAGCCATTATGGTGTTCTTAGGAGGACATGTGGGATGAGTCATGGGTGCAGCACTTAGATGTTCCAAATCTCAATGCAAATGCTCTCTCTGCATATAGTCGTTATTAAGAAGTTCTTAGCCCCTCTAAAAGTCTTGCTTAGAACACTTCAAGGAAGAGTCTACATTTTTGAAGTATTTACTTATCTGCTTGAGCAACTTTTTGTCGAATGGACTACTACTTATTTGCAGTCATTTTCTTAGTATTCTCTGTTTCTTAATAGTCTTCTAAGTTAAATTGAAAGAATTCTTTTTGTAGAGAACCAGCTTCGTAGATAATATTGATAAGTTTTTCAACTGTTTTGTCAATCTTATTTCTGTATTTTAGAAATAATATAATTAAGGAGGTTCGATCCTTGAACCAGTAGTTGAATGAAGGAATATCAGTCTTGTGTATTAAACCCACCAAGGATGCTAAGCATAAAAGTCACCAGCAGCAATGAAGCGACTTCTAAGATTTAAAAAAAATTGCTGATAGTCATCTTAAATAAATGCAAACCTCAATGGTAAATATATGACGATTATAGATGACCTACATTCATTCGTTCAGAATGGCGAATTTGGAAACTTTGTGCTGTGCGAGTTTTAAATCTGAAATTCTTGCAGGGCAGACGGGTCATCAATATAATATCAGTGGTATATCTGAGAACCCCTCCATTAGTGTTACAGGGGAAAGACTGTTGTACAAACAGGAAGTTCGGACAAGTTCGGAGTTACTGATCTCAATCAGCAGCCCTGCGGTCGAACTAGGGCACTCTGGTTTAATCTATTATTGCGTCTGAAAAACTTCACAAGATTAGCCTTGGATAACAACAACAGCAACAATCTGATGACGAACAATGGCAAACGAAATAGAATGTCAGAGAAGCTGCAGTTAAGCTTTAATTCTTTGCAATTTATTTATTTATTCATTATTAACTTAGCGACGCAACAAAGTCCACTTGATCTTATAGTTAAACAATTTCAAAATTAAATAAGAGTGAGGAGTTTATAATATAAAACTAAACTGTGTCCCATAGGTGAATTTCTAATCTAAAAGATGAAAACAGATAGAAAGTCAGGCCAAGAAAAGTAATTATTTAAAAAAAAAACTCAATCTCTCTGTCGTTTTTCATCTGCAAGATAAGCGCTGCTGTTATCGGTGCTGAAGTTAATTTAAGCTAGAATTAGTTCTCACTATGCAGTGACTCGGTATATAAAATACGAGTCAATGCAAGCCCATCCAGCACATCATAATTGTAAAATCGTCATGGCATTAGTTAAATTTAAATCGTTTTGAACTCATTTTACAACCAACGAAAAAGTTAGTTGATTCAGCAGCGATCTTCCACAAACAAATGTATTGCAAGTAAATAAAAGCAATGATGGCAAAAATATGCGGATATTATTGCAGGCTTATGCTGGTCACTGCCTGCTCGCAGTTCATACCAAAAGGCATCGTCACTGACGACGATGCATGCAGAAAGTGCAGGGAACCAGCAGCCAAAGAAACCCTAGAACACCTTTTATGCAACTGCCCTGCGCTCTGTACCACTAGCATTAAATTTCAAGGGAGATCAATGTTTGACTCGCTTGCAGAGGTAGCTCGAAGGCCATCCCAAAGACTGTTAGCTTTGGCGAAACACACACAACGTATATTGGACGATTAACGTATCCTTGACCACGACTAAGAATCGCACTGATTTAGGTGAGTATCCTAACCTAAACTAAAAAATACTAAGTAATTAAACATAGAAAATATTTGCAAAAATAAGCGAAAATGGCGCAGCAGCCGCAAGAAAAGTTTTTAAAACTAACGGACATAAGCTTAAACTTATCGATAATTTGATAACTGCCAAATAAACAGCTGAGCTGTACTGCGCAATTAGTGAGCCATGAAGCAGTTGGGCAAGTTGACGCTCTAAGTGCGCCACTAAGCAAAAGACCAAATCAGCAATTGAGCCAACTGCAATCATTAATGTTTGCTTTGTTTACACAAAAGTGCGCAGAGTGTTTGCACCTGTTTTGTGCTTATCGATATACAACGCCTGTTGACGCGCGCTTCATTGTGCTCAGCTAAAGGTAACACGCATATATATGCACGATATGGCAACGCCATACAATCAGTCGATGTACGCTTCAGTGTATGCGGGCGTGCGTGCATGTGTGTGTGTACGTTTCATACAAAGTATATTTTTTTTTATGGCTAAAAATTATTTTTTTAAACGCTCAAACGTACAAAGCAATAAATTTATATTAAAGTGTGAATAACACAGAATGCAATGTTAATGGTGTAGCAAATGCAAACGCAATCGATTCGTATCAATGTATGCAACAACTATTGCATTTTAATAAACAAATTAAAAATCATCAAATAATAGAAAGAAAAAAACAACAAAAAAAGTGCTTCGTGCGGCTGCGGCAGCCTTAAGCTTAGAGTAAACAACATAATGCGTGTCTCATCGCATTTGCATATATTAAATATTAAATCAATATGTATAATTGTATGTGCCACGCTTCTGGCTGGCCCTAGCACAGTGCTGTCGCGCAAGCATCATCTGGAAGTTCGTGTAAGTTGTTGTGACCACGACAAAGTCTCTGAGTTGGAGCGCCTCTGACTCATGTGAACTCTAATTGCTATTTACTTTAATTATTTTATAACCAAACAGAATGATATGCGACCATACATTGCGCTCAGCACATTTGGTTTCTATCGCAATGGACACTTGGACGTGCAGTTGAGCCAGTTTACCATAGACGATGAGAAGTCAACTGATCTGGTAGGTGGCTGGCATGTTATTGTTGGCAACTATCAAATTTCGCACTTTAATGTTAATTTTCTTTTTAGTTTGGGCTCTCATTAGACAAAACCACCATTGATTTGCTGAATCCATATTTGGATTCGCATCAAAATAAATGCATACTGGAGGAGCCAGCTGCTATGCAAACGAATGGACCCATTCTATTCTTTTTACTGGATCTACAGAAATTAAAGTAAGTGGCGACAGCAGTCCAAATGCAATTAAAGCTGATATAAATCGTGAGTGTTTGGAAACGAGCAGCTGTGCTTCAATTGACGTGCGACTTCAACTGCACAGCTTGGGCAGTTTTTATGAAATTCGATCATTTCATTTCTATCTCTTAAATGTGAATCCATAATTTGATACTTGACTTTAACTTAGACTTGCTCATGAGTGTCGAATATCTATTACGTGCATCTGCTGTATGGCCAACAGACTGCTGCATCTCATCGTCATTGCCATTTTGCATTCTGGTATTTTTGCTGGAAATATGAACTTAATTTCTAATAAAGTCGTGTTCATCATGACCACTACCCTGTGTTGGCAACTATTGCTCGCCACGCTGCTGCTGCTGCGCTCTGAGCTGCTTTCATCGCATAATACGCATCATCTTGAGTATGCTCCATAATTTGGCACTTGTTTATTAACTTAAACAATATCTACAACTGAGTGTCAAATATCTATTACGAGCATGCCTGCCGCATGCTCAACTGACTGCTCGGTCATGTCACCAGCACCATTTTTGCTGCTGTTGTCCAAATCGGACTATAGCTCTGCTTTAATATCTAACAAAGTCCTGCGCACTTTGTGGCTTTCGTTTTCATTGATTTCAACATGATGTTCATCATGACCACTGTCCTGTTAGGAGCTGTCGCTCTTCAAGCTACTGCTGCTCTGTTACCTGGTTTCATCATTGCTTTCATCTTCAGCATCTGGCACAAAATCCTCATCATCATCGGTATGCTCATTGGCATATTTGACCAACATTTGATCAATGGTCAAATTGTATGCATCAGTGCAGTCCTAAACGCGTGGATGCTTGGCGACGCTAGCTTCATTTAACTGAGTATTCTGCTGACTGGGCGTCAGCTAGCTTGGGAGAACTCAAGTAGGTTAGCTTTTGTGTGTAGCTGAGCTTGCGGCATTTGCCTCCTGCTGTCATTGATGCATTACCTTACATTACGCGCAAAAGTAAAGTAGTTCATGTCCTTTGCCTATCATCAGTGCGCCCACAGACAGCCAAATGCGCTTTAAACGCAACAACAGAATCATAAGCAAAAAAAGAGAGCACAAGGTAGCAGAAGTTCCAGCTCTTTTCCTGCGGCATGCTGCATTTGGGAATATCATCGAGCATCTTAAGCACACAATCCCCATGAGTTCAGACAAATGACCCTAGAGATCATTATATACAAAACCATAATTTTGACTACTTCTTCCATGCTTGCAATTCACAGCAGCAGCTTAAAAATCATACCCCAAATGCTTAACTCTCAACTAATCTCGTTCTGATTTCATCTGCAGGGTGCACGTAAAATGCTCACCAGAATGGACCAATGTGCATATTTACAAAGACATCTCCACAATATATCGACGTAAACGTCAATCCCATATAACAAAAGTAAGCGATACGCGACTTTTTATGCAACGTCGACGTCGTCGTGATGTGCCCACCATTGATTCGGAAGAACAAGTAGACGATCTAGACGATCATTCGGTAGAGGAACCCATGGATGCAGCACAAGCTAAAAAATTGCAACCACAATCATCATCACCCATTGTGGCCGGCAAGATAACGCCCACAGCCGCTGCACAGGTGGCTAATAAATCGCAAGCGGCGGTTGCTGCCGTAGTGCAGGCTCCGTTGGAAGCTGAAGCTGAAGCTGGGCTAGCATTGCCACAAGCGCCAGCTGTAGAGGAAACAGCAAAAGCATTTTCACCAAATGCGGCTATATTGTCGAGTGGCGTGCTCAACAATGACAAATTGGAATCAAAGAGCGATAGGAAATCCTCGGCGGAGAACAATGGCGGCATAGCACCTGTGGCCAGCAACTATGAGCCTAGCGCGGATAAGCAATCCCAAAATGAGCTATGCAATGATTTTACCTTGCCACTTAACAAAGAGGTGATTGAGGGCATCAGTTATTATAACTTTACATTCTCCATGTTTGTGGCCACGCTTAGAGATGAGGGTCTATACAATCTATACTTTCATGCATGTCCCAATTATGGACGCCCCAAGATTGTTTCATTTAATGTAAGTACAAAGCTTATGAATATGCAAATGTTGAGATTGTTATGCAAATGTTCTAAAATGCTTGCAGGTGGACATTGAGGAGAACAACAATGGCAATTATCTGTCTGCTGGCGAAATGCCGCTGCCGGCATTGTATTTCATGATGAGCTTGTTGTTCTTTTTGTCTGGACTCTTCTGGGTATTCATTTTGAAGAAGAGCAAGTACGTCTGGCAGCTGTATGCTATGTTTATTGTTGTTACAATTTTGTTTGTTGTTTTTGCAGGCACACTGTTTATAAGATACACTATCTCATGGCTGTTTTGGTATTCCTAAAGTCACTCTCGCTCATGTTTCACTCGATCAACTATCATTTTATTGAGAAACGTGGCGAGCATGTGGAAACCTGGGCCATCTTATATTACATAGCACATTTGCTAAAAGGCGCCGTGCTGTTCATAACAATTGTGCTAATTGGCACAGGTTGGACATTTATCAAGCACATACTCTCTGACAAAGATAAGAAGATCTTTATGATAGTCATACCGCTGCAGGTGAGTCATTGCAGAGTTTTGTGGCTTAATTTTGAACTTTAATGTCTGACTGTTGCCCCCGTCGTACAGGTGCTTGCTAATGTGGCGCAAATTATTACGGATGAGTCGGATCAGAGTGATGCCGAGTTTCGCACTTGGCATAATATTTTCTTCTTTGTGGATCTTTTGTGCTGTGGCGCTATCTTGTTTCCCATTGTTTGGTCCATACGTCATTTACATGAAGCATCTGCCACCGATGGCAAGGCGGCCATTAATTTGCGCAAACTCAAGCTATTCCGTCAGTTTTACATTATGATCGTTTGCTATATTTACTTCACACGCATTATTGTGGATCTGCTGCAAATGACGGTTGTGTTCCAATACGCGTGGCTGGACGAAATGTTTCGCGAAATGGCCACCTATGTGTTCTTTGTGCTTACCGGCTATAAATTCCGCCCTGTATCGTCACATCCCTACTTCACCGTGCCCGAAGATGACGACGAGGTTGAAGTGCTCACCGAATCGGGCTTAACAGAGACAGTGCATCGCATAAAGCCACTGCATCGCTCAACGCACACCACCGCCGTTATTATTGAAGGCAACGATGATGAGCGCGAAAATCTTATAGCAAAACGAGAATCAAGTCATGAGTATGATTAGGCCAGCTGTACTGTAGCTGCGTTAACTCCATTTAAGCCGCAAGCCAATGATATTGTTGGTTAGCATATAGCTTGTTGTTTCTAGCATTGCGTTAACTTAATCGTTAAAAAAAGACGCCGTCTACGGCCGCGGCCCGTCCAACCGTATACCACACATGTACATACCTTGAAGACGCAATTTGCTCATTGACCAAAAAAAAAAAAAGAAAACCACAAAAACAAAACAAATGGCAGCCCGCATCAACTGCACGCTCATCTGCGCCTTGACCACACTAGCGTTTACATACATGCATACTTACATAAATATATATTAAAATATAATTTTAATAATATTTCTCCTTTTGGTTAAGACATTTATCGTATATATATTATATATATTATAAACAAAGAATTTAGCAAAGCTTTAATATAAATTTAAAGTAGATTGAAGTTGCCGAATTTGGGCATAAATTGTATGAAGAATATCATATACGTGGTTACCGAGCAAACTATCTGTAAGGATATAGATTTAAATAGCTTTGCAGAGTAATTCGCAGAGTACTTACCCTAGTCAATAAATAGCCATCCAGTGTGGCAATACCTAAGCAATGTATACGCACCGGCTGATGCAGTATTTGCAGCGAGAAGTTCTGTATCTGTGCAGCAGAAGTGAAAATAATGATTGATTGATAAACATTGCCTCAAATCGTAAGAGCAACATTTTGGATTTGAATTTATAAAATTTGAAAGCAACTTTAGGAGCACCCACCAGCTCGTTCTGCATCAACTAAAGAATTTAGTCCCTCTGTGCTTTTGCCTCTTGTCATGAAAGTACTATGCCTGTTACTATTACCTTATGAGGAGGCGCCTGCCAGCTCACAACGCTTTGTCCAAGCAACGCTCTTTGCCGTGCGGTAAGTGAGAGCGCAAAGAAGGCACACTTTGGGCTTTCCCTACAGATCGAGCGAATGGTTTCAGAGACGTATAAGCTCTGTGGGAGTGAATGTATAGTAGGTGACAGGGACAGCGTAGGCAACGGTGGACTCTGTCTGATCGGTTGCAAGAGTATGCGTTTGGGAGGGAATTCCAGGATTTGGTGTCACGCACAGTCCTATTTAAGCCAAAATGAGATCTATCAGTGAGATCAGTGTTTATGAGTCGATAAGTCTGTCCTCAGTGAAGTATGAGCAGGCAGATGAGTGTGCATCGGTTGTTCAGTCAATGAAAGAGAAGGATGTGCGTAGACTAATCAATTAGTAAAGATGAATGGGAAGATTTAGTCAGTGTGAAATTCTAAAAGTAAAGTAAGTCAGTGTGTTGGCTGTTGAAAATAACGTTGAGGGCGGTACGCAAGGCATACAAGTTTCACAGAAGCGGCGCTGGAGAGCAACTGGTGGAACACAACGGGACCACGGCGTTTAGAGTTAGTCTGAAGGTTGAGAATACGTCTGCCAGGTATGACAGTGTATGTAATAGCAAGCGGGTACTGTGATACCTACAAGATGGGCAATACGCAGTCATTGATGCACTCGAGTCGGCCCAAGACAGTTGTGGGAGCTGGCCATCTACATACTTTGGAGAATATCAGGCAGTACGACAGTCTGATCAGTGAGCGCCGAATTGTAGACACCAGAAGACCAGTGGGTCATCTGGGTCGTAGTACGAAATTAAAGTAGAATTTACATTAAGAATATACTGGGCAGTTAACGAGGAACCGTTTAAGATGAAATCACTGACCTAATTATTTGATTTTAGAAAACTAGAACGAACGACAAAGTTCTTATTATTTATCACAGGGCTTCAGCAAATATAGAATCGCTAATTAATATCTGCCATTATTCTGGACGAACTAAAGGTTCGTTACAACCTGCGTCTACTAAGAGCTACATAGAAACAAAAGAAGTGCTTCACTTAGACTATCTCTTATTCATCTTTTCAACTTCTGTCAAGCTTAATCCGTGGCGTATTGTCACAGATCGCATGGGTCCGTTGGTCGCTCTTAATACTGCCAACCAGACTTCGATAGGTCGTTTAGGATCTTTCAATTTATTCACCTTGACAATGCTGTGATCGCTCCAAAAGAGGACCATGAAGAAATCTCTATTATTAACTGTTCGAAGAGAACTACAGCTTATAGTCGAAACCGAACGTCGGTGTCTTAAATTAATAGAGATTTATTTAATCAATTATTGCCAACTTTTTAGCTATACAGGTGCAAGGCTAGGGTGGACTCGAACCTCCGATCTTCGGGTTTAGCAGCGATTACGCTACCGAGGTCCACAACACACATTTTGTATCTATTTTGTATCAAATTTGGTAACTGCTTGTTTAATGGGACACATTGTGGAACATTTTTGTGTGGTGTTTTTAGAGTAGCTTACTCTGAGAGGTCTCCTAGCTGTGTTACGGGCTAAAACTTGCGAAGGGTAGCTGTTACAGTTGGCCTAAAATGGTTGGGTTCTCGAGCGAAACACTTAACGGTGGCGCCTTTGGACTTCTGGGCAGCTTAACCACAACTAAACTAAGTAGTTGTATGGGCAGTGATTCTTCCTAAGCAACTGCTCTATTTTTGTAACTACCGCGGAAGCCCGCACGCAAGCAACTATAATCCAAATTAGCAGGATCCTGTCAACCTCACTTGCAGACGTTCGTGAAGAACTTGAGACAGGAGCTTTCATTTTTTCTAGGAATCGTGGTGAATAACTTTGAGGAATACTCTTTGTTCTCTTGGTATAAATAATTGAAGTAGATGCGCGCAAAGTAGCGACGCCTGGCGAAAGCTTGTGAGGTGGATTGCCACCCGAGAACGGGTTGTCATGAGCGTCTGAAATTAGAAAAGTGGACTAAGTATATGGCATTTCTCTCAGGCGTCTCGAGATAAATAATACAGATGTTAGGTTAGGTATATTGAGGATGACACGAAACGAGATTGTTCCTAGCTACAGGTGCGCTTATTGGAATGATGTTTATTGTTCCCATTCCTAGTCTCATACATAGATTGTGCAATTCTTTGCACATAATTTATAGTGCTGTTCTGACTTGGAGCCACGTGATGACTACTCGGTATAAAGTTACTTTATGAGCGCAGAGACAGGAGGCAAGCGTCTAAGGGCACAGATGTCGTCCAGCGGACGTTGCGGCACAATGTCTGAGTTGGATCGGCCATGTCCTTTGTATGTACGCAGGTGCACCAGCGAAGAAAGCAGTCAAAGGAAGACGAAGGGGAGTACCAAAACTGCGCAGGAAAGAAGAAGTAACGGAGGACCCCTCTTTCCTTTGAGCGAGAGCTAGTGATATCGGCTGTAAATCAAGTTAGCGGGATATAATGGCTAACTAAGGTAAAGTAAGTACATTGTGTCTTTGCCTTTTCCAATGAGGTGTCGTTTTAGACGGAATCTCTAAATACCACCCATACAGAAATGTAAGAACAGACGAACTTCCAAATTATAAACTTTTAAACATTTATTTACCTGTAACGATACTGAGGGCCAGTCGCCCAGTATATTATGCAGCTGAAAGGCAATGCGTGTTACCACCTTCATGCAGCTTTGCGAGGTGTATATGAATGCGGGAATCTCCAGGATCGCTGAGAACAGCAGACAGTAATCTAAATAACAATAAAAAACTATAAACAACTGGTCAAACGCTCCAGACTCCATGACTACTCACCAATATTATTTACACCCTGATAAATGGTATAGTACATGAAATAACAGTCGACCAGGACGCGCACATAGATCATGAGCAAGACAGCAAGTATGGAGAAGCCAAAGGCCTGCTGGAAGCTGAGATGCAACTCATAAATGCGATCAAAGTGCAATTGCTTCTGACGTACGCGACGCCGCAAGTAGTGCTCGAAGCCGGCAAAACTAGCTGCAGAGCTGGCAAAATGTGAGTAATCCGCCAAAAGACCAAGCTCATGCTCCAATTGCTGCAGCTGTTGCCTTAGCAGATCCATGTACAGCACAAATTGCATGTTACGCATATGAGCAATAAGTACGAGTGGCTGAAATGTGATCCAAAAGAGATACAAATGATGGTACATATTCTGCCAGTGGGTGAATATAAACCACAATAGCAGCTCGGTGGAGACAGTCACGAGCAGTGTGAACAAGTAGCCTCGCATTTGGCGACACTGACTAAGCAAGCTGGTGGCCGGAAAAAAGCCACTGCGCAGCTGCAATTTCGAGTAAATGAGCCAGAAATTGATCATGTGACGACGACGCCACAGTGACTCCATGTAAATGGCCACAATGGCCAATTCTCCAAAGCTGTATTTAAGTGCATCTATCAGAAAGCCGAAACGATCACCACGATACAGATAATCATCATCACTGGTGACGCTGTGTAAGGTCATAATCGTAAAAAATATGAGCAGAGATCCTGCCCAGACTCGTAGTAATAGGGCTGTACGGCGTGTTGCATCTCCAGGCAGCGGTAGCGTATGAAAACCAAGCAGTTGATGAAAACGCAGCTGGCTACGCAGAACGTTACCGAAGTATGTGTTCATGCTGGGGCTGGGCCTTCAAACTCACTGGATGCCCATGAGTCACTTTGTATGGGCTTCAGCAGGCAACTAATTATCGACTAATATAGCTGATGAAGAAGAAGACAAAGAACGTGAGGTAAGCATTGAAATGTAACGACTACTGAATGTCCTGACACAGCGATAAACACTAGTTTTTAGGTTCCGGTATTTGAAAGTTGTGTGGGAATCTGCAGAGATGCCGGTATGACTTTTCGAATTCCTGCCGGGGTGTTATTTCGCCTAAAAGGAGTTTGGCAGTGCTAGATATAAACCATAAAAGGGCAAGCCTGCGCTTCGCCAGAAACCTTTTCATTATTTTCTCCTGAAGCATCTCCTGAAGCATTACCCCATTACCCCTGCATTTACCCCAAAAAACGGGTTTTCTCCAAAACTACTAATCTAAGCCGACATATATTCCTGAGAATACATTATTCTCAAGTTATAAATTAAACATTGCTTGAAGTAGCAATATATATAGGGTAAGACTCGGTTGATATTGCAGCTCAATGAGATCGTTCAGAGATCAGGTCATTTATTTTAATGCCAAATAAAATAAAAATAATGAGAATTTAAAAAGACGGTACGTGCAGAGAAGATATTGTTAAAAAACCAATATATAGACTAGGATGAGCTGATCTATTGACCGAAGTGTCTATTATAATGGTAACTTTTTTCAAGAAAAATTCAAGAATGCACAAGAGAGAGAGAGAGAGACGGGGATATAGAGGGGATGTTGGTAAGAAACCGCTGAATAAACGCGAGGCCCATTTCTGTGTGAATGAGATGACCCACAGGGTGGCTATTGTAATACCAGAAGTAAAAGTATATATGTAGTCAGAGACATACGGAGGGGGAATAGGTTGAATGTGGTTAAATATACGACTGATAGACTAGGGGGGTCTGTCGATTCTCAAAGTGGTTGTGTAGTTGTGAGAACGCCATAGACTGAGGTGTCTGTTATAATGCCAAATGAAAAATAAAGTTTGTATTAAGAGATGTGGAGGAGATATGGGAGGAATGTTATTGAGAGAACGGTAGATAGACTAGGGAACTGTCCCTGCTCAAATGCAATTACCCAGAGAACTGAGCATAAGAATTGTAAACGTTGCTGGGAAACTGTTTGACAGGCAGAGGGAACCCCAAAACCAAGCTGCCAGGTATAGTGACATGCGCTAAACCAACGAAGTCAAGGCGCAGAAGTTCGAATGTACGCTGGATACTAAAACATATTCAGAGTACTAAAACAATGCAACATACGGGCCAACACCCTTTTCATTCTACTGCCGTCTGGGTTGAAGTTGGCTTGGTAATTTGTAAATTTACGTCCTTTAAGGGTTTAATTCGAAAACAATTCTTTGCCGACTTGTCTCGCTTGGGAATTGGCTTTCGGTCGATTTAAGAATCACACAGAAGGTAGTTGCAATAGAGACATCTGCCAAAGAATGATTTGGGAAACACAGTTGCTCTATTATGAAGCGCTGGGCAGTCATTACTCGGATGTAGGATGGCTTACATCTACTCCTCGTAATAATCTACTGCTTGGTAAAAGTGAGACCTGCCCAGAGTTGCTCTGGTGTTTAAATCTTTGCCTTCTTCTAGCTTTTTACACTAACGAGACATTTCTTGTACTCTTGTCCGTTACATAATCCGGCACGCTAGTATACTACGGTATTCGTGAAAGAATAAATGACTGTTGTCGCGGTTTAGGAATTTAAGTTCGCGCTATAGCAATTTCTGGATTAAGATTAAACAGTCCGTAAACATGGTTGAAGCCCCTAATCAACAATCATACGCACGCAGGCTATATCCAATATGCAATACACCCTTTTATAGTGTATGAAAATAAATAAAACTGCAAATCTTATCAAGTCATCTGATGGATTAAAGCGCGCATTGTGACATGCAAAATTGGGAGGCACTCCTATTCGAAGAGAGTGCAAGAACCTATTGTTATGATTGGCACTTGCAAATAAAGTCATAAAGGATAAATTTAATTTATGGAACTGACAATTAAGATGCCCGCCGATAGAAAGCTTGTTTGGTAATCGTCTTGGAACGTGATGTCTGGGTGCGGTTGGCGCATAATGTGATGCGTTGTTTTAGGTGTTGTACCATACCAAGTTGGCTGAAACGAATTAATTTTAAGCTTAATTAGGCTCCAGAATGATGTGGAAGTTGAACGGCATGGAACTTAGCGAAGGTCAGTAGAAATTTATTTAGAGAGTGTTTCCAATTGGTCGCAAGAGAGAGTTTTGGCAGGTTTTTTTTGGTTTCTTTAAAGATGTTCCATGAAATTCGCGTATGCTGCATTGTAAGCTGAGCCATAGGTGGTATTTGGTGAGGTTTTGGAATTAATTTTTGATAATTAATGATCTTTCTTGTAGTGATACTATACACACAACTGGGGATTCCACTTAGAACACCTGCTCTATGCGGTTTTTGAGGGAAGCAGGTTCCGTACGGAAAACTAATCTGTTCTTTACTCTTAAGGCATGCGGTCTATACAAACTCGGCGTTGAAGGAACCAGCTTCCGAACAGAAAGCTAATTCGTTAGTCATTGGTTGCTTGTACCACCCGGGTAACCTTGGCGACTCATGAGCTAAACCTGGAGAACAGAAGCCGTGTGGGTTGTCCTAAAACACTGGGACTGGGATGGTGTAGTAGCCCAAGAACCTTACCAGCAAGCACGTTCATCAACGTGTAGAAACCCTCTCTAGGCACCGCAATCAACATGTATCTAAGCGAAGAAGATACAAACTCCATAACATCCACTTCATATACACGGTGGCAGGCATAAGTATTTTGGATATTCCAAAAATCATAACGTATAGTAGAATCCCGAATAGAAGTCCTTAAGCTTCTCTAGGGGTTAAAACAAAACATGATGACGACGATCGTTTGTATACCTTATGGCTCAAGTCGCAGAAAAATATGACCACTTAGAGGCTCAGCAACTGAATATTAACCCGCACATTTCCAATTTCAAATCCCGCACTTATAAAGACTCTATACGCAGTTGGGATTATTTTATTCAAGTAGATAGAGAGGCAGTCCTATAGAAGGTTTGAGGAATAGTTGAGTTATTTGCCCTAGTGCGTTCCAAGCAGAGTTTGATTTTAACTACGATCAAACAGGAATAGGAACTTTGTGAGCTAAAGTTATAACTTATTGAGATAGTGAAGCTTCTTGTAACTCTGGCATCCCTTGAAGGATAGTGAATGACTTTCATAATTGCCTCAGACTTCTATAATTCCTTACAATAGTTTGTTGACACATGTACGTAACCAATTCGGGTTAAGTTTTTTTGTATAGGTAGATTTGCTTAGTTCAGAAGTTTTATCGGATTCTGACCCATCAGATTGCCCATTTCTGGTGTAGAGTAATGTCAGTCGCACGAAAAAGGAACGGATTACTACCTATTTTTCAGTTTAGAGCAATATCCAAGTAATATCTATTATCTATTGGTGCAAATAGTCGAAAGATTTATGGTCGTAGAAGCGCACGTCTAAGTGTGGAATCCAAGAAGAGGATTCATATTTGGGAAATTTTTTTTTTTTGGATTCCAGAATGATATTTTCGAATACAACTTTAAAGGAATTGTGTCTTTCGCGCACTGCCAAACTTCTTTCTTTCTCCGTATCTTAATTCAAGACGACATCACTACATCCCAACCCAGATAATATTAAAGCGCGCTTTTTCTCTCACAGCATTTGATCATTTTACTGGGCGCACTTAGAAGCTAACTTAAAAGGTAAAAAAAAAAAATTGTATCTAATCTAAAGTGCATCATAGGTCTCATGTCTCATTTCAAGGTGCATAGGGTCCTGCATACTGATAGCCACCGCTGTCCACGGCCTGCACATGTCCAACACTGTAGCTATCAATGGAATTGAATGAATCTGCTGAGGGATGTGTACTGGAATAGTCCGCATGATGTGTATGACTGGGCTCTGGCTCATCATCGTAGACAGGTGGTTCTGCGGGCAGTTGTGGCGAAGGGCGAAAACTACTATGACCATACTTGGCAGCACGGCCCGCACTAGGATAAGGCGGATAATCAATATGCGCATCTGACTCTGGTGGCTCCTCTACAGGCGCCGGTTCCTGATAGTGCGGACGATATGAACTGGTCTTGGGACGCTGGTAGTGCGGCGAAGGTGCCTCATAGTGATAGCCAGCATCGTCATCCTCCTCAGGCACAGCATGCTTGGTGGGTTGTGACTGATGTTGCTGCTGCTGCTGGTGCTGCTGCTGATGCTGCTGATGATGGTGGTGTTGATGATGCGTATCGCGCACTCTGTAGCTATCCTCATCATGCTCGTAACTATGCGCAGCCGGACGATGGTACTCCTCGATGACAGTGTACGTGTTAATCTTCTTTCTGGGCGGCAATGGTGGTGGTGCTTTCTTATGCGCATAAGTATCGCTTAAATGATCGGCCAAATCTTTGGCATGATTAAGATACTCGGTATGCTCATGAATATGCGTTGGCTTGTCCAAGTCCGAGAGTATGACGCTTTCCAAAACGGGACTCGACGTATGCTTGGCCGGTGGACGATGACGTGCACGTGGATGATGATGATAGTGATGTATAATCTTATGTGATGAATGCTCCGCTGATTCCTCTTTCGGTACATGCACTTTAATATGCACATATTCATTGCCAAAGGTAGCCGATGTGGGATCCAAAAAGTCTAGGAACACTAAGAGTGGCAGCAGCAGACACAGCTGTTAAAAAGAAGCAAGATATGGAATTAGTTTAAGGCTAAGCTTGAAAGTATAGCTCTACGGCTCTACTATATCTGAAGGATGTCACTGTGTGGAATTTGGAATTTGAAGCTTAAATTATCTACCAGTTTCTAAAAAAAATAGATGTAGTTTTGTGAATAAGAGAAGAGTTGTTCTGTTTTATGAGTTGAAGCTTATATTGCAATGATATGATATCTGGGATGCTTCAGAAAAGTATTTCTTTTAGTTTCTAGAAAATAGATAAAGTTTAGGATGGAATTGAAAAGAAATAGATTTCTGTATAGGTATATTTGGTGATGGAATTAGAAGAAATAGATTTGTGCAGTAGTTCAGTATGGTTTTGGCTAATATTACAAATCTACAAATGATATTTTTCTACCAGCGTCTGTTTAGGTAACCAGGAAGTTATCCATATTGATTCCTTTTGAACGTTCTTCTGATCTCAATGATTGTAAAACCCAGTAAATTCTACTTTAGAATGGCATGTCTTATACAAATAAGTGAATTTAGTGTTTTTATTTTGAAATGATATTGCGAATTTCCATGCTTTAAAGTTTTAAATCTACTGGATGAACATTTTTTTGAGTTAATTTTTGTTTCGGTCAAAAAAACGATTCTCGAATTGTAAAACGAGCTCAGTGTCACTATTTTCCTTGTATTTAGTTTAAGATTATATTTCTTAAAAAATTCAATTGTTAAACATTCGGAAGTATCTAAGCTGTTTTGCGAATTTGGTAGAAACTGATAAACTTTATTTGTATGCTGATCGCTTAATCTAAAAGAGTCGTGAGTTTGGGATCATGCAAAGAACTTTTAAAACAAAGTGCTGACCATGTCTAGGTGCGAATCTGTGTATAATATATATAGAAATTAATCTATTTGTGATATATATATAAATTAGAAAGTATTTGTGAAATATAGTTCCTTGGATACAGTTTCATTCAAAATGCTTTGCCTGAGAACAAACGTTTTGTACACGGAAATACAAGAATTTTTGTTTTTTTATTATAATATTTAAAAATTGTGCAAGTATCAGAGCTGGATCCTAAAACTTGCGGAAACCGATTAACTTTATGTGATTCCTGATCAGTTAATCTACAGTATGATGAGTTCGGTATCTTGATAAAAACTTTTTGACAAAATGCTGACCCCGTCTGGGCAGTCAAACGTATAAGACGTAAGTTTAGAAATATTTGTGAAATATAGAGCCTTGGATCTATATTATCTGAACAAAATAAGAAAAAGTAACCTTTCGAAATATTTTTTGAAAGTACACCACTTTGTACACCTAAATCTTGAAACGTTTGCAATAGGAATGAACACAAGCCATACAATTTCTTCATCGCTCTTTGGTATATTGAAGAACTCGTTTCGAAAGATTTTTCACTTTCAGCAGCAGCGGCAAAAGTATTTTTCAAAGTATACGAAATGAGCAGATTGCGATCGATACATTTGGAAAACGTCTATGGGCTTTTTATCTGGCTCTTTACGCGCGTACCTTTCGAACCTCGTTTTTGTTTTTAAGCGCAAATAAAACAAAAATAGTTTTAATTTTATTTTTAATGAAACAAAAAAAAGGTGCACTTATTTTTTCACAACCTGCAAGCAGTTTGGCTATATGATCAGAAAAGTAACACGAGTTCTTTGGGATCTTATTAGTCCCTTTCACAGACGGTATTATCTGCAATTAAACCATCCGAAGTCTTTTTGGATTAATTTTACAGCCAAAGCTGTCTACGGATTGGTATTACTCGTATTATCTTTTTTTTTTCATTAGTTGCGAAATGATTCAAAATCTACATAAAACCAGCTTAATTTTTTTTTTGTAGCTTCCCCGACATTTCCACGGATTGCGTCTTCTACAAAAATAGAAAATTGGCGCTATGGTATTCGAACATTTAATAGCCAGAGCTGTCTACCGATTTGGGTATTACCACAATAGAAATTCAAATTTCTGCTTTTCCAAAATGGTTTTTGGCTAATCCCATTCGATAGAATCGCAAATGTTTATATCTTTCACAACACTGTTTTAATAATTTTTTTGCAATATTTATTTTTTGTTTGTTGTACCCGCTTGCCGTGACGTCACTAGAACTTACCTTTAATTTGTGTGAAAACATCTTTTTGGTTTTTGATTTTTGGTTTAATTTTAATCCCTTTTGGTAGAGCGTAGAGCGTCTGACCTTATGGCCACCTCATTGACAATATTGGTTTAAACCGAAAACTGTCTATTTTCATAATTTATATGCGCAGCTCTCTGGTAAACTCTGCGCATCTCTAGCTCTCTCTTTTCGGCTTAATTTCGCTCTCTATTGGAGCGGCATCGACTAGCGGTAGTCGTCTGTTATTTTTTGTTTATTATTTTTATTGTTCGATTTGTTTTGAACTTTTGTTTTCATTTCACTACGGCCGCCAAGAGGCAAAAGTTAAAATTTACTTGGCAGAGAAGCTCATGCATATGTAAGCAGCAGAGGCTTAGTTCTGCTTTTGTACAGGGGGAAATAATATTGATTCAATGCACAGTGGCCCTAAACATTTTTTGCAAAATTAGTCTCTTTAAAATTGTTTGATTTTAAGCCTTCAAACTGTTTGTTTCATATATAGTGACTCAACTAAACGCAAAACCAACGTTTTCTACAAAAAAAAACCAATGTGTAGATCTTTTAAAGATTTTTCAATTTCAGAAGAAAAAACAAATGATATTCCTAATAAGTTCATTTTGGTTTTAACAAAATACATTTATTATATACTTGTTTATCTACATAAAAACTCTTATCTACCTCTGCAGATTTTTCAGTTGTCCTATCATCATTCATGAACACACATCGCTTTAAGCTTTATTATTTTTCTTATAATAAAATAATAAAAAAATAATGCTGATTTCTAGAAATGTTTTTCATCGGAAGTGCAAAATTTATTTAGTTTGATTTTTGTGTTGAAAAAATTTAAAAAATACGCCATCATTTCATTCAAATAATTTTCAAAAATTGTTTCGAAAAAATAATTCGAAGAAGCCATTGACCCATTTTTCGATTTCTTGAAAAGACTTGTACCGATAACACTTCGAATGCAATGGCATTCGTCCAAAAATCTCCATTAGTCGCAAGATACAAGTTCTGAAAAATACGGCGGATGACGTAAGACCTTCCATTACATTGTTTCAAGGTGATTTTCGATACTTACATGCCCTTCGGCCATTTCATTCTGCTTTGAACATAGTAAATGGCTTAAAAAACGTATTTATAGTCAATCCAATAATGGTTCCGTCTGGTTTTATCAGTTCATAGCAGATCACACGCTTTAGGTCCAAATATATACAGAATTTGGCTTTTGAATCGTAGATATTTTGCCTTGGCGTCAATTTGAAAAATAATAGAGTGTTTATCATGCTTGGTATAGTTTTTTTTCTTCTTGGTGAAGATTAGGTGCATAAATCCTTCCTTTCACGTCTTTTAAGAAGCTATTACCAAATGCAAAATCAACTATTGACATCTCTCATCATGTATGGTGCTTTTGCTTTTACTAAAATCCCAACTGATTTAAGCGAGTGGATATTACTTGCTGAACAATGTTCTTTTTTCGGATTATGGTAGTGAAAAGTGTACTTTCATCTGCTCACAATCTGTTGCAAAGACCTCTTTCTATCTTGCTTTCAAGAAGGAAAAATCACCGTTGGGTATCTCTAGGCTTTAATTTCTTTGCTTTTGAGTAAATTCCAATTACATGAACCGCACAACAAGTTTTCATTGAGTCATTTTTAAAGATTCTTTGAGTTCCGATTGCTTTTGAGACGGTTATTTGTCTAATGTTTCCTCCAGCTCCTTATCTTCAAACTTTTTGTGTTGGGCAGAATTTTGCCTGCCTTCGACGCCGAAAGCTCCGCTTTTGAAGCATCAAAATTAGTCTTTGCATTACTCCGAAACATTTTTGCCACAAAACTTCCTCAGGCAACCGAAATGCTTCGGTTGCAGTTTTCTTGCCATTAAAATAGGTAATCTAAATTTACCACAATTTCCGTTTATTTAACATAAATCTTGACATTTTCGATAATGTTTTCAGAAATAGATGTTGAGAAGAAAAAAATTTACCTAATTCCAGAAAAATACTTAAAACAGATGAACTTTATGAGCCATTGATATTCTTCATTTTACAATTGAATTTTCAGTGTCACACCAAACCCCAATTTTGATTTCCTAGTTTTAAATACGAAATACTTATTTTTTTTTGAGGTACGGTTCTTCAAGGTTTTATATCTTCAAAAATAGTTGTTCCAGCTGGCTTACAATTTTAGAGATATATACAAATTCAAAAAAGCTAAAAAATTTTTCACCAAAATGGATTGAAAAAAAAGTTTAGATAATCAAAAGTTTAGATAATCAAAAATATATACAAATTTTTGCTAACAAATCATTAACATTTAAGCTCATCATAAAGCCAATAGCACCTACCGAATTCTGCTTTGGCTTACCGCAAGCCTCATCAACCGCAGTATCATACAAAATAAGTCCTTGGGAGTGATCTCAGGCACCTACCAATCCACATGACTAATAACAACGAACTGTGTATTCGCTAGTTCCCAGAATGGCGATAAGCCGGCTAGACAACAGTCAGCGACAACAAGCAGACTCCTAAGCAGACACTTCTCCGATATTGCTAACGAAAATGCATATAGTTTCTCATACCCTAACCTGTACCCTGAAGCAAGAATAAATTATAAACATTTCAATTACAAACTCGAAGTCGATTGCTACCAAAAAGCGGCAGTTCTGGAACTACGTTACATTTCTAAAGTTGCCTAAAGCTACAATATGATACAAACTTTAACTTAGATGGGGCATATGGCGCCCCTAAAGAACCCCCCTCCTGCCGCCCTTGGCTATGCCGCTGTTAAGCATGTAAATCCCTCTGTAAACGTGTAGCAAGAGCGTAAATAAAGGTATGAATTTTCTCAAACGAAAGTTAATGATGAAAGCTCTTGGATCGATCAGCCGATCGAACGGCTTTAGCAAGTGCTGGGTCAACCCAGCTGGGGTTACCTTTTTTGTTGTAAACACTCCAAAAAAAAAAAAAAAGAAATACAAAAAAATAGAGTTAAGCCACTAAATTGCGGTATCCATAATTGGTCGACGGCAATAATGTAGTTCGGGTACTACTACCACACAATGCACTTGGGGATAGTCGAAATTCGATTGAAAATATTTCATAATGGGAGCACTTATATAACACTTGGCGAACGCCTTCTGGCTGCTTCTTTCTTGATTTCAATATCAATATAACGTTAAAGATTTAATTGTTATGCTAATAGTTTGACACTGAGAAAGTTTGAAAACAATGTTCGTCATTATGATGAAGATCAGCATCATTATGATTTCGAATTTTGACACTCTCACGCGCTGCGTACAGCTAGCTGTATACATTTTTGTATACTTATGTTTATAAATAGTTATGTAGCTGTGTAGCATGTAAATTTGCATAAATAAAATACAAAATGTTTTTTTTTTTTTGCATTAATTAGAAGTAAATAGTTTTCGCTTTTGTTAGATTCCAATGTCAAAATATATATAGTTTTGGTAAAAGTAAAAGCTAATAAAATCATAATAAGTCAGTTGGAAGTTCAAAGAAATTAATTTAAAATGCAATAAAAAAAAATATAAAAAAAAACTAAAGTGCATGCAAACGCAGCTGGAGTCTTACTACAGCTGTGCCACAGGGCGTATGCTCAATTTATTCAAGTATATGACCTGCTGACAGTTAGACCAACCCAAACGCGGTCAGGCAATGGTAAACGTGTTTCCATGAAAGCTACTGCATTTAGCCGATTACCGGTCACCGGTCATCGGCTTGGGCCACTGTCCATGGGCGACCAACAATATATTCATGGTCAGTTAAAAATAACGGCATGAAAATGTATAACAATCGTATTACGTATACGTTATGAAGAAAATTAGCCGCAATCCGAAAATGGCATACTCTGCATAATGGGACTCATAAAAAGTTGCCACAAGTGAGTGCCACAATTTTCAATTGAGGAGAAAAACATATGAGCGAAAGATTATAAAGGGTGTTTTTTTAGAGGTATACAACTTTAAATTGTAATCGTTGTAAAACAACGATGGTTTATCCGAAAGATAATCTTGTAGCATTACATTTTAAATATGAATTCTGGCCACGGCTGGCTTGAATATAACCCAAGGCCGAATTTTCGATAACTTTTTGCAATATTTGTGGCCAACATTATATCGGCGAATATTGTTTTCCAAATGATTAAACGTTTGTGGCTTAGCCACATAGACCAACGAAAGCACTCTAGCGGTCTGCAATCACAATATCTTGGAGGCCAATTCACAGGTACAAAACGTGAAACTAGGAGGTCACCAAACGTGTATTTCAATAAGCCGATTGTGACACGAGCTGTGTGACATGTTGCGCCGTCTTTTTGGAACCTCAGCTACTGTACATCATGGTTGTTCAATTCAGCAATCAAAAAGTTAGTAATCACGGCGCTATGCCGATCACCATTGGCTGGAATGTTCTGGCCATCATCGTTTTTGAAGAAGTACAAACCAATGAGTCCACCAGGCCATAAAGCGCAACAAACATTCAGTTTTCTGGATGTTAGGGTGTTTCGACATACACTTGAGCATTAGCTGCAAGCAGAAGTGCGCTTCATCGCTAAACAAAATTCGCTTATGAAAATCGGCAACAACGGCAATCTCATTTTTGGCCCATTCGACGAATACTGCAAGCGTTGTTCAGGCGTGAGTCTATTTATGATGAATTGCCCAACCAAACTGTGAATAAATCATCTTGAATAGTAATGTCAACTTAAAATTCTATACCTTGAAAAAAACACCCTTTATTTGAAGCACTGGAAAACTTGGAAAATTCTTTATTTTTTCAATTAAAGATTTTTAAAAGTTAAGCTTAATTATAGATGGGAATGGAAATTCGCTGACAGCTGATTCTACGGTCTCTAATATCAATAATATTCCAATATAAACTAAAAAATTTGTATTGTTGACACACTTTATACGCCTGTGTCATACAGCCCTCTGGGCATAGTGTATTACAACTTACAAATGTATGTGAGAAATGTTCACGTTAAGTGGGCTGTCCCATAAACCAAATTTAAATGGAAAAGCGAAGGGGAAAACTTACATGCAAATTGTTGCTATGTCAAAATTACAAACATTTTTATTAAATTTCGTTGAATTTTGAAGAACTTAGAGTTTGATTGAACTCTATATGAAATAATCAATTGTGCATGTTCGTTCTACTTGTACTACACATATAAACCTAGAGATTTGTTTGATTTAGTATTAAAATGGCTACCTCATGAAAAGGATTGCATTGTTTTATAACTAATCCATCAAAAACTTACGTGTAATAACTTTGGAGTCATGCTAACTACCTAGACTCAGTTATAATTGATGCTTAGTTTATCTTAGTCATAAGACTAAGGAATTAGAAAAATTAAAGAATGCTTTGATGCACGGCGCCCATGAGGTAGCTGGCGGCTGTACTTTTAAAGTTGTCAAGGACTTCACGTACCTCTACACCGAAGGTAGCATCAGCCTGGAGATTAGGCGAAGAAACACACTTGCTGATAGGTATTACTATGGCCTCAGTAAGCAAATGTGCAGCAGAGACCTCTCTCGATCGACAAAATTAACGCTCTACAAGGCGCTCATTCTGCCTGTGCTGTTATATGGCACAGAATCATGGGTTGTGTCGCGAACGGATGCAGCCGCGCTTAGGGTGTTCGAGAGAAAAATTCTTCGCAAAATCTTCGGTCCCTTGCGGATCGACTACATTTATCATATCCGAACGAACCATGAGCTGTATGAGCTCTACAACGACATAGATAGAACGAATATGCTCCAGCAAAGAAGGTTTTCGATACGAAAGTTAACGAAGAAAGAATTACTTATTAAGTTAAGCTGCATTCTCAATTCAATATCAAAGCATTCTTTAATTCTTCTAATTGCTTAGTCTAAGATCAATAGATCGCTTTGCAGCTTTTCTGAATATTGAGCATATTTTTTTGAAATTAACCGCTACATTCTTCATTTTAAATTTATTCCCCTTTATGCAGTCATTGCTCCAAAGTTGTATCTCTATTATAAGCCATTCGAAGAGAACAGACACCTACAGTTAATACCAGCAAATAGCATATATTTGCTAGCAATGGTAGTGCTAGGCCAATGCAGCAGTGCTGCAGGATGGAATTGGACAACCGACCTTGCGGTTCAAATACGGGCTACTACGCTACCGATGGATACATGTCATAAACCGAACACAACCATTGATGATTTTACAAAAACTCAGTCAACGAAAGTACATCGAGTGCTGGGGGCAATACTAAGTATATGCTTGCAACGAGCAATACGTTGCCTGGGATCCCACGTTGTAGCGAACGGCTATACTCTTAAAGTTGTCAAGAAAATCTCTTACCTTCGCACTGCCGTGAACAATATCAATCTGGAAGTTAAGCGAAGAATCACATTTGCCGCTAGATGCTACTAAGATCGTAGCAAACAGCTGCGTTGCAGATCTTAATAGTCCGCCAATTCTGACGCTCTATAAGATGCCTTTTCTGCCCAATGGATGATTTTAGCATATCTTTGAAGAGTTAAGCGATGCCTGTTGAGCAATGATTGCAAGGTCGAAGGGCCTTCCTTCTTAAATAAATAAATTGCCCATTTCTTTCGTCAAAGGTGAAGCATGGGGATATATCTATTAAAAACTCTTAAAAGAGAACAGCGATCCACAGTTCATAACGTATCCAAACGAATGCGTAAAAATTGTCTTATGGCTAGTTTCTTGTAAGATAATAATCAAGTATCAAGTATCCCATGGTCTGTGTCCAGTTTCCGCTGCAGAAAATCTGCAGTTGCCTGTGTTCCTTCAGCTGCGGCGGGCGCTTCTTCGAACAACCTGTAAATTGCACTGCTAAGCTCGTCATTTGTAACAACTTCCTCGTCTTTCTCATGGTCAGTGTGCAGACTTCATTGCTGGAAATCTGCTCTTGATTTTGTTCCTTCAGCTGCTCCCTCAAACACCTTGTCAGTGCCATCTGTATTTCATAGTCACAAAAAAGCAACGTCCTGATGGACTGCACATTTTTCGGCTTTTAGGACAACTGCTTGGGTAGCTGCGCATTGTGCATTAAAAGATCATGGAGCTGGCTAAACATCAATAGCGAAATGCTAAGACTGGGAGCATCCATGTTCTGCACCCACGGCTCATCTCACTTGTTCTGATCGAGCTGCACGCCATGGGATAGTATAACGTAAAAGCTTCTTGGTTGTGCTTATCGCATTGCTGTGAACTGCGCAAGACCTGCTCCTGCGAAGCCACCACATGCAGCAACATGTGCTGCTGTTCTCCATTAGGTTGCATGCAGCGAAGCACATCGCGACTATAGCAAGGGAATAAGCTAACGAAAGCATGCCAGAAGCAAAAGTCATCCAAGCAAGGGGAACCATGCTAGACAAGGACTCTGGGATACGAACCCATTTGCCAGGTGGATAAACCGTCAACGTTGAGAAATGGAACTCCATAGACATGCGATGGGAAGTTGTTTTCGCGCGCCTAGCATTTTTCCGCCCTAAAAATGTCAATCGTGTTTACAAAAACCAAACACTGAAAGAAGCAAAAACTATTTTTTTCAGTGCAGACAAAAACTCTAGTATTTCCCCTTACATGAGAAACAGTTGAGCAACACCGACACTGAAGCCACTTCTCCACAAATCGATATATCACCACGATATGAAGATGAAAGATTTTTATATTTTTTTCTTTTTATTGTAGAGCGCACAGAGTATAAAAATGTCCAAAACTTAGCATATCCATTGGGACTACTTTGGTAAGTCAATTGGATTTATAAATTTCGTTATTGAAATCACACCAACGTCATCTTAAAATGCTAACTCACATTTACCATATGTACTGCTCATTTTTTTATATTTTGTTTAATAAAATAACTCTGTACAATTTATGTAATACATCCATCCAGTAAGCTTAATGGTTATAGGAACACATGTCGCCCACATCAGTGGTACCTTGGTACTACTCAGATATAAAAAAAGAAGCTTCAAGAAGCTGGTCAAAAACAAAAATATAGTTTAAAAATATGACATTGATTAGAATAGAGCGTTCTGAAACTTACCAAGACATTTTTGTCGAAAGATACCTTGATGCGTGTCAGTGGACCGTCAGATTTTGGCAGATTGTTATCAGTTGATGTAGAGATGCTTGGTCCCATTGGTGGCCATTCTTGTGCAGGAGTATAGGTAAACGGAGTCATATGCGGCTCCGCTGGAGACATGTCGATCAGTGGGTTTATTGTCGAGAAGTTGGTACCATCGCTGCGATTTAATTGCTGGAGATTCAATGTATGAAAAATCCTTTAACTTTTATTATTTGATATAAACATTTTACTTACGCTTTGTTTATTTTTATACGAAGCTCTTGGAATAAATTCCGGAGCATTTATATTAAGTGACGACACAACTGTGGGAGGTTGGATGAAACGATTGGATTGTTTATTCAATGGTTTGAATATCATATTAAGCAACATTTTGCGATAACGCATTTCATTTTCTATATCACGGATAGTCTCATCATCTGGAGGTATGCCCCCAAAACCCAGTTTGTGCCAACGCTTCACTGCACGACGGCGTTTGTTGCGCCGCGTTGAGGCTGGTTTACCTTCCCTGCGCTTGTAGACGAAACTATTGGTATTATCTTTCGTATTCTGGACCATATTGGACAATTCTTTGACTTCTGCACTCGCTGGCGAAGGTTGTAGCGCCTGCTCTGGTGGTTTTGGATCAACTATTTGCTTAACATTCATGTCATCCAAAGGTGAACATAGACTAGGTGCAATCGTTTCCGCGTTTGTGGTATCACTCAATTGCAGAGCCGCAAGTGCCATTTTTATATCTTCTGCAGTATTTTTTAGATGTTCAAGCTCCTCAGGGGCAGCTTTACTGTTGGTGTCCTTGCTTGAGTCATCTGCGATGTTTTTATTGTCGGCTGCAGTTAATAACTGTCCCTCTGGAAGAGTTTCAGTCTCAGTTTGCATTGGCATCTGCTCTTCCATTATTATTGATCGATTGTCGCACGGAAATAAAACACGTTTTTAACGGATCGAAAACTTAACTCAATTTTATATAAATTTAAAAAACTTAGAAAATTTAAACGCAAATTAAAACATTTTTTTTGAGCTGCTTCCTAAACTTACGAACTTAAAATTTGAATAATAGAAATAATTTGACTTAAGCAAAAGCCTGCTTCAATCATATGCAAATAGTCGAAGAAAAATATATTCTAAAATCGTAATCGTAAATTTGCGTTCGGCCTACAAGCCCTAGATTTTGTACAACGCTTTTGGGACGTTACTTACATTATGTGACGATTTCAATCCGTTTCAAACATCCAGATGCTAAAAGCAATTTTACCAAAGCAACGAATAAACTGAAGAGAATCCTACAAAAAGACAAAGACAATCGATTTAAGTAGCCTTGAGACAACTGCAACAGCTACTAAGTATTCCTTATGGAAACCAACCAAGAGACTTAACAAACCAATCATAGCTAAGCCCCCAGGAACACATAGATCAGTATGATACTTAGTGCAACCGGACTTTGCCGGTTGAGAGGCATGGTCATGGATACGTTAGTAGTTCAATATACACGTGGGTCTCTGAGGTGGCCTTCAAGCTGCCTCTGCAAGCGAGTCAAAAGCTGGCCTCCCTAGAAATCTAGTTCTCGAGGTACAGAGCGCTAGGCAGTTGTGTAGGATGCTCAGCCTCTTGGCATTGACTGCGGTCATGTGGTGGCCCAGCATAAGCCTGCAGTCTTTCCTAGTTAGTTGCAAGATGTGCTTGGTTAGTTTAGGAGGGTGCTGAATCGACAGGAACGAGGGCTGAAGACCTAGGTACAACTCTAAGTACTCTAAACACCAAATCGGAATGCAGTCGCTTCGGAAAGAAGGTGGCACAACACGACGAACTACAAAACCGCCCTTATCATGTGGGGGAAAATCGATCCGAAACTAGACAAGCACATCCTGCAACATCCCAGGAATGAGTGCAGGCATATTTATGCTGGGTTTGCTAACGGGCACTGCTTGCCGGCTCAACCTAACCTAACCTAACCTATAGACAAAGGACTTTATGCCAAACATCTATATCTCGCAGTCTCTAAAAGTTAATTATACGAAATTTTACCATGTAACCCACGTTTTCTCCATAGAATTAAGTTTAGCGAATCATATAATCTTTACTAAGCCCATTCCTGCTAATCGAGGTATCTTGTAGATAATTATGGTTCTGCGCCGTAGAATCAACAAAGCTTCAAGCGTTAGAAATAGCTACAAATGTATTTTTTTAAACAATCAAAATAAGTAGAGTTCTGAACTGCAATTAATATTGGATTTCTGAGAATTTCTAGTTTTAATTACTATCGTTGCATTTACACTTTTCGTTTAGTAGGCCGGAAATTCCATCTCTCTGCTGGAGACTAAGCTATGAAATTGGAAAAGCTTTAGATAGCCTTTAACTCCAAGTCTAGGGGTTTCCCCGATTTTCTCACATTAAATTAAAAATTCCAAAGATTTTTTTATATGTTTATATAAACGCAACTTGTACAAACTTTTTTAAAGATTATTAATTCTTTTTTGTTCAACACATTTTTAAATCCATCAAAATTTTAATTATTTTTTTTTAATTGTAAAACATTAAGTCGTTTATTTAATAATTCAAAATATTTTTATAACTTTCAATTTTTATTATTTAATTTATGCAATAAAAGCAATTATGCTTAATATGCAATAAACTTTAGTTTTTTGTGCCAAAACTCGTTCGATTTGTTTAAAAAAAAAAAAACCGCCCACACAATTTTAACTCATGCCACTTGGCATTCTTTTTCTGCCAGTGTAGTTGCCTTTGCCAATCGTTTCCAAGAGGGAAATGACCAAAGTGGCAGCTAATGGAAAATCATTATGCGACATTTCCAGACCGACGTCTTGCCTCACTAAGTCAATTAGCTGCAACAGAAGCATCCAAGTGCTGGCCAAAATTAAAGCACAGTTGGAGCAAGTGCAGCGCACAACGGTTGGACAATTAATATCGGATTGAGCTGGGCGTAGTAGTAGCTCCCAATAGAATCAACAATAGAGACGACTGACAATAATCGTGACGTAGACCAGACGTAATCGCAGTCTCGCGGCTAAAATTGCTGCCGCCGCGCTGCTTACGTGGTTGCGGTTCGAGATAACGTCACGGCTGCGGTTGCTTATGCCGGCTATGGTTATTATGCACAGTGGTACAAAGCGGCCTTTTCTTGGTTAAAAAAAAATAATTGGTTTGCTGTTTTAATTTAATGGAGGAAAAATATGCATGAAAATCCACAAACTAAGTAATATTTTGCAAAACTATGGGGCATCGAAATATTAACCAAAAAAAAAAAATCGATAAAATGTTGGTATACATTAAAGTCGCGCGAAAGCATTTTGTGATCTTCTGACATTTCTTCGCAGGAAAATAAGTTTTATAGCTTAAGTACTCCTAAACGCCTATTCAAAAATAATTTTATAAAAACAAATTCTTTCAAGCGCTTATGCCTTTATTTCTGCAACTTGATAAATGGTGGCCGAAATTTTCTGATGTATATGTATCAAACCGATTTCTAACATATTTAAAAAACTACTTGGAAACTAAAACAATAACTATAATATACTTTTTGCCATATGCAACAGAGTACGCGGAAACTTAAATAAGAATATTCTTCATTTAACCGTTTTTGCTTAAATTTATTGAGTTCTTACTAAAATAATCCCATGGATTGTTAAGTACAATAGTGAAACGATTTTTATTATATTAGAGCTCGAAAACAATAAGCGCGATTAAACGAATTTTATAAAAAATTGCATTATTCAACCATATATGCCCCAGCTATACAACCGACTTGGATAAAATTCGACAAAGTTCTGTAGAACTCAAGAAAATCTTCCGAGTATCGATTTATTTCAGCATAAAATCTCATTTTTACCGATTGGAGACTACAAATCCAACTAAGCGTTTAAAACCATAATAAACTTTTATCACAATTTCTTTAACAAACATAGGAAATTTATAAATAAAACAAGTTTTCGGAAAAACTATCTTTTTCGACCAATGTGAGCTGTAAGGGAGTATAAAAACAAACGATTTTGATCAAATTTGACTTTGTGAAAAACAAATAAAAAATGAATAAAAACAACGGAATTTGTAAAAAACTGAGCTGTATGATATTGTCAACCGTTTTTGACTTGAAACTTTAAAAGAACTGAATCGGGTCACAAATATTGTAAAAAAACCAGCAAGCATTTTAACTACAAACGATTTTTTTTTGCTCATTTTCATATTGGAGCCATATATAGCGGAAGACAAAGGGATCGAGCAGGAAGTAAGTTGAAGTGGGCGACGATGTAAAAACCAAGTGCAGCAGTACCTATCTTACCTGGGAGTAACTAACTGCAGATAGCGCGCGCAGTGCAGGGGCGCCTTGCCGGAGCTAATGAGGTCGGCTGTAGCCAGATAATGTGTTGTGATGGGCAAACTAAAGTAAAATTAAGCATTTTCGAGCCAATTTATATATTCCCGATATCAAAAAAATAGAAGAAAAAACACTGAGAAATTTCTGAAAAGTTGATTGTTCTAGTGCTTATCATCTTTGAGATCTAGGCGTTCATACATATAGACAGGCGGACTTGTGTATGTCAACTTCGCAAGTCTCCGTGATCATACTTTTAGGCAACTTTGTATGGTTTGCGACTTTTTTGTCTGTTAATAATAATATACATTTTTTCCAAACGGTACGGGGTATAAGCTGCAATGTCTCTAAGTCTTTCAGTTCAAGTTGTTAAAAGGCACAACAGCTTACAGCTTCGTTGCGATTGCAAAAAATTGGAAATCAAAATTCTTACCAACCGGAAAAAACTTTCTTGAGAATGAAAAACTAAATATGCAAAATGGTTTCATAAATTATTTATCTGAAAGCTTTATTTATACTAAACAAAATTGATAAGTCTACAAATTTCGAAATTTTGTTAAGGGCAGGCCTAGCTCGGGACGATCTTCGACCTCTTGCATGATAAATAACATCGATACTGTAAAAGAAATCATCAACGAAAATGGTCATACCAGCTTGAGCAAGATAACGTCGGTTCGTAACATTTTGAGTGCGCATTTGGGCATGCGGCGCGACTTGTTCCAAAATAGCTGAATTTTCTACAGAAACTATACCGAACGGAAGTCTCTTTGGGCATGTTGGACCGCGCCAATATCGATCTCACATTTATGGGACGAATCATAGCTGGTGATGAAATGTGGGCATACCAGTATGACAGTCTCTTTCGTTAATTCTGTTGCAAAAATCACCGATCGGCCAACGACGCTTAGAACGACTTACAAAATCAGCTGCTGTAAGCACACTAGTTGACAGATTGTACTAAAATTTGGCATCATAATTAAGGACAAGCTTTAAAAGCTTTATCAACTTAGGGGAAAAAATCAATCGAAAATCGTTCAGCGCGCGCTTTTTAAATGAAACTTTTCCAACAATACTTAAAAAATTAGCAACAAAATTCGAATGACGTTACCGATTCTTATCAAATAATAAACGCTTTGGATTTAAAAAAATTAGAATAAAATTTAAATGTTGTTCAGCTACAAATTTTTTACATTTTTTTTGCATACCAACGGCCCACTGTGCGTCGTTGCCGTCAGCGTCTTTGCTTTGGTTGCTGCCGCCGCTGCTGCCGGCGTTAGACACCTTGCTGCAGCGGCTTCAAAACAAAGCAAATTTAGTTTGAATTCTACCTTCAAGCACACTAGAACGAACTCAAGTCCCTCCGGGTACACATAGCAACCGTTAGCTTTGGTCTTTGAAAAAGTGTTATCCGTAGGTATAGTTACGACCATTGTTTAGATAGGCCGGCCGATAATTGTTCAAAGTGTTATTAATATTAGCTATAAATAATATCTGTGTGCTTAGTAATCGACAATTTGCATAGTTAATTAATTAATTTATTTACAAACAATATAGTCACATATATTTTTTTAGTTTTTTGTTTAGTGTAACTTCGTGTAATGTCGTGATGTTTATTCGCGCAAAAATTCAGACCTAACATTTGTTGATAAGAAACGCATCTATATCTATATATATATATACATATATATGAATGCTTATTTAGGCCCGAAGCTATTTTCAAGTACACACACATTTGTCAATATATATATATATATATATATATATATATATATTGTGCACATCTATAGCTTTCGATTTATGAATGCAGTAATAACGAACAAAGAAAGAAAAAAAAAACAACCCAACAAAATTTGTCTATACAAAAAACATCTCTCGAAAATTTCAGCAGTGCCTTAATATGTCGATGGGACAGAAGCTACCACGCCGTCAGGCCGTGCCCGTGGTCTATACCCGTGGCACCCACTATGAAGTGGGCTTTGATATGGTAAGTTGGACAATGTCCTGTCAAAAATTTTATAGCACGCGAGCTGTAAGTGTAATTAAAATAGAAAGTAGCGCGGTAAGTGTCGTTTATCGGATACTCTTTATTTTAAATTTCTTGAGCGATTTCATGCGATTTGGCTCAAAAGTTTGTGAAAATTCGTATGTTTCAGTACTTTTGGTTTAAACTATATTTTAGAGTTTGGTCAACGCGAAATACGAGTATTTTTAGCGCTACAAAATTCTCTATTTATGCAATATATTTGATTTCGGCAAAAAACGATAGGTTCGTATTTCATTTCAACGGCATTTAATAAGGTTATACCCGTGTACCTTTGTTGGAATAGTCCAAGAAGAGAAATGTTTTTATTTTTGAAACAAAACATTTTTTAGATGTTTTTTTCTTTCCAAGTATTAAGTGCAAATTGTGGAATTTGTTTATTTAGAAAATTCCTAGTAAACAAACGTGGAATTTCAAGTTGAAATATTTTTTTAAAATTTGTAACATTTATTTAAAACTAATCCGTATTCCTAGCCTGATGGGTGAATTTTTTTAAAGAAATGCATTTATATATCTCATCATATTTAAGAATATTTAATATTTTATTTTTTCATATTTTCTTTATTTAGAAAAATTTTGAATTTTGAGTGCAAATTTTTTGCTAACATTTTTGAGTTTATTATATTTTTTTATTCGTTTATAGTTGCTTTCAAAAATAAAAAAAGCAAAGGGTCTAGCTGAAAAAATGCGAACAATATTTATAAAAACAAAAAATAAAAATATTTCGTCTAGCTGAATAAACTCAAGAGTGATTTTTAAAAAGTAATGCTGCAGTTCGCTAAAAAAATAAAGGCTAAGTTCACGATTTAATTGTTAAATTTGTATTATTTAAAAGATATTTTTATTATGTATATTTTATTTATTAATGTTACTTATAAGTTAACTTATATCGAAACATTAGCTACTGAGGCCTACGGCGACGAAACCAAATTTTTTGAAAAAAAAATTACTAATTATAGTTATTTAAAAAAAATCGCTTTTTAACAATATTCTACCAAATTTTTTTTTATTTGAGCTAAATGAAGATCATAAAAAATAAATATATATACTTAAAAAAAAAATATACTTTTATTTTCTTACATTTTTTTTTTAAATTTTGTTGTAATTATTTCAAAAATAATATTTTTGCTTTTAATTCAATAGAGTCTACAATGTTTTTTATATTTTAAAAAAGTAAATAAAAAATTAAAGCAATTTTTAAAATATACATATTTTTAAATTAAATATGAGATCGATTTTTATAGTCTTTATTCAAAGATCTAGTGGAGCCATGTTATATTATTTTGTATTTTTTTATAAAAATTTAAAGAAAAAATTATGACAAGAACGAAATTATAAGAAAAAGTATAAAATATTAACTATCACACAAACATGAATTATTTTTAATATTTCAAGCAAATTCTATTAAAAACTTTAAAAGTCTACTTCATTTGTTGTAAGTTCAACTTTTAAGAAAACATTGTCTAAACTTGTCATATTTTAATCATTTAGATCTTGAATTAAGGTTCCGACAGCAAAAATATTACGCATTGCTGTAGTTTCAAACAAAATAAAATATTTTCTTGTAGTTTTAACTTTAATTTGAAAAAATTAAACTTAAACAAATATAATTTACGTTAATTTATTTAGTTGCAACCAAACAACTGCATATTTTAATAACATTATTTTTGTCTTATTTTATAAAAAAAACCCATTTTATTTTTTATTTCAAACAACAAATATTCCCAAAAATGTTTAATTAAAGTATATTTTTTAAATATATTTAATCAGCATTTTTTATTTCATATTTTAACTACGAATATGGTTAATTTGTTGAAATAATAACAATAAGAAATTTGAACTGCTGTTTTATTTATTTATTTGAAAACGAAAGGAAAATTAAAAAAATTAATAATATCAATTTCTTGACCAAAATATTTAAACGTTTTTTAACAAATAATAAAATTACAAAAAAAAATAGAAAAGTTGCTAAATAAACAATTCTAGCGAATATGACGTACATACATTTTGATTGCGAAAATAGAACTGTATCTTTGTTTTAAAATTTCTGTTTGAAATATTAAAACTGAAAAAAAGGAATTTTTTTAAATGAAAAATTCCATTTATAAACAAACCAATTGCACTGGTATGCAAAACTTCGTATTTTGTTTCTATTATATAGAAAAGTTTTCTTTTTTTGTCATGACAAAGTTTTTTTTTTCGGGGAACACGGATTTATATGTAAGACAGTCAAACTTGGAGAGAAAGAAGCTGAATTTAACAGACGCAGAAAGAAAAGACAGTCGTCATTTGTAGATTTTGAAATCGAATAAAAGGAAATAGGAATTTAAAAAAATCTCATATTATATAAAATAAGGCATATGAATCAGATAAAGCTACGAAAAACTTTTAAAAATTATGAAAATAACAGATTAAAGATGAGAAAAAGGCAAAAAAAGAAAAACAAAGGCTCTGACTTTCGAGAATGAGATGAGGCCTATGGATCGACAGAAGGTGATGAGTGGAATGATGACTAAAAAATTCGTGCATTTTTTTTTATGTATAACTTTCACTGAGGAATAAATAACACAAAAATTGGCCAAACGAAAATTGAAAACATTTTTATAATAAAAAAACAAATATTTTTTAAAGCATTCTATGCTTATTACGAATAAAATCCTTCATAAGAACTAAAGCAATTTCACTAAGTTTAAAATAAGAATTACATTTTATCTCCTACAACAAAATAAAATTATTATAAAATATAAAGTGCAAAAACTTATTAAATAAAATTTTTTAATTTCTAAACTCTGAACTTTTAAAATGTAAAACTTTGCAGCAGAAATAATAGATAACTTGACTGAAATTCTTAGAAGAATGTGGTGGTTGTTTTTCCGTATTGTTCCACAACTCTAGAAAGTGGCAATATCTATTCAAGAAAATAGAACAGTTTTATCTTGAAGTATGTGAAAAGTGCGTATTTAATTTTTCAGTTAATTACATTTTGGTTTATAATTTAATACGCATAAATAAGAGATATTTCTTGATTGCCAAATTTTGATTATTATTAAATAAAAATATAGAAATTCTTGACGAATTTAAACTTATTACCAAATCGTAGAGTTTTTTCGATGTTCCCACCTAAGCTTTCTTAATTTTTTTAAATATCGGCTGACTATGTCACATAACTCCTATGGGACAAATCGGTGAACAAATCGATGTTGGCACTAAATTGCTTGTATTTCGATTGTTTTTCAACTTATATCTACCAAACGCGTTTTATATAGGTATTTTTATTTACTAAACGACTGTGTCCGAATTGCTCAAAATCGGTTAACTATAATATCATAATACTCTTATAATGCAAATCGGTAAAAGAACCGATTACAAAAGTTTTCTTTTTTTTCATTTATTTTTGACTGAACCAAATGATTTATCTATAATAATATATTTTTATACATTCATCAAGTTCTCTATGCTGAAGCTTGTTCAATGTCTGCAAGTTCGTTCAAAATCGGCTTGGACTATATGAAATTGAGCAAATCGGTAGAAAAAGTCAGATTGTGTTGTTTAGAATTGCTCAAGCAAACTTTTGCAGATAAGTGCTCAATTTTGTTCTAAAAAATTTGATTTCAACTTTACTAGAGTTTATGAAACTTGAATGTTTTTCCTGAATTTTCTAGATGTTTACTTTTTATTGCAAGTAATGCAGAGTTTGAAGAAAAACTAATATGCTACGAAAATCTAATTCTTCGCAATTTCGTCTCAAAATGAAAAACTAAAAATAAATAGAGATTTCAGAATAATTCTATTTTATTCTTATACTTTCAATTAAAAAAAATCTTCATAAACAAAAATTCCAACGATCTCAATTTAACATTTCGAAAAGAATTCATTAATTATTTTTTTTTAAGTGTATGAGTCCATTTACTATTTTGCTATGATTTTAAAAGTTTAGATTAATTTCCAAAGATTACGTCTTTTCAATAGTTAAATTAATTTATTACCATTCAATTTGTGATAACAGTTGAATGTTATTTTGAAATATTCAAAAACAAATTATACCAACTAGTCAGCATTTATCTTTTAGTTGGCGTTTCTTAGAGGTCAACATTTAAATAAAGTCTTGATTTGCATTATTTATTATAGTAAAATAGAGCAATTTATTTTATCAATAAAAGCTCGAAGGTGTGGAGCGCCCAACTACGATTTGTCACGTTTTTGCGAACGAAATTCACATAAATTTCTGATAAAATGTGTTATGATTGAACTTGAAGTTCGAATTTTTATCGTAAGACTCTATCTGTGGACAGTTTTGGACTTCAAGGCATATGTAAATGTGTGTTTTATATAAATCAAATATAAATTATAAAACTACTATTAAAATAAGTTGCGATCTGAACTGAAGTATTTTGCAAGTTTCATAGTTTTACTTCTTTTTATTTTGAAATCTACAACTTTTTTAATTATTGAGAGTAAAGTTAAGGGGTTTGGCAAATACTTAAAAAAAAAAACATCATTTGGATAAGTTTGTTAAAGTATAGCAAATAAAAGCATAAATAAAAAACAAAGAGTTTTTTAAATTTTAATTAAACCTAATGACATTTAATAGTTGCAAATATTTTCGATTAAATTAATATTTTTAAAATTAGTAAAACTTCGAAACATTATAGATCACATACATTGGATATAAATAATTAGAGTTTTTTTTTTAATTTTTTTACTTACACTCAAAAAAGTTTGTTATTAAAAAAAATTAATTCATTTATTTTTTTATAATTTTAATTTGTAATTAAAGAAAATTCATTTTTTTATCAAACTTTTATTTTTTATTTATTATTTTCGTTTAAAAATAATTTAATTCTGCAATTATTAAAAAGTATTAGCAAATACTAAAATTATTTATTTATTTTTTAAGTTTTTAACAAAAAATTAATATTTCAATTAATGTCGATTGGTTGACTTACTATTTTTGTAGTTTAAAAATTTAAATTTTATTAAAAAAAATTTTTTATTTAATTGCATTGTGTGCTATGTTATGTATGTTACTTAATTTTTATTATTGATGAAAAATAGTTTAAATTTAAAATTTGTTAAAAATAGCCAACATTTTATGAATTATTAATTATTAAATTTACTTATGTGTTAGTTATTAATGTTTTAATTTGTGTACATTTTAAGCTTTTTTGGTTTAATGTTGAAAATTAAAGTATTAAAAAATAAGAGTTAAGTAAAAATTTAAAAAAAATATTAAAGTTTGAAAAATTAAGTCATTAATACAAAAATTAGTATTTTATTTAATGATTATTGTCGTTCAAAAAATGCTAATTTTTCAATTTATGGGAAAATATTTGAAAATCTTTAATTTATCATAAACTTTTTTTTTTTATTTATTTTTGAATATATATAATTATTATAACAAATGCAAATTTATGTATTTGCTTATTATTTTAAATTAGTAAAAAGGCTAGTTATAAAAAGTAATGAATTAATATTTAATAAATACATAAATTTGCATTTAAAATTATAACGAATTGAATTATTATTAATTTAATATTTTAATTTGTGGGAAAACATTAGCAAATATTAAATTTATCATAAACTTTTTATAGAAATAATTATAATTTTTTAATGCAGCTTTATCTTTCATTATTAACATAAATTTAACTATTCATTTAATTTTTCAATTTAAAACTATTTGGTAAATTTATGTATTAATACAAATAATTATAAATTTAAATGCAAATTTAAGAATTTTCGTTTTATTTTTTAATAATTAAAATATTATTTTCAATCAAAATATTTAATTAATTTGTTTAGCAATTTTAATTCAAAGTAGATGTATTTGTTTTTATTTTTTTATTTATTCGTTTTCTGGGTAATTTATCAATTTTATTATTTTTATTGAACATCAAAAATGGTTTATTATTCAATTACAAAAATACTTGTAATAATATTAAATTTTTGTTTATATTAAATTTATCATAAAACTTTAACGGTTTTATTTTGTAAAACCTTTTTTTATCGAAATTTACTCAGATTTTTTAAATAATTTAAACTACATATTTGTTGTAATTAACCATTGTTACTTGTAGAAATTAATTTTACAATGATACAATCTTTCGCTGTATTTTCGATAGAAAATATATTAATTTTTTTTATTTAAAAAAAAGCATATATTTTTTTAAAAACAATTAATATGTAAAATGAAATGAAAAATTAAATTAAAAAATAAAACTATTTACCAAAAATAATTATTTATTTGCGATAAAAAATAGATTCAATTTTAATTAAAAAAATATATATTAAAAAAGTATATATATGTAAAATGAAATGGAAAATTAAAGTAAAAAATAAAACTATTTTTTTATCAAAAAAATATTGTGAAATTAAAAAATTCTATAAAATAATTAAAGGTTTTATAACTAAAAATATATAATTACCTAAAACTCAATATAAATTAAAATAATTTGAAAAAAATAGTATTTTTTTAAGTTTAAGTAATTTTTTTCGATTTTTTAATTATTAAATTAAAAGAAATTTTTTAAATTTAATTATTTTTTTTTAATTTTTTAATTAATTAAATTAAAATTATATTTAAATTAATTATATATATTCAGTAATAAAACTTTTAGTTATTTTGTAAAATTTTTTAATTTCGCTATATTTATTTTTAATAAACCATGGATTCATTTCTTAATTAAAAAAGCTCATGTATTTATGTGAAATTAAATATTTTCTTTTAATTATTTAAATAAAAATTGTATGCAATGTAATTATCTATTTTCAGCTACAAAACTTAAAAAACAGACTCATTTTTTAATTTACAAAAAAAACATATGCAATTATGCAAAATAAATTATTTTTTTTTTAATTTTTTAGTTATTAAACTTTTATATTTTGTCCTATTTTTTTAAATAAGTGAATGAATGAATGAAATGAAACAAAACTTTTTTTTTAATTTTTTTATAAATTTAAAATGTTATTTATATTGTATACATATATAACTGTAAAAATTTTGTTCTAATCAAAAAACAAAAAAATATTCATTCAAAACTGATTAACACATATAATTAATATAAATAAATAAATAATGTTATGTGTTTAACAATTAATAATAATATAATTATTTACACAAAATGCGTTGAAATGGCTTGAAACTTAATTGAGCGAATGTTTGTTGAAATATATTTAGTTGTTTAGCGAGTATAGTTCTTTGTATAGGCTTAGGTATATAATATAAAAATAATTTAATATTAAACTTATTATGTTTTTAGTTTAAAAAATTAAAAAAAAAACAAGAGAACATAAAATGCTTTAAAATAGCTCAAAAGTTAAGTGAGCAAACTTTTTGTTCGAAATTATTTAGTTCTCAATTTTTTTTGTTGTTTGTAAAGTCTAAGGTTTCATTTTTTATATTTCAGTTCTTAGTTCCAATAACTACTCAGACGCTGTCTATACAATTAAAAAAAAAAACAAATTTGTAGAAATAAATTTGTCGCAAAGCAAATATCGTTGGCGTTAAAAACGTTTAATTAAATCGTTCAGAGCCATGTTTTTACTTAAAATTCCGATATTAATTAATTAAACGAATCGAATAACACAAATTTGACTTGACAATTGCATATTTATAGAAACAAGTTAAATAAATTACATTGTCAACCATATAAAATGATTAATGACGAAAAGCTTTTTGGACAGACCTGATGACTTGTCCAACTTCGCAAAAGACATTGCCTTTTGAGAGTCTTGCTTGATTTATGTCAAAATATTTGCGGTCTATATCTGGTATATATATATATATATATATATATATATATATATATATATCTGTGTTCAAGTCTATGTACTCATATAATTTAGATGTCAAATTTCGCATAATAAACGATTATCTTTACAATTTGTACAGACTTAACTGTTGTACTTGATTATTTTTTAATGCAATTACTTTACACTCAAGATAAAATTTTACGATATGCAGACGGTTTTCAGATCAAATAATGCGTCTTGCTGCTTGACAATGCAGAGAATATTATTAACATAATCAAAATCTAGATCTCTTTTTATACGTAGTTCACTTTCAGTGCACTAGAGAGACTTCTTGTACAGTCTAAGTCAGCGTTGTTTATGACATGTGTAGGCTGCTGGCGCCATCTGTCGTAAAATGTTGGTTTTTGTACATTAACAAGATTTATTTCGTTTTGTAATTCTTTTCAATGGCTTAACTTTTATTGGAACGACTCGTTGACGGTACAAGATTTCTACAAGATGATTGTTAAGTCAACTTTTTTCATAATTGCATCTTTTGTTTGTAAAATATAGCAAGTTTCTTTAAAATATTATTATTACTTTTCTCGTCATGAACATTAAGTTTACAAATCCTAAAAATGTACCTAAGTAACAGTCGATATTTTAACTGATATGACATTATGTGGCTCTAATCCATCGTGTCCTATGCGCAAATTATAATAAGCTCTATGATTTCGTCTCCTTTGAAAGGTCTATCCAATCCATTTCTTTCTCTATCCTATCTTATCTTGATTCCCCAAATCGAGCTTCTTTGACCAATCATGAACTATAAAAACCTATCTTGGTCAACGCTGTTCTTTGGCTTCTATTTTGAATAAATATTTAAATTTATATGCTACTTTCTGTTTTCATCTTTTACATTGTAAATCCAAGTTCCTGGCTAGCCCCAGATGTGAGACGGTGCACATCTATAAAAAATTCACCCATCAGGCTAGGAATACGAATTAGTTTTATTATATTTTTTCCTCGTTATGATTTATTATTTCATAATTTTTAGAATGTTTAACTTGTCGAATCTTAAGGTCAACTGGACTTAGTTGTACCCTTACATATTAATAAATAATAATAATATTAAACCTTGGGTTGGCAGCGCAGTTCGGCTAGATAGCCTTGACACCTATTCGGCTGGGCATGTAATTTGCTGCGATATTTGTTCATTTGCTGTGCTATATCATCTCTGACCGAAAGCATGAATAGGTCTCTTTGGATGTTTTCATTAAGAATATACCACGTTGCGCCGGTGATAGTTCTTAGGATCTTCGAATGACTTCTACACTGCTGTTACTGGCGTGATCCCATAGTTGGAAACCATAAGTTCAGATCGGTTTCAAGACGGAGTTATAGAGCAGGAGCTTATATTGTAGTCTTAGAAACAAAAAAGAAGCCAATGTAGACTACTAGCTTTAGTTTGAGGTATGTTCTTTTTGCTTCAAGTCGTCTGTCAAGGTTAAGAATCCCTAGATACGTAACTTTATTTGATTTTGGAAATACACTATTATTTAGCATGAGTGTAATTTCTGGATAAAATAACTTTTAACTTGCAAATAGGATCTGAATTTTTAAAAGTTTTGTATTTGTTAGACAAAATTTCAAATTCTGATTGCAAATTCAAATCTTTTTTAAGTTCTTCAGCCTTTTATTATATTGGAATTGGCCCTACAAAAAGTTTATATTTTTATTAACAGGACTAATAACTAATGTTGCAGCCCCTAGATTGAGAACTCAAAATTACGATTAAACTCTTATTGTCTGTACGCACAATTGAATTTCAAAATTTGTTGAAAACTTTTCCGTATAGTCTGAGATACAGATGGCTAGGACACACGCTTCGCAAAGACCTGCAACATCCGCAAACTGCGCCCTAACTTGGAACCCCATGGGTACTTGAGACTTGGGTACTAAGACTACGTGGAGACGTGGAGAGTTATTTATCTCAGGATAGACAAATTTGGAAAATTATATTAGATAGGCTAAGTTTTTCAAATAACTTTGCGGTATAAATAATAAAATGTGAATAATAATAATAGTTTCCAATAAGGAATGTAGCAGCACTGTTAACTGTGTCTGGCATAAGAAATCCGATCGATGTCGCCAACCTTTCCATCAGCTCAGTGTTTTCCAAGGGGGTATGGTTCTGCTCTGGAGTCTACGTCTAAAACTCACAGATAATATGCGCAAGAGTAACCAAGTTTTCGACCCGAAATTTTTGTTATCCGATGGAAAACAGGCTTATGAAGGTTTTTTTCATTTCAGGGATATATGATATACCTGCCAAAGTAGTGATTTGCACCTCTAAAAAGTTGAAAATATTTCGATGCATGATTCGGTTATTAATAAAGCATACAGCTCACATAGAGCAAAGCTTTCATTTCGTTGCAATTTTGGCATTCAATTCATTGTATTCCGTTTGTTTTTGAACTTATACAACTTTTGGCTCTGTAAGTCCAACCAATTACTGCGTCGAATTTGAATTTGATTGTTTGATTGTGTCAAATAGTTTCTATAGTGCGAATCGTACAAAAAATATTTGTATTTGTACAGGATTTGTTTTCTGTCATATTTCTCTTTCTTGAAATTAATCTTAAAAATGCTTAATTGGCTGAAATTATAAATTTTTGCACTTAATTTGTTCTAGTTTCCCAAACTTTTTCCTATTATAATTTAACAATTATAGACAATCAAACAATAATAGGCAACTTGTTTAGAAATATATATGTACCGTACAAAAAATCATATCATAAAAAGTTTTGTTTTACGTTCGTTGACACTTGAATCAATACAGTGTATACAATAGTCGTTATGTTGCGAACGAAGAATCTTCCTTTTCCACAAAAAATTTAACTTAAATTAACCTTTTTTTTAATTAAAAGGCGCTAAGCAGCTGCTACAAATTTAATTAATTTGCTAATTGGATTATTTTAAAACATTCTCTGGCTTTCTTTCCTAAAACTTACTCATGCTGTACCAGCATCTGTAACGACTACAAAAGTAATATAAAAATCTTCCAAAATAATGTCTAAATTTAAATTGCTTAAAAGTTGTTAATTAATGATTCAAGCTTAAATGCTTAAGTTAATCGTATAAAAATTAAGACAGAAAGAAAATAAAAATCTTTGGCAAAACTATTTTTCTTCAATGAATCGAAGACAAGTTAATGGCACAAATTAAAAAATTACGTTTTGAATATAAGATTTTTTATAGCGTTGAAATCTTTATGAAAATAAACATAATAGAATAGATACACTGCACCAATTTTCGGCAATTCGAACAGCTATATTGCTTAAAGTTTACATTTGATTGATTGACTCAGTTTTTATTGCTGAAAAAATAAATAAGTTCGTTAAAAAAAAGTTTCCTTCAACCGATATTTTCTATGAAAACTGACTCTTGGAAATAAATCGGGTAACGATGCAACTTTTAAAAAAAATCAATTTTTTGACGAAATTAGAAGCTATACAGTAAAGTTAAACGATTTTAATAAAATTTGAAATAGTGCTGTAAGATCCTCAAATACTTTCATGCTTTTTATCTGAGTTACTGCAAGGCACCCCCTATGGCAGCTATATCATATCATATATTCCCGATATAAAAAAAAAAACTCAAATAAAATAAAATTTTCTTACATAACATAATGTTCTCTTTCAGAATATTTGCTTGCTCTAGGTTTTACTGTGTTTAAGACAAAAATTATACCTACAGACGTGCAGACGAACATGCCTATATGACACACTCAATATACCCTAAAATATGTCGAAAGATCTTACAAAATTCGTTACTAAGATCTCTAATATACTGTGAAGCACAAGCTATATATAGTGTATAGGCAAAACTTCCCGCCCTCTAACAATAGCCATTATTTACATTGTATTTAAACATTATAAATAATATAATATACAAGTCCATATATATATGAGTAGTTTTGAGTAAAACACTTGGACGTTTGTTGCTGTGGCCGCCCATTTGTTTGTTTTGAACAAACGTGCGATCGGTCGTGATCGATTATATTTTAACATCCGCGAAAAAACAAAGCCAAGTCCAAATCGAAATAGAACTCAGACTCAAGTAATTTGCATCAAACATAGAAAGCAATTAAGACTCGATTTTTTATTATTTATTCTTTGCTTTTTGTGCCTATTTTATATTCATGTTCATGTTAATTTACAGGGTCGTACATTTGGTTCTATGATCAAGAACTTTCTGATCTTATCGGCGCCGCTGAATGAAAGCTATTTGCCGCTCTACAATACACCCGAAGGCAGTAAGTATCTACAACATCTGTTTTGTTTTTCGTTTTTTTTTATGTTTTTTTTTTGGTTTTTTTTAATGATTAATACTCGTAACGTTGTGAATAATAAGTTGGTTACTATTATGGGAAAGAATTTACTTGCGCTACGAAATGGGGTCAACGTTCCGTTAATTTAAATAATAATTAGTAAATATCAATATTTATGGTAGGTAGTCGTGCACTGAGGTTGGGGTGTGAGTATAAATAATTAAGTAAGTAATCTTGAAATTCACTATGAAAATGTGTAGATAATTTGTTTTGAAAAGGGTACTTTTTTCTGCGCTGTTACTTTGGTAAGGAGTATGCGATATACCAAAGTTTCAATTATGTTTCAACTGAGTAGTTTTTGACAAAGTTTATGCTTTCATGAACAAAATGGCCATAATAAGACTGACATGACGATACTGAAAAAAACTTTTTACAGCATTTTTAGCGAAATTATATTAATTTTTTGCGTAAATATTTTTAAGTCTTTCAAATTGAAGTTAAATCTGTAGACAATGCTGAAGTTCTTAATGCATTTTGTGTTTTCCAAAGATGTTTCGAATTTTGAAATTTTTACAATCAAGTACAAATGAACTCCAATGTATGAACTAGGGTTTGCCTACGCCCTTCGGCACTACGACCCCCATGAGTTCACGTTTAATGTTCTCAGAAACTGTGTCAGACTAGTCTGCAAGATATACAGCAAGTCCTGCTCGCTGAGAACATAGTTGCCTAGCAACTTTGCTCTACTTCATGCCAGGGCTGAGCGGTTAGTTATCCTCCACACAGAATCTACATGTTCTGTTGTTAGCAAGACCCACTTTGTGTAAGTGGTCGTTGCAGGAAATATGACCTATCAACGCTCCACAAAGTGACCTAAGCTGTGTCCCATTTAAGGATAGAGCTTCCTTGGCTTTTGCTGCATCACAAATCTTTGTGTCTAAGACTCTCCAGATTGTTCCAGTGACTTACTTTCCTGTCTTCTATCCCTTTTGTGATGTCAGTGTTGAGTCTGTTGTTGGAGTAGCCAAACCAAGGACCTATGCCTACAAATGGGGCTTCCGCTCCTCAGTACTTGAGTGACCTTCATGAACTGGCACCCATAGTAGAGAGACCCTGTTATATGAAGTTTGAATTGTACGATTCATCCTGTAGGATAGCGAATAGCTCCGCCTGAAAAACGTTGCATTCAGCATGAAGCGAGAGAGAGAGACAGAGAGAGAGATGTGTGTGCGAGGACCCACTATGCCTGCTCCTACCCCTGATGCTGAACCCATTTGTGAACCATTTCTGTGCGTCGTCATTTAGCAAAGATGGATTCGAAATCCATTGCTCTCTTGTTGGAAATATGACATTGTAGTTTTTTGAGAAACTAAGTGCGGTTTCCTCTTGCTCTAGGGTTTTGTTTTTGTCGAGTATGTTCTCTAGCCTATTCAGTATACTAAGTTGTGCCCTAAGGTTACCCTTTTGGTATTTGTTAGCTAGGTAGAGCCCCAAAGCCTGTTTTATAGCCTCTTACTCTATTACTAGTTCTAAGGAAGTCAGGTTTAGACGGCAAGCATTACTTATAGAATATTGTGTAGGGTGTTTTTTTTTATATTTTTGAATAATTTTCCATATGCAGTCGCGTAAGATTTTTTTTAACTTTACAATAGCTCTCGTTCGTCGCGGTAAATTGGATTTGCGGCATTCGTTGCTTTTCTTATTTCACCAACGAAAATAGGCAGCTTAAGCTCACCGGTTACAGGTAGAAACGTATGGGGAACATGCTGCAGTGATTAGAATGAACCACCTGGTGATCCAACCTGCTGGAATGAACAACCTGGTGCAACCAAAAAGTTCAAGAAGACGGAATTGCAGGCGCCCCTGGATGTAGACCCAAACCAATCGCTACCACAATGGACGCAAACACTCAATATGATTCGGGTATGGGAAATGGGTGGTGCCACATCATAGGTAAATGTAAAATTGAAGAACTACTACAACAGTTTGAGACGAAATCTTGCCTTCATCAAATTGTCACGGGGCACAGTGGTTCCAAGAGCAGAAAAAGCTGGCCAAAAATCGAAAAATCGATTATCGATTTTCATGATTAGTTTATGCTCGTTTCATACAAAAGTCCCTCGCTCTCAAAATATCGGGTTGTCGACCTTGCACCAGAACGCAAAGCCGAAGTTCGTTGTTTACCTGAGTTTTGCGCTTTTTTGAGTGAAAATTTCAACTATTGATACATGTCGAAAAAAGTGGGAACTGGGGCCATATACTATAGCAGGCGACCCTTCAGCTACGTTTAGAATGCTTATTGATACTTTGTCAATGAGTTTAAAATATTTTCACGTAAATTGTGTTATTGTATCTACATAAACTTCAAAATTCACGTAACTGTTGAGCTGCAAAAAAAACATAATATAATATTTTTGTCTCTACGAAGTTCATGCCAAAAAAGAACTCCCACCAGCTTCCCTTGGTGTTTTTATCCATATTTTGTGTATCATATATCACGCATACGACATGTATACGAATCTTATGCTGCTGCTTATATAATCATTTTGCTTAACGTTCTCACTTCGATTTTTTTGAAAAATGTTTCATTAAGGCCCAAAAAGAGCGACCCACTTTCTGCAAAAGACTTGGAACTGCTGGTGTCTTCAACCCCCATGACTGATTTTAGTGCAGCTGGCAGTGAAGTTAAAGTAATAAACATTGGTTTCAAAAACTTTTTTATCGTTTACTTTTTTTTCTAAACATTATAAAACTTTGTTTTACTTTGTTTTGCGAGATGAAAGTTAAACTTTGGTCAAAGTAACCGAAATTTGGTGTCAGTCATTTTGTTTTCATTGATTTTGATACCAGATTTGGAATTCTTGATCCAAAAAACACTGTACAAATGATTTTCGAGCATTTCTACTTAAGAAACGATTTTTGGCCAGCTTTTTGGGCACTTGGGGGACGCGAAATGGATATATATATAGTATTTCGAGAATCCTGTTGAGGCTGGCCCTACGACTGCAAACCAAACTCGTTTTGCCTGTAAGACAATAAATGTTTCAGAGTTATAACAATCGGGTGAAAGGGTTAATAAGGATCGCTAACGACAATAAATCATCAATTTTAAAAGTAATTTGACAGAAAAACGTCTGGAAATTGCGCAAAGACATGGCAACGTTATCTTGTAAGATGATAATGCGCCTATTCCTGAAAGACACGGTGAAAAAAGGAATAAGAAAATATTGTTTCACCAGCCGTACTCTCTAGAACTCGTTCCATTCGATTATCACCTTTTTCATCAATGGAACACTCACTCGCAGTGCAGCGCTTGGGCAGCTTTGAAGAAGTCGAAAAATGGCTTGTCGGATTCTTTGTCTCAAAAAAAGAAACAGTTTTAATGGAATGGCATACATATTTTGCCAAAACGCTGGGCTAAATGTGTAGAATCAAATCGTCAATAGTTAGAATAAAAAAGTTTGCATGATACCCTGAAAATGCAGTATTTGATTTAACTAAAAAACCGGTACACCACTGGTAGTTTGCAGATTAATTAATTTTGAAATTTCTTGAATAAAAAAATAGTTTCAATAATTGCTGCTATGTTATAATCCAACAGATACAACAAATCTTAACTGTTTTTTCCCTTCAATTGTACTTTGCAGAAAACGTCTATAACGAAACATTGGAGTCGGTGAAGCGCTCCTTTCCGCAATACATACGCGAGCTGGAAGGTGTGGCAGATGGCGCCGAGGTAGAATTCCACAAGGTGAGAATAAAAATTTTCAAAAAATTATTTACAAAAAGCTAAGCGCATGACCAATGGTTGAGGGAGTAGAACGCACAACAATTAAGCTCAAACAATACTCAATGAAAAAAATAAAATAAATAAAAAGAAAACAAGTAAAATACAAACAAAAGAAACAAAACAAAACAAATTAAACTTGGCAACTAGTTAAGTTAGTAACGGCAAATGACGGATTTACTAACTGATTAACCAACTAAATGAGTGAGTGAACGCTTTAATAGCCCTGGCCAAGTGGCATACCTCAGCTGCCTATCAACAATGATAATTCAATGATCGTTTAATTGAATACACATAATTGTGGGCATAATTTATATTCGTTTATATTCGCTTATAATCGGTATTTGTAGTCGAAATTGTATTCGTATTTAATGTAGTTGAGGTTTTAATTGAATTGTTTGTTTAAAATCTTGTTATTTGTGCAGTTAATCGCATTTTCATGGGGACTATGCGGCGTATGCGCAATTCTGGGGGCCGTGCGTCTAACTAACGGTAAAAAAAAGCATGTTGCGTGTTTGAATTTTTTTTTCTTTTTGTGTTTTTGTTGTTGTTGTTGTGGTTGTTGTTGTTGTTGCAACTGGAAATCAATGACAACATTAAAAGCACATGCCGCATGCATGCAACAATCGTTGTAGTACGGTCAACACTCGTTATGAACGCCAATTGGTTACTTGAATTGAAAAACCTCTTAGAAGCGTAAATGAAGTTAGTAGAGCTACGGTGAAACAGAGCAATACGGAGATATATATATATATATATATATATATATATATATATATATATATATATATATATTCCCAACGATGTCACGACACAAACTTATACTGATTGTTATATCGCGACATATAAAGTGTGTTTCTTTTCGAGTTGGCGACCGATTTAACAGCTTTCAAGTGATTTATTCTCAGTTTGGTTCGGCAATTCATCATGAATAGACTCACGCCTGAACAACGCTTGCAAATACTGCAATTCTATTTCGAAAATAATGGAACTGTGCGGAATACGTCTTGCGCACTACGTTCATTTTATCTTCGACAAAATCGTCCTTCAAGCAGTTAATTCGATGAACCATGGACCGTTTTCGCAACACGTTTTCTCTGAATGATAACTCGCATCCCCAGAGACGCCGTACGCCACATTGAGAAAGACCCGATTGACTTCATCCGCTATCGAGCACAGGAAATGAATCTATGTCTATGCACTTCATGAAAAATTTTGCGAAAGGATCTTGGTTTGTGTGCTTACAAAATCCAGCTCGTGCAAGAATTGAAGCCAAACGATCACCAAGCAAGGCGTAGATGCGTTGAATGGGCCCAAAACGGGATTGCCGTTGTTCGCGATTTTCATAAGCGAATTTAGTTTAGCGATGAAGCGCACATATGGAGCAGAAGTTTGGACCATGACGACAGCAGACGAAGAATCGCTAAGAATCTTTGAAAGAAAAATACTAAGAAAAACGTTTGGACCAAAGATAAATGAACGCGGTGACTACATCCCAAGGAACAATGACGAATTGTTAAGCTTAAACCATGGCGAAGATGTAGTCAATTTCATTAAATCCCAGAGGCTAAGGTGGATAGGACATGTCCTACGGATGGACCAGAATAGAGCACAAAAGCTTGTGCTGGCATACACACCACTCTCCATAAGAAGCAGGGGTCGACCAAGAAAGCGCCTAATTGACAAAACCCACGCCAGGTTGTAGAGCTGAAGGATGATGATGATGATGACGAAGCGCACTTCTGGTTGAATGGCTACTTCTTGTTGAAGCTAATCCTTAAGTGTATGTCGAAACATCGTTACATCCAGAAAAACTGACTGTTTGCTGCGCTTTATGGGCTGGGTTGGAATCATTGGTCCGCACCTCTTCAAAAAAGATGATGGTGATCGGTATACAGCCATGATTACTAACTTTTTCATTTCCAAATTGAACAATCATAATGTCCAGGAGCTGTGCTTCTAACAACACGGCGCAGCATGCGACACAGCTTGTGCCACAGTCGATTATTGAAAGACACGTTTGGTGACCTCCTAGTTCACGTTTGCGACCTGTGATATATGGCCTCCAAGTTCTTGTGATTTAGCACCGCTAGACTACTTTCTGTGGAACTATGTAAAGTCATTGCTCTATGCGGATAAGCCACAAACGCTTAACCATTTGGAAGACAACATTCACCCCGTTATTGCCGATATAAGGCCACAAATGTTGGAAAAGGTCAACGAAAATTGGACTTTCAGCTTGAATTACATGCGAGCCAGCCGTGGCTGTCATTTGCCAGAAATCATATTTAAAATGTAATGCCACAAGATTATCTTTCGGTTTAATAAAATTCATGTCAATCGAATAATCCATCGTTCTTGTATTGCAATTTAAAATTCTTTACCTCTAAAAAAAATACGTTTTACCAACAAGAGGAATTTCATCGGAATGGCTGTTACTGAACGCCTATGTGCAGCTACTATCATTCTTTAATATTTCAATTTTTTATTTTAATACTTAATATGATACTCTAGTTATCAAATTAAAAAAAAAGGCATTATCATTGGATGAAATAGGCAATTCCTCAAACTTTTTGCTCTAAGTTCTACAATCTAAACACATTCGATGAAATAGCCAATTAATACTTTAGTTCTAAGTTCTAAGCTGCTGAGCTTAAGCAAGAGAGAAATTGTAATTTTTTAATTTGAGCATTTCGATCTAAGCTCTAAAGGTCTAGTTCTTAAGAGAGTCTCGAACAACCTTATAGCGTCATCTTGTCTTCAGTATTTGTGATTGGGGTTAGCCAAGAGACCATCGCTGGAGAAAAATTGATAACAAGGGTTTGGGAGAAGCAAGATTTATCAAGCATGCCGCATGTGCTTTCATTGGAAAGGCTAAGTTCACAAACCTTTCCAAGCAATAAATACTAGGCATCCAGCAGAGATTCTCCTTATAATAAGAGTGTTGTCTACTAAGAGCTAAAATCTCTGTTTTTTTTAATAGTTCTTAACGATGACATAATGCAAGAATAGAGGAATGCTTACCAGAGAACGCTCAGATTGCATACACATGCCTCAATAGGAGCAAATACGAAACCAAAACGAGACACACAAGGGATTGGGTGCAGCAAGATTTATCAAAAATGTCATATATGCTTTCTTTGGAAAGGCAAACTTCACAAACCTCTCCAATAAATAAATACTAGGCCTTCAGTACTGAGCAATTCGATTTTCCTTAATTATTAAAATAACTTTAATTAGAACCTTGAATTCTAAATCCAAAGCTTACAGATCCTTCCAAAGCTCTCTGATATATATCTATAAAGAAAATCACCTATTAGTCAGGGATACGTATTACTTTTATATCAGGTTTTCCTCAATATAAATTAATATTTAGTAATTTTGTTTTTATTTAATTCTAACTCTAGTCAACTGGATTTAGTTGTACCCCTAAATGAATATAATATATATAAATAAGTAATACTTATGATTTTGGCGTAGTACATGATCAAAATCTTTGGGAACACAAGTGGTTGAAAGCACCAATGACTTCCCAAATTAACTCATGAGATCGCATAAGATCAGTTTGTTTTGAAAAGATCACTAAAAATTACAAATTATGGTCGACATTGAAAGAGATAATCTATTTCTTTGAAAAGCAGCGACATCTGTCGATAGTAATTGGTAACATCATTGTTTATTGCGTCTTCCAAAATATACAGATTTCTGTTAAATAAATGTCAATTACGGGAAGTTTTTAATTTCGGTGAATAAATTTAATAAATTTAGTTCCTTTGACTATGGTCATCGCTGCAAAGGCGGCGCATGTAGATAAATCTATTAAAAGCTGAGCGAAGAGAACAGGGATCTACAGCGTGTAGCTGAATCCGAACGACGGTTTCTTTAATTAATAGAAATTTTATCAGGTAAATGTTGCAGGGTGGCGAGTGCGCTACCACTTCATTACCGAGGCCCACAATTTCGGTATTAATGGGTAAAAAATGCAGCTGAAGCGCTTCAAATGCTTGTGACAATTTATGATAAATCCCATCGAACCCAAAACTTATGCAGAGAGAGATTTCGACGCTTTTAAAGCGCTGAGTTCAGTTTCCCTGGCTTAATCAAAATGTTGATATTGTGGAAAGCCTTAAGTATATCAAGATACTTGCCAAATGCAAGTTGAGCTTCTCAAATCATTGCATTCGGTTTCAAAGAAATTCCCTGCGGTTAAAACAATTTGAATTTTTGTCAAATTCAAGGAAATCGGTTGCCAAACATCTTATAATAGAAAGATTTGGAAGGCCGATTTTTCGGAAATACTTTTTAAATGTTGTAAACAGAAGGTAGGTTTGCACCGGATTGCTACCAGGAAGAAAAAGTACTATGCCGCGTCTGCTGCAGCCGTTTCAACAATGCCTACTTCGATTCCAAACCGAAACATTATTTTCAAAACGGGTTCTTTCGATATGCTGAGGCCAAGAGGCTGGCATCTACCATAAGATGCTATATCTAGGCAAAACAATTAATGGCGAACGTTTTCGACTATGAAAATGGCCAGAATTAGAGAAAAGGCATGACAATGTGATTTTACAAAATGAAAACAGGTCTTTTCGCAACCGCCGTATTCTCCAGAACTTGCTGTTTCAGACTTCGGCATTTTTTTAACAAATACAAATGGTTTGTGGGGTTCAACTGCCGGAAATGGAATACAGGCATGAAAAGATGATTTTAAAGCATGACAATACTTGGCCTCATAGAGCTGCAAGGTTCAAAAAATATTTGGAAACACTGAAATGAAAAATGTAACCGCAATCGCCGTATTTTTGCAGCAGTTGCCAAAGTAATATTTCTGTATTAAGAAATTTAATAAATAAATGTATGCCGCTTGACTACGTCAACTCTCCAAAGAGTGAGCACAGGGTTGCACAGTTTATAGCCGTCTTCGAACGGAGGTGTCATTAACTAATAGATTTTTGCTTACGTACATAGCGCCTATTTGCTAGCTACGTCAGTGCTAGGTAAATACAACAGTGCTGCAGTATGGAATCGTGTCGTTTGGAGGCGAGCACGTTACCACTACGCTACCGAGATGCAGAAAAATTTGAAAAATATTTAAATGCAAACAAAATAATAAGAAAATACAGAAGTTAAATGTTAAAAACTGCAGCAACCACATAAGCTTGTTCTGTTTAAAACTAAATAAATTCGCTTCTAACTGCAGCAAGTAAAACCGAAGCGCTAGCATTGTTTACACAAAAACTTTACACCAATAAAACGTTCTATTTCAACCGAATTATGTAAAACTTGCGAAAACTTTAGATAATTCTTACCTTATTTACTTTATTTTTGCTTTAATTATATCACTTTACGTTGCCTTTTAGCTTAAAATAAAACAAATTGGCCAAATCTAATTCATTTCATACACATTTTCTATTAGCAATCAGCTGATTGAAGAATTTATCGATAACATTCCAAATCGCAGTGAACAGTGAACCTTGAACTCAAATGCCTTTGGCGGCAAACTAGAACGTATTCGAGTACTTGTTCTCTTATTTATAATTATATTTTAATATTTATTCTATATTATACAAAAAAACATTACATTTTATATTTGAAATAATGTCTAGGGACTCAAAAAACTAAAGCATTGCAGGACGAGGCGTATTTAATTACAATATTATAAATAAAGCTAGAGGTGTTCTTGTATTAAGCGATGTTCCAAAGAACTTAGTGACCTTTTTACAACCAAACTACTATGTGTTTCACTTGTACGCCCATTTATGGTATTTTGCTCTTGCTTTTGAAGCCCTCAGATCAGCAATTGATTGCTTCTCGGGCATCCTAACATTCCACTGCCGTACTATTCTTGTAGATTTTGTCTTATAAAAAACCGTGTAAAGTAATATATGAACAAGGGTCGGCCAACGCCCTTCGGCAGTGCGACCCCCATGGGTCTATTGTGCCAACTTTCTGCTAGTTCAGTTTTAAACTCTGTGGACTGTACAGTAGGTTCTTCACCCTGATAATGTAGTTATCTAGCAGCTTTGCTCAGCTACGTGCCAGGGCTGGGCAGTTAGTGATTGGCTGCTTCATTGACTCGGCATGCTCCTAACAGCATCTACCCATTTGGGCCCATTTTGTGTAAGTTGTTGTCGCAGTTGAAAGTGATCCACAAACTGACCTGAGCTGTGTTCTATTGAAGTATAGAGCTTCCTTGGCACACAAATCTTTTTGAGCTTCTGAGACCCTATAAAAAAACCTTACTTGAACGACAGTGGCATATGGTGTTAATTTCGCTTGAGCACTTTCTTGGTTTCACTCCTTAAACGAATTTCTTCTATCATTCCATTCACAAAGTAATTCGTAATATTCGACCTACGACTTTGTAGTTCTAATAATGCATTTAATTGAGTTTATAATAATAATAAAAAACTCTCCCATCATCATTATATTTTACTGGTTATAATTTTCTATTTCTTAATTAAAACATTTTCAAATTATTTCATCTGCTTCTCACTTAGTAGCACTGGACTTAGTAGCACTAAATTTATAATAATTAAATAATTTCAAAATTTTTGCCTCAACATTTTTTAGAATTAGCTGGCATACCCTGTCGATATTCAGATTATGCAGACGTTTATAATTTATGAAATATTTTTCAACAACTTGTTAAATTATTTATCTGTACTTTTGTCTGAATTTTATTTTTTCTTTATATTAATTGATAAAGTTTAGTAAGTAATCAAGTAATTTTTGCAATTAAATTAAATTCATCAATATGAATGATATCAAAATACAGCGCCACTATAATAATCATTACGATTTGCTTTCTTTTGAACGCTATATTCAATTCAATCCTTTCTGTATCTTAACGCAACTTGTTTTGGCAAATGGAACTTCTTTGAACTATGATACCCTATCTTTGGGCTGCTTTGTTAGAAAATTTTTATTTATTATTTATTATTAATAATTATTTTATCTGTTACATTGTGAATGCAAGTTCCTAGCCAGCCTCAGATATAAGACATTTTGTAGCTATAAAAAATTAGTTTTGTATTATATTTACTCTAGTTTTAATTAAATATTTCTTAATTTTAAAATTGTTGAACTTATAAGTTCAAAACGTAAACTATTTTTTGCGTTTAGTTCAGCTCAAAAGTTGAAATATGCATTTCCGCCCCCAAGCTTATTTTATACATTCAGCGCGCTATGAAAATCTAATAGGCAGCCAAAGTAAACTCACAGATCGCAACAATGCGAGGCATGACTGTAGCCAAAAGCAAAAGTCGCAAAAAACAACAATAACAAGAAATAAAGCGTCAACTTAGCGTCGTGCAGCGCAGACATTGAACTAGTTCCGTTTCGATTTTATTTCTGTTGCATGCCTGCAATTTTCGTTTCGCTTTTTTTGCTCAAAGAATGCTTAAGCCAATTTGCAAGTGTTGAATAACGTTGACCAAAGTGTCAAACGTCAAAAAAAAAATTCAACACAAAAACAACACAACTTAAAACAAGACAACATTTATAGACAAAATACACGGAACACAAGAATATACGGCATTAAAAAGTAAATTCCACAAAGAAACATTATCGTCTTTCTACGGCTTCATCATCTTCTAGTTGGGTGCAGTACGCTGAATCGCAAATGGGCTCAAGTATGTAACGTCTTAAAACTCAGCCATCATTTACACATTTTATTTTTATTTCATTTTTTTTTTTGCTGTATTCGTATTAACAATTTAATGGTCAAATGCAACTCATTACCATGGCTAAGTAGCTTTTGACGCATTAGTTAGTTTTGTAAATTAAGCTGCCCGCCCAACTTTGAGACAACGCACAAAATTGTTTACACTTTGCGAAAAGCTAGTTAAATTGGCAAAAATTTTGAAACAGCAAAGTTGCATTTGCAACATTTTGCAAACGTGCGCGCTTTTTTGCATATATTTGCAACAATTCTTCCTGGTTTTTTTTTTGCAATGTTTTTGTTGCGTGCCTGGGTAGCGTACTCAGCTCTAAACCGGAAGGTTGTTGGTGCGTTTAGTTCCGGCAGCGCTGCTGCATTTGTCTAGCGCTGACATAGCTAGCAAACAGGCTATTTGCTTAGCAAAAGCTATGCTAATTAAAGATTGCCCTTTGGATTGGTTGTCTGTTGGGTGCCTGTTCTGCTCGAGCAGCTTTTATAGAGTTTTCTGCATGCGCCACCTTTGCAGCGATGACCATGTTCAAGGCAAATTTGTTTTTTCCTAACTCTATTCCAAACTCCTATAAGTATTACTTCTTTATTTTAAGCTAAAATCGCTTATAAATTGATATCATGCAGGCATATGAGTTAGCTGAGCATATTTTCGCCTGAAAAAGTTAAAGTTTTATTGTAAAAAATACAGGTGCCTCCTGCATTCTTGCTGCAGTCAGTCGATGATGCTGCTATAGGCCTTTCTTTTCTCTTTCCTAAACTAAATTCATGTTTTCTAGATTTAAAACGTTTATTTTTACGTTTCCATCATTTTTGGCGCGAAATCATTTTGCTTTAAGCTAAACAGCTGATTCGGCTGCCGCAATTGGCGCAATTTTCTGCTTTGTATTATCAATGCATGCATTTATTGCTCGTGATCAAGCGTTCATCGGTTCAAAGTTGGAGCGTGGTAAGGATTACATATTAATAGATATTCGCAGTGCACAGGTATGGAAACAGGGTGGAAACAAACCAATGTAGTTTGGATTTTGTAGGCGAGCACGTTGCTACTTCTTTATATAAATGATTGTTGCGTCTGCATCTCGGCAGCGTTGGTAAACCACTCGATTCCACACGGCAGCACAAGTACATTTGCCCTGCTCCTCAAATAGGCTATCTGCCTAAGTAAGTCTCTATTAATTCAAGACAGCGCCCTACGGTTTCGGCTGCAAACTGTTGTGTGACTGTTTCTGTCTCTTTTTGAAGCAATGACATAGTCCAGGGGAATAAATTTATTTGCCGAAATATTATTTCACGAATTTATCTACGAAAACGCACTTTTTATAAATCATTTCTCAATCCTTGTGAAGTTCAGCAAGTCAGTCGCAAAAAATGCATTAAAAATTGTTCATTTGCAGCATAAAGTTTGTATTTCTGCCAACTAGAATTATTAAACAAATAAGCAGCAGAGCAGTCGAAATTAAATCACATAAAACATGCAAATTGGTGAAATTGGTAGCAGTAAATTTTCGGTTTGAAATGTAATTCGCATAAAACGTGTGAATTCGTATATGCAAGCACGGCGGCTGAATAGTCTCCAAGATTAAACTATGCATTCCAGTGGTACTTTCATGCGTACAACGATATTTCAGCAGCTTTATTTTTTAGCCACCCAATGCTGTGGTGCTGTTAAATACCAAAATAAACCAATTTTATATAAATTTTATTTATATTATATTATAGTTATTATAGTTCTCAATCTGTTTTAAATTAGTGTAGCTATGCTGCATATTTTTACTAGTTGAAATAACAAAATAAATTTATACCCCCGAACTATGGAGTTGACACTATTAAAAGCTTTTAAAAGCGCACAGAAGGATCTGCAGTTTTAAGGGAAATCGAAAGACGAAGTCTTTTATTTCTAGAGAGTTACTTATGCCAGAAGTGTCTATGGGTGAAATCGAGCGTGAACGGTACCACTGTGCTCTCGGGGCCCACTAAGCAAAAAATGCAATACAATAAATATTCTTGAGAAAGATTTGCACCGCCAACTGAAGGTCTCCACTGTACCCTTGTAATGCCTTTTCTGAAGTTTAACCCTGTGCCCAGCTTTATACCATATAGTACTTTCTCCTGTATTATAAGTCAGTTCAAATTCTTCTTTCTTCTGTGCATCAACGCTGAGCAAGCTCTCAATGTATGCTTTGTAGATTTGTCATCCGCTTTGTAGAAACATGTAGGTGTGTCCCTAAACTGGCCCATATTTCGTTGTACGCGTTTGCGTCGCATCTATATATGGGGGATTTTTCTCCCAGTATTTCATTAGTTCGTAGATTGGTGCCCTGGAAAATTGTGCCCGATTTACATGAATGATACAATCACAGTCATATACCTATATGATATGTTGTTTTTATTATATTACCGCCGGCCGAAACGATCTCTCTTAATGATAAATTACATATTTGTATTTTTAAATCAATTCCAATTAGTCAGCTAAATATAACTATTTCATAAAAGTTAAATGACTATATCCTAGTGTATGCCAACAAATTCCGACTGTACCAACAGTTCGTAATCTTCCTTTTCTAATGCATCAGCAGTGGACATGTTTCGCAGTTTCATCATGCTCTTTGCAAAATCTCTGAATGGGAGTTGTACAGCTGTCAGCTCCTTTAAGTGAATGCTGTTTGTTCGCTGCAGTCAAAACATTTTAGTTTGTGCCCCTAACAGTGTAGGGTTCTTCAACCAACCTGCGATTGGGGTAATTTTACAGGCTGGTCTTCTTTGCGCCACACTTACTCGCTTTTGAGAGAAGTATAATATCATGTTCCCCTTGAGAGACTTAGGCGCTTTGAGCAAATAGATAGATCGATTGAATTGAGGCTGCAACACGACGATCACAGCTTTTCAACTTTATGTGCCAACGATACGTACATATAGAGTATCTAACTCAAATCGATTTACGAATGCATACATCAGTTTTTCTGCGGGGAATGATATAGCTGCCCAATGTCCCTTGCCTTTGCCATTTTCGAACTCCAAATAATGTGGATTTGTATATTTTCCTTTACTTAGTTTTGCATTTCGAGTCAAATCAACTTTGAGAGTTGACTTATTTTGTTAGTTCTAAAAAATAAAATAAATAAATTTGTGTAAAATTTTTCTAAATATTTATGTTGGTTAATAAATTTTCTTTTACGTTACCGTTGATAGTGCGATTCTTTGATAAAATGGAAGAAATCGATATAAAAAAACAGAAAATCGTCCCCGACTCGAAATATGCAAAAAACAGAACCAGCGAATCACATTACCTATTGCGTCGAACACCCGCACGCCGTTGCCTTTATACGAATGAGAATATTCAAGAAACAGCTACACCAAAGAAATCGGAGCCACCAGCCAAGAAGACTGCAAAGGATTACTTAAAGCATTTGCCGTTGCCAAAAAATTATACCATACCAAAAACTGTGCTCACAGCCAGCAATGGCCAGAAACTGAGCCATGCCAAAATTGCCACGGCACTGGCACGCTCCGAGAGCTGCAATGAAGCCGCGCTTATAGGTGACTTTAGCAAGGCGTATTGCTTGCCACTAATTGAGGGACGTCATCGTGACTTGAAGTCGATTTCCAGCCAAACGGTATCCAGCCTGCTACGCGGTGACTATGCTGATCAAGTGGCCAGCTATCGTATTATAGATTGTCGCTATCCATACGAGTTTGATGGTGGGCATATTCCTGGCGCCAAGAATTTGTACACGCAGTCGCAGATTACGGAAGAGTTCCTAACAACCAAACAGATTAAGCTGCAGCAGAAAACCAACGCTACGGCCGGCCAAAAGCGCAACATCATCATCTTTCACTGTGAGTTCTCATCGGAGCGTGGTCCGAAAATGTCGCGTTTATTGCGCAATCTGGATCGCCAGCAGAACACCGACACCTATCCGGCCTTACATTATCCGGAGATGTACTTGCTGCACAATGGCTACAAAGATTTCTACGAGACATATGCAGAGCTATGCGAACCACATGGCTATCGTCCCATGCTGCAGCCGGAGTTCAGTGAACACTATCGTCAATATCGCAAGATATGCAAAGGGGACGAGCTGGTTGACACCACAGTGCTTTCGAACAAGACACGTTCGCGTCTTAAGTTCTGAACATATTCGAGGGGGTGGGAATTGCACATAACTCTTGGTATATTTACTGCTTAAATTTTAGAGTTTATTCTGTTTATTTACAATTGTTGGTTTAGTTTAAGTTTAGTATTCATTAGAAATTATTTTGTTCGAGAAGTTATCAAATTTAAATGTTATTGTTACCACCGTTTCGTACAAACATTGCGAATTTGCCTGCGTCGACTCAATAAAGGTAAGAAAAATGCGAAGCATCAAAAAAACGGCGCAAATTGGGTCAATGCTTAGATCGCGCAGGCAAATCCCAGTAGCAAATCCTTTCAAGTTGTATGCGTTTTGTTTATTTTAAATAAATTTTATATTGTATGAACTTTACTTCGTGTTTATGTTTAAGTTTGTCGTCAAATGGAACAGCTGTTGTTTTAAGTGCTGCCCAACTGTTGTAAACTAGTGCTGCCAATTTACTTACATGGGGCACTCTTGGGGCAGCATTGTTTTATTGACTGAAGAGTTTCGTGCGCAGTATTTTGCAACTATTTTTTATTTTTAGTTTTCAGCACGCCACTTTAGATGTTATTTTGTTTTGAATCATTAAGACATTTAAGCAATTGCAAGTTGAAAGCTAGAACTTTTAGGTTCAATCATGGTGTAATAATAAGGTAGCGACAAAAGCGCGTTTTCTCTCTCTCTCATTTTGAACGCTTGACAGCAGTGTGTTACGCAACAACACCAAGGGAGCTTTCACTATGAAAGAGAGAGAGAGTTTTATTCGCATTTTTGTTCAATTATCTCTAGGTACTTTGTTAAAAAAATAAATCCGAAAATGCAATAATCATAAAGCTTACTGTTGTATCAAAAAGAACAAAAAAATAAAAAAAATATATAATCCCTTGACTATGCTCATCGCTACAAAGGCGAAGCGTGGAGTTATCTGTTTTAACAGCTGTTCTAAGCAAAGAGAGAGCTACAGTTTATAGCCGAATCCGTATAGCGTTGTTTCTCAGTTAATAGAGATTTTCCTAGCCAAATAGCGTCTAGCTATGCCACTGCTAGATCTGTCGATGCAGCAGTGCTGCAGAGTAAAAACGAGCCATCGATCTTCGTATTTAGAGGCCCATGTATAAATTACTTAAATATAATTATTTTCGTTAGTCGCGTAAACCTCTTTTATTGAAACTAATCCTAAGGACTGGATCTAAAATACAAAAATCTTAATCCAGACCTACTTCACGATCTGCTAGTGCTATAGCTTATGCTGCTGTTCCTATATCATGCGTTGACTTCTGCCAGCCACTTCGTTTGGTGAATTCCGCAACTTCTAAAGGGTGTTTTTTTAGAGGTATAGAGCCTTAAATTGCAGTAAAACAACGATTGATTATTCGATTGACATGAATTTCGTTTATACGAAAGATAATCTTGTGGCATTACATTTGAAATATGATTTCTGGCATATGGCAGCCACGGCTGGCTCGCATGTAGTTCAATCTGAACGTCCAATTTTCGTTGACCTTTTCCAACATTTGTGGCCGTATATCGGCCATAACACGGCGAATGTTGTCTTCCAAATGGTTAAGCGTTTGTGGCTTATCCGCATATACCAATGACTTTATATAGTCCTACACAAAGTGGGACTAGCGGTGTTCGATAACAAGGTCGTGGAGGCCAATTCACAGCTCCAAAATGTGAAATTAGACGGTCACCAAACGTGTCTTTCAATAAATCAATTGTGGCACAAGCTGTGTGACATGTTGCGGCGTCTTGTTCGAAACACAGCTCCTGGACATTGCTTGTTCAATTTGGGAATGAAAAAGTTAGTAATCATGGCTCTATACCGATCACTATTGACTGTAACGTTCTGGCCATCATTGTTTTTAAAAAAGTAGTGACCAATGATTCTACCAGCCCATAAAGCGCAGCAAACAGTAAGTTTTTCTGGATGTAACGATGTTTCGACATACACTTAAGGATTAGCTTCAACCAGAAGTAGCCATTCAACCAGAAGTGCGCTTCGTCGCTTAACAAAATTCGTTTATGAAAATCGCGAACAACGTTTTGGGCCCATTCAACGCATCTACGCCATGCTTGGTGATCGTTTGGCTTCAATTCTTGCACGAGCTGGATTTTGTAAGCACACAAACCAAGATCCTTTCGCAAAATCTTTCATTAAGTGCATGGATATAGATTCAATTCCTGTGCTCGATAGCGGATGAAGTCAATCGGGTCTTTCTCAATGTGGCGTACGGCGTCTCTGGGGATGCGAGTTATCATTCAGAGAAAACGTGTTGCGAAAACGGGCCATGGTTCATCGAATTAACTGCTTGAAGAACGATTTTGTCGAAGATAAAATGAACGTAGTGCGCGAGACTTATTCCGCACAGAACCATTATTTTCGAAAAAGAATTGCACTATTTGCCAGCGTTGTTCAGGCTTGAGTCTATTCATGATAAATTGACAACCAGACTGAGTATAAATCACTTGGCAGCTGTTAAATCGGTCGCCATCTCGAACATTAGTGTCAACTTAATGTTTTATGCCTCGAAAAAAACACCCTTTACCATCGCTGACTTCGTAAGTGTTAGGCGATACTCTATCGCTGGCCCTATTGCTTTGGTGACTTTTGTCAGCAACTATTTTTCGTCTCCTCTGTAAGCAACTTTGTTTTGGTAAATTTCACAACTTCTGCAATTTGTAAGGATGCTGTCATACGTCTCCGTCAGCAGATGTCGATGCCATATCGCTGAACCAGCTGTATGTGTTAGCTTTGGCTAAGGTTATTTATCTCAAATGGTGCCAACTTTTTCTCTCAGTGTAACGCATATGTAACTATTTACTTTTCGTTTTCGGTTTTGTTTTTGTTTTTTACATATATTTAAGAACGCGCAGCTGCCACCATTAATGCGTTATAATTTAGATTTCAATTAACTAACTAGCCGCTAAAAATCTCATTAAATACACGCAAAATGTTGCCAAGCTTATGGTTTCATCTGACCTTGGTTACAAGCAGCTTGAGTTTTGCGTTTTAGAAGGTTACCATATATTGCACTTAACCTTGGCTATTTATTTTGTTTATATTTTTTTAATTCTTGTTTCTTGTTTGCCACCAACAGCTCTTTCTGCTGCATTTGGATGAGATACTGCCCAAGGCGCTGAAGCATCAGCCACGACGTAAAAATCAACCCATTGGCTGTTCGTCAATTATTGTCAACAATGAGAACTGTGTAAGTTATATTTCAATTATTATATAAGTAAGTTCCAAGCGTCTAGAATTTCCCGCAGCGAAAACGCTAGGCTTTTCTGTTGTGATTGCAGAAATCGGCGTCAACTCGGTTCCTTGCCAAAAAAAAAAATGCGTAAACGTATTAAATTTATTAAGAATAAAACTGGTTTTGCTGAGTTAAAAGGAAATTGTAATGTTGCCTATGCCAACCGGCACAGTATGCTCGCTTCAAGAGCTGAAAAACAACGACATCTGCATGAACTCTCCACGAGCGAAAAGTGCCACAGCAAGATTTCTGCATTCCCAACTGTCTTGCGCCCATCTCTACATTTTACTCCAGTTTTTGGTTTATTTTTCTTATGTACAAAACCAAGTTGCTTCTTCTGTACGGTGGGGTCTGCCTCTGCGGCTGCTGCTTTGGTTTGCTCCGAGTGCACATACGCCTCGAGTACGACACACGGCGTTTTCGATTCAGTAACTGAAAAAATCTTGATTCCATGACTAAAGCCTAAAAACTATCCCAATTTCACGCCCACGCATTCGGCTCATCTGCTTTCGTGCTATCGTGAGTTACGCGCGACTTCTTCATTTGGTTATTCCAAGTAAAGTTAGATCCTTGTCCACTTGTTCTTTCCATTCGAGTTGAAGCCGTTCGTCCAGCGCAGACGTTGTTCCTAATCCGACAAGAACCAAATGGATTCAATTTTGATCTCAAGCACACAAACGCAGCAGTATCCGTCCGGAACACTACCCATGCTTCTGCACCATCTACGGTAAGAGCAAGGGCAGGATGAGTGGCTTGTAGAGCTTTGTTTTGTCGGTCGGCAGAGGTCTCTGCTACACATTTGCCTACTAAGACAATAATAACTACTGTGATTCTTCGCTCTCTGGATCTCTGGGCTGAAAATGTTAAAACTTTGCGTCTTAAACGGGAAAACTCTCAATGAGTACATGAAAAAATGCAATTTTTTAAGATTCAAAATCAACATGGCCAACTTAGATGAAAAAGTTGAAAAAAACCTAAAAACACTTGAACTAAAATTTTTTTCAATCAAAGCATTTACTGGTTACATTTACTTGGCCACGTTTGTCAATGTCAAAACTTCATTATAAACTCGAGCGGTGAACAATAATCATTGAGTACAAAAAAAAAATAAAAATAAAAATAAAAATTCCCAGACAAAAGTTGTCTTTTTTTTGGCTTTGAAAATTCTGTTCAAAAGTTTTTGCAAATATGGCACACCGTTTTCCTAATCTAGAACCTGCTGCTCCTGCTGCTGTTGCTGCTGCTCGTGCTGCTGCTGCTCGTGCTCCTGCCGCTGCTGCTGCTCCTGCTGCTGCGTTTGAAATCGAAGATGCGTCTGAAACCGAAGATGCGTCTGAAACCGAAGATGCGTCTGAATCCGAAGATGCGTTTGAAATGGAAGATGCGTCTGAAACCGAAGATGCGTCTGAAACCGAAGATGCGTTTGGAATGGAAGATGCGTCTGAAACCGAAGATGCGTCTGAAACCGAAGATGCGTTTGAAATCGAAGATGCTGAAATCGAAGATGCTGAAATCGAAGATGCTGAAATCGAAGATGCTGAAATCGAAGATGCTGAAATCGAAAATGCTGAAATCGAAAATGCGTTTGAAATCGAAGATGCTGAAATCGAAAATGCGTTTGAAATCGAAGATGCGTCAGACGTAGAGATGAATCCAAACACCACGCCGCCACTGGAAAGTATGGCTGATCGCGCTGCAAGATTGGAAAAATCCGAGCAAGAGCTGTTCGATAAAGTTTTACAAGACAACGTGCGCCTTATTAAGATAAAGCTGGATAACCATCTTGCGCTCCAAGGTATCAATCCTTCAGATTACCTATAAAGTGCTACACCATCATCGGACATCATCGTAGAAACATATAACAGAGCATAAGGGAAAGCTTTCCGTTTTCAAGTTGAAGTTCATGAACATTGTGAAGTTCAAATCTTTCCCTTAATATATGGCGTCCTTTATATAAGTTACTCGTTTCATAATCATAGGAATTGTCAGGAAGCATGTTTTTTTCGATGATGCTGATGGACTAATTAAAACGTTAAAAAATGAAGAAATCAACGCTGAAGTGGTTAAATCTGCTGTGAAAAATACAGCAAAAATTCACAAAATACACATACAACAAGATGAAACACGAAACACTGTCTTCCTTACATGTTATACTGCAAAAGCCGCAAATTAAAAACTTCAGCGATTTCAACATAAAAAAAATCTATTGTGAATTGGCGGTTATTGTAAAAGGGATTTTTCTAGCAAATTTTCATTAATTTTATTTCTCATCTCTCTGCGCGCGCCTTTTTCACTTGGTCAGTTGAAGAGAAGTTAGGTCCTCCTTCATTTGGTCTGCATCTTCGCCTTCGTTGGCTTCACCTTCAACGCTAAAATCTGCGCATCTTCGTCGAAACAAACGACATGGCCGAGCCAACGTTTCGCAGCAATACGCTGTACGACATCTATGTCGTAAGGCTCATACAGCTAATGGTTCGTTCGGATCCCATGTCGTTCCCAATCCGAATAAACCTAAGATTTTGCGCAGCTGCAGCTGTCCCACACAACGCACATCGCCATATAAGAGGCTACACAGAGTATGAGCATCTTCTAGATTCTTAATTTTTTTGCCGGTAAAAAGAGTTCTCTGCTGCAAATCTGCTAAGATCCAGTAATATCTATTGTCAAGTGCGATTCTGCGCATAATTGTCTGGCTGATATTATTCCCAGTGTTCACAGCCGAGGTACGTGAATTTCTTGACAACTACAAAAGTATAGCTGTCCGCTAAAAACTGGCAGCCGAGCTGCCCTGCATCCCTGTTTGTAGACAGCATATACTTTGTCTTGACATCGTTAACCGTAAGACCCACTTTGCTTAACTTCTTTTCGATTACGGAAAACGCATCATCGTATGCGAGGAGCTGGTGACTTTTGTAGAAAATAGTGCCACCTGTCTGTCGTAGTACCACTTAACTTATGTTGAAGGGTTCGCAGAGGTTATTGTGGTGCTCAATATCAGTCTGCAACAACGAAACAACTTCACTGGTAGAACGAACTCCGACTACATAGCGTATGGGCGTTCCCCTATCGACCTTTCCAATGCAGCTTTATAATTGTCAGAGAAACTGTGGGTGCCAATCCGTTTTTCGTGGGTCTTTTGCAGCATTTTGGCGCAAAGTAAAGATCTGGTCAATGGTAATACCACCATAAGCACTGATAAGATCCGATCAGTTGTTGGCATGCGGCTTGAAGACCTGGTCTATGGTGATACCACCAAGTCAGAGCCGCACTGATAAGGTCCGATCAGTTGTTGGCATGCGGCTTGAAGACCTGGTCTATGGTGATACCACCAGGTCGGTAGTTTGCGCATATTGTCATGCCAGGTGGCTCTTCTTCTTTAATTTTCACGCAAGATTTCCAATGCTGCGCTCAAATTAAGTAAGCCAAAAATGAGTAGAAAATTTGGATTTAGTGGTACCCAAAAACGAAACTGAATTAAATTGTTTTGTTAAGTTTTGTGGGTTTTCCGTAGGACAGTTTATGGCACCGCATAGGGCGTTCCAAAGCGATAGGCTTGCAATGCAAGATGTCAAAATTTTCTAGTTCGCACTGATGGGGTTCGGTATTGGTTCGTTACCGTTGGCGCCATGTATGAAGCGTCATTCTCTGCTTTGACTTGACGTTAAGCTCCTGAGAACGGGGACTTACAGTTTATAGCCAAATCCAAATGGCGCTGTAGCGTCCATTTGCCACTGCTAGCCAAATGCGCCTGTAGCGCCGGGTAGCGTCGAACCATCGTACTTCGGATTAAAATTAGACCCTGATGGGTTCTCTTTCGTGGCTCAATTATTAGTTGCCGTTTTAAGTAGAATCGTGTGTCTCTTTGGGCTTGCAGCCATAACTTATCCCCCAACAGCGTGTAGAATTCAAAGTCTGTCTTAGAATATTATTATTATTATTATTATTATTCATTGCAGCTCTTGCCATTTACAATTTGTTTCCACAGCGCATTCTTGGCCACACGGAGGATGCCTTGACCGAGTGCCTCAATCATTATTACTTTGTGGTGGCCCATGTGCAAAGTGACAAGCCTCAGGGCAAATATAATGTCAAGGAGGAGCGCTTTATGTCGCTCTGCTATGCCGGACATTTACCGGGCTATACCATGAACTACAATCATCATGGTTTGGTTTTTAGCATAAATACCATTAGCGCCGAGGTGCTGCGCAGCGGCAAAACGCGTAAGTGTACTTGTATGATGTGAACTCGTCTTTGATTTGTACTCTTATGATCATTGCAGCACGCCATTTTATAACCCGTGCACTTTTGGCCACCAAGAATATCGATGAAGCCTTTGAGGTGATGCGCGATGCAGGCGTGGGCGCAGCCGATGCCTGCTCCTTTAACATTTCGTTTTTGAGGTAAGCTCGGCGTGGAGCGACTGTTCATAGTGTTTGTCTTTAGTTTGGCTTAACTATTTCATAGCGATCCTAAAAAAATGTTCTACAATGTGGAAATGGCGCCTTCGCCGGATAAAAAAGACGAATCCCATTTGAATATTAAGGAGATACCACTTGGTGGACACAATTATCATACCAATCAGTAAGCTCAAGGGTTTATGCATTGCTCAAGCAGTTATTAAGCTTGCTGCTTTGTTTCTCAACAGATTCGATCGCATTAAGGTGGAGCAGGCCGATGAAATGATGATTGCTTCCAGCAAATCACGCTTGTGCACCTTTGCCAAGTTTAGTGCGCCAGCTTGTGCTGCAGATGTGCGCAAAATGTTGGGCGATACAACTGGCGGCGAGCATTGCGTCTGGCGCGATAATAAGAGCTGCGATGAATTGGTCAAAACTATCTGTGCGGGCATATTCGATTTGAATGCTGGCACGCTGAGTTTATTCTCGGATAATCCGCACCTAAGTGCGCCACATTGCAGTTTGTCGCTGGATATTAAGTGTAATTGTAAATAAAGTTGCGCAGCTGCAGAAAAATGTTGAAATAAATGAATAAATAAACGCAGTGGATGCAAATGCTTTCATTGAAATCGTTCAAAACTTCGAAATTTTGAACTCTTGAATCTCCTCTTTTTCCTTAAGTCTTTGTCGGATGTGAGGCCTGCATCAGGCAAACCTGATGTTTCGCTCTTTCCCTCGGCTTTTATTTCACTTGCGGTCTCGTTTCGTAGGTACTACGATGCATCTAGTCATTGTTCTCAGAATCGAAGACAGTATTTGGGCTTTGGTATCTGTAAGTTGATGTTGGCGCTGTGAAACATCAATTGCCAGCTCCCAACGCTGTTCCCAAGGATCACAATCTGCAATCACATGGTAACTGTCACAGTGAATGCGTCGGAGCGGCTGCGTTGAGTCATAAGGACAGCTGAGGCGATGGTGGACGAGGATAGGATAGGCAGATAAGCAGAGTATCATTTCGTTTACAATAGCATGTGTTTGGGCGGGAATTCCAGTATTTGGCGTCACTCTCAGGCCTATATAAGGCGGGCCGGCGAACAAATCGCGATTAGTCTATCAGTGAGATCATTGTCAAAGAGTCGAACAGCCTTCTATTGAAGTATTATCAGTCAGATGAGTGTGAATTACTCGTTCAGGCAGTGAAAGGGAACAAGGAGCGTGGATCAAACAGTCAGTGAAGATAAATCGAAAGACTTAGTCAGTCTTTTGGTCAGTGTGACAGATCGGAGACGTATACGGTATGTGTGAGTATAGATTGGATCATAGGAACAGCCGAGGCGATGGTGGACGCTGTCTGATAGCGAGGATAGGATAGGCAGATAAGCAGAGTATCAATTCGTTCACAATAGTATGTGTTTGGGCGGGAATTTCAGTATTTGGCGTAGCTCTCAGGCCTATATAAGGCGGGCCGGCGAACAAATCGCGATTAGTCTATCAGTGAGATCATTGGGAAATCGTCGAAGAAAGCCATTGAGGCGAAATCAAACCAATCAATGTATTGGTAGAAAGTAACGTCGAGTGCAACATGCACTTAGGCAAGGCTGAAGAGTAGCCAGTGAACCAAACGGGGTATAGAAGTCGTTTTTCGTAAGTATTTGTGTTGGCCCCCAGACACTGTAAGCAACACCGACGAAGTGGGCATTGGACAGTCACGCACTAGGTCGAGCCATGACAGAAGCGGGTTGTGGGCCACATAGAAACTAAGTTGGCGGATGTCAGACATGATGAAGATCTGGCCAGTGAGAGCGTCACGATCCCAAGGGAACCAGAGAGGATGACTCAACTGGTAGCAAATAAATCATTTGGCCAGTGAATGCGTCTGGTGCTTGTAGAGAAGTGGACATCTGGAGACCATCAAGGAATTAAGGCATAATTTGTATCAAGTGGAAATAAATGAGATAAAACACGGAGAAAACAACAAAGACTAATAGAAAACCCAAGAGTGCTGAACAACGCTGGGTTATTGCAACCGTTGTTGTGCACAAACCGAAGGTTAGTTATAACTCTGAAGACCCAAGCAGTTGCAGCAGCAGATCTGGGTATCGCATGAGATCTTACAACGTAGTAGGCATAAAATCTCTCATACTTTGCTGTGTTGTGTTTAAGCAGTTGGCATAGTGTGTGTTCCACTTGTGGGTGATGTGACAGCCTCTACAGTTTGCTGTAAGATTTTCCTCAGTTGCTGCATTTTCCTACATTTTGGGCAGCGGCAGATATACCACAAGCTGCACACTCCTGATAATGCATTGCGCTGGCCTACCATGCAGCAGCAATTGTAACTTGTAAATTGACTACCTCTCATTTGAAACAATTAAAATTCAAGTACTGCGACGTAGCTTTCGGTAATCAAAGTCGGTATGCTCATTCGCGATTGTGGGTTGGTTAACGTTAAGCAACTCCAGGATATATTTGAGCCAAATATGAAACATCACACACTGCTTTGACTTGATGTTTCGACTCCGGTGCAATTTTAAAGCGTGGCTGTGGTATTTTGCTTTTGTTTAAAATTCTAAAATTAAAGAAAGGAAAACAAAATGTCAATCAACGTTGTTTTTGAATTTAGCGCGTTGTCAAAAATCAGTGTTGCACAACGTTTGCGTGACTGTCAGCATGTGGCGTTGCCGTATCGTCTGCCCTGCAACAGCTGTTTGCCCAAACTATCGATAGCTCGTGCTGCGTCTGTGTTTTGCGTATTTACAAAATAAAGTTTTGCCAACGCTTCTTCTCAATTAAGCGTAAACAACAACAAAAATTAAATAAATGTGCATTATAATCAAAGCCCTTAAACTAAATACACTGTTGAATAGCACGCTGCAGCCAAGGCCAAGTTGATTGCTGCTCGCACACGCAGCGCTTAGGTCGCCGCTTGAACAAAACTTGCCTCAAGTTGTTGCTGCCGCACGCACCTGTTGTAATTAAAGCAATTTGTTGAGAAACGCAACGCAACGCAACTTGTCAACTTTAGTGCTAAAATGTATACACTTTTGCATGGTTTTTACAAATATCTAACACAAAAAGATGAATACTGTGTGGTCATACTGGGCCTGGACAACGCGGGCAAAACCGTAAGTACTGTGGCTGACACGTCTGCAAAATACAACAAAAAAAAACAGAACAAGCGCTAAATTATTGCAGACTTATCTGGAGGCAGCCAAAACGAAGTTTACCAAAAACTACAAAGGTCTGAATCCCAGCAAGATAACCACAACGGTGGGTCTGAATATAGGCACCATCGATGTGCTGGGCGTGCGCCTAAACTTTTGGGACTTGGGCGGGCAACAGGAGCTGCAATCGCTATGGGATAAATACTATCAGGAATCGCATGGTGTGATCTATGTCATAGATTCCAATGATCGTGAACGCATGGAGGAGTCCAAGCTTATATTCGGTTTGTGTGCAGCAAAGCAAAACAAAAGCAGTCGTTAACTATTTGCTTGCAGATAAAATGATTAAGAACGAGCTGCTCTCTGGCGTGCCGCTGCTCATATTGGCCAACAAGCAGGATCTGCCAGATGTTATGGGTGTGCGTGAAATTAAGCCCGTCTTTCAGCAAGCTGGCGCGCTCATAGGACGCCGTGATTGCCTGACCATACCAGTGTCAGCGCTGACGGGGTAAGTACGCAGAATTCTACACTTTGCAGTTGCTACATTTTATATTTTCCCCGCTTTGCAGTGAAGGCGTCGATGAGGGCATCAAGTGGCTGGTGGAGGCCATTAAGCGGCATGCCTTGGTGCGGCCGCCGCGTGAAAATGATTAAAACAAACGCACACTCATTAGCCTTAAGACAAAATTTAATTGTAAACCAGCTACTTGGCTTTAAATAGACTAGTTACTATTGTACAACATAAATTGTGGTGCTTGCGCTCTCTGGCCGCCCGCCTTGGCACAGCACAGTTGTAGCAGCAGTGCGCTTATCAACTGACACTATCGATGACGCTTATCCAAACAAGAAATCTTCGCACTGCCGCTTTATTGTGGGCAACGTTATCAGCGCACAGATAAAATTTTGTAGTTCTCTCGCTACACTTTCAGTCAGCGGCGTATTAACCAATACAGCGACACATGCTCGTTGCTCAATTTGAGGCATAGGCAACGCTACATGGGTTAGTAGGACGTGCCAGTTGCATTTGGAGGGCATAATGATAGCAGTCTGTACGTAGTGTTTGATGAGCACGGCTGGCTCTTGTTTCGAAAGTCAGGTGCGCGGTTCATACTAAAGGTCTGGCTGCCTTTTGTTTGCGCTTATAAACAATAGCATGCACAGCGTTGGGCACAGTTTGAGCAGTTTTAATTTATTTTATTTGAAGTGAGCTGTTGTCCTTAAGCATTAAAAGGCATAAATTTTGCGTTCATTTTTTTTTTTTTTTTCGTTTTCGTTGGCATTAGCTATGAATGTACATTAGATAAGGCCAGACCGTGCTGCCGCTTATCATAAATGCTAGTGTCAGTGCCTCAATTTTAAGCGTACAAAGTGTGTGTGTGATAATTTGTGTGTTTAGTTTGTGTCTGCTTGGCTATAAAGTAGTTAAACGTGTAACAGCTACAAAATGTATCCATACTTTGATCAGGATTGGAGCATCTTGCCGCCGGAAAACAATCGCAGGTGCGTTTAACAAATGTCTATCTAAACTTTTAAGAACAGTTACAGCAGTCAAAAGTGTTTATTAATGATTTGTACAACTTTAAGGGTAAATATTAGTCATAGCTGCAGGTGGCGGCTGCAGTTCATAAAAAAACGATTTTAAACGTTTTTATTTGACGATGTTTGCGTTATCGATGTGCCGGCTTTATCGATAAACACTGCACTGCCTGCTGCTGCTGCTGCTGTCAATGAAATGTCAAACACCAGCTAGCGCTATCTCTTTTACACTGCTGCTGCTTTTGTCACTTAAAGTAATGCCCTCTCCCTTCAACACAATAGTACAACTTTTTACTTGTTACGTTGATTTTGTGGCAAAAGCAGCAAACAAATTACTTAAAATTAAGCAACGCGTGTAACAAATTAAAAAACAACGTGCATTGTAATAAACACTTAAACAAAACGTGCAACAAAAGGTTTTCAATTTAAGCTAAAATTTAACAATTTGCAAACAACATATGTACGTATGTACATGCGTCAATTTTTTGTCGCGTTGTTAACATTTTGCAAAGCAAAGCAGTCGACAAGTGCCTAAAACTTACAACAGTGGCATGCAAATTGCATTAAAATAAATTTAATAGCGCCAGCAAATAAATTCAAACTATATAATAAACTTAAACATAAAATATAAAACAGCAAACGGGCTTGGCTGCCCAATGCACATATTTGTTGTTTGTGCGTGTGTGTTTGCTGCGCTAATTGTGCCTAAAACTGCTGAAATTGAACTTGTGCAATTAGTTGATAACAATTGTGCAGCGTTTTAAAGCAATTTGTTATTCATTTCGTGTAGTTTTGTTAAATTTCATATGATTTCTAATTATCTCATGCAGTTTGTACTCGATACCTGTTACATGGCATATCGAGTATCGATAACAACATTGTTTGCTGCATAAATGACGGCAGCTGTTTCAACCGAATGAATAGCCTTTAATATGACGTTGTGTTTTTTTTTGTACATTTTTTTGTATGTTAAAAATGTGTTAAACTTGCCTAAAGCGTTAGCAGTGCTAAGCTGTAAAGTGTTAAACAATTGTATTGGTCTGGTGCAGCGCGAAATGCGTGCAGCAATGGTGTTTTGCTAGCATTGTCATGCCTGGCATTACGCGTTGGTTAAGTTGGTTTTTCCAATATGAATTTGTAAAGAAAATGCTTATAAGAATTGCTGGCAAGTGACAATAGTAGCTGACCAAAGTGTTCATAACTTTATTTGTGCCTCAATTGTTGCAAGCTAATTTATTGCACAAACAAAAGCAGGGCTTACGTGTGTAGGCAGCGCAGCTCGTGCAGACTGCGGGCGGCAGTACAAATTTTAATATTTTTATGTGTATTTGAAAATGCAAGAATTTGTAAAAGCATTTTGCGCGTTCCAAGTCATTGCAGTGCAGCTGCAAACTTAAACGGCTGCGTACCTATGTCCCACGTCTAAAATTTAACGCATTTTAGGTGGGTATTGCCACGCCCTCATACTACCTGTTACACGTGCATTACCGACTTTAGTTGGCCATTATAACGCGTTATGGGCTTATAGCCGACCTGACAAAGTCTCGCTGGGCGACACTGCACTGCGCGCAACTTCTCCAGCAGCTCACTCCAAAGGCAGATAGCTGCTCCTCTTCGTCTGCCTTAGTCGACTTTTGTCTTTTCTTTTTCGTTTGCAGTGCTCATCAATCTAGAGCGGAATTTCATCTGAGGCTTTGATATTGTAATTCTTTGAAGGCGGCACTGAAAAGCATTTTTCTTCCGGGCGACGCGCTGCAAACATAAGCGAGCTTACTAATTAGCGGTAGATTTGTTCTTGTGCAACCTTTGCATTTAGGTTCCCGCGTATAATCTTCACGTTATGACTCGACTTCGAGTCTCGCAAAGAGTATATCCTTAACAGTATTGCGTGACAATTAGGCTAAATCTTGCTTTGAAACGCATTGTAGCCAGCCGTTCGTTTAAAGTAGTAAATCTGGAGACGTGCTGGCAGTCTTCGGCTTACTGCGAATCCGCAGTAGTAGTTATCAGAGCTTGCTTGCTAAGAGCAAGCTTGTCTTGTCCAAGTTCACGACAGTTATATTAGCCTTCTTTTAAGTGCATCCCACCAGTTGAATAGAGATACCATTCCCATTAACGGACATTACAGCTGAATATGCCCGCTGGTCATCATTTGTTGTTAGTGTTCATTGGATATCTTCTTTGACGAGGCGGCACCCAATTCCCGGACGACTCACTGCAGACATAGATCACTCTAGCTGTCGCAGCAATCAGCAGCTCTACTTTGTTCAAATGAACATTGCCCATGCCCAGCCGTTACACCTGCATTGCGCTAAACTTCAATGCCTCCAAACTGATCTCGACAGCAGCCACTGCAGAGACTGAGACTTTGAGACTTGTTAATTAGCTCAACTTTAGCAGGCAATTAACAATTGATGCTGACAATCTGGCCATGATTGTTACCACAAACTTGGCAAAGTTGCAAAACGTATGGAAATGAGAAAAACTTGGCTATATCGAAACAAATGACTCAACTTTGTGCAAGTCATTATCATTTGTTGTAACTGCATTGGGTCAGGGTAAAGTAATAGAAACACTTTCTTTGCATATTTTCCAGTAAGGTGTGCTCTTTGGGCTGATATATCGCCATGTAGTACTCGAGCGTTGATACACTCCAGTTCTTTGAAGCTGCCAGTCTCATAGCTGTCACAAAAACTGCAAGCAAACACTTATGCCAAGTCGTGAAGCGACTGCTTAATTTTTTAAAAAATCAAATGCGCAACGCAGCTCAGTTCGTCATAAACAGTATCGAGTTTCCTAACGCGCAACTTAAATAAACAGCAAACGTTGGCAAAATTTGTGATAAAAGTTGCAACGCGATACGTACTTAAGCCAACTATACCATTTCAGATAACCAACTTAGCAAATCTTTAAAATAGCAAAAAAAAAAAAATAAATAAATAAACTAAAACAAACAAACAAACGAACTCAAGCAACAAACAAACCAACCAGCCAACCAAGAAATAAAGCGTATACGAAGTGTAGGTGGTAGGCAGGCGGCAACCACAGTCATTGCAGTCACTCAGACTGCCTGAGTGATTCACAGAAGCAGCAGCAGCAGCAACAGCAGCAACGTCAAATCCGCCGCCTCAAAATGAATTCCGAACATGGGTATGCCTTTTATGTCTTAGCCAGTTGTACACTTTTGCATTTAATTTTAATTTTTAATATCATAAATTGCAATTAAAATATTATTATTATTTTTTTGCAGATTTAATCCAGCCTTTAATATGGCCACAATACGTCAAGCATTTACAGAGGCTGTGGAACGAGGTAAGCTTCTGCCATCTGCACTTTCCGCAAATATCCTGCATAACTTTGTATTTCTTTGCTTTGTCCATTTTGCTGCACAGTGAGAATGCCTACGCCAACACGTCTGCGTGATCTTATACGACAAATACGCGCTGCGCGCACTGCAGCCGAGGAGCGCGCCGTTGTTAACAAGGAGTGTGCCTACATACGCAGCACTTTTCGCGAGGAGGACTCGGTCTGGCGGTTAGTTTACTTTTTACTTGCTTTGGACAAAGCGCCTGAGCAAATATTTGATGGAATTTGTTAGAAATCGCAAATTGAGGCGTGGACAAAATTGTTGAGACATTGGGCAGACAATGTAGACTGCAGCGACACTGTAGGTTTTTGTATCTGTTGCGCTTTTGAAACGTTCACTGCCTAGTCAAGGGGCATAAATTTATTCGTGTATTGTGGCATACAATCTGCAAAAAATATGAACAAAGCTAAGGAGAACTGAACAAAAAAGTTAAACTTATTAAGTGAATTCGCGCCTAAATTCAATACTACAGCTTTCGTTTAATTTGTTTTAAACTTTTGACTGAAAGGAACTGAAAGCAACATATACAGTTTCGTTCTTTGTGTGTTCAAGGCTAGGTAATTAACATGTTTCCAAACATGCAAGTTTGTAGTGCTTTATTTAAAAAAAACAATGCAGTTCTTTTCATGAGGTGTACATTTCAATACTGATGAAGTTCTATGTACGCCACCAAAACAAATCTCTGGTGGTATTTGTTATTGAACTTACTAAATTTCTGCTTTGAAAAATGACAAACCATTTATGTCAAGCAAATCTGATCAAGCAGCACATCCATAATCGGGTATATCCTGTAGACTAAACTCAAGCCTTAAGTTTTTCCAACTTCAAATTCACAAATTGAATGTTGTACAATCATAAAAATAATAATGTTTTTGAAGTTTTCTCTGTCTCTAGCAGTATGTATCAATTCAATTTAGCTCCAATTGTTCCAATCCAATTTAGCTCAGACTAGTGTCGGATATTCCTCAGCCAAGACATTTGTTTACTTCCTGTACCAAAATACATTGTTCTTCTCGTCTTAACGGTTTGTAGGAGTTCTCTATCTTTAGCCAAACTTTTTAAAACATCTTCATTTGACGTTTTGTCAGTCCAAGGAACCTTCAGAATACATCTCTAGCAACACATTTCAAAGGCTTGAAGACAACGCCGTGCGGTTGCGGTTTTTACTTGTAGGTGCCTGTTCTCTTTGAAGGTTATTAATAGAGATATTCATATGCTGCGCCTTAATAACATCGTCAAGGGAAGTAGATATTAAGATTTGATGATGCTGTAAGATGCGATGTTACGAATGACAGAAGTATGACTGATATGACAGCAACGAACTCTGTTTGGCGGAAAATATTGTGGCGGATAGTGCCATCGATAATTAATAAATTTAATCCAAGCTGCTATTTGTCTCTTGCAGCTGCCGCAATATTGCCAAGCTGCTGTACATACACATGCTCGGCTATCCGGCACACTTTGGTCAACTGGAGTGCCTTAAGTTAACTGCCAGCACGCGTTTTACAGACAAACGCATTGGTTATCTGGGCGCAATGCTGCTACTGGATGAGCGTCAGGATGTGCACTTGCTTATAACGAATTGTTTAAAAAAGTGAGTTGAAATCCCTGGTTAATTTGTACTTAAAAATTGAACTATTTTCTTTTTGGTGTTGCGACTTGCAGCGATTTGAACAGCTCGACACAGTTTGTTGTGGGCTTAGCGCTGTGTACATTGGGTGCCATTGCCTCGCCCGAGATGGCACGTGATTTGGCCAGCGAGGTGGAGCGTCTTATGAAATCGCCCAATACGTATATACGCAAAAAGGCCACATTGTGCGCATTTCGTGTTATACGACGTGTGCCTGAACTTATGGAAATCTTTTTGCCAGCCACACGTTCGCTGCTCAGTGAAAAGAATCATGGTAAGTGACTTGCAAAGTTGCGTCTAGTGCTACTTGGTGCTTATCTCTCTCTCTCTGTATATCTTACATACTAGGCATACTGATTACGGGCGTAACGCTCATTACGGAAATGTGTGAAAACAGCGCCGACACTTTAATGCATTTCAAAAAGGTAAGTTTTCAGCGCGCAATGAATGAATGAAGTGCGCCTACAAGACAGCTGCCGCGTCCATTTACAAAAAAATGCTAAAAATGCAGTGCTGCGCTTTTGGAGTAGTGTCAGTTCGTTTTATTATGAACTGCGCTCAATAGTAACCAATGGCGGCGCTTGTTTATTTAATACTCCTTGTTTTTTTGCTCTACTTGGGTTAAACGGCTCGTATAGCTCCGGCATTACCTAAGCCGCAATTTAATTTTTCAAAAAACCAAAATGCTTTAAAGCTATGCTGGCTGGTATATCCGCTAAGTAGCAACTCTTGTGGAGTTTTGTATTTTAAATGCTTTCAATTACTTAGCTCTTATGTTTTGTGCAATTTGTCTTTATGCATTTATCTATACATATACATATATATAAATATTTATAACTTAACGCTTGTTTGTTATTTTTAAACAAAAATCACAAAAAACTCAAACGCAAAATGAAATTTGTTGTAATTTGCTTGCCAGGATAGCGGAAATCGAGAGGTATGATTACTGTATATACCATTTCTCTATGTGCATTTTGTAAAGCCTTTCTACTATCCACACGTTTTTTGCTTTTTTTTTTTATTAATTACGTTTTGTTTATAATTTAACACGCTGTAAACTTACTTAGTTCAACTTAGCGGCACTTAAGCTATTGTAAATATATAGAAATATGTTATGTACGCTCGGCATATAGTAATTTATGCTCTTTAAGCTAATTTTGTTTATTTAAGCACCAGTATTTTTTTTTTTTTTTTTTTGTTAAACAAAACACACACTTTCAACTTATCGACAATATGCTATCTGTCGACACTGCACTCATGCTTATGCTGTTTATCATCTAGATTGTGCCGAACCTTGTGCGCATATTGAAGAATCTGATACTCGGCGGCTATTCGCCTGAACATGATGTGAGCGGTGTTAGCGATCCATTCTTGCAAGTTAAGATATTGCGTTTGTTGCGCATTCTTGGTCACAACGATCCGGATGCATCGGAGGCCATGAACGATATACTGGCACAGGTAGCAACTAATACAGAGACAAGCAAGAATGTGGGCAACACTATACTCTACGAGACAGTGCTTTCCATTATGGACATACGGTAAGCATGCGCATAGTGCCTGTCAGTCACTAAGCTACCACAGCTATACGTCTCTATTCTTGCAGCTCCGAGGGTGGACTACGTGTGCTGGCCGTCAACATACTTGGACGTTTTCTACTCAATTCGGATAAAAATATACGCTATGTTGCATTGAATACACTGCTGCGCACCGTGCATGCGGACACATCGGCCGTGCAAAGGCATCGTACAACAATATTGGAGTGTCTGAAGGATCCGGATGTGTCTATACGTCGACGTGCCATGGAGCTATCATTTGCACTTATTAATGCACAAAACATACGTACAATGACCAAAGAGTTGTTGCTCTTCCTGGAGAAAGCCGATGCTGAGTTTAAGGCGCAATGCAGCTCCGGCATGATACTGGCCGCCGAGCGTTACTCACCAAATACACGCTGGCATTTGGATACACAGCTAAGTGTGCTTATTGCAGCTGGCAATTACGTGCGCGATGATGTGGTATCCTCCACCATACAATTGGTATCGAGCAGTCCCGTCTCTGAGCAGACATATATAACGAATCGTTTTTGGGAATCACTGCAAGTGTCGAATCATTGCGAAGATAAGCAACCATTGCTGCAAGTAGCCGTCTGGGCCATAGGCGAGTACGGTGATCTGTTTATGTACGGTGCAAACGATGACGGTAAGTTAGTTTGGCCCAATAGCTTTTTCTTTTAACGATTTATTGTGTATGCATTGCTTGCTTTGCAGAGTTTGAACGACCCACTGAGAGCGATTTAATCGCAGTTTACCATAAGTTCTTAACTTCTGCTCAAGTCTCGACCACAAGCAAACAATATGCGCTGGTCTCGCTGGCCAAGCTGAGCACGCGTCTGCAGCAGTGCGTGGAGTAAGTTAAAACTATAAATACCACATGACGAACATAGCAAGTGCTTATTTTGTTTATATTTTTTTTTTTGCAGAGAAATTCAGGCACTTATCACATCATTTGGCAGCCATTTGAATGTGGATCTGCAGCAGCGTGGCGTAGAGTTTACACAGCTGTTTGGCAACTATAAACAATTGCGTCCACCGCTGCTGGAGAAGATGCCTGCCATGCAGATAAGTCGTATTAGTTCGCAAAATGGCGAGAGCAGTGGCTCATTTGATGATAATAGTCCCGATGTCATGGAGAATGGCATTGAGGGTGGCAGCTCACATCAGTTAATCGAAAGCAATATGAATACGCTAGGTGACAATACGGTGGGTCGTTGTATGGCATACATATGTAAATTTTGTTTAACTCACGCTCTCTTTCTCACTCGCACTCTTTCTATTTCGTTGTCATAGAATATACTACTCGATTTACTAAGCAGCACCGATCTCTCAAGCGGCGCCAACGATACAGCTGCCGATACAGATCTTTCCAATGCGGTACATAAAAAGAATACGCGCAATGCTAATGATATAGCAGCATTGCCTGCCGTTTCCAACAATCAGGATTTGCTCGATTTACTTGGCCTGGATATGTCGACGCCATCGAGTACTGGCCTCAGCGCTGATAACAATAGCGCCGCAAATATGAACACCATGCTGGGCACTTTGGATCTAGGCTTCGGTGGTCTGGATGCGCCCAATACAAATGGCAATGATTTAACTGGCATGCTGGGTGGTCTGGGTGCAGCGCCTGCTTTAGCAGCCGCCGGCTCTGGTTTAAATCTGCTTGGTTCAAGTGGTCTGTTAGGCGATCTAAACAGCACGCCGGCGGCAATTAATAATGTGCCAGCGGTAAGCAAAGCGTTGTGCGTAGCCAGTGGAAGCTAAACTTATTTATATAAACATTGTTGTCATTGGCATTGCAGCCCGCACCTCAGGGTCCACAATTGACAGCTTTGGATAAAAATGGCTTACTGGTTCAATTAGTTGCAGTCACAGGCAGCGATCATATGCAAATCTTTATGACAACCACAAATAGCTCAAACAATACATTGGAACAGTATCTGGTGCAGGTAAAAGGCATTTAGTTAACAAAAGAACTGGCTATTTATGTGTTATATGCAATGTGCGCGCTTAAAATATTTCAGGTGGCGGTGCAAAAAAGTTTTAGACTGCAAATGCTGACGCCTTCGGATTCAGTGCTGCCGCCTGGTGGCGTTATAACTCAGGAAATGCGAGTTGTGGCCACGTCCAATGTAAGTAAATAAAGCATTTGTTTAAAATTTTATTATAATTGTAATGTTTGTTTTTTTAGGCGGTTTTGCGCATGCGTCTGCGTATATCGTATACGCAGAATGGTCAGCAGATTGTAGAGCAGACTGAGGTCAGCGGTTTTCCGGAACAGGAGCCTGCAAATGAGTAGAGCTGTATAAAGCAAGAAAAATCAAAGCAAATGATGCAGATGTGTTAGCCTAATATTCAAATACAAGCGTAACTTTTTACACACACACACACTAATGTAATACACACAAACACACACACATACATATATATATACATAGGCAGCGGCGCAAGTTATAAAACATACATACTTATATATAATACTATATTCCACACATATGACATCTATATGTATTATAAATTAAGTTAAACACACACGAAACACACTCATAAGCAGCACACACACACACACACATTACAGATACACACACACATTTAAATAGCAATTTCCGCGTTAAAACGCCTTCAAAAAAAAACCGATAACTATACGACAGCAAAGACAAAATTTCCTTTTATACTTTGTCGCAATAAAAAGTTTGGGAAATGAGTTTGCGTTTTTGGCCATAAGCGCCTTTTGACAACTTTTCCTAATTGGTATTATTTCTTTAAAAAGTTGAAAGTCGAGGCTCACGTTCCTTACGGCCGTAATTAATTTTACAACATTTTCCAATACCTACTCACTAAAGACATTGTACACTTTATTGCTTTAAATTATGCTTTATGTTTATGTTTTAGTATTTCAATTAAAATTATTAATTTTTTTTAATGCTGTGTTGTGTGTATATATCTATATATATATTTTATGAGCCTGCCTCAATTTTTCTATATATATGTTTTATTTTATTATTATTATTTTATTTTTTTGTGACAATTGTTTTGTTTAAAAGGAAAAAGACATTGTGTTTTTAATTTAAGACAATAAAGTCATTTGAAGCGCTGCTTAATAGTGTATACAGTCGCTAATCTAATACTTAGCTATGATAATTGCAACAACAACAAATGTTTTTTTGTAGTCTAACAGATAAAAAGAAAAACTTAAATTATAAAACAAAAAACAAAAAAAAAATGTGTGCATTTAAGTTAAGCATTTTAATTGAATCTAAAAAATGAAAAAGAACGTTCTTGTCAAGCAACTTGATTACATTTCAAATAAGCGTTTGTTAACTGCTATATATGGCATGTATATGTATTAAAAAACAAAAACAAAATGATAAACTTAAAAAAATCACAACAATCTAAAAGCAGTTGGCACATTTTGTAGCAGAGTTGGGAGCGGTATGCAAATACTTTTGCCTGCAGTCAGCAGTAAATGTTGTACATTTCTTAAGTTTAAATGAAATTTTTTTTTTTTAATTTCGTGTGTTTTTTTTAAATACATTATGCAATTTAAAAAATTTGCTATAAAGGCTATACGAAATATATATATTTATATAACAGTCGAGCGCGATTTCCAAGTGTAAAACAAACTATGCCCAGTTTTCAAGTGTTTCTTAGAATGTTATATAAATTTATAGGCAACTGGCTGGCGGCTTGGCATCAAAATTCTTACTTAATTCAAAAAGTCACTTACCTTTAGCGCGAATTTTTGAATTTATTAAATAAAAACTAAAACATTTAAACAAGTTTTGAAAAGTTGACTTAACTTCGCTTTAGAAAATTGTCTGCAAAATTTTATAAAAACGTAGAAACGTATATAGTATATGCAAGTGTTTTGAGCAGCGCTCGAATATTCCGTATATTTATCATACTATATATTATTTTTTATTGTATTGTGATTCCAAATTTGTTTTAGATAAGGCATAGAACACGAAAATTCGTAATTTGTTAAGCTTGTTTATATTAAATATGCATAAAAAGCATAAGAGCAGCAAAAAATTCCGTCATTAATAAAATATATCTTGAAAATCCAAATTATATGTATTTCGACAAAACTAATTCTTTTTTTTTAACTTTTAATAAAAATTAAAAACAAATGTTTAGTCCATTCAGAATTGAGAACGCCAAATAACTCAATCTGCTTTATTATTATTGTAAAAGTTGTTTTGGAATCAAGCATTTAAATTTTGGCAATATAAGCTTTGTACGGTTCAGAAGAAAACTGGCAAATCGTTTAATGAGCTTCGAGCAGTTGCTAGAAATAGGTACGGTCGGAAGTCCTAGGTTGAAAGCTTAAGCTTCTAAAAGTAGTATGGTTAGTTTATAATCTAAGCTTTGAATTTTAATCTTTTGCCTCTGACAATATGTCTGCACTCAGCCACCAAAGCTTTTCTATCATTCCAGTTGTATGTCTATTCTTAACTTTATTTTCGAGCTTTATTAGCGATCTAGTCGAGTGTCTGCTCTCAAATCGATAAGCTTTCGTAATTCTTAAAATATTTCAAAATAATATTCGAATTAATTCCGACCAGCTTGAGAGTCATATATAAAATTGATACAGCCACAAAGTGCTAATTTATTTTACAAAAAAAAAGTATTGGCAATTTTTAAATTAAATATAATGTTTTAATTTTCAATTCAAACATTAAACATTTTAATTTTCAATTCAAACATTATCATTAAAAATTAAAAAAAAAATACTGAATGAAATAAATTAAAAAAAATAAATAAAAAAATATTTGTTTGATTTTCATAAAATTTTTTAAACATTTATGTTATCTATTTAATTAAAAAAAAATTCAAAGCTTGCAGCATTTAAAAATATTTTTCAAATTAAATATTTAAAAAAAGTGGCTATTTGAAAAAAAATGAATTTTAAAAATTTGTTATATTTCAAACATTTTTGCGACAATTTTAATTTTTAAAGTTTAAAGTATTTAAAAAATTTGAAAAGCTCATTTTTCAAAAATCGTACAGCAAAAAAATAAACAAATTTTGTATTGAAAATATTTTTGCAAAAACTGCGTTAGATATTTTTAAAAGTTTAAAATAAAAAAATTCAACATTTAATTTAAAAAATAAAAAAAAATATTTTGTAGAATAAGTTTTGTATATAATTTTGTTTAAATTTTAATTTAAAAAGAAACCGCGTCAGATATTTATTAAGATTGCATTTTAAAAAATCATCTAACGCGGCTTTATTTAAAACATAAAATTTTTACATTAAACAATTTAATTACTTCAAAATGTTTTAAACTAAATATCAAACATACTTTTTAATTAAACTAAAATCAAAGAAAAGTTACTGATTTGGCTTTTAAACAAAAACTATATTTCAAGTAAAGTATTTCGCTCTTAATTTATTAAATTAAGAATGTTTGGCAATTTTGAAATAAATTTTTTTAAACTACAAATAAAATTGTACAAAATATTTTGAGCAATTTGTTAAAGTAAAATTTATGTGTTTTTTACGTTTTTAAAAAATTATTTGTTAAAATTTTAATTTTCGAACAAAAGGCCTGAGACAGCTTAATTTTAAAAAATCGTCTAACGAAGCTTTATTTAAAACATTAAAATTTATCACCACAAAATCATTTATTGCTTTAAAATTCTTATATATGTTTTTAAAACCATTTATTGCTTTAAAATTTTTATATATGTTTTTAAATTGAAAAAAAAAGAAATATTTATAAATTCTTATGTTAAATTTAAAAATGTCTACAAAGTTTTACGATTTTTCAATTATTTTTTTTTTTACATTTTTTACTTAATGTTTTTTGTTTAAATCCTTACAATACAATTGCGCAGGATATTTTTATTTAATTTTTTTTAAGTAAAATTTATCAGTTACTTTACAAACTTTAAACGAATTTTTTTAGAATTGCATAAGAAAAATTGTTTAAATAATTATGTTGTAAAGCGCAGGTTTTTTTTTCATATTTTCTACTATATTACCTGGCTTCTGAGCTATTTGTTATTATTAAAAATCGTAGATTTAACTTCCGTGTAAAATTCGCAAATAATTTGCAACTTTTTTATCTTGTTTAAGTTCGAAACACATCTAGTTTTGAGTCCAAGCGCATAACGCCAGTATGTCCGTTTAAGAAATATAACCTGAGGTGCTACGGAAATCTATTCTTTTTTTTAACACAAATTCGAAATGGAATGCATATCTGATATCTTAGGTTAGGTTGGGCCAGTGGGCCCTCAGGGTAGAGATTTCACATAGATCAGAGTGATCCGGAGTCTGTCGGCTGTGATTCATGGATGAGTTAGTCTCTGGGATGGCCTTTGAGCTACCTCTGCGTGCGAGTCAAGCATTGGTCTCCCTAGAAAGTTAGTTCTTGAGGTGCAAAGCGCAGGACAGTTGCATAAAAAGGTGTTCCAGGGTTTCTTTTACTCCTGTTTCCCTGCACTTTCTGCATTCGTTGTTGTCAGTGATACCCAGCCTTTTGACATGGGCTGTGGTCAGACAATGGGCCATTATTAAGCGCAGCATAAGCCTGCAGTCTTGCCTAATTTCAAGTTGGTTATCTGATATCTTAACATGACAGAAATAATAAATTTATTATTAAAAAGAAATCAAATTTCAATCGTTAACAGGCTTGATTTCGGATTTAAGAATTCTAAACTTCTGTTGTTTTAAAGTTGTTAGGGTTTTGACCTTACTATACTTTCGTTGAGTTGTTTATGAAGTATGAACGAGGGCGGGCCTACGCTCTTCGGCACTGCGGTCCCCATGGGTCAATTGTACGCCTGTTTATGAAGTACATTATTTTCCAACAATTCCGATTTTTATAAACTTCATACTATGTTAAGTACAAACTAGAAGATACTAAGATCTGTTTTGAAAATAAGTGTGCTAATATTTTATTTTGGGTTTTGGGATTTTGGGTTGTTTTCGATGAGTTTTTTAGCTTTTCGCCACAGTTATTTTTTGCCTCTAAAATAAGCCAATTCCGATTTTTATAATGTTTATATTAAGAGTGTACCTACCCTAAGGTCTGTTTGGAAAATAAATAGTTGCACTACTTAACTTATGAGATACACAACTTAGGCATAAGAACTGGCTTAGGTAGTTTGTGTTGCGTTATGAGAATTCTTTTGTGGAAATTATTGATATGGAAATCGAGCAACCCGTCGACTGTCGTCTACAGATTCAGCCTGAACAAGTTATATATAAAAATCTAATTAATTATATCAAAGTCCGAAATTCAAGTTCTCTGCAATATAAAAAGCTACTAAAACAGCGCCAACTATAAAATAATTTTTTAATTGTATATTTGCTAAATAGCGGCTGATTTTTTTTGACAAAGAAACATAAAACGTGTATAAATTTCAATTAAATTATATTATAATTTATTGTTATATTATGTGCACACGTACTTAATTAAAAATACTATACATATAAAATAGTAATAAAATAAAATCAATAAAGAATAAATAAAACAAGGGAAATCGGTTTTAAAGAACGTGAAATAAAGTCAAACAACATCTAGATTATAAAATTTAATGTTTTTTAAATGCATTTTCAGGAAAAATTCGCTTCGCTTTCCAACCGACGGCGGAATTAAGAACGATCATACATCGTTATATATCAGAAATATATATATATGTCTATATCTTTATGTATCTATATCTATATATCTCTATATTTATATATCTACATATCTATATATCTACATATCTATATATCTATATATCTATATATCTATATATCTATATATCTATATATCTATATATCTATATATCTATATATCTATATATCTATATATCTATATATCTATATATCTATATATCTATATATCTATATATCTATATATCTATATATCTATATATCTATATCTATTCCGGCTAAATGCTGAACTATAGTTCTTAAGGTTCTGAAGACCAGAACATTTAGCCGGGAGTACGACTCTAGGATCCTTTTTTATATTATTTAATACGGATTATTATTCCGCTTGGGAACTAAGGGCCTTCCAACGAACCTTGTTTTGCGCCGTCGGTTTAGCTCTGTCTCATGTTGTGTTCGCCAGGGATGGATCTTCTTCAGGTCGCCTTAGGTTTTCCGATCCGTTTGCTGCCTTGGGGATTCCATCCTGATAATGCTGCTTGGGTTTCTTCTAAGAGCATGACCTATCCACGTTCATTTTATCTTCCTTATTTGGAGGTGTATAGGGATCTTACCTGTGACACAAGACAGCTCTACATTGGATATTCTGTTTGCCCAGAATATCCCGCATATAATCGTCAAGCATTTGTTGCTGAAGGCTTGCAGTATCTGTGTCGTCTTTTTGGTGGTGAGCCATGTTTCACTACCATATAACAGTATGGACTTTCCGGAGCTTTGTTCGTCTGCTAATTTGTTTGCTGCTCCAGATGCAGTAGAGTCTCCCAAAAGCTGATCGGGCTTTGGCAAGTCGCTTTGTGACGTCATCCATCACACTGCCGTTGTTGGAAATGAAGTGGCCAAGGTATGGGAGACTAGTGACGAACTCTATTGCGTTCCCATAGATGGTAATGGTGTTCCCTTGGCTGGAGTGGTTGAGTCACATTGCCTTGGTGTTGGATGTGCTTATCTCAAGTCTGACTTTGCTTGCTAACCTGACGATGTCATCAGTTGTGCTCTGGATGTCGCAGAGCCCTTGGGAGGTCAGTCAGATGTCGTCTGCGTAATCCAAGTCCTCACGGTGTCTGGTGATGCTTCACGAGATTTCACGCTTGGGGTTGCACACTTCTTTCATAAGCTCGTCAAACACGATGTTGGAGAGTTGCGGCCACAATGGGCATCCTTGCCGAATTCCAGTATTCGTCTGGAAAGGTGCACTTGTCTTCCCGTTGTGCAGAACCGTCAAATTGGCCTCGCCGTAAATCGACTTGATTATACTTATGATGTTGGTTGGTACTTCCTTCCTTCCCAGTGCTCTCCATATTGCCGCTCTGTCTACTGAGTCGAACGCCTTCTTGAAGTCTATGAACAGGAGGTTCAGCGGGGCTCTTGTTCGGAAATTAAATGGTATATAACTTAACATAGAACTGGAACGAACATGGAGCTGGTTGCAAAGGTAGAAATAATATGGAACTGGTACTAGAACTATTACTCTTTGGTAGTACAGTGTCTGGCATTCAAAATGTAACCAATTATAAAGGCCATAAATTTAGTTTGGCAAATTACTTTTACCTAATTCGAAATACACTATTTGTGAAAATAATAAAAAATTCAGAAACAATGCACTTTACCTAGATATGCCCGAATCTGACTTTGAATCACTCGTGGACAAGGAATTTTTCAGCGCCTCGCCACTGGTGCATCTTTTAGCGTAGTTCCTGCGTAGTCCCGGCCGAAAACGATTAATTTATTGAATTCGCGTAGTTTTTGTAAAGTCTGGAATGGAACTTCGTTATTCAGCCATTCTTGGTTCACTCGTGATTTGTGAGACATTGCAGAGTTCTGTTGAAATGTCCATGGTCTGCCATCAAATTGTTTCTCTGTCCATGTCCGTACAGCAACCTCCAAAATAAGCACCCAATCACATTGTGTACTTACGATGATAACGATTAAAGACCACCAAGCTGCGGTGACAGCGGCCAAAACCATTAACTGTGGTGGGTGCTGCCCAGATGCCCAATTGATGACTCAAATTGTCGCTCCGCCAAGATAACCCAACCGCTTTGAGAGCTTACAAATTGCTAGTGCAAATTTTCAGCCAGCAATCACAATGTTCGGAAATTTACTACTGAAGCCACTCCTGCGCTCTCTCAAGCCTGACTTGTTGCTGGTTCGATGTCAGATCATGCGCATAGAATGAAAACAAAAGATCCCCAACGATTTTTATCTAAGGCCCGCCTACTGATCTTTTTCCAGGAAGCCATAGAAGCGATTTCTGCATGAACTGGCTTCACGTTTGGCGGAATCTGCCAGGCTGCTGACTGCCCTGTGGATTCCATCGCAAAGCCATTTTTGCAATATTATCATGCGCTTTGGGCAGGTTGTGGCCAACCCATTTCCACTTGCGTCTCCTTATCGTGATGTTAACTGATTCGCATTTGGTGAGTAAGAGTTAGTCCATGTTAAATATATTGGGTTGACCGAAAAGAAACCGGTGATTCGTCATAGAAAAGAGCAAAAAGCAAAAGAGCATTTTCGTCATATTTTTATTTAAAGGACAAAATGAAGTTCTGGTTCGTAAAAAGTTGCGTGATGTGTATGGTGACAAAGACTTACAAGAAACATGGTGTCAAAGTTGGTTTGTCAAATTCCAGAGAGGTATTTCACTCAAAGATAAGCCACATTCATGCCGTCCAAATGAAGTTGGTGTTGACGATTTCAAGGCTTTAATCGAATCGAATTGAATCATCATGTAACTGATATTGGATAGATATTAAATGTACCACAATCAACCCTACATGATCATATTCGACGTCTAGGACTGGTAAAAAAAACTTTATATTTGGGAATTGGAAGAAATTTACCAAAGAAATCACTTCAACGTTTGTGAGCAAAAATCTACAGAATCAAGGGTCTCCTTATGCTGTCAAAAGCTTGCTTAAAATCGTTGAACAGCGTATGAACGTCGTTGTTCATAGCTTTTCCGTAGATTTTGCTTCAGCAAAAACACCTGATCAATTACGGATCTTCTAGGCCTAAATCTGCATTGGTATTCTCCAAGTAACCTTTCTGCTATGTTACTCAGCCTATATGCTAGCATTGTTGAAACAATTTTATAACAGACACTTAGTAATATTATGCCGCGTTAGTTATCACAGACTTTTTTATCATCTTTCTTGTGTACTGGGATTATAATTCCGATAGTCCAGTCATTCTCCATATCCTTCATAATAGGTCATATATGTGTGGTTTTCCTTCCACGTTGGGGCTTTTGAAAAGTTCAGCTAGAAAATAATTATTTTCCAGTATTTCATTTTTAGCGTTATCATCCATAAAAGTGACTTCTGACTTATCGCAGCCGGTGGTACATTTAGAAATTGAAATTTTAACTATAATTTAGAAGACTTTTCCCTAGGTGGCCCGACAAATACTATGACCTGCATATAACGAAGCTCAGCTCAGCAACCTAACAAGCTTTCGTTTTTAGGGCCCAGCACAAATTTGTATTCCTACCAAAATATATATTTCTTATAATATATATAATTAATATTGCTTTGAAGCAGAAATCGTTAGATCTTGCAATTTGTGAGAATTCCAAATTGACTTGAAACATATTCCCATTTAGTAACAATTACTCTCTTGTTCTCGCTAATATTGGCAACAAAAGCTGACTTGATGAGATTCTAGAAACATATAATTCCAAGTAAAATGTTCGCTTTGAAACCTCTAATTAACCAATAAGCTGCAAGGCGCTCGCAATGCCAAACTGCACATTAAATAATTGACCAGTTTAAATTTCGCAGAGAAGCACATAGAGGGTCTCTCAATGTGGCATCGAAACTTTCAAATCGTTTGCATATGTTGCGAAATTGTAAATTTTTGAAAATATTTGTTTTGAATTTTGAAAAATTGTACGAAAAGTCAGTTGTTCAGCTGCTTGTTATGGAAAACTTGCCAAATTTTTTGCTAAAAACATAATTTTTAACTCACATACTGGAGATGTTTGGTGCAAGATTCACTCGAATCTATTAGGAAATCGCATATAGATCATTTATCTGTATTTACATAATTTTAAAATCGATTTTCCACCTTAATGAATATTGCGACGCAATTCGAGACTTAAAACTATTTGCAATTTTCTTAGCAGCGTTTAAAATTTGCCTGAAATCTGTTGAATTTCCTTGAAATAAACGTATATTTTTTTTGGAAAATTCTAAAATGGCTACTTCAACAAAATATTGCTAGAAATAACAATGTTTCGTAATTTTTTATTTTAACTTTTTAACTCTACACCAATTATAATCGATACGGATTGAATATGTCCTATAGCGTCAATCGGCCAAAAATTTGTATAATTTTTCTTTGATTATGAAAACGGTATTCAATTCTTGAAAAAATGTGTATTTTTTTTATAGTTTTTCTGTAATATACAGATTTTTGCGATTTTCAACTATCAGTTCCATGGTGGCTATATTTTGGCGCTTTTCATAAAATTTTGCAGTTTCCAAAGCACTTACGATTGCCAAATTTGGTGACTAAATTATAGTAGACAGTTGCTGATTTTTAAAATATTTTTTAGGCACTTATTTAAGCAATCTTCCCCTACATACATTTTTTTTTTATTTTAATGAAAAATAATGGATCTTTAAGATCCATGAAATCAGTATGATTTTTTTTTGGTTTTTGTTCATTTTAAGCTTAAGTGCGAACTTAACTATTGTCACATAATTCCTGAAAATTACGCATTATTTTTTTTTAACTTAAAATTTTGCTAAGTGTAAGCGATCTTATCGATAAGTATTTTCATATCTTATAATATAAAATCTATTAATATATATGAGATACAGAAAAGTTATTTAAAAACAGTATTATTATAACTTTGAAAAAATAAACCAAATCGAAGCGATGAAAATTTGAAAGTATTCAGTTTTGTTTTAGCAACGCACTTCGCTTCCGAAACCTGATGAGAATACAAAATGCTGTGAACTAGAATAGGTAAAATATTTTACGTATAGAAAATATTATCCAAACATCACGAAATGTGCTTCTTAGTTTTCAAAATTTAAAGTTACGTTGCTTATATGGACTTTATATTATGACTTAAGTTTTAACTGCAGATTTATAGCAGAAGATACTACCATACGTGCATTCGATTCCAAAAAACTGTCAAATCAGTGGCGGAGCTACGGGTTCCTGTTCGAAGCCCTACTGAAAACAAGAGTTTGAAAAAGAGTAAATCGTATTCTAGAAATCAGAATTAAGTGAAAAACTGAAAACTTACTCGGAACTTGTGATTAAGGTGCGGGATCAAAAATCCTAAGATCGTATTTTATATAATTATTTTTGAAGATTATTCCTCATTTATATACAGTATGCTTGATTTCATTTTAGTTAAGAAATTATTATTTTAAGAATATAATAGAAGAATATATTTTGAAGAATATATTTTGAAGATTACGAATTCTTGTATCAAGTGAGAAACTCTTGAATTTACTCTAGGTTTTTTTTTGCCTCAAGTAATTAATGAAGTTGACTTTGACAAGCTGATGGAAATCGTTCTTAGTTAAAAAGACTTATCGAAAATAACCTTGGCTACTCCATTACAAATACCAGCCAATAACTATTGAAATTTAAAGTTCGGGCACGCTTTGTGGGCCAACCTGTATGGGTATGCAGCGTGCAGTAGAGGAGGCAGAGAGCTCACTAATGTCGATGTCTGAGCCACATGGAGCTGTCAGTTGGAGCCGCTTGGGCCAATCGAGCTGCTGGGTCATTAACAAGCTGTGAACACAACAACAGCAACAACAGCAACAACAACAGGCAGTAACAAATCGGCTTACAGAATGCAATGGGGTTCCACGAGGTTTGTGGATTGGGACATTGAAAGTGCAGCTAATGCAAGTGGAAGCTAATAGCTGACATTCCCATTACGACAGCTTTGGGGTGGCTCATTAAAATCGCGCCTAGGGCACACACAGACACAGATACACTGATACCATGTTGCATGTAGGGACAGCTGTGGACATACAAACGCAATCGCAAGGATACGCACTGGCGAGAGAGATAGTGAGAGTAGGTGGCGGAAAAGTTACTTTTTGCTTTATGGGGGTTTTCGAAATAAGCTTTAATAAGGGTTTTAAAAAGTCATATTGTATTAGATATAAAAAGATAGATAAGAAGTTCCAGAATAGCACATACCCATTTAGCAATAGATTTTGACATCCTTTCTAGTGTCACAACTATTCGATATTATTGGGCTATGCTTTCTAGTCAAGCTTTATATTTACAAAAGTAATAAAAGTTCAGATGATTTTAGCACTCCCTCGGACATATGAGTCTGGGCAGACTTTCTTTGGTATGCAGAATTGCTTAGTTTTTGAAAATATTGTAATATTGAGCTCTGCTCCGCGAAAGAGTCTGTTATGTGGGTAATCTTGAGAGTGGCTTACAATCACAATACCCTAAAGATCTTACAAAGATCAGGCTTTGGTTTTAAAGGGAACTTCATATAGAGATATATGCAAACGAAACTGCACACAGGAGTAGAAGAACATGAGCTTATAGAAATTTCGAGACATTTTATCAAAAATTTTGTGTGGCTACCCCTCTTGGTGAGCTGCTATGTACGCCCTGGTCTAGGCGTACCAGTAGCACGTACGGACACGCAATAGAGATAAAGCAGTTGCGCTTGGAATAATTAATAATTGAATCTTGGACGTAAATTTTGCAAGGGAATAGAAACTGATTGGGCCAAATTGCCTAACTTGGCAAACGACTATTAAGTTTAAAGCTTCATTTGGTGCAATTGTCCCAGCCAGAGGTAATGACCACACTGGTGTACACTGCAAAGATGGCATAAGCTAGTTGTAAGCAGGCTAGCCATATCCGAAATTTCATGTACCAGAAAGTGAAATATGGAACAATATTTTTATATCTGAACAATTTTATTCGGAAACGATTTTAGGTGCTTTAAAATGCGAATTGCAGCATTCTAATAAATTATAGGAATACTGAAAATACATGTCCGCCAACGTTGCGCATGAGCAGGGTTATCGGGTAACTGCCGAGCTTAGCATCTTTCATCGGAAATCCTTTTACTTTAGGCGCGCGCCTGCTGCAATTATTAATACTTTTCATTGGATTCTTGGACATCATCTACTTGGCTTTCACTTCGAACATCGTCCCCGCAGCAGATTTCCTCATGCTTTCGTACGAGAAGGCAAAGCTAGTGCAGACTTTGTGTTGTAGTGCGCTGGACGTCATCTGTGCGATCGTAGAATCGTATCATCTCAATGTGAAGATTTTGCAAGCAAGTTTTCTTTTGTATCTGAAGTGTGGCTGTAGCACGCAATTTAAAATGGCGAATTACGAACAGGATAAGCGTGAACCTAAGTTGTGTCAGACGGAAGAGACTTTTGCTCAATGTACCCTTGCTGAGACTATAGCTAACAACTTATGACTTATGATTCTTCGCTTGCTTTCAGAATAATTTGTATTATTTTAGGTGCCTTGGTGTTGGTTTTTATTTATGTGCTATGAAAAGTGCCAAATTATAAGTTCCCAAGCTGTCTGACGACTCGCTGTGGGTACTAGGGGTATTCAAGATTTCTGCCTTGTATATATTGTGTTCAAAAGTAGGGGTGGCAGATCCAAGGCTTATTATTGCCTAACAAGCAATTGATCCATATCTGTTCGTAAAAAACACTTCGATTTCAAAGACTTTTAAAGCTAAAGCCTTTGACAACTAACTGATTTATATTTTTGAAGATTTCCGAATGTTGTAATATCTTTCCCCTTTGCCACACAGTAGATTTCCGCTGGTAATTGGAAACTTGAACGACATTGAATCGAAAAATTTGAATAAATAGAGTGGAAGCTATTGACAATATCATGAAATTTCAAATTTCCCTATCCATATAAGATGCTTAAATTTTTTACTCTATGTAATTTGCCTTTTAACTAAAACACAATGCAATTGCCTTGAAGAAATACCAATCAAAAATAAACTATTTCAAAATGGCGCTCGTGAGCACAGAATGCAATATGGAAAATATAGCCGCAATATTGGAAAAATCTCGCTTAAGAATCCGAAGAAGTGCTGTCGAAGTACCCAACTAACGTGCGCAAAATGTCTATTGCTAATGACGACAATGGTGCCTCTAACGCTGAAGCAGTTGATTCCACCAACAAGGACGTCAAGAGTTTGGTGGAAAACTCGAAGGCGCATTTTGAGTCAACACTGGAGCCATTGCTGCGGGAAAATGCACGCCGCTTTGTTATTTTTCTCATACAATATCATAATATGGCAAATGTACAAAAAGGCCGAAGCATCATTTTGGATTGTTGAGTAAGTGTATCTATCCAAGGACATGAGTGACTGGCATTGCTGAACCGATAATGAGCATCATATTATCGATGGCATTGATGAGAATCTGGAAGAAAGCTTCAGCCAGGAAGTGCAACTAAGCGAAGCACGTTGCTTTTATGGTTTTCAAATAGTCATGGCGATGGTACACACTGAGAGGCAAAGTACGCCTATCGACGTGATCCACAACAGCGTGATTACTTTTTTAATGGGATTGAAACTATGCCGGCTGTGACTTGCATGGATTTGCTCGGAATCGGCCAATTTTGGTGAACGCATTATAGCTTTTGCTGCTGTTGAGTGTCTTTTCTTTAGTGACAGTTTTGCTTCAATATTTTGGCTGAAGAATCGTGGTCTTATGGCAGGGACTTACATTCTCCCATAAGTGACGAGGGTTTGCACTATAATTTTGCAGTGCTCATGTTCCAGCAGTTGGTACAGCATCCGAGCCGCGAGCGTATTATTGAAATCATTTCAGATGCTGCGACCATTGAGCAGGAATTCCTTACCTGAGTTGTGAGCTCATGTCGGAGTATATAGAATTCGTTGCTGATAGTTTGCGCGTGGATCTGGCTGTGGGCAAGATTTACTATACCCAGAATCCTTTCACTTTTAGGGAACTAATTTTGCTGAACGGCAAAACAAACTTCTTTGTGAAAAAAGTTGCCAAAATTTCTGCGTATGGGTGTCACTAATAACCGCTTGGATAATGTGTTTACGTCTGATGCGGATTTCTAAGTTAATAAGCCTTTGCCTATACGATGGTGCTGGTGTGATAATATATTTTTTCACTACCTATATACTTTTTCCTTAACTATATATTTAAGTTAAAAATTGACATCAAATTAATCTTTTTATACTTCATTGTCCTCTTAATTGCAAACAACAAAAAATTCATGTTGATATACTTGACTTTTTCAAAAAAATATTTTGCATTATTGCATTTCGAGATGGTTCGAATTGCTTTTGCAGTACCGAAAATTTTGAATCATTTTCAGTGGTACTATTTTAACTAACTCATTAACGATCCATAGCTGGCTTTGCAAAATTTCTAGTTCGCACTTAAAAATTAATTTCTCTCAAATTCATGTGCTTTGATTTTTTTTTTTGGGTTTTTTGTCTTTAATATCTTTCAGTGTATAATGCCGTAGGTTTTTTTTTGGCTCTACTTTCAGTACTTGGTGCTGTCATCTATTTGGATTTGTTACTGGCTTGAATGTGTTAATAACTAATAAGCCCAACGAGTAGCTCACTTTGTCTAGTAGCCGGTTAACGCTGCGCAGGGATTAGATGAGTTGGCCGGGGCAGATGCGGTTTGAAAGAGGTGCACTTGGGAACAAGAAGCAGAGCGCACAATGCACTTTATTAACGCAATTTTGACTAAAGCAAAATGCCTTCCAACACACACAATCACAAATTTAGTGTGTGTGTGCGTGTGTGTGCTGCGCTAAGCACAAAATCCACTTAAAGTCGACTTGCTGCTAGCGCCGCCATTTTGCAGCTAGCGCCGCCATTTTGCTGCAAATAATAATAATCATCATAACAAGCGTGACAAAATGGCGCCCAATTGCAAAATGGCTGCGCGATAGCGTAGCTTAATTGTCACGCTGCTGCTCTGTGTGTCTGCGTGGGTGTTTGTGTCTGCATGTAAAGTAGTTCTTTATGTCCTGTAACTGTAGCGTAAAGGGTATTATAGGAATCTGTGCTGTGTTTGTTAAAGTCGAAAAAATGAATTTTGTTTTAGTAGAATGTCAACGGGGCAGCGTTGATATCATGGGAGAATTTTTCAGATGCAGAGAGTTCTTCCATACTTTCCACTGTGTTCACAACAACACTTACTGTCGGCGGCTTCTGAAAAGACCAACATGCCTTCATCTGACGGCTCAGGCTAGCAAATCGTATGTGAGGAAAATCAAGAGAAGGCGACAACTGCCAGAATCTTTTACTTTATGCTGCTGAACACCTAGTACACTACCAGGGGTGTTTGTTGAAAATTGCCGATTTTTTCGATAAATAAAACGCTGAAGTTTCAGGGGATTATGCAAACTTCGATTCTACACATTTAGCCCACCGTTTTGGCAAATTATGAATGCCATCCCATTACAAATTTTTCTTTTTTTTTGAGGCGAAGAATTCGAACAGACATTTTTCGACTTCTGCAAAGTTGGCGAAGCGCTGCTCTGCAAGTCAGTGTCCCATTGTTGCAAAAAGATTAGATTAGAAAGTGGCGAGGTCTGGTGAGTATAGAGGTTGCAACAATATTTCCCAATTAATTCTTTTCACCGTGTCTTTCACCAATTTAGCTGGTTGAGCTGGCGCGTTATCATCTTTTAAGATAACTTTGCCATGTCTTATGACAATTTTCAGCCGTTTTTCTGTCAATCACTATTTAAATTGAAGTTTTGTTAAATATCCTTCACCAGATTTTAATAGCTCTTGGTATAATCCCATTGGCCTGAATGAACATTACCATAGTGACGATCCTTAATAAGTTAACCTATGAAGAGCAATAATTATTAAACACAATTGACTAGCTCTGCCAAATATAATCTTTGGTTAAGTTCTAGGTATTAAAGTTGTCTGTGGACCTGGGTAGCGTACTAGCTTTTGCACTCGAAGGATTCCACATCCATTCATTGAAAACATCGCTGTTTGAATTCTAAATTCATATAAAAACTGTATTATTCCAAAGAAATTATAATAACTATTACTTAGTTTTTTTTTATCGGGAAAGCTTTCGGTGCAACCAACACTTCTACTTATCGGAGTTCAAAAGTTCAATCCATTGAGTACAGCAAGCCACTATGATAGCTTTTGACTGACCTCGAGCGTGGTTTCTACATAATCCCGCAGCCGACTCTATGAAAAAAAGCATATTGGCAAAGGTAGCCCAAAAAAAATGTAAATTTGAAAGGTAGCTAGAGGTATTTCTAATTTGAAAGAGGCGAGGTCCTTTTCCACCTTTGTTGAGCTAATCGTGGTATTCAAGGTCATTCTGTTCAATCAACCTCGCAGGAATACATTTGCTCGAACTATCGTTTACAGTTTTGTATTGGCTTGTTGAGCATCCAGCGTCTGTAGACGTAAGATTAAAAATTTTATCAGTGTATTCTTTTGGACTTTGTGTGGAATGGCAATTAGAGTGATTCCCCGTTAGTTTGCGCATTTCGTTTGGTCAGTCTTCGTCAGTACAGGACAAAGCATACTGAGATTCTTGGCAAACACATTCCGCCAGTCATATTTGCCAAGAATGATGTATTGACTACTTGCTTCTGAGTCGCTGTGTTACAACTCGCACTTCATCATGGCTCGGTCCTGTAGTATCCAAATTTCTTGATATAATCGCGTTTTTTTGTACTTACATCGCCTACAAGCAACTTGGACAAATGATTGCTCCATAGTCCCAGTGTACACTATATATTTGGCACTTTCCTTTATGCGACTCGTCAGTTTGAAGGTCGCGGCTGAAAACCTTGTTTTATACATTTAAATCGTTCTGCCCAATACATGGAGCGTTTTTTTCGATTGACTTTAGGATAAATACCCAGTTAAAGTTGAACCTTACATATAAGATTAATTGAAGGCCCCCAAGCCTTGATGAGAACTATAGTCAGCCCTTTTTTTTCAAGTAAGAAGCAAAGGTATTGGTTGTGAGATCTCAGCCTTAGTACCAATTCGGAGTTGTAGACAGCCACCTTGTCCTGTCTATACCATTTTCTAGATGGTAGATATACATCCGAATGAACACACATCTGAATGAATACACATCCGAATGAACACATCTAAAGCTACACATGAAAAACATGTACATCCGCCAGTTCAGTAGAGGGTGCATATCCTTAAACTTTAGTCTGTTTTCAATTTGAGATGATCCTTAACATAGAATGGGAATACATCCGCCAGTTGGATAGAGGATGCGTATTCTTAAATCTTAGTCTGTTTTCAATTTGTGTTGTTCCTTAACATAGAAAGGGAAATTGCCTTAAGGTTTTGTTTTTGGATTTAATTGAAATTTTTGTTATACGAGCTGCTCATTATTCCAAGTCCATTTCTAATCTGCCAATAGTTGTCTCGCTTTTGCTTCAAAGCATGTCACAACTGTGAAGAGTATTCCACATTCGTGCAATATTCCAACTCTTTTCCATTATTATAATTATTATATTTTTTTTTTGCTGCGAGTATTTTAGCGCTAATTGCGCGCTAAGCTACAAAAATGTTTAGGATAAAATTCTGAAATTTCTATTGCACAATTTGCATGCTAATTCCTAGTTGTTGGCTAATCTAAATGACTTGCATTCAAATTTACTCCAACACTGGAAGCCACTTAATTAAGTTAAATTGTTCTCACACATTTAATGAGAGGCGTTTCCCCCCTGTTTTCGCAACTACCCCAGCTTCATGCTGACCCACTAATCACTGAAACGCCTACAAAAGCTCTGTGGCGGCTCATTTTGGTTGCCACACACACGCACACAGTCACTGCCACTCTCTGTCAATGCCACTGCCGTTGCCGCTGTCCCTGTCCCTGTCTCTGTCTCTGTCTGGACATGCCACAAGCCTGTCGCATTATAATAATGCTCGCATTATGCACAGTTTATAGAGCTTACTCGTAGCTATCAGAAATGCCCAAGCCAAAACCCAGGAGCTTTACAGGCAAAAAATGTTGAGAGTATTTTGTAATTTGTATTTGTATGAAATGCCAAAAGTTTTGTCATTTAGCCTTTTTAATAATAAATTATATAAAATGTACACCAGTCTGTTTCAATATGCACACACAAGCACACACACATACATACAGAAAGAGGTATAGGGTGCATTTTTGAGAGGATATTTCTGCAGCAAAGCAACTTTATTGTTTTGATACATTTAAACTAACTATATTTGTACATTTTCAAAACCTTTAAAAATGGACTTTATTTGTATGTTTGGATGATTTGTTAAAGAAGCAATCCTATCGACATGGCAAGCAGTGCACTGCTTTGTTACGATTGAGATGGTTTGTTGTTTTTTCGATATTCAAATGAAAGTTTTTGGCAGTTCCAATTAATCGTTGTTTATTAAAATAAGAAAAAGAAGAACGTTGGAAAGTTATGTGTGGAAAATGCTTAGATATTTCTTAAATGCTACAAATTTTGAATTGAATAGCATATTACGGGTAAATAAAAAAACCATCTGAAATGTTTATATATTTATTGACTTACCTTTGCTACTAGGTGTATTTTTATAGATAATGTCTCATTTATTGCAAACAAAATAAAATAAGGTTTATTAAGATAATAACAGCAAAGAAAATTCAACGGAATATCTTAATTCGCGAAAGTTACTTATGAAAAACCTATATAACTCATATTGGAAGAATACGATTCATTCGAATTAAACGGCTCCATTTTGTCACTAGATCAAAAACTGCATCGGAATTATTGGAATTCGTTTGCTTGCCTAGTATTGGGGAGGATCGTTTTTTTCAAGGTTCTTCTCTCATTGACAAGCAGCCCGAAAGATTCAGATAGCCACTTCTTCGTTCCCTTCCTGGATTCCAGAAGCAGCTGCAAGCAAACAATTTTTTGTAGCCGCCCAAATGCTTTCTACACCCCTAGCTCAATGTGTGCTAGTAACAAGTACGTATTTGGTACTAGTTGGTTGGACAAAATTACGGAGTGTGTTTCGGTCTCTCAGTTTTTGCACTTGAAACTTTGTTCTTATGGTGGCATCATTCCTTCCTATATTAGTTGTTCGCAATTTAATTTCGGCAATCAGTAGATGGTGGTCATTACCTATTTCAGCATTGCGGCGGCTTCTCACATCGAGCAACGTAAATGTAAAGCGCCTACTGACACACATACATGATAGAGCTGGAAATGACGATCAAGGAGCATAGGGTTGGGAGCCGTACAGATCGCCTCATAGCGATCTTTATGTTTACACAACGATCCTGCTGTGATTGTCACTGAATTCAATTAATAGGTCACCATTTGCATTCCTTTCTCCCAAATCCTGTTTTCCCATTACATGCTCTAATCCTGCTGCTCGTTGCCGATTCTGGCATGAAAATTTCCCATCAAAATAACAATATCGTCGCTGTATATGTGCATAAGAGTGTTGTCCTAGCATACTGTAGAATTGCTGCTTTTGCTCTATTGCAGCTTCTTAAGTTGGAGCATAGCATTGAACTAACGATATATTGATCTCTTTTGGGGCAAGGAGAGCAGTGATTATGCGCTACATTACCGCTTTCCACTCTGTCAATGAATTTTTGGTTCGCTTGCTGAACTATGCGCCCATACCATTAATGTGGAGCTGGTTTGGCATAGACATTCTCAAATAGAACTTCGCCACTGGTATTCCAACTCATTTCACTGATACCCGCCACATCAATGCGTAAGCCTTCTCAATTCTTTTGAACGTTATGTTGGCTTTCCTGCTTGGTACACGGTTCGGGAGTTCCACTGAGCAAGTCAAGTTCTTGTACGTAAGTCATTGTTGTAAGTCATCAAAAAGGGGGTCCGGTTTATTTCTCTTGTTAAACTTTTGGTTCATAAGAGGATTTTGGTGCGCCATAGGCGTCATATCCTGGTGACAGGGCTGCTATCATATGCACTTACTTCGGTGGTTGTTCGGCCTCCAGGTTTTCCGAGCGGCCTTGGTATGTTGCCGTAGTCATTTCCTACCAAGATCTGCTGTTAATACGGTTATTCCTCCGCTAACTCGGTCGCCATTTCCTCATCAGTGTAAACAGGATGTATCGCGGGGAGGTCAGAGGTTAGCATTTGGGTTGCCATCTGACTTCCTGAGGGTGTGGCCAATCCAGGTCCATTTTCTCCTTTTAATTTTGCTGTTCATCGGAGCACTTCTAGAGCGTATCAGCTGGTTTTCGTTTGTGATAGTGTTTGGCCAGAAAATGCGGCAAACGATGCGTAGACATTTGTTTGCAAAAGTTTACAGTCGTCTGCAAATTGAGTTTGTCGTCACTCACGTCTCAGACCCATATAGCAGCACTGGTTGGACGTTGCTATTGAAGATGCATAGTCTTGTTTTTAGCGAGAGTTCACCTGATCGCCACACATAGGGCAATTTGTGAAAAGCATCTCTAGCTTTGGTAATTCAAGACGCCACATCTGTTGAAGCGCCTGCATTTCTGCTGATTTGGCTGTCTAAAAAAAACCACCCTCTATGGAACTAACACACACATACACGCAGCTGTCTCATATGCATGATATGATGGCATCGGGAATATCATTTTTTTTTCTTCCATTTTTTTTTTTTTTTTTAGACAAGACCAACAAAAGTTGTACAAAGTTGCGGCACAGTTGGTGTATGTGTGTGTGGTCTCTGGCTAGGAGGTCTCTATATCGATGCCATTGTCCCTATGAGTGGCGGCACTCCATGCTAATGATATTTATTATATAATTATGCACAAAGTAAAAGCCGTAGTAGCTGTAGTCATATAGGCCAAGCACGGCTTGACAATGGCCAGATCCTGGAAGGACTAAAGGTTGCTGTTTTTAACACGACGCAGTGGGGAGTCCTTTTATTGACGCGCATTGTCAAGCAGTGCTTAAAGCAGTGCGCTTTTATATGTCAGTTGATTGTTGCAAATTACATGATGCGGGATATGGCATAGAGTAAGTGCGTCAATGCAAAAAAGCGCAACCTTTTTGAATTGAAGTTTTAACTATGCACAGTCAGTGCCACATGCCACATGGCACATGCCACATACCACCTGCTGCCAGCCAGACTTTCTGACAATGCATGCAAAATGACAAAAACAAAAAAACAAAAAAAAAAAAAGAAATACAAAAACCAATGCATAGTCCTTACCTGACTGGTGCTGGTACCTTTTCAGATGCAGTTGCAACTGACATTCGTGTGGACACCACTACTGCATTGCACCAATGGAGTGGCAAGCATGGCATGCACTTTATTTGCAGCATACAGAGATGCACAACATAGAGACAGGTAAAATGGCAGATGTGCCAAACTGCGGGGTAACCGAGCTCCCACACCCCAAGACCCACTCGATGCCCCTTTACATTTGCAATGAGTGAGTACACAAGTTTCATGCATGTCAGAGAGCGACAACCAACGACCGAACCATTGAGGCAATCAGCGAGGACATTGGCTTTTCATGCTACTCCCACTCGTTCTGTTTTTTTTTTTTTTTTTTTGCTATTGTTGTTAATGATGCATGCAACCTAAAGGGTCTACCGGTTATGTGATAGACATGACAAAGCCGAATTTTTGGAAAATACTTGTTTTTCCGGTTATTGCTAAAGTCTTGAGAGCATAGAAGTGATTTGCAAATTGTGCAAAATACGAAACAAGTCTGGAAAACTACTTCTTTTTCTTAGTTTAAAGTTATGTATGACATATGACGTGCTTAATTTTAGTTTATTTCAAGAATACAATCTAAACTTAGAAGTTTACAACTGTGAAGTACCTTGAAGATATTTTGAAGAGCGGTCTTATCTTTTCAAAAGATTCGCGCAATAATTTAGTGACTTAATTTTGGGCATACCATTGTATAGCAGATAAAGGGCAATTTTTCAACAACTTAGTTTTTGGTATCATTATTTCTAAGTGGCTGTGGCGGTTTACTTACTTAATAAATTAGAGCGAAGAAAATATTATAGAAAATTAGTTCGTATACCTAACCTGATGGGGTATCTATTTTTTATTTATTTATACAGCGTCTGACATCTGGGGCCGGCTAGGAACTTGGATATTCAATATAAAAGATGAAAAGAGGAAGTAACATAAAAGTTGAATAATTTTTTTAAAAAACGAGTCAAACGATCAGCGTTGGCTAAGTTTGATTTTCATAGTTCGTGATTTCTCAAAGATGTTCGATTTGGCGAATCAAGATGAGTTCAGATAGAAAAAGAGATGCCTAAGTAAATACAATGTTTGTAAGATAGTTTGTAAGATAGAAAATCGTGAAGGTTTTTATAGTTTGCGCATAGTATGGGAAAAGAAGTATTATACAATGCACAATTGGATCTACAAAATGGTATCAAATCTTAGCTATGATAGAGCAATGCTGAAAGTATAAGCAAAAATAACACGCCCTGCCATGTTCTACGATTATTCAGAGAAATTAATTTCTTATGGCGTAATATACAAGAATAGGAATCCAATCGCATTTGCACAGTAAACAAATGAGAGGTTCTCTCGACCGCAAACCTAACCTTCGAATTGGGAACGACTATCGTATGCGAATGTACCATGAGCTGTATGAGTTCTAAAACGATATAGATGTTGTCCAGCGCATAACAGCACAACGTCTGCGTTCCAGCGAAGAAGGTTTCCGATGCGAAAGCTGACGTAGGGGGCGGCGACCTTAACTTAGACAGAAAGACCAAGTGGAGGAGAAGCTATCTTACCTTGGAGTAGAAATGGCACTCAATAGACTCACGGGGGTCACAGTGCCGAAGAGCGTAAGCCCACCCTCGTTCATCTTCTTCTTGGAGTGAGCAGCGTCTGGCGAGAGCTGGTGAGGTCATTGATACTTATTACTTATTACTTATTACTTGATTGGTTAGTTTACTATGCAAAATTGTTGTATTTTCGCTGAAGATCAGTCAGAAGATTGCGAAAAATCACTTATGCATCCAGAAGAATTCACCTTAGGGCAAGTCGGAGTCATCATGGGACCGTATAGTTTCGTGATTGTGAATGGCAAGCACAATTTTGCGTTGTTAGAAACCTTTTTTTTTGGTAAAAACGAACGGCTGGACATGGTGAACATGTAGTTTCAACTAGATGCAGCACACGAAACAATGGCCGAACTCAGAGGTGAGTTCCATAAGCAGTTGTTTGGGAGCGGTGGCCATCCATAGCATGTGATTAAGTGTGATTTTTATTGTAGCAAGATCGCAATAATTGGCGCACTAGAAGATACATTTAAAGAATTGAAGATATCCGATCAAAATTCCAAAATGCCAAAATTCAAACCATAGTACAAATTATTAGCTGCGCATACACAGCCCATATTTACATAACATTATTGGTAGACATTAAATTATATCGATCGTTTTATGGATTGAAAAAAAGATTTCATGAATCTGTGTAAATTTCGCTTAAATCAAATTATTAAGCTCTTAAAAAAACGCCCTTTATTTGAATAACTGCAGACTCTAGAAGCAGCAATACATTAATTTGTTGTCTTTATTCTTAAGATCTTAACAATACAACTATATTTCCGCCATTTTTCAAATTATTGACTCAAGTGGTAAGTTCGAATCGATATAACGATTATTATAAAATAATCGTAGAAATCTGTGCACATTTTTGCATCAAAACAATTGTGAATATCTGTTTGCATCATTAATTCATTGTTGATTGAACTGTCAGTTTTTGAACCAACTTTCCAAGTGGTCCTTTTATTTAATAATTCAAAGGGCGGCTGCAACCTCTTCAAAAAATTTTTCGATGGATAGAATTACCGATATTTTGATTAATCGCAATTTAAACCAGCGTGTGCCTGCAGTGTCGACAATATTCCAACTCCACTAGCTGCTATAAGGTTATACAATTGGATGTTTTCAAATCGGTGCAGAACGAGAGATATAGTCATAAAATCGATTTATTTTAACCGAATTTAATGGAATTCAAATCGCAGGCCAAGAAAGTTGCTCAATGTGTGCTGCGCTCTTGTTAAGGGATGTGAAGGGAGCTTGCAAGACTTCCAAATCTTGAGCGGTGTAGACTAAAAATTCGACCGTGAGTGAGTCTGCCACACCTGCTTCTTGCGGTTATATGCATTGAAAAAATCTGGTATAACCTGTGTGGCCTCTGAGAACAGAGTATATGAAGCATAGATTGCGTACATTCTGTTCGCTTAAGTTTCTGCTTAGGATTTGGTCTGCTGGGTAGTACTCTACTATGTCTGTCTGCATATCTGAATGTCTCTGTGTGTGCCCTGCAATTCATTGCAAACGGCAATGGAAACCCTGGAAAGAAGAAGGCATTGGTTGCTGCTTTGCTTGCCTTTTCAACAATTTTTCATACTAATGTGGTGCATGCAGTCAGTCGACTCCTCTATCAGTGCGTTGTCTTCGTCTGGTTTAATTTGATTTGTGCCTCGTACAGACTGGGTCAATTATGGCCAAACTAGGTGGTGCCACTTTAATAGCCTGCTTAATGTTGGCCAGCAGCTCAAGCTGCCAGGCGTAATGGTAGTAAACGCAATACTTTTGTTCTCTTCATTTCAAATTGGAACTCAGCATGCTCTTTAAACTACTGCAGGGGGAAGCACTTACATACTGTGTACTTCAGATGAAATATATTCGGTTTTTGATTTCGCAGAAATCAAGCAGGGCATGTAGGACAAGTAGGTTGGTTAGTAGTTTGGCATGTAAGCTGATGCTACATCATTAAAATGTGTTTCCACATGAAATTCCCAATGACTTCGGAGTTAACCAGGTTCAGTAATCATCAATAGTTTGGTTTCAATGAAATTGTCATATTGATTCGGCGTCATTTAAAGAGTAAAAATGGTGAATGACTTAGGGTTATAAGTCGTCCGCATGGCTCGGGACTCGTCTGCCTGCAGAATTTGGGGTGCCATACCTGTTCGTTGGAAGTGCGAGAAACACATAGCCACGTCTGTAGGAGGTGACCGCCATTGCTTTCGCTCATAGGCTGCTCGAAGGGTGCATGCTGAAAGTCTGTTTTTCCAAGCTTGTTCTCTTCACACAAAGCAGATCATCTGGGTACTTAAGAAAATTTCCATGGGTGTTACCATAATCGTGGTGAAGCATTGCTAAAAAGTTGAACAGAGTGCAAATATTCACGCTGATAGGGTTTATTTATCAGCACCACAGCAAACCACCTCAAACAAGATGCTATCGCTTATGCCAAAGATTGAAAGCCGCCTGCCAAAATGCTTGTCGTACCTACATGGTGCAGCTGCAGACCTGCTAGCTCCTTCATAACCACAGTCTGAACATTAAGCGAAGTAACACAGTGACCCATATGTAGTTCTATAGGACTCAGTCAGCAGCTGTCTCTCTTATCTTCAGAATATCATCATCATCCTCGTGATTCCCTTCAACACGCTGAGAAGAGTGCCTTGAACTTACACAACTTTTATATTCTTATAATTTTAATGTTTCAGCACATATTGAGTTAACACCAACAACGTTGGAGTATGTGATATGCCAGAGGTGCGTATACTTGTTGTGTTTGCCTTAATACTTATAACAATAGCGAAATGTTGCACATACGCCGTGTTGTACATACACAAGAGACAAGGATCAGTTACAACTAGAAGAAGTCGACGAAGGCGCTAGCAGCAAGCACAGAAGAGGACGCAAAAGAAGAAGATAAAGAGCAAGATATGGCGAAGTAGCAGCCAAAGAGGCCATCATCAACATTATTGCTGTCAACGTCAGGCGGCGCGTGACTGTGACATTAGTTTTGCATGCACGCACACACACACACGCGGATATACAACGGGATACACAAAGATACACACCAGGCCGTAGCAGCATACCCACCAAAGCACATAGATACACACACTTATACTATAACAATGAGCCAGTGAAAGGGCAAATGTTGTGAGCGGCAGACACTTGTCTACAAACAAAAGTTTACACAATGGCCGTGCCAAGTATTGTTCTTCATGTTTTTTTTTTCTTGCTGCCAACTTGTGGTAATGTTGCATGCAACAACAACTTTGTCGAGGTTAGTTCAGTAAGTTATATAGAGTTGTGCTTCACAAACAAAAAAAAAAAAAAATTAAAAGAAAACGTCAAATAGTCAAGTCAAGTCAGCGTTTCTTTTAAAAACTTTAAAAATGCAACTATGGCTATGTGGCTAAGAGGGTAGCTTGAAAAGTTTAGCAGCGGTTAGCACAGTGAGCTAAAAATTGAAAAAAGTTCACTAACTAGTCTCATCCCCTAGTTCTAGGAAATACTCAAGACTAAAGGCTGAAAGCTAAATTAGGAGTAGGCGCCAGCTAAAAAAAAAATAATTCGTTGTCGTATTTTCTTTTTCAGCAGAATGAGTGTTGAATCAAATATCAAGAAATATTAGGTAAGGCTTGAAATAGAGATCACCCGAAGACCTTGCAAAGCTCAATTGCAAAGCCTTTTAGGGATAGCTAAAGAGGGAAATAGATTAGGTAGCGATTCTCGTTGTGTGAATTTTGCATGCTGAACAGTTTTAAGGATTCAATAAGAGCCAGATCAGCTAGGGTAGATTTTCCAGCCTGTTTAGGTTTTTAAAGAACGATTTTCCCACACATTGGAAACATTTTCTAAAAAGTGCAGGACAGATATGAAATACTTTTTATATCCGATAGTAAACGTGGTGGGGCACGTGCAACTTTTCAGCCAATAGTCGAATGACGTCGTGTTACAACTCCTGTCACCAACACCAAGATTTCATATCTTTTCATAATCTTCCAATGAAAGCAACCGATGCTGTAGATTCGAACTCATTTTAACTTTCCATAGAATCATGGCGCAGTTATTAAACACCTATCGCCAACATCAAGATTTATCAAGGCAACCAAAGCAGATAATCTCAAATATCTCCTAACTTTCCAGCCAATCGACTTATGCTGTAGATTTGCAATCTCTTCAAACTTTTTAGTCCATTTAAAAAAATACAATTCAAAAAATTGCATAAAGTAGTTATAGGTACAAATTCTTTTCTTGTTAAAATGTGAAAAATTTCCAAATTGATATACCTTAACTTGTATTATAGATCGTATTATAGAACGTCAATCGTCTTGTTAACAATATTAATTTTAACCAACACACTTTTTTCTGACACGTGGAAAAGTCATGAACTTAATAACATTTGTCGCCATGAACACTAAGAATCTGTTCGGATTTGTGTAAAATAGCTACGTTTTCGGGAAGTTTTTTAAAGTTTTCTGTTTTTATGCGTCAAAAAATGCAGCTGAAACAAACCTACAACCGTAGGGGCTAGACTGTAAAATCGAGCGAAACAAAACGTTATCGACAACAACTTACACCTTTGAACCGATCATTGAACTAAGCAGATTTTCCGACATAACAACAGGTAGTCTCATGTGGCTGTAAGCGTCGGAAATGCTGAGCCGAGAACACATTGGGATTTGCGAAGCATTCAAATAGATTCGGTGAAGCCACTGGTTCCGTTCTTTTGAAGAAATCGTAAAATTTCGTTAAAGTCACAGATGCGATTCCTGTTCGATTCCTGTTCTCTTCGTAAAGCTATTAACAATGATATTCCCATGCTTCAAAATGATAACCGCATAATCAACAAGGAATATTCCTAATCATATACTGTAAGAATCTTGATATGTAGAGATCTTTGGAACTGTGTCAACATTTTTAGGAAACATTTTTTTCAAATCGACAGTCGATTTATTGAACAATAAAGCAACCTAAGCGACGTTTTTTTTTTTAACAAAAGTCATATTTGCATATTTTTACACATTTCGATTTCAATTTCGAAATAAGCAGTCTGTTTGCTGTTTATTTTAAAGTTCGAAATTTTACTTTAAACATCACATTGTTTCTGTACAAATTAAGTCAACTGTAAAAGTAACAAACTTTAGAAATATAAATAAAAAATTGTAAAAATGTATAGAATCCTGAAAGAAAATTTGGATAAAAAAAAGGAGAAACCATCGATGTTTATTGAATCGCTGATGCTAGCAGATCAGCAGTATTGTAAGAGTCTCATGAAGTGGCGATTGGCTCAATCTGATAAAAATCGCTCTCTTGTAGAACAAGAGTTGCGACAGGAGAAACTACAAAAACAAGAGACTCCACCAACTCCGATGGATATCTCATTTGAACAGGACGAACCCATGGATGTCGATGATTGAGCTAACATGGAAACTATGAAAATTAACAACAACAAAATACAAGCACAAAACTACACTTTTACCAGTTAGACAGTATTACTTTCAAGGCCCGCCTTACATTCGCGTTATTGCATCGATTTTTGTTGAAAGTCCATATTTTGGAAAATAAAATCCAACCTCGCAGATGTTTGCATAGTTATTCTTGTGGTTTCTCTTTTTTTTTTTTGTTTTTTTTTTTGAGTTGTGCTTTGTCTGGCTGTGTGTTGTGTCCCTAGTCCAGTTGAGGTGGCAACTAACCAGAACGTCCAGACCGAGTGGAATATGTTGCAGACACATAATGGATATATGTAAGAAAGGTAAGTGCAGTGTGGTGGGAGCTCAAATAAATAAGTGAGATACAACATTTCTCGGCCACTTCATTTGCATTGCTTTTGCTTATTGTTTGTGGATAGTGCAATGGTTAAACAAATATCTAGGATTGGGTTGACAAGAATGTTTCTGCGGTTACAGCATTATTTAGACAACTCTATGACGACGGATGATGATAATAAGATACTCGCTTGCTAAAAGTAGGCACACTTTGTATAACTTACTGAGAAGTAACTTGCCGAACTCTTACGCTTTTACATGAGCATGTAAGGTAGTTGACGTTGGAATGGAGCACCATGGCATAGGATTCATGTCTGAGAGAACACGTATTTCCCATCATGACTTTCACTACAGCTGCGGAAACGATGATGGGATATCAAGTTTTGCTTAGAAAATAACGCAACTGCTGGAAAAACTATTTATTGTTGGTTTTGGTGCTCATAACAGATCTGCCCTCTTTCAGCGATTACTCCAAATGGTTTTTACAAGTGAAGGTCTTACCTAGCGATCTCACTTTTAATCCTTATATTTCTAACAAAAATCGCAATCTTTTGAAATTTGTATATACTTGGTTTTTACAAACGAAGGGATCTAGATACATAGGTAACTCAAACCCTCTCAATTCGAATCCACATAACCAGCATCCAGTATATCTAACCCACATCGCAATCTTCTGCAACTTTTATATTCATCATCAGCAGTTTTCAACGACTACTCAAAGTGGTTATCACAATGAAAGGAACCCACAATCATAGGTGTAACCAAACACTCTCACTCCTTATTCAGATAAACAGTACCCCTACCACACATTGCTCACTTTTGCAACTTTTATATTCTCTCAATGGACCTTGGTGAGTTTTTAGTATTTTTACCCAGCAGATCCATTTGAAAACAAGATCTATGAAGGACGAACTATCAGCTTATCAGCAATATCGGCAATTTGAAGGAGAGCGAATTGTTGATCTAGGAGTATAAATTATTGCAGGAACTAACATCAGTCTGGACATGGCTTTTATTTTAGCAGAATAAAGCTTCTGGTTGCTGTCAAGCAGACGGCGGCCAGAGCGATCCCTGCATCATAGGATTGCAAGTTGACCACCTTGGTAGCTATATTAGTATCCTGCAAATAGTAAGCTAAGTAAGTATTGGGTTCTGCCACGTAAAAGACAGTATTCAAAGAATACCAATAATATCCAAGTCTCTCATAAAATCGGCCATGTTGAGGTCCATCGCAAATGAAAAAAGAACTACGATTTGAAAATATGCATCTGGAAGGTCAGACCTCTTAACAGAGATGTCATCCCTATGATGACCACGAAAAAGTTAAGGCTGATATATCCGCCAACTAAGAAATGAGATGCACTACTACAGCGGCCATGCGGAAAGCCCCAAATTTGATTGCGAATCGACTCAGTAAGCCGGAGACTTCGCCACCGCATCTCAAGATTTACTGAATTGCTATTAAAAGGATATTTTAAAACGAAAGTAGGATAAGTTTATTATACGAAAAGAAAATTAAAAATTTTCGAAATTGTACAAATACATTTCTAAGCAATAAAAGTTACTAAAACTTCTAGTTGGCTCTCTGCTACCCTTGAATTCTAATAACAAATGTTTCAAATATAGTATTTCATTTCTATTATTAAATTTAATAAACAAACGCAGCTCAGTGAAAGTTATTTAAGGTCGCTTAATAAATTACACTTAAGACACTTAATAATTTAAGTCCGGTTCCATACACTTCACATGATCGGAAATGCTCACTTTTGGCTGTCACAAATTTAATATGCCCTTTCACTCTGAGATGCGAGAACATCTATAAAAGCTGCGCAATCCAGGAGGTGAAGATCATTCTCGCGAACTTTTCTATAAAAGTTGAACGAGAGCGTATCTACCGCTAATTAGTAAACTAATAATGTATATAGCGAACCGTGCGGACAATAAACGCTTGTGCGTAGGTATTGGGTATACCATCGAATACTAATATTAAAGCCTCGGATAAAATCTTCCATATAAAGGGCGTTTGTTTTTCGAGGAACTTTAAGAGCTTTTCAAGATGGATACCGATTTAACAGCTGTCAAGTGATTTATTCTCAATTTGGGTTGGCATTTTATCATGAATAGACTCACGTCTGAACCACGCTTGCAAATAGTGACCACAACGAGTTTGCCGTTGTTCTCGATTTTCGTAAGCGAATTTTGATTAGCGATGAAGCGCACTTCTGATTGAATGGCTACGTCAACAAACAAAACAAGCGCATTTGGAGTGAAACTAATTCTCAAGTGTATGTGGAAACACAGTAACATCCAAAAAAACGGACTGTTTGGTGCGCTTTATGGTCTGGGTTGGAATCATTGATCTTAACTTCTTCAAAAACGATGATGGCCTACACGTTACAGTCAGGTGATCGATCGGTATACAGCCATGATTACTTAATTTTTCATTACTGAATTTAACAACCAACAAGACGGCGCATAAAGTCACACAGCTCGATTTATTGAAAGACACTTTTGGTGACCGCCTAATTTCACATTTTGAACTTGTGAATTGGCCTCAAAGATCTTGTGATACAACACAACTGGACTTCTTTCTGTGGGGCTATGTATCGTCATTGGTCTATGCGGATAAGCCAAAATCGCTTATCCATTTGGAAGACAACATTCGCCCTGTTATTGCCGATATACGACCACAAATGTTGGAAAAAGTCATCGAGTCTAGATTCAACTACATTCCAGCCAGCCGTGGCCGTCATATACCAGAAATCATATTAAAAATGTAATGCCACAAGATTATCTGTCAAATAAATAAAATGCATGTCAATCAAACAATCCATTGTTGTTATATTGCAACTTAAAGTTCTATACCTCTAAAAAAAAACACCCTTTATAAGCAACCAGCGCAAGCGAGCAATACAAGTAGCGTTTCGTTGCGATAGCCGACGAAGGGGACGAACTAAGAGGTGAACTGGCGAGAGCTGGCGAAGGCGGCTAAAACCCAATAATAGGTTGTAATGGCCAACTAAAGTAATATAGGAATTCAGATCACCGGCTTTATAAATAATTTCGTTGTAGCACTCGGACACTGTCCCAGCGCAGCTATCCGTTCAATCCAGTCACTTTAATTGGATATATCAGCTTGCTTGGACGTTATTAACTTGTTAGCTTTATCCAGCGTCATTTGAAGTCAATCTTTAAATAAACGCAACGAACCGTATAAAAAAGTTGTAATTTTTAATTAAAAACAAAGTTATTTTCACTCTGAATAAAAAAAAGAGGGAACAACTTTTTCGCCAACCCTGTACATTTCGCCCACACAAATAAAGCACGGCACGTGCTCTTGGCGTTGACAGTTTGTACCTTGACAGCGACGACAATTGCATTTGTTTTTGTATTTTATTATTATTTTTTGTTTCTATTTAATTTTATTTTATTTATATTTTGTTTTTTTTTGTGTGTTAGTTTTAATTAGCCTTAGCAAAGGGCGTCGCCATGGCTGCTGGTGATACTGAAAACCGCAGAAACTGTAAAATAATTAAGTGAGAGAATGAAAAAGTAAGACTCCATTTGTAACTGAGCAGGAGATAAGCCAGGACCTAACCAAATTGCAGCAACATAAAGTGAGTTGATTATAGTTGTCAGGATGTGTCAAACTGTATATACGCTGTAATTTGTGGGTTTATTTTAGTTTCAGAATCAAGGATAAACTATTGCAAATAATTGTGCTGTGTTGATGGAATTAAGTAGCTTTGTTAACTCCAAGAAGAACCCATCTAAGAAGTACGCCGACTCTGTGATTTTGTATAACTAATGAGCTGCATGAATTTTGTGTGTTCTTCATGCATTTATTGGTTACTTATAGCTTGTTCCTTATTGCTGATACAGAGCTCATAGACTGAAGGCAGTAAATGACCGTAGACGGTTAATATTTCATCTCTAAATGCAGAAAAAAATCCTTTTACTAGATTTAACGGGTACATTGTTCTATTGGAGATGCACTAAGGCCAAAAATTTGTAAAGTAGAGAATAGGTGGTATGAACGCCGGTGGGCCTACCCTCTTCAGCACTGCGACCTCTATGTGTCTTGCTGCATTCGCTTGCAGCTCGCTGGAGCAGTTTGGCCACGTGTAACCCCCAAGAGAACCAGAGTCTCACACGGTGTTTGGAGTTGCAACGGGATACAGCGTCATAAGTCTCATCACGGTCGAGAGAATGCAACTTTGCCTTCGGGACTGCTGCACGAACAAGGCGGAGTGTAACATTATCTGTTAAATAATGGATCGACTCTTCTACGAAATTAAATTCCGCTTCTACTCGAACCATATTTATATAGCCTGTATAGTCGGGTGTCATAGACAACCTTGCCTCTTTTATCAATTCAGTAATATAATTCCTTACAACTGCAGAAGGTTTGCGCAAAGCAGGGGCTTCTGGCCAGCGCTGCAATCCGATAACTAAATTTAGTCATATGGTTTTTGCAAAAGATTGGAACCTCGACATATAGACATTACCAACAGCGCTCTATTGAATCCCACTTTAACAACCTGACTGCATCCCTAATCCATATCACCATCATCGTCTAGTTTTTATTTTGGCTTAAATCCGTTGAGAGAGTAATCACAGTTGTTAATTTTGCCATTTCTGTTGCAAACATTATATAAAATTATGTAATACCCTTAACTTCCGATGCAATAGTGTATATAATGCGCAATATGCTATAGGTTCGCGGCCCAGTAAATCATTTTTCATTGCCGCCAAAGCAACATGTCAAAGCTTTTGACACTTTGATTATGCCTCTAATATTACATGCAACATCCACATATGCATGCATGTCCTGTCATAGTTCGGGACCCGCTTTTATGGTTTCAACTAAAAGCGCTTCAATTAGCGTCACTGATGAACTCTGATTAGCCAAAGAGCTCGTGTTGGATCTAAAAGCTGGTTTGGACGTCTATGGTCGAGAACTTCCCTGGTTTGTTACCCACTTACCAGACCTGAGCTAGGATGGAGTCAAACAAAATTATCTTCTGCTAATTGAAGTTAGTGTGCGTGTGTGTGTGTGTGTGTGTGCTAGTGTCTGTGATGGTGTCCTTCTGGCATGCAGATGTCGCTTAACTAGCGGAGAGCTCGTATGTGAGTTATACACTCAAAGACATCTTGAAAAATGTGATGCATGTAAAAATGATGTAATTATATTAGAATATTGAAGCTCTCATAACATCTTGACGATGTCGGAATATATGGTAAGAAAGGAAGGCAATACAGTGGCCGAGTGCTTTTTGAATGTGCAGGGGTTGAGATTAAACGGGATGACAAACTAACTTTAGTTTCACCCTCAGGCAGAATTTAAAAAATTGTTGGCATCGCGTTCAGACCATCTTTTCTACTATAATCAGTAGGTTGTTCTTTTGGTATCAAATGAAGCTGGAAAGGATGCGGACATCGCTTTTAATAGCTGTTCGAGAAGAACAGGGCTCTACAGTAGAGATTTTTCAAGGCATCTAGTTATTTGCTAGCTTTGTTAGTGCTAGACAAATGCTGATACACAGTGCTGCAGTATAAAATCGAACCGCTGACCTGCCGGTTTAGAGACGAGCGCGCCACCAATACGCTAACGAGGCGCAGCTGGAAAGAACTATTTTACGAAATAATAATTGCCAATGGATACTCGATCCATAGGAACTTTAGCATGTAAACTCTCACTCCCTCTCACACACATGCTATATGGTAAGGAAACCTGGACAGTCACTCAATCGTTTTGGTCCCATATAAAGGGTGTTTTTTTAGAGGTTTAGAAATTTAAATTGCAATAAATCAACGATGGATTATTTGATTGACATGAATTTTATTTATTCGACAGATAATCTTTGGCATTACATTTTAAATATGATTCCTGGTATATGACGGCCACGGCTGGCTCGGGTGTAGTTCAATCTGGACGTGCAATTTTGGATTACTTTTTCCGACATTTGTGGCCGTATATCGGCAATAACAGGGTGAATGTTGCCTTCCAAATGGTTAATGTGCAATGACTTTACATAGACCCCACAGAAAGTAGTCTAGCGCTGTTAAATCACAAGATCTTTGAGGCCAATTCACAGGTCCTAAACGTGAAATTAGGCGGTCACCAAAAGTATCTTTCAATAAATCGATTGTGGTAAGAGTTGTCATGACTTGTTGCGCCATCTTGTTGCAACTGCAGCTCCTGGACATTATGGTTGTTAAATTCAGGAATAAAAAAGTTAGTAATCATGGCTGTATACCAATCGAACACCTGACTGTAACGTGCTGGCCATCATCGTTTTTGAAGCAGTACGGACCAATGATTCCAACCCAGACCATAAATCGCATCAATCAGTCAGTTTTTCTGGATGTAACTGTGTTTCCACATACACTTAAGGATTAGCTTCAGTTCAAATGCGATAGTTTTGTTTGTTGAATAGATACGTTTCAACCAGAAGTGTGTTTAATCGCTAAACAAGATTCGCTTATGAAAATCGTAAACAATGGCAATCTCGTTTTGGGCGCATTTGACGAATCTATGACTTGCTTGATGATCATTTGGCTTTAATTCTTTAATTACCAAACCAAACTGCGAATAAATCACTTGACAGCTGTTTAATCGGTCGCCATCTTGAAAATTAAAGTTCTATACCTCGAAAAAAAACACCCTTACATTGGCAAAGTGGGTCACAGCTCGTGGGGTGTTCCATGGACAAGCAAAAGTGGAAGGCTCTGGTCAACTTGGAAAGACTTGCTCTTGTGCCGCACCAATGCCATGTAGTTGGTTTTTTAGTCAGACTTTAGGTAAGGTCACGCTGAAGCGTCGAACACCACACAAGAGGGAGTTCCTATAAAATGAAAAAACATAGTGACTGCAGCAAGGGCGAACTTTAGTGTTACCAACTAGAGAAGATCGCTTGAAATTAAATAGTATAAATAACTGATTCGTTTTTCCCTATCTGATAGCCCTTATGCCGCATCATTGTTGTACAGGTTTCAAAGTCAGAGTCTAAGTAAGGTTAGGTCGAATCGGCCGAAACCATTAAATAGGGAGTACACATAGATCGGAGCTTGGAGTTCCTTAAACCTATTTATACTACTATAGACATGATCATTTCAGTATGTGCTGCCAGTCTTGATACTTGCAAGTTGCAATTACTTTGTGCGGACAGTGCGGGAACACTGCTAGACCTTATCCAGTGTGACCGCAGGTCTTTTATACCCGACGCAGTTGTGCGCTTCTTTGTGTTTACTTATCAGTTGGACACTTTTTGCTACATTAATTTAAGTCTCTTGGTCTGTTCTAAGATGTAGTAGTCTGAGAGCTTGTGGGACTTATCCATCAAAGAATTGGAGTAATATCGCGTCGCTCCAAATGCTTCCCTCGTTTTTTAGCTTTTTCGAAATATAGATTACTGTTGTCTGTCTCTCCACCAAATGCAGCTTTATTGTGCCGTCAGCGTTATAGTTAGTTCTGAGAGTCATGTGGGCTGCCTAGGCCTGGTTGGCCGTTGCTATTGTGCTTTGTCCATAGAAGTCACAGTCTACACTCTAAATACGTTTTTTTGTAAAGTTGGGTAAGCATTTGAGTCCTTTTCTCTTGATTCAAGCACTTATTGAAAATTTCGACAAGCTGTATTGATTGTCGCAGCTCTTGTAGGAAGAATCCTTAATTCCTAGCTCATTTGTTCCTAGAGGTCTTCAATGTGAATGAAGGGGTTGCTGTATCGCAATATATCAATTGCCATGGTGTTACTCCTCTTTGTTCACCATTGTAAACCAAGAGACTGGAATATTAATAGGGTGGATGCATGCTTTTCCACTATATCCATTCCGATGCTATTTTTAAGATAGCAGTTAGAAGTAACTATGATATTACTAGACTACCAATTCTCATATTCTAAACTTCTAAGTGAAGCTTAAAACCTTACCCCTTGAATCACTAAACATTTTGTTCAATCATAAATTTAAATGATGTCAAAAATTAATGGAATTAAACCCAGCAATGGTTAGTACCGCTGTTTCGGCATCCAACACAGAGGATTCAATTTTTAATGAGACAACGAAGAATTAAACATTCTAAAGAAGAGTTTTGCTCCATGAGTTGCCTTGAAAGGGAGCACTGCACTGGAGGGAAACTTAGGTTGTTGAGGCCACTTTAAATGACAAGACATTATGGGAATGGTGGGATAACATGTACTTCTAAGTAACCAATCATTTTATGACTATATTTTACCTCACTGATCTGCATAGATCAGAGTAACCACATCCAAGTGAACCCCCTTGCAATCCATAACCCTGACCACATGTGCATATACTCGTACTATGGCTAGCGATAAAAACGCACGTAGATGGCATAAAAAGCGCATATACATATACCAAAGCTGGAAAGGATTTCACGCACTCCATATATTCAGTATAAGAAAGCAGCGCAGGAGGAGGCAGGAGCATTTTACTAAAAACAGTGCCAAGGCAAGAGTGCAAAGGAAATAAGTTGAAATGATTGAAAAGGGAAAACGAAGCAGCAAAGCAATGTAGTTGGATGCTTTGGTTCTCAAGTACGTGACATGGACATGTCACCTATACCATAAGGAGTCTTGTACTGCATGAGTATGAGTGTGAGTGCGTGTGTGTGAGTGCGAGTGCGAGTGAGTGTATCATTTTAGCACTTGCTGGCATGCTCACACTTATTGCTGGCTACTCACTCAAAAACTATAAAATGAAGTCGGATGTTGCTTGAGTTGCCTGTCATGTCAACACACACACACATACACACCCACACACATACACACAGAGACGCAGAGACACAGATACACACACATACAGTCACAGGACACATTAACACATACAAGCGCAGCTCACGTTCTCAACTGCGTGACATCATTTGTACGAGGGTAGGCTCTTAAGTACTTGATCGAGTCAAGAAATCGCGTTTTTGGGCAAACAAACATCAACACTGAAATTGTCAAAAAACTATTTTCAGGATTTTTAGCGTTTGAATTAATTTTCAGAATTTACTAGTTTTTTTTTATTGATGTTAGATAAAGAACAAAAGTCTTTTTCTAATGAATATAGGTTTCGGTTTATTTGCAGATTTTCGGTGTCAGAATTTTCTGGATAACCCAAAAAGTTTGAATATGAAAAGTTGAAGGCTTATTGGATCAACATCCATACCGATTGCTAACTGAATTCTAAGAATCGTTGAGAGTGTATTTACATAAAGCCATAGGCAGATTCCAAGTAGGTTCGTATGAACGGTCTCACTCCATCCATCGTACATACTCTCCATAGCTTGCTGCTGCCGGATGCTGGCTTTTCCGACGGATGCAAACTTCGAGTTGTGTTATTTCTTAAAATCGATTTTTTTGCTCAATATTTCAATCGAGGCCAGAGGAGATACATTTTTGAGCAGTTTTCGAAAAAGAGTGTGCCTTTCCAAGAAACTTTTTTTTTAAGATACATTTTCAGGTATTTCAGGTAGACTTAGTTTTGATCACCGTTTTCTTTCAAACTGATCTACGCATAAACGTCCCTAAAACTACATTCGCTGGGTTGGTAGATTCTTGCGGCAAAGACGCCGAAGACGACTGCTGAGCTGTGTTAGACCTGTCGCTAGGTGGTTAGAGTGCGAGGAAAGCCTGCTGGGGTATTTTTCCTTGAAATTAAGTTCCGAAATTCTATTTATGACTGGTGGAATGTTCAAGTCTCTTTGGATATTTTCATTCCGAACGTTCCACGGTGCCCCATTAATGGTTCTCATAATCTTTGATTTGTGCTCGCCGTATGATGCCGATATTGCTTTTGCTGGCATTTCGCCATTTCTTAACTTAAAATGGATTTTGACCGCAGTTCTAGGCTTTATAACCACATTACCTATTAGTAAGTTTATTCTTATGAATATCAGATACAGCAGCTTTCCCTTGGACTGCCCTTCGTGGACTCCAGAACAATTTTTTCACTTAAATAATAATAAGTCTCGCTGTTACAAATACATTTAAGTACATCAAATTTTTTTTATCGAAAAATTGAACTTCAACAATCCTCATAATATTGAACATTCCGTATACCCTGAACACAGCTTCGGCAGCTACAATTGGATTTTCATTATTTAGGTTTGATAAGAATCTGATTAAAAGTTAAGAAATTTGTGTAAGTTAAAGTTGTTGCTGTTCAAAAATGAAACAAATTTTAACTATAGATATAAAAACGAATCTCCAGTAGTTTTTTGAAAAAGTAAAAATCGAAAAAAATTTTTTAAATATGCCAAACTATGGTTGGCACCGTCGTTACTTGCATTTTTTTTTCCTATAGCCAAATGTGTTTTAGTTTGCTTTTGGGATCTTAAATTCGACTTGAACGAAATTAATTAATTTTGAGGACTACCAGAAGCGTCTCTTTGGTAATTTTTTTTTGTAAACATAAACTTCCCAATAACTGTATGAAATTTTACCAAAATCGTATATATTTCATTCGAGCAAATTGGTAAAAAGTAAAACATCACTTCATTTTTTTCTAAAGATAAGAGAGTTAAATATGGCATATGAAATATTTTTGGGATATATAATTAACGGTTTCTTCTACAAATCACTAATAAGATAATAAAATTTGATTTTAGTATTCACAAGCACTGCAACAAATGAAATCGAAATTGGCAAATTTAAGCATAGAGTCGATCAGAAAAGCGATTATTAAATTCATTAAATTTCTTTTATTTGGTTTGGTTTTTTTTTGAGATAAAGTCATTTAATTCACTTTAGAGTTTCCTAGGCTATCTGGACACAATTTTTCATAATAATATGAAAAAAAAGATAAAATTGTAAAAAAATCTTTATACTTTTTAATGAAATTTAACAAAATAAGAACTAGGAAAGTTTTTTGCGTTTACCTGCAAGAAAAATAGCAAAATCACAAGATGAGATACGTTTGATTCCAATTTAGACACCTAAAAGTTTGTAAAAAACTTTTCAGCCTGCCCTCGCATATCTGAATACTTCGTATGTGTGTGTGCGTGTGTACCATGGTGTGTTTTGATTTATTTGAGAAGCTTGACACTCGACACTCGACAGTTGCCAGTTAGTTGGCAGTTTTTGCATTTAGCAGCCAAATTAAACTTAAAATTGGATACGGCTGCCCGCCCCCCATATAGCCAACGCAGGGTTGATGACTTAGTTTTGGGATTGAAACATTTGCTAAATGGACAATCCATCCGCTTGCACAGCAATGTGGCCAACCGAGTGACGCATTGACCAACGTGCTAAATCTCTTAATCGGCATTGACGCCTGACATCACAAAGTTGAATGAAAATGAAGTTTTTGGGAAAACTTTTACCAGTTGCATTTGGACACGGACACGGACACGGACACGAACACAGACACCAGCAGCAGTTGCTAAATCCTTCAGCGGGGAAAGTTATCGATGTTGTTGGCAACCAAAAATACGGGTTTGGGTAAACATATACAAGATTAAAGCGAAGCTGGCAAAGCGGCGGCGGAGGGTCAATAAACAGTGAAGCGAGGGTTGAGCAGACCAAAAGTTTTTGGCCTGACTTTAAAAAGAGTCAGAGTTGTTAAATTCGCTAATGATAAACGATGTGCTTGTTCTGGTGGCCTACATCTAATAGGATTATCGACAGCGATTGCGGCAGTATCTTGAGTAAGCTTGACTGCATTCATTTTGTAACCTCGCAGTTATGGGATAGTCCTTTTTACTGAAACACATTTCGAAATAAATGGTAGGAGTTATTGGTTTAAAATAACTTGCACTCAATGAATAAGTGTGCTTTTCGTTCTTACACATAATGCAGCCATAGAGAGAGGGTGGGTAAAAATAAATTGTGACTCAAAGTCATCTTTTGTCTTGAAAATCCATATGCACTTAACTTAACCACAACTGAGTTCTAGAGATATTGAATGGACTATCCAAATGAAAGAAAAAAAATTAAACCATGGAAATTCTTGTGGAACTAAGAATTCTAAGTAACTGAGATTATGAATAGTGAAGTTGAGAAACTTAGAACGAGATAAAAAATGTTTGTGCCAGGATATGCGTGTGATATTGCATGAATTATCCAAATTAGAAAAAAATTGGTTATTTTTATCATAGAAGTAATATATTTTGGAAAAATAATAGCCTTCATGCTATTGCCTGGAGATGCGTTGACCCAAGGGTTATAAATGGAATGAAGTTGTAATGATTTATACACAAAAAAGAATTTAACAGAAGGCTCAGAGATCCAATGAATAGGGGCGTCATTGTGTGGTACACGGATGTGCCTTTACACAAAGAAGCCGATTGGGAGTCAAAGGACCAAGATTAAAATCAGTTAATTATAATGTCAAATAATAACTTTGATTAATCCCTGCACTGCTTATAACATGAGCCTATAACTGTATCTACCGGTCCTGTAAACTTTAAGGGTTTTGCGGTTTCTGGATGACAGAAATATGATGCACCGCAACATTTGCAGCTGTTTAAAAACCTGTTTTAGGTAATTATTATTATTATTATTATTATTATTATTATTATTATTATTATTATTATTATTATTATTATTATTATTATTATTATTATTATTATTATTTATTATTATTATTATTATTATTATTATTATTATTATTATTATTATTATTATTATTATTATTATTATTATTATTATTATTATTATTATTATTATTTTTATTATTATTATTATAAATATTATTATTATTATATTATATATTATTATATATTATATTATTATTGGCATGCTCTTATATAATACATTTTACGAACTTAGCCTTTTTACAAATAGTTTCTAGCTTTCCCTAAATCTAAAATTCAAAACTCGTTAAGCGATTTGGACGTTTGATTGAGAACTGTTCGCTTCCAAGTAGTCTTCGGACGCCCCCTGCAACGATTGTCATTGGAATTCCCTTCGAGAGCTGTACGTGCTATATTTTTATTGTCTCTGCTGAGGGTGCGTCCGATCCATCTATATTTTCTGATCGATATGTGGTTTTTGTTGGCCCGTTTCTTGGTAATCTTCTATAACCTCGCATTGAATATAGTTCTGGGCTAGAACACTCCGATAATGCGCCTTAGGCATCGGTTGACGAAACTCTGGAGTTTTCTCTCTGCTGAGGGTGCGTCCGATCCATCCATATTTTCTGATTGATATGTGGTTTTTGTTGGCCCGTTGCTTGGTAATATTCTATAACCTCGCATTGCATATAGTTATGGGCCATAACACTTCGATAATGCGCCTTAGGCATCGGTTGACGAAACTCTGAAGTTTTCTTAAGATATTATTTGTCAATCATGGCAGCGCCACGGTTCAGTTTTTATACAAATTAAGAAAACATTAAACAAAAAAAGCTATTCCGCCAAAACTATAGTAGTTCATCTTTTTGGACACTCTGGTGTACAATTCCATGATTAACTTATTATGTACATTGGGCAAAAATACATTTGCAAATAATTACCAGCTGCATAAGTATATGCTCAATAATTAAATATCCCATAACCGCGAATTCATTATCCTGCCGGTTAATCTTTCATGGTAGAGCCTTGTTTGACAAACCCACAGATAAAAACATGGAGGTCGTACCATCGTGGTGTTTGTGGCCAGCGAAAACGCAGACACTTGGGGGGATAGCATGAGTTGACAGTTTAATGTCACTTACTTACGCTAATTAAATGTCCAACTATCGATTGCGCTACCTCAATTACAGGGTCACCCTCATGCTCTATAACGCTTACTGCCTCACCCTATCTCACCCACTCTCTCTCTCTCTCTCTCACTCACTCCCTCCCTCTCACTCTCTGCTGCTTCAGCTGCTATTGGCAGAAACCTGTCACAGTCGCTCTTCGACATATACATACGTATATATCTTTATACAGTTGGTGACGATAGTATTTATCTAGACATTATATAGAGGGTTTTCCTTCCTTTTTGATTATTTAATTTTTATAACAATTTATACAAAAAGGAGAATCTTTTACTTTGATCTGCTAAATTTCTTTAAATTTCCATGGAACACATATTCACACCCTGCGAATAGACATATGGTTTATTAGTATGGGATAGAATCATATACAGCATCAATATCCAAGATCAAGAATTCCATCCAAAATTAGTCTAACTACAGTTTTTCCAAATCAGAATTTGTGGGATTTCTAAGACGTCTACATGCAATATTTAATAATATAATGGGGAGAGTATGCATGCTTAGGAAACTTTCAAAACTTACAAAACATTCCAGAACGCAAAAAAGAAAAACAGAATTGGGTAGAGCTTGAATTCAATATAAAAGGTGTTTTTTTTTTAGGCATAGAATTTTAAATTGGCATTATTATTCGAATTGGGATCGATTTAACAGTTGTCGTGTGATTTATTTTCACTTTGGTTTTTGGTTTAGCAATTCATCGTGAATAGCCCAAACGAGATTTCCGTTGTTCCCGATTTTCATAAGCGAATTTTGTTTAGCGTTGAAGCGCACTTCTGATTGAATGGCTAAGTCAACGAATAAATCTTCAGCATTTGGAGTGAAGCTTGTCCTCAAGTGCATGTTGACACACCATTTCAACCGGAAGAAATGACTGTTTGATGACCTTCATGGGCTGGTGGAATCATTGGTCTGTACTTCTTCAAAAAAGATGATGGCCAGAACGCTACAGTCAATGGTGATCGGTATTGAGCCTTGATTACTAATTTTTTTATTACTGAATTTAACAACCATAATGTCCAGGAGCTGTGGTTCCAACAAGACAGTGCAACATTTCACACAACTCGTGCCACAATCGATTTATTGAAAGACACGTTTGGTGGCAGCCAAATTTCACCTTTTGTACCTGTTAATTGGTCTCCAAGATCTTGTGATTTAAGAGCGCTAGACTACTTGCTGTGGGGCTATGTAAAGTCATTGGCCTATGCGGAGAAGCCACAAACGTTTAACCATTTGGAAGACAACATTCGCCGTATTATTGTCGATATAATCCACAAATGTTGGAAAAAGTCTTCAAAAATTGGACATCCAGATTAGACTACATCCGAACCAGCTGTGGCGGTCATATGCTAGAAATTATATTTAAAATATAATGCCACAAAATTATCTTTCGGATAAATAAAATTCATGTCAATAAATTAACCCATCATTGATTTATTGCAATTTAAAGTAATGTACCTCTAAAAAAAACACCCTTTATATAGAGATCTTGTCGGGAACATGTGAGATTTCGTAGTTGTAATTTTTTTGATATTTGTTTTTGTCCCATTCAATTACGTTTTTGCAAGAGTCTGGCTGGATCGATAGAATATAAAACTTTAGTTAGCTAGCTGGAGCTTCAAACTGATAGATTGAAAAGAACTTTGTTAAAATTACCATACGAGTTGAACTAGTTTTGCTCAGATTCATCTAAGTTTTGACTTAGCAAATCTTGCACTTAAACTCATTTAACTTAAAACACTCTTGTATGATATTTGTCGCCTTTTTTCAAGTTGCAGAATTGAGAAGTGTTATTCAAAAAGCTATTCACAATGATGCAAATTTTATAACTCGTAGACTATCTTTCAAAAATTTTGTTCTGTTTCTGCGTCTAGTATGGCATTATTTACTCTGTTCATGGTCCATCTCATGAACTGACAGTTTTTATGGACTTCATCCGTTGAAAACTCATTGTTATATTATTCTAAACGGACGTGTAGAAACAGAATTAAAATTGAAAAACCTTCGAATTGTATCTACTGCAACCTCCAAGAAAAAAAATTCCAACGAATAGTAAGTAAATATTGGGTTTCATAAAAAATTCGTCTTCATGCTTTCATTCTTTTGCTTTATTAAAAAGACGTCCTTAAGCCGTTTTAAAAGTCTTAAATCGAGCAGCTATAATCCTTTTCTTTAGATTTTCGTAGTTTCGATATTTGTTTTGAGGCAATCATCTTCAATTCCAGAACCTTCCATAACAGCTTCCAAAAATGTTAAAAGTGTAAGATTTTTATTTTTATGTCAAAGAAAAGGTATAGACCAAAGTTTGCATATTGATCGCCAATGTTTCTATATTAATTTTTAAAGTTTACCATTTTTCTTTGTGGGATCCTTAAGAAATCTGTAGTTTTATACAAAAATAATTTTTATTAATTAAAGCCATTTGCACTAAAGTCATTGCAATAAATTAAAGTATGGCCGTTGGTAGCATAGTGAAAGCCTAATCTTCTCTAAATCCAAATCGTTGGTTTAACTTGGAGAATATTCGAAAAAAGGGATATTACTCGCAAAAAGCTTTTATTTGCCAAGTAAAGCTCCATTAATAATAGTATGGCTGTTAGTATTTAAACCTTTTCTCTTCAAACATCTATTAATAGAGATGTAACGATACTCCCTCCAAGGTCAAGGGGAAAAAATTTAATTTTAACTACATTTTAAGATTTCCAGTATTTTCCAAGTTATAATCATTTTAAGTAAGTGAGCACTGGCCTGCGTTTGGGCAATTCGAGCAATCCTAGAGCAAATGGAAATACAGAGTTATGCGTATAGTAACATATTTGAGTCCTCCAAATTGGATAAGAATAATATTTTAGCAATAAATATAAGGACTTACAAACCTTAGTTAAATCAAAGAGAAGTTGCACTTGTGAATTCTCGATTACAAATAATTTAAGTGAAATGTCATCTTATTAACGATGGTTTGATCTCATCAGATTTTGATATGTTGCAAGTCTCTTGGCAGGATCATGCTGATGGTTTAATTGTCACTTGCCAGGGTCTTGCTAATGGTCTGATAGTCTCTTGCAGGATTATGCTGATGGTTTGATAGTCTCTTGCCAGGGTCATGATGACGGTTTAATTGTCACTTGCCAGGGTCATGCTAATGGTTTGATAATCTATTGCCAGGAGCATGCTGATGGTTTCGTAGTCTCTTGCCAGGAGCATGGTGATGGTTTCATAGACTCTTGCCAGGGTCGTGGTGATGGTTTCGTAGACTCTTGCCAGGATCATGCTAATGGTTTGATAGTCTTTTGCCAGGGCCATGCTGATGGTTTCATAGACTCTTGCCAGGGACATGTAAATGGTTTGATCTCATGGGATTGCATCAGAATCTGACATGTTGTTAAATCCTTTTGAAAGTATTACTGACTCTATAGATTATGCTTATGTGCTGACATTACTTATAGGGCAGACATTACTCATAGGTCTTATGTTTATATAACAAGTTGACATATTCTACGTGTGTTACGGGTAGAGGTGATACTATGGCTGTGTCACTATATTATGGTTCCGAAAGTAAACGTCAAAAAATCACACTTCCAACTAGAAATTCGATGAATTTAATTTAATTGTATAGACTTTTAAAGATCTATAACAAGTGAGTATAATTAAGGTGTATGCGGATCTCTTTTAATTAAAAGACACCACATTTCGCACTATTATCAAATTAATTGGAAAATATTTGCTCCGCGATCGACACGTCTATAGTGCCGCTTTGCCCAATAAAGCAAAATATTTCTATGCAAATTATGCATAATAATTTCACTTCACTTCATTAAATTTTCATTACCAAAACAATATTTTGTCTAACTAACATTAACTTTCAATTCCAAGGCACCAAGTTTATTTTGAGAAAAAACTTTTTCGATAATAATTCGTGCGCATAATTATTGCACCGACTGTATACCATAAATAGATTTCATGGCATGCAATTGGTTTGGCACATTGACAACTTTCGGCGCAAATATAACGCAGGGCGCATCAACTAAATCGTTTTAGTCCTGCTAGATTCCCTAGTATGGACATATATACGGTAGGCGGGGAAGTTGTTGCTGCTGGCCTGCCTGTCCGAAAGTTGTCAGTAATGCTGCGGCTTATCGTACGCAGCGCAGAGCATTTAATTTGCCTCTGTCACACGCAACTAAACGAGGCATGCCCCAGGGCCACTGACTTTTTCGTAGATTCTTTTGACTATTTTTCGTGCAGCATGTTAAAAATTTGTGAATTGCGAGCAGTCAGTTCAGTTGCCAGTTACCAGTTGCCAAACGTTTGGTTCTAGAGATGCTAGCAGCTCCCAGCTGTGCTGTCGTCAGTTTAGTCCAGTTGAGTGGCAGCTTCCTACGCCCCCAGCGTTGGATCAGTGCGAGTAGCTGGACCCTTACCAAACGTACAACTGGGAGCGTTAACTCTTTTTCTCTCCCTTCGCTTTTATTTTCCCTTTTTTTTTGGGTTCTGCATGTTTTTGTGTTTTTTATACTCTATAAAATTGTGTGAGCTTAGGCGAATATCAAGAGATTTGGGCGAATATATTATATGAGTACAGATATGCTTAGGTTGAGTTCGGGAAACCTCAATGTTAGTCCTAAGCTTTGCTGCACCGTCTATTCCAGCTGCAGGTTTTAGTGAATTAAGGATTTTCACATGATGCGGTTATGTTCGCCAACAACTTGTAATCCAAATTTTGACAAATTTTGAAATTTAGGTTTACATGCAAAGCCATAAGTAGATCGGTCAAACAAGCTAGAGTTCTATCGTTTCGGGGGCCTAACCATTTAACCTAACCATCTCCCATAGAGCTACACATTTTTTCTTTATCACACTACTTCACTTTTTTTAACGTTTCATAAAGAACTAACCTTAGTTTTATAACCTTTTTTAATATTGAAGCATCTCACTAATTTTTAGCGAATTTTCAAAGTTCTCTTGGCTTAGGTTTGCTATTCAGCACTTAAATCTTTCCGGTTTTCTTTAAGAACAAAAGTTCTGGGTGTTTTTATTGTCATAATTTTCTCGTATCAGTGGGCTTTCCTAGCGTAGGTGTAGCAAACTTGTGCATTTGCCTAGCACTGACATTAGCTAGCAAGTAAATGCTTTTTGCCTAAGTAAATCTCTGTTACTTCATGACTACAGATATCTTCATGCTTCGCCTTTGGAGCGGTGACAGTATAGTCAAGGAAAATACATTTTTAATTTAATAAAAAAAAAATAGTGCATACCCAGCAAATATTCCTTTTTGAAAAGCTTCGATCCAAATACCAATGACCATAATAGGTAGTTTTACCAGATTGGTCTAGGGTCTTCAGATATATTATGTGTGATTCCCAAGAAATAATGTAAGTCTTCCAGTCTTCCCTTCTGTCATCAAAAGTATGATTTGAGAAAAAATCGACCACAGTGTTCCTTTATCTCTGAACTGATTATTTAAATCCAGCATACCGATTTTCTTTCTAAGTAATTCCATTCCAGCCCTTTGCGTACTGCCCGCAACCATAGGTATACACTCCTCGCACTTGTCAGTCAACACATTTTCAAAAAAATTTTTTATAATTTAAAATAAATAAAATCTAAATTTAAAAACTCATAAGTTATATAGCTTTAGATTTGAGTTGTAAAAATTATTTAAATTTTCGGAGTTTACTGGAAAACCTAAAATACACATAAAGTCAGAGGCACCCGATTTTGAAAGAGAGGGTTACAAATCCTTCAGATCCATGAAAGCTTTCCCGTTGTTGGTAAGGGGTATATTGCATACTATATTGGAGTAGGCACACAGCGACAATGATATCAGTCGAAAATCGAATCGATTTTGCGAAGAATTAAGAGGTGTTACATTACTAAACGCTAAGGAAGCCATTATTTGGCGTAGAAGTCTTAATTGTGTCGGCCTTGAAGTGTTTGGTAGAAGCAAGAACTTCAAAAATTTCGTTCTCATTCGTCTAAGGATTGACTAACGCATCACGAAGAACCACTCGTGAATGTTCTCTACTGCATAGAAGATTCTCGATGAAAAGTCTAAGCAGCAAAGCAACGATCTAGACTACCAAGTAAAGACCACATGAAGAAAATCCTTTTTATCGATGGTAAGTCCAACTTTGGCAGTTACGCGAGAATCAGAAGCAGCTGACAAGAGCTGGTGAGGTTGGCTGTAATCCAATACTGGGCTGAAATGTACACGTAAAGCACATACAGCCACTATTTTGAAATTTTGAACTAAGAAAGTAATCTCGAAGTAGAAAGCAAAAAATTTACATTGTTCATTTAAGAAGATTCAATTAGTTTAAATGCATCAAAATTAAATTAAACCTATATTACTATCAAGGTTTTTGAAGAATGATAAAATTTTGTAAAAAAATTAAGCGACATTATTTAAAGTTGTGTGTATGAGTGTTGGCTTTGCCGCTTTAAACGAAAATCAGCCCGCCCTGTAATATTTTTTTTTTCAAATTGTAGAGCATTCCAACGCCCTGAGCAGTCCGCTCTAAAATGGTTCTTCCATTTTTCGGTTTCATTTATAAGTTTTTTTTTCAATTTTTTTTTTTTTTTTGGGTTTTGCCTGGCTTAGCTTTGCATCACGGTAAGCTGGTTCGTTGGCAACACACCGCAGCACAGTGGGTCTGAGCACCTAGCCATGGTCATAGTAATAGTTCCAACTTCTTCCGATTGCCTAACTTCGCTTGTGTTCTGGCTTGGCTCAGTTTCAGCAATGTTGGCGTTTTGTGCTTTTTTTTTTGTGCTCTGCGCTTGCAGCGACAATAATTCCCTGGACGCAGTCGACTGGGCATAGACGGCTCACGACCCCGCCATCAGCTGTGCCCTGCTTCCTGGTACTGCCACAATTTTATAGAATCATACGCTTCGTTGCTCTGTCGGCGACAGCAGCAGCAGCAGCAGCAGGTGTGGATGAAGGTGCGGGCAATGCGCCCGCTCCACATCTTTGTTTGGCTGACTAAGTGAGCGAATTGTGTTGGCTGAAATGGACGAGACGACGAGACGACAAGACGTAGACGGCGACAACGACGACGTCGACGGCAAGAGGTTGAGACGCAGTAACGTGACTGTTTTACCCTAGCCGGATATGTGCGGTTGCCGGAAAATGAACTTATAACTTGACTTGTTTAACTAACGCATTTAAACGATTTTCTTTCGTAGCATTTCCACGCTAGTCCTTCATCCCCCCACCACCACACTGCTTCGGACTACAAAACTTGGGTTTCCACGCGCTTAACGATTTTCATGTCGCTTGTTCGTGATTTAATTTGCAATTAGATTGTAATAGATATCGCTGGCGCAGCTATTTAGCTGTTAGGGTTCGCTAAACTCTGTAAAGTCCGAAGATTTGCCAAAAGGATTTGCAAACTTGGCAGCTGGCGTACAATTAGCTGCCGGCTGTGAGTTGCGCTCCATTTACATCCTTTTCAATTTCCATACGTAATTTGTCACTGGCTGCGCTAAACTTGACTTATAACTTTGACAAAACTTCAAGTACATCAACATGATCTATATGGGGGAAAATTAAATTTCTCAAAAATGGAGAAAAAAAAGGAAACGGAAAATTATATTAACAAAAAAAAGCAGCCCCCAGCCAAAGAAAAGATGCATAGCGTCAAGCTCAAACGGGCACGGCCAGCCATAAATCATGAAAGGCAGCCGCCGGGCCTCAGGACAAGCGTAATAAATTGTTTGACAAGTTGGCAGGACGCACGAAGAGCACATGGCAGTCAGTCCTGCGGCACACACACACACACACACACACGCACACTCTGACTCCGCTGTGTGAGGGCAACTTGCACTGGAGGAGTGCGCAGACGACGTGAGTTTGTTTGTTCTGGCATGCAAAAATGTTGAATGCATGCAACATGTTTATTATAACAAATTGCGCATACGCCGCATGTGTTGCCATCAACAATTTCAATTCGAATTTAAATTTTGTGTTAGTCCTTTTGCTGTTGCTGTTGTTTATGAGTAGACAGTCTAGGATATAGAGAGAGACTATTAAATAGACGGAGACACGGCCAGACATATGCAATAAATCTCTATACTCAAAATGTTTGCATACAAAATAAAGCCCGTAAAATAAGCTCAAAATGTTATTTAATAACTGCCAGGCATAATATTCCAGTTACCAATTGGCTCAGTCAGAGACAGGATCAAAAAAAAAAAAAAATAAAAATAAATAAAAGAAAAAAATATATGAAGAACTTCAAATTGGTACAGTTACAGAAAAAGTAGCGATAATTGGATACACTTTAGTGAGCATATCGATTGTGTATAGTTACAGCGATGTTGATACAGTAGTTCTTTTTCGAATTTTGACTGATGACAATATTCTAATATTAAGCGAAGTTACATAATTATAATAATTATATATATAATTAACGATAATACTTACCATATTTAGTGAGCATTGGTAGGGTACTTGCCGCGTAATCGCTGTTAAACCCGTTGGTAGCTAGTTCGATTCTACCCTCTAGCTCTGCTGCATTTGTCTAGCACTAGCATAGCTAGCAAATTAATAGACGCCTTTTTACCTAGCAAAATCTCTTTTAATTGAAGTCGCTACCATTCGAGTTCGGCTATAAATTGTGTATCCCTGCTGATTTTCGCATACGCCGCATTTGGAGCGATGATCATAATCAATGGGAATACAATAATTTCTTTACCATAAATTAAATGTTTTTTATATCAAAGGCGTAAAGTTCTTCCATATTTGATGTTGTGAACGTTGTAAAGCTCTTTTAAAAATATCATATATGGTAATAGAAAAGTCGTCTTAAAACTTTAGTTACAAATGTAGTAATAATCAATTATACTTCTTGCTTAAAATTATTAAATTAAAGGCACACTCTATTCTCGGAAAAAATCCAACAAATTTTTGTATGCATTCTCAGAAAGTTTTTTTCAAAATAAAAAGTAATTTGTGAATTTTTCATCTAATTGCAAGCATAATTATGGGATTTCTATTCTTTTCTATGTGAAGTTTGTTGCTGAAATACATATATTTCTTAAGAGATATATGAAAATATACTCCACTTAAGGATTAAAAAAACTTTTTGTGCTTAGTTTTTGGTTAACAATATATTTCTTAAACTTTCTATCTCAAGTAAAGGGTGTTTTTTTTAGAGGTATAGAAATTTAAATTGCAATAAAACAGCGACGGATGCTTCGATTGACTTGAATTTCATTTATCCGAAATATAATCTTGTAGCATTACGGTTTAAATAGGATTTCTAGCATATGACCGCCACGGCTGGCTTGGATGTAGTTCAATCTGAATGTCCAATTTTCGATGACTTTTCCAACATTTGTGGCCGCATATAGGCGTGGCGAATGTTGTCTTTCAAATGTTTAAGCGTTTGTGGCTTATCCGCATAGACCAATGACTTTACATAGCCCCACAGAAAGTAGTCTAGCGGTGTTAAGTCACAAGATCTTGGAGGCCACTTCACAGGTCAAAAATTAGGCTGCCAGTTGAAACCACAACTGCTGGACATCATAGTCGTTCAATTCAGGAATGAAAAAGTTTGTTATCATGGTTCTATACCGATCGATCACCGTTGACTGAAACGTTCTGGCCATCATCGTTTTTAAAGAAGTGCCAGTCAGTTTTTCTTCATGGAACTGTGTTTTGACATAAATTTGAGAATTAGCTTCAATCAGAAGTACGCTTCAACGCTGAACAAAATTCGCTTATGAAAATCGGGAACAACGACAATCTTGTTTTAGGCCCATTCGACAAATTTATGCATTGATTGATGATCATTTTATGAATTACCAAACCAAACTGAGAATAAATCTTTTGGCAGCTGTTAAATCGGTCGCCATTTTTTAGAGTAACGCCAACTTAAAGTTCTATACCTCGAAAAAAAACACCCTTTATATAGAGCCTGCAAGTGTCACAAAGTTCTGACGTCATAGGCAACTTTTGATCTCTGTTTTGCATTCTAAAATTTTTGGTAATTTTTAACTTTTACAACTAAAATATGTCGAGTACGTGTTTATATTTTCAAAGATATTTCCCAATATATTCCCAATTTATGTTAAAAAACAACGATTCTTAAAAAATCAAATTTGTGGAGATGAGAAAATCAATTTGATTTTAAAATTTTATTATTTAAAATCGAAACGATACGCAACCTGATAGTATTGAAAACTTGAGCTGAAAGTTAACAACTTAAAGGGTAATTTTTAAAGAGCTTGAAATTTAATTTTGATATAAGAATCAAAAAATATAAAAACCATATGAAGTTTATTTATATTTAAGTCGATATATTATATTTTAATTTTCGCAATAATTTTTTACATAGATATTCGCCAAGATTGTACGGCTTGCTTTCGCAATTCACAATAACATTGCGGCCTTTGCTGTCTTTGAAAAATTAAGCCTCAAAATCCGCACAGTTTCTTTTTCAATATTCATGGGTTTTGCTGCAAAAACTATGATTCAATTTTGCTTATTTACATTTTCAACCACAAAGAAACTTTGGAGAGCAATAATATTTACTTTAATTTGCTGTTTAGTTCGAATGGGGAAAAGTTTGATTATTTTCGTATTACTGCGTTCAATAATGAGCTTACGTGAAATTAGAAATGACAAAACTGAATTTTGATAATAAAAACCATTTATTTTTAGAAGAGTTTTAAGTTTTTGAGTCTATTTGGGATTAATTTATAAGCCAAACTGCTTGGTGCTGCCAAAAAGTAAGTAACGAAAAAAATAACCCTTTATATAATAACATTATGAATAAAAAGTGTGTGCATCGGTAGCAAAAGTTCGGCAGCTCGATTCTACCCTGCAGAACTGGTAACAAATAGGCGTATTTGTCAAAGAAGATCTCTTTTAATCAACGACGCCGCTGGGGGCGAGTTCGACTATAAACTGTAGATGCTTGTACTCTAGGTACCATGACCATATACAAAGGGTATAATTTTATATACTGTTTTTATTCGTTGTATCCTATATTGAGTTGGTGCTGCTAATATTTCTATTATGGCTATTAAAAAGTACATTGCTCTACATAATACCCATATACCCTATATTTTTAAGAGTAAAAAGGATATAAGAAACGCCGCCCACCCACACACTCCATCACCACAAAGAAAAAAAATGTATCTACATTTAAAGGGAAACAGAAAAACAACCGAAATCAAATGGAAAAGCTAAGGCGAAACTTGCGGTAAACAAATCGCTTGCAAAAGGCAAAATGGCGACAAGGATAACAGCAGCAACTGTAATAAGCACGCCAACTTACGGTCCAACTTGGCTTAAAGGCTTTCATTTCGTTTTCTGTACGGCACCGTATTTTGGCTTTTCCTGGCCACGGCTTGTCAGCTTGAATTAGTTTTTATGTATTCACACGGATACACACACACACACACACACGGATACACATTCGTATCCCATTTTGCAGCTGTATGTGTAAGGTAACTTATATCAAGCTATTCCAACTGCTGTAGGTATATCTCTCTATTTACACGTGCTCCAGACGAATGAATGTCTTAACGTGCTCCATGCTCCTTGGCCAGACACCCAAGGCGAATGCTCCCTATATTCCTGAAAAAATAAGAAAAATTAATTCCTGCCTACTGTCAAATGGAAACTTTTGTATTTACGCCTACGCATGTCCTGGTTTTCCTTTTTTTTATTTTTGTGTTAAGTGGTTTGTACTTAAGACGGAAAAGTCCTTTAAAAAAATCTATCTATTCGATGTTTTAAATCCACTTCTGAGAGCGTGGGAGTGAATGGGCACACATACACATTGATTGTGGCACGGTAACAAGGACTAAAAATATAAACACTCGTTTGTATATTATTTTAAGAAAGTAAGCTCTTTAACAGATTATACTCGTATCAAGTGGAAGCCAAGGATGCTGCGTACGCACAAAGTATCCGGAATTTTTAGCCCCCTAGCAGCATGGGTACCAATGGACCATAGTTTAGGGCAGTTAACTCAACCAGTGGAAAAAGGCCAGAGTTACTTTCAGAATTTCGGGGATGCCGCCTAACTCAACTTTTGGGCGTCCATGTTGTGCAACATCAGGCGCTCCTTCTTGGCAGCCATTATAAATAAGGATATGTTTGAGATTAAATACAATATAATGCAATTTGGACAAAATTATTTCTTATTATTATTATCTTATTATTATTTTCCTTTATTATTTAAAAAAAGTTTTTTATACAAGATATGCTCGAAATATAATGGGTAGAAAAAATTTAATTATTTCTGGAGAAGCACGAAAAGCTCAAATTTGCAAAACATTCAAGAATACGAAGAATTAAAATCGAGACAAAATGTTAAGAAAAAGGACGGATAAAAGAAAGAAAGCTCGCCTGAAAAATTTCGAAAAAAGTCCATTTTTGAAAAAAAAAAAATCGAAAAAATTATAGATTTCGACACTAGGGAGAAAAAACTGACAAAAAAAGTAAGCGTGTGTTGAATTCGTATAAAAATGAAAAACCCAAAAAGCAGAAGTTGATGTTAGGAAAAAAAGAAAGAAGATGAAGCAGGAGAGTCAGTAACATATTTCTTTATAGGGAATATGAAGAAAGAGTGTCAATATTGTAGCGCTCTTATTTTCGAAAATTAAATGTTGCGATCAAAACAATCCTGTTGATATCAGATACATATCTAGAGGTATTGAAACAAAATGTATCAAAATGAAGAAATAAATAGTTTAGAGCAAATAGTTGCAAAGGAGAGCTGAGGATTGGCAAACGAACTGAGCAGGGCGCGAAGCCCCCTAGTAATCATAAAATTGGTTTTTTAAACTTACAATTAATACAAAGAAGTCAATCTGAAATATTAGGAACTATAACAAATGCAGGCTGGCATACACGAAATGATGATATATGTTACGATCTTGATGTAGAAACGATTATAGAAATATTCCTGGAAATCAGTTGTAAGCACGAAAAGCGGCACAAATCTGAAATGGTACTTCAACGAAGACTGTGAATACCAACAGAATTGACTCATAAAAAATATTTTTATTTCTGCAAATTATTATTTATTATATCTTATTATTTTTTTTCTCCAAAAGCCTATCAACTGTCAACCTCTTTCCGTAGTGTCTTCTGTTCTTCACGAATGAGGCAATGGCGACCGAGTGCTCAGCGGTATATCTGAACCCCTGCATCAGTGTTACAGGGGAAAGACTGTAGTACAAACAGGAAGTTCGGGAAAGTTTGAAGGCCTGATCTCAATTAAATACTCACGCGAAAGCAGCAGCCCTGCTACCGAATTGGGACACTCTGGGTTTAATTTACTATTGCTTCTGAAAAACTTTACGATTCGTGTATTCACAAGATTGGCCTCGGAGAACAACAACAAAAATCTGATAACGAACAATGACAAACGAAGAAGGATGTGATTAGGACAACTGAATGTTACTCTGCGCAAAAAATGCCCCAAGCAGTACTGAAGTGGAATACTTAAGGCTCCAGAGGTAAAAGCAGACCAAAACAAATAGGGACAATTGGAAGACGTTTACCAAAGTAATCTGTGATCAGACAATGTTTTTTATTTTTTTAAATAATAAAGATGTTATTATTAATAATAATAATAATAATAATAATAATAATAATAATAATAATAATAATAATAATAATAATAATAATAATAATAATAATAATAATAATAATAATAATAATAATAATAATAATAATAATAATAATAATAATAATAATAATAATAATAATAATAATAATAATAATAATAATCATAATCATAATCATAATAATAATAATAATAATAATAATAATAATAATAATAATAATAATAATAATAATCAATTATGAAACATTTTAACTATAAAAATGTTTACAACAGCGGACATATCCTTGTGCTGGGAAGGGCTACTGTAATTCCAAGCACACTATACCAATTATCTAAAAAAATTGTAATTAAATAAGAAAAAAATATAAAAAAATAATAATATTTTCTAACGTAAATTACGATATAATTTTCAAATATAAATAAAAGAAATTTATAAAAATAATTTAAATCCAAAATCTTACAAAAACTCCCACTCGTTATATTGTAAGAAATCGAACCTTTACTAACTCTTTCAATTAAAACTGTTTTTTAATAATGATTAAAAATATATTATTGAAAAGAAATCCTGATGTAAAATATAAGTTAAAAATGTTATAAAATGAAACTTTTTTTTTAAATATTCAAAATTATTTTTTATGTTATTTTTTTTTGTATTTCTATAAAGTAAAAAAGTTGTATTTTTAAATTTACTTTTGTAATTTTTTTATTATGTCTATCGTTGTTCGATGTTATTGTTTTTTATTATTTATTTTTAATTTTATTATACTAATGAATTCATTTTTTTAACGAAAATTCCATAAAGTGTTTTTGACTCGAGCTTGGAAAAATCGGAATTAATTTCGTTAAAAAAGATTCGCAACCTTTTTGAAAAAGGCCAAACTTGATGTTGACAATAACAGTCTCCGTAAATTTAGCTGAGTTATCATTGATTGAATTATGTTTGAATTGCAGATATAGTCTTACTACGCTGATTCTGCTTTTAGCTCGATATAGCGATTTTAACGATCCTCGATCAATTCGATACCCTTTTTGCAGAAGTCGACCGAAAGTCCGTCAGTTTCGGCATTTATTTCTTTATTGGAGTGCAAGCGTTTACCAGCGAGGGAAAAGGTGGTAATCGCAGGGAGCTAAATCTGGGGAATATGGCGGATGCAGAACCATTTCGCAGCTCAATTTGGTCATCGTGTTCACAGCTTTGTGAGTTGGCGCGTTGTCTTGGTGAAAAAGTATTTTTTCTTCGGCAAATGGGGGCGTTTACGATTCACCAACTGGACGAATCGTTCCAATAGTTAAATATAAATTTGGCCTGTGATTGGCTTGCCATGCTCTAGGTAGTCGATGTGAATAATTCCGCGTGCATAATACGGTCGCCATGACCTTTCCGGCCAAATATTGCGTTTTTGGCTTATTAGCTGCACTTTCACCCGGTGAAACTTATTTTTTGTATTGTTGAGTGGTCTCTGGCGTATAGGGATAAATCCATCTTTCATCAACGGTGATCAAACAGCAAAAAACTTCGGCCTTACTATGTTTTATCATGGCCAAATTGTCCTTCAGCGAGCGCAGAGATTTCGCATAAACAAATGATGACGCAAAATATTGTAATACCTTTCAGATGGTATGTCTACCATGTCAGCCAGCTCACACAACTTTAATTTTTACGATTTCCTAGCACGAAATTTTAGATTCGGGCTATCATTTCGGGCGTAGTCACTTCTGAAGGTCTTTCGGAACGTGCTTTATCATTTGTGCTCGTACGAACAAACTTAAATTCTTGGCACCAGCTTTCGACAGGCGCATTCGATGGAACAGAGTTGTCATAATGTTTATCAAGACGATAATGTTCAAATTAAGTAAATTATTTTTATTACAAAAGTTTTGTAGATTTTAAACACGCAGAGTGAAAAAATCAAGTAAGTCAAATTTTAAGCTAAGGAATGCAAACTTGATTTGGATACTATATCTAAAATCCTAAGATAAAACATGTCAATCCAATTTTTAAGAATTCCTTTATTATTCTTATATTTTATTATAATTTTCACTCAAGTACTTGCGATTTTTGTGCCAAAAAAGACTATGGATACAGTTAAGTTCAAATAACTTCCAAAAAGTTCACAAAAATTGAACCAAATTCTTAATAAAAATTATATCTTTTGCGGCGCGTGACATGATTTATTTCATTTTAATATCTTAACAGCTTGCCCGTATAACTATAATTTTTATCTCCAGCTGGCAATGGAGGATTGTACGTCACGTCGTCTTGCAATGCCACAGCATTCATCAGAATGCAATGGAGACTGTAGATGGGATTGGACTGATGCAGCAGCGGCAACACGTCGTATACTTGATAGATGCAAGCTGACAGCGTTGAAGTCAGACGACTATTTGGATTTGTCTGCTGCAGCCAGTGGTGGGCAAAGAGCACTTGGAAATAACATAGCTACTTGGGAGCAGCTCTCTAAATGATAAAGTTGATTTTCACTTCCACTGAGCACTTATCAATTTCAACTGTCACAACATATCGTATTGCGCAGAGTGCTCTGAAAATTGAGGGCTGGTTTTGAGGGAAATGATCAATTAGAAAATATTTTGATTTAACGAAATTAGTTGGATTTTAAAGTAGCGCAGATCCAGACAATAGTATGGCTATGGATAGCTGCAGGATGTGAAATAAAGGTTGAAGCTTCTTGTGCTTGCAATTTGAACTATGACTAACTAGTTTTGGTTGGTTTTTGTAGGATAACTCCCTGAATATCAAACGCAGCTGTAGTCAAAATTTTCTTAATGATGTCAAGATTTGAAAATTTTCTATTTCTCAAATATTTCCTAAAATGACCAGCAGCTTTTTAAGCACTGATATGGCACCGATTTGTGTAAGAAATCTTTGTCATTCGTAAAGTTACAGAAATTGACATCCAAAGTCGAAGTCGTTCAGCTGAGTATTTAATTTCAGCTAAAATATCAATTTGCTAAACGATGGATAGACATCGCTCCAAAGCCGCATTATGGATGCGTCAGGAATTTACTGATTATAGCCGATTAATAGAGATCAAATCAAAAAGGGTGTACTTATTTGCTTGCTTTGACAGTGCTAGGCACGAGTGCTTCTGGTTGCAATTGAACCACCGGCGTTGGGTTATATAATTCCATTTTCTTATGGCACAGTGAATATTTCTTCCTCTTTTTAAAAAATTCATATGATTTTTGTTACTGTTTTTTTTTTGTCTAGAATTTACGTCACTACAGTGGTTTGCACGAGCTTTTTGATTACTTTTAAGGAATAAACAATTCTTATCATTATGATTTATAATTTGTTACGTTACGCTCAGTGTTTTACTAAAATCAATAAAGAATTCTTTAAGTTTTATTTTTAGGCCGATGTTCAAAAGTGATTATCACTTTAGTGCGACAACATCGCTTAAATCGATGTTAAAATTCAGAAAATGTCTGTGAAGTTCCACATCAAAAATGTATACTATTTCCAGTTACTAAGAATTCTACATTCAACTTAATAATAAAACCCTTTAGTTATAGTTTATATTCAAAATATTAAATGACCATAAATCCTAAATATAGGCATAGGTTTTCCCCGGGATTATGTAGTTGTTTTTTTTTCTCAATTTTGAATTCTCATCAGTATGCTAGAGAGAGAGCTCTTAGTAGTCACTAAGTAATGTGCAGTCTACTCAAAAAATGAACCAAACGTATGAAATTTATTTTCAAGATCTAAAAAATGGGCCATAAATTCTAAAAGTTAAGACCAAGCTAAGTTTACCTGCCAAAATGCTTACTGATTCTTGTTACTCACAACGAAATCTGTATTCAATACCAAAATAGAGCCATTCTAAGGAAATTTATTTTCAAAACTTTAAACTAACAAAAATACATAACGAAGCTGACATAGTGCGAAAATAAAATTCATCTTTCCAGCAATAGGTGGCGCCACCAAAAGAAGTTTTTTTTAATACGAATTAATACAAATTTTTAAATTGTTATTTTGATTTTTGGAGTGTATCTATCAATTGTTTTGTTTACAAACACTGAAGAACGTCTAGCAATGTCTTTAGACTTTTATGTATTTTCCACAGCTTGTTCGGTGATTATGCGCAGTGTGTTTGCCTGGGCTATGCAAATCCTTGAATTGCTTTATTATTTAAAACTTTTACTCAATCCAAAAGCACCTAGAGTGATGGAATTTGTAGACCATAAGGAAACATATCCAGTTACTTTTAGAACGCTGATAGTACAAACCCAACCTTAACGGTAGCATAAGCGTGGCGGGTAGTCAGAGGTTTGACTTTGAAAAGGAATAAAAGCAGTATTATATCATATCAGGGTATATATTCCTCTCCAAATGTTATACATTCACTCGTTAGCAAAGAATGTAGAGACGATTTAATACACTAAAATTGTCAAGAATGTAAAATATTACGTATACGTCCTGATGGCAAAAAGAAAGTAACGCAAATAGTGCTGTGCCTACACTTTTTGGCAGCACTGTATGTGTGTGCGTGTGTGTATGTGTGTGTATCTGCGTGACTTGGCTAAGTATCAAGCGATTTACTTGGCAAATTTATTTGTTTTTGCTATTTGGCTTTAATTGCAACATAAAATGTTGACTTTACACTTTACGACAATTGCAGTTTACTCCAGTGTCCACTTACCAACACTGGCTCACACACACGCACACTTGCACACCTAAGCACTTAGAGGAGCTTAGGTGTGCGTGTGTGTAAATGGCCAGACACACCAGGTGGCCAGGTGGCCAGGTGGCAAGCACATTAGTGGCGGCATTTTGGTCAGAGAACTTGGCTTCTTGGGCTTTCGCCTGGTATCTGCTCAATGCATTTTACTCTTCGCAAGCACAAAGCCCTGCACTTACAGTTAGCCAGTGTGTGTGTGTGTGTGTGTAAGCATTAAATAACTGTAGATGTAACGGTAAATGCAACTGTAAATATAAATGTAACTGTAAGTGTAACTGTAACTGTAGATATGTGGCAAATGCAAATTTGTGTGCCTCAATTTGTGGCAGTTATATTGGTTTGCAGTTCACACCAATTTGTTCAATCTAAAGGCTATATGGGATGGGCTACATATAGACAAGCCGGGCGTATCTATATATTTAAGTCGATTGGTTAGCTATGTGTGGGTGTGTTTGTGTGTGTGTGTGTGTATCAATTGCATAAGTACATTGACTCACATAAGTATGCAAACAGTGGGAAAAAGAAAAAAGTGTTTGAGATCAACTTTTTCCATAAAATTTAAATATATTACATCAGCATCAAAAAAACACATCAGCTATGTTAAATGCTAGGTCTGGTCCATTCTACTCTATGGGCTGGAATCTTGGACAAAAAAAAAATCCTAACAATGAATAGAATTGAATTGCAGCTTTTGAAATGTGTTGCTACAGTTGTATTCTGAAGGTTACTTGGAATGACGAAATGTCAAAAGATGTTCTCAGAAGATTGGGTAAAGATATTAGAGAACTCCTAAAAACCGTTAAAACGAGAAAAACTATGTACACAGCATCCGAGGCACAAAACATGAACTACTACAATTGATTGTGCAAGGCCGCATCGAAGGCAGACGTGGCATGGAAAGAAAACGAATGTCTTGGCTGAGTTATATCCGACACTGGACTGGGCCAAAAACCATTGGAGACTTCATACATGCTGCTAGCGATAGAGACAATTTCAAAAACATAATTTTTAATATTCTGTAATATTTTGTGTTTGTACAACATTCAATTTGTGTAAAAACAATTAGAGAAGACGAAGAAAATTTGTATACAGGGTGCTTAAACCTTTTTTTGATAAAGTTCGTTCATTTGGTTTCGTTATTGGAACTTCACGTCTTACAATTTGCACTTATTATTGCCTTATAAATTCACAATTTTTGTAACAATTCGGTAAAAAAATCAAAAATGCATTTACATACAATGCAACATGGCCAAGCTATCCCTTATGGGAACTAATATTTAAAGCAAAAAACAACTAGAACAAGAAGCTTGCTGATTGGCAGTAAAGTTACTACAATTGAAGTTATCGATTGTTATCGATCTCGATTGTAGCATAATCGTCAGCCATATGTGCAAGCATCAAATAAATATTGTATTGTTACAGGCAGCGAAATTTGTGATTTTATAAAATTTGTATTCAATTTGAATGCTTATGAAATTTCCCAGTAGTATATAAGTAAGACTTTATCGTTGTGCCACTTATTTTGCGACCTACTCTTTAGAGACTTTAACCTTGGGTAGCATCCATAGTTTGTAAGATCTTGGTGTTTTGTTTGATCCAAAATTTAACTTCAATACACACATTTGCAATATTAGGAATTCAGTTCGTGGCGTAAGTCTGTTCAAAAATAATTTGTAATTTTTGTTTCTCCGAGCTTCAACTGGGATCATAACATTTGACTGCCGGCTGATTCTTGTAGGCGTCACCTTATGAAATTATCTTCCCTAACTGTTAGTATTTGGTTTTCCTTAACAATTCTGCTTTCTTATAATTCTGCTTGATCCTTTTCGCGTCTTATGTGCAAACTGTAATAACATCTACAATTTTGTAACGTATGAAAGATTTATTTAATTTATCTCTTTCTCTAAGTTAACTCATCTTGTTTTGGCAAATCGAACCTCTGTGGTTAATCACGAACTATGAAAACCCAACTGCGTCAACATTGATCTTTTGGCTGCTTTGTTAAGAAATATTTCAACTTTTAAGATACTTCCTGAGTCCAACTTTTGCATTGTCAAACCCAGTTTCAAGTCAGCCCAGTATGTGAGACGTTGCAATAAACTCATCAATCAGACAAGGAACCCGATTAGTTTTAAAATAAATGGTATTATCTTCCTTCTATTTTGATTTTTATATTGTTTAATCTTAAGTTAAACATGTACCTACAGTTCGATAACTTAATTCAAACGGCGTTGTCAATTAAATACAGATTTTCTTAGGCAAATAAGTATATCCTTATATCTAATATAAAAATACGCTTCGCAATCTCCACCCACTCCATTTGCTGGTGCTAAGGGAAGCTATGAAGGCAGCGACCAGGCTGCAGGCAAATGGTACCTGGTGTGGCGAGATGTGCTGTAGACACACGGAGATCAGCCAAGAACTGGGTGATCAGTTCCACATGCATGAAGGCTGCATGCCGCCAAAAGAAGATACGATGTACGCTATCCTTGACGCGAGACCTGGAGAAATTCAGAAATCACATTGGATGGGCATGATCGTGTCTTCTACACTGAAAGCTTCAAAACGGCCGGCGGAACCGGTATAAGGTGGTATCTTGATGGGTATAACAACTTCTATTACTTAAGAGCAGAAATTACCACGGTTTTGCAAACAGAGATGCTGGCCATCCTTTATGTTGCTCAGTGGAACTTTGAGTAGAGATAGAAAGGAAAGACGATCGGCATCTGTAGTGACAGCCAAGATGCATTGCGCGTCCTTCGTAACCCATGCACGGTCTCACTCAATGAAAATGAGTGTAAGCACAGACTGCACGCGATTTTTCGTCGTGTCTTCTCTGTATACCTGGACACTCAGGTATACAAGGAAATGAGAGTGCAAATGATTTGGCAAATCGAGGATCGGCCACCGCAGTCTGTGCTCCTGAGCCATTCATACCTATCAGTAAGGCGGTACCTATGAGGCACATAGTGGAACTAACTGCCAAGAGTTGTAAGGACCAAGTGAAGCTTACACCAGGTTGTTGTCGAGTTCCATAATACTTCGAGAAAGAAACCTTACCCAAAGCTGCAGACTTCCTTCTTCATCTTGGAAGAAGGCATATGAAAGCTTTGGTGCGGTTCATTACGGAACACAACCCTTGTGGCCAACATATGGTTAATCTGGGACTGAGAGCTGACATGTGCGGCCTGTCTAGAGGAGGCTGACAATACCGAGCACTGCCCTTGCTATTGTCCAGCTTTCTCAAGAATAAGGCTGCGTACCCTTGACAGCGATGTGCTCCAGCTCGATGAAGAGAGACGAGAAGGTTCGTGCAGTGGGTTTCTCTGCCTCTTTAATTTTTCCCTTTCTCTCCTTCCCAACCACTATCTAACCCCTTACCTTCACGGTATGGCACAATGGGTTCCTGAGCGTTCGAGGCGGTGTTTGTCGCCTCTGCCACATTCGCATCTATCTATCTATCAAAATATACAAACAAAATTGTTAATTTGGAAAACTTCAAAATTTTAATTCTAGCTAGTCTGTACGCAGACTGATTCCACAGAGTGTAATAACAATTTACATAAGCAAATTTTATGTGGTTTGTAATGTTGTAAATGTTGTACATATAATTATGTTATGTAATTGACAGTCTCTCTTGTGAAGCTGTGCGATTTAAGAGGAATTTGCAACTGCAAAAGTTGCTAAATGCAGAAATTAAAGACCTGAAAATTAATGTTTTGTATGCGGGCTGGTATTAGGAAATGTAAAGTCAAATAATTACGAGCGTGTTGATTTGATTAAAACAAAATTTATGATAATTAAAAATTAAAATTAAATCAGCATGTATTTTTCCAACTTACTTGTGTAAGTTATGGTATATGGGTAAGAGGAATCGAACATTTATAAAAGTTATCCCTTGAAAGTATAATTTGTTGGTTTTTCGTTATTTCACGAAATGCACAATTTGCTCGAAAATAAACCTTTTTAATTTGTTTTGAACTTGAAATTTTCAGATCTCAAGAATGATTAGAGCTAGAGCGACCAACTCTGGAGAAAGAAACTTCTTACCCCAGAGTAAGCAAGTTTATTTTCGATTTTTTATACCGAGGAGTTGTGCTTTCATAGGGGTTGTTTTTTATTTTTGTTTACCTTAAACATTTTTTTTTTTTGATGACTAATTCCGTTGATCACACTAAACACCATGCAGATGCTGATCGTATAATCAGCGAAGTTCGGAACAACCCCATACGTGGCATTCATTGACTACGAGAAAGCTTTCGACGCCCTGCGAAGGGAAGCTATATGGGCAGCGCTCGAAGCAAGTGGTATCCCAAAAAAGTTTATGAATACCATTAAGTGTTCGTATGTCGGCGTCAACAGCAGGACTCTGCAGGACAACTAAGTGATAAATTTCATACGATTTCCGGAGTCAAGCAAGGATTTATTACCGCGTTAGATATGATATTACACGCAGCCTAGACGAATCTCTATTGTGCGATTATGGGAGTGAACTGCACAAAAGGAGACCTACCCAATACTATATGATTTAGGCCAAAATTTTAGATTTTAACAAAATTATATATATTATATATACGGACTAACCATAGTCAGTCTGCGGTCGTCAAACTTCTTCTTAGCGATAATCAGAGCATAAGCCATACCAATGGAAGTTGTTGTTGTCAGTTATCACAATTCCCTCTTGCATGTTTATGCTTATCTCTTTGTCGCTTCGGATCTATTGTCGCATCCTCTGCAGGATGCAGTTTTAAGCTAAAAATAGTTCTCACTGCGCATCCGACGCGTCCAGTTGATTCCACGTCTACATTCTCTCTGGTCTCTGGGTCGACTCCAGCCCTGTCTCTTCAAATAGCTTAATTTAAGGCCTTATTGTATAGTTAAGGATGTTTCTGGCTTTCATTTATTTGCCTGACAACCGGAATAGTGAAGTATGGTCTTAGTCTAAATTGATTGATTACCTGGCGCCTCCCAGGTAGCTATCTTAGCTATTTAGAAAGCCAGTTTGACCAGAGAGTCCCCTAGACGTCAAATAGTTGAGCACAAGGTTTGCGGCCCGCGTCGTAGTACAAAAAGACCAGTGAATACGTATAATAAAGCCTCGGAAAAGATGCGCCATCATGTTGACGACCACCGCAAATTGCAAATGGATTATGAGTTCAGGATATGCAGGGACGGTGACTCTTTCAACTGGCACATGTTTTCAAAAAATTAGTGCAAATGTATATGAATATTCTTATACTGTTATGGCGGTTATCCGATATTCGGAAAATGAGATGAACAGGAAATGGTTGCTGTAATATATAGAGGATGCAATTCGAATTTGGCTGCGGATTTCTAGTAAACTGAAGATTTCGCCACCAGATCTCTAAACTCACTCCTATAAGCGATTGGCTGCCTACAGTCTGTGTCTAGGCAAGATTGCTAAATCTTAGGCCAATATGCCTGTAAGCATCGAAAGAAGAATCTTATGATTATGTTGGGAATGCATTCCATGCGCGATTCAGAGACACCTACGACGCGAAGCATAACCTCGAGACAGACCTCAATGCAAATATGATATATCTAACGCATTGTTGTAAATCCGGCATCTTCAGTCATGATGAATTGCAAAAATTCCTATCTTTCAAGTGTTTCAGAGCGCAGTTTCGTAGTAAGAAATCGCGCTTCGAAATATTTGGATTTCATTTGAATGATATCCCATTTCCTTGTAATTGCATAAATATTTACATTTTGAATTTCAACTGATAATCGAGATTTAATATATTGTATATTTATTTACAATTTAAAAATAAATCATTGAATTTCATATCTTTCAAGAACAAGAACAACAGACTATTCAGAAAATTAATTTTTATAATTAAAAAAAAAAGCTAACTAGAATTTTACTCTAAGGAAAGTAAGTTACCAGGCGCACAGAACATAATAACAAGGGGCCATACTCTAAAATTTCCCGAAAATGTGTCACTTTAAGTATGCAATCGTTTTTGGAAGTAATAATCGAAAACCTGTAGTATACTCTTGGTGGTTTATTTAAAGTTGCTTGCTGGGTTTTTGCATGATTTCTGTTCGCCTGGTACTCGATGGTAATTCGCAAAGCTATTTTAATGGAAAATTTGAGGGAAATTGTTTGTTTTTTTTTTTGGGAATCCTTCAGATTCGATTTAAATATAATTAAGAATGGATTTGTTTTTCGAGAGCAAGGTAAATTTCCGTATAGTTAGTCCTTTAGAAGGAGGCGAACTCCACCATGCTGCGCGTAGAAATATCATAAAGTAATAACGCCTTTCTTATATTTCTAGCTCACCTGCAATGAGCAATCTGCAAGCTTTTCTTCTGGTATATGCTGCTCTTGTTGGCAGTCTACTTGTAGTATTTTAAGAACTACGCCATTTTTAAATTTATTTTATTTAAATAATAATCGCAAGATTACGAACCGATTATTTTAAAGAATAAAAGAATAAAAAGATTCCCTGTCTAATCCTTAATGCGGATAATGACAGCATTTGAATCTACGTAGGACTCTCTGGCTTACTCTACAAAGTGAAGTAGTAAGTTACTCTAGTATTCTACTTCTTATTATTTAACCGATCGAAAGTTTTATGTTCATGAAGAAAGTGTAACATCTATCTTGTGCTCTCAATATTTTGTAGTTCCTCAAGGAAGTTCTATATAATAAGTAGTAAAATAGCCAATCTTCTTAAATAAACTATCCTTATGACTCAGCATTCAGGAAAGTTGCATCCCTGCGTTTACAGAAGCAACTTAGATTTGTTTAAAAAACGGCTTAAGAAATGAAGGATTGATTTGATTAACCAAAAACCTATTCAATCCCTTTACGCATTGACACATGGATAATGTCCTTCCGCATTATTAAATAGTACGTTCGATTTTTCCTGAATGTGAAACCGCACCAGGGGTTCGGGCTACCTTAAAATAGAAAACTGGTTTGCATAGCCCATATAAAGCGAAACACAGGCAGCTCCAATTTAAAACAATAAGTACGAATTTACTTTTGTGGCTGCAGCCTTCAACTGAAATTAAAGTGGGGTCCTCACTTTGGAGTACCATCTTGACCTTATGCCAGCTTATGCGAGCAGCTCGAACTTTAAAATCAAAAGTATGCTAAGCAACTACGACTAGTTCTAAAGACTTGAGAATGTCTTTTTTTTTAAAGAAGTAAGCGAAATATCGCTAAGATATTTTGAGACTTTACAATCAAGACAAAGTCACTTGCTGGATGTGAGGCGCCTGCAAAGTTCTTATATTCTGGATCATTCAGGTACTTTGGTATCATAATTGTGAAATAATCGATTACAAATATCATTGTTCTTTCTACATGGCCAGAACTCACTGCAGCACCATAAATCTTGCCCATTTTTGTTTTGTTGAATATGTTAAATTTTGTTAATTGTCCTTAGACAGACAAGAAATAATATATTTAATTATAATTTTCAAGAAACAGTTGGATATGCACTTTTTTCGAAAGAAATGGTACTAGGTACTGTACATATTATTGGTCTATCCCTCATACAATGCAAAATTTAAAAAAAAACACTTCGGTGTGATGGGATTAAGCTTCGTTCTCCGCATTATTAATTTAGACTCACATCGCTATCTTCGGTATCGGTATCGGTGGCATAAAAATCATCTAATTCAGAATTTTCAGAATTCTCCATTTGATGCGGGGTTGACTCTGCATAATTGTCACTATCACCGGAATTATTGCTGTTGGCATTTTCAGCACTGCTTTCGTCGCTATCCGTGCTGTCCGCGAATTCGTCGGATTCCCAAAAATCATTAGCTTCACTGGCCTCACTGTCAGATGTTTCAGCATAATCATTCTCGCCTTCAGCCGAATATCTCTTAAAACCCATACCGTATAGCATAGCGAGTGGCATAAGGAGTACGGGCAACACCGATCGAGTCTTCTGTACCAAATGCATAATAAGAATAAAAATAGCGCGAAATACAGAAAACTGCATATTAAAATTTTTTAAAATCAATTTTCACTTAAGAATTTTGCAACACCAAAAAAATATTTCCCAAATTATTGTGTGAGAATGAACAATTAAGGCAAGGATAGCTAGATTCAAAAATGTATTGCCATATATTTATAACTACACTTTCCCACTTTAATATTAGATATTAAGTTTTGCCTCGATATTAAGACTTTTAAGACGCCAAGAGATTTCCGTTGCCTCGAGGGAAACATAGATAAATGAATTGGCCAACCAAGTCAAAGCAACTGCATTAATTTTTTCTCAGTTGCACGAAAGTTGAGAATTCATTTAGAAAAATTATAACTTCTGAACCAATGAAGACACTGAAAGTAGAATATCATGGCTTCAAATTGAGAGTTCCTTTGAAGATGACATTATTATCATCAGTTGCGATTAGAGAGCTGCGCAATCTTTTGTATTGACAAAGAATGCATGTTATTATATCTTATATTTGTTGGTTTTTTTCTCTTCTTATAATTCGTTACTTTAAAGTTTGTAATTTTTACACTTTTCTTCGCGCTAGTTTTTTGTAAAATAATATAACATTCATTTTCGAATCGGAGAGATATTGATGACGTGATATTTTACATATACACAGAGTTCTGAATGTTTTACAATCTTTTTGAAATCTTCTAAAATCTCTCAACGCTTAGGTAACGGAAGTAAGCATCTTTGTCGAATGCAGACTTTGTTGCACAATCAGCCAATTTGCATCCATTGAACGAATTTATTTTTCCAGTTCAAATCTTTTAAAAGAATATCCCAACTTTTGATTATTTCTGTTTGAGCAACGAAATTCTGGAATGAGTTTCCTTCATTCGTTTTACCGTGTTCATTTTTTCTCTTCAAGTTTTTTTTTTTTCTTGATATTGTCTGACGTATTGTCTCAAAAAGATGCCTATTTTTTGGAATGGTATAGAACAGTTTTTAAATAAGCTTCATGCATCTTCTTCTTGCATGCAATCTAAAATACGAAATATCTTGAATTTGAAGGCACATAGTTTCTTGTAATTGTTAGTTCGTTAACAACCCTATCATCTAACATTATTAGCAAATATTCATATATCACAACAATGGTTTTGCCTTCCTCGACTTTCACTAAAACAGACCATATATATGCAATCTGCTGCTTCATATCGGTAATCCGACTCTTAAGAGTATTTCAAATATATCGAGCGATAATAGTCAAATTATATTTAAGTCATAGGACAACTTCTTTATCTGTGGCCACTGCTTTGTTGCCCAAAATACTCATCGCAAGAAGAAAATGAACGAGTTGCGATTATATTTTCAGAGAAGTCTTCAAAATCTTCTCGAAAAAGTGTGTAAAAGGGCTTTGTTGTTTTCAACAGAATACATCTTTATCAACAAGAAATTGAGCAGAACTTTGACTAATCGCTGACTAGTCTGCGATTCTAGTTATAAATGGTTTTACTGTTTAGAGATAAGTCAGATCGAGACTGTTACCGCTGCATTCAAATACTGAATTGAGTATTCAACTCGTATGAACACACAATACCTCAAATCCAGAGCTAAGATTGAGCAACTGGTTGAAATACTTACCAACGCTATCCACGAAGCTGACTTCTATTTACCCCACAAGCAAAAATCATGTCAAAAAAGAATTTTTCTAATTGAGGAGACTTACTAAGGTGAAGGCTTTTTCGAAATGGCAACTAAAGACTTCAATGCCTCGCGATATTATTGAAAACATAAAAAATTCAAAGCCTTCTTGGAAACGGATAAACTTTAAATGGCTACCGGCTTGAAACGTTCACCGGTTCAAAAAAATCAACAGCAAACTAAGTCTTATCCTCAGCATTTGCATTCAGTCTTCCAGCCAAATTTACCTTCTGACAACGAAAATACCACAACCAAGAACATAACTGTCATAAATCGGCTCTTGAGGAACTTAACAAATAAGATTTGGCAATTTAAACCTAACAACTGTTGTACATAACTTAAGAAACCTGTCTGCAAAATCTAGCAGGCTACCTACTTTCATTTTTAAGGCCATTCTAAGAATCGAATGCTATCCAAGTCAAAGGAGTTGTGCTGAGGTTACCATTACATACAGACAACAGCTCTTTTATTTCTACAATAAATTTACTCGAAATGAATTTCAGTAAATTATTTCTAAAGATAATTTTAAGCTGTACGATGCCTATTTCTGAGGTACTAAAAATTATTCCGGATCAGCAATTTCGATATAGAATGAACTGTTTAAACTCACGAAATCACCAGCAGTCCCCCATTTTTGTTTGGCTTAACATGTTACATTTTACAGATTGTTCTCAGGCAGATTACAAATAAAAAAAGATTAAAATCATTTTGAAGAAACAGATTAGATGTGTATACTTTTTTCGAAAGAAATGGAACTAGGTATTGTACAGTAACTATTTCCCGTGTTCAATGCGAGTTTTTATAAAAATCTCCCGTATGATGGAATCAAACTGCTTTCTCCGCATTATTAATTTTGGCTTTCTTGGGTATCATCAGAATTCGTAGCATACAAATCATCTGTTTCTGAGTTTGCTGAATTTCTTATTTGAAGGTTCCCATCATTCTCACTCTCACCGGAATTGTTAGTGTCTTCGGTTTGAGCACTGCCCTCGTTGCTCTCATTGCTTTCACTGCTCTCATTGCTCTCCGTGCTTTCTGTGCTTTCGGTCTCTTCGTCGGATTCCCATATATCAATAGCTTCACTCGACTCACTACCGGATGGTTCAGCATAATCCTCCGTGTCTTCAGCCATTAATTTGTTGTAACCGAAATTAAACAATATAATGGCTGGCATAACGAGAATGGGCAACACCGAGCGTGTCTTCCATATCATGTCCATAAGAAGCATAAAAGTTGCGCGACATACCGATGGCTGCATTCTAAAAAATTTTAAAATCAATTTGAAATTTACGAATTTTGCAAAACTAAAGGATTTCAGGAATAATTCTATATGTTTGCGTAAACAATAGAGACAAAGTTTGCTAGATGGGAATATTCAAAAAATTAAATGATCATTTTTTTTTACATCTAGAGTTGAGCCTACTACTAAGAATAGCTATTACGTTTTGTTTATAAGACTATATTATGAGAGACAGACATCCCAATATAATAAAGAACTGAGGTATCCAAATCTAAGGTATGCAAATAGTGTATACTCTCTGCCAATTTTGAGCCCCGAAAAGCAAAAATGAAATATTCTTCTTTTATCGCCTCAATCAATTCCGGATAATGTTGGTATTGAGAGCTTCAAATGCTGGTGGAATATTTCAAAATTTGAAGAGCGAATGAAATATACAGCAATTCGGGTTTTTAGGGTTTATTTAATTTTTTGGACCAATGCAAGAAATTAAAAAATGTTTTGTAAATTATGAACGACGGTGGACCTACGTCCTTCGGCACTGCGAGCTCCATGGGTCTCCATGGGTGAGTTAAGTTTAAGACTCCTCAGAAAAGACCAGTCTGTGAAATGTACATTAGGTCCTTTTCCCTTAGAATGATGTTGCCTAACAGCTTTGGCCTTCTACGTGTCAGGGTTGGACAGTTAGTGATTAGATGCTCCATTGAATTGGCATCCTCCTCACAGGATCTTTATGTCCTGTTGCTGACAAGGTCGATTTTGTGTAAGTGGTCATTGCAGGGAAAGTGGCCTTTCAACGCTCCACAAATTGACCTTGGCTGTGTTCTATTGAAGTATAAAGCTTCCTTGGCTCTTGCCGCATCCAGCCACAAAAATCTTTTTGAGTGTCTGAGACCCTTGCCTTGTTTTCCTGTTTTCTGTTTATTTTTTGATGTCAGTGTTGAGTCTGTTGTTGGAGTTACCAAACATTGGTCGTGGCCCTACAAACGGGACACTCTGCCGCTGACTTAGCCTTTCCTTTCGCAGTCTCAATACCTGAGTGACCTCCATGCCCTGGCACCCATACCCGAGAGATGGGTTGGTTGCTAGTTCATTAAGTTTATAGTGGCATTCGTTATAATAACATTGTCTCTAATTTAGGAAATATTTGAGAAATCCAAGAAGCATGGTTTAGCCATTACGGGTTTCCGATTCTTTCATTTCACTCACATTGCATTCTGCACTTATCTAAATTGTTTTTATTTTCTTTCCCATTTCTTACCATCAATTGAACCTCATAAATTGGCCAACTTATTGCTGCACTAAACCAGGCCAAAAGCAGCTGCATTTTTAAGCCGTTTTGAATGTTGACCTTTAACACTTTGGCAGCTCTTAGCTGTGCGAATGAATTTTTTGGAATTTCAGGGAATTCGATGAAGAGTACTCTGGCCGATAGCATTACGTTTTTACCATAAGTCCTTGTCCCTTAGGGAATATTTTCCAAAAAAAAAAAATACTAAAACCGGGCTTTTGAAATATAGTTTCTAATAAGAATTCTTTAAAAGTTTTGGTACACATTTTGTTTTCATCAATGGCGACCTCAAAAAGAATTCACTGCGACAAGGGATCTTTCGTATCGTATATATAAGTATGGAGAAGTATGGAGAAGTATAGAAGTATGGAGTTTTCAATATAATTACCAGCAATTCCCTTCCATGAGACCAAGCTCTGTCGAACACCAGCACTGGGCAGTCATACAGCATTTGTCTAGTAGTTTCATCATCTTCTAAACGAACTTGGCACTCTACAAAAGTACATAGGTTAATTTTTCGTTAATTGTATCTGAAAGATACTACTACTCCAAATCCGCACTGCCTAGATCTTTTACCTGAAACAACTCTAAGAGCTTGACAGTCGCTTGTGCTTGTCGCAGCCTCGACTAAGACACTCAATTCCCTTGTTGCCCTTTTACTGGAGAACGCAGCAGATTTAGTCAGTCCTAAAGCGTATTTCCGTCTTTTTATCCACTTCTGATTGTTTAGGCAAAAATGCCCATATTCGCACCGTAGATTCTTTGTGAAGAACCCAGCACACGGAATCCATCTAATGAGTTTGACAAATATGAACTCCTATCAACCTTGTTCAATTCTGCAGGTGCTGTCTTCCGCCAAAGTCTCTTAACTCGGCAAAGATATTCAAATTTTTTTTTTGCGTGATCATAAGATCTGAAGTTGCACAGTTCGAGACATCACTTGCTATGAGTTGTTCTATATGTGGGTTGAAATCATGGTAGACTCTTTTACTCTGCGGATTCTACTTGAAGCAGTTTACTTTGCCACATGCTTGGTGGTGTTGTTCAGCCACAATTCTCCAAACAATAAACGTCGCCAGAATGGTTTAGATGCTATCATACATCAGCTTCCATTCACATTCCTTTCTAGAAACATACATTCAATGCTGTTTGTTTAATTAAACAGAATTTTTCGTTTCAGTCTCACTTATCTAGGAGCCGATGCAACTTCGGTTTGACAAAATCTCAAACATATATATTTTCTAGGTACTTGGTTGCAAATAATAGTAGATTCGATATCCTGGGTGAGGGGTTTAGCCAGGTTCCACTTCCTAGTACAACAGCATATGCTTTTTTCTTCAACTTATTTGCTGCTTACTTTATATACGAAAGTATATTGGAAGAGATTATATAGCTTCTTAAGGGTTCCTATGGATAATGCTACTCATATTTCCCGAGCAGTATCATCTGCAAAGATTTCCCATTTTTTGGTGTCGTCTGATGCAATACGAGCACATCAAAGCGATAATGCGGATTTTAAAGTTTCCTTGAAAAAATCCCATTGTGATGGAATTTGTGTCATAAATATATTTTTAAAGCAGCTTTTGTCTATTTTGCAAGTTCAAGGAAGTCCCAATAATTTATTTCTTCATCATCATCATTCAGCTCTACAACCCGCTGTGGGTTTTGGCTTTCTCAACAGTTCTTCTGCATTCGTCGCGGTTGTAAGCTAGGGCACACCAGCTTCATACTTTCATCTTCAGCATGTCATTGTCAATATTGTCAATAAGATACTTTCTGGGACGACCCCTGCTTGTTGAGGAATATGTGCGCTGTTCTGGTTCATCCGCAGAACATGTCGTATCCATCTTAGCTTCTGGGATTCAATGAATTGGACTACATCTTCGCCATGGTTTATGCGCAGCAATTCTTCATTGTTGCTTGAAATGTAATCACAGCGTTCATTTATTTGCGATCCAAACGTTTTTCGCAGTATTTTTTTTTCTTTCAAAGATTCTTAGGGATTCTTCATCTGCAGTCATCATGGTACAAACTTCTGCTCCATATGTTACTATTGGCCTTATGATGGACTTAGGAATGCGTAGCTTGCATGCTGTCTATAGCAGTTCTGACCTGAATATTTTGTTGTGCGCGTAGTAGGCTTTATAAGCAGATACAATCCGATCTTGTCTGCAGTTACTTGCGCTGTTGTCATTGCTTATCAACACACCCAAATATTTAAAGTTGTCAACTCCTGCGAAGTGATAATTAACTATGCTGAGATTCCATGGACTTCTTCTCTCGACTTAGCTAGACAATGTTATATATCTGATCTTAGATGGCTTGATCCCCAAACAAACTTGCTTTGCCTTTTCAGCTATATTTATGAGGATCTCGTTCAAATGCCGCTGGTTTCTCGCTAGGATGACAATGCCAGCTGCATACGCTATTAACACCGCAGACCTGTTGATGACATTGTCAGAGGCTGTCTGTTCTCTAATAGCATAGTGCAGACATAAACTTCTAACTCTTCGCTTGCAGATGCAGAGTACTCCCACGTCGTTGCACAAAACTTAACTTAATGCTAAAGATTTTCGTCACTTAAGTTATTTTTGTATATTCTGTGCGAATTATGTGGCCGTATTGGCCACTTTCACTAGATTTGTTGACAAACCCAAGGTTCTGGCCCAAAAAAGTATGCTATATATATATACAAGTGCATCCATACCCGCGTAACCACATGCCACACATTCCTCATACATCACTAGCCAGCTATGGCCAAGCCAAATATCTGTCCATGTTTGTTTGTCTATAGCTTGCTCCATATTTGTCAGTTTATTCGGGAGTTTGTTTGTTTGTTTGTCTGTCGGTCGACATGCATAAACTTGCAGCTGCCTGTATGTCATCATCTCTGTGTGTGTGTTAGTGTTGGTGTTGGAATGTGTGTGTGAGCGTGTGTGAATATGCACTTTGCATATGTTTGTAATTTATAGGTTTCGAGCAACATTTCAATTAAATAAACTGACAGCCTGCACGGCTGTTGTGCTATCCTCCGTAACCATACCCGCCTTCATCATCAAGGTTTTTCTCACGTTCCCCCTGGCCACCTCTCATGCTCGTGATCACATCCCCCCCCCAACATTCGCACTCTGCTGCTACAAGTGAACCATCAATGTAGCTGGGCTTGCGTATACTTGATATGCAAACAAAATGCCCAACCGCCAACGCACACCCACTGACTGCCTATAACTTTGCTCTAGCCAAAGTTTTGCCACACTTTCATATATACATATGTACATATATTTTATATTATATATATATTATATTTTTTTGTTGCATAATTGCTACGCCACGTACACTGACACCTATCAGTTTGCATACGGTAGCAAATAATTCGGCGTAGGATATCTAAAGTGAAAGCAAGGGTCATTTCTATAATTTTTGACAGAAGTTGAAGCTGCACAAATATCCCTAACCGCGTTGAAAGCGCCATTTCAAGACAATTTATATCATGTAACAGTTGCTCCCAAAAGAACGCGTATAGCTTCTCATTCAAATTTATAAATTGTGAAAACTCAACTTGCGCTTCGTGCAAAAAATTAAGTTAAAAGTGCGCCGACCGGTGAAAACGCTAAATTCTGAAATTTATAGTAAATTTAAGGCTGTTTACTTTAGAGGTATGGAACTTTGAATAAAACTACGCTGAACTATTTTATCGATATGAATTTCATTTAACCGAAAGATAATCTTGTGGCATTACATTTTAAATATGATCTGTGGCATATGACCGCCATGGCAGATTTGTGGATGTATATCGGCTATAACACGGCGAATGTTGTCTTCCAAATGATTAAGCGTTTGTGGCTTATCCGCATGGACCACAAAGACTTTACATAGAACCACAGAAAGTAGTCCAGCTCTGTTAAATCACAAGATCCTTGAGGCCAAGTCACAGGTCCAAATCGTAAAATTAGACGGTGTCTTTCGATAAATCGATTGTGGCACAAGCTGTGTGACATGTTGCGGCCTCTTGTTAGGAAACACAGCTCTGGACATCATGGTTGTTCAATTTTGAAATGAAAAAGTTAGTAATCATGGCTCTATGCCGATCACCATTGACCTGTAACGTTCTGGCCATCATCGTTTTTGAAGAAGTACGGACCAATGATACACACCAAACAGTCAGTTTTTCTGAATGAAACATTGTTTCGACAAACACTTGAGGAGTAGCTTCCTCTAAATGCGGCAGTTTTGTTGGTTGACATAGCCGTTCAATCCGAAGTGCGCTTCATCGCTCAAAAAAATTCGCTTATGAAAATCGGTAACAACGGAAAACTGCTTTTGGGCCCATTCGATGATGATCGTTTGGCTTTAATTCTCGAATTGCCAAGCCAAACTGAGAATAAAGCACTAGAAAGCTGTTAAATCGTTCGCCATTTTGAGCAGTAATGCCAACTTGAATTTTTATACCTCAAAAAAAAGCACCCTGTATAATTAGTTTACAAAAGATCAACATATATGAACTGTGAGTAAAGCGAATATGTTTTTATATATTTTAGTTATGAATTGTTTTCTTCCAAGCCACAACAAAATAACTGCAAAGTGTTTGCATAATTTTGGTTCACACTGTATATACTATGTACATATACATATATACATAGAAATATATATATATATGTTTTCATAAATATATACATCTGTGTACACTTATGTGCACTTGTGTCAGTAAGTATGTATGGTGGGGAGGGTGTTTTTTTTATTTTGGTTTCAACTTTTTTATTTGCTTCTATGCACTTGCGGCGCCATTTTTAATTTGCAGCTGTGGTAGTATATGTGTGTGTGCCCATGTGTGTGTGTGTTATTTTCAACTTAATTTTATTTGATTTTTTTTTCTGATTTTTTCACTTTATAAAAGGTCATATTAACTTTGCTGTGGGGACGATTGAATGGTACACATAAAAACAATCATAAGTTTCAATTTTTATTCTTTGTTTTCGATGCTGTGCGAGACAGAGAGAGACAGAGAGAGAGAGAGAGAGAGAGAGTGAGAGATACAGAGAGAGCGAAAGGCAGCAGTTAATTGAAGTAATATTTATTGATAAAAGTTTTTGCTAGTTTATTTAGATTGTACACAAATCTTCAATTAAAAAATGAAAATGTTAATTTGAAATTGTTGTTATTTTGTCTCCAACGATTTTTGCAAACATTGAACTCAAGCGCAGGCAGCTCTTAGTTATGCAAAAGCCTCTAAGCTAAACTGTTTTGCAAATAATGTTATAATATTTTGTATTATTATATAAATATATATTATGGGCAACAATTGAAAGACAAGTTACTTTATTTTTGAATTGAAACACCTATTTGACTCCATGAAAAACTTTGCTACTTTAAAGTCTAAAAACATTATTAAATTTTAAACAATTGCCTAGAGAGTATTTTTGATTTTATTTATCTTAGATTCTATATTAGTCTGCTTAGAATACAAAAAATTAATTCAATAGTACCTGACTGCACGCACAAGCTCTTAAAGTCTTATCCGCACAATAGAGTGTTTTCAGTTAGATGCGGCATTGATATGCCCATGGACTTCATCGAAGAAGTTGGGGGGTACTTGGCCCAATAATATAACTGCTATATACAGCCGATATATCAACAAAGAGCTAGCTTAGAATATATACATTCTCCGATGTCATTGCATTTCTGACACGCTCTAAATGTCACCAACAAGCTACGGCACAATTTGCTCTCCACTTGTTAGATATTAAGAAATGGCTATCTGATTGGCGAATAAAACTGAACAAGTAGATATGCAAATACCTAACAATTACTCTCAAAAGATAAGACGGAGTTTCTTGATTTATGCTAAATAATACTCTACTTCCGAAATCAAATGAAGTTAAGAAGTAGCTAGGTATTCACCTAGACAGACGACTCTACGCGTAGACACATCGCAGCAAAAAGAAGACAACTCAAACTAAAAGCTAGAAGTCTACACTGGCTTCTTAGTTTACGCTCTCCCCTAAGACTGGAATACAAGGTCCTGCTCTACAACTCCGTCTTAAAACCGAGCTGGATTTATGGTCCCCAACAAACAGTCAACAAAGAGCCCAATCAAAGTTACTGATAAGCATCATCGTCGCACCGTGTTACGTGAAATAGAGAGATGAACTAGCCCAACAAATGGAAAAATATCGCAACAAACTACACGCCCACTCGAATAGCCTCGCGAGGAATCTAGCCGAACTCGGTTGAATATTAATTAGCGCCTTTTATGTTATAGAATTGTCTTCAATGTGCAAGTGATTGTTATTGTTCGCATTTATTCAAATACTCTTGGTTTTAAAGCAGCCGGCTTTTCTAGATACGGTGATCAGCGTATTTATTCGTTAACAGAGCTGCATCATCGGCATATTCAAGATCACTTAGTTTGCTCTTTAATTTCCAGTCGATTCCCACATTTCCAATCTCTGCAGATTCGAAGACCAGATCTAATACGTTCGCTGAGTTGACCACAGTGCAGTATACGACTGGTTGAGTTTCCGTCGCAGGCCCTTAAGAGATTAATGATTTTTTGTGGATTCCTTTGGCGTTGGGCGCGTGCCAGATTGCATCACGATTTAGTGCATCAAATGCCTTTAAATAGTCAATGTAGACACATACAGTGGATCGTTAAGCTCGTCTAATTGTTCAATAGTCATGCGTAGGGTACTTATGCAAAGATCTCTCTGATCTAAAACCCGCTTGATTATATCTTAACAGCTTATTCAATGGTTGTGCGTTTTTGTTTATAATGATCTTCTCTACAAATGTTCATCTTCTGATGTTTGAAGTTTTTTAATTGCTCGAACACAGCTTTGGTTTTTTGGATTCTCCTATCAATATCCTCTACAGTTCCTTCATTCTTCGTGAATTGGCTGCCGAGTTACTCGCATCGAATCTATTTCATCTATAGAATTGCCTTCAATGTACAACTGTGTGCTATTCTTATACTCTTGGTTTTAAAGCAGCTTATATGCAAGCCAGTTTTTCTAGATTTTGACACATATCTTGCGACTTTGTTGCAGAAAACATTAAATATTGTAAATCACATTTGTTTTGTTAAACTTTTGTGTAGCTTAATATTGCTATAAAAGCGCTACAATAATTGACTGTTTTTGTTACAATTCATTTGTTTTTCGAATGAAAATAAGACTATGTTGGAAATCGGCTGCAAATTGCGTCTTTGGAGCGCTGACAGAATAGTTATGGGTAACAAATGGATTTATTTGTCTTGCGGAGAAAAGAAAGAGATTTATAATGTCTGCATATAAAGCGTGAAAGTCTTTTGAGGATCAAAACGAAGCGCTCATTGTAGTCAATTAGTTTGATGATTTCTGCTACGTATACGCAATATGCCACTTACAAATATTACGCATACGCTCGGTTGTACGACTTATTGACGGAGAATGGCAAGTGCAATCAATAGAAAAGCAGATTTAATTGAAGAAAAATGATTTATTGATTTGGGCAATTCGAATTATGTTAAAATGACTTACAAGGGGCTTGTGCTGCAATTAAAGTTTTGTTTTTAATTGGGTTGAATACAGTTTTTTGTACAATTCAATAAAAAAAGTCGTGTTTGGTAACAATATATTTGCAAATTTTCGAAATGTATTTTCTTTTCAAAAATTTTTACGATTTACTTGTCTAATGGCAGGCAACCACTGAAAGTTGTATTACTAAACTAAAATACCTTAGTAGTAGCAATATTTTGAAATATAATGACTTAATATTTTGGGAAAATCCCTTGAGGGGAGCTCAAAATATATTGTTTACAGAATAAACTTCACAAGACAATAATCAATTGAAAGACCACTATTTTAATAATTTACGCATTGAGTCCCAAATGTTTACTTATTGAGTTACAAACATTTACTTTATAAATGTTGAATTTAATACAAGTAATGTTGCTTCGTTGACTAAGAAAGTTGACTGCTCAGCTGACAACTGATGACTGCTTGAGTAGCCAAATGATACTGGGCGATTTTTGAGACAAGCTACTTCTGCGACATTATTTCCTTTTAACTCTCTCTCAGCGATGGCATAATCCAGAATCGGAGTGCCTGACGAACAAAATGCTAAGATCCATATGGACACCTACACAAAGTTTCGAATAAACAGCATTTTTGCTTTTGAATTCTTCACAAAACTGCATTGTTACTTTTCATAAATCGCTGTGAACAGCTTTTAAAATCTTATCTACTTTTACAACTTCAACGTACCCCAAGTTTTTGTACCTTTTTATATTCAATATTTACGAAAAAGTCAAAAGTCCTTAAAGTAGAGTGCTCATCAAATCTGTCTGTTATTAAAGAGCTACTGCATATTCCATCATTTGTTATATTTTGCATCTACTAACTAGCCCTACCAACTATGTGCATTCAATTTGTTGCCCTAAAACTTAAGCTTCACTTTGAAAGAATGAAATATTTCAATTAAATTTGGTCATCTACTTGTTTTACGGTCATAATGACTTAATTTCTTGCAACATCCATCAATAAGCTGATTGATGATGCCTTACTTTGGCTTTTGAACGACTCTTTATTACTTTCGATGCTCCAACTGAGCTCCCACAATTTCAAAGCCTTGGAATAAAATCAACTGTTGTGATTCCAAAAGAACTTTAAGTATTATGTTTTTCTTTTGGAATGTATTCAGATGAAGATGTGCAAATGTTTTCTATGGCAAATGAGTGTTAAGCCTTTAGCAAATAGGCAGCATGCAGCTACAGTCAAAGCAAAAATTATGCGCCAACTGTTAATATTTAGGTTGAATACTTTAATTAAACGAAATTAGCAAGTAAAATAGTTTTTGCAGTTGTAGATCTTCAAATGATATTACTTTACTATAAAAATTATTGTTTTCATCGTTTTCAGCACAATTTAACGTCATTTTAGTATAAATTAATTCTCGAAATTATAATAATAATAATGTTAAATGCTATTGATTTTAATGACACTGTTTTTGAGATATAGTTTGATTGAAACTGACGTCGATATATAATGGGTGTTTTTTTTAGAGGTATAGAACTTCAAATTGCAATACAACAACGATGGATTATGCGATTGACATGAATTTTATTCATTCGAAAGATAATCTTGCATTTTAAATATGATTTCTGGCATATGACGGCCACGGCTGGCTCGCATGTAGTGCAACATGGACGTCCAATTTCCGATGACTTATTCCAACATTTGCGGCCCTATATTGAAAAATATAGGTTGCCGGAACAACAACTGCTTTTGGACGACCTGCACGAAATTCGTCTTGGAGTAAACTACGACCTCGGCTGAATTCACCATACTATCATAAATACTGGCCCTTGATGGAGCTTCATTGCCAAAAATTTAATTAAGTTGTTGAGGAAATCCACGTTGAAAGTTGTAAAAGATAATCGCCGGAAAATATTCACGATTTGACTCCATTTCTGGGACGAGATAAGCCTTCTAAGATCTTGTAAACAACTCAAATAGAGCTGTCAGTGATCAGATTGCAGCGCTAGAGTTGCACATGAACCTCCAAAGTTGGAACACTTTAGAGGTTTAGGTGCAATTTAAATTGCAATAAAACAACGATGGATTAATTGATTGATATGAATTATTTATCCGAAAGATAATCTTGCGGCATTACATGTAAATATGATTTCTGGCATAGCACCGCCATGGCTGGCTTGGATGTAGTCCAATATGGACGTGCAATTTTCGATGACTTTTTCCCACATTTGTATGGTATATCGGAAATTACAGAGCGAATGTTGTCTTCCAAATGATTAAGCGTTTGTGGCTAATCCGCATAGACCCATAACTTTGCATAGCCCCACAGAAACTAGCGGTGTTAAATCACAAGATGTTGAAGGCCATATATCACAGGTCGAAAACGTGAAGTAGGCGGTCACCAAACGTGTTTTTCAATAAATCGATTGTGGCACTAGCTGTGTGACATGTTGCGCCGTCTTGTTGGAACCACGTCTCCTGGACATTATGGTTGTTCTATTCGGGAATGAAAAAGTTAGTAATCATAACTCTATACCCACCATCATTGACTGTAACGTTCTGGCGATCATGGCTTTTGAAAAAGTACGAACCAATGATTCTACCAGCCCATAAAGCGCACCAAACAGTTAGTTTTTCAGAATGAAACGATGTTTCGACATGCACTTCAGAATTAGCTTCACTCCAAATGCGGCAGTTTTGTTGGTTGACGTAGCCATTCAACCAGAAGTGCGCTTCAAAATTCGCTTACGAAAATCGGGAACAACGGCAATCTCGTTTTGGGCGCATTCGACGAATCTACTCCTTGCTTGATGATCGTTTGGCTTCAATTCTTGCACGAGCTGCATTTTGTAATCAAGTAAATAAAGATCCTTTCACAAAATCTTCATTAAGGAACAAATTCCTGTGCTGGATTCCAGATGGACTCATTCGTGTCTTCCGCAATGTTACGCTCTACAGCAGCAATTGCTTCTTCTGTACGCAGTGTACGTCGTCTCTGGAGGTTGCAAGTTATCAATAGGAAAAAACGTGTTGGAAAAACGGTCCATGAATAATCGAATTAACTGCTCTGATGGACGATTTTGTTGACGATGAAAGAGACGTAGTGCGCGATACGTATTCCACACAGAACCATTATTTTCGAAATAAAATTGCAGTATTTGCAAGCGTTGTTCAGGCGTAAGTCTATTCAGAATAAATGACTTGAAAGCTGTTCAATAGGTCGCCATCTTGAAAAGTAAAACTAGAAAAAACACACCCTTTAAAAGTTAAAACATTTTTTTTTCTACACAAATAAAGCTAGAGCTTTTTTTTATACCATATACCAGAAAGTATAATATCTCAAGCATAATATCACAGCGATTGTGCTCTTCTGTTGAAGAATCTTTGAACTCGTTCTTTAGCTTAACTTTGACATCTTCTTGTTTATAGGAATGTTCATTAAGCTCTTCTTAATATTAATTAATAACTTAATATTTAACTAATCTTAGCATCTGCACTTAGTAGCAGTTACTAGCATAAATAAATACCTAATGTAGAAAGTGTTCGAATAGTTTTAAGCTTGACTGTACATTTCTATGCAGTTCAGTCATTTTGTATCTTTTTGTTTACGAAAGACTAAACTGGTCGAATAAGACACTCAACACACACACAACACGCACACACAACACACACAAACAGCACAACACACTTCCATATAAATTTTAGGCTCTCTAAAGCGTACTAGTAACCAACTAGTGAAAATACCAGTCCAAGGCTATAAGAAGAAAGATTACGTCTATAATGCATCTATTTTGCCTAAGCCGATGTGAGTGAAAAATAAAGGGTGATTTTTTAGTAGCTTATTTTTTGGGCTATTCTTACTTTATAGCTGGCGCGGTGGTTCTGTCGAACACATCTATAATTTACTGAAGAATGAAGAGTATACGAGATTATTGCGGGAACTATCAATGCATTCAGAAAAATTTACTGATTATCATTTATGTGAAGATGATATTGTGAATTATGAACGCTACCATACTATGCATAAAATCTTTCTTCTCCCAAATGGGAAAAGGTCGATTAGAAGAAAATAGTGGTGGCACTTGTCATACAGCTGCAAACACGAAGTACACGGCGCGAGATTTTAATGAAAGTCTTGATAGTTCAGATGACAGAACTTCACCAAGGCAAGTTAAATGCAAAGGATTAATTCCATAGATGCATTCGATAGCATACAGTCTACGCCAACTACCATCTGACATAGTTTCTGTCCAATCAAGGCGGCTACAGAAAGTATCTAGATATCGGCAGGTGCAAGGAATCTTCCTTCTAACCGCCTTGCCCGACCGAGTTGAAAATGTGAGGCATGTTCTATAATATAATATATCCGAGGTATAGAAGCATGGTGGACCAATTATTATTGTCCCGTAATTAATTCTTTATTAAAGAGTCCACCAAATCGTTTTTGCAATTTATACGAATGCAAAACAACGAGTTCTCATGTTATCCAATATATATCGAAGTGGAGACAGCAGAAAATTCCCAGTTCTACGAAAGTGTTTGAAAAAATCCGAGATTATAAAGTTCAAGGTCTATTGGCAACTGAGATCTTGTGATTAAAAGTCTTTAGACTTTTTATTGTGGATATTAAGACTAATGCGCCTCGTAGCGAAGATCGGTGGTACAATTCCAACCTGCGGCACTGGTGTATTTGCCTAGCACTGGCATAGCTAGCAAATAAAAAGACGTTATTTGCCTCAGCAAGTCTCTATTTATTTAAGCGGCACTTCACATTCGGTAATAAGCTGTAGGTACATGACGTCTATTAAAAGAAGTACCCCAATGGTTCATCTTCGAAGCTATGACAGTCAAGGGGTCTAAAGTTATTAATTCTAAATAAAGGCTCAAGCCAACAACGATTCTCTGAACCCTTTTTAAATAGAACAAGTTAAGTTAAAAATTAAAAGAACGAAAAGAAAATCAAAGTTTTAGGTTTACATTTTTGAAAATCGTTTAGGCAATTAAATCCTTTTTTGGGTTTATTTTAAAACTAATACTTAATTAAGCAAAGAAAATTATACTGACATTAGAAACAAATATGGCCATATAAAGATAGTAAAAGTTCATAAAAAAGTCGCGGATAGTTGACCCCAAAACGACGGTGTCTTTAACTTCCCATTTTCTTTGCAAAATAGCGTCTATTTGTTTGCTAGCGATTCTAGTGCTAGGCAAATGCTCTGATTGTTGGTATCGAACCACCTACGTTTCGGTTTAGAGGTACTACAACTGCGCTACCGAGACCCACCTCTATATATAATAAATATAAAGCAGATCGAGACAATGTAAGAACAAGATTGACGGATTATTTAGAGTTTAGTGTGCAAGACATAACAAATATGTTTTATATTTAAATAAAACTTCATACAAGTTTATTCCACAGCTACAATCTAATTGGTTCACAATAATCGGAAATCAATAGCAATCACACTATTCCATTTTCAGAACTGGTTCTACACTAGTGCATAAATAACTATCTTGCAACCAGTTGCGCTGCTGGCCAAGTCCATACAGATACAGCTACAAATACGCATGCAGAGTAAGACGAGCGGCCATTCCAGCGCTTGATGCAATTCGGCGCTCACTTAACACAACCCCACACACACATACATATACACAAGTAACACACACAGATACTTTTGCAGCTTTATAGAAACTGCAGATAGTATCTTCTAGTGCTGCCATTAATTTGCTATTAAATTCAATTCAAAGCTGAAGTAGCTGCAATTCAAGTTTAGCTCAAGTGCCAAGCTGCCAAAACTTATTGCATTCACACACACACACATAGACATAGATAAACACACAGATATACGCATATACAGATAAACAAATGCACACTCTCAGATACACTCACTCAAGAGCAAACTCTGCACTGGATTTATAGTCTTTAAAATTATATATTTGCGCAAACAAAATTTCTCGCAAAAAAAATATAATAAAACTAATAATAAACGGTCGACATAATTTCGCAAGAAAGCATATTTTCAGTTAAATTTAGAATTTCAGCAGAGTTCAAAATAAAGCTCCCATTAAGCGCACTCGTAAGTTAAGATGCACTGATAATTAGAATTTCAGATAAACCTAGCACAGCGACCTAGACCACACTAATTAAACCAGAAATTAGGATTGCGAGAAATGTGAATAAATACATTCTGATAGTAAAATTCTTGTGCTGAAGAAGAGTGACCCGACAATCCGAAGACCTGAATTTACCGGAAATCTAACGCATGCTCTGTGAAAGTCCGAAGCCGTATGCCAACACACTGATCGGACCTTATCAGTGCGGCATATTCAGCAAAAGACTCTTAAACAACAAAACGATGGACACCATCATCTTGTCGATTATAAAGCTACATTCGATAGCCCTAATAGTGAATGCCTATAAGCAACACTGTCTTAGTTCCGTATTGCTGCATTCGTCATTCAGTGTTCCTTGATTCGACATTGCAGAATGACAATGAGCACCACCATTGGCTCTGTCAAGATAGAAATCGACATCTCCGAAGCCTTTAAGAGCGTTCGAGGTTGCAGTCAAGGTGCAACGTGGTCTATGGCGGTATGGCTTCAATTTTAGAATGGAAGCGGTACTGCATAAGGCATATTTTCTACCAAAGTGTTCAACGACGCTATTGATATCATTCGGCGGGAAAGTGGGTCTTGCGGTTAAAAAGAACAAGACAAAGTATATGTTGTCTACAAATATTGATGCACGACGCCTAGGCTCGCTCCCATGTTATACATGACTTTTGAAGTTGTCAAGCAATTCACGTACCTAGGCAACGCCCCAATATCAGGCTGAAGATTAGGCACAGAATCACACTCTCCATTAGGTCTTAGTAGGCGAATGTGTAGCAGAGATCTCTCGCGATCATCAAAATTAAAGAACGCTCTAGAAGACACTCATACTGCCCGTGCTGTTGTATGGGTTGTCACGCGAACTGATGCAACTGCGCTGGCAGTATTCGAGAGAAAAATTCTATGCAAAATCTTTGCTCCTTTTCGGATTGGGAACAACTATACGTCTCTACAACGCCATAGATGTTGTCCAGCGTATTAGGCTACAATGTCTGCAACAAAGTTGCTCCAGCGAGGAAGGTGTTCCACGCGAAGCAGTACTTATCTTCAAACTTAGTACAACAAGCCAAGTCAGCAGCGTGAGTTCTTGAAAACAGTTTTGCCAAAAAACAATTTACTTAAAAATTACCCTTTATATATAAAATTGCATATAAACTAAATCTAAAATTGTTATGAATCTTGCTGTATTTAGCAATATTTCATCCCACGCTCAAATAAATTTTTATTAATATAAACTTTTATATAAAATCTTTTTTACTTTTATTAACTTTATTTTTATTTTGCTTAAATTCAACAACTAGTTGTAGTGTGTATCAAGTTTATATCAATAACTCAACTGGCTGGAAATATTTACATATTCGCTTCAATATTTTGTGCTGCATCAAACGAAACTGCGCATAACTCTGACGAGTATATACTCATATATATTTATATAAATAAATTTCTTCTTTAAATTAAAAACTATTAAATTTAATTGTGCATAAACTTGTCTTCAAAATGCCCAAAAACCTCATACTTATATTAAAAATACAACAAGTTTGGCTTACCAAGCAAAGGCCAAGCTGTTGAAATTTCTTGTTGAACTTGGCGCCAAGAAAACTCTTTCAACCAAAAGTAATTTCTGGCAAGCCAAAAAATAAAAGAACATCCTTAGATATGCGCTTAAGAAGAGTTAGATACTCAACGCAATAGAGCTGGCCAAGGATTAAGGAAAAGCTGCTGTGCTGCTATTGGACAAGATAAATGCAAGTTGAGTTTTAAGCTAAATAATGCACTCACGCAAAGCAACCTCAACGGAGGTATTAGAACATGAAAAACATTTGTGTATTAAAACATATATTATGTGAAAACTTGAAATATGATATTGGAGCAGAGATGGGGAAAGCTTATAAAAGCAGACATTTTTTTTTGGTGGAACTGAGCAGTGCAGTCAGCGAGAGTACAAATGAGCGTGAGAGCGACAATTAGGCAAATGCATGTTAAAATTTTGACACATTTACACTGTCTTCACTGTGCTGCGGCAGTATTTTATGCCCCGAGCACGAGTGTTAAAATGAATAGAATGTTTGCTCAGAGTTTTTATTAGAGCCTAAGAAAATCTTAGAGTTGAACAACTTGTATTGAATACAAGTTTCCCTATCTCAATGCCAAGTACAGCCATTTAGAGGGAGAGGGAAAAATAGCAGAAAAGAAACAGTGAAAAAATGTTGGTGTGTATGGAGATTGAATTTGAAGATAGAGCTGATGTTTACCTCTAATTATTTTCTTGTGGAACCACTTGAAGAATTCGATGAAAGAGGACGGTTGGAATCAAAGAACGTGTAACCCAAATAGTGTGTTCATTTTCTAAAAAGTCAGTCAGTTGATGGACTATTTCTCCCTTGTCTTCTCAACAGCAAATTGTGTGATACGTATGCTGCAGTGCTCTGCTACAACTGCTCATCCAAGCTTGAAGGCAAGAAATTTGTCGTTTGGTTTCGGAGAAGGCAGCCAGCAAAGTGGACAGAGGCCATCTTGATCTAAAGATCTTTTCAACCATATGAGACCTATGCTACTTTGCTGTGTTAAAACTCATCCAACTGCTGCTACAAATCTTAAAGCAGAAAACTACGCAGCTGGTGAACGGTAAACAATATCGTACAGACGAGAGGCTAGGTGTATTCTTAAGGAAAATTCCATGGAGAGAGCTTTATCTCTGTTACAATTTCTCCTTCATGGGAAAAGGAAAACAATTTCCCGTTTGACAGGGCTCAATGTCATTAAGTTATATTGTAGCATATGCAACCTTATGGTACAGTGCTTTGTTAATACTCGTCCAACTCCTTCTACAAGCCTCAAAGGTGGAAAATTCGCATTTGCGGAACGGAAATAAATCTAATAAAGAGGAGGGCACTATGATGTTACTGTCTATTAAAACACATGAGACAGACAGAACAGTGCTCTGTTACATCTGCTCCTACAAGTCTGAAAGGAGGAAATTTTTGATCGGGAGAGAATCTCGCAAAAAGTTGGACGCTATGACCTTACAGAATATTTTACCAAATGAGACCTATAGTACCTCCTCCTCCATGCCCAAGAGCATGAAATTATGCGTTTGGTGACAGTGAAAGAATTGAGCAAAAAGGAGAGTCCATATGAGACCTTTAGTACTACAGTCTTTGACATATACTCCAAATGCTACATAAGCCTTACAGAAGAAAATTTCTCATCTTGGGAATAGGATGGAAACTATCATCATGTTTATCTCGGTACAAAAACTAATCAATAAAGTGAATCTGAGCATAACTTCAGCACTTTCAAGATCTTGCTAAAAAAAGACCCGTAAACTAGGGTCGAACGATAACGTTAAGATCGTATACTATCTTAGGAGAAGCACAGTGCAATCGAAAAGGGCTCAAAAATGCTTTGGGAGAAGAAGAAGAGGGTTTTCAGCTTTCTCTTGATTTTTCAGACAACATCGTCTAGTCGTCTTGAAATATCCCCAACGGCAGGAATGGCTGGCATCGCGTAACCATTTCTAGCACACACAATAGCCTCCTCACTAGCAATGACACTGCCATTTTCTGATTCCTTAATGATGGTGTCCAAGTGATGACAAAAAAAAATGTAATGACATTCAACCAAAGTGTCAATAAAGTCGCCCCAATTGTCGGATTGCATGTATCTAGGGGTACTAAACACAGAATACTCTTCAAAAGAGATGTTCGCTCTTGTATCAGTGTAGATACGGCTGATTTTAAGAAGGTTTTTTGTGCACAATCTTCTCTCTCCGCGTAACGTGGCTTAAATTTGTTTTTCCACTAATGAAGACGCGAACTTAAATAGAGCTGCGACATGACGTAGATGACGTGAGAGAAGATGTAAGATGCGCCACATATTTTAGATTAAGGCCAACTGATTCGAATACAGAATAAATGCATTGTATTTTAAAGTCGATGTCTTTCAGGCACCGAATGACGAACAGAATAAATATCTACCAACAAGCCCTTGCAAAGTAAGAATAACATCCATGGCATGAAACTCTCTAGTAGAAGGAATCTTGGATGAGCACATGGTGAATATCGATAATAGCGAAAAGCATTCCGTGAAATTCGCATAATCAATTGAAAAACTGTAAAATTCTTATACGACTACGACTTCTGGGCGTCTGTAATGTAGAGGTAGCGTACTCGCCGATTCCTCAGATTCTGCTGCATTTCTCGAACACTATCTAAGTAAATCTCCAATTCTCTGTTCGTTTTAAAAAGCTTTTAATAGAGATGATATCTGCATGCTACGCATTTCCAACAATCATGGCTTAGGTTAGGTTAGGTTAAGCCGGCAGGCCCCCATAGATGGGATGGACCTTGCATAGATCAGTGTGATCTTAGCATATACAAGGGGAGGAATATCAAAAAATATTATAGAACATATCATAATAATAATAATAAAATTAATATAGACGTAATATACGGTCTCAAATCAAATGCAAAATGTGGAAAATGAACGCAGTTTTTATTTTCATGCATTTGAATAAATATGGAAAAAGTGCTAAATTCATGAAACTTATTCAAAAAAGTATCTTCAACACATTTTAATTATTCGAATTTTCGATTTTATTCGATCTTTTACAGCCAATACCCAGCCTGCTTTTGGATGCAGACAGGGCGCAATTCACTGCTACCCTTGACCCCCCGTGTTGGAAAACTATAAAAATATATGTGACCTGGTAACACCATGTGAGCCTTTGTTGAATTAAGTTTTTCTTTACGTGTGTGTGTGTGTTTGTGTGTGTGTGTGTGTGTGTGTACCGGAAACGGATATTAAAGTTTGGCACAAAAGCATAACTGTAAAACGAAAGCAGCGAGAGAGAGAGAGAGATTGAGAGAGAGAGAGAGAGAGAAATCTTGCATAAAAAGTACAACAATAAAGTTATGGCAAAGGCATATCCTACATCTTACCCCCTGCTGCAGCATCTTGCATTATATAACTCGCATTCATTGTTGTCTCTTTCGCATTTTGATTTATGATTGCGGCCAGCCAGCCCAGGCTGTCACATGAAGTCATGAGCAGCAGCCATTTTGTTTTATTTTTGTTTTTTATTTGCTACAGCAGGTAACGGTAAAGGATACTTATGCAAGTGTGCGTGTGTGTGTGTGTGTGTATTTGGATGAAGATATAGATGAATCCTTTAAGCGTCATCTCCATTTTATATTTTATCTTTTATTGTGTGCAGTTTTAGGATCGACTTCTTGACGGCAAAGTCTCAAATTGAAGAATGTTTTGAGTCTTAAAGCGTAATTTTTGGTAAAAAAAAATTATGCCAAACCTGGTTCTCAGCATCCTACAGTATGCGGCCGCTCAGATAGTCCAATTTAAAATTTTTTTTAGTAAGTTACTTTGAATTGCTACAAATTTTATGGTAACTTTTGTGGAATTTGGGTTTTAATAGTTTTTTTCTCTATTTAAAGGGCGCTTTTTAGAAAATTAGTAAGGTTTGGCGTTTGTGAGGTTATACGTACTCGGCACATTTCTATATATGAGCGGCGCAATTTGAGTTGTTTACAAGATCTTAAAAGGCTTATCTCGTCCCAGAAATGGAGTCAAATCGTGAATATTTTCCTGCGATTATCTTTTACAACTTTCAACGTAGATTTCCTCAACAACTTAATTAATTTTTTGGCAATGAAGCTCCATCAAGGGCCAGTATTTATGATAATATGGTGATTTCAACCGAGGTCGTAGTTTACTCCAAGACGAATTTCGTGCAGGTCGTCCAAAAGCAGTTGTTGTTCCGGCAACCTTTGATGCTGTGCGCAAATTAATATTGCAAGATCGTCATGTGATTTACCGTGAGATTGATTGGCATTAGTGGGACCAGCCGACATACAATATTGCATGAACATTTGACTGTCAAACAAATTTGTTCGCGTTGAATCCCAGACAATTTGTCAATGGTCCAAAAAAGACTCGTGTTGATTGGTCGATATAGTCTATGACGTTGTAGTAGATGATGATTCATAGATTTACGCGTATGAGCCCGAAAATATAACAGCAGTTGACTGTTTGGGTGTTTCTAGAAGAGCCAGATCCAACGCCTGTTTATTCAGAAAAACTGGACATGTCGTAACCATATCACTAGACCACCGTAGAAAAGACAATTCTGAGTGATACCCAACCATTTCGTTTGCCAGTTATATCAAATCAGTTGAAATCAGGAAAACCAACCATGGAAAACGGATCACTTTTCACCACGACAATGCGAGCTCGCATACTTCTTTACTGAGAGGTCAATGTTTTTCGACACCTGAGGAGGCATGTTTTGGAGATACCTCAAACAGCGTGGCAAAAGTACTTCGACAATTGGTTCAAATGCATGCAAAACTGTATAGATCTTAATGGGAAAATTCAATGATTAATATTTGTTTTTGTTCTCTGATCCCGTAATATAAAAAGTTAGCCTCGTAATACATATAGTGCGATCTTAAAACTAGTTTGACTTTTATTATTGTTGGACTTCAAAGTTGGCATTAAATTAATTTATATTGGCAAATGTCAAATCCAAATGGCAAAACATGAGATTCTTTCTTTTCGTTTTTTGTGCTCAGGATCACACCAAAAACGTTTTAGGGTCTTGTCAAGGATTCAGAGAGAGAGAACATCCAAATACTGCACGTTTGCAGGATCGATGATGGCAATTTCCATGGTATGGACGAGTCAGGTGTTAACTCGGCACGCATTGCATTACGTAGCAACAGCTACTTGCTCCCTTCTACTTGCTTCGTTCTGTCGCGCCTAGCATAAAATGTCAATCCTGTTTACAAGGAAAAACCAAAACCCTGAAAGAAGCAAAAACTATTTTTTTCAGTGCAGACAAAAACTCTAGTTTTTCCCCTTCCATGAGAAACATTTGAGCAACCCCGACACTGAAGCCATATACGATGCACTCACTTGGCAACTGATAAAACTTCTGCACAAATCGATATATCATCACGATATGAAGATGAAAGATTTTTATATATTTCTTTTTATTATAGAGCGTACAGGGTATAAAAATGTTCAAAACTTAGCATATCCATTGGGACTACTTTGGTAAGTCAATTGGATTTACAAATTTCGTTATTGAAATCACACCAACGTCATCTTGGAATACTAACTCACATTTACCGTATGTACTGCTCATGTTTTTATATTTTGTTTAATAAAATAACTCTGTACAATTTATGTAATACATCCATCCAGTAAGCTTAATGGTTATAGGAACACATATCGCCCACATCAGTGGTACCTTGGTACTACTCAGATATAAAAAAAGAAGCTTCAAGAAGCTGGTCAAAAACAAAAATATAGCTTAAAAATATGACATTGATTAGAATAGAGCGTTCTGAAACTTACCAAGACATTTTTGTCGAAAGATACCTTGATGCGTGTCAGTGGACCGTCAGTTTTTGGAAGATCGTTATCAGTTGATGTAGAGATGTTTGGTCCCATTGGTGGCCATTCTTGTGCAGGAGTATAGGTAAACGGAGTCATATGCGGCTCCGCTGGAGACATGTCGATCAGTGGGTTTATTGTCGAGAAGTTGGTACCATCGCTGCGATTTAATTGCTGGAGATACATTGTATGAAAAATCCTTTAACTTTTATTATTTGATATAAACATTTTACTTACGCTTTGTTTATTTTTATACGAAGCTCTTGGAATGAATTCCGGAGCATTTATATTAAGTGACGACACAACTGTGGGAGGTTGGATGAAACGATTGGATTGTTGATTCAATGGTTTGAATATCATATTAAGCAACATTTTGCGATAACGCATTTCATTTTTTATATCACGGATAGTCTCATCATCTGGAGGTATGCCCCCAAAACCCAGTTTGTGCCAACGCTTCACTGCACGACGGCGTTTGTTGCGCGGCGTTGAGGGTGGTTTACCTTCCCTGCGCTTGTAGACGAAACTATTGGTATTATCTTTCGTATTCTGGTCCATATTGGACAATTCTTTGACTTCTGCACTCGCTGGCGAAGGTTGTAGCGCCTGCTTTTGAGGTTTTGGTTCAACTATCTGCTTAACATTCATGTCATCCAATGGGAAATGTGAACACAGACGAGATGCAACCGTTTCCGCGTTTGTGGTATCACTCAATTGCAGAGCCGCAGGTGCCATTTGTATTTCTCCTGCAGTATTTTTTAGATGTTCAAGCTCCTCAGGGACAGCTTTACTGTTGGTGTCCTTGCTTGAGTCATCTGCGATGTTTTTTTTGTCGACTGCAGTTAATAACATTGATCCGTACTCTGGAAGAGTTTCAGTCTCAGTTTGCATTGGCATCTGCTCATCCATTATTATTGATCGATTGTCGCACGGAAGTAAAACACTTTATTAACGGACCGAAATCTTAACTCAATTTTATATAAATTTAAAAAACTTAGAAGATTTAACCGCAAATTAAAACATTTTTTTTGAGCTGCTTCCTAAACTTACGAACTTAAAATTTGAATAGCAGAAATTATGTGACTCAAGCAAAAGCCTGCTTCAATCATATGCAAATAGTCGAAAAAATAATGTATTTTAAAATAAATCGTAAATTTCCGATCGCCTAACATGGCATTAATTTTACTGGAACCCTTCTGAGATTTTACTTACATTATTTAGCTATTACAATCCATCAATCGAGAACAGCATTAAACACTCCAAGAATGAATTCAATTTCTGCTTTTATTAAAAACTCAGAAAAATATGGCAACTCACGAAACATTCGTTTCCATATTCCCTATGGAAACCAATTAAGAGAATTACCAAACCAATTTACCACTATAAAGTAAAAATTTAAAACAGCTTGGAAAATTAAAGAATTGAGCTACCAGATCAAGTTGACAATATAGGCAAAGCTAAACCACGCACATCGAAAGAAGAAATAAGGTATTCGCTTATCAGACGAAAACCAAATGGTTCATATACCAGCGACTATTATTAACTTAGAACTTCAACTGGTCTTATAAATATATCAGTTGCTTAGGGTCTACCAAAATGTAATAATGCAAAACACCATTTCTTTGTTCATATAAAATCAATTGATAATCGAAACTTATCTGGACGAGACTCTAATGTTAAGCATATCATGTGAGGATCGAAGATAACCAAAGTTAAAGGAAGAAATGTTACATGAACAGCTGCCTATTACGCACAGGGGAGTCGACTTATAGACTCTATAAAGCTGCCTGATATAATTGACTTCTGTATTACTATATAAACCCGACTCAATAAAATGTAACAATAAAGTCATGTCTTGATATATCATCTGACCTGTGAGTACCCAATCATCATAACCCTCTAAGACATTCCCCGTCGAACAAATCACCCTATTGCTGTACAATTATAAGACAAACTGGACCAAATTTCGCAGAACCTAACTCTGCAGTTCTATATATATTCAAATGACAACTTAATTAAAGCGGAAACTCAATCGATACTAACATTAAATACAACACTCTGAAAACTAAGTTAATCAATCCTATGATAAACGTCCCAATAAACGATAAATCTAACAAATGAGCAATAACAAACAAATAGAAAGCTAAAACCCAGGCTGACCATTTTAAAATAATATTCAAAATTATTTTAGAAATTCAAAGAATTGAGCTCCCAGACTACGCAATACAAAGATATCGAAAAAAATATTTAGGGCTTTGTATAAATGCAACTTTACGATAAAAAACATCAAGATAAGCGGAAGAATATTGAAAGAACTATCTTACACTTGAATTCTCTATATCCGTGAGCTCCGTCTTTAATGGGATCATTATTATACTACATAACATTCCAAATGCATCGAAAGTTGCATAATTTATAGCAATTCCTAAACTAAAATAAAAATTATAAGGATAAATTACAGTAATTTTGTTTCTTATAACATAAGTTTCCATCTCCATATCCAAATATTACTTAAATTTGCAATGAAAAATTATTTATTATTATTAGTTTTTTGTGTAAAAATATGATTTAGAAGGCCGCCAGGTAGTTTTGCGATGTTGTGCGATGTTGTATTTTATAGAATTCCTTAATGTGCGCGATACGGCTGCTTCGATGATACAAGATCTCATATGGCAATTTCATCTGGTTCCGTGTCATCTCAGCAAATTCCAGCGATAGCTCCGCAAATTCTACCCGTGCAACTTTAAAGAGAATAATTGAAATTTTAGACAAAGATTTTTAAAATATAAGACTAGCAGGTAATGTATGAGAGTTCGCAAAATATCATTGATAAATCTTTTAAATTTGAGCGTGGAAGATTACGATTTCAAAAAGCAGTTCTAAAGGCTGTCTAGATATATCCGATGGACTTTAAGGGATAGCAAATACTATAGATATCCAATTTCTGCAAGTCGTGCTTGGAATATCCTATTTGCAGAGACTCGGACGGAAAGTTCAACTGGAGGAGAAACTATCTTTTATCGAAATAACCAACTGGGGAGGCACGAACCGATTCTAATGTCCAATTAGAACAAATTAACTAAGTTCATGCAGTTGCGATTTGTGCATTGCTTGAAGTTGTGCGCGAAAGTTACGACTCAAATAAGCAAAAAATTCTGCAATCAATTCAATATCAGTTTCAAATCAATGTCGGTTATGAGCCGCGAATAAGTTATACTACAATTTTCATATATGACTTAATTTTACAAAGTTAAAATAAAAAGACTTACCCAGAGGATCTGCGGCAGATTAATCGCCACGCAACAAAAAGTTCTTGATAATGCCTGGAAGTGGCATTTTTCCTATGGATTCATCCGTATAGTTTTCCAAAATCACAATGCGACAGGCATCCTGAAGCGTTGCTGAGCTGTAGAGCTGTACTATCTTAACTTTTTTTACCTTGCCATATAGATCCGCGACTGCATATAAGGGACCCTTGTCAAGGGGCACTTTGGCGGCAATTTCTTTCGAATCCACGCCGTTTATAATAAAATGTAGATCTGCCTGGGTGGGATCATTTTCAGTTGGCACGACCACTATGCCCACACGCGAGGCCGTGGTAATGACTGGCAGAAATGCATTTATACTCTTCCTAATGTCCGGTACCAACATATCAACTTGGGCTCCGTGCGATGCACACATCTTGATTGTTTTGTTAAAAAAGTTTTCCGTTTGCATTTCATTGACGGCGTGCTCAAAGGTTGACATATTGTATATTAAGCAGCTTCCCGTATTGGTCAAATCAGGCACAGAGAATTTGGGAATTACTTGCTGTTCGTTTACATATTGGCTGGGTGAGCGCCAAGTTACGCCCATTCGCAGACCGTCCAACCATTTCCCGTCGAACTCCTCTATTTCCAGCAAAAAAACCTGCCCAATTGCCAATGGGCATTTCGAAAAGACAAGACCATCGGCGAAACTGTGAACACGCTTGGCCACAGTTGAGCAGTTTTCCAATTGTATATTTAAGCCATGGAGATGGTGGAATTGGAGGAATCGCTTTGCCACAGATGCAGTAGCCAATCCCTCAACTGCATTATTATTTGTATTACGGTTTGCCTCCATTTTTCTGCGTTTATTATTTTTGTTGAAGAAATTCTAAAGCAAATTTATGAGTTGGAAATAATTTACTTGTCACTTTAGCAATGACGTGAGAATAAACGATACTTAATTTGTATGGTGAATATCGATAAGTGTTTAGTGTAACTAATATCGATAGTTGGTAAAATGAAGAATGATGACGATTATCCTATAAATAATTACCCAAAGTGTTACGATGTTAAGTTTTTTAAGTAAATATAGTCCATTCATGAAGTAGAGTTACTAATTCCAAAATTTACAGTCTTAGGAACGCAAAAATATTTATGTAATTGTTGAACCGTCCGCCGAAACCATCGATTACATATTGTCACGTCTCTGTTAATTTTCGAATAGCTCTAAAAATTAAGTCCTCTCTTTTTTCAAAGCAGTATTGAAAGAGTTGGGTTTACAATAACTTATTTGGCTCGTTTTTAAAGAGAGCTGCTTCTAAAAGTTTCGGACGATATTGAAAGCAATTTTTTATTTCATTTCTTTGGTTTGACAGCAATCGATAACAAACAATATGTAACAATGTTACCGATATTGAAATCGATTATTTATTTAATTGCATAGTTTTGACAGCTATCGATAAATAGCAGCGTGCAACAATGTCTGCCAACAATATTTCGTTTTTATTTGCAAAAATGTGCGGATTTGTGTTAAAAAAACTGGAATTGCGGGAAGTTTATGTTAAGTTAAAGCTCATTTAACTTTATTGAGAAATGCGCCCCGACCGATAAGTCATGCAGACACTTGGAAAGGGATTATTTCAGCTTTGAACTAATGGACTACTAAGAGAATGGGAAACATTTTTGGAGTACAACTTGTGCATTTCGTAAAAAACAACCAGAGTCGGTCGAAAAGCATGAAAAGGTGACTTTGCAAAATGACAACAATGTGCTTCATAGGACTGCAAGAGTAAATCATAATCGGGAAATACTGCAATAGGCAGACTTGGCTCTCGTGCCGTATTCTCCAGAACTTGCTGCCCACAACTGCTAAAATTTTCAACAGATGCAAAAGGTTTTCTGGTTGGGGTCTTTTGATGAGATTGATAAATGGCTGAAGAGAGATTGTATTCGAAAATGACCAGAGAGTTGCGGGTACAGTAAATGCTTTCGATAGATAATACTCTGGATGTTGTATTTTGTATATTTTTAGAATAATGCTTGGCCACAAATAAAACAATTGGAGTTCGAGTTTCAAAGGCAGTCCCGGAGAATAGTATATGTATTCCAGGTTACATTCTTGGTTCACCACTTCAGTGTCAATTTTAAGAGAAGAGTATATGCATAAAGGGAACAAACAGTTGGGAGTGCCAAGTGTAAGCAGTGTATAATGATATAGTCAGTGATTGAGAATACTAAGTAAATAAAAGGATAAGTTAATTTTTAACCGAATCACCACGTAATAGAATATTCAGGCTAAATTCGATAAAGTGCATGAGAACCGAAATTGGTTAGGAAATTTCTTGGTTTTGTGCCAAAACCTATAATATTTAACAAACCGATTTTAAACGATTTTCATAGTCAGCAGTTTTAGCGTGACAACATCGTTTGGACTATTATTGAAGTTGCTGGCTTATAATACAGAACTTGTGACAAAATATGAGAATAAATTTTTTAAATATTATCCCTTTTACATATAATTAGTTTAGGAGACTATCCTCTAAGTTCGCCTATTGCCAATATTAGTTGACTCTTAAGTTAAAAATATATTTTTATTGGGAAATTTTATTGAAAAAATGAAAAGTTACAAGATTTCTAGGTAAGCCGATGTTGTGCATCATAGTATTCTTTAATGATTTTGAAGTGCTTCGATTATACGCTATCCCTGCATAAATATGCATATACTACCATAACCTGAAAAACCGCAAAGTGAAGTATGCCCAGTTCGAAGGGACTACGCGGGTGTTGCCTATTCTGAGCTGCGAACAATATCGAAAGTCATGAAAACACAATTTTACAACGCTCCGCCCTATATGGCTGTAGGCGTCAAAAATGTTCTCAAAACACTGAAATGAATGATCTGACCCCACTCGCCGTGTTCGCTTCGATTTGCTTCATCTGATTATGCAAATGCAGTTGATGGTTTACCGATTCGGGTCTTTTAAAGAAATGGCAAAATTTCCCAATGATTGAATCGAAGCCAGAAAGAACTTGTTTCTAAGAGGTAGTATTCGAAAATTACCACAGAGTTTGGGAAAAGTAGTCGTTTTCGACGAACAAGACCTTGCTTTGTGCAATAAATCCCAATATAATAGTTGCAAAAAATGTACCCATTTTTACTTGCTTATTATTTTTCCTAATAAATTTAAAATCTTATTAATTCATTGAATTGCTTCTAACTTAAATTGGATGTCTTCAATTTCTGATGAAGCCGAAATTATTGGTTTGATTAAAGTTCCGCTTACATATAATATAAGTTTTTATTTGTCTTTGGCTTTAAAACTTGTTAAAATTGTACAAGTATTGTAATTCAAACGTGTCCTAATGTCGGTTGATTGCCAAGAAATGACTTCTATTCAAAGTATAAAAAAATAATAAAAATTTTGAATAACTAAAACGATAGCAACAAAATCATCAGCAAGGCGGCTGTGAAATCTAAATCAAAAAGCAACTCAGTCAATAGCTCACAATTATAATAGCATTACGATAATTTAGATCGGCGAGAAATTTCTCTTTATATTTGAAAAAGAAAAAATCAAAATTTGATAGAAAATAATTTGGAACTAGTGAGGAAACATGGCTGAGAAAACTGGCAACAATGCCAAACGCAGCATGGCTGAAAACAACTCGAAACTAGCCAAGGAATATTACAAGTCGGGTAACTACAAAGACGCTCTCAAGCTGTACACGGTTGCGACCTCGCTGTGCCCAGACTCGGCCATTTACCACAACAATCGTGCGGCATGCTACATGGCGATGCAGAATTATGAGAAGGCCTTGAAAAATGCGCGCATTGCCACAAAGTTGGACACAAAATTTGAGAAGGCTTATGTGTTCGTGGCCAAATGTTGTCTGGCGCTGGGTGATATGGAGGGTACCGAGCAGGCTGTCAAGTTTGTGCAGGACCTCAATGCTTCTAGCACGGCATTGCATGAGCAGAAGATTGCACTGAAAAACTTCCAAAAATTGATGCCGAAAATACAAGCGAGTTATGTCAATAAAGAGTATGGTTTGGCGGTCATTAATTTAGATAAGGCGCTGAAAATTGCACCTGCCTGTGTAGCTTATCACCTGATGAAGGCTGAATGTCTCATTTTCATGGGTTGCTGCAAAGAAGCTTTGAAGATAGTCTTGGAGCAGCCAGACTCGGCTGAAACATGTTATGTGCGTGGCCTGTGCTGTTACTATACCGAAGACCTGCTCGGGGGTACTTTGAACTTTGAATTTGCTTACCACATGGATAACGATCATCACAAGGCCATACACATGCGCATCATAAGCAATCAGCTTTTGGAGAAAAAAGATCATGCCGATATGCTCTTCAAGTCGGGACGTTATCGTGAAGCAAAGGTGGCCTACACCAATGCCCTGAAAGTGGATGAAACCAACAAAAGAACAAATTCAAGCATGCTGTACTGTCGCGCCCTAATTAACATACGCATGGGTTCGCTACGTGAAGCTAAGGAGGATTGTGTTCGTGCGCTGCAACAGAATCCACAAAATGAGAAAGCACAGTTATTGCTGCAGAAAATTGAGGCCAAATTTGAATCAAGTGCGGGTCCAAGCCCAAGTGCAAAGCCCAAGAGTAAGAGCTTTTATGAAATTCTCGGCATATCCAAGAATGCCAGTGATAAAGAGATTAAGAAGGCATATCATAAGATGGCACTGGCACATCATCCCGACAAACATGCCAATAGTAGCTTAGAGGTGCGCAAGGAAGAGGAAGTTAAATTTAAGGAAATCAGTAAGGCCTACAAGGTCTTATCTGATAAATGCAGTAAGTTTTGTTATGATCGTGCACAGGATGTCGGCAAATAAGCGCCGCTGGCTGTGTGAGCCCAATTGTATGTTCCGCTTGTTATTTCGGTTTGGTGGCGACGGTACCGCCCTTCCACACCATACACACCATACACACCATACACACATACACACATACACCACAAAGTTGCTTGTAATACACCAATGGCCAACTACAAGTTATCTTCAGGGCCATTTAATGTATTTATAAATTTTTGTTATACTTCAAAGAGGAGGCGCATCACATACATTACTACATTTATTAAAAATTATGAATTAGATTAAAAACACCCCATACACGGGGAGAAAAAAAATATAAATGTCAAATAGATATTTTTCACTTCGGTACAGTTTCTTGAAAGTCATGAGGGACGATAGTTTTGGCACTGGAGCGGTACCCCAAAAACTATGCCAAGCCTGATGAACCCGTACTATCATTGTCTAGGCAGATGTCTAAGCAAAACATCTACGAGATGGGTGTTATCTACAATGAACTGCTAAAACCGGCGAACCTAATAATGGGGGAAGCTAGGGAGTAAAGGCAATGTATTTGAGCTGGGTAGTGCCGGAAAAAATGGCTCGAAAAGCCTTGAGCAAATTTTACAAGATGACAACACGCGACTCCATGTATCTTTTAGGATCACAAACTGGAAACACTGGAGTGGTGTAGGTCTTCTTCTTTTTTTTTTTTAATCTATTCTACAGGTTTTGCAGCTTTTCGGAGGGCTACCCATTAGAAAAACGACTCAATGATTGGTTGGTGGCTGCGTACGACTTTCAAAGATGATATTCGATAAGCACTAACGACAGATGCTACTTACAATTATGGATTCTATGCTTCCTTTGCTTTTTCTAAAATTCATCCACTGATTGCAGTGTATTGAATACTTTTTTCTATAGTTTTAGCAACTTTCTTGATTTGTTGCACAATTACTATCTTTCCTCTAATTTATTGTTTTATTCATCTGATAATAAGGTTTGCTATGCCATTTACGAAACAATAAAGTGGACCAATTATTCTTTATTTTTTAATTAAATATAAATTAAATTATCCCATCATTCATAATAGAGAACTGAAAAAAGAGCAAAGGAGTATTTCACTTGGGGATCCAATGCTTAGCCATAAAGAAGTCTTTAAGAGAATTGTAAAATTCCTTAGGAATTGAGGTTCATGTCTTCCGCATAATAATATGGTGATGGACGTTCATACATTGTAGAGAGGGGTGCTGCTAAACCTTTCTGTCCCGTTTACTCCCATAATCGACTAGGCCAGAATATACCGAATATGCGCCTAAGACATCGGTTGATGAATACATTGTAGCTGTACCATCGCAAGTACCATCTTAAAGCAATCCTTACAAATTTTCAGCTTGTTTGATTTTCTAATGACGGCGGATCTGCAAATCCGACAAAGCGCAGCAAAAATACGCTTAGCTTTCCTTAGCCGGTTCTGTACATCACGGAACCACCATTCGAAGTCGGCAGACTACCTAGATATTCAAACTCGTCTCTTAACTCTAAGTTGAGATTCTAAATAGAGTGTGGAGTTTGATTACTAGAGTTTACGTGCATGGTTTTCGATTAGATAAAATGTGGTAAAGCGTAAATCGGAAACCATACCTGAATATGTCAATTAGAAATAAATGCGTAATTTGGTCTGAAGAGCAATTCGCGGCATTGCAAGAACAATATGGGCATACCAACAAAGGCACTGATTGGTGTACATCATTGGACCGTACTTTCTTAAAGAAATCGATGACCTATATTGGAAAAACCAAATATCAAGCCCCTAAAATGTTACCCTGTATTTAAATAGCTTACATTTTGTTTTTATGCGTACTTTCGTAAAGACGTCGATGACCCGAACGTTATTGTGAATGACAAGCGCTGCTATGCCCATAAAAAGTTAACCTTCATTTCATAGTTCGGAAAGACCAGAGTTTTTACGATATTTACAAGCTTGTGTTTACCCAAAATGTAAAAGTCAAATTAACAAGCCCTCAAAAAAGTACCATTTATTTTGGGAATTATGGTTTTTGATTACATGTCACTAGATTGAGCTGGGTACAGGTGAAAAGCTGTACGATGCAGACTAGGTTATATCGGTGCATATTGGAAAAATCAAATAACAAACCCCTAAAGTGTTACCTTTTATTTCAAGAGCTTACATTGTGTTTTATGCGTAAGACGTCGATGACCCGAACGTTATTATAAATGACAAGCGCTACTGTACAATGTAGTACCGAAAAGTCCACTTTACAATATTTACAAACTTTCGTTCAGTCACAATGGAAGTCAAATTAACAAGAACTACCCTTTATTTTGGAGTTAGATTGCTTAGGCTTCAGGTGCACTTAATTAGCGGATTATGAAAGTTTTGTCAAAAATACACACTTCCAAATGCACGTTTATCAACACGCTTATTTCGGGAATCCTCTTATTCCAGCGAATCATTTAAGGGCGCATTTAATTTAAAGTGCTGGTATTTGCATATAAAGCGGTGTTTATTTTTTAACCCAAAATTGTGGAAGGTCTCCTTGTTTTCCTTCTTTTTTTTACTTATTTGAACATGCTGGATGCTTGTTTTATTTATCGCAAGCAATTTGTATGGCAGCAGAAACCGACGTCTACGTTTTATTTTTATTATTTTTTTTTTTTTGCTTAAAATTGACTAAGAAACAAATCCCGTACCTAGAATATCCCCAAACTGCCGGCAATTCAGGCAGTCCAAAATGACGGGAGGCCTTTTTTTCTAAAATTACCAAGCATAAAATTTAATTAGCCAAAACCGAAAAGCGAAAACCGAAAAGCGCTGCCTGCAGCTGCGTTTTGGGGCTTGCAATAAAATACAAAAGTATATTGCATTCGAGTGGAAGCGTGGGTTATGCTTGGCATACCTCCTTGCTGTGGGCGCAGAAGAGCACCATGAGCAGAGAGCACACTGCCTGGGGAGGAGGTACACTACTGTGCGCTGCGTTCTAAAGACGAAATGAAGTACTTGAGCGGCACAAAACTGCATAGAAAAGTACAGCGTGTGAATTTTAAAAGCCTCAAAAGGCATTCTGCAGTTGGCCCCACTCCTGTAAGGACGCCGCTGCTGGCTACCGCTGTTGCCGTTGCTTGAAGGCGCTGTGAAGCGTAGCGGGCGTCCTGCACTTTTGCTGAAGCACAGTGGCACAAAAACGTTGCAGAGTCAAAAATGTGCATAAGAAGTGATTTCACAAAATTTGATCTAATAAACAAAATGGGAAGAAGAGTTTCGTACAATCAAAGGGTTTCGGGTGCCCAATTAATCAGCAAAATGACAAACGCCTAATTTAGGGGTTGGAAAAGATACAAGTGTTTTTATGCCAAACAGTGTCAAACGCCGATTTTAAAGGATGTATAGAACTGCGAAAATTTTTAGATAATTTCCATTTTCGTGGAAAATAGCCAGATCAAATACAATTATGCAAAAAACGGGTAGTGGCAAGGGTTTCGAGCAGATTTAGGCACATATGGGTCCCATTAAAGATTTGGAATGTTTAAATAATTTACTAACTCAGCAGTTGCTCTTAGAATTCAACTATGGCAAAAGCTGGGAATGATTTATATTTTATTTTAAATTATTTTCGCTTATTTCCCAAAGGCCTAACTATTCAAAACTGAGTCTAAAAATAATTAAGTTAGTGCTAAAAACAAACAACTTTACAAACAAAACGTGCAACTTTATAATTTGCTCAACTTTTGCATGCATGCGCCCACTGTGCAGCGAGTACAGCGGCTGCGTTGCCTTTTACTGCTGCGCTCAAAAGTATGCAGCGCATTTCTTTTTCGTTCGCCATTTTTGCAATTTGTGCATTTCGCATTCAATCCCTTCCCCAATCCCTTAAAACTATTATGCCCCAACCAAGACTATGGCCAAAGCCCCGGCTATGGCATGTGAAAATCCCTTAACAAAAATCGCAAGCGTTAAATTGCCGGGCCGTAAGTTGTGGCTCACTGCGAGCCCCCGTTCGTTTGGTGGGTTTTGCCTTGGATTGGTATTAAGTGTTGGGGTTGGGAGTAGAATGGGTATGCGGATTGGGGATTGGGCAGCCTGTCGGTCAAATTAACCTTGGTCACATTTGCGCGCTTTAAGCATTATGCGTTGAAAGGCTGTAGCCATAAATTGTGCAGCCAACGAAATGGTAGCAAATACAAATTTTGAGAATTAATAGCAAGTTTGACTTGGTTTTGGGTCAAACGAAACTCCACTGCTTGACACTGCTTTGATTGTGAGTTGCATAAAGCCGTTTGCGAAAATCTGCATACTTTAAAGGCAACACATTTAAATATAACTTTAATTTTTTTATTTTTGGAGTAATAATTATATAATATTAAAAACGTTAACTCTTAAACATGTTCAACTTAACGTTTACGTGTACAACAAATCATACTATCTTCCTCAACGCTCTCAGTTTCTCTTCACAATTCTGTGATTTATACTTTTTCCTTTTTGTGGCTCCGAAGGCATTGGACATAGCGACAGCGCGCTGACGATTTTTGTCCGAACTTTCTTTGTTCGTCCTGTCGTCGTTCACTTGACATTGGCTTGACCATTTTTATTTGTCTTCCTTTTTCATCGTTCTCTAGCATTGCACTCCTGCGCTTTATCCTTTCACTTTCTCACTCTGTCTCTCTCACTCTTTGTGCGCCTGACTTGTGGTAAACCAACGATTAAATAACGGTTTACCATTGTTTGCTTTTGAAGATTTGCCGAAAGTCAAAATGCGCTTGGGTTGCCGCTCCGCTGCCGCACCTGGAGCACCAAAGCGCGCCACGACTCTCTACAGCAGAATGTTTTTGAAATTGAAATTTTACTGCAAATTTAATTTAAACTCGGACAACCAGTGCCTATTGTTGGAAATTTTTAAACATCTAAAAAAATGAATTCCCCTAGAATGTTGTTCCAGAGATCTAGTGCTTATCCGTACGACGGTGTCTTTAATTAACAAGTATTTAATTAGGCAAATACTGTCTATTTGCTAGCCATATTAGTGCTAGGCAAATGTACCAATGCTGCTGGTTGGAATCGACCAAAGACCTTCCGGTTTAAAGGCGAGTGCGCTACCGAGATCCAGCGAGGTTTAAGATATTCTTTACATGCCTTAATGCATATTTGATGAAGTTTGGTCCTAGTTCGCAGTTGTAAAAGTTTAAGTTAAATCCCTAAAGCTGCTTAAGTTTAAGCCCGCTTTTTTGCTTTACAAAAAAAACAAATAAATTACTGGGATTTTTTGCATATTATTGACGCATAATTTGTTGAACATTTTATAATAATTAAAACAACATAAACAAATTGATGCCGTTTGGTCTTAGCAGATGTCTGGCGAATCCCCCAGTAGTAGTAGTCAAGTTCTGGCAATTACGTCGTCGCTTCAAGTGTTTTGTGTGTGTTTTCAATGATACGCATGAAACGCCCATAACTTATCGTGGTATATAAGTTCAAATAAATAAATAACATAAATTCAATGGGCTGCAGAAAGATATATTAAATAATGTGAGCAAAGTTTTCAAAATTAAAAACAATTACCTAAAGTTTCTGCAGCTGGTTCGCAGGCTTACTTTTTTGTAGTAAAAAATATTTAATAACAAGGTAATGCCATTTTCGCAATAATATCGGGATGATGGTGTTTCAGTACTCTTTCAAGTGTTGGCAAACCATAAAGTTGTACAATCTCAACTGTATTACTCTACCATACATCCACAACTGCATATAAAGGACCTACATCAAGTGGCACTAGAACGGGCGATGGTCCTCTACCAATGCCATTCATAATAAAATGGATTCTCCCTTTTGTGGGATCATCTCTGGACATCTTTCCCACTCGTGAACCCTTTCTATTTACTGCCTTTAAATCAAGTTCACTCTTTTCTGTATCCGGCAGCGACTTATTCAGCTCGATTCCGAGCGATATGCCTCTGTTTTTATTGAGACTTCAAGTCGGTTGATTTTCGTCTTGCTCAAACATGGATAACATATAAACAAAGTATTGTCCCGTTCTATTTAAGTTCGGTATTGCAAAGTAAGGAAGTTTATATGCAACTATTGCGTCAGGATATTTTAATGTGAAGCCCATTCGAACCATTTCGCCAACACTCGTCCTATTGCTGTATTTCAATCAGGAATATTTGTCCCGCCGCTAATGGACCCTTTGAAAATAATATGCCATCAGAGTGGCTCCAAACGCGAGTGGTCATTGTGGGGCTGACAAGACGTGCATATTTGCCATGGGTAGGGTGACATTGGAAAAACCTTTGTGCAACTCTCACGGGCTGTAGCGGGTAGCTCCTCAGCTGCTTCATTATTTGTGCCGGAATGTGCGTTCATTTTTTAATATTTTTATTTTTTGTTTGTTGAAAAATAGCTTGCATATTTAGCTGCTCAGGTTTTTACAAACGATTCTGACTTAAAACCTGAGGAATAATATGCATTCCGCTGTCAATAATTTTAAGTTTGAAGTCTTTTTTTCAAATCTTCCTACGATTGAGTAGTTTTATTTTCAAAATTTTACTATATAGAAACTGAACTGAACTTAAACTTCACTGCTAGACAAGTTGGCGGCGCCTTGATTGATATCTGAAACTAATTTTACAATCAAGCCCAGTATTGTAGCAACTACATATCAATTATTGTGCATTACGAAATTTCTAATAATATTGAAAGTTAAAAAAAAAAAATATCTAAAAAGTGACTGCAAATTTTGAGGCTCTGCTGGCATAATTTCTGCAATTCCCAAGTGTGTACACACTGGTCGCTCTAGTTTTCAAAAATAATTGTAGAGGAAAACACCGTTGTCCTTCGTAGAGTTTGGACGTACCAAGTCTGGGCAAATCTACGCCTCGATTGCAATATCCAAACTACAATTGTTTGAAGAACAACAGAAAATCAGTGGTTGCTGATAAGCAGGAGTAAACTGTTGTCAACATGAGCAACAACGACGACCCAACGGCCCACTGGCAGAGAGTAACTCCCAAGCCAATAAAGAGACCAAACCAAGGCTCTCCCGTTGCGGTACGCAAAAAGAGAGCTTCACTTCAAGACGGCCTACCAAGCACCAGCGCCGGCATGACCTACAATTATGCGAATATAGAAGGCAGAACCAACTCACTGGAAATGGAAACTGATAACAACCCGACAGATTATGCCAAACCGCCACCAATGTTTCTATCTGACATCAACAATAACTATATGTGAAAAGCGAGTTTTTTTGGATACCAAAATGGGAAGAGCAGCCTTCTATGATAAAACTCAATGTGAAAAATACCGAACACCCTAAATAATAATGTATCTCACTTACCAGCTTAAGGGCATTTAGAGTTGTCATGACGAACTTGCATTTTTTTCACGAATAAAATTCTAATTAAAAATGATGAGTCAAAAGATCATATTGTTAGGAATATTAGTAATATTAGAAAAAGTGTAACCAAAGCTCCATTGCATATATTTTACCTCGCTCTTGGGCCCGACCACAAAGACATTGAGAAATATAAAGGGTGTTTTTTTTTAGAGCTACAGAAATTTAAATTGCAATAAAACAATAATGGCTTATTCGATTGACGTGAATTTTATTTATCCGAAAGATAGTCTTGCGGCATTACATTTGCCTTTGCCTTTCCCTTAGACGGCACGAAGAGCAAAATCTTTAAAGATTTAGAGGTTTAAAACTTTAAATTGCAATAAAACAACGATGAATTATTCGATTGACATGACTTTTATTTATGCGAAAGTTAATCTCTTGGCATTATATTTAAAATATGATTTCTGACATAGGACCGCCATGGCTGGCTCGGGTGTAGTCCAATCTGGACGCCCAATTTTCGATGACTTTTTCCAACATAGGTGGCTGTATATCGGCAATAACACGGCGAATGTTGTCTTCCAAATGGTTAAGCATTTGTGGCTTATTCGCATAGACGATTGACTGTACATAGCCCCCCACAGAAAGTAGTCTAGCGTTGTTAAATCACAACAACTTGAAGGCCAATTCACAGGTCCAAAAAGTGAAATTAGGCGGTGGTCAAAAGTGTCTTTCAATAAATCGATTGTGGCACGAGCTGTGTGACATGTTGCGATGTCTTGTTGGAGTCACAGTTTTTAGACATCATGGTTGTGCAATTCAGTACTGAAATGGTTAGTAATCTTGGCTTCATCATACCGATCGATCACCATTAACTGTAACGTTCTGGCGATTATCATTATATGAATATGTACGAACCAATGATTCCACCAGCTCATAAAGCGCAGCAAACAGTCAGTTTTTCTGGATGTAACTGAGTTTCCACATGCACTTGAGGATTAGCTTCACTCCAAACGCAACAGTTTTGTTTTTTGACGTAGCCCTTCAACCAGAAGTGCGCTTTATCGCTAAACAAAATTCGATTATAAAATCGGAAACAACGGCAATCTCGTTTTTAGGCCCATTCAACGAATCCTCGCCTTGCTTGATGATCGTGTGGCTCTTGAATTGGCAAACCAAACTGAGAATAAATCACCTCGAAAAACTTTATTATCCAAAAAAATAACCAAACGACAAACGGAAGTTCACTTTGTCTTGACGCGAATCACTTAACTAATAAGAATTTATTAAACTTAAAAAAGTAACGTCACGCTGAAATGCAAATGCTTATATGCTCAAGAGCAACAAAAAACTCTCGACATGGAATGGAAATGCTTTGCGTATCAATTTAGTGTTGGAATTTTGACACCAAGTCCGGTAGTAGAACTGCAATAGATAGATAATAGTTCTATCCCCAGTATATTGTTGTCCAATATGCAATGCAATGTTTGGAAGTTTTTGTCTCTCTTTTTTTTTGTTGGTTTGCCAAGTTTTTGACTGTTCTGACTATTGCAAAGTCTTTTGGCCAAATTAAAAAACATTTTATTATTTCAAGTAGACTGGAGCATGTGTGTGAGTGTGTGTGTGTGTGTGTGTGGAAAAACTTGAAGGAAAAACTATGTGCCCCTTCGGTGCATTTGCCGCCGCAACAACTTTCACTTGGTAACTTGGCTAAAAGTTTCTCATTTCTTGGGTGTGCCAAAATGGTCAAAATGTTTGCATTTTGTCTTAGCCCAGTTCATTGCATTGCACACACACACACATACACACCATACATTATGCACAAGGATACACACGAACACCTGCACACACACAAAATGGCAAACTTTGCTTGAAAATGGTTGGATAGATGGGGGATACTTCAGTTGTCCTGCTAAGGTGCGCTCGACGTGTAGTTTATCTGCTACGGTCTTCTTTTGGTAATTAGTTGTTAGATGTTTTTCCCAGCACCTGAACCAACAAACTTGTAAAGTCGAAATTTAAATCCAGCTTAATGGGGCAAGTGTTGTGTAAACGTATTGAACTTTTTTTTTTGTTTTTGGTTGATTATTGTAAAAATTTTAAGTTGATAAGCGAAATATAAAACAAACTTAACAAATGGAGCATAACTTGATGCGATTATTTATAAAGACTTTGCAATGTTTAATATTTTATACTGGGTATTCACGCGCAATTGTTGCAAAGTTGCACACAAAAGTCACAATCTAAAATGTAAGTTTGTAACGCTCTCCTTTTTTTGTCTGAATAGTTTCATCGATAATTTTACTTTGTACAGGCCTTTACTACGGCGTTTTCTACTGTTTTGGCCAAAGTATAGATCGATTTTGCGTCGTATGAGCTATGGTCCCTAGCCAGTCAAAATCACCACTTTTCGTTATATCTCGTCCGAGCATAACGGCCGATATGACGCGCAATATGGCTGAAGTGTGCCAATTTCAGTTGCGCAAATCAATTGAAAACCGTTGTTAATTAGTCCTTTTGTTGTCCATTGAGCAGCTTTAACTCTTGATCTATTTGTCTGTCCAGATAAAAAAAATTTAAAAAATCGTTCTACTTATAATCTTCCTCATCTTTGGAAGCTAGTTGATTCTGCTAGTAGACTGCCGATTAACATCGTATTCTGACAGACCTCGACTTTTAAGGCAATTCATCTACAATAACCGTAGGACTTGACAAAGATATTTGTTGGGTCGTCTAAGGCCGACGGCTTAAGCTAGAAAAATTATTTCAATATTGCATCTTCTATACCTTAATATTAATTTCTTCCATATCCAAAAAAACCACATAAAAAATTTGTAGTAGTAAAAATGTGAATAACAAATACTAGTTGGTGAGCGAAGCGAACAGGTAGTGAAGCCCCGTAGTATTGTATACTAGGGAACCCCTGTACACACTTCGTTGCGACTTAACTAAAATGTACGAAATTGAACCTTCAAAAATGCTTTCAGAAATTGCGTTCAGAAATTGCATACAGAAATTGACCTGTAAATAGAAATTAAAGATAATTATAATTTTATGATGATGTCATGTGCATCCCAACTACAAATGAATAATAGAGGAATATTAATACTGTAATTTTTTTGCAATCAAGTATTGCATTATGAGTTTTGACCACACCTATCGATAGCACGTAAAATATCCGATCATCATCTTCGAGATCCCAAAAATTATTTGATGGCTGATTTTTCATCTGAATCCTCATGCCGCAAAGATTGCCAAGGGATTCGTTATGGTGGCAAATTCAATATTCTGTACTTAATTGAAAGCGAAATTTCTTTCCTTTCACGACAATAACAATAACAAAACCCATTATTTCTGTGAAATTTTTACAATGTTTGATTATATGCAGTGCTCTCACCTATAAAACATCATCTCGAAAAAAATCCCCAAACAATCTTAAGAAAATTTAAAAAATAATTCCATTTCTAATATAGTCAAATCAATATGAAAAAGTAGTTTATTGTAGTACTCTCTCTATGATAAACAACATTTTTTAGTTTTCGAATTTTCAATAAAATCACCCAAAACCGATGGTTTGCCTAACATACAATTGGCCATGCGAAAATACTGGGTATTTCAAATATACACCACAGACTCCTAACGATTGACCTTATGCTGAATTGAAAATTGAAGACTTTCAAATTCAAACGACATATGAGCTAGACTCATTGGAATCCGTGGAATAAATCTTCATCTTTATATTTTCCAGTCAAGATACTTGCTTTAAACACATTCGGCATCAATTTCTTAACAGCCAGTCGAGTTCCATTATATAATCGTGGCTATTTAATTATAGTAGATTATGCGGTGGCAATCCTGGTAAATCCAAAAATGTACAACACATAAAAAAGAGTGCAGCTATTAAGTGACCTTATAAAGTCGCTCTCTTCTCTCACACAACGCTTTGTATACTTTATGTGTATTGAATTCTCAAACGCGTATACAAGCGAAAAAAGGGTCTCCCCTCAAATGCTCATAGTTAACGAACTTGACAAAAAAAAATGTGTGTTAAAAAATGTGTATTAAAACCTTCGTCTCGCTAATACCTTTCACTTAAAATAAAATGATCAAAAACCATCAAGCGGTTTGCAAGGACACCTGTGACATACAAAAAAACCGCTCGCCATTTATATATATAGAGTCGTTAAATAAGTAAATATTAAAATGTACAAAAAATGATCTTTTTAATAGTTTCGATATATTTTCCCTTCACCGGCTTTTGTAGAATTTAGTTAATAATTTTAAATCTTTGGCTTACAATCGCCAATTAACATCGCCGTTTTAGTAGATTAAGCGATTTGCAAGAGAAGAATAAATTCTTCCTCTGCAATTTGTTTGAATAAATAATCAATTAGCCTTAGACAATTGCGCTTACCATTGAACTGATTGGTTTTATTTTTAAAGCAAAAAGTATCAATGATGCCATCAGGCCAAAATCTGTGCCAAACACTCCATGATGCCTATAGGTATTGGAATTATAATTATTTCTTACTTACAACATGCGAATTTTAGGTATTTTTGTTGCAAAATGTTTACCTAATCACAAATCCACGAATTTGGAAATTATCGTTCGCATTGAGCATTCTCGGAAACAATTTCTTTTGACCAGTACCATGCTATTACGTAGATATCAAAATAATAACAGCCGTTTTTGCAAAAACCAAACACTTAATGGATTACCTTTTTTTTAACAAAATTTAACACATTTAATTTAATGTAATGAAAACTTAATTTGAAATTGAAATTCATCAAACTTCTGAAAACTGGTTGTTCTGAATAGGGCAATGTTGTTATTAAGATGGTAATTACAACAATTCCAAATAAAAACAATAATTTATGCTAAATTAGAACCTTTTTTTGTTGGATTATTTTTTAGTGCGCAAGGCGTAATTTTGTAAAAAATAAGTTGTATTACTGCGAAGTACAGATGTTGTTTGGTTTCAGACATACTCCTATTGAATCAATCATAAAGATTCATACAAAATTTGTTGGTTCCAAGAAAGTTCCATCAGCTATCAGAGTACTTTTGCGTTAATAATAATTCACTTTAATTTTTTCATCCCATAATTCAATATTAAAAAAAATAAACTAAAAGCTTTGCATTTTTAAAGGTTTTCGTGTGCATAAAGTGCCCACAATAGTTGTAAGTACAGTGTGACAAAAATGTTGAATACAAAATAAACAGTGCGTACGATAAGTTCAAACACGAGTCGAGTTCTGGAACAAAGTGAACTGCGTGCTGTTAAAAGGGGGGTGCACAGACGCTTCCTTGTTATTGATATTGTTTTGGCGTTGTTTGCACATTACTCCCCAAAAATGGGGATTTCCCCGGCCATTCGAAATGTGCAAAATATATTGCATGCACTACGCTGGCTGGCACACATACCCATATACGATCCGATACAAACATGTAAACTTTATATATAGATATTTATATATATTTACACTATGCTCCAGGTTGTCTTGATTATTGCAGACATTTTGTAACAATTCGACAATCATTCGATTTAGATATAAACAATATAACTTACATATGTGTACCTCGATTATGTACTCGCCTCTGTAAGCCCAAAGGTCAGTGGTACGATTCCACTCTGCGGCACGGGTGTATTTGCCTAGCACTGGCATAGCTAGCAAGCCAACGCTATTTACCTAAGTTGTTACTTTATTTATGACAGACATCGCTGCTCCGATTCGACTATAAACTGAAGGTTCTTGTTCTCTTCGCACAGCTATTAATAGAGATATCTCCATGCAACCTTTATACTCTTTTTCGAATAGTCGCCTATTTACAAACAAATTTGCTAAATCCAAACCCATGACATAGCTACAGTTTCTTGGAGATTAATCCAGAGTTATCTTAAGACTTGAATCGCTAAGACACTCAAAAGAATTATCGGTTCTGTTCTAGCTTAACAGCTTTTATTATTATTACATTCGAATTTCTGTTCGTATTTGGAAGATGGTTCGATCGCTTTTATTCAATTGCCCGGGCCTTATGCTATTAAATTCCCATCCTATAAAAAGTATAGATTTGTGGGAAGTATTAATTTTGATTTTAATGGGAATAAAAAAAGTTCAAATGCTTGTAAAACATTTAGGACCTGTAAGACATGCAAAATATGGTTTCAAATTTAGTCAAACGAAAAAAATGTATACCTCTTATTTATTTTTTTTTGCTTACTATTCCGCTTGGAAACTTGGGAACTCCACCAGTACCATTTCGGTCAGTTCTTGAACGATGGATCTTATCCAGGTCCGTCGTCTTAGGTCTTCCTCTTTAAGGCTTCTAACGTTCCATTGTCCAATTCATGTCTGACCTGACATCTTCTGGGAGTGGCGTCTACGACTACCATTGTTTTTGGTGTTATTTTGAAATGACACGTTGATTTGATAATTGTTTGCAATTTATCCAGACTAGTTTTTCAATATCAAGTAGTTGCCTTTATTGACCACATGACTTTTTCAAGCATCTAGTTTGGTATAGCAATGATTTTGGCACAAATATTTTCCTTGAGCATTGAAGATCTGTGGCTTGCTGGCGTTCACTTTGTTTTTCAACTAATCCCACAAAATGAAGTTGGGGTAGGTCAAATACGAAAATCTAGGTACACGTTGAGTTTTTTTTTTCCATATTATTCCGCTTGGGAACTTAGGGCCTCTACTAGAACCTCCCATCGAATCCTATTTTACGAAGTCTGTTTAGTTCTGTTCCTTGTTGTGTTCGCCTTGGCCAGTTCTTGAAGGACGGATCGTCAAAACGCCTAAGGTCTTTCAAGTTTTCTTACATTCCATTGTACAATTCGTGTCCGTTTACGTTCAATTCTCTTGTATTGGCTTCTGTAATAATGAGGGGTTTTTCGATGGAAATGGTAATTGGCCAGATGCGACTTATTCCAGTGTTGGGGCTGCCACCAGGAAAGGCTGGGATTTAGTTTTGATTTTGGCAGCATTTATAGCTGGTGTGGTTGTTGTTCTACGCAAAAAAGGGATGGCGTAAGGGGGTTTCCGAAATTGTTGAATGGCACTGTGCATGGAAAAATGCTTTCTATTAAGTAGAAAAACATTTTTAAGTGGAACGTTAAAATGGTCATGCCTGTAGCCATGAGTGGCACTCGAACCCACTAAGCTATGAAGCCCCACATCCCATTAATGTCATAATTTAATGCATGTTGAATCTGGAATTTTTACTGTCGCATAAATTTCTTTAAAAACAATCTTTTTATCGATGCAAATTTTACCAAAAATGTTCTTTGCAGCGTATTTGCTAGTCGTAGTTGCCCAACTCTTTTTTTTTATTGGGTATTGCTGTACTACTACGCCTTTCATTTTGTTCGTTGCGGTTGTTGCTTTTTATTTCCATATGAATTTATGGCCTGCACATTTTGTTTTTGCAATACGTTGAATACCATCCAGCTGACACCCTTTACTTCCCCATCCAGACCACGACGCTACACCCACCACCCACTTGGGCATCGCTGGCCTACCACCAATCTGCTTGTTTGGTTTTCGGAACGCGACCATGGAACAAGCTTTGTTTGTATTGCCCGTCAACGGAAATGGTTAACAACGGCATCGGATGTTGTGCAAATTTAATAAATTTACCTCAATGGATTATTTATTTAATTTAATGCAGCAATGGAAGTTAAAAAGTAACATAATACTCGGGGAAGAGTCGCGGCTTACGCAGTTAAGAAGTTTAGTTTCTTGCGAAATTTGCATATTTTAAAGCTCCCCTTTGGTTTGTAATAGTGGGTGGCGCCATTTATGTGTCTTCAGAGTCCGGCATGGCTCAGTCCGTTTATGTTTTCTCTGAATTGTTATAGTTTTTGGCAATATTTGTTTTGTTTTGTTTTTGTTTTTATTATTTTGGTTTATTTTATTGCCGAATGCGTTGTCGAGCAGCTTTAGGGTGTCATTTGAGTATGAGGCATCTGGCATATCAAGTTGCAATTACATTTTTTCGAAATACTAAGATTCGGCTCTTTAGCAAAAGATACTACAAACTTATTACTTTAATTAGACTTTGTTGCTGTTTGAAATCAAGAATTGTTGCAGTATGTCATTTATTATCCTGTGCGATTGCTCAGGGCTTCCGTGGCCGCTTTTGAATCCGAACTGTTGTTCAGAAATGATTTCGAATTCGTCCAAGATTGCTAAAACTCTTTTTAAAAGTATTTTTCAAATATTTTCAAGAATACTGGCAACAAACTAATGGGACGATTCGTTGAATCATCATAATCTCTGCACATTGCCATTAGCTTGGGTCAACTCCCAAAATCGCATTAAATATTTGAATAAGTAGGCATACAAATGTTGGTGGTAAATTTTTTAAGGTTAAGCCAACTATGTTGAAAAAGTAATCGAAAATTGCACGTACAGATTGGACAACATCCAAGCCAGCCGCGGCAGTCCTATGCCAGAAATCATATTTTAAATATAATGCCACAAGATTATCTTTCGGATAAATAACATTCATGTCAATCGAATATGCCATTATTGTTTTATTACAATTTAAATTTCTGTAGCTCTAAATAAAACACCCTTTATATTTATCAATGTCTTTGCTGTCGGGCCCAAGAGCGAGGTAAAATATAATGGAGCAATGGAGCTTTGGTTACACGGTTTTTAATATTACTAATTTTCCTAACAACATGATCTTTAGACTCATAATTTTTAATTAAATTTTTATTCTTGAAAAAAATGCAAGTTCGTCATGACAACTCTCCCTTAAGCTGGTAAGTGAGATACATTATTATTTAGGGTTTTCGGTATTCTTCACATTGAGTTTTATAATAGAAGGCTTCTCTTCTCATTTTGGTATCCAAAAAGCCTCGCTTTTCACATATTGTTATTGTTGATGTCAGATAGAAACATTGGTGGCGGTTTGGCATAATCTGTTGGGTTGTTATCAGTTTCCATTTCCAGTGTGTTGGTTCTGGCTTCTACATTCGCATAATTGTAGGTCATGCCGGCGCTGGTGCTTGGTAGGCCGTCTTGAAGTGAAGCTCTCTTTTTGCGTACCGCAACGGGAGAGCCTTGGTTTGGTCTCTTTATTGGCTTGGGAGTTACTCTCTGCCAGTGGGCCGTTGGGTCGTCGTTGTTGCTCATGTTGACAACAGTTTACTCCTGCTTATCAGCAACCACTGATTTTCTGTTGTTCTTCAAACAATTGTAGTTCGGATATTGCAATCAAGGCGTAGATTTGCCCAGACTTGGTACGAACTCTACGAGTGTTCGCTCGCGGCTCTGATGCGCACCAGACGAAGGATAACGTCGTTTTCCTCTAGAATTCTGCCAAATTTTTGAAAACTAGGGCGACCAGTGTGTACACACTTGACGCAGTAAAACTGTCTGGTGTGCACACTTGGAAATTGCAGAATTTGTGCCAGCGGAGCCTCAATATTTGCAGTCCCTTTTTGATTTTTTTTTTGTAACTTTCAATATTATTCAAATAAATAAAGTAGAAGCCTCCAAAAGTTTCTGCACATTAGGATAGCCAGTTTGCTCTAAATTACCAAACATCAATTACGAATCTGTAGATCCCAATTTAAAAAAAAAATATTGATCTTGGTTTGAGAAGGTGCTGCGCCACATGCATTTGGAGCTGCTGTCGTAGCACTACTACTCCAAAAGTCTTTGTGCACTGCCGAAAGCAGACGGATCATCAAAAGTCCCTGGCTGCGGTGCCGATTGCGCGGGCCAAATGCGCCTCCATCAGCAGCATCTTGTCCTAAACCAGAAAAACTGCTGAAAGTTGAAGTTCGCGTAAAGGTATCACAGCCAGGACTGCAACCACCACTAGGAATCGTAGCTATGTTGGCCGCAACTACAAAAACAGAGCCACTAACTACACCAACGTTGTCTTATTTACTCGGAGCCATACGGACATCTATATATTAACTTAACATATTAACTTTCTAAGGTTTTTACCAAAACACAAATATTGCATTTCACAAAAAATTATCCTATAATTCAAAAAACGACATCTCTGAACAAATGGCTGTCAAATTGTTGTACCGCATTGGGAATTGATGTCCATAAATACGAAATGTTATCTTCTGGTGCTAATATTAAAGGACACCACAGACAAAGTGCATAGAAGAATCCTGTTGCAATATGGTATTTTCAACTAACTCCTTGCTCCTCCCGTGGCCAAACAAAACCAAACTAAGAAAAACTTGAAATTGCCAGCAAGATTGTTGGCCAGCGGGTGTGAAAATAAATGTATATATGTGTGTGTGTGTGTGTGTAGGTGTGAAGGAGTGTGTGTTACCAGAAATGCCAGAGCTAACAACGTTCGGGTATGGGGCCAACAACATGAGCCGCCCCACCAAGTACCACAAGTTCTATTATAATAACAAAAATTGCAAGTTACGCTCGATGTTCTGTGCCAAGGTGAAGCCATAACGCGAAAAGACAGCGTGAGTGAAGGAAGAGAGCGCAGTGGCAATCGCTGCTGGAACATGGGATATATCAAATAATATATGTTGGCGGACTGCACTATATATACTCTATACTGGATCGTTGCACTATTATGAGAGTTGAAAAATACTTTTGAAAATAAAATCGCTAAGTTTCATAATGTATTTCGTAAAAAATATATCCCAAGTATTATATCGTTTTTGTTAAAACCCGCAACCAAACTGAGTAAGTGCTAAGATATACGTGCTATTCAAAGGTCGAAATTCATGACTCCAGCTTGAATGTAAAAGATTTCTTGAAAAATTCTGAAGTGACTGAATATTAATCCAAGTTCCAAAGTTAAAACACAGCCAACTTTGTAAGTTTCTATACCGCAAATTCTTTATTAATCTCATGCGTTGCTTTATAGTTCCAAAAGCTGGTTCCGATCCAACATATAAACTCAATTTGCATTTTGAAATTTTAAAACTAAAAACGTAAAGTAAGGTAGATTATTTTTAAGAAAAACGTATTGCCTGATAATCTCATACAACTTTTAATAGAAGAAAGCAAGCAAATAGCTGAAATAGATAATATTTGCAGACTGCAGGATGATATACATACTAAAAGTAATGTTAATCACAAATCCTAAGGTCGGTGGATCCTTTTCCCACGAAGCAATTAAATTTATTTGTTTATTCAATTACAAAAAATTATGCGAATTCAAATCAAAGATCTATTTGAACCGAGTAGCACGGACAGAAATTTTGACGCTTCGACTGTGGCGATTAAGAGCGTTCTGATGCTCCATATGTTGGGACCAGACAAGTGTGGTTTTCTATAAACTAAAGTGAAGTAAAACCATAAATGTAAAACTCTGTCGACAACAATCAGTGCGTTTCAACAGAGTATTGTATGATAACTCACTAGAAACAGCCGAAAGTCTTGTCATACCACACTTGCTCAGATCGAATTGCTTCACATCTGTAAGAAAAAAAAATTACCTAGAATCTCTGTAAAGCGAGATCCTAACTTTAATAATAGCAAATCGACGAAACATTTCATTTAGTTCAAATATTTCCGAATTCAATTGGTATATTACAGTCACATTTTTACCCTATCAAACTTGAGTCTGGCTGAAGAATTGTTATTTCTCTCTATTTTTATTTTTAACTTCAATATTTCTTAATTCTGCTAATAGTCGTTGCAATTTTAAATTTTGCAAAAATTACTTAAGATTTTTTCTATCCGAATCAACTTCATTAAGCTTTAACTTGAACAAAGTTTCTTTTAAGTACAAAAGTATCTATTCGGAAATTTATTCTCTTAAAAAAGTCTGTAATATCGTGCGTCTTTCCTATTTTTAATTTAAATAAAAATGTTACGTTTTGTTAATCTTTTCTTAGAAATGTTTTATAGCTTTACAGAATTTTAAAAGTTTTTAACTTCAAATTTCTTTTGTCATAAAAATGATCTAACAAACTCTTGTCAGTACAAAATACATTGTTTCATGACTCATAAGTTCGGTCAAAAACAAATTTTTATACTCAAATCCATTTTGATCTATGAAGGAAATTAAGTTGAGTATTACAGCTCCCATATGACCAATCGGTAGCAATATGTTTTTGTAGCTTATTTGACTTGATTCTTAGGATTGTAACCATAATTCGTTACTTTCATATTTTTCAATATAGCGTAATATCAGATGCGTTGGTAAAGCGTAATACAAAGTCGTCAAGGCTGATTTTTTAGAGTATTTCATCATATTCTGTATACTTTGCTATTTATTTTTTGTTTAGATTATGTGTTCTTTTTAAGTTTAAAATTAAAATAAAAGTGAGCACACTTCAGAAATAACTGCGCAGAGAATATACAATTTCGGAAAAACCAAAATGGTTTTATTTTTTTTTAAGTTTTTGGTCATTCTTTTGGATAATGCGACAACTTTTCAAGTCTTTAGGATAAAGTCGTTTAAGGCGTCTACTTTTTCTATGACCAGCTAGGGCACAGAAGTAGGACTAAAATCATTTTTCAAGTGTTTCGAATTTCATGCAAGAATGCAATTACAAAAGCAAATCCGACTCAGCTGTTTTTTTTCCCAATCAAAACGCTCTACTTGGAAAATTTACCTTTGCCTTTGCCTTAGACTGCACGAAGAGCAAAATCTTTAAAGTTAGAGAAGTATTAATTTGAAGGCACTACTTTATTTCAAAAATACCAGAAAAAGCTTCTAATGAAAAACAATAAAAATTTGATGCATGTAAAGGGTGTTTTTTTTAGAGGTGTAGAACGTTAAATTGCAATAAAACAACGATGGATTTTTCGATTGACATGACTTTTATTTATGCGAAAGATAATCTCTTGGCATTATATTTAAAATATGATTTCTGGCATAGGACCGCCATGACTGGCTCGGATGTAGTCCAAGCTGTACGTTCAATTTTCGTTGACTTTTTCCAACATTTGTGGCTGTATATTGGCAATAAGACGGCGAATGTTGTCTTCCAAATGGTTAAGCGTTTGTGGCTTATCCACATAGATCAATAACTTTACATAGCCCCCCACAGAAAGTAGTCTAGCGGTATTAAATCACAAATCATGGAGGCCAATTCACAGGTCGAAAACGTGAAATTAGGCGGTCACCAAAAGTGGCTTTCAATAAATCGATTGTGGCTCAAGCTGTGTGATAGTTCCTGGACATATTGGTTGCTCTATTCGGGAATGAAAAAGTTAGTAATCATGGCACAATATCGATCCATCACCCATCCATTGACTGTAATGTGGTTGACATCATCGTTTTTGAAGAAGTACGAACCAATGATTCCACCAGCCCATAACGCGCAACAAACAGTCAGTTTTTCTGGATGCAACGACGTTTGTTTGTTGACGTGGCCATTCAATCAGAAGTGCGCTTTATCGCTAATCAAAATTCGCTTATGAAAATCGGGAACAACGGCAATCTCAGGCGTGAGTCTATTCACGATAAAATGCCAAGCCAAATTGGGAATAAATCACTTGACAGCTGTTAAATCGGTCTCCATCTTGAAAAGTTCTTAAAGTTCCTCGAAAAACAAACACCCTTTATATAGAAGATTTTATCCGAGGCTTCAATATTAGCATTCGATGGTATACCCAAATGGGCTGGTCAGTTTTTCTAGATGTAACGTTGTTTCAACATACACTTGAGGATTAGATTGACGTAGCCATTCAACCAGAAGTGCGCTTCATCGCTAAACAAAATTCGCTTATGAAAATCGGGAATAACAGCAACCTCGTTTTGGGCCCATTCCACGAATCTACGGGTTGCTTGATGATCGATTGGCTTCAATTGCCAAACCAAACTGAGAATAAATCACTGGAGAGCTTTTAAATCGGTCGCCAGCTTGAAGAGTAACGCCAACATAAAGCTCAACACCTCAAAAAAAAAAACAGCCTTTACTTATAAAGACAAATCGGAGATGGAATGAAACCAATTGAATAAACATTTTCTTAATGAGTCTGGAACAGTCGTTGTTTGTTTCTAGGCGATAGTCATGGAAGTGATTCAAAAACTACTTAAGCAAGCATTTGGCTTAGATCTTATAGAGGAAACGAACTAAATATTTTTCATGCCAAAGGCAAATCAATTGTATTTTAATAGTAATTTCCAACGCTTAAAGATTTATTTGTTTTCTGTGAACTGTAACTTTTACAATACTTAAAAGGTAAAAACTCTTATTTTTGGGTTTTAGCGTCTTAAGGAGCTTTCATTAAAAAAAAAGAACACATTTTTATTAAGAAAAAAGAAAAATATTTTACTGTCACTTCAGCAAATTGAAAAGTGTTCGAAATTCGTATAACTTCAAAAGGAATTTTTTTATGGGATATGTGGAAAAATGGTTATGAATAAGGTAGCTACAACCGAGTGCTAAAAGTTTCGTTATTATTTTAAGCTAATGAAAACGTAAGATGCAGCTGCACCCAACTAACCAGAGAACAAGATGTCCCTGGGGTTCATGCAATTTGCTGCGTATTATGCTGCAAAGTTATTCAACGAATTGAAATCTATTTTAACGCTTAAAGCAGAAAAGACTAAAATGCCAAAATAATCAAAATGGAGTTTCAAATTGGAATGCAGTTTATGGGAAAAAATAGTACTTGACTTAATCTTGAAAAGACGTAAATGATGAAATAATATTGTTATCTGTTAAGTTATTTTTCTAAGGAATTCTTCTTACCAGCAAGAATCAATCAATTTTTTGATAGCTTTAGAATACGTTCTGTCTGAATCTAGATAATGATTTGGTTATTTGTCTATCAAACTATGTACCACCCTATGCATCTTTGAAACTATGCAAGCATATATCTGTGTATCTAGATTACGCGAAAAAACCTTACAGCGATTTAATTTTTCAATTAAATTCGATGAACAAATTATTGATTATCTTCACTTTATTTTTAGTTAATAAAAATTTATTTTTAATGTAATAATGATTTTCAGTTTTATAGATATTTTTGTGATAAAGCCACTTGCAGTTTTTATTCAGAAATGCTTCTTGAAATGAAACTTTTCAATGTTTTTCTGTTTTTAAGTTTTAGTAAATTTCAAGTCTATATTTGCATATATATGCTGGAAAACGAAAAGCGAAATCATTTGTCAAAATTAAGTATAAGATATACATGAAATATCATCAACATCCACCTGATCGAATCAATCTATAAATGCTTTTGCGACTATTATGAGTCCATATGAGTGCTGAAAATCGAAGGAGAATCATTGATTAACTCAATGCCAGTTATTGGAATTGATATTTTGACACTTTAATTATGTATTCCATATAAAAATTGTTCAAATTTCGCCATAACTGAGCTACTTTTTACCAAAAAAAAAAATTACAATCATTTTTTACCAATATGTGACAATAGTTGTAGAGGGAACTTTCGAAAAAAGCCGAAATATTGCCTCATGCTAAATTGCATTTCGATTTAATTTTTTACATTTCCAGTTTTGCGAGACACAAAACAAAAAAAAATGTTATGATGATTCAACTTAATTAGATTCTAGATTCTATTTCAATTTTCTACAAAAGTTTCCAGCTTCTTGCATATGCCGATGATATTGACATCATTGGGTGTTGCATGCGAGATGTCACCGCTGCGTTTTCCGCAATCGGAAAGGAGTCAGCGAAAGTGGGTCTTGAGGATAACGAGGGCAAGACAAAGTACTTGCTGTCTACAAATAGGGATGCACGGCGCCTGGGTTCCCATGTGGTAGCGGACGGCTATACTTTTGAAGTAGTCAAGGACTTCATGTACCTTGGCACCGCCGGCAACACGGATAATAACATCTGGAGATTAGGCGAAGAATCACATATGCCAATTACCATGGTCTCAGTAAGCAAATCTAGAACAGAGACCTCTCGAGATCAACAAGATTAATGCTCTTCGACGGATTTTGTCATAGAAACTAGTAATTCTTTCTTTAAGCATCTGAGTATAGCAAGCTTTACAGTATCCTTCCTTGTAACTTTCTTGCTATTCATAATTTTGTATTTGGAATTGTTTGATTCCTAACACAACTAAAAATATTAAAATGAGAGCAAAAATTTTATTCAAAATTTTGTTAATTAAATTGAATCTCTCTATAATTATATGGTCTTGAAAAATTGACAATTTATAGGGCGATTTTTTAGGCGCTTAAAAATTCTACTTTAATTAAAATATCTTAAAGTTTCCTTTGCCATTTCATCCAGAGTCACTCGCTATTTTCGAACTATAGAACTACCATATTGTAGATCCAATTATGCATGGCACAATGCGCCAATAACCTTATCGATCTTCTCTTTATATCAATTAATTTCATTATTTTCTCTATCTTAACTCATCTGAACTTGCCACCTAGACCATCCTGTACCAGTCATGTACTATTTATACTCTACTTGTTCAATTGAGATCTTTGGACACGTTTTGGTTAAGAAATATTCAAACTTTTCGTTTTCGTCATGTATCCAACTTTTGTATTGTTTATTTTAAGTTTAGAAGATCTAGAAGGTCTTCAGATGTGAGACGGTACTTATCTATAAAAAGTTCACCCATTAAGCTGGGAACGCGTTTTTGTATTATATACGATCCTCATAAATATAGCTGCAAAGGCAAAGGAAGTTACTTTGTTGATCAAACAATCTAAGATCAAATATATTTCATTGTCTAGATATGTCGAGAGAAGAAGGCCACGTTATCTCAGCATAGGCAATAATCATTTCGAAGGAGTTGAGAACTTAACAGATATGGAGCACAACTTTGAACCATGACGACAGCAGACGAAGAATTCCTAAGAATCTTTGAAAGAAAAATACTGCGAAAAACGTTTGGGCCAAATATAAATAAACGCGATGACTACATTACAAGAAACAATGACAATTTTTTGAGCTTAAACCATGGCGAAGATGTAGTTAAATCCCAGAGGCTAAGATGGATTGGTCATCTCCCACTGCTAGACCAGAACGGAGCACATATGCTAGTGCTGGCATACACACCGCTCACCACAAAAAGCAGTGGTGGACCAAGAAAACGCCTAGTTGACAATATTGACAAGGACAAGCTGAAGATGGAAGTAAGGAACTGGTGCTCCCTTGCCAACTACCCACACGAATTGAGAGAAATTGTTGAGCAAGCCAAAACCCACCTCAGGTTGTACAGCTGAATGATGATGATGATACGATCTTTTAAACGCTTTATTCCAATATTTCCAAATTTTTATATTATTAGAATAAATAAAATTGCTATTTTTAAAAATTATTTTCAAAGAATACATTGTACGCTATGGTTGAGCATCTGCCAAGTTGAAGCCAGCTAAAATTGGCTAAGTAATAAATTATAAAATCAAATCTAAAACTAATAATTATTATCCGAGAAATGCAAAGAATTTACAATTATAAACATTGTAAATTCCAACGAAAAAATAAACCTTTAGCACTTCTCAATCTGCCCTCGTGTGTAATTAGTGCGCAAAAAATATCTGCGTGGTCCCCGACAATTTGGATACTATAATTTACAAAATATTCGCAAGTTATGGGCATCATAAATGACAAACCAACGAAACGACTGCGGTTTCACTTCAGTAAACAATTTGTAAATATTTCATAAATGTTTCTACGAGAATTTTGTTTCCATTTTTCATTTGGTGTTCGCTCTGTTCGCGTGAGTTTTATTTTTATTTGCGAAATAAATGTTTTGATGGGACACATGATCCTTGGGAATTGGTGGGCTGCCTAGTTCCATAAAGCTATGGTTTGCAAAGGATCAACTTTTTATAGTTGTTATAAATATGGCGGCGAAAAGTTAAAGCAAACTGTGTGTGCCGTGTGTGTATGGATATGTTAACAGGAGTGTGTCTGAGTGAGTGACATGGCGCAGTGCATGAAGAAGCGAATGCGAGGCCGCACTATGGGTCTGTCTGTTGTATACTCTTTGAGAAAGTGAGGCATATGCATTCAGCACTGCTGTTTGCAACAACAGTCCAACTCACTGAGGCCGTGTAACGTGGAATCTACTTTTTTAGGAGAGCTGAGAGAAGTCAGCGATTTCTGAGCACATTAAACTTGAACTAGAAGAAAGGTGGCACAATAGACCCCGGGGCGTCGCAATGCTGAAGGGCAAAGGCCCACACTTGTTCGTATATTAAATACATTACAACCCGAAATACTCAGAGTCCTGCAGAGAGCTGTTGTTGGGGTTTGTCTGGCCAACTCATCCACAATAAAATTTTTGTCAATGTTCCTATGGTCGGGCGGCCAGATGAGGGGAATTTGCAACTGCACTACAATATCCCATAAAGACTAGCGGCAATGCGACGTCATTGAAACAAAGACCTAAGTATGTCTAGGAATTTAAATTACCTATTGGTGTGTTTATTCTAACTGTTAGAGTTTCCCGAATTTCCGCGACCTCGGCTTGTAAACCAATGCAGTGATTCGGGAGTCGACAAAATGATATAAAGAGATGTCATGCTGAACACGATCGTCCAACTTAGAAACATTCGTATAAACTTTAATTGGTTGGTTCCTAGTTAAAATGAGAGCTTTTAAACTTTGTTTTGAGATGTTGCTGAGCTAAGCCGTGTTCTCTTAATTATTGGAAAATTATTTTGAGAATTGTAAAGTCGCTGCAGTGTAGAATTATCAATTTTTTAGACTGTATCAGACGCAGAGCCTTATATGTGCGTAGGAGAATTATAAGCTTTCGAAAAACAAATTCGAATGAATCTTGTCAAGCTTTTTAGAAGAAAATTGTAAACCGTTTACCAACAAGCGACATTACGCATTGGGCCCTTGAAGAGAAAAAGATGCTGGCTGGAAATACCTAGCCAATCTGTGTCTGTTTATCGAAATATGAAATTCTTCCGTGATTTTCTCAATAACTAAATTTAACATTCTATCAACATAATCCCACTCTCATGAGCTTCGAAACACGCAGCTTTCTCCGATAATGAGCTGGCAGACGAATGTACTGCATTTGCAGTTAAAAACACCAGAGGATTTGGCAGATTGATCCCCATCGACTCAGAGGTGTGAAAATATCTCAAAGCCATAGAAATGATTGAGTAGTAAGGAAGGCGGAAATCCGTTTGACTTGAAATCGTGGGAAATTGAATGGCGTTTCTCTGATTCTAAATAGCATCTCCAAAGATTGTCGAAAGGGATTCACGTCTACAACGAAACCCAATACACATGACAATCTCATACTTCAGCGTGAGCTGGAAGTGGTCAAAGTGGTCAAAAATACTTGTAAACGCTGAAACGAAAATCTTGTAATGTACGAACAAGGGTGAGCCTACGCCCTTCAGCACTGCGACCACCATGGATATATTGTGCTACAATGGGAGACCTTCCACAATCATACCCATTACAGCCACACTCTTGAGACTTTGGTCAGTCTGTCTACGAACTATTCTTATTGATAGCACCAGATCTAGCTATCGAGCAGTTCCGTTCGTATGACGAAGTTAAAAATTGTATTGATACTTGAATCATCCCGTAAGTTGAGGAGTCTTTCTGTCGTGGTATGTGCTTGATTCCAGAATATTGGGCGAAAGTAGTAGATAACAATGGCCGATATTTTGATTCATGAAAGTCATTCAAGTCAACTATTTTTTTTTATAATAAAGCTTGTTGTATTATATCCTGGTTGTATTGTCGGTAGATTGGCAATCAAAAGTTGGCTCCTTGATCCCATTTCCCAAAACATATGCCTTCATAATAGACGCTTCCTTCAGTTCATAATCATGTACTTCTTCACGGAGCATTTTTTAATGCAAATGAAATATTTAAACACTTTTTAAGATCAGTATGACTGATTGATAGTGAGCTTTACGATTTCTTCATTATAGTTTAAGCTTTTCTGTAATTTTTGATATGTTCTTACGACACAACGTTTGTTTCAGAACTTAGCCTATCTACAAACATTTTCGAATTTTGTCTATCCCGAGCTAAATAACTTAATTCCGTTGTCGATTTCTTGGTTTCGTTCATAAGGGTACGTCTCCACGTAGTCTTAGGACTGCCACCTGCGTCAAGTACCAAGGTTCCAGTAAAGGGCTGAGTTTGCAAGAATTTCCTGGTCTCTGCGGAGCGTGTGTCCAAGCCATCTGTATTTTCGTCAATTGATGTCACTTAGTAAAGGTCTTTGTACAGTTCACTCCCATAATCGCACATTAGAGATTCGACTAGGCCAGAATATACCGACTATGCGCCTAAGACCAGATTTCGCTACCAAAACAGTAGTACCATCTTAACGCAACCATTACAAATTTCCAGTTTGTTTGATTTTCTAATGAGGGATTTTCTGTAAGCTGAGAGCTTCGTTTTGAAAAAGATCTTGACATAAGCTCAATCGAAATTGAAGTTCCAAACGCCGCGAAGTTAGAATTCAATTAAATCCTTAAGTGAAATTAATTACTTAGATAAAAATAAAATTATAAAATCAAATCTAAAGCTAATAATTATTATCCGAAAAATGGAAACAAAAAAAAACGACGAGGAAAGAAAAGCTAGATATGAACTAATGAGCGGTGGCTGTTGTTTTAAGCGATATGCAGCTTCTCACCTAAAAATTGGGCCAGAGACTTGCATTTACCACAATCAGATGAAAATCATATTAAAAGTAAACAAATCAAAACTGAAGAAATGTAATCAATGTCTGTCATACAGCCTTGCTTCTGCCGATTTGCAATATAAGTCCGTTCAATGATATCCCAGTAACCGTACACCGATCCAACAGTATTATTGCATTAGAAATATTCAACGAGAAGCATGTAGTTTCCAACTAAATTCCTAAATAAAGTTCATTTAAAAATTAATTTCACCGACAACGTTCATTTAAAAAATGAACATCCGAAGGTAAATTTTGATATATCCAGCCCCCAGACAGGTATGCCGCATTTTAATGTTAAGGATTTGGCATCTGCCACAACTACCTTTTGTTACCTCTGTTGAGCTTTCTACGCCAAACTGTCTTTCCAAATACAAGAAATGTATACCAGGCAGTGTATTTGATAGTCGACCTCTATTTTCTTGGTGCTGTAGTCTGCTCATAAACATGGCCGGCGGCGTACTGTACACATACATACAAGCATTTGCTACATATGTGTTTGTTTATTTACACATGCACACACAAACACACGCAAAGATGCACACACAGATACACACACATACGCACGCAGAGATGCACACACAGATACACACTTGTACAGAGACAGCTGCAAAGTCAGCGCGTGAAAGTTGGTGCAGCGTGAGTTCCCCGGGGTCATGTTTATCTTGCGCTTACACTGGAAATTCCTTTAAACTTTATTTTTGTTTTGGCCATTGTTTTTGCTGTCCCAGCTCCCGCTCCCGCTCCTGTTTCTGCCCCGCACCGCACGCCCATTTAATATATATATGTATATAAATTATTATTTTTGTTTTATTTTTTTTTTAGTTGTTGCAGTTTTTCCACACAGTTTGGTCCAAAAGTATTTTATGGCTGATATGTGAGCAGGCAGGCAGTCAGTCGTCAGTGTATGAGGGAGGTAGTTGCTGTCAGAGGTCGTGGCTTTGCCGGCTAAGAGCAACTGGCTGGCTGCCTGGCTGTCTGCGTCTCCTTGTCAAACTCTCTCAACAGTGCCATGCAATTTGTCTGTCTGTACTCTCTCGCCTGCCGCAAAAAAGGACAAAAACAAACAAACAAACAAAAAAAAACAGAAACAGAAACAAAAATAATAAAGTTGAGCATATTATGTGACGTAGTTGTCGCTTGGCAGCTCAGCTGATGTACAGTAAATTGCTTTTATTAGGCTTAAATGACAGGACTGCATGGAGAGTTATCGATTCACAAGAAGGCGCGCACGAGGCGAACAGAGAGAGATCTATCGCACATTTGCAATGAGCTGGTAAAATATAGTTCATTCGCAGCACTGGGACCATAATTTTTATATCAAGCAACTACAATGGCTTTGTGGGTTACTACATTTTGGCTACGTACATTTCTGCTCAAGTAATTAAGAGTAGAAGTACGTACATATCTTTATTTGCCCCCTCTTTAGTATAGGGTGGGCCTTTTTTGGCTTCTGAACAAAATCAATAAAGAAGACATTTTGCATCGTTGCGTCCATTTTGAAAATCATCAATTTCGGTTGAAGGAGATAAGTTAAAGCTGCTTTTTGAGTTGAATATCGCGTAAATGACCACCTTTGTACTTGAGCACAAAATGTGCTCTATTTTTGGCATTCTCCATTGTTTTGGTCAACATAGCGTTCGAGCTTTGAGCTATCACCCTTGACTTGTAAGTTTTTACTTTGGATTGCAAGTATCATATTATAATTTTTAAATAAATTCAAACTTGATTTTTACTCCAAATTGGGTGCAATTACCAAAATATTCTGGTTCAAACTGCTATCGAGGGCATGCAAGCTACGCATTTATAATTCCAACATAAGGCCAATAGTCTTATATGGAACATAAGTTTGTACTACGACGACAGCAGACGAGGTATACCTAAGAATCTTTGAAAAAAGAATACTGCGAAAAGCGATTGGACCAAAAATAAATAAACGCCATGACTGCATTCCAAGCAACAATGATGAATTGTTAAGCTTCTGCCATGGTGAAGATGTAGTTAAATCCCAGAGGCTAAGAGGGACTGCTGGACCAGAACGGAGCACATATGCTGGTGCTGGCATACACACCGCTCTCCTCGACCAAGAAAGCGCCTAATTGACAAAATTGTCGATGGCATGCTGAAGATGGAAGTAAGGAACTGGCTCTTGCTACCAACAGAAACCAATGCAGAAGAATTGTTGAGAAAGCCAAATAGCAAGTGATAGCAAGTGGCCAAAAACCAAAATTGTCCCATTGACAATATGACAATACTTTTTGAGATAAAAGACATCAAGAGAAATCTAAAGAAAACTTTAAGTTACTTCGGAGTTTTGCTCGATATCTGGTACTCTATTGAAATTCGCAGAGCATTTTTAATTTAAAATAAATTCTACTCAAAGGTAACGCTTATCGATTTTTGTCTTTATGAAGAGATTTCCACAATACCACGAAAATTCCCTAGAACGATACGTGAATAGATAGCGTCTCAGCGACTGCAGCACAGCACCATGGAAATGGGAAAAACGTCGCCACAAATTATAGCTTCTAAATCGATAAATTTTATTTTTATGAATGCTATTGTAACTGGCAGCTCTGAGATCATGTCTGAAGATAAGCGTGTCATCATACAGGAACGCTCAGACGAATGGCGTTTCTTTATATTGAGAGTGCCTATATGATGACACGATTATCATCTGACCTGATCTGAGAGCTGCTCAATTTGTCTGCAGTTTAAGCCGCTGTCTTTACTTAGACGATAAACGTAAACTTGATAGAGCAAGTTATCTTCTTGAGCCTTTCGAATCATATAAGCTCGCTGTCATATAACCTACAGGACAAAAGTCGAAAAAGATCTTATATTCTGGACCATCCAGATAGTTTGGCCTCATACACTCATGCACACGTATTGAACACAAGCAAGCAAATTCAGTGCCAATTTTGTTGCTGAATGCCCTCAGGCAGTAAACTAATAAAAAAAAACTTAATATAAACTCATAGAAATAGCAGATATTTATATTATTTGAAAATAACTTGGGGGCTTCGTACATTAAATGTTTTCTATATACAATGCAAATTTTTGTAAAAATCTTCACTGTGTTGGAAAAAGTAAACTTCGTTCTCCGCATTATTGGCTTTGACTGTCATCGCTATTTTCAGAATCGGCAGCATAAAAATCATCTGAATCAGAGTGTTCAGAACTACTTATTTGACGGTCCTCATCATTGCCACTATCACTGGCACTGCTGCTGTCCTCGGTTTGAGCACTGCTTTCAGTGCTTTCCGTGCTCTCGGTATCTTTGTCGGATTCCCATACATCGTAGGCTTCACTCGCCTCACTGTCAGATGTTTCAGCACCGTCATCCCATTTTTCATCCAAATAGCTTTTAAAACAGACATTAAATAACATAACGATTGGCATTACGAGAACCGAGCTTGTTTTCCAGACCAAGTCCATGAGTAGTATAAAAGTTACGCAGAATAAAAAAAAAAATAAATTCAATTTTTATTTACGAATTTTTTGACACCAAATGCTTTCCGAAATTATTGTATTTGAGTGAACAATTAATTCGTCGATTACTAGATGATAAGGTATACAATTTTGTACTCAAATATTGTACTTTTTGACTACATTTCTGAAGTGCAAGATGATGGTGATGGTGATGGATTTCAGAAACTGTACTGCACAATGTTTCCAAATATCCAAGTAGCTGCCATACAAATTATATATATGTATCGATGGCTGACAAATATTGCATTTTAAGAATTGCATTTACTTAAGATGACTTTCATAATCTCCATGAAAATATCCTTCGTTATTAGCACTTTGTTGTTTTCAACAGAATACATCCTTATCAACTAGACATCAAGGAAAACTTTGACTTAGTCTCTGACCATTATTGGAAAATAGATCTAAATAGTTATTGAACCAAGTCAGATAGGGTTTTAGCTCATAAAACTGTTACTGCTGCATTCAAATGCTGGAATGCGAATCGAACTCGTAACAACATACAGCATCTTACAGAGATAAGATTAACCAAGCAGCTAAAAAACGTACCCATAGTATCCACGAAAAATATGATGTAAGAAACCCAATTCTTCCAATTTAACTTAGACTACTTATTAAGAAGAGAATATAAAAAAAATTATTTCATTATGCTTCAAGATATTAAGGATGAAGCTGTTGTAATGAGCTTTAAAAATTCACAGGCTTCCTTGAATAGATCTAAGTGTACCCTTTTGGAAGGCTGTCGACTTGAAACGTTCGCCGCTACAAATAAAATGAGTACAAAGCCTTTCCTCAGTATAAGCATTCAGTTTTCCACCCAAATTTAATTCCTGACAACGAAAATAGATTCATGTCTAGATTCGATTTGCAAGATAAGACTGTCTATTCAAACAATCCACAATTGAGCAAGTACCAAATGGAATAGGCATTTAAAATATGACAAATCGCCTGGTTTTGACAAAATTTATGGAAATACTTTAAGAAACCTGTCTGCATTTTGGAGGAATTAAAAATATATTCCAAATAATTTATTTGAGCAATATCTCGAAAAGAAGTTAAAGCAAAAAGCAACGAAATTATATATCTATATATCTAAGCATCGGCTATATAGTAAGCTAATGTGTGCAAGTAGCCGTCCCTGCTCATAAAAGAAACAAATCCAATGAAATCCAACAACGATGCATCCGATAAAGTCCCCCCTTTGTTTACGTGTTTAAGTATGTGCACCTGGAATGTCCGGACCTTTAAAAGGGCTGACATTTCTATCCAATTGGCAGATACAAAAAAACGCCTTTCAGGAAATAAAATGTACAAAAGAATGTTGTTCTAGGCAAGCAAGCTGTTACATCTACTAAAGGTGCAATGCGGAAATATGCGAATTGTTACTATGGAAGCCGAAGATTTCTCCACCACGTGTCAAAATTTACTTCTGTGAATGAACGGCTGCGCTCCAGGTCAAAGCAAGATTTTTCAAAGAAACCCCAACGACATTTAGGCTCGCCCATGGAACCACCTCCAACAACGGTTTTCTGTTGATCGATTTCGCCACTACACCAAAACTTGGTAGTTGGTATCGATTTTTTTTTACTCAATCAACATTTCTTCTGCCTTTTAATAAAAATATTAAATGATACATTTGTTTTAATATCGTAAAACTTATAAAATATTTATTTAAAACATACTGAAACCACTATAACTAATTATGCAAAACCGATGGTTTACCTTTAGCACTTACATCATTTTACACCATGACATGAAAATAAAGAAAAACACTCACAGAAGAACCTTGAAGAGATCACAGAATACCAAAATAAATGCACAATGCCAAGTGTCGTCATCACTTGCACAATTCTACACATTGTTCAAAGTAAAAGTCTTTCGAATGTAATTTACCACAAAAGTGGGAAAATAGACAATCACGAGGAAGAGAGAGAGAGTTATTCGCCCGGGTCCCATATGTTGTCTTATTCCACCATGGTTGGCACTTTTCACCCTACGTGTTAGCCCATAATTGATCTTACTCAACTTCGGCAAAGTTTCGTAAAATCCTTAAAATTGCAATCATCCAATTTTAAAATTAACCATTTCTACCATTTTCATCAAATTCTTATGTATATAATTAAGAGTAAGTTCAGTAAAAAGTTTTTGTTGTGAAAGAATCCACCTCTGCCCCAAGTCTTTTCTTTTAAAATAATCTGGCGACTCTCCAATTTTTCATTGCTAATTTGATTCCAGGCTAAAATTATAAATATCTTTTTAATCTTTGCATACGATACTTTATTGCGATTAATAATTTGCAAATATTGCAGTCCTACTTTTGCTTCAGGATAAGCGCAAACTCATTGAAGCTAACTAAACCATCGCCATCTAGATCGGCCTCTTCCATCATTTCATCGATCTCTTTGTCGGTAAGCATCTCACCTAGATCTTGGTTCATGACTTCAACTAGTTCGCTACGTGATATATAACCATCGCCGTTCTTATCAAAGATTTGAAAAGCTTCGATAATCTCTTGATCGCTGACAGTTTCAGCAACTTGCCTTGCCATCATAGAACAGAATTCGTTAAAATCAATAAGGCCATCTCCATTGACATCAATATCTTTAATTAGTTGGTGAACCTCCGGATCAGTGAGATTATTGCCTAGAGTCCGAAGGATGTTACCCAGCTCATTAATATCAATTACTCCATTCTTATCCTTATCAAAGAGGGCGAATACCTCTTTGTATTCCTCAATTATTTCCGCAGTCAATGATTCCATGGTTAATTTTATTTTATTATTTCTATGTATATTATAATGAAAAGTTCGATAGATAGATATAATATTATATAATTTACAAATATGACTGACTGACTGACTTTGTGTAATCAGAAAACCAGAGACTACTTGATGTTACATTATGTTTATTAGTCTTGAAATGTTTTTAAATGGATCACTGCTGAACCCAAGATCTTTTGCGTAGACCTTAAATTCATCGAACTATATAATTTTAGGGGGAGGGGGCCTGGCTTTCATTTGAACAGAGTAAAAACTACTGATTTCTGTCCACCAGACGGCACAACTATGCCTTCAATTTATTCAAAATATTGAGCAGAATACTTTTACAAGAAATAATTAAACTAAAATTATCAGACTACGACTAAGCCACAAAAAAATATCCTACCAACACTATATTCGTCCTAATAAATCAAATTTATGCACATTCCCTCAAAACAATGTCCCCAATAATAGTAGTTCTATAATATAGAAACTATATAATATTATAATAAAACAAATGATGTCTCGTTTTATGCTTTTATAAATATTAGTACGTTTTGTTTCGTTTTTTAATTCAATTATGGTAAGTTTTTTTTTTCTTTTCATTTAAAACATTATCATTTCTGCTCGAAAAGTTGATGAGTTTTTAAAAAAAATGTCAGAGTCCAAATAATTTAAAGCATTACGTACAGATTCACACTTTACAGAAGTATAGTTTATAATTCACAACTGGTTTAAGTGAAATTGATTTCATAACTATTAATTAATTAATGTAAGTCATCTAAAAATATTATACTTGGAATAATTTTTCCAAACTTTTCATGCCAGCTGGTTTAAGGCACATCATTATTTTAGTCGTATACTATTCGAAATATTAAAAAGTGTTGCGCGATGTTTACCATATTTGGTGTATTGTTATAAATAAAAGCATGGATTAAAAATTATCCACACCTTCCAAGTCGATCTTCGAACCAAAAGTCCTATCAGTAAAGGTTTTTGTCAGTTAATGCAGAGTTAATTGTGAATATGTAATTGAATGAAATCGGGAAAAGCAAAGTTGATGTTGCTATATTAGTTTAAAATTATTTTAAATTAAAAATAGTTTGCTTAATTTAAGACCAACGAAAAAGATCGTGGATTCAGCAGTGACGCGTAGCACGAGACAGAAATTAGACTCTGTTCAAATGAAAGCCATGCCCCCTGCCAAAAAATTATATAGTTCGATGAATTTATGGTCTACGCAAAATATCTTGGGTTCGGCAGTGATCCATTTAAAAACATTTCAAGACTAATAAATATAATGTAACATCAACTAGTCTCTGATTTTCTGATTACACAAAGTCAGTCAGTCAGTCATATTTGTAAATTATATAATATTATATCTATCTATCGAACTTTTCATTATAATATACATAGAAATAATAAAATAAAATTAACCATGGAATCATTGACTGCGGAAATAATTGAGGAATACAAAGAGGTATTCGCCCTCTTTGATAAGGATAAGAATGGAGTAATTGATATTAATGAGCTGGGTAACATCCTTCGGACTCTAGGCAATAATCTCACTGATCCGGAGGTTCACCAACTAATTAAAGATATTGATGTCAATGGAGATGGCCTTATTGATTTTAACGAATTCTGTTCTATGATGGCAAGGCAAGTTGCTGAAACTGTCAGCGATCAAGAGATTATCGAAGCTTTTCAAATCTTTGATAAGAACGGCGATGGTTATATATCACGTAGCGAACTAGTTGAAGTCATGAACCAAGATCTAGGTGAGATGCTTACCGACAAAGAGATCGATGAAATGATGGAAGAGGCCGATCTAGATGGCGATGGTTTAGTTAGCTTCAATGAGTTTGCGCTTATCCTGAAGCAAAAGTAGGACTGCAATATTTGCAAATTATTAATCGCAATAAAGTATCGTATGCAAAGATTAAAAAGATATTTATAATTTTAGCCTGGAATCAAATTAGCAATGAAAAATTGGAGAGTCGCCAGATTATTTTAAAAGAAAAGACTTGGGGCAGAGGTGGATTCTTTCACAACAAAAACTTTTTACTGAACTTACTCTTAATTATATACATAAGAATTTGATGAAAATGGTAGAAATGGTTAATTTTAAAATTGGATGATTGCAATTTTAAGGATTTTCCGAAACTTTGCCGAAGTTGAGTAAGATCAATTATGGGCTAACACGTAGGGTGAAAAGTGCCAACCATGGTGGAATAAGACAACAGATGAGACCATGTCGAATAACTCTCTTCCTCGTGATTGTCTATTTTCCTACTTTTGTGGTAAATTACATTCGAAAGACAGCCGTAACTGTCTGTCTACTTGCTGCAGCCTGATTTACAGCAATCAGAAAAGTAGATGGTACTTGTTTTTGTTGGGTTTGCGTTGATTTTCCACTTATGGTAATCTAGTTCTAGCGCCTTGTAGATGATTTTCAATTTGGTTTAGATCTGAATTATATATTGCTGTGTCGTTAGATGTCATGGAGAGATGGTATTTGCTCGATTCAGTATATCGTGCGTAACTGGGGCCTTACACAGTTCCTTATGGAACAGCTGCACAGACTTTTCGTTTACTAGATTTAAAGCTATCTATTTTAACATACAAATATCGCTGACTTATAAAACTTTTAATAATTGTTAATAAACATATGGGCGTCTCAATGACTTTTAGCTTGTGAATTAAAACATCATCCCGGGCTGTATCGAAAACTGCCTCAATGTCGCTTATGTAGGCTTTGAGTTTTAATCGTGCATCTATGCTGCTTGGTGTCTGTGGGACCAGTGAACGCGTAATAAATGAAGTCTCTGGCTTCGCATAGGCTCTCCTGCTCAATTCCTAGTGTCACGTGGTGGACTCTGTCACCTTGAGCAACCTGGTAAAAGATTGGCTACCAAACCCTAGTAGGAAATAGGTCAGGATAGTTGACTATGGCGATATTGATCCTCCAATATGTGGGTTGTGTGTTGAGCCTACAACCCAGCCTGCAAAAAGCACATCTGTAATGAACTCTCAACAACGTTCTTCAGGGCCTTGGCTAATGGAAACTCTCGGCAACGAACTAACGCAACCCAAAAGGACTAATGATTTGATGACTGGAATATGGAATGTCAGAACCATGCTTAAAAATAGAAGTTAGGCATTCTGACATTTCAAGAAGTCCGCTGGAAAGGAGCAGGTGAAATTAAAAATCAAAACTACCGCTTCTTCTATAGCGGGTCTAGCAAGCAGGGCTCAAAAGGTGTAATATTAATTTTGTACAAAAAGACTTTCGAATCTATAATTAACTTTATGTTGGCGGAGGAGGCTAAGGTATGTCCAAGGTAAGTCATGTCCTACGGCTGGACCAGAACAGAGCACAAAAGCTTGTGTTAGCATACACAGCAATCTACACAAGAAACAAAATTCTATCAAGAAAGCGCCAAATTGACAATATTGACGATGACATGCTGAAGATGGAAGTAAGGAACTGGCGCGCCCTTGCTAACTACCGGGACGAATGGAGAAGAATTGTTAGGAAAGCCATAACCTAGCCCAGGTTGTAGAGATGAATGACGATGATGATGCTGCTAAGACCAGCTCGAAATCCATGTTGTTGCATGGGCAATATGTTGTGGGCCTCAATATGATACGTAAGACGCAACTGACTGAGTTTCTCAAACACTTTGGTTAGACAGGGAAGTAGGCATATAGTTTTATAGGTTTCGGGATGAACACAGAGTTTCTGGGCTTTGGGAATATGTATTATATTTGCTATTAGTTTTATAGCTTTCGGGATGAACACAGGGTTTCTGGGCATTGGGAATCTGTATTATCTTTGCTATTTTCCAGTTTGAGAAAAAAACCAAGGCCCTCGCTGAAGAATGAAGTAAGAAACTTAAAAGCATGCAGGGGCATGTTTTTAAGGCATATATTTATCCATCAGGCCCAATGGACTTTTTTGTTTTTAGGGCATTTAGGATAAAAGCTACTTCTGCATTTGTTACTTTATTTCTATTATTAATTTGGATAGCATTGGAAGCTAAATCTAGCAAGGAGCTGTAGACTAAGTCCATGGTTTTGGGGTTATAGATCATAATGATGATGTTTTATTTAATGATTGTAAGCAATACTTTTAAAAATAATTTTTAAACAAAAAATTATTATTCTGAAAATGAAATAAGTGTTTGAATAATTATCGTGCGCACTGTATACCCGCCATCTGTTATCTCGTTTCCGCCAACGCGCACAAACAGCAACGCAAAGAAACAACAAAAGCGCTGAGAGCAAAAAAAAAAAACAAACAGACAAGAGAGTGAGAGTGAGCACGCGAGCGAGCGTGACACAAACAAGTTTTATTTATAGAAACTTTGCTTTTGATTGTTTTATTTATTTTTTTTTAATTCTATTTTTAGCTCAAGTCAATGCCAACGTCAACGGTACTTTTTACTATGTTTGGGCGGCTGCTGCTGCCGCCGCTCGACTTGTTTGCTTTCAACGCATTCTCGCTTTGTGTTCAATGTTCGCCTTTATGCGCATTTTTGCAAACGAAATGCATGTAGGGGATATAGCTCAGTGGTAGAGCATTCGACTGCAGATCGAGAGGTCCCCGGTTCAAACCCGGGTGTCCCCTAGGCCTTTATTTTTTTTATTTTTTTTTTTTTAAATTTAAGACAAATATTTGTTGTTTCTATACTGAGTAGTTCTTAGAATTATTGCTTTTCCATTTTAACAAACAGTTACATATAGCTAACATATAGAGAGCAAAAGAGAAATAAAATAAAAAATTCCGACAACTGTACTGGGTACTTGGTAAACAATCTATAACAAACAAATACATATAATACAATAATAACAACTATATGATCATATGGACTGCAAGTACGCGAGACTACTAGTACATCTAATTTACCACTAATACAGAGAATTAAATCTAAAATACGAAAAAAAACAACAAATACAGGCTGGTACATACGATAAATGATGATATTCATAACGATCTTAACGTAGTAATATTAATGAAAAACAGTTGAAAATACGAATTGGTTTCGAAAAAGGAACTTATTTATTTATTTTTAAGAGGATTCCATTGTGGCGCTACATGCACTATATCATTTGTGTCTTTTCGAAGAGTATGTTCGATACATACATACTTTCTCGTCAGAATGTCTTTGTCTATGGAATATATTATCTTTGTTTGCATATTTCCCACAAAGCAGCATTGAAAATTACTTGGGGCCTCCAAACGAATCGACTCTGCCATGTTCTCGTTTTATATTTTTGTTCGGCAATACTCGCAAGAGTCCGGAGACAGTACCAGTGGCCTTCGCTATTCGTTTCTTGATATCAATGCCCGCACCAACTTCCGTTGTTATCATAGATACTCAAAACTTGCAACATCTTCTATGGGATACCCGTCTATTTTAAACTGACTGCAGCTAACCGAATTCCTCCACAAAGATTTCGTCTTTGCGATGTTGATTTGCGGACCGATCTTAGCAGAGTTATTTGCTATGCTCGCGAGCCTCTCTTGCATCTCGTGGTGTCATCATCAGCATACGCCGAATCGCTTTAATTTTTGCATCATCTTCCACTGTATACCCGCACGACAGCCGTGTTAAAAGTAGTAGAGACGAAAGAGTGCAGCCTTGTTTAACTACCGATACAGTCTGGAAGAATTCGCTGTAATACCCTGCATGAAGAGCCATCGTACACGCTTTTGATAATATTTAAAATTTCTACGGGGACTCCTCTGGCAGAGAGCAAAGCTTAGTAAATGTCATATATATAGGCGAATTATATTCGACTGACTGTTCAATATTAATTCTGATGATCTGCTTGGTTTGCGATTATAGGTTTGTCTAGTGGTTTCGATATACGTTCTAGTATTATTTGGGTGAATATTTTCGTAATTGCGGGTAGTATGGATATGCCTTCTTTGGATCGTCTTTTTTTTTTGTAACCGATAATGGCCTATTTCCATTCATTGGGCATGGGCTCATCGTCCCATATATGTCGGAAAACCGGCAGAAGAAAAGACGCCAAAGAGTTCAATAGAATACAGCTTACTTTGACATCTATTGCTTGGATGATAATATATAGAATTAATTTTATTATGCCAAAATTGTGTGAGACGATTTACTTTTTTTTATCAATCTTCATTGTTTGCTTAATCGGTATTGAACGTCGAATTTATAAAAGAAGATCAGAAAGAGAAGTTTTTTTGTCGTTATTATTAAAAAAGTCATCCGATTTTCTGTGGAACGTCTCTGATTTTCAAATTGCTTAAAAGCTCGTTTTATGTTCAATAATACACTCTAAATTTAAAAGGACCAAAGCTTACTTTCGGCTGGAAGCTTACGAAAAGCATTCATAATGATAACACGGAAATTGTCCAAATTTGTGCCGGCAATAGGTCAGGGCTCAAGAAGCGTAAAGCCTCTCCTGAGCCACTGTCAACCTCTGCCTTCCCGCGGCGTTCCTTGTTACCACTAAAGAGTAAATGGCGACCGGCAGTATAACTGGCCAAGCACTCGATGTCTTGAAGAAAATCTCAGCATCTCTCGGCGAAAAAATAAACCAATTTGTGTATTTACAAAAAGTAATAACAATTTCAGAACTAGAGCGAATACTATATAATTGCACACGGATTCGATTTGAATGTCGGAATGTGCGCACTGCAATTTCAAACATTATTGATATCCATCCAAAAGTACAGGGTTTTCCGTTTTTAACTTATCAAAAGTAAAGTACACTCAGAATTCGAATTTTTATTTCAAAGTAAAGTTTGATCTATGTGTGAAATACAATATCATTCAAATGAACACCTAGGGCTTCCTTGCAGATCTTAATTCGACACATTTTCGATGACTTTGCGGCACATCTCGGCCATAACTTCACGAATGTTGTCTTTGGAATGTTCAAGAGTTTGTGGATTGTCAGCGTAGACGCAAACTTAAGCGTAGCCCCATAAAAAAGTGCAAAGGCCTTAAATCACATGATTTCGATGACCTATTGACATCACCCAAAACGCGAAATTATGCGTCCCTTATGGGATCCTATGTCCGCACCTATTTCAGCCTGGGAAACTAGCACAACTACCTTCAGAATAGGGTCTAATTTATAGACCACCAATTGACTACTGGCTAAGCAGGACACCATTTGCTATCATGATACCCCATGAATGCATATTGATGATATTAATAACTTAGAAAATACTACCCATTTTTTTTTTTTTTATTTTTAGTAAACAATTTTTTTTAACAAATTTATTGGCTTATTAACAATATTTATTTAATTTTAGTTTAATTTGCCATCACAACCCGGCCGCAAAAGCTCTCGGCAGGCGCCCTTGCTTTGGTCGCTACTCCTAAAGTTTGTCCGCATAAATATAGGTCCTCTCCCACTTGGGCTTTGCATCTAGCTTTGGTGCGCCTCTTCTTCGTCTTCCATGCAAGTGTGATTCTGTGCTTAATTTCCAGGAGTTCGGAGTGGCAATTTCTTACCTAGACACCATTTCCTAATGGTGGTGCTCAATGTTATTCTGCACAATCGGATCAACTCAAGGTATTCCACAATAGGTTCATCCAATGCAGCTTTGTAATCGACACAGAGGTGATGTGTGTCGATCTGTGTTTTATGGATCTTCTTCAGAATTAAGCGCAGTTTAATCTATATATAATATAACTATACAAAGAATACAACCAATCTTCTCCAATTAGTATTATGTTATGTTGCTGCTTTGGCCAATCTTGATACTTTACAAAAGGATAAGAGCTATTAAGAAGGTTAAATCTGATATATTCCTTTTAGTTTTTGTTTTAACCAAAATTTTGTTACCAAATATTCAGCTGCCACTGCAACTGATTTAGACATTGCAAATGATAATGATAATTACGTTAAATCTGATATATTCCTTTTAGATTTTGATTTTAACCAAAATTTTGTTACCAAATAATCAGATGCCACTGCAACTGATTTAGACATTGCAAATGATAATGATAATTAGGTCAAATCTGATATATTCTTTTTAGACTTTGATTTTAGCCAACATTTTGTTACCAAATAATCAGATGCCATTGCAACTGATTTAGACATTGCAAATGATAATGATAATTACGTTAAATCTGATATATTCCTTTTAGACTTTGAATTTAGCCAAAATTTTGTTACCAAATAATCAGATGCCATTGCAACTGATTTTGACATTGCAAATGATAATGATAAATAGGTCAAATCTGATATATTCCTTTTAGTTTTTGATTTTAGCCAAAATTTTGTTACCAAATAATCAGATGCCATTGCAACTGATTTAGACATTGCAAATGATAATGATAATTACGTTAAATCTGATATATTCCTTTTAGACTTTGAATTTAGCCAAAATTTTGTTACCAAATAATCAGATGCCATTGCAACTGATTTCGACATTGCAAATGATAATGATAATTAGTTTAAATCTGATATATTCCTTTTAGTTTTTGATTTTAGCCAAAATTTTGTTACCAAATAATCAGATGCCATTGCAACTGATTTAGACATTGCAAATGATAATGATAATTAGGTTAAATCTGATATATTCTTTTTAGACTTTGATTTTAGCCAACATTTTGTTACCAAATAATCAGATGCCACTTCAACTGATTTTGACATTGCAAATGATAATGATAATTAGGTTAAGTCTGATATGTTCCTTTTAGACTTTGATTTTAACCAAAATTTTGTTACCAAATAATCAGATGCCATTGCAACTGATTTAGACATTGCAAATGATAATGACAATTACGTTAAATCTGATATATTCCTTTTAGATTTTGATTTTAGCCAAAATCTTGTTACCAAATAATCAGATGCCATTGCAACTGATTTAGACATTGCAAATGATAATGATAATTAGGTTAAATCTGATATGTTCCTTTTAGACTTTGATTTTAGCCAATATTTTGTTACCAAATAATCAGATGCCACTGCAACTGATTTAGACATTGCAAATGATAATGACAATTACGTTAAATCTGATATATTCCTTTTAGATTTTGATTTTAGCCAAAATCTTGTTAGCAAATAATCAGATGCCATTGCAACTGATTTAGACATTGCAAATGATAATGATAATTAGGTTAAATCTGATATATTCCTTTTAGACTTTGATTTTAGCCAATATTTTGTTACCAAATAATCAGATGCCATTGCAACTGATTTAGACATTGCAAATGATAATGACAATTACGTTAAATCTGATATATTCCTTTTAGATTTTGATTTTAGCCAATATTTTGTTACCAAATAATCAGATGCCACTGCAACTGATTTAGACATTGCAAATGATAATGACAATTACGTTAAATCTGATATATTCCTTTTAGATTTTGATTTTAGCCAAAATCTTGTTACCAAATAATCAGATGCCATTGCAACTGATTTAGACATTGCAAATGATAATGATAATTAGGTTAAATCTGATATATTCCTTTTAGACTTTGATTTTAGCCAATATTTTGTTACCAAATAATCAGATGCCATTGCAACTGATTTAGACATTGCAAATGATAATGACAATTACGTTAAATCTGATATATTCCTTTTAGATTTTGATTTTAGCCAATATTTTGTTACCAAATAATCAGATGCCATTGCAACTGATTTAGACATTGCAAATGATAATGACAATTACGTTAAATCTGATATATTCCTTTTAGATTTTGATTTTAGCCAAAATCTTGTTACCAAATAATCAGATGCCATTGCAACTGATTTAGACATTGCAAATGATAATGACAATTACGTTAAATCTGATATATTCCTTTTAGATTTTGATTTTAGCCAATATTTTGTTACCAAATAATCAGATGCCATTGCAACTGATTTAGACATTGCAAATGATAATGATAATTAGGTTAAATCTGATATATTCCTTTTAGACTTTGATTTTAGCCAATATTTTGTTACCAAATAATCAGATGCCATTGCAACTGATTTAGACATTGCAAATGATAATGACAATTACGTTAAATCTGATATATTCCTTTTAGATTTTGATTTTAGCCAATATTTTGTTACCAAATAATCAGATGCCACTGCAACTGATTTAGACATTGCAAATGATAATGACAATTACGTTAAATCTGATATATTCCTTTTAGATTTTGATTTTAGCCAAAATCTTGTTACCAAATAATCAGATGCCATTGCAACTGATTTAGACATTGCAAATGATAATGATAATTAGGTTAAATCTGATATGTTGCTTTTAGACTTTGATTTTAGCCAATATTTTGTTACCAAATAATCAGATGCCACTGCAACTGATTTAGACATTGCAAATGATAATGACAATTACGTTAAATCTGATATATTCCTTTTAGATTTTGATTTTAGCCAAAATCTTGTTACCAAATAATCAGATGCCATTGCAACTGATTTAGACATTGCAAATGATAATGATAATTAGGTTAAATCTGATATATTCCTTTTAGACTTTGATTTTAGCCAATATTTTGTTACCAAATAATCAGATGCCACTGCAACTGATTTAGACATTGCAAATGATAATGACAATTACGTTAAATCTGATATATTCCTTTTAGATTTTGATTTTAGCCAAAATCTTGTTACCAAATAATCAGATGCCATTGCAACTGATTTAGACATTGCAAATGATAATGATAATTAGGTTAAATCTGATATATTCCTTTTAGACTTTGATTTTAGCCAATATTTTGTTACCAAATAATCAGATGCCATTGCAACTGATTTAGACATTGCAAATGATAATGACAATTACGTTAAATCTGATATATTCCTTTTAGATTTTGATTTTAGCCAAAATCTTGTTACCAAATAATCAGATGCCATTGCAACTGATTTAGACATTGCAAATGATAATGATAATTAGGTTAAATCTGATATGTTCCTTTTAGACTTTGATTTTAGCCAATATTTTGTTACCAAATAATCAGATGCCACTGCAACTGATTTAGACATTGCAAATGATAATGACAATAACGTTAAATCTGATATATTCCTTTTAGATTTTGATTTTAGCCAATAGTTTGTTACCAAATAATCAGATGCCACTGCAACTAATTTAAACGTTGCAAATGATAATGATAATTAGGTTAAATCTGATATATTCCTTTTAGATTTTGATTTTAACCAAAATCTTGTTACCAAATAATTAGATGCCATTGCAACTGATTTTGACATTGCAAATGATAATGATAATTACGTTAAATCTGATATATTCCTTTTAGTTTTTGATTTTAGCCAAAATCTTGTTACCAAATAATCAGATGCCATTGCAACTGATTTAGACATTGCAAATGATAATGATAATTAGGTTAAATCTGATATATTCATGTTAGTTTTTGATTTTAGCCAAAATCTTGTTACCAAATAATCAGATGCCATTGCAACTGATTTTGACATTGCAAATGATAATGATAATTACGTTAAATCTGATATATTCCTTTTAGTTTTTGATTTTAGCCAAAATCTTGTTACCAAATAATCAGATGCCATTGCAACTGATTTTGACATTGCAAATGATAATGATAATTACGTTAAATCTGATATATTCCTTTTAGTTTTTGATTTTAACCAAAATTTTGTTACCAAATAATCAGATGCCACTGCAACTGATTTTGACATTGCAAATGATAATGATAATTACGTTAAATCTGATATATTCCTTTTAGTTTTTGATTTTAGCCAAAATCTTGTTACCAAATAATCAGATGCCATTGCAACTGATTTAGACATTGCAAATGATAATGATAATTAGGTAAAATCTGATATATTCCTTTTAGTTTTAGATTTTAGCCAAAATTTTGTTACCAAATATTCAGCTGCCACTGCAACTGATTTAGACATTGCAAATGATAATGATAATTAGGTCAAATCTGATATATTCCTTTTAGTTTTTGATTTTAGCCAAAATTTTGTTACCAAATATTCAGCTGCCACTGCAACTGATTTAGACATTGCAAATGATAATGATAATTAGGTTAAATCTGATATATTCATGTTAGTTTTTGATTTTAGCCAATATTTTGTTACCAAATAATCAGATGCCATTGAAACTGATTTAGACATTGCAAATGATAATGATAATTAGGTTAAATCTGATATATTCCTTTTAGTTTTTGATTTTAGCCAAAATCTTGTTACCAAATAATCAGATGCCATTGCAACTGATTTAGACATTGCAAATGATAATGATAATTAGGTTAAATCTGATATATTCCATTTAGTTTTTGATTTTAACCAAAATTTTGTTACCAAATAATCAGCTGCCACTGCAACTGATTTAGACATTGCAAATGATAATGATAATTAGGTAAAATCTGATATATTCCTTTTAGTTTTAGATTTTAGCCAAAATTTTGTTACCAAATAATCAGGTGCCACTGCAACTGATTTAGACATTGCAAATGATAATGATAATTATGTTAAATCTGATATGTTCCTTTTAGACTTTGATTTTAGCCAATATTTTGTTACCAAATAATCAGATGCCACTGCAGCTGATTTAGACATTGCAAATGATAATGACAATTACGTTAAATCTGATATATTCCTTTTAGATTTTGATTTTAACCAAAATCTTGTTACCAAATAATCAGGTGCCACTGCAACTGATTTAGACATTGCAAATGATAATGATAATTATGTTAAATCTGATATGTTCCTTTTAGACTTTGATTTTAGCCAATATTTTGTTACCAAATAATCAGATGCCACTGCAGCTGATTTAGACATTGCAAATGATAATGACAATTACGTTAAATCTGATATATTCCTTTTAGATTTTGATTTTAACCAAAATCTTGTTACCAAATAATCAGGTGCCACTGCAACTGATTTAGACATTGCAAATGATAATGATAATTATGTTAAATCTGATATGTTCCTTTTAGACTTTGATTTTAGCCAATATTTTGTTACCAAATAATCAGATGCCATTGCAACTGATTTTGACATTGCAAATGATAATGATAATTACGTTAAATCTGATATATTCCTTTTAGATTTTGATTTTAGCCAATAGTTTGTTACCAAATAATCAGATGCCACTGCAACTGATTTAGACATTGCAAACGATAATGATAATTACGTTAAATCTGATATATTCCTTTTAGATTTTGATTTTAGCCAATATTTTGTTACCGAATAATCAGGTGCCACTGCAACTGATTTAGACATTGCAAATGATAATGATAATTATGTTTAATCTGATATGTTCCTTTTAGACTTTGATTTTAGCCAATATTTTGTTACCAAATAATCAGATGCCACTGCAACTGATTTAGACATTGCAAATGATAATGACAATTACGTTAAATCTGATATATTCCTTTTAGATTTTGATTTTAACCAAAATCTTGTTACCAAATAATCAGGTGCCACTGCAACTGATTTAGACATTGCAAATGATAATGATAATTATGTTAAATCTGATATGTTCCTTTTAGACTTTGATTTTAGCTAATATTTTGTTACCAAATAATCAGATGCCATTGCAACTGATTTTGACATTGCAAATGATAATGATAATTACGTTAAATCTGATATATTCCTTTTAGATTTTGATTTTAGCCAATAGTTTGTTACCAAATAATCAGATGCCACTGCAACTGATTTAGACATTGCAAATGATAATGATAATTACGTTAAATCTGATATATTCCTTTTAGATTTTGATTTTAGCCAATATTTTGTTACCGAATAATCAGGTGCCACTGCAACTGATTTAGACATTGCAAATGATAATGATAATTAGGTTAAATCTGATATATTCCTTTTAGTTTTTGATTTTAGCCAAAATTTTGTTACCAAATATTCAGCTGCCACTGCAACTGATTTAGACATTGCAAATGATAATGATAATTAGGTCAAATCTGATATATTCCTTTTAGTTTTAGATTTTAGCCAAAATTTTGTTACCAAATAATCAGATGCCACTGCAACTGATTTTGACATTGCAAATGATGATAATTACGTTAAATCTGATATATTCCTTTTAGATTTTGATTTTAGCCAATATTTTGTTACCAAATATTCAGCTGCCACTGCAACTGATTTAGACATTGCAAATGATAATGATAATTAGGTTAAATCTGATATATTCCTTTTAGTTTTTGATTTTAGCCAATATTTTGTTACCAAATAATCAGATGCCACTGCAACTGATTTTGACATTGCAAATGATAATGATAATTACGTTAAATCTGATATATTCCTTTTAGATTTTGATTTTAGCCAATATTTTGTTACCGAATAATCAGATGCCACTGCAACTGATTTAGACATTGCAAATGATAATGATAATTAGGTTAAATCTGATATATTCCTTTTAGTTTTTGATTTTAGCCAAAATTTTGTTACCAAATATTCAGCTGCCACTGCAACTGATTTAGACATTGCAAATGATAATGATAATTAGGTCAAATCTGATATATTCCTTTTAGTTTTAGATTTTAGCCAAAATTTTGTTACCAAATATTCAGCTGCCACTGCAACTGATTTAGACATTGCAAATGATAATGATAATTAGGTCAAATCTGATATATTCCTTTTAGTTTTAGATTTTAGCCAAAATTTTGTTACCAAATAATCAGCTGCCACTGCAACTGATTTAGACATTGCAAATGATAATGATAATTAGGTCAAATCTGATATATTCCTTTTAGTTTTAGATTTTAGCCAAAATTTTGTTACCAAATATTCAGCTGCCACTGCAACTGATTTAGACATTGCAAATGATAATGATAATTAGGTCAAATCTGATATATTCCTTTTAGTTTTAGATTTTAGCCAAAATTTTGTTACCGAATAATCAGGTGCCACTGCAACTGATTTAGACATTGCAAATGATAATGATAATTAGGTTAAATCTGATATATTCCTTTTAGTTTTTGATTTTAGCCAATATTTTGTTACCAAATATTCAGCTGCCACTGCAACTGATTTAGACATTGCAAATGATAATGATAATTAGGTCAAATCTGATATATTCCTTTTAGTTTTAGATTTTAGCCAAAATTTTGTTACCGAATATTCAGCTGCCACTGCAACTGATTTAGACATTGCAAATGATAATGATTATTAGGTCAAATCTGATATATTCCTTTTAGTTTTAGATTTTAGCCAAAATTTTGTTACCGAATAATCAGGTGCCACTGCAACTGATTTAGACATTGCAAATGATAATGATAATTAGGTTAAATCTGATATATTCCTTTTAGTTTTTGATTTTAGCCAATATTTTGTTACCAAATATTCAGCTGCCACTGCAACTGATTTAGACATTGCAAATGATAATGATAATTAGGTCAAATCTGATATATTCCTTTTAGTTTTAGATTTTAGCCAAAATTTTGTTACCGAATATTCAGCTGCCACTGCAACTGATTTAGACATTGCAAATGATAATGATTATTAGGTCAAATCTGATATATTCCTTTTAGTTTTAGATTTTAGCCAAAATTTTGTTACCGAATAATCAGGTGCCACTGCAACTGATTTAGACATTGCAAATGATAATGATAATTAGGTTAAATCTGATATATTCCTTTTAGTTTTTGATTTTAGCCAATATTTTGTTACCAAATATTCAGCTGCCACTGCAACTGATTTAGACATTGCAAATGATAATGATAATTAGGTCAAATCTGATATATTCCTTTTAGTTTTAGATTTTAGCCAAAATTTTGTTACCGAATAATCAGGTGCCACTGCAACTGATTTAGACATTGCAAATGATAATGATAATTAGGTCAAATCTGATATATTCCTTTTAGTTTTAGATTTTAGCCAAAATTTTGTTACCAAATATTCAGCTGCCACTGCAACTGATTTAGACATTGCAAATGATAATGATTATTAGGTCAAATCTGATATATTCCTTTTAGTTTTAGATTTTAGCCAAAATTTTGTTACCGAATAATCAGGTGCCACTGCAACTGATTTAGACATTGCAAATGATAATGATAATTAGGTTAAATCTGATATATTCCTTTTAGTTTTTGATTTTAGCCAATATTTTGTTACCAAATATTCAGCTGCCACTGCAACTGATTTAGACATTGCAAATGATAATGATAATTAGGTCAAATCTGATATATTCCTTTTAGTTTTAGATTTTAGCCAAAATTTTGTTACCGAATAATCAGGTGCCACTGCAACTGATTTAGACATTGCAAATGATAATGATAATTAGGTTAAATGTGATATATTCCTTTTAGTTTTTGATTTTAGCCAATATTTTGTTACCAAATATTCAGCTGCCACTGCAACTGATTTAGACATTGCAAATGATAATGATAATTAGGTTAAATCTGATATATTCCTTTTAGTTTTTGATTTTAGCCAATATTTTGTTACCAAATATTCAGCTGCCACTGCAACTGATTTAGACATTGCAAATGATAATGATAATTAGGTTAAATCTGATATATTCCTTTTAGTTTTTGATTTTAGCCAATATTTTGTTACCAAATATTCAGCTGCCACTGCAACTGATTTAGACATTGCAAATGATAATGATAATTACGTTAAATCTGATATATTCCTTTTAGTTTTTGATTTTAGCAAAAATTTTGTTACCAAATATTCAGCTGCCACTGCAACTGATTTAGACATTGCAAATGATAATGATAATTAGGTCAAATCTGATATATTCCTTTTAGTTTTAGATTTTAGCCAAAATTTTGTTACCGAATAATCAGGTGCCACTGCAACTGATTTAGACATTGCAAATGATAATGATAATTAGGTTAAATCTGATATATTCCTTTTAGTTTTTGATTTTAGCCAATATTTTGTTACCAAATATTCAGGTGCCACTGCAACTGATTTAGACATTGCAAATGATAATGATAATTAGGTTAAATCTGATATATTCCTTTTAGTTTTTGATTTTAGCCAAAATTTTGTTACCAAATATTCAGCTGCCACTGCAACTGATTTAGACATTGCAAATGATAATGATAATTAGGTCAAATCTGATATATTCCTTTTAGTTTTAGATTTTAGCCAAAATTTTGTTACCAAATATTCAGCTGCCACTGCAACTGATTTAGACATTGCAAATGATAATGATAATTAGGTCAAATCTGATATATTCCTTTTAGTTTTAGATTTTAGCCAAAATTTTGTTACCAAATAATCAGCTGCCACTGCAACTGATTTAGACATTGCAAATGATAATGATAATTAGGTCAAATCTGATATATTCCTTTTAGTTTTAGATTTTAGCCAAAATTTTGTTACCAAATATTCAGCTGCCACTGCAACTGATTTAGACATTGCAAATGATAATGATAATTAGGTCAAATCTGATATATTCCTTTTAGTTTTAGATTTTAGCCAAAATTTTGTTACCGAATAATCAGGTGCCACTGCAACTGATTTAGACATTGCAAATGATAATGATAATTAGGTCAAATCTGATATATTCCTTTTAGTTTTAGATTTTAGCCAAAATTTTGTTACCAAATATTCAGCTGCCACTGCAACTGATTTAGACATTGCAAATGATAATGATAATTAGGTCAAATCTGATATATTCCTTTTAGTTTTAGATTTTAGCCAAAATTTTGTTACCGAATAATCAGGTGCCACTGCAACTGATTTAGACATTGCAAATGATAATGATAATTAGGTTAAATCTGATATATTCCTTTTAGTTTTTGATTTTAGCCAATATTTTGTTACCAAATATTCAGCTGCCACTGCAACTGATTTAGACATTGCAAATGATAATGATAATTAGGTTAAATCTGATATATTCCTTTTAGTTTTTGATTTTAGCCAATATTTTGTTACCAAATATTCAGCTGCCACTGCAACTGATTTAGACATTGCAAATGATAATGATAATTAGGTCAAATCTGATATATTCCTTTTAGTTTTAGATTTTAGCCAAAATTTTGTTACCGAATAATCAGGTGCCACTGCAACTGATTTAGACATTGCAAATGATAATGATAATTAGGTCAAATCTGATATATTCCTTTTAGTTTTAGATTTTAGCCAAAATTTTGTTACCAAATATTCAGCTGCCACTGCAACTGATTTAGACATTGCAAATGATAATGATAATTAGGTCAAATCTGATATATTCCTTTTAGTTTTAGATTTTAGCCAAAATTTTGTTACCGAATAATCAGGTGCCACTGCAACTGATTTAGACATTGCAAATGATAATGATAATTAGGTTAAATCTGATATATTCCTTTTAGTTTTTGATTTTAGCCAATATTTTGTTACCAAATATTCAGCTGCCACTGCAACTGATTTAGACATTGCAAATGATAATGATAATTAGGTCAAATCTGATATATTCCTTTTAGTTTTAGATTTTAGCCAAAATTTTGTTACCGAATAATCAGGTGCCACTGCAACTGATTTAGACATTGCAAATGATAATGATAATTAGGTTAAATCTGATATATTCCTTTTAGTTTTTGATTTTAGCCAATATTTTGTTACCAAATATTCAGCTGCCACTGCAACTGATTTAGACATTGCAAATGATAATGATAATTAGGTTAAATCTGATATATTCCTTTTAGTTTTTGATTTTAGCCAATATTTTGTTACCAAATATTCAGCTGCCACTGCAACTGATTTAGACATTGCAAATGATAATGATAATTAGGTTAAATCTGATATATTCCTTTTAGTTTTTGATTTTAGCCAATATTTTGTTACCAAATATTCAGCTGCCACTGCAACTGATTTAGACATTGCAAATGATAATGATAATTACGTTAAATCTGATATATTCCTTTTAGTTTTTGATTTTAGCAAAAATTTTGTTACCAAATATTCAGCTGCCACTGCAACTGATTTAGACATTGCAAATGATAATGATAATTAGGTCAAATCTGATATATTCCTTTTAGTTTTAGATTTTAGCCAAAATTTTGTTACCAAATACTCAGCTGCCACTGCAACTGATTTAGACATTGCAAATGATAATGATAATTAGGTCAAATCTGATATATTCCTTTTAGTTTTTGATTTTAGCCAAAATCTTGTTACCAAATATTCAGCTGCCACTGCAACTGATTTAGACATTGCAAATGATAATGATAATTAGGTTAAATCTGATATATTCCTTTTAGTTTTTGATTTTAGCCAATATTTTGTTACCAAATATTCAGCTGCCACTGCAACTGATTAAGACATTGCAAATGATAATGATAATTAGGTTAAATCTGATATATTCCTTTTAGTTTTTGATTTTAGCCAATATTTTGTTACCAAATATTCAGCTGCCACTGCAACTGATTAAGACATTGCAAATGATAATGATAATTAGGTTAAATCTGATATATTCCTTTTAGTTTTTGATTTTAGCCAATATTTTGTTACCAAATATTCAGCTGCCACTGCAACTGATTAAGACATTGCAAATGATAATGATAATTAGGTCAAATCTGATATATTCCTTTTAGTTTTAGATTTTAGCCAAAATTTTGTTACCAAATATTCAGCTGCCACTGCAACTGATTTAGACATTGCAAATGATAATGATAATTAGGTCAAATCTGATATATTCCTTTTAGTTTTAGATTTTAGCCAAAATTTTGTTACCAAATATTCAGCTGCCACTGCAACTGATTAAGACATTGCAAATGATAATGATAATTAGGTTAAATCTGATATATTCCTTTTAGTTTTAGATTTTAGCCAAAATTTTGTTACCAAATATTCAGCTGCCACTGCAACTGATTTAGACATTGCAAATGATAATGATAATTAGGTCAAATCTGATATATTCCTTTTAGTTTTAGATTTTAGCCAAAATTTTGTTACCAAATACTCAGCTGCCACTGCAACTGATTTAGACATTGCAAATGATAATGATAATTAGGTCAAATCTGATATATTCCTTTTAGTTTTTGATTTTAGCCAAAATCTTGTTACCAAATAATCAGGTGCCACTGCAACTGATTTAGACATTGCAAATGATAATGATAATTAGGTTAAATCTGATATATTCCTTTTAGTTTTTGATTTTAGCCAAAATTTTGTTACCAAATATTCAGCTGCCACTGCAACTGATTTAGACATTGCAAATGATAATGATAATTAGGTCAAATCTGATATATTCCTTTTAGTTTTAGATTTTAGCCAAAATTTTGTTACCAAATATTCAGCTGCCACTGCAACTGATTTAGACATTGCAAATGATAATGATAATTAGGTCAAATCTGATATATTCCTTTTAGATTTTCATTTTAGCCAAAATTTTGTTACCAAATATTCAGGTGCCACTGCAACTGATTTAGACATTGCAAATGATAATGATAATTACGTTAAATCTGATATATTCCTTTTAGTTTTTGATTTTAACAAAAATTTTGTTACCAAATATTCAGCTGCCACTGCAACTGATTTAGACATTGCAAATGATAATGATAATTAGGTTAAATCTGATATATTTTTTTTAGACTTTGAATTTAGCCAATATTTTGTTACCAAAAAATCAGATGCCACTGCAACTGATTTAGACATTGCAAATGATAATGATAATTAGGTCAAATCTGATATATTCCTTTTAGTTTTTGATTTTAGCCAAAATCTTGTTACCAAATATTCAGCTGCCACTGCAACTGATTTAGACATTGCAAATGATAATGATAATTAGGTCAAATCTGATATATTCCTTTTAGTTTTAGATTTTAGCTAAAATTTTGTTACCAAATATTCAGCTGCCACTGCAACTGATTTAGACATTGCAAATGATAATGATAATTACGTTAAATCTAATATATTCCTTTTAGTTTTTGATTTTAGCCAAAATTTTGTTACCAAATATTCAGCTGCCACTGCAACTGATTTTGACATTGCAAATGATAATGATAATTAGGTTAAATCTGATATATTTTTTTAGACTTTGAATTTAGCCAAAATTTTGTTACCAAATATTCAGCTGCCACTGCAACTGATTTAGACATTGCAAATGATAATGATAATTAGGTCAAATCTGATATATTCCTTTTAATTTTAGATTTTGGCCAAAATTTTGTTACCAAATAATCAGGTGCCACTGCAACTGATTTAGACATTGCAAATGATAATGATAATTAGGTCAAATCTGATATATTCCTTTTAGTTTTTGATTTTAGCCGAAATCTTGTTACCAAATAATCAGGTGCCACTGCAACTGATTTAGACATTGCAAATGATAATGATAATTAGGTTAAATCTGATATATTTTTTTTAGACTTTGAATTTAGCCAATATTTTGTTACCAAAAAATCAGATGCCACTGCAACTGATTTAGACATTGCAAATGATAATGATAATTAGGTCAAATCTGATATATTCCTTTTAGTTTTTGATTTTAGCCGATATCTTGTTACCAAATAATCAGGTGCCACTGCAACTGATTTAGACATTGCAAATGATAATGATAATTAGGTTAAATCTGATATATTCCTTTTAGTTTTTGATTTTAGCCAAAATTTTGTTACCAAATATTCAGCTGCCACTGCAACTGATTTAGACATTGCAAATGATAATGATAATTAGGTCAAATCTGATATATTCCTTTTAGTTTTAGATTTTAGCCAAAATTTTGTTACCAAATATTCAGCTGCCACTGCAACTGATTTAGACATTGCAAATGATAATGATAATTAGGTTAAATCTGATATATTCCTTTTAGTTTTTGATTTTAGCCAAAATTTTGTTACCAAATATTCTGCTGCCACTGCAACTGATTTAGACATTGCAAATGATAATGATAATTAGGTCAAATCTGATATATTCCTTTTAGTTTTAGATTTTAGCCAAAATTTTGTTACCAAATATTCAGCTGCCACTGCAACTGATTTAGACATTGCAAATGATAATGATAATTACGTTAAATCTGATATATTCCTTTTAGTTTTTGATTTTAGCAAAAATTTTGTTACCAAATATTCAGCTGCCACTGCAACTGATTTAGACATTGCAAATGATAATGATAATTAGGTTAAATCTGATATATTTTTTTAGACTTTGAATTTAGCCAATATTTTGTTACCAAAAAATCAGATGCCACTGCAACTGATTTAGACATTGCAAATGATAATGATAATTAGGTCAAATCTGATATATTCCTTTTAGTTTTTGATTTTAGCCAAAATTTTGTTACCAAATATTCAGCTGCCACTGCAACTGATTTAGACATTGCAAATGATAATGATAATTAGGTTAAATCTGATATATTCCTTTTAGTTTTTGATTTTAGCCAAAATTTTGTTACCAAATAATCAGATGCCACTGCAACTGATTTAAACGTTGCAAATGATAATGATAATTAGGTTAAATCTGATATATTCCTTTTAGTTTTTGATTTTAGCCAAAATTTTGTTACCAAATATTCAGCTGCCACTGCAACTGATTTAGACATTGCAAATGATAATGATAATTACGTTAAATCTGATATATTCCTTTTAGTTTTTGATTTTAGCCAAAATTTTGTTACCAAATAATCAGGTGCCACTGCAACTGATTTAGACATTGCAAATGATAATGATAATTAGGTTAAATCTGATATATTCCTTTTAGTTTTTGATTTTAGCCAAAATTTTGTTACCAAATATTCAGCTGCCACTGCAACTGATTTAGACATTGCAAATGATAATGATAATTACGTTAAATCTGATATAGTCCTTTTAGTTTTTGATTTTAGCCAAAATTTTGTTACCAAATATTCAGCTGCCACTGCAACTGATTTAGACATTGCAAATGATAATGATAATTAGGTTAAATCTGATATATTCCTTTTAGTTTTAGATTTTAGCCAAAATTTTGTTACCAAATAATCAGGTGCCACTGCAACTGATTTAGACATTGCAAATGATAATGATAATTACGTTAAATCTGATATATTCCTTTTAGTTTTTGATTTTAGCCAAAATTTTGTTACCAAATAATCAGGTGCCACTGCAACTGATTTAGACATTGCAAATGATAATGATAATTAGGTTAAATCTGATATATTCCTTTTAGTTTTTGATTTTAGCCAAAATTTTGTTACCAAATATTCAGCTGCCACTGCAACTGATTTGGACATTGGAAATGATAATGATAATTACGTTAAATCTGATATATTCCTTTTAGTTTTAGATTTTAGCCAATATTTTGTTACCAAATAATCAGATGCCACTGCAACTGATTTAAACGTTGCAAATGATAATGATAATTACGTTAAATCTGATATATTCCTTTTAGTTTTTGATTTTAGCCAAAATTTTGTTACCAAATATTCAGCTGCCACTGCAACTGATTTAGACATTGCAAATGATAATGATAAATAGGTCAAATCTGATATATTCCTTTTAGTTTTTGATTTTAGCCAAAATTTTGTTACCAAATATTCAGCTGCCACTGCAACTGATTTAGACATTGGAAATGATAATGATAATTAGGTTAAATCTGGTATATTCCTTTTAGACTTTTATTTTAGCCAAAATTTCGTTAAGAAAAATTCAGCTGCCACTGCAACTGATTTAGACATTGCAAATGATAATGATAATTAGGTCAAATCTGATATATTCCTTTTAGTTTTAGATTTTAGCCAAAATTTTGTTACCAAATAATCAGGTGCCACTGCAACTGATTTAGACATTGCAAATGATAATTAGGTCAAATCTGATATATTCCTTTTAGTTTTAGATTTTAGCCAAAATTTTGTTGCCAAATATTCAGCTGCCACTGCAACTGATTTAGACATTGCAAATGATAATGATAATTAGGTCAAATCTGATATATTCCTTTTAGTTTTAGATTTTAGCCAAAATTTTGTTACCAAATAATCAGGTGCCACTGCAACTGATTTAGACATTGCAAATGATAATGATAAATAGGTCAAATCTGATATATTCCTTTTAGTTTTAGATTTTAGCAAAAATTTTGTTACCAAATATTCAGCTGCCACTGCAACTGATTTTAACGTTGCAAATGATAATGATAATTACGTTAAATCTGATATATTCCTTTTAGTTTTAGATTTTAGCCAAAATTTTGTTACCAAATAATCAGGTGCCACTGCAACTGATTTAGACATTGCAAATGATAATTAGGTCAAATCTGATATATTCCTTTTAGTTTTAGATTTTAGCCAAAATTTTGTTGCCAAATATTCAGCTGCCACTGCAACTGATTTAGACATTGCAAATGATAATGATAATTAGGTCAAATCTGATATATTCCTTTTAGTTTTAGATTTTAGCCAAAATTTTGTCACCAAATAATCAGGTGCCACTGCAACTGATTTAGACATTGGAAATGATAATGATAATTAGGTTAAATCTGGTATATTCCTTTTAGACTTTTATTTTAGCCAAAATTTCGTTAAGAAAAATTCAGCTGCCACTGCAACTGATTTAGACATTGCAAATGATAATGATAATTAGGTCAAATCTGATATATTCCTTTTAGTTTTAGATTTTAGCCAAAATTTTGTTACCATATATTCAGCTGCCACTGCAACTGATTTTAACGTTGCAAATGATAATGATAATTACGTTAAATCTGATATATTCCTTTTAGTTTTAGATTTTAGCCAAAATTTTGTTACCAAATAATCAGGTGCCACTGCAACTGATTTAGACATTGCAAATGATAATTAGGTCAAATCTGATATATTCCTTTCAGACTTTGATTTTAGTCAAAATTTTGTTACCAAATAATCAGGTGCCACTGCAACTGATTTAGACACTGCAAATGATAATGATAATTAGGTCAAATCTGACATATTCCATTCAGACTTTGATTTTAGCCAAAATTTTGTTACCAAATAATCAGGTGCCACTGCAACTGATTTAGACACTGCAAATGATAATGATACATAGGTCAAATCTGATATATTCCTTATAGTTTTTGATTTTAGCCAAAATTTTGTTACCAAATATTCAGCTGTCACTGCAACTGATTTAGACATTGCCAGTGGTAATGATAATTAGGTCAAATCTGATATGTTCCTTTTAGTTTTTGATTTTAGTCAAAATTTTGTTACCAAATATTCAGCTGTCACTGCAACTGATTTAGACATTGCAAATGATAATTAGGTCAAATCTGATATATTCCTTTCAGACTTTGATTTTAGTCAAAATTTTGTTGCCAAATATTCAGCTGCCACTGCAACTGATTTAGACATTGCAAATGATAATGATAAATAGGTCAAATCTGATATATTCCTTTTAGTTTTAGATTTTAGCCAAAATTTTGTTACCAAATATTCAGCTGCCACTGCAACTGATTTTAACGTTGCAAATGATAATGATAATTACGTTAAATCTGATATATTCCTTTTAGTTTTAGATTTTAGCCAAAATTTTGTTACCAAATAATCAGGTGCCACTGCAACTGATTTAGACATTGCAAATGATAATTAGGTCAAATCTGATATATTCCTTTTAGTTTTAGATTTTAGCCAAAATTTTGTTACCAAATATTCAGCTGCCACTGCAACTGATTTAGACATTGCAAATGATAATGATAATTAGGTCAAATCTGATATATTCCTTTTAGTTTTAGATTTTAGCCAAAATTTTGTTGCCAAATATTCAGCTGCCACTGCAACTGATTTAGACATTGCAAATGATAATGATAATTAGGTCAAATCTGATATATTCCTTTTAGTTTTAGATTTTAGCCAAAATTTTGTTACCAAATAATCAGGTGCCACTGCAACTGATTTAGACATTGCAAATGATAATGATAAATAGGTCAAATCTGATATATTCCTTTTAGTTTTAGATTTTAGCAAAAATTTTGTTACCAAATATTCAGCTGCCACTGCAACTGATTTTAACGTTGCAAATGATAATGATAATTACGTTAAATCTGATATATTCCTTTTAGTTTTAGATTTTAGCCAAAATTTTGTTACCAAATAATCAGGTGCCACTGCAACTGATTTAGACATTGCAAATGTTAATTAGGTCAAATCTGATATATTCCTTTCAGACTTTGATTTTAGCCAAAATTTTGTTGCCAAATATTCAGCTGCCACTGCAACTGATTTAGGCATTGGAAATGATAATGATAAATAGGTCAAATCTGATATATTCCTTTCAGACTTTGATTTTAGCCAAAATTTTGTTGCCAAATATTCAGCTGCCACTGCAACTGATTTAGACATTGGAAATGATAATGATAATTAGGTCAAATCTGATATATTCCTTTTAGTTTTAGATTTTAGCCAAAATTTTGTTACCAAATAATCAGCTGCCACTGCAACTGATTTTAACGTTGCAAATGATAATTAGGTCAAATCTGATATATTCCTTTCAGACTTTGATTTTAGCCAAAATTTTGTTGCCAAATATTCAGCTGCCACTGCAACTGATTTAGACATTGGAAATGATAATGATAATTAGGTTAAATCTGGTATATTCCTTTTAGTTTTAGATTTTAGCCAAAATTTTGTTACCAAATAATCAGGTGCCACTGCAACTGATTTAGACATTGCAAATGATAATTAGGTCAAATCTGATATATTCCTTTCAGACTTTGATTTTAGCCAAAATTTTGTTGCCAAATATTCAGCTGCCACTGCAACTGATTTAGACATTGGAAATGATAATGATAAATAGGTCAAATCTGATATATTCCTTTCAGACTTTGATTTTAGCCAAAATTTTGTTGCCAAATATTCAGCTGCCACTGCAACTGATTTAGACATTGGAAATGATAATGATAATTAGGTCAAATCTGATATATTCCTTTTAGTTTTAGATTTTAGCCAAAATTTTGTTGCCAAATATTCAGCTGCCACTGCAACTGATTTAGACATTGCCAATGGTAATGATAATTAGGTTAAATCTGATATATTCCTTTTAGTTTTAGATTTTAGCCAAAATTTTGTTACCAAATAATCAGGTGCCACTGCAACTGATTTAGACATTGCAAATGATAATGATAAATAGGTCTAATCTGATATATTCCTTTTAGTTTTAGATTTTAGCAAAAATTTTGTTACCAAATATTCAGCTGCCACTGCAACTGATTTTAACGTTGCAAATGATAATGATAATTACGTTAAATCTGATATATTCCTTTTAGTTTTTGATTTTAGCCAAAATTTTGTTACCAAATATTCAGCTGCCACTGCAACTGATTTAGACATTGGAAATGATAATGATAAATAGGTCAAATCTGATATATTCCTTTTAGACTTTTATTTTAGCCAAAATTTTGTTAAGAAAAATTCAGCTGCCACTGCAACTGATTTAGACATTGCAAATGATAATGATAATTAGGTTAAATCTGATATATTCCTTTTAGTTTTTGATTTTAGCCAAAATTTTGTTACCAAATAATCAGGTGCCACTGCAACTGATTTAGACATTGCAAATGATAATGATAAATAGGTCAAATCTGATATATTCCTTTTAGACTTTTATTTTAGCCAAAATTTTGTTAAGAAAAATTCAGCTGCCACTGCAACTGATTTAGACATTGCAAATGATAATGATAATTAGGTTAAATCTGATATATTCCTTTTAGTTTTTGATTTTAGCCAAAATTTTGTTACCAAATATTCAGCTGCCACTGCAACTGATTTAGACATTGGAAATGATAATGATAATTAGGTTAAATCTGGTATATTCCTTTTAGACTTTGATTTTAGTCAAAATTTTGTTAAGAAAAATTCAGCTGCCACTGCAACTGATTTAGACATTGCCAATGATAATGATAAATAGGTCAAATCTGATATATTCCTTTTAGTTTTTGATTTTAGCCAAAATTTTGTTACCAAATAATCAGGTGCCACTGCAACTGATTTAGACATTGCAAATGATAATTAGGTCAAATCTGATATATTCCTTTCAGACTTTGATTTTAGCCAAAATTTTGTTGCCAAATATTCAGCTGCCACTGCAACTGATTTAGACATTGGAAATGATAATGATAAATAGGTCAAATCTGATATATTCCTTTTAGACTTTTATTTTAGCCAAAATTTTGTTAAGAAAAATTCAGCTGCCACTGCAACTGATTTAGACATTGCCAATGATAATGATAAATAGGTCAAATCTGATATATTCCTTTTAGTTTTAGATTTTAGCCAAAATTTTGTTACCAAATAATCAGGTGCCACTGCAACTGATTTAGACATTGGAAATGATAATGATAAATAGGTCAAATCTGATATATTCCTTTCAGACTTTGATTTTAGCCAAAATTTTGTTGCCAAATATTCAGCTGCCACTGCAACTGATTTAGACATTGCAAATGATAATGATAAATAGGTCAAATCTGATATATTCCTTTTAGTTTTTGATTTTAGCCAAAATTTTGTTACCAAATATTCAGCTGCCACTGCAACTGATTTAGACATTGGAAATGATAATGATAACTAGGTCAAATCTGATATATTCCTTTCAGACTTTGATTTTAGCCAAAATTTTGTTGCCAAATATTCAGCTGCCACTGCAACTGATTTAGACATTGCAAATGATAATGATAATTACGTTAAATCTGATATATTCCTTTTAGACTTTTATTTTAGCCAAAATTTTGTTACCAAATATTCAGCTGCCACTGCAACTGATTTAGACATTGGAAATGATAATGATAAATAGGTCAAATCTGATATATTCCTTTCAGACTTTGATTTTAGCCAAAATTTTGTTGCCAAATATTCAGCTGCCACTGCAACTGATTTAGACATTGCAAATGATAATGATAATTACGTTAAATCTGATATATTCCTTTTAGTTTTTGATTTTAGCCAAAATTTTGTTACCAAATATTCAGCTGCCACTGCAACTGATTTAGACATTGGAAATGATAATGATAAATAGGTCAAATCTGATATATTACTTTTAGACTTTTATTTTAGCCAAAAATTTTGTTAAGAAAAATTCAGCTGCCACTGCAACTGATTTAAACGTTGCAAATGATAATGATAATTACGTTAAATCTGATATATTCCTTTTAGTTTTTGATTTTAGTCAAAATTTTGTTACCAAATAATCAGGTGCCACTGCAACTGATTTAGACATTGCAAATGATAATGATAAATAGGTCAAATCTGATATATTCCTTTTAGACTTTTATTTTAGCCAAAATTTTGTTAAGAAAAATTCAGCTGCCACTGCAACTGATTTAGACATTGGAAATGATAATGATAAATAGGTCAAATCTGATATATTCCTTTTAGACTTTTATTTTAGCCAAAATTTTGTTAAGAAAAATTCAGCTGCCACTGCAACTGATTTAGACATTGCCAATGGTAATGATAATTAGGTTAAATCTGATATATTCCTTTTAGTTTTAGATTTTAGCCAAAATTTTGTTACCAAATAATCAGGTGCCACTGCAACTGATTTAGACATTGCAAATGATAATGATAAATAGGTCAAATCTGATATATTCCTTTTAGTTTTTGATTTTAGCCAAAATTTTGTTACCAAATATTCAGCTGCCACTGCAACTGATTTAGACATTGGAAATGATAATGATAAATAGGTCAAATCTGATATATTCCTTTTAGACTTTTATTTTAGCCAAAATTTTGTTAAGAAAAATTCAGCTGCCACTGCAACTGATTTAGACATTGCCAATGGTAATGATAATTAGGTTAAATCTGATATATTCCTTTTAGTTTTAGATTTTAGCCAAAATTTTGTTACCAAATAATCAGGTGCCACTGCAACTGATTTAGACATTGCAAATGATAATGATAAATAGGTCAAATCTGATATATTCCTTTTAGTTTTTGATTTTAACCAAAATTTTGTTACCAAATATTCAGCTGCCACTGCAACTGATTTAGACATTGGAAATGATAATGATAAATAGGTCAAATCTGATATATTCCTTTTAGACTTTTATTTTAGCCAAAATTTTGTTAAGAAAAATTCAGCTGCCACTGCAACTGATTTAGACATTGCCAATGGTAATGATAATTAGGTTAAATCTGATATATTCCTTTTAGTTTTAGATTTTAGCCAAAATTTTGTTACCAAATAATCAGGTGCCACTGCAACTGATTTAGACATTGCAAATGATAATGATAAATAGGTCAAATCTGATATATTCCTTTTAGTTTTTGATTTTAGCCAAAATTTTGTTACCAAATATTCAGCTGCCACTGCAACTGATTTAGACATTGGAAATGATAATGATAAATAGGTCAAATCTGATATATTCCTTTTAGACTTTTATTTTAGCCAAAATTTTGTTGCCAAATATTCAGCTGCCACTGCAACTGATTTAGACATTGCAAATGATAATGATAATTAGGATTAATCTGATATATTCCTTTTAGTTTTTGATTTTAGCCAAAATTTTGTTACCAAATAATCAGGTGCCACTGCAACTGATTTAGACATTGCAAATGATAATGATAAATAGGTCAAATCTGATATATTCCTTTTAGTTTTAGATTTTAGCCAAAATTTTGTTACCAAATAATCAGGTGCCACTGCAACTGATTTAGACATTGCAAATGATAATGATAAATAGGTCAAATCTGATATATTCCTTTTAGTTTTTGATTTTAGCCAAAATTTTGTTACCAAATATTCAGCTGCCACTGCAACTGATTTAGACATTGGAAATGATAATGATAATTAGGTTAAATCTGGTATATTCCTTTTAGACTTTTATTTTAGCCAAAATTTTGTTAAGAAAAATTCAGCTGCCACTGCAACTGATTTAGACATTGCAAATGATAATGATAATTAGGTTAAATCTGATATATTCCTTTTAGTTTTTGATTTTAGCCAAAATTTTGTTACCAAATATTCAGATGCCACTGCAACTGATTTAGACATTGGAAATGATAATGATAATTAGGTTAAATCTGGTATATTCCTTTTAGACTTTTATTTTAGCCAAAATTTTGTTAAGAAAAATTCAGCTGCCACTGCAACTGATTTAGACATTGCAAATGATAATGATAATTAGGTCAAATCTGATATATTCCTTTTAGTTTTTGATTTTAGCCAAAATTTTGTTACCAAATATTCAGATGCCACTGCAACTGATTTAGACATTGCAAATGATAATGATAATTAGGTCAAATCTGATATATTCCTTTTAGTTTTTGATTTTAGCCAAAATCTTGTTACCAAATAATCAGGTGCCACTGCAACTGATTTAGACATTGCAAATGATAATGATAAATAGGTCAAATCTGATATATTCCTTTTAGTTTTTGATTTTAGCCAATTTTTTGTTACCAAATAATCAGGTGCCACTGCAACTGATTTAGACATTGCAAATGATAATGATAATTACGTTAAATCTGAACTATTTCTTTTAGTTTTTGATTTTAGCCAAAATTTTGTTACCAAATATTCAGATGCCACTGCAACTGATTTAGACATTGCAAATGATAATGATAATTAGGTCAAATCTGATATATTCCTTTCAGACTTTGATTTTAGTCAAAATTTTGTTACCAAATAATCAGGTGCCACTGCAACTGATTTAGACACTGCAAATGATAATGATAATTAGGTCAAATCTGACATATTCCATTCAGACTTTGATTTTAGCCAAAATTTTGTTACCAAATAATCAGGTGCCACTGCAACTGATTTAGACACTGCAAATGATAATGATACATAGGTCAAATCTGATATATTCCTTATAGTTTTTGATTTTAGCCAAAATTTTGTTACCAAATATTCAGCTGTCACTGCAACTGATTTAGACATTGCCAATGGTAATGATAATTAGGTCAAATCTGATATGTTCCTTTTAGTTTTTGATTTTAGTCAAAATTTTGTTACCAAATATTCAGCTGTCACTGCAACTGATTTAGACATTGCAAATGATAATGATAAATAGGTCAAATCTGATATATTTCTTTTAGTTTTTGATTTTAGCCAAAATTTTGTTACCAAATATTCAGATGCCACTGCAACTGATTTAGACATTGCAAATGATAATGATAATTAGGTCAAATCTGATATATTTCTTTTAGTTTTTGATTTTAGCCAAAATTTTGTTACCAAATATTCAGCTGCCACTGCAACTGATTTAGACACTGCAAATGATAATGATAATTAGGTCAAATCTGATATATTCCTTTCAGACTTTGATTTTAGTCAAAATTTTGTTACCAAATATTCAGCTGTCACTGCAACTGATTTAGACATTGCAAATGATAATGATAAATAGGTCAAATCTGATATATTCCTTTTAGTTTTTGATTTTAGCCAAAATTTTGTTACCAAATAATCAGGTGCCACTGCAACTGATTTAGACATTGGAAATGATAATGATAATTAGGTCAAATCTGATATATTCCTTTTAGTTTTTGATTTTAGCCAAAATTTTGTTACCAAATAATCAGGTGCCACTGCAACTGATTTAGACACTGCAAATGATAATGATAATTAGGTTAAATCTGATATATTCCTTTTAGTTTTTGATTTTAACCAAAATTTTGTTACCAAATATTCAGCTGCCACTGCAACTGATTTAGACATTGCAAATGATAATGATAATTAGGTTAAATCTGATATATTCCTTTTAGTTTTTGATTTTAGCCAAAATTTTGTTACCAAATAATCAGGTGCCACTGCAACTGATTTAGACATTGCAAATGATAATGATAATTAGGTCAAATCTGATATATTCCTTTTAGTTTTTGATTTTAGCCAAAATTTTGTTACCAAATAATCAGGTGCCACTGCAACTGATTTAGACATTGCAAATGATAATGATAATTAGGTCAAATCTGATATATTCCTTTTAGTTTTTGATTTTAGCCAAAATTTTGTTACCAAATATTCAGCTGCCACTGCAACTGATTTAGACATTGCAAATGATAATGATAATTAGGTCAAATCTGATATATTCCTTTTAGTTTTTGATTTTAGCCAAAATTTTGTTACCAAATAATCAGGTGCCACTGCAACTGATTTAGACATTGCAAATGATAATGATAATTAGGTCAAATCTGATATATTCCTTTTAGTTTTTGATTTTAGCCAAAATTTTGTTACCAAATAATCAGGTGCCACTGCAACTGATTTAGACACTGCAAATGATAATGATAAATAGGTCAAATCTGATATATTCCTTTTAGTTTTTGATTTTAGCCAAAATTTTGTTACCAAATAATCAGGTGCCACTGCAACTGATTTAGACATTGCCAATGGTAATGATAATTACGTTAAATCTGATATATTCCTTTTAGTTTTTGATTTTAGCCAAAATTTTGTTACCAAATAATCAGGTGCCACTGCAACTGATTTAGACACTGCAAATGATAATGATAAATAGGTCAAATCTGATATATTCCTTTTAGTTTTTGATTTTAGCCAAAATTTTGTTACCAAATAATCAGGTGCCACTGCAACTGATTTAGACACTGCAAATGATAATGATAAATAGGTCAAATCTGATATATTCCTTTTAGTTTTTGATTTTAGCCAAAATTTTGTTACCAAATAATCAGGTGCCACTGCAACTGATTTAGACACTGCAAATGATAATGATAAATAGGTCAAATCTGATATATTCCTTTTAGTTTTTGATTTTAGCCAAAATTTTGTTACCAAATAATCAGGTGCCACTGCAACTGATTTAGACATTGCAAATGATAATGATAATTAGGTCAAATCTGATATATTCCTTTTAGTTTTTGATTTTAGCCAAAATTTTGTTACCAAATAATCAGGTGCCACTGCAACTGATTTAGACATTGCAAATGATAATGATAATTAGGTCAAATCTGATATATTCCTTTTAGTTTTTGATTTTAGCCAAAATTTTGTTACCAAATATTCAGCTGCCACTGCAACTGATTTAGACATTGCAAATGATAATGATAAATAGGTCAAATCTGATATATTCCTTTTAGTTTTTGATTTTAGCCAAAATTTTGTTACCAAATATTCAGATGCCACTGCAACTGATTTAGACATTGCAAATGATAATGATAATTAGGTCAAATCTGATATATTCCTTTTAGTTTTTGATTTTAGCCAAAATTTTGTTACCAAATAATCAGGTGCCACTGCAACTGATTTAGACATTGCAAATGGTAATGATAATTAGGTCAAATCTGATATATTCCTTTTAGTTTTTGATTTTAGCCAAAATTTTGTTACCAAATAATCAGGTGCCACTGCAACTGATTTAGACACTGCAAATGATAATGATAATTAGGTTAAATCTGATATATTCCTTTTAGTTTTTGATTTTAACCAAAATTTTGTTACCAAATATTCAGCTGCCACTGCAACTGATTTAGACATTGCAAATGATAATGATAATTAGGTTAAATCTGATATATTCCTTTTAGTTTTTGATTTTAGCCAAAATTTTGTTACCAAATAATCAGGTGCCACTGCAACTGATTTAGACATTGCAAATGATAATGATAATTAGGTCAAATCTGATATATTCCTTTTAGTTTTTGATTTTAGCCAAAATTTTGTTACCAAATAATCAGGTGCCACTGCAACTGATTTAGACACTGCAAATGATAATGATAATTAGGTTAAATCTGATATATTCCTTTTAGTTTTTGATTTTAACCAAAATTTTGTTACCAAATATTCAGCTGCCACTGCAACTGATTTAGACACTGCAAATGATAATGATAATTAGGTCAAATCTGATATATTCCTTTTAGACTTTGAATTAGGCCAAAATTTTGTTACCCAATATTCAGCTGCCACTGCAACTGATTTAGACATTGCAAATGATAATGATAATTAGGTTAAATCTGATATATTTTTTTTAGACTTTGAATTTAGCCAAAATTTTGTTACCAAATATTCAGCTGCCACTGCAACTGATTTAGACATTGCAAATGATAATGATAATTAGGTCAAATCTGATATATTCCTTTTAGTTTTTGATTTTAGCCAAAATTTTGTTACCAAATAATCAGGTGCCACTGCAACTGATTTAGACACTGCAAATGATAATGATAATTAGGTTAAATCTGATATATTCCTTTTAGTTTTTGATTTTAACCAAAATTTTGTTACCAAATATTCAGCTGCCACTGCAACTGATTTAGACATTGCAAATGATAATGATAATTAGGTTAAATCTGATATATTTTTTTTAGACTTTGAATTTAGCCAAAATTTTGTTACCCAATATTCAGCTGCCACTGCAACTGATTTAGACATTGCAAATGATAATGATAATTAGGTTAAATCTGATATATTTTTTTTAGACTTTGAATTTAGCCAAAATTTTGTTACCAAATATTCAGCTGCCACTGCAACTGATTTAGACACTGCAAATGATAATGATAATTAGGTCAAATCTGACATATTCCTTTCAGACTTTGATTTTAGTCAAAATTTTGTTACCAAATATTCAGCTGTCACTGCAACTGATTTAGACATTGCAAATGATAATGATAAATAGGTCAAATCTGATATATTCCTTTTAGTTTTTGATTTTAGCCAAAATTTTGTTACCAAATAATCAGGTGCCACTGCAACTGATTTAGACACTGCAAATGATAATGATAATTAGGTCAAATCTGACATATTCCATTCAGACTTTGATTTTAGCCAAAATTTTGTTACCAAATAATCAGGTGCCACTGCAACTGATTTAGACACTGCAAATGATAATGATACATAGGTCAAATCTGATATATTCCTTATAGTTTTTGATTTTAGCCAAAATTTTGTTACCAAATATTCAGCTGCCACTGCAACTGATTTAGACATTGCAAATGATAATTAGGTCAAATCTGATATATTCCTTTCAGACTTTGATTTTAGCCAAAATTTTGTTACCAAATAATCAGGTGCCACTGCAACTGATTTAGACACTGCAAATGATAATGATACATAGGTCAAATCTGATATATTCCTTTTAGTTTTTGATTTTAGCCAAAATTTTGTTACCAAATAATCAGGTGCCACTGCAACTGATTTAGACATTGCAAATGATAATGATAATTAGGTCAAATCTGATATATTCCTTTCAGACTTTGATTTTAGTCAAAATTTTGTTACCAAATAATCAGGTGCCACTGCAACTGATTTAGACACTGCAAATGATAATGATACATAGGTCAAATCTGATATATTCCTTTTAGTTTTTGATTTTAGCCAAAATTTTGTTACCAAATATTCAGGTGCCACTGCAACTGATTTAGACATTGCAAATGATAATGATAATTACATTAAATCTGGTAAATTCCTTTTAGACTTTTATTTTAGCCAAAATTTTGTTACCAAATATTCAGCTGCCACTGCAACTGATTTAGACATTGCCAATGGTAATGATAATTAGGTCAAATCTGATATGTTCCTTTTAGTTTTTGATTTTAGTCAAAATTTTGTTACCAAATAATCAGGTGCCACTGCAACTGATTTAGACATTGCAAATGATAATGATAAATAGGTCAAATCTGATATATTCCTTTTAGTTTTTGATTTTAGCCAAAATTTTGTTACCAAATAATCAGGTGCCACTGCAACTGATTTAGACACTGCAAATGATAATGATACATAGGTCAAATCTGATATATTCCTTTTAGTTATTGATTTTAGCCAAAATTTTGTTACCAAATATTCAGCTGTCACTGCAACTGATTTAGACATTGCAAATGATAATGATAAATAGGTCAAATCTGATATGTTCCTTTTAGTTTTTGATTTTAGTCAAAATTTTGTTACCAAATAATCAGGTGCCACTGCAACTGATTTAGACATTGCAAATGATAATGATAATTAGGTCAAATCTGATATATTCCTTTTAGTTTTTGATTTTAGCCAAAATTTTGTTAACAAATATTCAGCTGCCACTGCAACTGATTTAGACATTGCAAATGATAATGATAATTAGGTCAAATCTGATATATTCCTTTTAGTTTTTGATTTTAGCCAAAATTTTGTTACCAAATAATCAGGTGCCACTGCAACTGATTTAGACATTGCAAATGATAATGATAATTAGGTCAAATCTGATATATTTCTTTTAGTTTTTGATTTTAGCCAAAATTTTGTTACCAAATAATCAGGTGCCACTGCAACTGATTTAGACATTGCAAATGATAATGATAATTAGGTCAAATCTGATATATTCCTTTTAGACTTTGAATTAGGCCAAAATTTTGTTACCCAATATTCAGCTGCCACTGCAACTGATTTAGACATTGCAAATGATAATGATAATTAGGTCAAATCTGATATATTCCTTTTAAACTTTGAATTTGGCCAAAATTTTGTTACCAAATATTCAGCTGTCACTGCAACTGATTTAGACATTGCAAATGATAATGATAATTAAGTCAAATCTGATATATTCCTTTTAGTTTTTGATTTTAGCCAAAATTTTGTTACCAAATATTCAGCTGCCACTGCAACTGATTTAGACATTGCAAATGATAATGATAATTAGGTCAAATCTGATATATTCCTTTTAGACTTTGAATTAGGCCAAAATTTTGTTACCAAATATTCAGCTGCCACTGCAACTGATTTAGACATTGGAATTAGGCCAAAATTTTGTTACCAAATATTCAGCTGCCACTGCAACTGATTTAGACATTGCAAATGATAATGATAATTAGGTCAAATCTGATATATTCCTTTTAGTTTTTGATTTTAGCCAAAATTTTGTTACCAAATATTCAGCTGCCACTGCAACTGATTTAGACATTGCAAATGATAATGATAATTAGGTCAAATCTGATATATTCCTTTTAGTTTTTGATTTTAGCCAAAATTTTGTTAACAAATATTCAGCTGCCACTGCAACTGATTTAGACATTGCAAATGATAATGATAATTAGGTCAAATCTGATATATTCCTTTTAGTTTTTGATTTTAGCCAAAATTTTGTTACCAAATAATCAGGTGCCACTGCAACTGATTTAGACATTGCAAATGATAATGATAATTAGGTCAAATCTGATATATTCCTTTTAGACTTTGAATTAGGCCAAAATTTTGTTACCCAATATTCAGCTGCCACTGCAACTGATTTAGACATTGCAAATGATAATGATAATTAGGTCAAATCTGATATATTCCTTTTAGTTTTTGATTTTAGCCAAAATTTTGTTACCAAATATTCAGCTGCCACTGCAACTGATTTAGACATTGCAAATGATAATGATAATTAGGTCAAATCTGATATATTCCTTTTAGTTTTTGATTTTAGCCAAAATTTTGTTACCAAATATTCAGCTGCCACTGCAACTGATTTAGACATTGCAAATGATAATGATAATTAGGTCAAATCTGATATATTCCTTTTAGACTTTGAATTTGGCCAAAATTTTGTTACCAAATATTCAGCTGCCACTGCAACTGATTTAGACATTGCAAATGATAATGATAATTAGGTCAAATCTGATATATTCCTTTTAGTTTTTGATTTTAGCCAAAATTTTGTTACCAAATATTCAGCTGCCACTGCAACTGATTTAGACATTGCAAATGATAATGATAATTAGGTCAAATCTGATATATTCCTTTTAGTTTTTGATTTTAGCCAAAATTTTGTTACCAAATAATCAGGTGCCACTGCAACTGATTTAGACATTGGAAATGATAATGATAATTAGGTCAAATCTGATATATTCCTTTTAGACTTTGAATTTGGCCAAAATTTTGTTACCAAATATTCAGCTGCCACTGCAACTGATTTAGACATTGCAAATGATAATGATAATTAGGTCAAATCTGATATATTCCTTTTAGTTTTTGATTTTAGCCAAAATTTTGTTACCAAATATTCAGCTGCCACTGCAACTGATTTAGACATTGCAAATGATAATGATAATTAGGTCAAATCTGATATATTCCTTTTAGACTTTGAATTTGGCCAAAATTTTGTTACCAAATATTCAGCTGCCACTGCAACTGATTTAGACATTGCAAATGATAATGATAATTAGGTCAAATCTGATATATTCCTTTTAGTTTTTGATTTTAGCCAAAATTTTGTTACCAAATATTCAGCTGCCACTGCAACTGATTTAGACATTGCAAATGATAATGATAATTAGGTCAAATCGGATATATTCCTTTTAGATTTTCATTTTAGCCAAAATTTTGTTACCAAATATTCAGATGCCACTGCAACTGATTTAAACATTGCAAATGATAATGATAATTCAGTTTAGTCTGATATATTCCGTTTAGTTTTTGTTTTTAGCCAAAATTAGGATTTAGTTATGTAAGTAATGTCATTTCGAAGAGTTATCGTGCATTGGTAAAGTTTTAATATTTAAGGATTTTTTTTTATGCAATATGACGCCGAAAAATTGTTTTCAAGCGAGTAGTATTTGAAATATAACTCGAAATCAGCAACTGAGCAACGCGAAATGGTTTCTTTTCTAAACAGAGATAAAATTGTAGTGTTTGTTCCCTTAGAATCTATACAACTATAAGCTGCCATACAATTTTTTATTATAGGTGTGACATATCATCCGAAAATCTTCGATTTCTATTAAACGATCATCCACCAATAGAACATTGTGGTCGAGCGAAAAAGTAAGAACCTATTTAAATGGGATTTTCTATATATCCAAAGATCTTAAAAAGTTGGATTTTTCTCACTTTTACTCATATTATTTATTGTGTTTTGGGGATATCTTTTCTAGCAGCATTGAGAGAATTTTATTTCAAAATTTTTTAATCAACATCAAATATATAATATTAGAATTTTTTTAGAGACTATGGCATTTCGTCTCCAAGAGCCCTATATATTTCATTCTGATACATTCAAGCTATTTCTATTAAAACTCGCGTATAGAATAACGGGGATAATATTGTTCAAACTAGATCTTGATCTAGGCGTTTATTCCATCAAATATTAAAAATTCCCAGTCCCTATTAATTTCTTCTTTTGTTCTAAACGACAAAGTTTTCTTTTCTTCTTCTTTGGTCTTATTGAATTTTCTTCAAACAATTTTCAAAAATACTTTATATTTGTGAACGTTGTGCATATGACATAACTACATGATCTTGCAAGTTACGAGAGTAAGGAATAAAACTCAACATCTCGCTAATATATATCACTTAAATTCTTTCAAATGTATTCCTTAAATGTAATATACGAACACTTAGTTAATATCTGAACATTTCGTTAATGTTCCAGTACATTTTGCATTCCATACCAAATAGCCGAAAAAGACGCTTCAATAAGCGTTTGCACTATTCGATAGATATTCGATAAAAAAGCAGTAAAACCAAGGCTGCCAGATTAATAAAAGTAATGAAGCTATTTATCGATAAGTGCAATATTGCTTCGCTTGCCAATATGAAGTTCGTTTGATCTTACACAAAAGAAAAAGAGTAAGTTGGAAATGCATTTGCCTAGTAAACATGACTTCGTGGATTGGAATCCCACTCACGGCATGGGGCATGATCATTTTAATGTTCCTCTTAAAAATGCCTACTGACCAATCCAAGACGAGAAGTTCACCTGCGAATTGAAAATAAAGATAAACACTCACAGAAGAGCTTTGAAAAGATCACAGAATATCAAAACAAATGTAAAATGCCAAGCACAATTCTACACATTGTTCAAAGTAAAAGTCTTTCGAATGTAATTTACCACAAAAGTAGGAAAATAGACAATCACGAGGAAGAGAGTTATTCGATATGGTCTCATCTGTTGTCTTATTCCACCATGGTTGGCACTTTTCACCCTACGTGTTAGCCCATAATTGATCTTACTCAACTTCGGCAAAGTTTCGGAAAATCCTTAAAATTGCAATCATCCAATTTTAAAATTAACCATTTCTACCATTTTCATCAAATTCTTATGTATATAATTAAGAGTAAGTTCAGTAAAAAGTTTTTGTTGTGAAAGAATCCACCTCTGCCCCAAGTCTTTTCTTTTAAAATAATCTGGCGACTCTCCAATTTTTCATTGCTAATTTGATTCCAGGCTAAAATTATAAATATCTTTTTAATCTTTGCATACGATACTTTATTGCGATTAATAATTTGCAAATATTGCAGTCCTACTTTTGCTTCAGGATAAGCGCAAACTCATTGAAGCTAACTAAACCATCGCCATCTAGATCGGCCTCTTCCATCATTTCATCGATCTCTTTGTCGGTAAGCATCTCACCTAGATCTTGGTTCATGACTTCAACTAGTTCGCTACGTGATATATAACCATCGCCGTTCTTATCAAAGATTTGAAAAGCTTCGATAATCTCTTGATCGCTGACAGTTTCAGCAACTTGCCTTGCCATCATAGAACAGAATTCGTTAAAATCAATAAGGCCATCTCCATTGACATCAATATCTTTAATTAGTTGGTGAACCTCCGGATCAGTGAGATTATTGCCTAGAGTCCGAAGGATGTTACCCAGCTCATTAATATCAATTACTCCATTCTTATCCTTATCAAAGAGGGCGAATACCTCTTTGTATTCCTCAATTATTTCCGCAGTCAATGATTCCATGGTTAATTTTATTTTATTATTTCTATGTATATTATAATGAAAAGTTCGATAGATAGATATTATATAATTTACAAATATGACTGACTGACTTTGTGTAATCAGAAAATCAGCGTCTACTTTAATGTTTTGTAATTTTTTTTACTCCTGAAATATTTTCGAATAGGTCACTATTGAACCAACGAAAGCCTTAAAGCGATCTACTTAATTTTAAATAATTTACAATAATTATTGCACTCCGATGTCAACCTTATCAGATTGAAAGGCCGGTGGCATTCAAAAGCGATCCGAAGTGACAACTGCTCTTGGCTTCACTTACGCTCGGGGTCCATTTATTACTGAAGATTTATATAAATTTAAAAGTTACAGGGGAAGTTGGGAAGTTTCGTTTAAAAATTAAAAGAGAACTTGAGGAAGTTTAAATCGTTAATAACTAGAACGAATGCATGCTTGTGGTATTACGAATTACCAAGCAACGGGGCGTTATAAGCGACATATCGATCAAAGTATATAGATCGATCGGACACACCCTCAGGAGAGGCAATAGAAAGCTCTCGAATGGAATCCCATTGACAATCGTCGCAGCGGGCCGCCGAAGACTACTTGCAGGCTGACTTTGCTTTTGCTTTATACATCAAAAATATTTAAATTAAGAATTATTAAATAAGATCTTACATCTGGGACTGAGCTAGGAACTTTGATTAACAAAGTAAAAGATGAAGACAGAAAGTAATATAAAAGTCCAATATTTCTTAACAAAACGAGGCAAAACATCAGCGTTGATCAAGTTGGGTTCCCATAGTTTGTTAATGGTTTGAGATGCTCGATTTGGCGAATCAAGATGAGATAAGATAGGGAAATAGATGTATTGAATAGACTGTTCATAAGACAGGAAATCGTAAAGTTTATTATAGCGCATAGAAAGCGTAAAAAATCATGCAATATATATAGTTGTGCTAAAGTTTACATATCGCAGCAGATACATCGAGGACCCTAACTATGTAGAGTCAAAAGCGGATGGAAACGCGTTATAGTGTGGCAGGGGTTATCAGCGCCCTTCTGGAGCATCGGTTGGTTTACAATCAAACAGATTACCCCTAAAAAGGGCAAAAAATGAATTGATTCACTTAATCGATGCTTCAATAAGAACAAGAAATTGTTAGTCTTGACAGAGCCGACTTCTTGAAGCAAAACTCTCTAGTCATCATCCTCTAGGATTCCATCAATGGTAATGGCGCCTTTCTACTTTTGCAGAGTGCAAATTCAGTCTCGAAGATGAGGAAACTACCAGACAAATATATGCAATATGCAGTGCTGGGGTTGGACAGAGCTTGTGAAATGGAATGGAAATCGTTCAATATCCTCAGACTAATACCAACGACAGTTCTGCTGCTGTTTAGGGTTTTAAATATTAAGTTGTTTGTTTTGACCATATTTTCAGGTATTTGAATAAATTAAAACTAAATTTTAACTTATGATCTAGTTTTTGTTTATTGAATATTTATTTCCAATTAAAAATTCATAGTTGATTTTTCTATATTTTCAGATTATAATTTTAAAGCACAAACTGAGTGCAAAATTGGAAGTATTTTACCGAGACTATACAAAAAATAAAATTTTAGAAAATATTCTAATTAGATTTTTACTTTGAACGGAGTAAACTACCAGGCACACAGCAAATAATAGCAAGTGGCCATTGACCAAAGTTTTTTCCCAAAATATAGCACTTAAAGTATGCAATAGTTTTTGAAAATAATGCAAATCGTAAGATATCTGTTGCATACTTTTAGTTGTTGCCATGAAGTTGCTTTCTAGGTTTTCTTGATCTGGTACTTGTTGGTAATTCGCCAAATTATTTTTAATAGAAAATTTCAGCGAACAATTTTTGTATATTTTTTGTTTTCTTTTTTTGTGATGATGTGGTAAAGTTCTTCAGCTTGAATCCGAAGGTAGGCAGTTCCATTACTTGCAAATAGAGGCTACTTGTCAAAGTAAATCTCTTGTAACTTAAGACATCACCGTTTGGATTCAGCCATAAACTGCAGATCCTTGAATTCTTTGAAAAGCAATAAATAGAGGTATCTCCATGCGCCGCTTTACGATAATCCAAACTTCTTTTGAGAGTCAGTTTTTAGAAGTAAAATTAACGCAAAAAAACGTAAATACAAAATACGTAAACGCAAAAAAATGTAAATAAACATAAAAATATTTGTATTAATTTTATTTTATTTATATAAATTGTACTTTTATTTATATAGTAATCGCAAGAAAGTAAATATTTCAATGGATTGTAAGCAAAATGATTCGCTTTTTGAAAGACCTAAGAAGTATAAATCCAGGATTATTTTCAAGAACTCAAATTGAGTTTCTCATAACCGTATAATGTGAATACTCGAGCTTAAATAATGCAAATATTGAAAATAAATCTTAACCTAAAACCGTTTCTGAGTTGCAGGATGTTAACGATGTCAATAGACTTCTGAAAGACCTGAATTAAATAGCGATGATCAAAATAGAAAATTTAAGGAAATCAAAATTGCTTTTTTTTGAGAATATAAACAAGTCCAACGAATTCGTTTAAAATATAACTAATGCCTGATTACAGCAATATTTTTTAGAGGTTTTATTTGTTGTATTGTGTAAGTTGGCGAAAAACAATGCTTCCGATTCGATTTAAATGCAATACAATTATTTTTGCATTTTGTCTTTTTTAGAAAATGATTTTTCCGCTTTTGTTTTAATTTTCACTTCGAAAGTACTTAAGATAGTAGCCGTCACAAATGTATCCTTTATTTGCGATTTTAGTATTAAGAATTTTTTCTGGATTTTTTCAGAAGACGCAAACCGTTGATACATAATTCCATTGAAAACGGCAATAGACCAAAGAAGCAAGGTCTGGAAATATAGCGGGTGGAGTAAGCATCTTTGTTTTAATGATTTAATGAAAATTTTCTTATCTTATAGTTTCAACGTGCCTTTCAATCAATTTAATTATTTTCGAAAAATTACCAATTCTTTTGTTTGCTTAGACACTTCCAACAATACTGCGAGTTCAGTATGCGTTTGGCACGTATCTTGATCTACTAAAACCTTTAATTTTCGTCTTCAAACATTTTTAAGTTTTTTGTATTCGACACTGAAATTAACGTCGAAACTCCGCAGCGGTTTGAGCAGATTCGCCATAAACTTTACTAAGCCTTTCAAGATATTGTAACAAATGCTAAAAAGCACTATAGATTGAGAAGATCCAAATAACCACACAAAAGTAACAACATTTTCGAAACTTTTCTAAATTATTAACAAATATAATTTTTAAACAGCTTTTTTCAAAAAAATTAAATAAATAAATAATTTTCTATAATGTCTAGATCGAAAGTTATTGGGGTTGAAAATACAAAATTCACTGCCCAAAAAATGTGTATTTGTTCTTAAGAAATTTATATCAAAAATATAATATTTACATACAATCCAATAATAAGATTTCCGTAAAACAAGCAAAAAGTTTTTAAAATTAAAGTTTAAACTGCTTTTAGACTTAGGACCCCCAGCAAGCAGTTGGAAATTCTAGCAGTCCCTACCAAAACTTCTTGTTCACAACTAGTTTAAGGGTTATTCGGTATAAGTATCACTTTGAATGTATGAGCAAGCATTATCGAATATTTGTTGGAAAATTTATTATCCATGATATTATCTGCTTTGCAACATTGCAAGCACATCTCAAAATACGTGTCGTAGTATCTTTCTTCTTATGGGCAGCAATCAATAGCCCCAAAAGACAAACTATACGACTTGTAACCCTAATATTGTCATATTATAAAGACTCTGCCGTAATGATGAAAATATCGTTATTGTCGGTACAAAGGTCCCTTGTTGAAATTGGTTCTAGGGTTCATTTGGCTAAATATTGTTAAGAACGTCTAAATTTTTATTTTTATACTAATAGACTCGGCTACTCGCTCAAGAATATTTAAATTTTTTAAAAATTATATCAGCTAAACTGATCAGACCATATCAGTGCAGCTTCAGACCTCGAAAATCTACCATAAACCGTGTCTTCAAATTGCGCCAAATCCTGGAAAAGACCTTTGAGAAACAGATCCACACACACCATCTCTTGTCGATTATAAAACTGACGATACGGGAGTTGAATCGATTTTGCAGCATGACATTGAGCACTTAGCTCTGTCAAGATACGAAATGACCTGCCCGAACCATGCAATATCGTTGAAGGTTTCAGACAAGGCAACGCTCCAACGTGCAGGCATGTGAATTTTATAATGCAAGGGGTGCTACGTAGAGTCGGTATACATCATCTGGCACAACTTTCTACAAAAGTGTCCAGGTGATAATATTAATAATATTATTGAACGTTGTATGGAGTGTTACGGCTACGCTTTCGGACATTAAATAGGAGTCAGCAATCGGGGGTCTTGCGTTTAACGGGTGAGACAAATTATATGCTGTCTACGAAGAAGACCGTGTCCTTTGGAGATGTCAAGGAATTTATGTAGTTTGGCACCATCGTGAACATCAACAACAATATCAGTCTGGAGCTACTTAAGGGCCTGAGCAAGCAGATATATAGCAGAGACCTCTCTCGAACGTCGAAACTAACGCTCTACAAGACGCTTATATTGCTCGTACACAAGCAAAAACCTTTTATTTTAGGTGATGCAAAACAATTCTTCTGAATCTATAGCATATATCCCATCTCTATTCCGAAAAGTAATAGGTTTCTTTTATCAAAGAGTGAGGTCAAGGCATTATTTATACTAACTGAGAGACGGGCATTGGTATACCTATAGTACGACTGCTAACTTCGGGGGATCTCCTACTTTTCATGCAGGATATTGAATACATTTTTGGGGTGCAGTAAATCTACCATTTACCTCCATATAAAACGTGCGGATTCGGTTTCCGCAGCATCTCTATATGAATCCAATTATAACGTATGCAGAAAAGATGTTTCCAATCGATGAGATTATGAGAAAGATATGCAGGTCTAGGCGTTGAATAACATCTGAGCAGATAAATTGAAGACCATGACTATGCGGAAAATATATATGCTTTCTCTATCATAAACTTAGCAACATCACCGAGTTTCTAGCGTATTCGTCGAAAGATCATGGAGTAGAAAAAGAAAGCAGATCCTATTGTATGAAATTCGCACATGTCTGATTGATGTGGAATCTACAGGCATTCGTGACCAAGTGGCTGAAAAATATATGGAGAATATTGTAATCAATGCTTATATCAAACCACTGTACTAACGAAGTTGCAATCGACTTTAAGATAAGAACATGTAAGTGGTAAGCTTTGAAAAAAAATTTCTTTGAAAAAAAAAACAGCATGGATAACTCTAGATTGGAAGCTGATTGTGATAGCATCTAAAGCAAACTGGTGACGTTCAATGCGAAATGAAAACAAAAGTAAGCCGCTCCAAGTAGAGTCCGATGAATTATACGCAATTTTAAGACTGAAGTTAAAAACGACTAGAAATGTCGAACAAGCAGGGTCTACTACGAATCAAAACCAAACGTAGACTCATAGCAATTAATATCTTGAGCTGTGCAAGACCCAATCTAAGGTTTTCAGTAAGACGAAGGAGACAACCTAGACGCAAAAGGAAAACCTTGTGTAGGAGGAACTATCTTGCCTGCCAATCAGAGGCTCCTTACGATCTATGAAAATGTCGGAATACATTTCTTTCAAAAATTGTTAGGGTTTTCAAAATGTGCTGCTTTTTGTAAGAAATATTTTTGCCAAACAATTATTTGGTATTGCCTTACTCAATTCGTGAAGAAACTCGGATACCGCTAGCTGCGTCAAACGTTTGCACAAAACACACATATACCCGAATACCTGTGATCGCAGTGTATCTAAAAAAACTAAAACTTGGCATACCCATGATTGGCGAGAATGGAATTAAATTTAGTATCATTCACTTGAATGGACACATGTGCGGTGGCGCCCTCTGGCATCCAATGTGCAATTAATGCCAGCAATTAAACAGTGTCCACGACATTTACCAGCCACATTTGTCAAGTCTCCAAAGCCAACCAAACGACCACATACTCTAACAAAAAAAAAACCCCCAAACCGCTCGAATGCACATCTTCCACCCGCTGTCAGTTCGCCAAGCACGCTGCTCATTCACACCCAACCCCGACTCTTGCGAGAGTGCGTGTGTAGGTAACGAGTGTCTGGGAGTGCGGATACGTTTGCTTTGGGCTAGTCTGTGGTAGTCTGGGCATGGTTGGTCCATGCAGCCTCACAATGGACGCCTGATTGCTTGCCAATTTTCTTTAAGTTTCTTGCATTCATTCAATGCAATTCAATTTTGTTTCAATTGGTTTTGTGCAATCATATAAATTTATTTTTCGCAACAATTGTTTTGCCATTAAAATTTTGCAATAAAAATGATTCTCCAATATGGCAGCAGACAGCAAGCACACAGCTATGGAACGCAGGGATGCAGCGACGTAGGTACACATACGTTGGAGCACATGGAGACACAATTGATGGCTTTCCTGTTTGTTGTTGTTGTTGTTGTGCGCTCTAAAAAGCTGTCGTTGCTGTCGTTCCTAGTTGCCTAGACTCATTCCCGAAACCGATGGCGAGCCAATGCCATTCATCACACTCAAACTGAAATAAATTGAAACTAATACCAAAAAGAGAAGAAGTAGCAGCCAATCAATGTATGTTCCTTTTAGTTATTGTTGCTGTTTTTATTTTTACTTATTTCCTGTTTATTTTTCCTTTTTTAGCTTTCCTGAATAAACAACTTGAAACATGTGTCACAATCGCTTCTTCCAAATGCAATTCAAAGCCAACAGCTGTTGTATGGGTATAGCATATCAATGTTGACTTGCTTTCCCAAAAACAACTTGAAAATCCTGTTTCATCCGAGACTCAAAGTCAATCCACATACTAAACGGGGCGGCGTCGTCATCTAATGCGTGAAAGTCACTTTAGCAAAATAGTGAAAATATTTCACCATGTCTCTTGGTTAGTAGATCAAATTTGTAGCTTAACGCGGCCATATACGGCTTGACAGCTGTCAAGCAGCTTCTGCCTCCTTCCCAACTGGCTCACTTTCTATGCTGCGGTTGGGTTTTGATTATAATTAATTGATAATTGGTCCACTGCAAGCAGCTAAATTTTAAGCAAGTTAGGCAGAATCAAATTTCAAAAAGTTTGGACAGTCAAGCAACGATATCTCTAACATTGATTGCACTCGCAAATCGTACTCAAAACTTTATAGACGTTTTCTCGAAACCATTGCTTGGGAGTTGCTGATCACTCAAAGTCACTCAGCACGCCTTGATTTATCATCTTGAAAATGTTATTATAAGGTGTATTTTTTTTTTTTTTTCGAAGTATAGAACTTTAAGTAATACTATTCAAAAATGGCGAGCGATTTAACAGCTGTCAGGTGATTTATTCTCAGTTTGGTTTGGCAATTCATCAGGAATAGATTCACGCCTGAACAATGCTTGCAGATAGTGCAATTTTATGTCGAAAATATTGGTTCTGTGCGGAAAACGTATTGCGCACTACGTCCATTTTATCGTTGACAAGTCAAGTCATCTGAGCAGTTAATTCGATTAACCAAAGAACGTGTTCGCAACACGTTTTCTTTTATTTTATTTTATACAGAAGAAGGTATTGCTGCTGTAGAGCTTAGCACTGAAGAAGACCCGATTTAGTTCATACGCCAACGAGCACAGAAATTGGATCTGGGTCCATCCACTTTATGGAAGATATTGCGGGAGAATCTTGGTTGACGCGCTTACAAAATCCAACTCGTGCAAGAATTGAAGCCAAACGATCATCAAGTAAGGTGAAAATTCGTCAAATGTGCACAAAAACAAGGTTGCCGTTGTTCCCGATTTTCATAAGCGCACTTCTGATTGAGTGGGTAGGTCAACAATCAAATCTGCCGCATAGGGAGTAAAGGTAATCCTCAAGTGTATGTCGAAACAGCGTTACATCCAGAAAAACTGTCTGTTTGGTGCGCTTTATGGGTTGGTGGAATCATTGCTTCGTACTTCTTTAAAAACCATGATGGCCAGAATGTTACAGTCAATGGTGATCGAACGGTATAGAGCCATGATTACTAACTTTTTCATTCCAACCATGTTGTCCATGGGGCTGGGTTCTAATAAGACGGCGAAACATATCACGCAGCTCGTGCCACAATCGATTATTGAAAGACACGTTTGGTGACCGCCTAATTTCACGTTTTGAACCTGTGAATTGGCTTCCAAGTTCTTGTGATTTAACAACGCTAGACTACTTTCTGTGGGGCTATGTAAAGCCATTGCTCTATGCGGATAAGCCACAAACGCTTCATCATTTGGAACACAACAATCGCCGTCTTATTGCTGACCACAAATGTTGTAAAAATAATTGAAACTTGGATGTCCAGATTGAGCTACATGCGAGCCAGCAGTGGCAGTCATATGCCAGAAATCACTCCATCGTTTTCTCATAGCAATTTTAAGTTCTATTCCTCTTAAAAAACCACCCTTTATGAGCAATTCAGTAATCACTATACTTGGCACTTACAAAGCTTCTCTTAAGGATTCTTAAATGTCTATTATGATTATTTATCCAATGCTGAGCGAGAATTTTGAGTTTTCTTACCTTGTGCAAAGGTGGTAGAAGCAGATACTACTCAGGATACAGTTGTTAAGATGAAGATAAGAAGAGATTCCACCAAGGAAAAATAATCTTTCAATGTCGACATCCATGCAAGAAATAATATGGTAGACCAAGTGCTATTATGCTACACCAACAGCTTCAACAAGATTGAAACGATTCCCACGACAGTCGGTACTTCATTTCGACGCAGGCTCCGGCCTGCCCAAGGACTGCCAAACCCCCTCTGTTACGGAACCCCCAAACTATACCTGGTGTATCGAAGCAGCGACAACAACAACAAGTTTAAAAAATATGCCTTCCATGTACGAAAGAACGAACTCTCTACTGTGCTACCTTGGCAATTCCACCATGGCGGCATAGTATCATTGGAAGATATAACCCATTTAAGTGGCATGACACCTCTGCTTGTATATCTAGCGCATACCATAAGTTCCCACTTAAGTGACAAATTTATTAGATGTCAATAAAAAAGAGTATCTACAGCATCTACTTATTTTCTGGCTTAAAAAAAATCGTACAATAAATAAACAAAGACAAAAACCACTGACCGACTGACTTACAAAAACGAAATATCGAAAATATCGAAAGCCCGTACAGCCGCAACCATTCTTGTGTATTCTTAAGGGCTTTTTAATAAGCCAAACGGCCAGGCGGCCAAACAAGAACCCAGCTCAAGGTTATTTCCCAAAAGCAGCTTAATTTTTTTATTTTTTTGTTTGTTAGTTTAGTTTTGGGTTCTTTGGCTGTCAAGTATTTTGCTTGAAATCAAACTTTCCATGAGCGCCACCTGCCGGCTGTCAATTCATCAAATGGCCATAACTTATGTAACACAATAACAACAAAAGCAACGTGAAAAGAAAGTTAAGAAAAAGAATAAAAAAAAAGAATTGTGAAAGCAAGTCGGTTAGTTGTTGTCCACCCCTGCCAGCCAGGGGTCAATGGTTCAAACACACCTGGTACTCCGTATGTAAATGCTCGAAATCCGTCAAATCATTAACACCCACAAAAAAAAAACACAAAAAAATGAAATAAAAATAACCATAGAGAGCAACGCTCTATATATGCTTTATATGGTGCATACATACCTATATAACATATATATATATATATGTATCCAGGTATTACCCAGGCCAAACGTAAACCCCTTGGGACAACACGTCGTTTTTAATAGTCAAAGTGACACGCTAAGCTGATTAACTCTAATCTAAACTTGCACTGGCAAAAAAGTGCACAAAAAAATGAAAAGAAAATCCAAGAGTGAAAAAAAATTGTGTATAAAATGGACGACAAGCGGAAAACCGGAAAAGCGAAAAACCAACTAAAACTGAAGGGCAGCTATATGAAAAACTTGGACATGACATAAAGAAAAGCGCAACCCGCATAGTCGCTGACACTATAAAGCAAAGCAAAAAACGACTGTTTACATTTGTCAAAGATTTAGAAATAAAAAAGTAAAAACGAAAATAAAAGAAAATATGAAAATGCAAAAAAAGAAAAAAAAATCAATGTACCAAAAAAACATCCATATATATATATATATCTTACATAATATGTAACTGAGCAAAAACTATGAATGTGGCCAGAGGAAACTGGTTGAAATAAGTTTGTGGAAAAAAATGTATTAGGGAAAACTATAAGTCGAAGTGAATAAGATAGCAGATAGCTGTGCGCTGCTTTTAACTTTAAAAAAGGGATCTTTAAGATGCCAGAGAACTATATAAAAACAGTTCCGAAACTTAAGACAAGTCTTCTTTGAGAACATTTGCTACATTTTTTGCATAAACTTTAATTCGATCTCATTGAGTCATATATAATCCACCAATTCCGAAACTTAAGACAAGTCTTCTTTGAGAACATATGCAACATTTTTTGCGTAAACTTTTATTCGATCTCATTGAGTCTTATATACTCCTTAGCAAAATTTCTTTCGTCATCCCTTCTAAAGTAACTCGTTATTTTCGATCTTTAGTACTAACATTTTGTAGATCTAATTATGCGTTACACGATACTTTTCTTATCTTATGCGTAAACTACCATAAGCTCTATGATCGCCTCTCCGTAGGGTCTATCAAATTCGTCTCTTTATCTATCTTATCTCATCTTAATTCACCAAATCGCGCCGCCTTGACCAATCACCAACTTTAAAAACCCAGCGTTGTTCTTTGGCTTCTCTCTTTGTTAAGAAATGTCTCAATTTAAATTCTACTTTCTGTTTCCAACTTTTACATTGTACATCCAAGTTCCTGCAGATGTAAGACGGTGAGGTAAAAAATTTACCCCTTAGGATAGAGTTACGGATTAGTTTTTCTTCAAAAAGTTAGCTTAGAAAAGCGATAGATTTGGCCCTTATTCCAAAAATTATTTGTTGAAGGAGCTCAACCTGTTGCTGGTATATAGTGTATACGAAAATTCGACTAGGTTTCACTGCGGCTTATTCTGCTTTGAATGACACAATACCGCAAAAATTTCCAAGCTAACACAATAAAACAAATAAACGTTATGATGACTATTGTATGCTCTTTAAAAACTTTAAGAAAATATGCATATGGACAGAAAAAATTGGTTCAAATAAAGTTTACAAAACATAGGACAACTATGAGTCGGCGTGAATAAGTAAATTTTATGAGGATATGAAGGAAAGTAAAAGTTCCGATATAACTGAAGTACTCAGTTAAACTTTTAAAAAGGATCTTCAAAGTGACCCAAAAAGTGATGCATCTTGCAGGTAAATGCAGAATATCAGCAGTTCCAGAACTTACGGCAACTTTTGTTGAGGATCCCAACTTCATAGATAAGTATGTAAGCGAAGTAGAAGTACATTTTAACTACTAACTTTTGTAATATTATTATATATATTTTTACGAAATATAAATTCTCTTCAGATAACTCTGGAATACAGTTTGAATGGGAGCTAGCTATAATGCTATGCGTGCCGTAATTTCGCAATTATCTCCAAGTTATCACAATAAAAAATTAAGAGCTTGTTTTCGAATTGAATAGTCTTCTTCAAGTAATTATCAAAATAGATTATGAAACCTTATTAGTGGATATAAGTAGCGTTGTCACAGAGCTTCATAACACGTAGTTCGTTAGTTTGATTTCAAACTGCAGCACTGGTGCTAGGTCCTTATGCTGTAGGTCCCTATTCTTTTCGAACGGCTATTAATTGAAATATCAAAATGAGACATAATTTTATTCTTTTTCATATATCTCCCATGTTTCTAAGTTGTAATTTTTTGCAAATTTACTATATTTTTCAAAAATATTGTTAAAATTTAAAAATATTCCTAATGCCTAAAACTGAGTCTAGAGTCTGCAAAAGTTTAATAACTATTAAAAGCAATTTTTTTTTGCATATTTCACAATGAGTATTTTTGCATATAACTTCGCTTGTACTTGTCCGATTTTGTTCAGATTGCGATGACGCGATCCCGAAACGGGCATAGTTGTTGATATGATACGACAAATTTAATCTTTTATTCTAAAAATGAAAATTCATTTTGCTGTGACTTACAATTCCCAAATCTAATATGCCCTTTGCACGAATAGCTATAGTGTATAAAAATGGCGTATACTAAAGTCTGTTGAGCACGACTCTGGGATACCCTGAGTAATTTTTCAGACATAATTTAATTTGTTTTTTCCCCCCATATTATTCCGCTTGGGAACTATGGGACTCTATGAAGATTAGCCAACGGACTCTGTTTTGTGCCGTCTGCTTACCGGTGTCCCACGACTAGCTCATCTGACCAACTTCTTGAAGAACGGTTCGTCTCCAAGTAGCTTTTGGTCGTCCTATTCGTCTGCTGCCCTGGGAGTTCCAGTCTAGTGCCATTCGTACAATTTTGCTGAGAGCATGCCTTATCCAGGTCCATTTTCTTAAATTAATTTGAAGGTGAACAAGAGTCTCTCTAGTTAACTCTACGTTGTGCACCTTTTTCAAAACCTTACTGTGTGCGGCCGGTGTCTGGCCAGACCCCTATACCCAACGCAGGGATAACTTGTTAAAATTACTTAGCTTGTATTCTCCATAGAAGGTATATGATATAGTGCACCTTTTTTATACAAGACCTACCATTGCATTTGAAACGACTTAAAAAATTCTAAAGCCGAACTATGATATCTTGAAAATCAAGCGAAATATAACAAATTAGTTGTAAGAACGCGTTTTTTGATATATTTCAATTGAAGCCGAAATGAAGCTGGTGTGTCGATTTTTGTAAAGATATTTTTAAAAACAACTCAATTATTAAAACTTTCTTTAAAGATGCATTGAAAGTCTCTATCACTATCAAAAAATCAAAATGAACTGGAATACCCTCGGATAACCAGTCTTATGCTTTATACGGACATGGCTATACTTTTGCTTATTTTGGGGCTGTCAGCCATTTGCTTTTCAGCTTACTCATTCTCATACAACCTTTGAAAGGTTAAAATTAACTTCAAATAGAACTTATACAATAAAGTCCGATACAAATTTCTGTTTTTCTTAATAGAACTCTTAAAGCAGATTCTAAGAAATTACTCCGTACCAAGACAAACCAAATATTATACAGAGCAGCGGGCATTTGTAATTTCTCAGAATTTTATAAGGAACATCTGAACTACGGGGTTTCATGATAAAAATAACAATTGCTGATATAGCTGCACCGACTAGAATATCCTTCCAGCTCGAATTATACATAATCTAATAATCTAATAATTAATTCATTATTAATTTAGGTTACAGTTGACCTTAAGATTAAACAATTTGGATATGTTAAAATTAAGATATATGAAACAATAACTATGAAATTAATAATAAAATATCTAAAATAATTGTATTATTTAATAATTAACAATATTATTTAATCTTTTAAGTTTTGAATTTTGCGACGAAATCTTGGAAAACAAGCGAAAAACATTGAATATTTCAGTCTGCTTTAGGATAGCTCAATTTTTATTTTCGATATCAAGTTTCTGAGCGATTTTATTATGGCTCTTGACGATCGTCAATATTTAAGCCAACTTAAATATTTAATGTATTCTATTTAGAAACAAATGCGTATTCTGAATTAAGTAATCGGCTTAACATTAGCTGCGAAATTTTTAAGTTATCTTGAGTCCAACTCCAGTTTTTTTAAAAGATAATATTGTTATTAGCGTGCGCTCTTATAATAAATTATTTAGAACTTAGCCTATTTACAAATAGTTTTCAGCTTTCCCTAATGTTAGCTAAAAACCTTAACTTATTAAACGATTTGGACGTTTCCTTGAGCAATGTCCGCCTGCAAGTAGTCTTCGGACACCTTCAGCAATGATTGCCATTGGGATGCGATTCGAGAGCTGCATATGCTATATTTTTGTTTGTCTCTGCTGAAGGTGTGTCCTCTACATTTTCTGCTCGATATGTTACTTTTAATGCCCCGTCGGCTGGTAGTCTCCCATAACCTCGCATTAGATATAGTTCTGGGCCAGAACACTCCAACAATGCGCACCAGGCATCGGTTGACGAAACTCTGCAGTTTTCTTCAGATATTATTGGTTTCGCCTTCATATAAACGAACGATTTTGACACATGAACGAAAGATTATTAGTTTTGTTGAGTTTCTTATAAATGTAGATCCCGATACTCGGAATAATGTGGCGTACGCACATTTGGCTTTTTGCAGACGTTTATTAACGTTGTGGGATGCCGAGATTCAACTAGGATCGTTGGGCCACTAATGATGACGATGATTAACGTCGTTCCACCATTTGGAGTGAGTACGCTGCCCAGGTATTCAAATTCTTCTATATTTTGTAGAGTACACTTGTTTATCAGTTAAGGAATCAGATTCCTAGCATTGACTTGTGTGGTCTTTTATTCTTCAGATAATAGAATTGTGCAAAGAAACGTGAAAATACCAACTAAAATATCAATATAAAGCCTATAAAAATTGAACAGCTATAGTATTTTGTCTTCAGAATTAACTCGGTTGATGCAGAAATTGTATTTCATGGTACAAACTGCGAACTATTATTATATCCAACAATAATTTCCAAGATATTCCAATATCAAGCAGCACCGGAACCCGAATTGTTTTCATTTGCTTTAAAAATTGTGAGTGCGTATTTTATTTATTTATTTAGATAATGTAGGGGTGCAACTAAGTCTGAGTAAGATGACTTTAATATTAAACAATTGGAAAATATTAAAATTAAAAATATTAAATGATAACGAGCAAAATATAATATAGAACTAATCCGTATCCCTAGGCTGATGGGTAATTTTTTTATAGATTTTTTTCAATGTAAAGATGAAAATAGGAAATAACATAAAAATTGAAACATTTCTTAAGAAATCAAAAGATCAGTTTTGACCAAGTTAGGTTTTCATAGTTCGCAATTGGTCAAATTTGCTCGATATGGCGAATCAAGATAAGTTAAGATAGACAAAGAAATAGATGGCAAAGATAGATAAAATAGAAAATCGTAGATGTTATTATAATTTACGCATAGGACACGAAATGGATCAAGTAATGCCTAGTTAGATCTACAAAATGTTAATGCTAGAGATCAAAAATAACGAGTTACTCTGAACGGAATGGTAAAAGAAATTTTGTTGAGGAGTGTTATAGAGTCAATGAAATCGAGTAAAAGCTTTTGCAAAAATGACTAGCCGTGGCATGTTCTACGATAAATGATAGAGAAGGTAATTTTATAAGACGTAATCTACAATAACAGAACGGCAATCGAATGTTGGGATCCCATTTATACTCATATTTCTTTGCAAATAACCTTAAGAACGAACATCGAATTCAAAATTTTGTAATATAAAAAATGGACAATTAAAGATTGGTAAGTGAGAACCACAGGAAAATTGTTTCTCATATGTAAAAGTTTTGCAATCTACGGCTGCCCATGAATATTTTCGTAATTATAGTTTTAATAATTGTTTCATTTAATTGCAGCTTATTTCAAAATTATAGGCAATTTTCTTTAAATTCCCTTGGTTACTTAAAATTTCACTAATTAAAAGCAGAAGAATTTTTCTTATTTTTATTTATTTTTCAACTAACCTAATGGATCGTGTAATAAGATATAATGAATTGGTATTTCAATTAACACATTTTTTTCTTTTTGTTTAAAATTATATATATAAACATTTTTTTCGAGCTAAGAGCACTCTGCGTTACCTTTACACGAAACCAAGCGACAACAAAAAAATGTACTCAACTAATGGTTTTGATGTTACTAAATTAATTATGTCGCCCTTACAATACCAGAGCAAACAATTTTGGGTTCGGATGGGAAGTTCGTATAACTGCGGTAGTCGGGAACCCTCGACTTATGGGGTATTAAAATTGTGAGATGAGACCTTGACTGAAAGTTGTTTGCAGTGCAAACTTAATTAGTCAGCGCCTTACTTGAGCCTGCCGGATAATAGCCGCACACACACACACACACACACTAATACGCAAACTCATACACACATCGGCACACACACACTAACACACACTTACACACAGATACTCAGTCGGAGACACCAAACACGGCTAACACTAATACAAAAGCAAAAGCGAGATGAAATGTAATGGAACATCCAATTGCAATATATTGTTCATTGAAGCCGCGGCACAGTGGGACAAGCTATGCCAAATATGACATGAAAATTTTTGAAATACTTTTGAAATATTTTTGAAATTTCAGTTGGAAAAAAAAAACTTTCTGGAATTGCAAGAAGTCCTGTCGTACGGAATTTTTTAATTTTTTTATGACGTTTTTACATTATTTCTCTGCCTTAGCGAAATTTAAGCTCTATTTGCCGATTGATGGACTCATAGTAACTGTTAGAATCTGCTGATTTAAATGATGCTCTGCGCGCTTTTGCGCCTTTGAATAATCTGTATCATTGTTTGATGGATCACCATATGGGCTAAATTTAATATGTACAACTATTCAGCACAAGGAATGCCCTTTTCAAATACATTTCTTTCAACAAATGTGAGTTACCTTGACTATTTGCTAGCCTTACCACTGCTAGGCAAGTGCACCAGTAGTGCTGAGTGGAATCGAACCATCGACCTTCCGACTTAGACGCGAGTACGCTACTTCAAACTCGCAAGTTGTAAAGGGTGTTTTTTTCAAGGTATAGAATTTAAAGTTGGCATTACTGTTCAAAAGGGCGACCGATTGAACAGCTGCCAAGCGATTTATTCTCACTTTAGTTTGCCAATTCATCATGAATAGATTCACGCCTGAACAAAGCTTGAAAATAGTGCAATTTTATGTCGAAAATAATAGTTCTGTGCGGAAAACGTCTCGCGCACTACGTCCATTTTATCGTTGACAATATGGTCCATCTGAGCAGTTAATTCGATTAACCAAAGAACGTGTTCGCCACACGTTTTCTCTTATTGATCACGCGCATGCCTAGAAACGTCGTACGGTGAGTACAGAAGAAGCTATTGCTGCTGTAGAGCGTAGCATTGAGAAGGACGCGAATGAGTCCTTCCGCCAACGAGCACAGAAATTGGATCTGTGTCCATCCATTTATATGGAAGATATTGCGGAAGAATCTTGGTTGACGTGCTTACAAAATCCAACTCGTGCAGGAATTGAAGCCAAACGATTATCAAATAAGATGAAGATTCGTCGAATGGTCCCAAAACTAGAATGCCGTTGTTCCCGATTTTCATAAGCGCACTTCTGGTTGAGTGGGTAGGTCAACAAACAAAACTGCCACATTGGGAGTGAAACTAATCCTCAAGTGTATGTTGAAACACTGTCACTTCCAGAAAAACTGTCTGTTTGGTGCGCTTCATGGGCTGATGGAATCATTGCTTCGTAGTTATTCAAAAACGATAACGGCCAGAACGTTACAGTCAATGGTGATCGATCGGCATAGAGCCACGACTACTAACTTTTTCATTCCTGAATTGAGCAACCATGATGTCCAGGAGCTGTGGTTCTAATAAGACGGCGAAACATATCATACAGTTCGTACCACAAGCGATTTATTGAGACAAGTTTGGTGATCGCCTAATTTGACGTTTTATACTTGTGTATTGGCTTCCAAGTTCTTGTGATTTAACAACGCTAGCCTACTTACTGTGGGGATATGTAAAGTCATTGCTCTATGTGGATAAGCCACAAACGCTTAAACTTTGGAAAGACAACAATCGCCGCGTTATTGCCGATAGACGACCATAAATGTTATAAAAAGTCATCGAAAATTGGATGTGCAGATTGGGCTACATCCGTGCCAGTCGTGGCGGTCATAAGCCGGAAATCATATTTAAAATGTAACGCCACAAGATTAACTTTCGGTTAAATAAAATTTATTTGAATCGAATAGGCTATCGTTTTTTTATTGCAATTTAAATTTCTATACCTCTAAAAAAACACCCTTTATATGTAAAGTTAGCATACTTACTGAATTGTTGGCTTGCAGATTAAGCTTTATGCTATCTGTTTGAATAGAACAATAAATAATACTTAGTGTAAGCAAACTTATTGTATATACTGTAAGCTAACTGTTAATATTTTATACTCTCATCTATTTTTGTTCATATTCTTGCCTTTACGTACATTGTCTTCTCTTAAAATCCACCCGGAAGTATTGAATTGATATTGTTTTTCAAAATTAATACTAAGATTTGTCGGTGTGTTTAAAAACTCGTAGTTGTTTTTAATTGTTTGTGACTCAGCACTATCCTTCAGCCTTTTGAGTGCATGGATACAGCTGAGATTAGATCTTAATTTAATCTCTACCAAATTTAAAAGAATTGAAAATTTGTATAATTAAACAAGTATTTGTGCTGTTTCTGTGTATCATATCATTATTGACAACAACAAGGAACAGTTAACTTTCAGATAAAAATTTACATATTTATGATTTTGCATTTTTCTATGTTTTGAACCACTGTGCATTGAGACAAAAAGCGTCAACATTAGTTTGCCGGCTGGCCGCCCGGCTTATCCAAGAGTTTTCACCACATGCCTGTCTGTCTGTGTGTGTGTCGCTTCGTGTGTGTGTGTGTGTGTGTGTGTGTGTGTGTGTGTGTGTGTGTGTGTGTGTGTGTGTGTGTGTGTGTGTGTGGGGAAAAGTGGTAAAACGTGTCTGCAAAAGTCTGCAAAGAAGACGTGAAATTTTCATTTTGTTGCCGTTTTATCTGTTGTTGTTGGCGTTGTTGCTGGCGCTGCCTGCTGCCTGCTGCTTGTGGCATCTGCAACATGCGAAACTTTCGGCTCGCAGCGACTTGGCATTCGGAACGATTCGTTCAAGTTCGCTGTGGTTGCATGTTCGGCTGCTTTTGGCCAGCATTATCAGACAGTCAACATTTTGACTTTAGTTGCAAGCGAGCGCTCAGCGTGTGTGCCTCGTGTCTCGTGCGGCAAAGCGTTGAAACAATTCTGTAGCCTTTTGCGGCTTAAAAGAACTTTAAGTTAACGTCAACAGTTGTTGGCGAAAAAGTGCAACTGGCGCATATTGTTTGTGTTGCAACAACGTGCAGTACGCGTTTGAACGGATTTCAAAAACGTTGCAAGTTATTCGCGCGCGCGTGAGTTTTTTGAGGCATTCTTTTTTTTTTTGATTATTTTTTTTCGGCTCGAAACTTTTGATAAGTTTTCATTGCGTTTGTTATTGTTGGTGCCGCTTGTACTGTTATTGTTGCAAGCTGCAAGCGCCACGTGCGCCACATGCGGCACGCGTATTGTTTGTTTTGTTTTTGTTACTGTGTCTACTGTGTCCTACCATATCGCTGCTGTTGTCAGTGCAAAAGTAATCATCGAAATCAAGCGGATGACAACATTTAGGCTGACGCTGAAGTATTTCTGAATTTTGGTAATTTTTTTTTTTAAATATTTCATTAAAATATCGAACGTCGTGATAGTTTATAAATACAGATTTTGAGAACTTAAAAAAAAAACATAATTTGTTGTAAAATATTTATAAAATTCCGGCTTAGGTACAGAGGAAGAAGAATTTTGTAGCAACGTGTTTGGTTTATATTGGCATGTTTGAAAAAAATGGAGTCATCTTAATTTCATGCTGGGAATTTTTTAAATATTGTGGCAGCGTCTGGGATTCTAATATATTTTCGAGGTGTTCTGAAAATCTTTAACATCTCAATCACGAGACAAAATAGTAACCTTGTAGGGTCTGTTTTGAAATTTATAGTAGCGTGTGGAATTCTAATATGTTTTCTGGACTGTTCTAGGAATCTGTGTTATCTCGATTTTGTCAAGAAATACTAGTTGAGGTACAACTTTATTAAAATTGTGAGCGTGAGGTTGGTGTATTTTTTAAATCTGTGGCAGAATATGCAAGCTCTGTTGAAAGTTTTTTCGAAATTTATAAAAACGTACGAGAGTTTTTGAATCATCTCAATTCCGTGAGAAAATACACGACGTAGTGGAACTTATTTGAAATTTGTAGCAACATGGGGATTTTTGGTATATTTTGAAGTCTGTCAAAAAGAATTTTCTGAAATTTGTAGATGTGTGTAGAATTTTAGTGTTTTGTAGTGTTGCTGAAATCTGTGTGTTCTTAATTCCGTCAGAAAATATACGTCGTGGCAACTTTTTGAATATTTTCCAAACTTGTGTCATCTCAAGCCCGTGGTGGGGATTTCTTTTAAATTCGTAGAAACGTGAGGAATTTTAGTACACTCTGGAGAGTTTTCAATAATCTTTTTAATTCCGTGACAAAATGCATGACTTGGTAGAAATTTTTTTGAAATTGGTGGAAACATTACGAATTTTAGTATATTTTGAAGTCTGTCAGTAAATACAAGCCGTGGAAATCTAGCATATTTAGAAGAATTCTTCTCTTCATCTCGATTCCGTCAGAAAAATACACGCCGTAGTGGGATGTTTTTTCGAAATTTGTTGGAGCGTTTGGAAACCTAATATATATTTGGAGTGTTTTAGAAGTCTGTCTTAACTCGATTTCATCAGAAAATGCACGCTGTAGTTGGACTTTTTTGGAACTTGTAGCAGCGTCTAGAGTGCTAGTACACACTCCGTGTGGCGTGTTCGAAAAATCTGATTGTTTTAATAAGAAATTTGGATGATATATATTCTTGTAGCGCTTCAAGTAAATGTATTCGATCAATTCAAATTTTGTGTGTTAATCTATTTTAAAATTGTGCTGATTCTTTCTGTTTTTTCCATAACCATTTGCTGAAATTTCGTTTTACATGCAAATGCCTCCTTGAAATAAAGACGGGAATGAGGTTATCCTAAGACGGAATTAAGAAAAACAGATTTTTGTAGCGCTTAGTACAAATTTTTTCTTGATATTGGTGCACAGTATTGCTCTCGCAGCAATTTTTTTAAATTCCAGTCATTATTGTAAAAAAATTCTGCGACAAAAAAACTGCTCATCTTTCGGTGTGCCTTCGGTGTCGATCGACTGTGAGAGTTCCACTTTGCTGCAGCAGTTCCATAATATATCACACATAGCTGGTTCCACTAAATGCAGAGCATGACTGTACCGCCATGAATATTGGGTTTCGCTGTGGACATGGAGGCATGTGCGGGCTTTGCCCTAGACTTTTTTTACAATGAGATGAAGAAATTCCTTATGGAAAAGCCGTTCTGTTTAACTTCTATCGGCTGAAAGTCATACGAAGCACGATGTGCTAGCTTCTGAGTCAACCCCATGGTTTTGAGGAATTATGATTGAGTTCACTTATCTGCCAATTCCTCTTAGCGTTTAAACGCGCTATCGTCAAGTAATGCTTTTAATTCTACAACTTCGTGAACCTTTTGCTTTCCACCACAATGACGGTCATCTGCAAAAAAATTATCATCCTTAAAACGTTGATACAATTCATTCACTAAGAGCGCCATAAGTATCCAAGAGCAATTGATGAGCCAAAGCAGCACTTTTCATTGAATTGTAAAAGAAGAATAAGGCAAATTTGGCTCAAAAACTGACATTCTACAGCTACGAAGAATTAAGAACAAATATATTACGATGCAATAATGTGTAAGTAATTCTACGATTATTGTTTATCTATTTCTATCCCTTAATATCGAGACTCCTACAAACGGCGAAAGTAAATCTATAGTACTTATTACTGCAAATTCGTTGTTCTCTACCGTTTTCCAATCATTTTTAGTATCATTTATTTATTTCCCAACAAATCTGCTAAGATTTCGTTTTCCAAAAAGTAAATCTTAATTTCTACTACAATCAACGTTCAGCACCCCCTGTCAATTACATGTTGCATCTGTAGCTCCTAACGCTTCTTTGAGTCCCCTTCACTTTGTTGTTTTCTTGTTTTCTTCTGTTGTTTATGTTGCAAATAATTGTGATTGTTGCTTAGCATCATCTTGTTATATTCAGCGAAAGTTTTTCTTCTGCCGGTGTAACTAGTTTTTTGTGGCTCTACAGAGTGTATCTTCAGTTTTGTGTGCTACAAGTTTACTCTAGTTTCGGACACGAGAAAATGAGTTGAACCGGTTAACTAATTATTTATCAATAGAGTCGGTGAAAAGCAGCCGTATTGCTGGCTGTCAATTTTCGAACTCTAGATAATCCAATCAAAAAAAAAAATTTTGTATGACACAGCATTTTCGTTTAATTGAAGCATAATTTATGTGGAGATATGCCTGTGTGCTCATAAAAAATATTAAAATATATTATATTTTTGGTGATATTAATTCGTATGCGTGTTTTGTAAAGTGTTGAACTTGGTTGGCAGCTAATTAGTGTTCACTGTGTGATAGTTTTGAAATCGTTTTTTAAGAAAATTTTAAATTATATTTGCTTTTAATTAGAAATCGCAAAAAAATGATCTTAGTGTTTGTTTTACAAGGAAATTATGCTTAAATATAATTGACTTTTGAAATCGTAAGTTTAAAAAAAAATAAATGAAAAACTTAAAACGATTAAATTTAAGAAACTATTGCAGTAATAAAGGCTTAGATAAGTTAAATTATTAAAAATAAAGTAAAATATATAATAATATATGTTTTTCATGATGTGTGTAAAATCGGCATCCATATTTTGTATCTCTTAGCAAAGTATAATGAAACACTCAAGACATGGCCAGATAATGCTATAAATATTTATGTTGAAAAGCGAATTTCTTTTAAAGAAACCTCATAATTGTTGGGTATCAAATTTATGATTTAAAATCGTATAAAATTTCATATGTTTCCAGTTTCCAGCTTATACGATTATGTATTATCTGCATCGTACATTTCCGTCAGTTATTTTGAATTTTAGATCGTAGATTTTTTCCGATATAAATCGATTAAATCGCTTAATCTGACTAGAACTAGTGGGTGTGAAAAGTAAATGGTACGCGTTTCTGAAATATTACTACTATTACGTTGCTGAAATATTACTTTTTTATAAATTAATATCTCTTAGAATTGGCTTTGCGATCTAAGCCTAGCAGGCTTGAGACTCTATTTACCTTTTTTTCACTTCTCCGCATTCATTTCACCTGACTTCACTGACTCCCAAAACATCGATATTTAGACTGGGTGCATTCTGCTGTGCGCATTGCGAGTTTTCCAGCTTGGTACAGGGTTCTAACATTCCATTGATCTAGATTGTTTTTGTTTTAATCCGAGGCCTATCTTGTGAATACATGAATCGTAAAGTTTTTCAGATGCAATAGTAGAAAGCGTTCTAGTTCGGTAGCAGGGCTGCTGTCTTCGCGTGAAGTGAGATCAGGCCTCCGAACTTGCCCGAACTATCTGTGTTCACTAGAGTCTTACCCTGATGAAGGGGTTCGAATAGCCGCCGAGTAGTCGGTCGCCATTACCTCATTAGTGAAGCACTGGGGAGGACAGTACGGGAAGTTTGAGGTTGACAGTTGTGTAGAGAGGATTTTAAAAATCGAAAGACACTCTAAGCATTTGATACTTAAATATTGGGGCGCCTTAAACTGACTCTGATTTTTAGAGTAGGTTTCTTTCTTGCTTTTGTGAAAAAGGATTTTTTCAGTCGGTTCTTGTTCTTCATAAGCTTATTGGACAACTTTCGGGATTCGCTTGTACTAACCCTGGGATGGAGGTATTTTTTCGAAATAAAAATCTACGCAATCGATAAACCGCAAAACAAGAAGAAAATTTTATTTGAGACCTTGAATAGTTTCATAATTAATAACGATAAAAAAATGTAAAGACTAACAGAAAATAAAAAAATTCAACTTATAGCTATATCTTGAGAAAACAAAAAAAAAACTATCATTAATTATAATCAAACGATTCTGCCAATTAATTTGACTCAAAACTCAAAACTTAATATGGGGAGACCGCTGTAATATGACTTCTTCAAGTTCCTAAGTTCCTAAATGGAATACCATTCAGCATGGATTACTAATTAGAAAAGTTCAAGTTCCATTTCTATATTATGTGCTACAATCAATCCGAGTTTGAGCTTCGCAGATTCGCTTAAACTGATAGATATGATAAGTATGAAAGTGCTTGATCCAAAAAGTACATACATTGCTTCGGAAGTTTTTGCAATATACGCCTTTAAATGCGAAGTTTGCGCAATAAGCTATGACCATACTTATTTTAGCCCTTTAAAAGGTTATTTATCCTACGCCAATGGATTGTATCCATGCTGGGCAAGGCCAATTAAAAACTCCAAAATCACAAAGATCTTTGCTTAATCTTGCTGTAGTCTACGTGGAACATCCAATAACTTCAGATCGAATAGCATTCTTAGCCATCGCATAAGCATAAGCTTTTGGTGAGAAAAAAGCAGATCTGATTCTCCAACATTCCCGGATAAGAGTTTCAGGATTCAAATGATTCTGCATGTTTCGAAATCTTCAAAACTAATCCGCTGTTTTTCGGATCTAGCAAACAATGCTCCCTAAGAAGAACATTCTTTACAAGTTTTTTGCGATCTTGGTACGCTTATGTCAGAGGTGCTCTATGCTAAATTCTTTTATGGACGCACTTGGCAGAGTGCGGTAAGTTTAGGCTAAATGTTAAAAATTTTCTAATATTTTAGCTTCATTAATAGAAATTGTGATTATAAGAATGTCATATAGAACATTGAGAGTTTTGCTACTAATTAAGCAAACATCTATATGTTTTCTGCTACATCGTGGTACTCTATAATTTTCTGCTAATTGCTTTAATAATCCAAATATTATAATATAAACGAGAATATTTTATTCATTTTAATTTTCACAAGCTTGCAAATCTTTATCTATTTTTTTTCTACTGAACTTTCATATTTTTGTATTTCGATTTGTTTTAAAGTGCTACGGGGATATTCCATTTAGGTCAAAATAAACCAATTTAGAAAATTTTTTGTTTTTTATTTAAGCGCATTGGCATCGATTTTATTAAATTCGTCGCTTGAAACTTTAAGTCTTTAAGTAAGAAATAGTTAATATTTATGAGGGCAGCAATGTAATTACCAGCACTCTGAATTCAAAACATAAAAACATCAAATTGCTAGCCTGGGGTGCCACAGAAATCTTTTATGTTCTCAATTTCATCACAATCAACACAAAAAATAGTCTCCTTTATGACGGCATTGAAAATAGATGGATGGATTTGTGCAGTGCAGGTTATCTGCTGAACTCAACAAAAGCAGTGAGTAAGATGATACTTAAGATTGTCTTTCGTATCTTAAATATTGCAAGTCCGTCCCACGGAATACCAATTGAAATTAATAAAAAATTATTCACTTTAGTTTTCTTTCCACTTTGAAATTCCGCCACAGAACTTTCAAACTTTTTTAGAAATCTTAATTGGCAGTTACATTTGGGGAATATATTTTGAATTGTAATTTGGAATTAAAGAGTGACTAACTTAGCATGGCTTAAGCGCTGAAAATCAGTCAAAAATTTCATTAAAAAAAATATATATAAATTTTAACTTTATTATTGCTTTTTCTTAAAAAAGTAATATATAATAAAAAACAGCGCTTTAGGATTTAGATAATTTGGTTCCATAACATATATGAAAACGTTTGAAGCAATGTCATTAGGTTAGGTGAGGCTAGGCAGGCCCCCAGGGCAAGGGATCTCACATAGATAAGAGTGGTTCTTAGTGGAGGAATGTCTTTAAATTTAATGAAAACTTTGAAATAAAAAACTAAAGCTGCAGATGTGTTCATGATTGTAATTGGTACTCCATCAAATGGATCTAAAAATTTTGAAATGCAAATTCATGTTCAGTTGCAATTAATCGATTTACAGCAGTATTTACTTTTTGTATTCGTCGAGTTGCAATCGTATTGTTTGCATTAAAACAAAATATATAAATAAAAACAATAAGTTTTATAATACTAGATTTTTGTCAAATTAAAACCCTATTTTTTTTTCAAATTAAAATAAGCAATTTTTGCATAGAAAAAGTCAATGTTCAACAGAAAAATTTTTCAATAAATATTCATGGCTTTTATTCTTTAGTTATTCCATAGCTATCTTCGGTATTAAATAGTTGTATTCAAGAAGTCTACTGTTTTTCATTTCTTTAAGACAATTAATCAAAAATGTATTATTATTTGTTTTGTTACAACAACGATTATCAATAAATTAGTTATACAGTCTTTCAATGTATAAAAACTTGCAAATCTAAAAATGTTTGTACGATTTCGTTTGTCTAAGTAGTCTCAGAGAGTAGAATTGTCAAAACCCACCCCGGGTTGTAAGGCTCAGACAATTCGCAGAATAATCCACTGATTTAAAGAAGAATACAATTAGAATTAATCATAAGAGGAAATTTTTCATGGGAACTATTTTCTAATAAGTCTATAGCCTGCAAAATGTAGCATCTGTATCCAGAAAGATTTTGTAGTCCATGGGCTTCACGCAAACAATTGAAAAATAATTTCCCAAATGCAAAAAAATGTGTGGAACTTTAATTTTTCTGTAAACAATCCAAGATATGAACAATCGAATAATAATAATTCTGAGAGATTGTCTATAAAGTGCTCCACTTTATTACATTCGGAATTCAAAATCTGAACTAATTAATAGAGGGTGTTTTTTTCGAGTTATATAGCTTTAAGTTGGCTTACTGTTGAAGATGGCGACCGATTTAACAGCTGTCAAGTGATTTATTTATTTGGACTACATGCGAGCCAGCCATGGCGGTCATATGCCAGAAATCATATTTAAAATGTAATGTCACAAGATAATCTTTCGGTTAAATAAAATGCATGTCAATCGAATAATGCATTGTCATTTTATTGCAATTTACAGTTCTATAAAAAAACACCCTCTAGTAACATTTTAGTATTGCCAAAAATTTTTTTCGCATTAAATGCATGGGCTCAAACCAAATAATTTTGTTGCTCTACAAAGAAAACTTTAGAATCCAACAGCGCTCATTTGCTTTCAGTTTGAAGCAAAATTTCTGCACAAACTTGAACATTTTGTTGTATTCAACAACTCCCAGTAGTTGCCGCTTGTATCCTCATAAAAAAGAAAAACTAAAATTCATTCAATTTTCCCCCAGCAGCGAAGGGGCCTGCCCTTGACCCAGTGTCATTAAATCGAAATTAACATTAAAAAATCATAAATATATAAGGCGTTAGGCTATGCAGTTATTAAATTTCCTTTTTTTTTGTTGAGGAAAATCATTGCCATAAATTTCATTGTGGAAAATTTGTGCTCAAAATGAATTCCAAGAATTTGCCACAGCAGATAGGTAGAGTGAGAGTGGGAGAGAGGGTCGCAGAGGTACCGACCGGCAACATTATTCAACGTCATAAGGCTGGATTGTTGGCAAGACCATTTAGCATCATTTTGATTATCATAATTTATTTATTTATGTACATTTAATTTGACATTTTATTTCATTAAACATTTGCCCATTGTCAGTGTTGTTTGAAAAAATTTTATTAAAAAATTTCATAAGATGCGCAGATTTTGGTATTTCTTTTTTTTCGGGGACCATTTACAGACCATTTCTCATAGCACTTGCGACAAGGTTGTAAAAGCAACAGCAGCAGCAAACAACAACAAAAGCAACAACAAAAACAGCAACAACAAAAGCCGAATCAGCATCTAAAAATTGTTGTGAACGACATTTGGCCGCAGGCTGCAACAACAGCGCCATCTTTTGTCACATATACCACACACACACAGCCATACATACACACACACACACACACACACATACAGCCACGTGCATATATGTAAATGTTTATGTATATATGCAGAGTGTATATGCGTGTTGGTTTCCTGTGCGAGGCAAAAGCGTAAAAATAAGTTTAAAATTTTGTACTTACTTTACTATGTCGAAGTTTGTATACTCTTACCAGGATTGCAAGTTGAATGATAGATGTCGCCAGCAAGGTGTCTACATATCTTTGACTTACTCTTGGTCAAAACCTTTAAAAGTATTTCATCAAAATAATATCGTCGTTTTTGTTTACCACAGAAAACATGTTGAATTTTGTTCCAAGTAAATTGCATTTGCGGAATTCGTATCTTTTCTATTTCACCAGCGAAAAAAAAGCAGTTGAAGCTATTAGAAAGGTTTTGGGGTACATGCTTCAGTGTCTAGAAGGTGTTAGACATGGTTTTGCCAATTCAATAGTGAAAATTTTAATTGGGGGAACATGAACAATCTTTGCGATCTAGCTCCAAACCAATCGCTACAACAATGAGCTCACCCATTCAATATAAAATTGCTACCCGAATTTCTCAAGTTTTAAAAGCCATGGGTAAGATCCGGAGGTATGGTAAATGGGTGCCACACCAACGAAATGATAGGCAAATGGAAAATCAAAGTATTTTTTGTGAAATGCTGCATCAACGGTTTGAGAGAAAATCTTTGCTGCATCATATTGTTATGGGGGACGAAAAATTGATATATTATATAGTATTTCGAGAATCCGAAACGAAAATAAAGCATGGCTTTCGCCTGGTGAGACTGGCCCATCGACAGCAAAGCCAAAACACTTTGGCCGTAAGACAATGCGCTGTGTTTGGTGGGAGTAGTCTGGTGCGATATGCTAAGAGTTATTAAAATCTGGTGAAACAGTTAATAAGGATTGCTACCGACAACAAATCATGTATTGTATTAATAATATGATAGAGAAACTACCGGAAGGAAGTTGCCCAAAGACATGACAAAGTTAGTCTGCAACATGACAACGCGCCGGCTTATACAGCTAAATTGGTGAAATACATAAAAATAAATTGATTGGGAAATATTATTCCGCCGTACACTTCAGACCTCGCTCCTTTCGATTGTGATATTTTTCTCACTCACTTGCAGAGCAGCGCTTTGTCAACTGTAAAAAATTCGAAAAATAGCTTTTAGGATTCTTCGCCTCAAAAAAAAAAGTTTTAATGGGATGGCATGCATAATTTGCCCAAAAGCTGGGCTAAATGTGTAGAATCGATTGGTCAATACTTTGAATAAAAAAGTTTGCATGTTCACTTGAAAGTTCTGTGTTTTATTTATTGAAAAATCCGGAAAGTTTCAACATATTGTTCATCCCTGGTATTTTGGAGTTACAAAAAAATGTCAAAGAGGTTATTCAAAACTGGCGGCATACGTACAAAATGGTAAGAGAAACTATTGGATTCTATATGAGCCAGACGCTCTTACGTGTTGTTTTGCGGTTAAAGTTTATGTCTTTGCTGACCACAACAAAAACCTCTCTCACTCTCTCTCCCTCTATCTCTCTTTCTCAATCTCTCTCTCTCTCTCAATCATAGTGCTAGCGTACTCAACTATAAACCCAAAATTCGTAGTTCTGGCTCCACTAGAAAACTGAATAGTTCTTGAAGAACTCACTGTACCCAATCGGCTAAAAACTGTACCACCTGCTCTTTGAGGAACTTCAGTTGCCTCGCTTTTGGAGAGATGGTAGAATAAAGAACCAGACTAAATTTGATTTTAAAATTAATTTAATTTAAGTTTAAGGAAGCGTAAGATTTTACGCAGAATATCCTTATTTTTTGCCTATTAAATTTCTGAATTCCCAAGCTGTTATAGTTGAGGGAAATAAGTCATGCAAATCCAATTTGATTTAAACTTGGACGCATAATAATGATATTGGCACAAAGTATCAAGCTGCAATTAATGTAATTATAATAATTGGCATTTTTATAAAACATTATAATTTTATGCTGCCAAACAATGTCTTCTGGTGAAAATTTTACAATCGACTGAATTTCAAATAATGAATGACTGAAGAAAATAGTTTATTAAGAGTTCAAAAAAAATTACGCATACGCCGAGTGTGTCTCGTCAGTGCACTTGCGTCTAAACGCGAAGTTCGCTGGTTCGATTCCTGGCATAGCTAGCAAAGGAATATACTCTATTTGCGTAAGAAAATCTTTATTAATAAAAGAGACAGCTGCTTGGACTCGGCTGTAGGCCCTCATTCTCTTGGAACACTTATTAATAAAGATATTGCAATGCCTTTGAAGGGATGACCACCTAGTTAAGGGGAAAAAGTTACGTATACGCCTAGTAGAATTCATCGAATTACTCTGCTTCTAAAACTTTATTCTTAGAAATTAATTAATAGAAGAAGTATTGTAAAAACTTTATCTGAAACAATATTATTTTGTGAATTGCTAGCGAATAGCATCCAGCTCAAGCTGCCTTTTTTGAAGCATTTGAAGAGCCTATTAAAGTTAAACTTGGAACAAAAATCTACCCAAAATTAAGGAGATTTTCATTTGAACTGAGAATTGGCCAAATGAGAGAAATGTAATCTATTAAAATAAGAAATAATAAAAATAATAAAAAACACCCACACATCACAAGTGACAAAAGCAACTATATACCTAACATCGGAAGAAAAAATCATTGAACAAAAGTACTTAAGATTGTTTTATCAAAATCAAATTCAGATTTTCTAGTTTTAAGTACGAGATTCTTGATTTTTCTTGATTCTTGATTTCTTGATTATCTTCAAGCGATTTATTTAGAAAGATCATTTCATAAAATATAACTTTTTAATATGTTTCCAGCATATGATTACCACGTCAAGGCATTATTCAGCGCATTCTCTCTTTATCGTTTTTCGAATATTTTTGGACGTGTGAATAATAATAAGTCTCTTTCCGTAAACCTAAGTGCCTGTTTCAAAAGCAAATATTCTAAAGAGTCTAGGCAAGGGTCCTAGATAATGGGTCTGCTTCTTGAAAAAACCTAATGACCGAAATGAGTTTTAAGTGAATCAATCTCGTAGCTCCATTTTGTTGAAACCCCAACACTTCCAAACATACGACAACAACAATTGTTTCGATCCATATTGACCAAAATTTTCTGCATATTATCATTTGTATCGATAAATTTACATTATCTCAATACTTAGCTCCACAAGAATATTTTTCTGAATTCGTGTTTTAGGGTTTGGTGGGTAATTTACATATTGTGGATTTTTGAAAGAATTAGAAAATGTACAAAACTTGACCGAATATTGATGAATATTGTATCTATTTCAGAAACTCCGAAAATAGTTAAGTTTCTAATCGTGCTCATGAAATCTCTACACAAGAGGTGGACAGGCTTTCAATTTACCTAAAGGCATAAACTTCTATCATATGAGAAAAAAAGAAAAATTTCCATAATTTCGATGATAATGTTGTGATGAATTTTTGAAAATTTGAAAACTAAAATTCCACATCAAAGCGAAGTGAGAAAAGAAGAATTACATTCTCTCCTTATCAGGCTAAGAAGATTAAAATTGTCGTGATAAAAATTTCTGACAAATCAGAGGGAAATACAACTGACAAATTCAATCAAATATAGCCAAACGGTTGAATGACAGAGTATAATCAAATCAATGCAGACAATCAAATGTATCAGAACACTGAAAACAAACAAATGCATTTTGAAAATTTCATAAAAATAAGAAGATGAAGTTAAGAAAGAAATAACTTCGCTTTCAATCAAGTTCAGAATATTGAAATTGCCACGATAACAATTTCCTTGGCAATCTTTGCGGCATGAGGATTCAGATGTAGAATTCGGGAACGAAATGTTGCCATAAAATTTTAATTGGGACCTTGAAGATGATGATGGATCATCTTGCGAGTAATCGGAAGGTGTGGCCTAAATACGTAATGAAATACTTCAATGCAAAAGAAAAATTATTGCATTCATATTCTATCCAAGGCATTTTAAGTTTTTCCTGCGTAGGGATCATAATTATCATAAAATGATAATTATCTTAAATTTTAATTTGCAGTTCAATTTCTGTATGCAATTTTTGAACGCTTTTTTGAAGGTACAGATGTCTCCTAGTTTTTTTTAGAAAATTCTCAATAGTACCGAGTATTCTATATGGTATATATTATCGGTTCTTTCAAACACAAGACATAATAGTATGGTAGATGTTTCCAATATCAACTGCATATACGAACTTGTTTAACAACTCCTCAGCTGCTCTAACATTGCAAACTGCACTAGAAAATCGTTGAGCTTGCGTGACTTTCCATCTAATGTTAGGGTATGAAAATGAAAATATGCCGCAGTATTTGCGTTTGGCGGCATTTTTCCGCTGCGGCTGCAAACATACTACAAAGCAACTCCGCCGGGCTTCTACTCGCTCTTGTTGCTGGAACCTTTTTTATTTGTTGCTGTTACTGTGATGATTTAACGCCATTTTGTTGCTCCTGCAGAGGAGTCCCTCCAGTGCTACATAAAGACCAACAATCCCTCTAACCTCAGCAGCACGCCTTGCAATCCCATTTGGCCCACTGATGACTTCATTTAGTTTGATGATAGCGCTTTGATTCCGTGTTTATTTGATGGAACATTTTTATTCGTTTTATCTTTGTAATTACAATAAAATGAAAATTTTTAATTTTTTACTCTTATTTAGTGCACAAGTGTGCGTGTGTGTGTGTTAGTGGGTGTATTTGTGTTAGCCAAATATTAGCGCCTGTCAAATTGTTTGCCTAATGCTAAAAGTTTTCAAACTTTCGTTGCCATTCTTACTAATGTTAAAATTGTTTTTTACAAATTTCCATCAACTTTTTCAGGAACTCGAAATATTTTACTTAATGGCAAACTAAACTAAGGGTAAGTAAGGAGCTTTTATTATTATTACTTCGATGAACTTTAATTGTCAAATGAAATTGTATTGCATAATTCTACTAGAAGGCAAATTATTTCATTTGGATTCATTTGAATGATATTAAACAATATATTTCGTTCTCTCAAATTAAGTAAAAATAAGACAAGCTGCTTATGATTTAATTTCTGCTGATAAACTTAATCATTTTGGATGCTTTTAAATTAGGATTGCAAGTTTAGAGGATTTTAATGCAAATATTTCGAATTAAAGGGTAATCTTTTAGGAGCTTGTGTATTTGACCTGACAGAAAGCGAGATCAAAGATTGTAAGGTTGATGAAAGCAGGCGATATTCGAACGATACGATTAAAAGTGATACGAGAAAGAGATGATGAGATAAAGAGATGATAGAAAATGATTATAGAAATATAGATAATAAAATGAGATATTAAAGAGAGATGCTTAAACGAAACGATAGAGAGCTGAAGAAAAAAAAGATAGACTATGGAAAGATATTAGAATGATAATCGATTAATAAAAGAAAATAAAATAAAAGGAAATAACTCTAAGGTATGATTGGAAGTGAGGTAAGTTTCAGATAGATGATAGGAGATTTGGAAGAGAGCTGATTGGAAGAAACGATAGAGAGCTTAAGAAAACAACGACAAAAAAAAGATAGACTAGGGAAAGATATTAGAATGATAATCGATTAATAAAATGAAAGAAAATAACTCTAAGAGATGATTGGAAGTGAGGTAAGTTTCAGATAGATGACAGGAGATTTGGAAGAGAGATGATTAAATGAAACAATACAGGGCTGAAGAAAAAAAATATTAAAAAACATAGACTATGGCAAGATTTTAGAATGACAATCGATAAATAAAAGAAAATAAAATAAAAGGAAATAACTCAAAGAGATTATTTGAAGTGATGTACGTCTAAGATGCACGATAGAAAGAAATTTGAAAGTGAGATGATAAATGAAACGATAGAGAGCTGAAGAAAAAAAAAGATAGATAGATAGATATAATCGAAAAATGAATGAAAATAGAATAAAAGGCAATAACTGTCAATGATGATTAGAAGTGAGGTAAGTTCCAGATAGATGATAGAAAGAGATTTGGAAGAGAGTTGATTAAAAGAAACGATACAGAGCTTCAAAAAAAGATTAAAAAAATATAGACTATGGAAAGATTTTAGAATGATAATCGATTAAAAATAGAAATAAAGTAAAAGGAAATAACTCTAAGAAATGGTTGGAAGTGAGGTAAGTTCCCGATAGATGATAGGAGATTTGGAATAGAGATGATTAAATGAAACGATAAAGAAAGAATTTAAGCAAAAAATGATTAAATTTTGATTGTGTATGTATAAAGAAAAAAAAGAGATGATTGGAAGAACTTTAAGTTAAAGATGAAAAGTGAATAACCAGATTAAAGAATTAGAAAGAGATTTAGAAAATGATGATGAAATGATGAACAATAGATGAAGGGGACTTGGAAAATAAGAGCGCTTTAGACTTGCTATATCCAGAAAAATTTCGAAAGAAAAAAAGTCGAATGATAAGAAGATTCTGTAGGAATATCAAGTTTATGGAGACAGAAAGCGCACGATACAGATGATGTGGTAATAGATGATGAAAACTGGAAAAAGATGAAGGTTTTTGATATAGAAAAAGCAAGATGACAGAAAGCGCATAATACAGATGATGTGGTAATAGATGATGGAAACTGGAAAAAGATTAAGGTTTTTAGTGTAGAAAAAGCAAGATGACAGAAGGCGCATGAGAAAGATGATGTGGTAATAGGCGATGAAAACTGGAAAAAGATGAAGGTTTTTGGTATAGAAAAAGCAAAAGATTGCGAAAGTTCAAAGGGTGATTATATAGGCATATCAAGATTATAAATGCTGAAAGCGCAATATGTGAAAGAGGCTGAGAAAAGAAGAAGGTTTTTGTAATAGAAAGCGAAGCAAATTGAGAAATAGTGACAGTAAGCTTATGATACCGAAGAGGTGGCAGTAGATGAAGCAGTCAAAGAAAGTAAAAAGGAGTTGGCTAGAGAAAAATAACGAAGTAAGTAAAGATAAGGAGTGACTTTGTGGGAATAACTGCTAAGGATAGATTTTACAAAGTTAGATACCTAGATGCACAATGAAAGATACTTAGGTATATATAGATAGTTACTTAGAAAGAGCGCTGAAGTTATGTGGGAATATTTCTAAATTGACAGTTTGATAATAGATAGCAGAATAATGGCTATTATTACTATTGATGCTACCTACTTAAGTAGCATAAATCATATTTTGTGCCAACCTTCAGCTGCAATAATGATTTTAAAACATTTGCTCACGGCCAGCCATGCTCGCAGTTGCCTCAACTTTGTTTTGACCAACTAAACTGACTCCTGCCGTGGACTTCTTATCAAGCCAACTTCCAATAACAAAAAAAAAAAAGTTTAATAGATATCTTTAAGCTTTCAAATAAACGATTTATATTCTAGCATTGATTCGATCGATATTTATTTAATACATTTAAGCGCAAAACTCCACTGAGATTTTTATTATAGCATTCAAATGCCAATATCCCCCATATTAATAGTGATAAATGGCTTGGAATATTCAAATAGAAACCATAAATGAATAACAATTCGCAAATGCATTTAAAATGTAGAGAAAATTCAAAATAAAATAAATAAATTGTTTAACATCTAATGCACGAGTTCAGTAGATTTTGACAATTTTTCAACCAGAATAAACACTTGAGTAGGGTGACCATACGAACACACACACACACACACACACACACACACACACACACACACACACACACACACACACAGTAGTAAATAATATATATTTGGAAGTTTGTAATTTATAAAATGGCCGCATATCAATTGCAAATCAAATTGTATGGTAAAATTTATAGAACATTGCATTTTATATGCAAATTGATTATCAATTCAATATGTTGTTTATTATTATTTCGTCTGTTTCATGGCAGCGGCAAAGACAACAACAACAACAACAGAAACAACTGCCAATATTAAAATAAACAACTCCCATTGGGGGTGGTGACCCGCTGCCTAGAAAATGAAAATCAATTTCCATATTTTTTAAACGATTTTTGAGTGGCAGAAAATATATATGTATATATTCCGTGTAGAGTTAGTTATTTCCTCTCAAAGTTATTAAAAACTGTGCAGAAAGACTTGATGTGGAAGTTTATGAGAATTAAGTAGAATTTTCATCATCTAAATTGCCTTTGGAACGATGACCGAATAGTCAAGGGGCATATATTTTTTTGTTTTTATTTTTTAAATTAAAAGGTAAATCATAGCAAAAAAACGTAATTGTTTTATTGAAAAACTGTATCAATTATGTACATTTGTTTTTGAAATATATTATGAAGCAATAGATTATCTATCGTTTTCTTAAGAATTATTATATTCTCTTTGTTTTACTTACAGGCTACAGTTCAATTCTACTAGCAAAACCTTGAAAAAATTTGGATTTAACATAAAAAGGTTATTAAGGCGTCGAATCCTTAAAGGTAATAAAATATTTTATTTTATTCCTATAGCTAACTATTTAAGAGTAGAGTAATTTTATTATTTAATTTTAATTAGGGATATAACTTCAGTTCAGTTCAGTTTCCCATATAAAAAGAAATTCTCTCAAAATAGAAAGGTTTTATTGCAAATTAAAAAGTTTACAATCGCCAAGTAAAACGCAACATGTTCTCAGATTATAAACCATTTATTGAGAAATCTTTTACGAAATGTTTGGAATACCTAATATTACGTCGAACTATGGGGCATATAGTACAATATATATACAACAATATATTGTAAAGTCGAAGGCAGGGCCGAAAACCATAACGTGTTCAAATTGTTAACAGAAATGGACGATCCAAGATCGAAATACCTACCGATTAGCACTTGCTTCTTTGTTCTTCTATAACATCCTCTGAAGTAGTCACTTTGTTTAAGTTTGTCGTCGATTGAAGATTGGAATTTCATCTGCTCGACATTTCCTTATTGAAGATCATAGATTCTTAAGCACCATTGACAACTGTAGCATCTTCTTAAGTAATCACTTGGCTTGAGTTTGTCAGTGTAGATGAGTCGATTGTTGATTGGGATTTACTCTGCTTGAGATTTCCTTATTGAAGATCATAGATTCTTCAGCACCATTGACAACTGTAGAATCCTGTCAAGAAATCACTTCGCATGAGTTGGTCAGTGTCGATGAGTCGATTGTAGATTGATATTTATAGATTTTGGTGCACCATTGACAACTGCAGCATCCTCTGAAGTAATCACTTCTCTTAAGTTTGTCTCTGTGGATACGTAGATTGTAGATTGACATTTCCTGATTCGTGGTTTCTAATAAACCATTGACTGATAAATTATTCATCCAATATACTTTCAGAAAATAGTTTTATGATAAATTTTTTAGGATAAACTCTTAAATTTGGTATAGAGAAATCAGCTCAACTCCTTTTATATTGGTAGCGAAATTAAATCGACTTCCCTCAACGGCTATTCGAACAACACTTTCAAAAGTTTGAAGAGTAGATGATGATTGTTCCCCCTTCTTCAGTTTATATATACCAAATTTTTTTCTTAAATGCTTTTCATGCACTTAAACTTAATATAGCTGTCGAATCTTTTTTTTAACAATTTTATAATTATTTTATTTGCAAAAATAAAACTCTTTAAAAAAAAATCACAAATTGCCACACAAGTTGCACATTGAACGGCCAATGGTCAAGCAAATTAATTTATATAATTGAATTTGCATGCCCATTAAAAACATATATACATATTTGCGAAAAGTTAAAGTAAAATTAAAATAAAAAAACATAGCACGATTAAATTAAATAAAAAAAAAAAAATTATTCAATAATAATAAAAAAAAAACAGAAAAGAAATGCAATTTCATGCAGCAAGAATATTAAAATATTTGTTGTGCTTTTTATTTTCCATTTTTACTTTTGAGGCATGCCACAAGCAAAATTGAAAGTCGCCGCCGCTTAGCTGGCAAAGCGAGGCCAAACTTGCCACAATGCCCGCCTACAAGAGTGAGAGAGAGAGGAGGGGGGTCTTGAGGCACGCTATTAAAACTAGCAAAGCGTTAAAAATGCCTTTTAATTATGACAATGAGCAGGCAGAGGAAGAGAGAATGCTAAAAATAAAAGAAAAGTGCAATTGTTGAAAGAGAAATGGAAATTTTATTTACTAAAAATAAATAAATAATCAGTTGCGTGTGAAAAGTTTAACTTATGCCAGCATTTGGCATTAAAAAAATATTTGATATTCATAAAATCCAATTGTTAATTTACAAAATGCAGCATAATTGATAAATAATTCAACTTCATTAAACAAAATGTCAATTTTTAAAAGCTTTTAAATAAATAATAACAGAATTTTTTTTATTTTTGTAAATAAAGCTTAATTGTATTTTCAAATTTAAATTGTCAAAAAAATATTGCAATTTGACGAGAAATGAATGCAAAAGGAAAGAAGCTGCTTGCAACTTGGGCTCCAGACAACTTGAGGCTCAGGTGCATACTACAACTTGGGTTACCAATTTTGTTATCCAACACTGGAGATGGCAATGTTGAGTAGCGACAGCAGCTTAGTGCAAAGAGAAAATAACCAAGTAGGGGTAGAGTGCGAGGGTGAGGGGGATTAAGTTGTGCGAGTCATAAAGAAAGTAATGTCACTGGCGCCCTAAGCTTGCTCTATGGTAACTAGATAATAAGGGAAGGGAGGGAAAAAACTAATGAGTTACTCTATAAAGCTGGAATTAAGGATTATAAAAGTGCGAAAATGCAAAATAAGAATACTCTTTCTATAAGTGCAGAAGACTTTTAATTAAAAGAAAAAAAGTTAAAGCTTCTTAGTTAATTTTAATTTTTCATAAATATTTCTGCTTTTTAATTCGAAATATCTTTTACATTTTTTTATACAAACCTTATTTTAAGTATTTTTATTGTAATAGTTACTTCTATTGCAGATATTTATTTATTTCTTATTAATTTAGCGCTACAAATAATAATTTTAAAATTAACATCTATCATCAGCGGCTCTCTGGGCATTTGAATTTAGAATCTAAAAGTTGGAAATAAAAAGTCCCATAAAATTTAAACATTGTCTCAATTCAGTATTGGTCAAAAATGTTCCATTGGGCGAATTAAGATAAGTAAAGATATATAAAGAGATAAATTGAATTGACCATTGGGCAAAAAAAAAATCGTTGAGATTATTATAGTTAGCTGGGGTCCGTCGTAGCTTAGTGGGTAACGGCCAGAAGTCACATAGAGCCAAATCAGGCGATTAAGGCGATTTTGGTACGATATGAGTCGAATTTTTGGCAAAATTATCACGAAGTAGGAATGCGATGTATGACGGTACATTATCATTCGTGAATCGTGTTCATTTTTCCATTGCACTATGCCATTCAATAATTTCGGTAATCCTCCTTGCCCACACCATGCTGAATGTAGGGCTCAACATAGAACCCAGCATCAATCATCGCTTTTCGGCGTACATCAACAACAACACCAGCTTTGTTGCTATGAAGACTGTATCGTCCAGCCTTTCCGCGCTTATCAAATTTGCGTATCATTCATTTCACAGTAACACCAAAAACAATGGTTATCATAGACGCCACTCCCAGAAGACGTCAGTTGGCAGCCCCACCACTGGAATAAGTCGCGTTACCATCGCGATGGAAAACCCAACCGATAACAGAAACCAATACAGGAGAATTATACAAAATACAAAAAAGGCTACCCAAACTCAATGACAACTATAGACTATTCAAAGCGGACACAAAATGTACAATGAAACATTAGAACCCTTGAAGAGGAAGACCTAAGGCGACCTTGAGAAGATTCAGCCTTCAAGAACTCTCCTAGTCGAAAACAATATGGGACAGAACTAAACAGACAATGCAAAATAGGGTTTGATGGGAAGGTTTTAGTAGAGACCCTAAGTTGCCAAGACAATCCTGCAAACCATAATTAGATCTACAAATCGGTAATGCTTCGAAAATTACACATTACTATGGATAGTATGATGATAAAAACTTCGTTAAGAAGAGTGCCTTAGACGCAATGAGCCCGATTAAGAACTGTAGAACTAATATGCCTTGGCATGCTCCGCGATCGTTAAGGGAAGGTAATTCAAATGGCGAAGACTAGCATGCATAGGTCGCCAGCAGAATGCTAGCACCCAAATTTAAGCTCCGAAGAGCAAAAAATAAAAATTGTCTTAGTACAGATTCAACCGATTCGTAAAAGTGGTGGTATTGAGGTCTCCTAACGCAGGGGCAGTATTTTAAAATTGGATGGATGAGTGAAACATATAATACAGCATTTGGTTGTATAAAGATCATAAAATTCTTCGAACACCGACTAGAAAGAGAATTTCTTTAGGTTTATTTACAATATTGCAAATGAGATTATTGAAGTTAAGTTTGTGATCAAACAAATCCCCAAGGTTGTCGACACTAAGCATGCGTTCGAAGGTGAAAATTTCTAAAGTGTAGGTATCAAAATAAATATAAAAAATATTGTTTGAAAACCGCGTTGTATGTATTTTTGTCAGAAAATTTAAAAAGAATATCTTTAGAAGTTGGCTTACGTTAAAGTCATACCTGGGACGGCATTAGGATATCACTTTTTTTTTGTCACTACTTACATAGCATAACTCACTTATGATTACGCTTGAAGTATTCAAGTTTGTTCCCCATGAGCACAATGCTGACAAAACCTAGAAGAAAGACCTTTAAAGTTGACTCACAATTATCGACAAGAAACTAACAAATTAACACAATTTTCGCTTAACAATACATTTTTGGAACTATTTGGGGAACTATACGGTTTAGTCAACCGATTTTAATCAAACTTGATAATTTGAAACTGTCTGTGGTTACAATTGTAAAATAAAAGACTTGAAATAAGTATTGTACGAAAACTCTAATTTTTTAACCGACTATAACTATTGCTGCTATGTGATATAATCAAACCGATTCAAAATGCTACACAATGATTAGAGCTCAAAAAACTATTAGGTAAAAGTCAAAGAATATTCCTTATTAACAGTTTAACCGGTTGGAAGAAACTCAATGTGGACTTTATACTACGGTAATCGAAAAAAAGAGTCAATATGTCCTTGATTTTGGAACGAGTTTGGCGTGACTTTTTCGGTCTTGGCTCGCCTTAAAATCGATTATCGATTGATCGACGGTTTCCGGATCGTAAGCATGTCCCGTCTACAGATATCATGCGTTTCATCTTAACTTGATAGTCAGAAAGCATGGTTTCCCACACGTCAACGCGACGCTCTTTTTCCAAAAAATTGAGTATTTTTGGCAAGTCTAGACTCGGACTTTTCGGAGTTCCAAATGCTCTTTCAAAATGGTTTTAGCTGTTTAGCTGTTCTGATATTCCAACAAGTGCAGTAATGTCCCTAACACTCAATCGATGATTTCCAAGACTAATTCCCTGATTTCTTTCGTTGACATGTAGCTCATCAGTTGATGTGGATGATCGACTGCGTCTTCAACACATTCTCGGCCATCTTGGAATAACTTATATTATTCAAATGCATGTGTTTTGGATAGCGTCTTCTGGCAATATTCTCAACGATTTGGCTTCAGAAACTTCATTCCTAACACAAACTTTGATGAAACTTCATTGTTGAATAATTTCAGACATTGTAAAAATCAAAAAATGCACTTTTGGTTGTTTACAAAATACAAGATCAACTAAGGAATTGACATATTGACATGAATTTCGACATGGATTTCAAAGACTTGTACTGCCAACCTAAAAATAAAAGAATTTGTGCCCTATTAGAAGGCCAATTCATTTTAAATTTGCAATTTTCGATATTTCTTGCCCACAGTCTTTACAAATATTTTCCAGCTTTCCCCTATTGTTGGCTAAAAACCTTAACTCATTAAACGATTTGGACGTTTCGTTGAGCAATGTACGTCTTCAAGTAGCCTTCGGATGCGATTTTGACACATGCGTTAAAAATTTTTAGTTTTATTGATTTTCATAGTTATCTTCGGGATAGTGTGGCGTACGCACGTTTGACTTTTTGCGGACGATTTTTAACGTCGTTAGGGATGCCATCATCTGTATCTCATCTCATTTTGTAATAATAGGTTTAAAATATTGCATTTCCCAAAAAAAAAACAAAATATTGAAAATGGTCGTGATTTTTCTGAACGAAATGATAAGATGACTTGCAAGAAAACTTGGCAAGCAAGTCTACATGGGCAATGCGCATGCAAAGCTTCCGCGTTTTTTTTTTACTTTCGAAATTCAACTTATAAATAAATATATCTAATTTTTGTTTGTTTTCAAGCTCAAGAATTTGCAAATAATTGACTATAATCGAATCCTTAACGCACAGAACGGCAGGATGTTGCTTCAACAACAAGTTTTGCCTTCATTTGCATTAAAAACGTCGCCCTAGCTCCTTAATGGGCCTGCCACACTCCGACAAAATGCTGCATGACACTGATTTGTTGCTACTTACTTAAGCCACACGCAAAGAACCAAATCTCTCTCTCCCCCTCTGCCTCTGCTCTTTGCTGTCTACTCTTGCTATTCCTGTAAAGCATTTTTCCTTTTTCTCCATTTCATCACTAATAATCTTTGTGGCGGAGCGGAGGCATTTACTATGCACTAGATGTTATCCCACATCAGTTGAATAAAATCCTTTTGGCACTTTTAAGTGCACAGTTTGAGCTGGGCACAATTAAGCGCTACAATTGAGTTGGGTAGTGATGGGCACAGCAGCAGGAGCAGGCGCCACGACAGCAACAACAACAACAGCAAGTAAAAAATTGACACACATAGAGGCGCGGAAGGATGCGTACAGGAGAGACCGGGCGTTTGGCCTGTTAGTGCTTTGATTTGCCTACAAATTGGCCCTTGTCATTCACCTGTCCAGTTACCGAACCGATGGTTTCTGGCCTTTTTGTTTTTACCCTTATAGATTGCATAACAGCTTTGTCGTGTTTGCGGCTAAGTCCCCAAACAGCAAGGACTCCATATGTGAACATAATGTTGAAAATATGATGATTGAAGCGGAGCACATGGAGCACTCTACAAAAGCTACTAAAGTAGTTTTTTTTTTGTACTCCGCAGGGCATTGACTTCTGAGAGCAAAAACATAAACTTATTTCAATTGACTTTTTTTTGAAAGAAAATCGTTTCCAGAATATTTGGAAAAATTTCGTTTATTTTATAGGAAATTGGATATGTACTTGAAATATCTCGGTTAGAGTTATGTTTTCGAATAGTATCAGAGGAACAAAGTTTGACAAGATGAAAGATTATATCGATAATCCTCAATAAGTTACTTATCGATATGTCTTGGTCTTATATTAAACTAGGGTGTGCCTGACGAGATTAGGCGAGATTTGCAGATAGCTGGTACTTTGCTCTTAGCAAGCTTATGTATAGCTAAGAACTCTCTCAATAGACAAAATGAATGATCTCTCATATGCATCTCATAGATGTATGGCTTGTGCCGCGGACGGACGCAGCTGCATTTGGAGTCTTGGAGAAGAAAAATTCTACGCAAAAACTTCGGTCCTTTTCGGATAGCGAAGGATGTTCCGTATGAACCATGAGCACTACAACGATATAGGTGCCGTCCGGCGTATTACGACACAAGGTTTACGCTGGCTCGGCCAAGTCGTTCGTAGGTTTTCGATACGAAACTCAACGAAGGGGACGACCTAAGCTCAGATGGAAAGACCAAGTGGAGGCGGAGCTATCTTCACTTGGAGAAGACGCACGTAAAGCAGGGGCGCATAGTGAGAGCTAGAAAGGTCAGCTGTAATCCGACAACGGGTTGTCATTGCCAAATAAAGTAAAAGTAAAGTAACTGGTCTCACCCAATACAGAGCATGACATTGACACAATGTACATTGGGTTTCCCTGTGGACGTGGGCTTTCCCCAAGACATTCTATGCTTCGGATATGGGATCCATTATTCGTTGCCAGTTATGATGGGATGTGTAAATTCCTGAAGATTGTCTTTGAAAAAGCTGTACATAAGCAAAGAAACGCCGCTGGACGTCTGACTTGGTTTCAAGCCAACAATGGGAGACGCAGCGGACGACAAAAGCTCCGATTGAAAGACAAAGGTGAGGAGGAGCTATAAGACGACAAAAGCTCCGATTGAAAGACAAAGGTGAGGAGGAGCTATATCTCCTTACAGTGACAGCAGGGGCGTCTGGCGAGAGCTAGTGAGGTCAGCTGTTATGCGACAACGAATTAACTAAAGTAGAATCGAACTCAAAAAGTAGGCCGTTTGATTTTAATAATGAAAATGAAAATGAATAAAAGTTTTCTAGAATTCGTTTCAGAAGAAAAACAATAGGGACTTTCATGTGTTACTAGTCGCTGAAGTTTTTAATTTGCGGTTTTTGCATTTAAGTAATCGTCTTTCGTGTTACATTTTGTTATTTGTGTAGTCTGTGAATTTTCACAATAGCAAATTTTTCCACTTCAGCGTAGATTTCCTTATGTAGTCATCAGCATCATCGTGGAAAACATCCTTCCTGACAATTCCTATGATTATGAAACAAGCAACTCATAGAAAGGACGCCATATATCAAGGGAAAGATTTTAACAACGAAACGACCTTAATGAACTTTAACTTGCAAAATATTAAAGCTTTCCCTTCATTCTGTGATATGTTTCAACGATGATGTCCGATGATGGTGTAGCACACTTTATATTTCATCTGAAGGATTGATACCTTGGAGTGCGAGATGGCGATCCAGCTTTATCTTAATAAGACGAACGTTCTCTATTAACACATTATCGAACAGTTCCTGCATGGACTTTTCCAATCGCTTAACGCGAGCAGCCATACATTCCCGTGGCGGCGTGGTACTCTGATTTGGACTCATCTCTTCCTCTGGCTCATCTTCAACTTCAGCATCAGCTGCATCAGGTGTTAGATCGAGAAAATTGTGTTCCATATTTGCAAAAACGATTGGTACTGAGAAATTTTAACAATTCAAATAACAGAAATTTCAAAAAAAAAAAAACTATTTGTTTAGGATTTTTTTTTTTTTTTTTTTTTTGTTGTACTGAATGATTATTGTTCACTGCGCCGGTTTATACTAAATTTATGGCATTGACAAACGTTGCCAAGTAAAATTTAACCAGTAAATGCTTTGATTGGAAAATTTTTTAGTTTTAGTTTGTTGAGGGGGTTTTTTTTTGAAACATTTTCATCCAAGTTGGCCATGTTGATGTTGGATCTTAAAAGATTTCACTTTTTCCAACAACTAATTGAGAATTTTCTCATTGCAGACGCAAAGCTTTGGAGTTATTTACTATGTGATGGCTTACAACTAATGTATTCGTATAGCGCCTCGATTTTATCGATTTAAAAGTAAGTTAAAAAGGTTCGTAAGTTTTGAAGAGTTTTGGGTCTAGTCAGTTACTAGAAGTGTTCGCTGAGTTCTTCAAACAGTGTTGGCACTTTGAATTCGTAGTCAAAAGTGCACTAACGATTTTAAGAGTTTCACGTTCACTTAACTACCATTAAGACTCAACCCAATAACCTCTAGGATTGTCTATCTCTTTAACTCATCTTGTTTTGGCAAGTCGAACAACGATGAATCACGAATTATGAAAACCCAACTGTGCCAATGTTGATCTTTTGGCTGGTTTCACCATCATCATCATTCAGCTCTACAACCCGGTGTGGTTTTTGCCTTTCTCAACAATTCTTCTGCAATTGTCTCTGTTGTTAGCAAGTGCAAGCCAGTTCCTTACTTCCATCTCCAGCATGTCATTGTCAATATTGTCAATTAGGCGTTTTCTTGGTCGACCCCTGCTTCTTGCGGGCAGTGGTGTGTATGCCAGCACAAGGTTTTGTTGTCTGCTCTGCTCCATCATCCGTAGAATATGTCCTATCCATATTAACCGCTGGCACAACAATTCGTCATTGTTATTTGGAAAGTATTCATCGCGTTCAATAATCTTTTGCCCAAATATTTTTCGCAGCTTTTTCTTTCAAAGATTCTTAGGGATTCTTCGCCTGCTGGAGTCAGGTACCTAACTTCTGCTCCATATGAGACTATTGGCCTTATGATGGAATTATAATTTCTTAGCTTGCATGCTCTCGATAATGGCTTTGGCCTGAATATTTGTATGTGGGCGGTCTTGTATGCAGTCCCCTGCGCTGTTGTCATTGTTTATCATCAGCATATGCAAGTATTTAAAGTTCTTAACTCCTTCGAAGTGATAATTACCTTTGCTGAGATTCCGTGATCCTCTCGACGTATCTGGAGAAGGGCAATGTATTTGTTCTTAGATTGGTTGATCGCCAAACCAACTTCCTTTGCCTCTGCAGCTATATTTATGAGGAAATCTTCCAAATACCGCTTGTTTCTCGCCATCTGCATACGTTATTAACAGCCCAGACCAATTGAAGACATTTCCAGAGGTTGTGTGTTCTTTAAAGGCATAGTGAAGCCATCAATTAATCATCACTGGGAACAGACTATCACCTTGTCTTACTCCTGTATTGTTGTTGAAAAGTGCTTGCTGCAGTGCAACATTTCCTTTAGTTTTGCTTAACGTTGCCATTGTCAAGCTGGTAAATTTCCTGTTAATGCCGAAGTGAGTACAAATCTGCGAAATCAAGGCACGCCTTGAAATCGAAGAACAGCATGTGAACGTCGTTGTTAAATTGATAGCTTTTCTCTAGATTTTCAGCAAAAACATCTAAGCAATTACGCAACTTCCAGGCCTAAATCCGTATTGGTATTCTCCAAGTACCCTTACTGCTTTTTAATTTCCATTTAAAATATTTTTCAAAATCAAAAACCCCCAAGAGATTTCCAACACTCAAACATTCGAACTTATATCTTGTTCTACATTAAAACGAAATAAATTGCAAGAGTGGAAAAACTGCCTGTTAACCTTGTTAACACTTTTTGCTGCAAGTTTTTTTTGTTCTTTTTCAAGAATTTTTGTCTTGATTTTATTTTATATATATATATATTTTTTTTTTGTATCCTTTATGTATATATATTTTGTCTTTTCGCACATCATGTGCCGCCCAAAATCAAATTGACTTTGAAAAGTCGCTTTTGGCCTGGCTGCCAACTAAATGCTCGAACACATGTTTCCAATAAACTTCTCCGACATGTCTTTATGCCACTGTGCATGTGTGTGTGTGTGTGTATGTACACTTATATACATGTATGTACTTGTATGTATGTAAGCGGCTAACATATGTATGTATATATTTGCATCTATTAGTGTGCGTGTCAAACATGGCAGACAACAAAAAAAAAAGAAAAACTATACAAAAAGTTTATGCCTTTGGCACTATGGTCGAGAATTGCATTTTTATTGGCATAAAATTGGGAAATTGATTTGCACTTTTTGGGGGGTAATTTGCTTGCCTTATTTGGCCATTACAAGCTGATATTGGAGGTGAGGTCGCACTAGCTCTCGCCAGATGCCTCTGCTTTGTGTAGGACTGCTTCAGTTGATCACTTTGAGGGAATATAGCTACTCCTATACTTGGTCTTGGTACAACGCAGCTTGTGTCGTTCCCTACGTCGCGGATGTTTTGTCGTAATACGCTGCTCGACAGCTTTGGCGTTTTAGAACTTATTCAGCTCATAATTCGTTTGTATACAAAAGTCATTCGCAATGAGAAAGGTGTCAAAGATTTTGCCAAGAATTTTGCTCTCAAAGATCTCTCTAGAGAGATCTCAGCTACACAACTGCTTACAAAGATCATAGTATCACTAATTTTGTTTGCAATAAACATGAATTTTAATAGAGAAAATATTCTGTTTTCTTTTTTCTTGCGTTTTTGCAAGCACCACCATGTCGAAAGGCACAAATCCTTTTGCATTACTTAAAAAAATTCGGGCATAGTAAAGACAAGCTGCACTGAGGCAACTTTCGGCCATAGTGCAAAGTTAAAGCAAGCAAAGTTTATGCTTACCGACAGCTGCACTTTATACAAGAAGCGTGCAGGCGGCGAAGTCCCCTGCTTCACTCAAATATATATACAGTCAAATAAATATTTATAAGTGTGCGTGCGTAATTTTTCTATTTGCCATGAAAATGTCGGCAAACATGCTCAAATGACAGAACGTACAGACAAAATGGCTTAGTGTAACACTTCCGTTTCCTGCCACATATAGAACACCACACACACACACACACACACACACAGCACATACTAACACCAGCACGCACACACACATGTGATTAATGGTGCTTTATGCAGCAGCAGCAGCAGCAGCTCCTCTCACTCATTTGGTTGCGTTTATGAGCCAAGTTCATACACAAGAACAACAACGGGCACAAAAGAATCAAGACCCAGACGTACACGCGTGTTATTATTTTTCACCCCTCTCTCGAACTCTCGCCGGTATCAGCCATGGGTCCAGCTGACTGAGTGACTCGACAATGCCTTTGCACTGTTGCTGTTGTTGTTGGTGATTCCAAAGGACTTAGCTTTTGATATATGATTTATTTTGGGGCACATGTGTCCGCCGCTGGGTTCCTGCTTTTTGGTAACCCATATTATACGTTGATTAGTTTTGGGAATTGTCATTGTCCGCACTCTGCATGCAGTGTGGCCCAAGTTGTTAGTTATCCTTTCGCATATATGTAAGTCCGAATATAATTCTCATTTTAATTGCCTGTAAGTCTTTGGCAAACTTTATATGCATGTTCAATGCATTCATGCATAAATTACGTATACGCAATGTTTGCCATTTAAGCACAATTACATTTTCTTTTTTTCTTGCTACTTTCTTATCTTTGGAGCAAATTTGAGCAGGAACTTTTGGGCAGCTGGCTGGCCTAAGGCTAATTGTGCGCATAGCTAAGAAATCTGCCAAAAGCCAGCTGGCAAATGCCAAATGTAAGAGCGTTGTACATACAAACATACGTGGATATGAATGACCCCTGGTCATGGCAAAGGTTAAGCTGCCAGCCAACTGATCGAAATTGTCGGAATGCAAATGAAATTAGACTCTAAAATGGCGCTCTCAAAGGCCAGCCGCTTTTAATCAAACGGCAATGCACATCCCCGGAAGGTAAAAAGCGTCAGCGCCAAAAAGAAAGCCAGAAAAAAAGTAACACATTGGCTGGTTAAAGAGGAAATACAACGACTATAGTATACACTTAAGTTCCATCAAATTGTATGCTTTTTTAGGTTTGTGTCGTTGGCACCCAAAAATATTATTCCTTAAAGGAAAACATTTTTCTAAAATTGTAAACAAAAGCAATTATTTCAAGGGATATACTAGAACATTGAGCACAAGGGCTACGTTGACAAAGCAAGGTTAAGGACTTTGTGAGATACAAATTTATATTAACCATCTTAAAAAGTTTGTATTTTTGATCAAAATGAAATGAGTATATATACTTAGAGCGGGATTTGGTATCTTTCGGCTTATTTTCTTGAGACAGCAAATTTTTATACGCATTTAGGGTCAAGTCTTTCGCAAGCAACTCTCTTCTTTTTGTATCTATATTCTTCTTTTACTTTATTTCTATCGTTTTTCATTTCTTGCCTTTCAGATTTATCATTTTGTTTGTTTTATCCTCATATTTTTCCATTCATCTACCATTCTATTCTTTGCCTTTGAGGGTTTCCGTCATTACGATTTTTTGCCTTTCTGTCTTCCTAATTTATTTTAGTTCTTTCTAGCTTTATGTACTTATGCCTTGCTATATTCTTTTTTACGGTATTACTATCTTTCTGTCTAATGCTTATCCATCTTTCCGTTCTCCTTTCTTGCTGCCAAAGACAGAGGTTTCAATCTTCCTGTCTTTCTATAATTTTGCTTTCTGTACTTGTGATCCTTTCTGCTCCTGTTTTATCGTTGTTTGTTTTTTCTGCCTTTTCATCTTTCTATTTTGCTGTTTTTTGCCTCTCTGTCTTTGTGACCTTAGTCTTTCTGTACCTGTCTTTTCGTCTTTTCATATTTCTGCCTTTTTGTCTTCCTATTCTGCCTTTCTGTCTTTGTGATCTTAGTCTTTCCGTAACTGTCTTTTCGCCTTTTCTTCTTTCCACCTTCTCGATTTTTCTTCTTTCTGTCTTTCTATTTTTCTGTACTTTTGACTTTCTGTCTTTGTGACCTTAGTCTCTCCGTACCTGTCCATTCTCCTTTTATCTTTCTGCCTTTTCGTACTTCTTTGTTTTCTTCTTTCTGTTTTTCTATTTTTCGGAATTTTTGTCTTTCTGTGTTTTTGAATTTAGTCTTTCCGTACCTGTTTTTTCGTCTTTTCATCTCTCTGCCTTTTCTTCTTTTTGTCTTTTCTACTTTCTGTTCTTCAGTCTATTTCTTTCGCCCTTCTGAATTTTCTTCTTTCTGTTTGTTTGTCTTACTGTCTTTACATTTTCTTCTTTCTGTCTGTATATCTTACCGATTTCCTGTCTTTCTGTTCTTCTATACTCTTACCTTTCTGTCCTTCTGTCTTCCTGCACTTCTGCATCTCTCTATCTGGGTCAATTAATTCTACTCGCAATTTTCTAGAGTTTAGATTCTGTACGATGCGTTCTTTGCCTCCATATGGCCAAAATATAACAACAACATTTAAGATTCAGATAAAACTTAACAAACGATCTCCGCCGTTTGTGTCACCAACGCGATAGCCCGCCGTAAGGGTATCAAAAAGGGCACAATGGCATTTGGGCATGGGCATGGGCTGGGGCTGGCTGGGGCTGGCGGGGCCAGGTCACGTATGCAGCTAATGAAATGCCTCAAAGCATTGACTGTTGTTGTAACTATCGCTGTTGGTCTTGTTGTTGCTGTGGATGTTGTTGTTGTTGATGCAACGCTGATTGCATTGCAACCGTGATGCAACCAATTTGAGCAGCTCACCTGGCTGCCCCACTGTGCAACAACAAGAACAACAAGAACAACAAAAACTATGGCACTCTTTGACCGGGCTTTAAGTAATGGCCGCCAGTAACATGCAAATGAATCAACGCCTAAGCCAAGAAATACTTATGTTGTTGATAACAGCGCGTGGCAACTGGAACTGCAGTCAGCCAGTCAACTTTTTCAGCCCCAAACCGTGTGCTGCATGGGTAGGCTGAAAAGTAATGAAGTATGGAAAATTGAGGCGGGGGTGTTTGTTTGTATTCAAGCAACATCGAGTCTGTTCCATAACTTTGAGACATTGAGAGACAAAAGAATGTCTAAAATAAATAGTTTTGTGACTTAAATCTGAATTCGTAATCTTATGAGGATTAAATACTTAAAATAAACATTTTTTTAATGAAAATCAATTACTTTCTTAAAACGAATACTAAGTGAAAAATACATAAACTAAGCAAAACATAGTTTGAGCAACTAATATCCCTAAAACAATAAGTTTTCTATATCTTAGGATTTTCGGTCTCGCATCGAAATGAAGTTTCAGTTTTTCTAGTTTTATATAAAAAATATATGACTTCTCAGTGCAAGCTGTATAACCGTCGATAGATCGGGCTTGAGCCCAACAAAACTTTCACAGCAAAACTATTTTAAATATTTTCCACGCAGCGAAAGACATATATCATACCCTATAGTTGGCGGCACTTTCAAGTTCAGAATATACCTATAGCTTCTTTTTTTTAAAGGTAGGTAGCTCTTTCATCTTCAGATAGTTCCAGTATTGAGAGAAGTCGCCTCTGGTCTATTACCAGATCAAATTAAAAACTATAGAAGAGAAATCAAAAAGCAAGCAAATGGACCTGGCTTTCATTTGAACAGAGTAAAGCTTACAGTCAGATCCATCTCTGCCAGAAATGTGGAGCCACCTGGGAAGTTATCGTAGTATTCGGTAAATAGTAAGCTAATATGTGCGGCAAGCCATGCGAACGATAAATGGTTGTGTGTAGGGATTGGTTCTCCGCTTCGTAAATGAAAATATTCAAAATACACTAAAACCAAATCCTCAGATATGATCCCTTCCTTGTTGACGAACACCATGAACAAATAAGCAAGCATATCTACAAGATATTAGCTCCCTCAGGCAGTTGCATGCGGCAAAAACCCCAATTGCTGCCTCGCGTGCTCTATTGTAAGATTTCTGCGATTTCAAGTTAAATATTATAGAAAAATATTTTAGGTTCATAAGCTGCACCATGCTCAAACATACAGAAATCTACAGACCCATTCTAATGCCTGTTCGGGAAAGATAAGTAGCAAATAAAAGGCGTCCAATGTCGAAATGTTGGGGAGCAAAACGTGGTAATGTGGCTCATAAGCAAGAGTTATAACTTACCCCAATTCGTCTAGCTTTTTTCTTTCTTATGAAACCATTATACATTATTTTAGTTTAAAGCCAACTTTTTAGCCCAACCTCGTTCGCTCTTTCAAGCTTTTTTGCCATTCTTGCAACACTGTTGGTGTGTGTGTGTGTGTGTGTGTGTTCAGCATAGGCGTAAATCTCTCATGCAAGTTCGGGACCCTGGGACCCAGGATCTGGGTAACGGCGCCGCCGGCGTCAGCCAGCCAGCTCACACAAAATGCGCAGCTATTAGCCTAACGAGCAACAAGGTACAACGGTCACTAGTCAGTCGCTGCTGCATCACCTGCCCGCATCCCCATAGCCACTCCACTCCACTCACTCTAGGCACCAAACCCACTCAATCCAAATGAATTGAAGTTGCTACCTTGGCTGCCAGAAGAAGCAAGGCCTTGCACTTGCCGCACACACCGCCTTGGCACCTGGTTGCCGTGCAGCCGTCGTTTCCGTGTATGCCTGCCTCATGCGGCATGTTCATTTGCTTGTGGCGCCTTTTATTATTGCCATGCTTGGCGTTTTTTATGCTACTTGCTTGACCCCATCCGCCTGCAGCTCGCCGCATCATGGCCGCCCACTCTTATCAGAGTCACACGTTTTTATCATAAATTTTACACTCCACTTGCAATTTTTCGGTCGTTTTGGCTCAAAGTTGTGCTAAAAGCAGCCAAGAAGGCAGTTCTACATTTTTATATGCTTGTACTTGGAATTAAAGGTTTGGTTTTGAATTGGTGTGCGGGGAGGGAGGGGGGGACTTTCTGGTCTTGGCAACGGGGTCTTGGGAATGGATGTGTGCATAAAAATACGCTGACGGATTTGAATTTGTGTTGATTTTAATGGCTTTGCGGGTGAATGTGTCTGTGTTGCTGTTGCTGTTGCTGCTTCTGTGGAAGACGTCATCAAAAAGCCATATAGAGCATATGCAATAAACATTTACATAGTAGGCATGTCTGTATATTATATAAATTCAACTGCAGGTTGTATAAAATTACATATCAGATGTTGGCATTACGTATACGACTGGAGTGCCAGGTTTTGTTGCATGAGGCAATAAATACAACAACAGCGATAACTTGTTGGTAGAAATGCTGTGCAGTGTGGGAAATATTTGTTTTTGAACTAAATTATTATGAGCAGGCAATGCATATATTTTATTTTATAAAAACTTTAGTTAAAAATTTTTCAATACGTAAGTTATGAGCTAGAAGTGATAAAGAAATTGACCGGTTAAAAAAAGTCCAGTGTACGCTGTGAGACAAAAGGCGTTCTTTATTGAAGAGTTTTTTATCTTAAGCTTTTTGAAAAATAAAAGCTAGGGGGCTCTTGCATTTATTAAGCGCTGGATGGCCCCTATACAACTGAACAGCTATATGCTTCACTTGTTCGTTTAATTCTGAAGTATTGCTGCTGCGTTTGGCTTCCTCAATACCGCCACTATCAGGAAATAATTTTTTATTTTTGCTCTTCGGGTATTAACTTGGAATCCCAACAGCCGACTGCCGTCCTATGCTTCCTAGAACCCTGTGAATTACCTTCAGCAAATGATCGTAGAACATGCCAAGGAATATGCCATTTCTGTGTAAGCACTTATTCGGGCTCATTAACTTTTAACTTCTTAACAAAATTTCTTTGGTCATTCCGTTCAGAGTATTACTTAATATTCGATCTCTAGCACTAGCAATCCAGTTATGCATTGCACTATCCTCTTTGCGCCTTATGCGCTGACTAGAATAAGATTTTGTATTTCCTACCTTACAAACGGTCTATTAAATCCATCTCTTTCTCTGTCTTTACTCAACCCGATTCGCCAAATCGTGCATATTTTAATCAATTTCGAACTATGATACCCTAACTTGGTCAACGGTGTTCTAATGGCTCGTTTGCTAAGAAATGTTTAAACTTTCATGTTACTTTCATTGTAAATCCAAGTTCTTAGCCATCCCCAGATGTGACCGTTGCATATCTATAAAAAATCATCCATCAGACTAGGCATACGCATTAGTTTTATATTATATTGTTCTCTCTCTTTAATACTTCTTAATTTTCATATTGTAGAAATATAAAGTAAACATGACTCAGTTCCCCTAAATTAATGAGAAAATAAATATATTTACAAGCCTCATAATCTTCAAATGGCATAAAATATTTTGAAATAATCTCAGTATTTATAAAGGGTGTTTTTTTTACACGTATAGAACTTTAAGTTGCAATAAAACAACGATGGATGTCACGTCGATTGGCATGAATTTTATTTATCCGAAAGATAAATAGGTCCAAATGGCGGGCACCAAACGTATCTTTCAATAAATCGATTGTTGCACGAGCCGTGTGTCAAATCACTTGAGACTGTTAAATCGGTCGCCATCTTGAACAATAATGCCAACTTAATATTGTGTATCACGAAAAAATCACCCTTTATTTGTATGTTGTTATTGCATATTATATTTGGGATTTATGTTTTAAGTAAACAAGACAAATCCTTAAAGCAGAGAAGGACTTACAATTTTGCAGCTTAAGATTTTTGCTTTCCTTCAAAATCTTCTCCAGTTGGTCATCCTCTCCAGTTGGTCACTCCTTCAAAATCAGGTTTCGGATTTTCTATTTCTAAATGCAAATTGATTATTTTGTTTAATATTCTAAAGGTAACTTTATGGATTCTCCCACATTTCCCCTTTTACTTAGAATTTTGACTTGCGCAAACTGAATGAAATTTGTATTTTCTCAGTTGTTTTTTTTTTAAATATTGGGCAATTTATTTAAAAAGTTGGCAAAAAAGAGGAATTCTTTTAAATTATTTCAGAAAGTTTTGCTGGATCTGTCACAGAAAGAGCTTAAATTTTTAGACTCAGCTTTATTATAATTTTACTAAAACAAAAAGTTTTAATTCAAGAGTTTTTTATTGGCAAATAAATTTTTTAGCTTTAAAAGACAAGTGCTTTCATCCAAAAGAAAGTATTCTTTTAATGTTTATTTTATTAAGTTTCAATTCAAAGATTTCGCTATTTTATTACTTTATTTTGTCAAATTAACGATTGCAATTTAACATACTCATTATCTTCATTGATGATGTGCCCAAGAAAATAAATGTCATATTATTTGCTAAAAACAAATTTGTGCCTTTATTTTTACTGTATTAGCAAAGATTTTCTAATTTTTAAAATACTTACGATTAAGTTAGAGCCATGTTGCAAGTTTTCAGTAATGATATTTGAAAAAGTCTCGTAACATAGAGGGCTATATGCTCGTTGAATATAACATAGATGAATTTTAGTTAGGTATTATCGTTGAGTCTCATGCGAAGAATTGATAAATTTTTTCCCAATTTTTTTATTGAATTTACAAAAGATTGCCATTTGTAAAAATAGGCCAATGCAATGTTGCAAGTTTTCAGTAATTATATTTGCAAAAGTTTCATGATATTTATATATTCGATATATGTATAGGATATATATATATAGCGAATATAGATTATGTCCAATTAGGCATACTTGCAGAATCTTTTGCGAAGATTTTGTTAGGAAATGATGATGGATCAGTTGCTAGTGAGCAGACAGCTTGGATTTACAATAAATAATACAAATCAATTATTCCCCCGACAATATTCATCGCGTCAATAGCGGTACATAGAGATATCTCTATTAATAGTTTTTCGGAGAAAATAGGTATCTACGGTTTACAGTTAAATCCGAACTGCAATATCTTTTATTCATAGAAACCTACTCAGGCAAAAGCGCATCTATTTGCTAGCTTTGCCAGTGCTAGACTGAGGTGAAATTGAACCACCGACATTCGAGCTAAGAGGTGAGTAAGCTACCACTACGCTACCGAGCCCTACTACCTCTTTGATTTTTAGATTCTTTTAGTAAGGAAAACTTCAATTTTCGGGAGTATAATAACGATTATTTGCAAAAGTGCTCATTGAAATAAGTCGCTCATGCTGAAACGAGTCAAAAGCAGAATAACACCAGATTTTGACTTCCTAATCTTGGTCTTGACGAGACCACCCTTCTAAAAAGGCAATAATAGAGTTGCTGTGGAAAACTTATAATATTGCAGCTTAAGTTTTTCTGTAACTTAAACACGATGTTAAATATGCGAAATATTTGTTTTTCTAATTGGATTAATCTGAGATGATATTCATACTGTGTGAAAATATCAATATTAACGTATTACGGAATATGGAAGCTTCAATAATATACCAGTTTTTTTTATTGGAAGTGTTACCTCAGTAGACGCTGCAATTAGCTAAAAGTCGTCAGGTAACTGACACAAATTTAGGTCATCATAATATGCGATATATTGAGGTCTCGGTTTTCCGTCACTTACAAAAAAAGCCAATATGACTTACGTAACGCTCATAGGTATCACCTTTGAATGAGTTTGCCTTTGAAAGCGTTTTGTCGTGTACTTTTGGTTTGTATTAAATTACAATTCGTTATTGAAGATTTCCGCATTTACACTCAAAGACTCTTGGGTAAGGTAAATATCAAACCATAAAAAATTATGTCCATAAAAAAGTTAAAAAATGAAGACGAAACGCAAGACAATGACTTCATGATAAAAACCTGATAATTTCAATATATTTGGCAATACATGCTGACCTTATTTTGAAGTGTTTTTTGAATAAAAAATGTCTTATGTGGTTTACAAAGCTTGGATTTATTTTTCATGAAAGTTAAATACGTGAATCAGTTAATTTTGTTCTTCTCAGATGATGCGTAGTTTTAGATTAAATTTGGGCTCTTTAGCTTTAAGAGACTGTGAACTCACAACGAACAGATGGAATCAACTCGATTTAGTCTTTGAAATCGAGAGTTGTTTTTGAATGTTTGGTAAAATATTTATTTTTAAAAATCTCTATCTGAAGAATCATAATATTTGTTCGATTTACGAAAATGTGTTTCAAATATTGGTAATACAACTTAAAATCGTCTTAACCTTCGCCTTAATCTTGTTTGAAGAAAGATTCCTATAGCAGCACAACAGCGACTTAATTATTTTCAAAGACAAGTGCGCCGGCAACAAATAGTGTGGGGAACTGCTGGTTTTTGGTTCCAAAGTATTGCTGGAACTGGAACTGAGCTTCAACCGAGACGATGAATTCAGCGTTTTTTTTTTTTTGAATTTTCCAACATCTCTCCAACATTTTTGAAAATGTTATGTATTTTCCTAAGATTTCAGGCTGCAAGTAATATATTTGACAGTTTTAAGTCGCTTGATGTTCGTTTCTGCCTAGTCTAAGATTCTTTTAAGTTTTTTTCTGAACTAGGGATTAGACTTCGACCCCTGCTCGCTTCGCTCGACAGTCTCCGCCTCTTCTCGATAGATTAGTATACCAAAACTGATTCGTTTTGTTAAATAAAATCGATTCTGCGTTCTTAGATAAAACCTTAGATTTATATATTGAGCTTCGACTAAAAATAGTAGCTCTCTGCTTTCTTTCACTATTTTCGCGTTATATTAATAGAAGGACAAATACAAATTTTTTCAAGTAGGATTGTCAGAAATACTCTAAATACTTTTTTGTGCGTTATTTGCTACAAAATCCGAAAACAAATAACATTAATTAAGATTTCTGAAATACACTTTGGATAATAACACTTTATTTTCAATTATTTGACAGTCTTCATTTTTTAAATTCAGATACTAATCGGCTTCTTTAGAGTTTAAACTTTAAGCACAAATGAAAACAATTTTTTAATTCTTCTCTGAAATTCTTCTTTATAATTTTTAGTCTCGTTTTGTTCCTATCGATGTGTGAAGATAAGATCTTCGCGTCTTTTCGCAGGTATTCCGATTCAGGATCGCAAATATATATGTTTATGCATTTCTGTATGTATAGGTACAAATACCATTCCAGTGTTCCCAGATTGTTTGTGATTTAATCCCATTGGGCCGCGTGTTGTCATCTTGTTAAATTTGCTCATGGCTTTTCGTGCCGTTTTTCACGCAGTACCCGGCTCAAATGCATGATGTTACCTCTAGTCGATAGCGCCCCAATTAATAGCCTCCCCCGGATTTAGCAGTTTATAGTAGAGAACACTCACCCCATCATTCTAAACTATGATAGAAGGGGTTTATTAGGCTTGTCGTAGTTTTTTTGTTTGCTTGGGATACCTCTCCAGTGCAAAAATATCTTCAGGATGTTCAAGAAGCTGCACTAAAGTGAAAAATTTCCATGCAATGTTTTATTTTTTCCCCTTTGTATAAGGGATGGGTTTGATCAAATTAATTTCTTCAATAAGTGTAGAAATGTGTGTGGTCCCCCGCTCAACTGGTATTATGAACGGAACATCGAGTTGGGATCGAAGTCAGCCTGCTCCCCTTCATCGATATCCCGCTTTCGTATTGTATTAATGTTTCTTGCACGGATCTGTTTCAATTGCATAGATCTCATTGACTTCCTTAAAAATAAGCTTCTCTTCCTGACGCACCTCAGCGCTACTTGTGGCATGTCCATCTGGATGATGTGCCAGTGCCTTCTTGCCACATGCCTTCTTAATCTCTTCATCATTGGCATGCTTGTATATGCTCAATATTATGCTTGGATCTTGTACTTGTCTTAAATTCGGTTTCAAGCCTTTGTTGCGCTTCATGATTCCGTGAATTCTGTTGCAGCGCAAGATCACGTAAGTAACCAATGCGTATATAGACCAGAACTTGGTTATATAGCAATCTTGAGTTTGTTTTTTTTTTGAGCACATTGGTGTAGGCCATCACGATAGCATTCCGACTTGAAGCGCATGTCGCCATTCTCTATTATCTTCTTGAGCTGCTTGCTTTTGGTGTATCTCCGTTTGGACTTGTGATGATACTGGTCCAGCCATGAATCAAATTCAAAGTTCCTAATACTCCTGTCCAGATCTACTGTATAATAAAGGCACAAGCCACGCACATAAGTTGCTTCAGCCAAGCACGATCTAGCTTTGTGACGTCCACAGCAAAATTATATGCTTCTCTGCATCATCCCACAAAGGCAAGCCATTCGGCCTGTATCAGGCGATAAGCCATACAAGCAGTTGCATTCTCCAGCGCTGCATTTTAATAGAAGACCGCCATGCTATACTCTTGTGTATCATCGTTTTTCTGTCTGGTCGACTCCAGTTTTCGCCATTTTTGCACTGTTACCTTCTGTGCATTCAATGTCGCACATTGGTCATTGAGTTGCCGCACAAACTTGACAGCCTGCTCGGTGCTCTCAGTGTCATCCAGAGTCAGACAACATATGGCCATAAGCACATAGGCCTTCTCAAATTTCGGATCCAAACTTGTACCACTACAGGCATGATTCATTGCAATAGTACGTGGCTGCATCTGGGCAAAGCGATACGGCGTTCCTCCGCGCTTTATGATAGTTTTGTGACTTATAGTGCTTGTTGCCCAATTTCATATTGTTTTAAGCAATTCCGCCATTGGCATTGTTGCCAGTTTTCACATTCATTCTAACTGTTGACGACATCGTCCGTCGTCCACACAAGTTAAGAATTATTATTTTTTTTTTTAATTTAAGTTTTTTCACAATATTTTATTTTGACACAGTCGTTAATTTTGGTGATACTTTTGAATTGAGGGAGCAATTGACTGAGTTGTTTTTTTATTTAGATTTACGTCCTTTATTTTATGGCACAAGCCAAAACATATGGCACGCAAGGTCTTGTCCGTCGGAAACTTTATTATGAGAAATAATCTTTGGCCTCAATCCAACCATTGAGTAATTTGCCACAAAGATCACAATAAGCCTGTCCAGCTAAATACGTGATTCATTGCAGACAAACTCGTATGGCATTGAAGCAGGCAAAGATACCAGAAGGGAGCACAAAAGTCCCTCACATTAGAAACGCTGAAAAGACGCCATTTTGTACTTTCAAGGCAGCACCAACAGCCGGGCCAAGAGATTGGGCTAAGAACATGGCAAAGTGCCAAAGCTCCCACGATTGCCCAGTAAGGAAGTCAATAATCGAAACGTAGGCAAGGCAGAAAATAACCAAAAATGGTATATAAGCAAGGAATAGGTAGTAAGCCTCTAATGAGGACCAGTGCTTAAAGTTCTCCTTGATCAGCATCGGTATTTCCAATGAGAACGATATAATAGTGGTAGCATCCCATCAAAAATAGCATATTCTAGAACAAGTTTCAATACCAACTGTACAAGGCTCCAATAAGAAAAAAACTCATCTGGACAAAAGAAATTTCACATTAGCAAAATAGAAGCGATCGCTTAAGCAGCGCCCGGAATTGATGGAACTGTGATGTTAGCTCTGCTCTCTGCTTGGTTCACATGCATCATAGCATCACCCATCTTATAGGTTCCCACCACTTGGATATCTGTAACTCTATTCGTTTCTTTCCATCAACCGTGCCAGTAAGCAGTTCAAGCAGTTCAAGTCAAGATTCTTCTCGCTTTACATTGGAAGCATCTTTTTTTGTCCATGTACACCAATACTTTGTGGCAATAATGCTGCATTCAGCCATTTTCCATAAATTTTTAAAAAAAAAAAAACTTTGCTTAAAACTTAAGCGCTTTAGAGCTCCCCAATTCCCTTACCTTGTGCAGCCCAAATTTTCGTTTGCCCTTCAGCCACTGAGCGAAAACTTTTGTTAAACTTTAGTGGAAATTATGTGAAAACTCTTCTTATTGTCTAAATTGTCATTAAAACCTTAAGGTATTTCAGGTATAATTATTGCAACTGCAAGCCCATGTTATATGCTCCGCACTCCCCCATTTCACCACTCCAGAGATACTTCACTTCAAGCCACTCTTGATGGCAAAGCCAAAAGTGTGCACACAAAGTATCATTCGCGCTATCATTGACACCAAACAAGTGCGTTCGTGTTGGTTCCTGGCAGTCCTATCAATCCCAATCCTTGCAACAACAACAACAATAACAAAAAGTTGTTGGTGTTGTTGGCATTGTTGACGTTGTAGTTGTAACAGTTGAATCAGCTCTTGTTGGGGCGCCAGAACTGTGATTTTTTTTTTAAGCCATTCAAAATTTTCGCATACAAATAGCTTTTAAACGAGGGCGGGTCCTAAAGTTTTGAGTTTATTTAAATGGAAACTATTTTTCAAAAATATGGAGAATTCCAATTTTAAACTTGAATGCTGAAATAATAATTGACGAGCCTAGTGGAACTCTAGATAAACATCGATTATGAAATATCAGCGCTATCGAGGTTTTATCGTAGAAAAACAAAAGACGAACTTTTGCGCAAATTAAAAAATAATTAAATTCGCGGTTTTTCCAACATTGTTACAAAAGCATAAAATTGCTTATTCCGTTTCGACTTACCTTATCCCGGCAGCTGCGACAATGTGATTTGTGTCTCGATTTTCCAGTTTTTGTATTCAGATTTTTCCCTCCAAAGTAATAAACTGCGAGTGCTTAGCACAAGATTTTGAAATGCTGCTTTATAAAAATTTAAAATTATTCCCCTTGACTCCTGTCATCACCCCAAAAGGCGGTGCACGGAGATGACCTACAGTTTACAGCCGCATCCGTAGGGCGCTGTCATTAATTTATAGAGTTTGTACTAGGCAAATAGCTTGCGTCTATTTATATGCTAGCTATGCCAGTGCTAGGCAAATGCATCAGTGCTACAGAGTGGAATCGAGATACCGATCTTTGGCTTTAGTGGCCATTACGCTACCACTCCACTATCGTGGACATCACTCTGCTGAGCCAGCTATTTTTCAGCCTACCCTCGGATAGCTTGTCAAACAGACATGCGTGGGCACTTTGTTGCATTCACTTATGTATGTGTATGTATTGGTGAATGCAATTTCCCTTGTGGCATCAATGGTCAGCAACAACAACAACCACAACAACAAATGGGCCCGGCTGCGGTAGGAGCATTTCGTGTAAAAAATACCCTATTATTTTCATATTTTTCAGACAGGTCGACCGACGTAGCTTTCATCCAATTTTCTCAGTTTTTCCCAAATTTCAAGCTTGTTTATAGATTTGTTTCTAAATAAATTAAAGCAACCCCGTAACACAAAGTAGCTAAAAAAATTAGTTGTACATTGTGTGTCTTTATATATATTTATCTAACTTTCTGGGTTTGTTATGCATTCTAGAGATTTATTTTCTAATGCCATTTATCGATACCCGATATGGGTATACGGATATGGGTATACGAATATCTGTTCAAATAATTGCATTTCCAATAAACTGGCCTACCGGAATAGGTTTTTCTTTGTAATTGTCCTACCAAAATTATGATTATTGACGTTGAAAATGCCTAACTTGCTTGTTTGGGAAGAAATTCAGTTTTTTTATCTTAACGGCAGCCATTTTAAGTTTTTTCAGGAAATCTCTCAATATATAATCTCAATAAATTTTATTTACCTAAACAATTGAATTTTCAGAAAATCAAATGCAATCCCTTTGAAATTTTAATATATATGAAAATATTCATATACACAAACTTTTAATTTATTCATACAAAATTGTTATTATTAACTAGGGGGCTTCTCTCCGTGCACGCTTTGCTCAACAACCACAACTTCTGTACTATTCGCTTTTATTTCAAAAAAATGTATTTTTATTTTTCGTTGGTTGTTGAAACTTCTTTGGCCCGCTAAGTTTCCAATTATTAAGACATCCCATGTGGCTCAGTTCCAAAAAATCGGTGTGTGTGAAAGCAATGGAAAGAATTTAAGCCTCAGCCGAAGCGTGGTGTTTCTTTACCAATTATGCCGTTTTTGCTTTAATTCGCTGTGAAATCGTTTCCACAATTTATTACCTTTCCGACTAACACTTCAAGCTTCGATTTCATGCTCGCCGTACATGGTTTGCGGTCTTCCCTTTTTACATTCCGAACTAGAATCTAAAATCGTCTGTTAAGATTGCAATAAACGATGCTGTTCCTAAAGTAAGAATCTGTAGTACATGCAGTACAAGAATATTTGATCATGTTAGCGAATTAATTAAAGTCAGAAATGTTGTGTTGAGACAAAGGTCTACAACAAGGCAACCAAAATTAATAAGTCTAGAATTCATCACCGTGAACCGTAAGAAAAAAGCAAAAAATTTTCAGCATAAAAATTTCAGCACGATCGTTGGAATAAGAAACATTCACTTCTTCACAAAAACTGCAAGGCCTTTTGAAAAATAGAGAAAATAATTAAGAATAAAAAATAATTTATTTCTAGCTTTTCCTACAACAATCAGTTTTATTCTGCGATAGAGCCAAAAGCGCAAATAATTAGCAAAATATTCGAATAAAAATATAACTTGACTGATTCTTTGTCTGATACAACTTTTATTGAGTTAGTAAAGAGTTTAAACATTAATAAGTCTTCGGTTGATCATTTAATAACAAACTCTGATGTAGAAATACTAATTCGCAGTCTTAAAACCAATAAATCACCAACAACCGATTCTATACCTAATATTTGCTTAAAACACTTGCCAAAGAGAGCAGTACTTATGCTAAGCCAGATTTTTAATAATTGCATTTTATCTGAATATTTTTCACGTTTAAACAAAAGTTGACTGAAATCGTTGCAGTTCCTAAACCAGGTAAGCCACTCGATTCTACAGAAGATAATCGTCCAGTTAGTCTTTTTTGTGGATGTTCAAAAATTTTTGAGCGTATTTTAAAATCAAGATTTGACATCCATATTGAGGATAATCATGTTCTTTCTTCCGCACAATATAGATTTAAAATCAAGACTTGACATCCGTATTGAGGATAATCTTCTTTTTTCTGCACAAGGTCTCATAGCAGCTCATCCGCTCAAAAAGCTGAAGAATGATGTGATCTTCAATAGAAGAATTCACTATGTATGGTAACTTTGGATATACAATTGACGTTTGTATCTTGTAGTTGCGCTTCTTTCTTGTAGGGCTTGTGCAAAGATACAAAATATTGGTACATCCTCGTATCTTTTATGTATGGTACCAAGTCCGGTGTTAAACTTATATCCGCAGGCGTACCCCTGGGTTCTGTTTTAGGACCAATTGTTTATAATATTTTAACTTATGATATTCCAATGCATAGATGATGTAAGACGCTAATCTTTGCTGATAATACTGCCTTATATTGCTGCGGAAATGAGCTTAGCACTATCTAAAAAGAACATCGAAAAAGCTACAGAATTCCGTTCCTTGATGACAATATGAAGTTTAAGATGTACACATATTTTATTACCCATTGTAACAGCGTTACAATGTTGACATTCTTCGTTCATATCCTTTTTATTTTTTCCTGCTTCATATAAACCCAATAATAATTTTTATTTCTTAGCCTTCACACTATTTTAGGAATCTATCGCACGCTTTCTCTTTTTGTCAAGGCGTTCTCTTATATATCCTAACGCTATGAAGCTTTCGTTTCTTAAATTGTTAATGTTTGTTCAAATTTTCAACTTTTTTCTCAAGTTTTTCTCTAGTCTTCACTTTACAACAGATCTTTTCTTCTTTTGTTTTAAACGACGATGTTTTTTCTTCTTCTTTTCGCATCTTCGAAAATACCTCATATTTTTTTAAACGTTTAACATGTCAAAAAACTTTCTCGTATAAAACAAAAACTAATTTTAATACAGCTTTTCTATGATAATATGAATTTCTGAAAAAATTATATTAAATTGTGACGAAATTTGAAAGTAATTTTACTTTGAAAAAAACACATTTTTAGATCAAATTCTTGGAATTAGCTTAAAAATTGCAGTATGATTTCAAAAATAGTCTTTCTATTATACAAAAAAGTTGTACGACATTTATAAATATAAGATATTTTCAAAGAACACAGATTAAAATTCATTTAACAAAGTCAAGAATTTTTTATAAAATCTATAATTGCGAAGAGCTTGGAGCAGCTGTAGGGGCTCCATGGGTTGAAGCCGCTAGCAAACATTCAAAGAAATTAATAAATTTCAAAATCTAGAAAGTGAATTCCTAACAAAAGAACTATATTACCTTTGAGTTCTTTTGAACTAGTTCATGGTTTATTGCACTTTCATCTGTCCAACTTCTGCATTTGGTTTTAATATAAAAATTTTTATTGCACTTGCTTATTGTAATATATCCTCGAACCGAAACTGCAGGGTACCATAACAACAACAACAACTACAACAACAAAAAAGGTGAATTGGGGGGGAATGTTGATTGGCAGACTGCTCCATTGAAATTGTTGCAAGCAAAATTTATGATTTTGTTGCATTTGTTGTTGTTGCATCTTCTTTCTCTGGCCAAGCGCGCAATCAGAAACTCAATGTAATTGTTGCAACATTCTAACACCCACATGCGAATACCCTTTAATATCGTTGGAACCATGGAAAGCTTTTAGATGGAAAGAGTTACGAAATATTTCGAGGTAATATATCATTAGCTTTTTTTTATTCAATCCAATTTCAAATTTTACTAGAAAATAATACTACAAAGTACTAAAAATAATGAAGTTAAATTTGATGCTGCTTTGTGGAGCATAGGGCGGACAGATTTCTCTTCATATACATATATCTTAATTTTCTATTTCTCATCTGCTTTATTTGGAAAAAAAAATCCCATAATTTATAATAATTTATTATAAGAATATAATATTATAATATAATATTAGTGTACATATTTTTTAATTAAGGTTAGCTATTTCAACCTATTACATATCTTTAACTTGTATACCTTAGGTGACTCTTTACTTGTATAAGTTCTGCAATCAAGTTCTGCATTGGAAAATTCCCAAATTACCTTATTATTTATGAATCGCTTTATTTATAAAAATATAAGTCGAAAAATAAAAGCGTTTTTCTTTCCAAGATTCTGAAATCGTTTTAATTCGATACAGAGTATGTATCGAAATTCAAAGTAGAAACAAAAGGCTGCGATTAATTGTGAGTCATCGAAATCGTAAAAAAATAAATGTAAATAGATTTTATTATATTCATTTATAAAATAAAAGAATATAAAAATACCAAAACTGTATTTAGTACGCAAACTTGGCACATAACGATAGGATGGTCTGGAATTTTTGTTTTATCATTATATCGTGCGCCGCCACCGGGATGACCATACTGATCATCATAACGATCTCGATGACAACAACCACCGATTTCCCTAGAAACTCGACAACACGATAGACCTCAAATTCAACGAATCCATAGTCAAGCTTAAAGAGTTTTTCATTTGTTATTGTTGAGCTAACAATATTTTTAAGGGTTTGTTGTTCGAATCAAAGCACTGAAGTTTTTTATATATTAATTTTTTACCAGATGGGTAACCTATATAATAATCTATATATTATGGGCGAAAAAAGATTATTCACACGATTAGGAAATTTTACGAAATTGCGTATACGACGCGTTAGACAAGAGTTAGCTGCCGGAAGGCTTTATAGGTATTATATATAATAATGATTCCCTAGAAGTGTTTGGCAATACTTTAAAAATGATCAAAAGATTTACCTAAATTAAACGTTCATTAAGAAGTTATCCTAAATTAACACAATTTTATGGCAATATTATATAGCTTTCATTGGGTGAATAGACTTTCGTATAAATTATTTCGCTATTGATCAAATTCTTGAAAATATTGCAGTCTTTTCAAGCATTTGTTATCAAACGGTCGAGTATATATTTTCTATAGGATAAATTGTGCAAAAAAAAAAATATTTTTAAAAATATTTATATCGCGGCAAAGTCACCTAATTGAACGTGCTTAGGGTACTCCCAAGATGTCCTAAACTTTTTAAAATTAATATTAAAAAAAAATCACACTATTTACCCGATTTTGTTCAAATTTAACTAAATGAAATACTTCAAAAAATCGTAATCATTAAAAAAATAAGCATCTATGTCTTTTCTACGCTATAGATAGAAACTCTTACTCTTTCAGAGCAAAAAATATATATAAAATTTTGCAAAAATTCGAAATGGCTGCATACATTTTTAAGTCTAAACAACTTTAAAGTTTGTGAATTTACTGAATTAAGTAATAAAAAAAATTTGCATATTATTTACTAACCGAATAATTTAAGAAAGTATAAAACTATATATATAAATATAAGAAATAAATAGCTTAACCCATTTTAAGTCAGAATCGAAACGAATTTATAAAAAATTATCCATTTCATATTGTTTTTAAGATCATATAGCTGTTATTTTTCTTGAATTTATAATCACTCATACAATTTGTTTAATATAACAGTACCTCGTTTTACGTCTTTTAGAATTTATGAAGAATTTTAATTTTAAAATTTAAAAATAAAAAGAAAAATATATGTTTACTTTTTCATATAATACATCCCAGATTTTTTAATTTTCTCAGATAATTGAGTTGAGCCAAGAATTAGTTGCCATCTCCAACTTCTTCGATATTAATCGAGCAGATATTAATGAATCAGTGCAAGATGGGGAATGAAATGCAAAATACTTTATGGAAATGGTAAAAATTCTAATGAAAGTAGTGTTGGCTATGCTCCGGTTCCACTAAGTGATTTGTACTGATCTATGTGAGCCCCCCGTGTGGGTCTACCGGCTTAACCTAACCTAACCGAGTGTTGATGACTATGTTGACGTTGGATTTCACATCGAAAACAATGAACCCAATATATTTCACTGCTAAATTTATACAAGAAGGACTTGTGCTAGAAAGAAAACTAGGAAAGCATTTTCAAGAAGATTTAGATTTAGGTGCTAAATTTCAACGAGATCTAAATGATCTTAATAAAAATAAGCAATAGAAGCTAATATCAGAATACATTCCTGAAAAAAGATATCCTCGAATTATAACTACAACCATTGCTATTGAAGAAATAGAATCTAACGAGATGATTTTATACAGCGATGAGTCCGATTTACAATGTGTTAAAAAAAATACTACTCGTTCAAGCTTTCAAAAAGATGTTTTGTTAGTTTAGGTCTTAAATTTCAACGAGATCTTAATATAAATAAGCAGCAAAAGCTTATATCAGAATATTTTCCCAAAAAATATCTCTTGAAAGTATATCTCAAACCATTGCAATTGGACAAGCAGAAACGATATATAGTTTCGTAAAAAGATACTTTTAGCATAGATTAAATTCGCTTCAAAATAGGAAGGCCCCGTAATTGTAGGTACTTTTTCCAATATTATATTTATTTCTGTGTATTTTTTTTACAAAAATATATATTTTGGTGTACCTTTTTGTTTGTCTTTTATGACTTAAATAATACTTTTATATTATATTTTATAGCGTTATATATCTAGTCCCTTTACGAGGGTTTTGCATAAAATAAAGCCTGATTAGATTTGCACGGTTTTGGTCAGGCACGTATCTACCGCGTAAACTGAGGTACAGTGTATAAATATTAAGTAAGTTTTTTTCCATATAATATTGCGCGGGGGAACTTAGGGCCTCTACTAGAATCTTCCATTGAACCCTATTTTGCGCCGTCTGTTTAGCTTTGTGCCATGTTGTGTTCGCCTGGGTATAGTTTTTGATCTTCCATAGGTCTTCTGAGGTCTTGCTCTTTAAGGGTTTTAAAGTGCCATTGTCCAACTCGTGTCCGTTTTTGAAATGCTTATGGTCGTCCTTGAGTTTGGGGAGCCGTTTATATATTGTATTGTATCTTGTACTGAGTTCTGTAGTCGGTTGGGTTTACGATCGAAATGGTTGCGACTTATCCCTGTGGTGAGGCTACCACCTGACGTCTTCTGGTAGTCGCGTCTACTATTACCAAAGTTTTTGGTGTTATTGTGAAATGTGAGATGTGATAATCGTGAAATGACTGGGCGATGCAGTCTTCATAGCAGCATAGCTGGTGTTGTTGTTGCTGTACGCAAAAAAGCTGGGTTCTATGTTGAGCCCTAGATTTAGAGTGAAGGGTGGTGAGGGATTGGGCAAGTTGGGTTGCCGAAATTGTTGAATGGAATTGTGCAATGAAAAAATGCTTCGTATTAAGTAGAAAAGCATTTTAAGGAGAAAACGTTATAATGGTCATACCTCTTAGCATAAGTGGAATTCGAACCCACAAACTCAAGTTTAGTAGGCATAAGTACCCACTAGGCTAGGCGGCCCCAATAATATGAAGATTTACGACTAAGATATTCTAATAATAACCTATCACTATTTGTATTTATAAAGATATTCAAGAAGAAAAACATTTAATAAAAAAAAAAAACACTAAAAGAAAAGGAAAAAAAAACTGTCTACTACTAAAACTAAATTAGTTTATTATTTCTGTTTTCAGTATTAAATTTAATATTTGTCTTGAGATGAAAGTTAGAAAAATTAAAGAGTTGCTAGAAAATTCAACTTTCTTAAGGTATTTAAAATTGATTTATTATTAATAGAGAGTTGACTTTATAATTAAACAAATTAAAAATAATAACCAGGAATATACAATATAAAACTAATCCGATTTGCTTACATGATGAGTGAATTTTTTATAGATATGCACTGCCTCATATCTGGGAACTAGAATTTACAATGTAAAAGATGTAAATAGATAAAAAACTCAAACAGTTTTTAAAAAAGAAGGCAAAACATGGGTTTTCATAGTTCGTGATTGATCAAAGGTGTTCGATTTGGCAAATCAAGTTGAGTTAAGATAGAGAAATATATGTGAAGGGGATTCAATAGACTTAGACTGTAAGATAGAAAATCGTCGAGGTTATTATAGTTAGCGAAAAGGTTTATGCAAAACATAATTTTACAAAATGAGATAGAAAATCACAAGGTACTCTGCATGGAATGAACAAAATCGACTAAATTATTTATTTCAGTCAAAGATTTTGTCGCATAAATAGTTCACAATAAAGCGTATTTAGCATTCGGTGTTTTACAATCGCTTTCCACGTAATGGTTTTGTTGTTGCTTCGCTATCTCTCACGCTCGTGCTCCTCTCTGTCCACAACATCAAAGTGCAATTTTCCAGACGCTTTTATTGCATTTTCCATTTTTGCCATCTTCTCTTTTGTCCCTCACTCTTTGGCCGGCTGACGGTCTCTCTACTTCTCTTTTCCTCTCTCTCTCTCTCTCTCTCTTTTGGCTTTTTATTCGTATTTTTGCTCTTTTCGCTTTTGAGTGTTGAGTGCTCATCATCATCATCATCATCAACAACAACAACTGCAGTCGCATCATCATTTACTTCATTATTAAGCTAACATCATGATGATGAGCACTCAGATATTAACTGCGGAACAACAACTAGATCATTATTTCGATGGTGATTATGATGATTATTGCAACACGATTTTTCTTCTCATTTTCCAGCGTTTAATTGAAAAGTGAAATTGATTTTTCTACTAATAAAAAACAAAAAAAAAGAAGAGTTTTCTTAATTTTTCTGATTGTCTGCATCTCGTTTTGCTTTTTTTCGGTTTTTCTTTTTTTTCCTTTTTTTTTTTTTTGATTTCAAGTGAAAATATTGCATTTTCTTCGGCTAGTTTTTCTTTTTTTTTTCTTTTTTGGTTTAATTATGAAAATTATAGATATGCAGACAGCTTGGTTATGTACGTGCGTTTGGTTTGGTACAAAACGTATCGAATTTTGCTAGAAATTGTTGCATTTTGGCAAATTTTTCTTTGGCATTTTCTTTTTTGATATTTTTCTTGTAATTGCGCTTTTGACTTTCTGTCGAGAAAATACGCAATTAAAATGGAAATTTGTAAAATATTATCAAAGCTAGTCAATGGAAAATCAAACTAGCTATATGAAACATACATGCATATGTGAATTGCTTCAGTTCGACAGTTACATATAGTAAAAATTTCCGGTCAGAACATTTTTTTATAATTTGCAAACAACAAAAAAATCAACTAGCTCTATTTTGCTTACAGCTAAACAGATGGCGCAAAACAGTGTTCGATTGAAGGTTCCAGTAGAGGCCCTAAGTTCGCAAGCGGAAGAATAAGGAAAAAAATATATTATCCTTACGTAGTGCCAAAATAATGATTGAATCGTAATTTACAACGTGCAAATATCTACTCCAATTTCAATCCGTCCTCGTATACGCAAAGGTCCGATTGTTATAATTCGGGTATTCAGTGAAAAAACTGTGAAGATATTGATGCTTTAGTGAATGAAGATAGAGACTAAATTCGATATTTACGGAGAAAGAATGAAAAATGTACTAAAAATGGGCAGGTTTTCAAAACAAGTTATTCAGAATTCGCCTATTTTTTAAAAACATTTAAAATACATGGGCTACAACGGATATTGGAACACAAATGAATATAAATAAAGGGTGATTTTTTTAGAAGTATAAGAACTATAAATTGCAATAAAGCAACTATAGATTATTCAATTGATATGAATTTTATTTATCTGAAAGATAATTTTGTGGTATTTCATTTTAAATATGCTTTCTGGCATATAACCGCCACGGCTGGCTCGGTTGTAGTCCAATCTGCACGTGAAATTTCCGATGACTTTTTTCAACATTTGTTGCCGTATATCGGCAATAAGACGGCAGACGTTGTCTTACAAATGGTTAAGCGTTTGTGGCTTATCGGCATAGAGCAATGACTTTACATAGCCGCACAGAAAGAACTCTAGTATCACAAGATCTTGGAAGCCAATTCACAGATTCAAAACGTAAAATTAGATACATGTCTTTCATTAAAATCGATTGTGGCACGAGTTGTGTGACATGTTGCGATGTCTTGTAGGAACCACAGTTACTGGACAGCATCATTGTTAATTTCAGCAATGAAAAAGTTAGTAATCTTGGCATCATCATACCCATCGATCACCATTGACTGTAACGTTCTGGCCATCATCGTTTTTGAAGAAGTACGGACAAATGCTTCCAACAACCCATAAAGCACACCAAACAGTCAGTTTTTTCTGGATATATCGGTTTTTCGAAATTATTTTTTTAATTGTATAAGCTTCATTCACTTCAATTGCGTCAGTTTTGTTCTCTGACTATCAAGTTAATATGAGACGCATTATAACTGCAGACGAGACATGGACTTAAGCTTAAGACCCGAAAACAGTCGATCAATCGAGCGAATATCGTTCTAAAGGCGAGAAATGATTGAAAAACCACATTAAAGTCGTTCCAAATCTAGGTTATGTGGACTGTATTCTTCGATTATCATGGCGTAGTGTACTTTGAATTCCTACCAACCATTTAAGCTTTTAATAAAAAATATTATTTGAGTGTCATTCACCGTCACCGTACTCGTACTTCGTGATCATTCGACTTATATACGTTCTACAACCGCTTTATTCTGGTTAATCGCTTAACTCAAAAAACGCTTCGTAGTTATCGTTTCGTGTCGATTAAGGAGATACAAGCGAAATCGAAGAGGGAACTGAAGGCAATCCTGGAGAAGAAGTTTTCTGACTGTTTGTTAAACTGAAATAAGCACTGGCATAAGTACATTGCGTGGGACAGGGAATATTTTAAGGAGGACAAAATATATTTAGAAGAATAAATAAAGATTTTTGAAATATGAAACTATTCCCGCTATTTTTTGCCCACAGTTGTATATATTAAATTTTGCCGTATGAACTATGTTACTTATAATGTTTCAAGCCAAATGAAAAATATTCCAAAACATGCGATCTTGGCAAAATACTTGGAAAATCCAGAAAGCTATTAACTTTAAAAACGAATCGTGTGATAATATGTGGAAAGTCCAGAAAGCTGTTAACTTTTAAACCGATTCGTGTGAAAATATGTGGAAAGTCCAGAAAGCTATTAACTATTATTTTTTATTTATTCGTGTGATAATATGTGGAAAGTCCAGAAAGCTATTATCTTTTAAACCGATTCAGGTGTTAATATGTGGAAAGTCCAGAAAGCTATTACCTATAATTTATTATTTATTCGTGTGATAAGATGTGGAACGTTCAGAAAGCTACTAACTTTTAAATCGATTCGTGTGATAAGATCTGGAACGTCCAGAAAGCTGTTAACTTTTAAACCGATTCGTGTGAAAATATGTGGAAAGTCCAGAAAGCTATTAACTATTATTTATTATTTATTCGTGTGATAATGTGTGGAAAGTCCAGAAAGCTATTAACTTTTTAACCGATTCAGATGTTAATATGTGGAAAGTCCAGAAAGCTATTAACTTTTAAACCGATTCGTGTGATAATATGTGGAAAGTCTAGAAAGCTATTAACTAGTTGACCGATTCAGGTGTTAATATGTGGAAAGTCCAGAAAGCTATTAACTTTTAAACCGATTCAGGTGGTAATATGTGGAAGGCCGAGTAAACAGCAATAAGAAATTAATTTTTTATTAATTACGCTTGTCAACTGATTTTCAAAATCGGCATATTGATTGATAAAATGTTCCAAACCAAATCAGAATCATACAAAAATTGTCACAATGCTTGATTAAGTTCCAATTCAAGTGACAATATCTGAAAAATTAAATAAATAAAAAAAAAGTAAAAACTTTTGGGTGTCATATGGATGCATTATGATATTGGCAATCGATATTGATCACAGTCAATGCAGTGAATGAAAAGATAAAAATCTTATTTTTATGTATTGTAATTTGTTACGATATCTATTACGATATATATTTTATACAGGAAGACATTTTTGACAAACTGGGAGTATATATTAAAAAAAATCACTACAAAACTAACAAATTGAATGTATTATTAGGCACTTGCTAGTTTCGAAGCTTTTAGTTTTCGAGAACTTAAAAAGTAAGTTTTCAGACAATGCTATAGGATATAGATCTTACAGCCGAATCATTTTGTCTGCATTTATGAAATTGCTGGCCAAACCCAAAACAGGGCTTGTAGAATTGTCACTTTTAGCATGAAACACCTGTAACCTGCTGGCTATAAAATGTAAACACTCTGCAAATATAATTTCGAAACAAAGCATTTATTTTTTGTGTGCTCTCTCTCTTTATTATTACACATTTTATGCTTGCTTATTTTTATATAAATATAAAAATGGCTTCGCTTTAAGTTTGTAGTCCTGCGTAAAAATAAATGTACTATATACCAAAGATATATATATATATATATTCTTGTACTTTTTCTATATACTTTCTAGTGTGCAACTTGCTGTGAAACCAACTGAAGTAAAACAAGTCAAGACTCTGGATACGCTGAAACAGAAAACAAACAAAAACAAAAACAAAAAGTGCGTTAAAAAACTTGGCCAAAATATAAAAAAAAAATTGTAGCATATTTTGCCACACAAGATGGCGTCTGCTACAGCAACAAAAACAACAACAACTTCTGCTAGAAAAAGCAAAGCAGCCGCATGCAAACTTGGCAGCACTTTCAAATTGCTGGCAATAATATTTTATTGTTGCTGCCAATTGAATGGACTCCATGGCCAAAAGCAGCAGCAGCAGCACCAGCAGTCCCAGCTGCAACAACAACAACAACAACAGCAGCAGCAGCCAGTGTTGCCAACACCAATTGGCCAACAGCAAAAGCAACATTTGAAATATCAACAATTGCAATATCAAATGCAGCAGCAATATGAATATCAACAACAATTGATGCAACAACAACAACACTATCAACAGCAGTATCAACAACAACAAAAACCACAACAACAACAACCACAACAAGCACAACAACTACAACAACCAACTGCAGACACAGTCAATTTGCTGGGCACACAACCAACTCAGGTAAGTCTAATCCCCTTAAAATGCTTTCCAATATAGACAGCGATTGGCTTCAAAAAGCCATAAGCACCCTAACATGGTAAGCGATTATCATCGAAAGCCCTAAACGATTACTTATCGATTATTTGCTTACACCTTAATATGCTGTGGCATGCTGTGTATCTCTTTTAATAAAAGTAAATAGCTGATTAAAGATTTTGAAAAGCCTCTGAGTAAGTTGGAAGATGTCGAGCGTCTTACCAACCTAATTTGATATGATAAGCACCAGTTACCGGTAGGCAAGCTTTCCATTATAATAAACCCGTGGAGTGCAGAGAACCAGGGGTGAGAGAAACCCTGCAACACCTTATATGGAATTGTCCTACCCTCTTCACCCCGAGAATTAATTTCCTAGGGACACCAGTGCTTGACTCGCTCGTAGAGGCGGCGCAGAGGCCACCCCAGAAACTGTTAGCCTTCGCAAAACATACGCGCATAGTGGATGGCTAATCTGTACACGACTACGACTCACAGCCGAAACACTCCGGTTCCACTAAGGATCACATTGATCTATGTGAGGTTCCCTCCCCCGGGGGCCTGCCGGCCTAACCTAACCTAACCTAAACCCGTGGAGTAACCTTAACCGCCTTGAGAAGAATGCGATTGCTTAGCAACGTCGATGTTGAAGCATAATCTAATTATCTCATTTTTGCAACTAAATGTATTTTGCCTAGATAATATTGCATATATCTACAAAAATTCACAAGCACTTTTAATTCAAAGAGTCCTATATTTTTACGACCACACAAGTTCAGTAGATGGCGCCTACTATGAAGTAGGCCATTTAAAGTAGAACTATTTGTTTCTGAATAAAGTAAATAAAGAAGACTACTTGTTGAATATGATATCACGTCAATGTCTACCGACTTTTTCATTGTTTTGGCCAACGTAACGGTCGATATGACTGCAAATTCTCGTCGTATAATCACTTATAGTTGATCGATGGTACTTGGCTTATCAGCGTATACCTTGGATTTCATAGGTTAGGACTGCAGGCCCCCCAGGGAAAGGAACCTCACATAGATCCGAGTGATCCTTAGTGGAACCGGACTTTGTCGGCTGTGCGTCGTGGTCATTGATGAAGTTAGTCATACACTATGCACATGTGTTGCGCGAGAGCTAATAGTCTCTCGGGGCGTGCCTTTGAGCTACCTCTGCGAGTGCGTCAAGCATTGGTGGCCCTAAAACTTGAGTTCTCGAGCCTGTTAGTAAGCTCAGCATAAATCTGCAGTCCTTGCTGGGAAGCTGTATAATGTGCTTGGCTAATTTCGGATCAGTTATCCCACACATAATGTGGGCGATTTTGCAGTTCATCATGTTGTGTCACCTTCTGTTGGAAGCCACTGCGGCGCTTTCTTCCGTTTTGTGGTTTAGAGCTTTTAGAGGTATCCCTAAGTCTTCAGTCAGCGTTTGTGTCGATTCGACACCTTTCTCAGCTCCGCCATATCGTTTGCATCAATGCCCTGGTGGCTGGGAACCCAAAAGTCCCCACTTAGGGGTGCTTAGCGCATCTAGGGAGACCCTGCTTGCCAGTACACATTTGACGCTAACGGCAAAGGCTTGCATGGATTCGATTGCCGCCTGACTGTCGACAAAGATGTTGACTTGGGGCTGGTGTAGTGTGAGCACAAGTTCTACGGCTTTATTTAATGCGAAAAATTCCGCCTGAAATATGCTGCAGTATTGCGGTAAATGAAGACTCCGTGGGTGGGTCTATGCAGTATACCGATGCTCCCACTCCTGCATACATTTTGGATTCGTCTATAAAGCTGCATTTTGATCCATACAGATCTTCCAATCATCTGGTCCCATTAGTGTGGGTGTCGTATAGAAATTTATTGATCGCCGTTATATAGTCCATGCTATGCTTAGTAACGCCTCCGATTTTACCATGTCCGCAGTTGTTCAATATCATTTTTCTTGCCGCACAAAGATGCTGTGCTGATTTCATTTATTCCCACAAAAGCAGTCTGCTGGCTACATCGGGTGTTCTCGATGACAATTTTACGATGTGCTTCATCTCGATGATGTTTTTCCTTATCATTGGCCCGATTGCCATAACCGGTACAATGCGTATAGTTAGGTTTAGTTTATGTGCCAATTGACTTTTGTATAGAACCAACTTCAAATCGACACGATTTATGCGACGAAGTGTGCTGCGAGCGATACCCAACTTCTGAGCACGACTCGCTGCTGCTGCTACTCAGCACCGACTCGTAGAGCCTCAATATTTTGATCAGCATTTTCTATTGATTAGCTGGACGCATGGCTGGCCCTATCAAAAATCACAAATTTTGCGTATAAGCATCTTAAAGTGTAATCATCGGTCGCACTTTTAACTTTATTTTTTGCACGAAACGTATAATTAGTTTTCACAATTGGGAAGTGATTTCTGGTGTTATTTTGGTGTAAATGCAGTACATTCGAGCCAGCCGTGGCGTTCATATGCCAGAAACCATATATAAAATGTAATGCCATAAGATTATCTTTCGGATAAATAAAATTCATGTCAATGCAATATTAAATGCTGTAACTCTAAAAAAACACCCTTTATAAATTGTCTTAGAATGTCGCTTCCAAAGTTGTAGACTTGCACGGTGCTTCCATCCACTTTAAATGACCTACCCCATCCAAATAACGATTAAGTACAAAATAATACAGAATACGTACTAAATAATACTCACCTCTACTTAGATCAAGCAAAATCTGTTGAAATTCCAGAATTCAAACCTGAAAGATGTTCTTAAAGCCAACTTAAATAAGTTTAAAGGAGGGGCGCTTGCAGCTGTTTTTCTCAAATCAAATACAAAGCGAAGACCTTACAATTGCAAAAATGTGGCATATTATTACATTTTAAATAAGCCGCTTATAACATATAAACATGCCAGCAACGAGGGGGCACGAGTGCCTCACATTTAGAAGAGATTTGTAATGGAGGTAGGGGTTGCCAATGTGGCTGGTGCGAAAGATAAAAGACAGCAAGTTACACCCTGCTCAAACTCAAACTTGTTTTGCATTGGAAAAACTTTCAAGTTTGTATTTTCTTTTTTTTTTGCGGTTTGCAGTGTCTAAGACCCTTCAGGACATCACTGTCAAATTGAAGCAGACAAGTACAAACAGAAGACTTCCGTAGATACTCTTACAAGCGTGCAGCTGCAAGACGTCAACTTTGTGCGCTTAAGCAAGCTAATTTCACTTTTTTTGAAACATGAAAAATTTGTCAAATCATTGCGATTTTGAAACACAACTTTTATTTTCTTGCGTGTATTAGAACGTTCTGCGTTTGATATTAACGCACGCTGCTAATTTTTAACTAAATCCCAACATTTGGGTGAACTCTCTCTGCCTCAAGTACAAAAGGAAATCTGTCAGTGTGTATATTGCATGGCCTTGTATAAATTATGTATCCGAAGCAGGCACATTGCATGTGTGTGTGTGAAGTTAGACCTATTGTACTTGAGATCAGAGCCTGAGGATTCAAACATTTCATATAACATCAAAATTAAAGGCAGCATTGCCAAAGTTATTGAATGCATTACATTGCTGCCAGCACTCCAATAACTTTTCGTATGCATCGACAATTTTCTTAAATTTCAGCTCCTCTATCTTGCGCACCTCAGCGCTGCTTGCTGCATGTCTATCTGGATGATGTGCCAGCGCCAACTTACGATATGCCTTCTTAATATCTCTATCACTGGCATTCATGGATAGATTCAATACTACATAATATGGTCTGAGCTTGGATTTTTTTAGCGCAGCGTTGCACTCATGCCAAAGGTGCTTTATCTGCGGACTATGGTCCAATAGCATCGCCTCCTCGTAATCGGTCATAGCTGCCCCGAAAAACTCCAGTTTGTTGTGACAATGCGCGCGTAACAGCAATGCTCTGAGATACTTGGAGTTCAGTTGCAGCACACGACCACAATCCGCCACAGCTTGCTGCAGCGCACCAATGCGTAGCTTGACCACAGCGCGATTATAGAACAGTTTTGCATTGACACTACTATTGGTTTGATCCACACCCAGCGCATCTGTGTAGACAACTTCTGCCTGATGATAACGTCGTGACATGAAGAGCATTTTGCCCTTCTCCTTCAACTTCATCAGCTGCTCGCATTTGATGCGCATGCGTTTGGATTTCTGATGTTCCGGATCCTTGTGTAAGGCACGTTTAAAGTACATATTGCCCCGGTCCAGATTGTCTGTATAATACTGGCACAGCCCACGCACAAATGCTTCTTCAGCCAAAGTGCTCTCAAGTGATATGACGTTCGCAGCAATATCCAGTGCCTGTTTACATAAACCCAAATATACAAGGCATTCGGCCTTGAGTAACTTGTAGCGTGCAGCGGCAGGTGCAAGTATCAATGCCATGTTGGAATAGGCGATCACAATGTTGTAGGCACGTCTATCATAGTATTTCTGTAGTGTGGGCTGCAGTTCGCACAATTTCTGCAAGGCTTCCTGCTCCTCTCTCAACGCTGTGCTGTCGGCGTTCAGTTTCTGCACACGCTTGATAGCCTGCGCGGTGCCATCAATGTCACCCAGCGCCAGACAGCATTTACCCATGCGCACAAATGCCTTCTCGTAATGCGGATCCAACCGTGCCGCCTCACGTGCATTCTTCAGCGCTTCTCTGTAGTCATACATCATCAAATAGCACGCCGCCCGATTGCAGTAGAATGTAGGCCTCTTGGGCCATAAGCTGATAGCATCCGTATACAGTTTTATGGCCCCCTGGTAGTTCTGTGCTCCGTAAAGTTTATTGCCCAATTCCTTTTTCTGCTCAGCGGCGCTGGCTCTGTTGTATATATTATTCGCCTCCATTTTAGTTGCCCTTTATTTTTGTTATTTGAAAATATATTTTATATATATTTATAATAAAATGTTTATTTTTTTTTTTTGTATGTTAGCAGGTCTATTGACTATGGATTGTGAGCAATGACTGACTTGTTTTCTGAATTACATTTCCAAGCCGCCTTGCTGCTGATTTTATTGCCTACTTAAATTTGTATTTTCTTATAGAGAGTGTGATTTTTTTTTCGAGGTATAGAACTTTAAGTTGGCATTACTCTACAAGATGGCGACCGATTTGACAGCTGTCAAGTGATTTATTCTCAGTTTGGTTTGGCAATTGAAGAATTGTAGTCAAACAGTCGTCAAGCAAGGCGTAGATTTGTCGAATGGAACCAAAACGTGATTGCCATTGTTGCCGATTTTCATATGCGAATTTTGTTTAGCGTTGAAACGCACTTCTGGTGGCATAGCTGCGTCAACAGACAAAACTGTTGCATTTGGAGTGAAGCTGAGCCTCAAGTGTATGTAGAAACAGTGTTACATCCAGAAAAACAGACTCTTTGAATCATTGGTTCGTAGTTCTTCAAAAACGATAATGACCAGAACTTTACTGAACGTTGGTATAGGTGGCCATGTTTACCAACATTTTCATTGCTGAATTGAACTACCATGATGCTCGTGCCACAATCGATTTTTTGAAAGACACGTTTTGTGACCGCCTAATTTTACGTTTTAGACATGCGAATTGGCCTTCAAGTTGTTGTGATTTAACACCGCTAGACTACCTTCTGTGGGTCTAAGATATGTAAAGTCATTGGTCTACGCGGATAAGCCACAAACTCATAACCATTTGGTATTCAACATTCGCCATATTATTGGCTATAGACGGCCACAAATGTTGGAAAAAGTCATCCAGCTTGGACTACATTCAAGCCAGCCTTGATGGTCATATGACAGAAATCATACTTAAAATATAATGCCGCAAGGTTATCTGTCGGATAAAGAAAATTCATGTCATCGTTGCTGTATTGTAATTTAAAGTTCTCTAAACCTCTCTCTAGTTCTCTAGTACCTCTAAAAAAACACCCTTTACTATTATTAAAGATTATTTATTGGCTAATAACGAATATAACTATATAAGATTTTATGGCATTTGTCGATCGTCGTAGCCTCGATTATTGCAAATAGAAGGTAGCACGCTTAAGTGATGTTGGTAGTGGAATGGTTCAATGAAGGCTGAATTCGCAGAATTTCCATTCCAGGCTTTTCGAATGATGGACTAAGATCGTTACCTCGGTAAATTAAACAACTCTTTGGACAGACTGTCACCATGTCTTACTCCTGCATTGATGTTGAAAATTACGCTGTATTCTTGCTGCAGTGCAACATTTCCATTTGTATTGCTTAACCTTGGCATTGTCAAGCGGGTGAATTTCCTGTTAATGCCGAAAAACTTCGGAGTCAAGGGACGCCTTAAAATCGATGAACAGCATATGAACGTCATTACTTAATTCATTGCACGCCTTTAGATTTTGCTTTAGCAAAAACAACTAATCAATTACGGAACTTCCGGGCCTAAATCCAAGTACGCTTGGCACTTGGGAATTTTATGCCGTCTCTTTTAGCACTATTTTTGTGTATTGGCTTTATAATTCCGATTCCAGTTCAGTCATTTGGTGAACATTTATCTCTCCATATTCTTAATAATAGGTCATATTCCATATTCCATGTGGAGAGAGATAAAAAGTTCATCTCTGATATTATTGTTACCAGGAGATTTCTTGTTTTTCATTTTGTCCAGTATTTCTAGCATATCTTCAAAAGTAGGATCAAATACCACTTCATTTTCATTATAAACATCCAAGTAAGTGACTTCAGCCGCTTCACTCTTTATACACTTTTTCGAAGTGTACTTTCCATCTGTCACGAATTTTTGGCTTTCCAGTCATAATTTGCCCATTTTTAACTTTGCAGCACTTGTGCATTGGCTAGCACTGACATAGCTAGCAAATTGATGCTATTTGGCTAAGTAAATCTCTGTTAGCCTCCATGGAGATATCTGCATGCTGAGCATTTTGAGCGATGACCATTAGTGGAAATACATTTTTATATTTATTTTTACAACGATTTTTAATAAAATAAATTATTAAATTTTATTTACAAATGTCTGTTTTAATTTTTAAACTTTTAATTATAATTGACGTAAAGTTTACTTTTCTTATATTGAAAATATAAGCTTAAATCCACTGATTTTAGTAATAAAAATGCTTTTGTTTTTACCATGGCACGTAGACGCATGGAAATGGCTGCTTGAGTGACACCTAATTGCTCGGCAAGCATTTTTTGCGATTGGGTATAGTCTTCGTCCAAAAGAGCCTACTCAAACTTTCTGGCCCGATTTTCACGCTACTTGTCACCCAAGTCAAAATGGCCGTTTTTGAAACGACGAAACCAGTCTCTGCAAATCGTTTCCGATGACGCACTGGTCTCCATAGGCCTCCACAAGCATTCGATGTGATTCAGCAGCTGGTTGCTTTAAATTGAACGGAAAAGCAGAGCTTCCCGCATTTCTTCTTTATTAACACAAAAATAGACATGATTACCCAAAGAAAAATTTATATAGTTGTATTTATTAAGCGGTGGTCAAAAGAATTTAATGTCCCGTATACTACCAAATTGCTGTACGTTTCGCTTGTCCGCCCAATTTTGGAATACTGCTCCTGCACTTGGAACCCTCAATACTAACACTGGGTATCAAGAGTTGATTAAGTCTGTTCAAAAACAATTTATATTATTTACTCTTCGGGGTTTAAATTGGGATTCCAACATTCGTTTGCCATCCTATACATGCAGACTTCGCCTTATAAAATTACCTTCTCTAAGTGATCGTAGAATTATTAGCTTTTACTCGGTCTCATTGACTCTAACGCTCTCCTTAAACAAAATTTCTTTCATGATTCCTTCCAGAGTAACTCGTAATTTTCGACCTCTCGCATTAACTTTTTGTAGAACTAATTATGCGTAACACGTTCCTTTTCGTGTCCTATGCGCAAATTATAATAACCTCTATGATTTCTCCTTTGTATGGTCTATCCAATCCATTCCTTTATCTATCCTATCTTATCTTGATTCCCCAAAACGAGCTTCTTTGACCAATCATAAACTATATAAATCCTATCTTGGTCAACGCTGTTCTTTGGTTTCTATTTGAAAAATGTTTAAATTTATATGCTACTTTCTGTTTTCATCTTTTACATTGTAAATCCAAGTTCCTGGCTAGCCCCAGATGTAAGACGGTGCATAATTCACCCATCAGGCCAGGAATACGGATTAGCTTTATTATATTTTTTCCACGTTATCATACATTATTTCATAATTTTAGAATGTTTTAATTGTCTAATCTTAAGGTTAACTGGACTTAGTTGTACCCTTACATATTAATAAATAAATATATAAATGAAATCGCTTGGATTGTGCACTGATTGATTTGAACAGATGTCGAACTCATACAAAAACAGTAAGACATTTAAATAGTAGCTGGTAATACGCTTACCAAGTTTTAGAATTAGAGCTAGAACTCTTTAGCTCTTTAGAAATATTTTAAGTTGCCTAAAATCTTTTATTTCGTGCGGCATACTAAAGAGCCTTTGCTTAAGCAGTTATAGAACCTGAGACCTTCCCGAGTGTTACGGATGACTGATTTCTTCGAGCATCAGTAGGAAATTCAGTTGTACCGCTGAGTGTTCGGTCGCCATTGTCTCTTCTGTATAAAACAGTGCGAGCCGCGGAAAGGCAGAAGTTGACATTTGCTCAAGAGCAGCTATAGATGACGCATCAAGAGCCTTGACCCCACCAATAATTAATAACTAAAAAACATTAAAAAATACCAATCTGCAAATATGACGAAATTTAAAATGGCAAAATCGTCGTTGCAACAAGCTTTCTCTGCTTAACTTTTTTTTAACAAACATTTCATCTCTTTTTGCCTATAATTAGCGCTAATATTGATGAGCTTTTTATGCAGACGCATACCCTACACGCTCTAAATGAAAATACGAAAATTAAATGTCTTGTGGCTATACTTTGAGTTACTTTTTAACAGCATTTAATCTTACATTTGCCCCCAAGCTGCCAACTTGCTGCGAATTATGTAGATGCAGCTTCTTCTTCCTCCCCCCCGCCAAAAAAAGGCAACATCAGCCGCATGCTTTGGCTAATTAAATATAGCTTAAAGTCTATCAAAAATGAATTAATCATTAAGCGCCATAAATTGCCAGAAGCCAACATACGAAAAAAAAAATCACTGAAAATAATCGCTTAAAGATTACAAAAAGCAAAGAGTTGACTTGGAGCCAGGGAGTTGGCTGCTATGGAAAACCACTTTCAATTTCATTGCTGATTTCATTTAGTTAATCAGCTTATTGAACTTGAGACTTGGCTTGCTTGGGATTTTCTTTCGGGCAAACTGCCAAAATTGTGAGTAACCAGAACAAAAAAATATATACTCTTTCCAAGTAGAGAAAAAGCAGCAGAAGTAAGGCAAGTCAAGTCAAGTCGAGTTGAGTGAGAAAAGTTCGCAGTGTTTTTAAGCAGTTGCAGCTGGGGAAATCATAAAATCAAATTCAATTTGCTGCAAGCCAAACACATGAAAAGCCAGCCAGCCAGCCAGCCAGCAGGCAGTCCCACAAAGAAACTTATGCAGAGTGTTAGATAGAGTTGGCATATAAGGCATCTTCACGCACACACACACACACACACACACACGCACACACACACAGAGTCAAGGTGTAAGCAAGATGGCGTACAATAGAAGTTTTCCCGTTCTTCAGTATTTTTTTGCAGCAAGTTGGCAGCAATCAGATAGCAGCTGTACCAACTGCTTTCAGCAAATTAATTAATTACCAAGTGCAACTATAAAGCTATAAAGTTGACAGCCAGACAGACAACTTTCTTAGTCCTGCTCCTTGGCCTCGAGCTATGAATCCGTTTGATTGTATTTGGCGTACAGTCTGAGTTGGGTTAACCAACATAAGAAGCAGCGAACTACAAAAAAAAATAAGGATGAATAAACTTGAACTAAACTGACAAGTCATGATGATCTATTTATTTCATAATGCTGGCTTTCCTCCTTTTACTTGCAATCATCTTTTTCGAGAGTTCGAGCCGAGTCGAAAGTTTTGACAATTCAAAATTTTGGCTTTACCCTGCAGCAGACATGGTCTGCTTACGAATCTATTAAAAACTTATGAAGCGCTCGATTTTGTAGATTATTTTTGTAATTTTTTTTTTCTGATTTAGCAATAACTAATGCTTAATTATTCCTAATTTTGACATAATTTCCACAATATATATGATTCGTGCCATAAAGATGGTAACGATATTGCCGCGATTCAGCATTTCCAAAGAAACTACTGCTCGGTACTGTTTCTGAAGAAAATTCATCCATATTGGCACAAGTCGAGCGGCGATACGCCGCATGCCCAAATGCGCACTCAAAATGTTACAAACCGATTCGTGAGAAATGTCCAGATCATGTGCTGTCTCTCTCAAGCTGATATGACCATTTTCGACGGTGATTTCTTTCTCAGCATCGATGTTATTTTCAGTGCAAGAGTTCGAAGGACGTCCTGAGCAAGGCGTATCTTCAACAAAATTTCGACCTTCCTTGAACGATTTGTAGCAGTAGTAAATACGACTTTTCGACAAAACCTAAAGTTTTTGATAACATTTTTAATGTTTCACGACACTGAGAAACACTTACATAACAGCTCTAGGTTTAAATTCCTTGAGAAATGAGTGCTTGGTTTGCTAATTATTCAGCAAGATTGAAATTGGAAAAAGTCAAATGTTTTAGGTTTTTTGATGCATATATACATAATATTCATTATAATACGTATCTTGATTCAAATTAATATTTTTATCATTTCTTTTAATAAAGAAAAGTCATCTTATATCCTTCCATGTAATTTAATAATAGTATAATCCATTGCAATTGTTTAAAAACTCGTTCGAATAATCTTCGATCGATAAATTGTAGTCTTCAAATAGTCTCCGAAATCCAAAATATTAAACATATTCGCAACATTTTCAAGTCAAAAGTTGTATTCTTCAGAAAATAGTCTTCAAAATTCAAATTATTATACTTTCAATTGATCAACTCAAATTTTCAAAAAAAAGTCTCTGAAATCCAACATATTAAACTTATTCGCAACATTTTCAAGTGATATGTTTTAGTCTTCAAAAAAAAGTCTCTGAAATCCAGAATATTAAACTTATTCGCAACATTTTCAGGTGATATGTTTTAGTCTTCAAAAAAAGTCTCTGAAATCCAGAATATTAAACTTATTCGCAACATTTTCAAGTCATAAGTTGTATTCTTCAGAAAATAGTCTTCAAAATTCAAATTATTATACTTTCAATTGATCAACTCAAATTTTCAAAAAAAGTCTCTGAAATCCAACATATTAAACTTATTCGCAACATTTTCAAGTGATATGTTTTAGTCTTCAAAAAAAAGTCTCTGAAATCCAGAATATTAAACTTATTCGCAACATTTTCAGGTGATATGTTTTAGTCTTCAAAAAAAGTCTCTGAAATCCAGAATATTAAACTTATTCGCAACATTTTCAAGTCATAAGTTGTATTCTTCAGAAAATAGTCTTCAAAATTCAAATTATTATACTTTCAATTGATCAACTCAAATTTTCAAAAAAAAGCCTCTGAAATCCAACATATTAAACTTATTCGCAACATTTTCAAGTGATATGTTTTAGTCTTAAAAAAAAAGTCTCTGAAATCCAGAATATTAAACTTATTCGCATCATTTTCAGGTGATATGTTTTAGTCTTCAAAAAAAGTCTCTGAAATCCAGAATATTAAACTTATTCGCAACATTTTCAAGTCATAAGTTGTATTCTTCAGAAAATAGTCTTCAAAATTCAAATTATTATACTTTCAATTGATCAACTCAAATTTTCAAAAAAAGCCTCTGAAATCCAACATATTAAACTTATTCGCAACATTTTCAAGTGATATGTTTTAGTCTTAAAAAAAAAGTCTCTGAAATCCAGAATATTAAACTTATTCGCATCATTTTCAGGTGATATGTTTTAGTCTTCAAAAAAGTCTCTGAAATCCAGAATATTAAACTTATTCGCAACATTTTCAAGTCATAAGTTGTATTCTTCAGAAAATAGTCTTCAAAATTCAAATCATTATACTTTCAATTGATCAACTCAAATTTTCAAAAAAAAGTCTCTGAAATCCAACATATTAAACTTATTCGCAACATTTTCAAGTGATATGTTTTAGTCTTAAAAAAAAAGTCTCTGAAATCCAGAATATTAAACTTATTCGCATCATTTTCAGGTGATATGTTTTAGTCTTCAAAAAAAGTCTCTGAAATCCAGAATATTAAACTTATTCGCAACATTTTCAAGTCATAAGTTGTATTCTTCAGAAAATAGTCTTCAAAATTCAAATCATTATACTTTCAATTGATCAACTCAAATTTTCAAAAAAAAGTCTCTGAAATCCAACATATTAAACTTATTCGCAACATTTTCAAGTGATATGTTTTAGTCTTCAAAAAAAGTCTCTGAAATCCAAAATATTAAACTTATTCGCAACATTTTCTAGTCATAAGTTGTATTCTTCAGAAAATAGTCTTCAAAGTCCAAATTATTACATTTTCAATTGATCAACTCAAGTTTTCAAAAAAAATCTCCGAAATCCAAAATTTTAAACTTATTCCCAACGTTTTCAAGTGTCAATTTTCAGTCTTCAAAAAAGTCTCCGAAATCAAAAGAATTACATTGCAAGTGATAATCTTCAAAAAAAAAGTCTCCGAAACCCAATAAATTAACTCGTGCTTCAATACTAAAATAAACACATTTGAGTACAATATTTTTCTTAAAGTTTATAGACAAACATATTTTATATAAATTAAGAGATTTTTCTGAACAAGTTTTCTGCAAACTCTCGCTGCCCGGAAAAAAGAAGAAACTGCAATCTCTACAAACGCTTCAAGTAAATGCCACTTACAGCAACATTCTATGAATATTTTTGCATTATGCAAATGAAACTTATATTTCTTAAATCTCGTTTGGAGAGCGCTCCACTCTCAAGTGCCACCAAACATTCTGCTAATTTTACACACGATTTGTTGTAAGTTTTTGTAGTTTTTTTTTTTTTGATTTTGTAAATTCTTTTATATATTTTTTTTTTGATGTTTTTCTTGCTGCAAAAATAATGTATGAAAAATGAAATTGCATTGACTTAGTGTGGCATGCAACTATGCAACTTTTTTTGCTCAAAACGCAAACACACACATTTCTATTTCACATTTTAGAGCTTAGTTTTCATAAAGCTTTTGTCGTGACCAAACAAACCGAGTTGGCCTCCCTTCATCCGCATGCCATACGCTTGTTGAGCAGCAGGGCGTTGGGACGCCATAATGTCAGGACGTCAGGACGTCGGGGCGCCAAAGCGCCAGCGTTTTGTAGATTTTTAAGTCCCATAAATTTTAAGTGTCAATATATAAAAACCGCATATGTGCGGCATTGGCAGCCAGAGATGCCAACGTACCAGCGAAGGAACGACTCGAAACGAGTGGAAATTCATAAATTTTCTCATGGACGAAATGGTAAAATAAAATGCAATGGCAATACATACGCACACACAGATACTCTCACTCGCACACACACACACACACTTACTACAATATATGAATGGGTTTTGGTTTATAGTTTCGTATTTCACATTTCGCTACTGCACCCGCACCCGCACCCACTTACCCGTAGACGCGCAACCGGCTGCAGCTTGTAAGGCAGCCGCTACAGCTGCTCCATATGGATAGTGTAGGTTATGGGGGTCGGGGCATGAACGTACTTCGTCCTGTATAGTACCGTGTGGCTTTTATTTTATTACAAACGTACAATAAAAAATAATAGAAAAAAAATATATTATTGCGAACATGAAAATCGAAGGAAAGCGACTATCAGATATACTCTTACTTTATAATATAATATAATAACTTAATGTTTAAGATTTCAGCAAAGAACTTCCAACTCTCCCCATCTCTAGCAATTACTCGAAGCTCGTTGAGCGATTTTCCAGTTTTCTTCTGAATCGTTATTCTCCAACTTGCTTGGGGTTCGAATGCGTGTGGGTATCTTATCATAGACTTTTCGTCCTAACCAGCCATATTTTCGTCCTAGTATTTCCTCATTTATGCTTTTTTGGTTATTTCTTCTCCATAGATCTTCTTTGCTTATGATGTTAGGCCACCATATCTGCAGCATATTCATATATAACCTAAAAGTAAAAACTAGTAAAAAATATTTCAGTTAATAAAAGTTTAAAGTACAAAATTCGAATTAAACAAAAAGTTATAAACAAATACAAACTTCATAAATAACTTAAAAGTTAGTACTTCTTGAAAGAACCCTCACCCAAAGCTGCAGACATCCTGCTTCTTCTCGAAAGAAGGGTTCTGAGATTTGATGGGGCTCATCACGGCACACAACGCTTGTGGCCAACATAAGGTTAACCTGGGATTAAGAACTGACCCAACATGTGCGAGCAACATCTCGAGCAGGCTGACAATACCGAGCACTTCCTATGGTATTGTCCAGCTTTCTCAAGAATAAGCTCCAGCTCGATGGAGCACACTAATTGAGTTAATGCTCAACTTTCTACGAGAGACGAGAAGGTTCGTGTAGTGGGTTTTCTCCCTTTTTCACTTTTTCCCTTTCTGTACTTCCCAACCACTATTTAACCCCTTGTCTTTGCGGTATGGCACAATGGGCTATTTAGTCTGAGTATCCGAGGCGGTATTTGTCACCTCTGCCACCCTCACATCTATCTATGCCTAAAAATGTAATAATGATAATAATGATGATAAAATTAAAAATTTAATTAAACTAAAATTCTAACAAAATATATATCAAAACACAAAAAACAAAAAACTTCAAGAAAAAAAAAATGTGTAATAATAATTAAATTCTTAACAAAAAAAATTAGAAACTACACGAAAATTGAAAATAAGTAGCCAAAAAAAAATAAAATAAAAAAGTAATCAATAAAAATAAACAAAAGATAATAAAAAAATTAATTTAAAAAATAATAAAAAAAATTATCAATGAAAATACGTTAATACAACTTAAAAATAAAACGCATAGCTAAAAATCGAAATAGGATAAACAAAGCAGACCAACAATTGTATAAAAATTAAATAAAAAAGATCAACTATGACAGTAAATATCAAGATCTAAACAACTTTAAAAAATTCCATTTTATTAGTTAAATACTAAAAATTTTATTTAAAAAAAACTTAACATTTGAAAAATAAATTTTTAAAGCAAATAAAAAAATATATAATTATATAAAAAAACTAAAATTTAAAAGACGCAAAACACCTAAAAAAAATACATTTTAATTGACAAAAAAACTTTTGAATTGCAGAATAATAGACTTAAAAGTAAAAAAATAACATTTAAACATTTAAAAAGACAACATTTAAATTTAAAAGTAAATAAAATGAATGTAATATAACAAAATATAAAAAAAATAACATTTAAATTTAAAAGTAAATAAAATTAATGTAATTTAACAATATATAAAAAAATAACATTTAAATTTAAAAGTAAATAAAATTAATGTAATGTTACAATATATAAAATAAATAAGTTTTATAAGATCATCTACTGCAGTAGATAATTTAAATCTAAATAAAACTTAAAAAGAAGCATAACATTAAAGAATAATTAACAACAAAAAAACTCAAAATTGTAGAAAAATAAATGTAAAATAATTTAAAAATAAAACATTTGAATAAGAAATAATTAAAAATATAGAAAATCAAAGACAAACTGCTGAAAAAAAAAAAAACAAAACACTTTTTGATTCCAACTTATTAGCTAACTTCAAAAACAATACGAAAAATAAGCTTTTTCTGGAATTCAAAGTTAGGATATACTACGTCTGCAATGCCCTAACCAGATTGTAGCTTCGGTTATTATATCAGATTTTATTGCTCTTTTTCTTTACTCACAATATCTTAGCTGTGCTGAAAAAGTATTAAAGAGTATTAAAATATTTTTCAATTTTAACAACATAATAAATTTAAAATCAATATTTAAATGACAGGAAAAAAATAAAAAAATAATGATTATTAATTTTGTTATTCAGCATATACATTTTAAAATAAACATCTCTAAAAAATTAGTCATGTCCTACCACATTTACATACAGTCTTGCATTTCAGCATATACAAGAATGCCTAGAAACTAAAAAATTAACAAATGTACCAGCGATTGAAATGCGGCAACAAACCCTTATTTATATGAATGAGTTGAACGAATGGGCTAGCAATAGCCAACTATCTCTTTCATTGCTTGTATATCAGCTGCAACAAGTAATGATTCAATTGCCTAAGGCTGAAAACTGGCAACATCGCCTATTTTTGCACAAATGAAGTGCTAACTTTAAACATACTCTGCCGATTATGCCTTTTTTGGTATTCAGGCAAAAACGTTTCCAAATGTCATAGCCCAAAAATATTAGAAAAAGACCACAAATGCTTAAAATTGAAAATTGGCGAAATTTGTAGCAGCTGGGCATTGTCTAGACGACGAAAGGGGCATTGAAGGCTACGTGGAGGAGGCTCGGTTTGCCGGCAACCTGAATAGGGTTGATATTTTAGAATTATAAAATTATTTAGTTAAATTCATTAAATCCCAGAGTCTAAGTAGGATGTGACATGTACTAGGGATAGATCATAACAGAGTACAAAAGTTTGTGTTGGCACACACACCACTCTCCACAAGAAACAGGGGACGACCAAGAAAACGACCAATTGACAATATTGACGTTGAAATGCTAAAGATAGAAGTTAGGAACTAGCGTGCCCTTGCTAACAACAGAAACGAATGCAGAAGAATTGTTGAGAAAGGCAAAACCCCCCTCGGTTTGTAGGACTAAATAATGATGATGATTATAAAATTATGTAACATTATATTATTAATGGGTGTGCCGTCTAACTCTAAGAATTTGCACTATATTTAAAAAATTTTTGTTATTATCAAGATCACTCTTTTACTATTTCTTTGAGCGATTTTACAAGAACAATATCTACCAAATTTCCACCTTTACTACAAATACAAAAGCGTGCTCTTTGTTGGTGTTTTCCATCACATTCACAAGAATTTCGATATAAATTACCTTTTAAGCTCGAGTGTTGTCTTTTAGCTGTTATAGGGTCTTCGGCTTGTTGGCAAGTCAAATCTGGGTATCTTGGTGAACAGTCAATATCACCGTTTTTGAACACAACACGTTCCGGGAATTTCCAACACAAATAGTCGATTGTTTAAGTTGCTGTGTGGCATGTAGCGCCATATTGTTGGAAGCAAACATATTCCCGGCTTTCTTCACGCATTTGGGGTAACATAAAGTGCGCCAGCATCCATCTATACCGATCGCCGTTGATTGTCTCACCAGGTCTGTAGAAGAACGGCCCAATACATTTACTCAGGGCGTAATTTCGTAATCAAAAATGTGGTGTTGATAGTCTGAAGGTCTGAATAAGAACGGCCCAATGATGGTTAGCGAGCAAACTCCAGCCCAAGAAGCTTCGATAATTTCATTTGAACAACGAGGGAGTAATTTTTCAGGTCGTATCGGTTTTGGGTGCAGTACGGCGATATGCACAGTGGGTTGGCATAAATGAACGATTATTTTCAATGTAAAGCGACACTATTTCGGTGCGTTCTTGAGGTGTAAAGCGATAAGAGGCTAAGATTGTAATGGAACAAACTTAACTAAGCCGAAATGGTGAAGCCGATCGATTGAAAATTGTGAAAGTTATTCGACTTTAGTATTTACCCGATTCAAATGGGTTATATATGTTATATTTTTTTAATTATATCATTGGTATATGGGTGGATTTATTACTAAAATAAATGAAATATAATGATAATTAAATTATTATGCAATAAATTGTTCATCTATATGGTACAATTTTCCTTGCAAGAATTTTAAAATAAATATAAAAAATTATATTTTTATTCATTATTAACATTTTTATCAACAGAATACTTTTAAATTAGCAATTGCCAGTGATCCCAAGGCGAAACATTGCCAGCACAACGTTAGAACCGTCATCCCATGAACTTTGAATCGCTTCATTTTTCATTAACTATCTCAAAGCACATCCATTCTATACCTTGTTAAATTCCCTATGGTTCTAGATCTTTTTTCTTTTCGTACTGTTGTTACATACTCGCTTACAAAACGAATATAACCCTTAACTCTGGCGTAAGTGTAGCCGTAAGCAAAGTAAAGAAAACACGAAAAGTTGTTAAAAGAAATGGCAAAAATATTGTATGAAATAAAACAGAAGCAGTCGTCGCCGCCAACTCTTCGTTTTGGTAGGGCATATGGCATGGCCCCCATCCTGACCAGCCTCAACCACCTACACAAGCGTCTACGATGCGTCCAACCCGCCGGCCATCTTTATCGCCATCATCGCAATCGAAGAAGCAGCCATGTGCAACGACGTTTTTGGTCAGCTTTTGCTAAATTGACGGAGTTCGTTGAGAGTTTTGTAGCCGAAGAACTTCGTCACCCGCACCCCATCCGTATCCAATTGCAAGAAATTGCGCTTTAAGTTGCTGTTTTATTTGTATGCAATAAAAAACCGTAAGCGGTTTATGCCCTCCTCCAAAGAACTCGGACTGAAGTTGTAGCAGCAGCAGCGTGCTGTGCCATCCGGCACGGCACTGCACGGCACGGCACGGCACCTTCTCCATGGGCTCCCAATGGGCAATCAATTCTCAAATATATGGGTAGCTTAAGAGCTTGAATTGGCATGTTGCCACAGTGACTCGCATAAGTTATCGCAGCACTTCATAAATACACGTCCAGTTTTGAAGTGACAAGTAATTTCGAATGTTTGTTTGGATCATAAATTTATATTTCAAGCAAAACAGTTAAGTGAATAAGTCTGCACATGGCTGGCGACTTTTAAATATTCTGCTTTCTTGTTTCTAACTTGCGATGTCTAAGATATAGACGAAAATGTTCTAGATTTCGGATCGCTTGAGTTAATACACTACGAACATAGCAATTTTCCTCTTCATATTATAAACAAATATTTTCATATTATTATGTCCACATCCAAAGTTGCTAGAATTGAAAATTGCAAAGTGCCTGAATACTTTGAGTGTCGACTGTATTTTAACATTTTACACATTTCCAAATGGAGCAATTGCTTCGACCTTAAGTAGAACTTAGAGAGATGTTAAGCGCCAAAGCAACCAAAATGCTAATATTATTTATTCTTATTATTATTTATTCTTATAAATAAATAAACTTAGAGAGATGTTAAGCGCCAAAGCAACCAAAATGCTAATATTATTTATTCTTATTATTATTTATTCTTATATGAAGACATGCAATGTTTTTTTATTTTTTGCTTCTCAAAAAAATTAAAAAGCTTTGAATAGATAATGCGATTCGCTATAAAGATATTAAAACCAATTTTACAATGTTTCAAAACACTTGGTCATATTTAATCAACATCGATTAACAATATAATATGGCTCCCTTGGGGTAAATCGTTGGAAAAATTATATTTTGTAACTAAATTCTTTGAACTTGGTTTCTTAACTTTAACTTCCAAATTCTCAAGACTGCTAAGGAAAAATGAACCGACTCGGAGATCATAAGACGACTTGGACTCAGTCGCTGCAAAGACAAAATTAATGGCAATATTGACAATTGATTTGATAAAAATCTTTTAATACGTATAATTCCTGGACTAATTTCATTGTTGGTTTCTTAACTTAACCTTACTAAGTTTAATTATTAAAAGTATTTTCATTATCATCATCTACAACTCGGAGTGGCTTTCGGTTTTCTCAACAATTCTTCTCCATTCAACTCTATTGTTGTATTATTTTTTCTTGATTTATTTCGTCAAAGCCTTCTTCAGTTAATTCTTGGACGAATTTTTGTTTTAACTTTACCAATAAATATATCAGGCAATATAAGATTTCCAATAATTTAACCGCATATATTCGAGTCCGCGTAAACTGAATACCGCATGAACCGAGAGGTAAAGCTATACTACTGTGGGCAAAAAGTATGGGGAATTTCGAATTTAAAAAAGATTACGTTTCCGATAGGTTGGCAGTACTGTCTTTGACATCCATGTCAAATTTCATGTCAATATCTCAATTCCTTAGTTAGTTGATCTTGTGTCTTGCAAACCACCAAAAGTGCAATTTTCGAATTTTACAAAGTCTGAAATTATTCAACAACGAAGTTTCATCAAAGTTTGTGTTTGAGAATGTTGCTGAAGGACATTTGGCCAACAGGCTCTTTCCAAAATACGTCCATGAATGGTATAAAATGTTCTGCCTGGACGATCATCCGCGTCAGCTGATGAGCAAGATGTCAAGGAAAGAAATCTAGTAATTAGTGCTTGAAAATCGTCGATTGAGTGTTAGAGACATTACTGGGCTATTGTTGGAATATCAGAAGGAACAGTTCAAACCATTTAAAAAGACCATTTGGGCCTTCAAAAAGGCTAGTCTCGTTTGGTGATAAAAACACTCACTTTCTGGAAAAAATAGCATCGCTTTAATGTGTGAAGCCATGCTTTCTGACTATCAAGTTGAGATAAAACGCATTATAATTATAGACCAGACACGGGTTTACTCTTATGACCTGGAAACAGTCGATCAATCGAGCGAAAATCATGCTTAAGGCGAGCCAAAATCCAAAAAATCACGTCACAGTCGTTCCAAAATCAAGATCATATTTTCCTCGATTACCGTGGTATTTCGATTTATTTTCAGTTGAAAATCTGAAATTTAAGATTGTAATTTCGCACTTTAAGTCAAAAATGCATTAATTTAACACAAGTTTTCGCTCTGTTTTTGCATAAATTGAGAAAGAAATATGTTTTTATTTGGATTATATGTTCAAAGTATTCACTGAAATTGTTGATTTGAAATCACTATGCCTGCCGAAAAACTCATTCCCCATTAAAACCCAACTTTTTCGGTAAAGTTTCAACTGTAGAGAGCAAGAAATTTTAATCCTTTTGCAATACTGGCATTGCTTTTATTTCACAATAATATTAGCAAATTGTTGATTTGAAACCACAAATATTTCTATGCAAAATCAATTTTTCACTATTTTCTTATTTTTCAAAATTTTTTATAACTTTTATGGCTTTGTTAACATTTCTAGTTATGATTTTTTTTGTAAAATTACAGTCGATGTTATTTTTTTTGGCATTGTCCTTTTACCATTTCGAAGCTAGTCAATTTGAAAAACCACAAACTAACGTAAATAAAATGCAAATTTTTGGGGGATTTACTTTTGCCAATTTGTTGCAAAAAAAAAAAATAATAATTATTCTGCTTGAATATTTGAAATATTTTTGTTAGTATTTTTTTTTCTGTGGTGCATGTGATTTTATTCAATTTAATTCAGATCAGCACAAATGTCAATCAAACGGCTTAGCATCATTTTGTTATTTATTATTTATATATATATTTTTTTGTTTATTATTTATTGCTAGAGTCTGGTTTTATTAAAAAAAATAAACTCATTTGAATAATTATTTTTTCACTTTTTTATTTATTATTTTGCTGTCCATTGCGAAATAGGTTTAATTTTAATTTGATTTAAATAAAAATGTGCTGTGTTTTTTAAATTTTGTTTTTTTTTTTGGAATTATAAGTTCATGTTTCTGTGTAAATAATACTAGCTTATGGGTCTTAACTTCACTTAGTATTCCAAACATTTGGTTTAACATGGTCACACTAATAATTTGTAAAGATTTAGAACAAAAATTACTAAAATTGAGGAAAAAATGAGCTAATACGTGCGCTTAGGATTAACAATTTTTCTACAAAATAATCAGTTGTATTGCTAAGGCAATACTAGTATTTCGCTGGCTTTTCCGGCTTATATACCCGCTTCCTTTCACTGCAAAATGTGCAAAATTCTTTTACAAAAAATATTGAAAAATTTTCACTGCTTACTAGAGTGATCATATTTTGTTCGCTGCAAATTTTTCAAAATATTAAGTTTCGATTTCTTTAGCACAAAAATAAGCTTTTGTCGCATTTTATTTACTTAGTCTTAGCTGCCTTGGAACTGGCAGAAATTTAAACTCATATTTCTTATCAGCTTCAAAACTTTTCAAACAATTCAAAATTAGTCAATTTGTCAAATTATCTTTATTCATTATGTTGGCTATATTGGCTCAAGTCAAAAGTATTTGCCATTATCTGTAAAATTTGTATTGAGCAAAATGCTTTTGTTGTTGTTGTAGTATCTGGTAGCTGGTATTTGCTTAGAAAATATGAAAAGCATAAATTTCCATCAAGTTGAACAAATTTGTAATTACCAAGGCTGGGGCGGTAACTAACAAAATGGCCTAAAGGCAAATGTTTTCACAAGCTGAGAGTTTTCCTTAGTTGAAAAATCATCATTTTGCATATTAATTGTAGGGCACAGCTGTGGTGTGGGGCGATGGGTGCGGGAAGGTGCCGTCAAGTGCACACAGGCGTTGAGATAAAGTAGGTATATAACTTAAAAGTATATATATATATTTATAGATATACCATACGAGGGTTGCCAACTAAGTTACGTAAGCAAACAGACTTTGAGCTCTATTAGCTGTTAAGCGTTATTTTTGCCGAATAAATCTCTTTTGTATGTTATGGTCACACTTTTAGGTGGAAATATACAGAGAATTAAATTTTTTTTAAGGAATCAGAAATGCCAAATCATATGATTTTTTAACAAAATGAATTAATGCCTAATTCGGTCTTTTTTTGCACTGTTTCGAAATAATATATTTTTAAAATTTTCTACACGATTTTATGCCATTTAGCACGATTTAACATTTTTGTGTTTAAATTTTTTTTTGTGAAATTTAATATTTGCGAAGTATGTTTATATCACAAATTTAAGGAAATTCGGTTTTGCTGCATTCAAGCACAAAGGTCAGAGCATTGAAATGGGATAATATTTTGTGTTTGGAAAAAAATTACAATTAGGCAATTAGGTGATTTCTGAAATGAAATTATCTGTTAAGTCTTCAGAAAAAATTGAAAAAACACTCACGGCTTGACGACAATGCACAAAAACAACTTCGCGTAGACGGAACCAAGATGAAATATCACACATTAGGGTTTTATAAAATGATAAAAAACAAAGAACCATCTGCATTCACACATTCAACTCCTGAAAAGAGCTACTTATTTTCTGCAAGCATAGAAAGCCGCCAAAGAATTTCCACTAAAACTTAAAAAAATAATAGCATACATTTAAGATCGGGTTTTTAATGCCGACGAAACTGTTCTATTTGGAAAAAAAATGCTGAGCAGAACATATGTGGCCAGATCGCAAAAAAGTGCTGGTGGTTTTAAAGTTTAAAAAGATCGAGTCACATTTTTATTTTGTAGTAGCGCTTCTGGAGATCGTAGGTTTAAGCCCCCGCTTATCAATTGCGCTCTTAAATGTCGAGCAATGAAAGGTGTCGATTTTGATACATTGCCAGTTAATTGGATGGCCAAAAAAAAAGCATGGGTGACAACTACAGTTTTCATATAATGGTTCGTTCAATATTTTGTGCCAGAAACTAGAAAATATATGGTTCAAAAAGGCTTAGAACTTAAAGTTCTTCTGTTGGTAAACAATGCATCCGCCGTTGGAATACGAAAATGTACAGGTTTTTTTTTTCTGCCACCAAATCCCAAATAAAAAAATAAACATTATATGAATTGATTTAATAATATAAACAGGTATACTTCTTTTTAAAAATTTTTAAAAAATTTCACTAATTTTAATAGGTCACTGAAGTTAGGTGAGAGCTAACTCCATGGCATATACAAATATCATTTAGTGAAGGTAACTTTATAAGTCGAAATCTACAATAGCCAAAGTTGTGGTAAGCAATCTGTGCACTAAAGAAGCTGCAGTTTCAGGTAGAAAGCAGTTTGGGCAATATTTCAATTTAAGACTTAGAAGAATGCTTTATTGATTTAGAAAATTACTAACTTAATTTAACTGCAGCATTGAACTTGAAATATACTTTTTTCAGTTGGCAGCTTTTATAAGAAATAATAAAAATAATGGATATTTTCGGAATAAACTTCAAATGACATATGCAGAAATGTTGTACTGCACAATTTGCATAAGACTTTCTTCTACTTTCAAGTATGCAAGCAAACTAAGTTGAGAATAGAGCAATCATTGCCATGCTGCCTATCCATACTCCATACTCATACCTAACTACATTTGAGATCGTACTGTTCCAACGCCTTTTGCGCTAAGAAAACGTTGACAGCAACCCTCGCATTTTAAGTATAATCTGTACGAGCGCGTGAAAAATAGAGCTTGAGAGAGTGCATGTGGAAGCAGAGAGAGAGAGAGAGGGAGAGCGAGAGTGCAAGAGTGAGTGAGAGAGAGGGAGGCAGTAAAGCCGAAAATCGCTTAAGATTAATGATGCAAAAAATTGAGCATCATTAAAGAAAGTGAAAATGGAATTAAGTGCAAAGCACAGTGGGCGCTAACAGCAACAACAACAGCAACTACGACGACGACGACGACGACGACAACAAGATGGCGCCGCCTGCAGACATCCACAGGAAGTGGCATAAGAAGTAAAAAAGCATCAACCACAAACACACTCTCAAACACACACACACACACACACACACGTAACTGAGGGCCAGGGCTACGTGCAACACGCAAGGCGCAAGAAAATGGCGGCATAAAACTTAACTACTCTGCGCGTAGGCCAAACGATCCGACAACAACAGCAACGTTAGCCACAAACTGACAGCGTCTTGCATAAAAGCGTATTTTAATGGGGCGTGGCACGGTGTGGTAAGTAAGTAAGCACCGCCACAGACGCACACAGACACACACACACACTTACTGCCACTTACCACAATTGAAAGAAAGGATGTGGCAAAGCCCAGCGGAAACGGAAATGGCAACGAACGGCTGCATTATGGGCGTGCCTATCAATAGTTGGCAACTCTAAGTGTCGACCGACGCCTTAAACAGCACTAAAAACTATGCCAAAAATGTGAATTTATGCAAAAAGATGTACTTTATTTCATGGTACCATGACCTCCGACAAAATAGTATAGAGCTTCAATATGGCGCTAAGAAAAATATTTATTTATAAGAAATGCTTAATTTATGTTTGTCGTTTTCAAAACTCAATTTGTTTAACTATAACGCTCAAGTATACGAGCTCAACTTTCAAGACCTTTAATGCTTTATTGTTCTGAAAGTACAGAATATTTTTTTTAATTTCAAAACAAATTTTTTACTCTTGCCTTTGAAGCAATTAGCGAAATTATAAAGCATGATTGAGTCTGTTTGAAAACTATTTTTAATATTTACCTTTCGAGGTTCAAATTGGTATCCTAGCAGTCGGCTGCCGTTCTATTTTTGTAGACTACATCATTCTGCTCTGGGTGGATTTAGGATTTCTCAACAATGCCTCTTCATTCGTCGCTGTTGTAAGCAATTACACCATTACGTTGCTTGGGTTCTATCTGAGTTCATTACAGGGTGTGCTTTATGCAGGGTGGCTTGTAGGTCCAACACCCAAACCCATATTGGAGGAACAATATTTCCGCGACCCAGTTTACCACTGAAGTTGGGTATCCAATCTTTCAACAGGTTTCTAGGGTAGCAGAGTGCACCACGTAAAGGTGACACTAGGAATTGAGCAGAAGTGTCTATGTGAAGTCAGAGAATTCATGTTATACGCGTTCACTGTTGCTTTGGACTCCATTCTTGAAGACTTAGACTTATAAAATTATCTTTGCTAAATGATCGTAGAACATGTTATTTCTGCATAAGCTCTTAACTTTGACCAATCTCGTACTGTGAACCCTCAACGGCGAACATGTGTCCCATTGAGGTTGAAACACGCAGAAGGAAGTGGACCTGGATTGCCCATGTTTTAAGAAGGCCAACATTCGACATCGCTAGATCAGCACTGGAATTAAACCCGCAAGGACACAGGCGAGCTGGTAGGCCTCGTAACATATGGATTAGAATGGTGCATGGTGAGGCTAACGAGTTGGACAAATCCTTGAACCACGTCGTGATATAATTGGGTAGAGGTGACACTATAAATATGTCACTATAAATAAATAAAGCATATGATGATGAGTTGCTGCAAATGTTATAATTCTTAAAGCTTTCATTGCCGAATCATCGCTTAGACTTTAAATACATTTTCCAATAAACATCGTGTCTGGTGTATTCCCACTGTGCAAATGTGCACAACTTCTGCTCTTCGAAGTAAAACACCATGAACACCCCAAATGTAGCGTCTATATCATCGATTAGGCTAAGCTGCAAATTGCTGCAAATGTAATTATACTTAACGCTTTCATTGCCACATCATATGTGGCATCATAAATTATAAAACTGAACTTAGCTTTCAGTACTACTACTACTAATGCACTCCACACACACACACACACTCACACACACAACTCCACATCTACCATATGCCAAGGCATTTGTTGTTATTGCCGGAATGCATAAAAGTTTCGTTGAAAGTATTGCAAGTGGCAGCTCGACTTATAAAAGAAATTACCAACTTTGGTAAAGTCGCTTTACTACATGACACGCCCAGGCGCAAAAATAATTAGCGCGTTGTGTTTATAAGTTTCCGGTGAAAGAGCATTTCAGGCACAAGTAACAGATTAAGGCTTGATATATTAATGAACTAGTACATCCCCGAACGAGCTTGCCGCTGAGCTAAGCAAGGCAGAAAGCCAACAAAGTTGCCACCTGCTGTGTGGCAAATCAACGGCTGGCATAAAATTATGATTACACAACTTGCAGCAAAAACAGTTGCCGCAGTTGCCACTACCACTGTGCCACCGAACGTGGCAACACACGCATTTATATTTGCATTAGCCAAATGGCACAAAAAAAGAATGAAATCACACACACACACACACACAGCCAAAGAAGCAGCAAGCAGAAGCCCTCGTTTTAGCCAAGACTTCAATTAAAGTTATCTAAGCCAACAGCCAGGACTCGGTCTCTAACCAAACCCAATTTGCACATTTATGGAATGAACTTTGGACAAGAAAAAAAACAAAAAAAAATCCAGAAAACCGAAAAAATAGCAGCGCAGAGGTGAAAGGAAAAACAAGTGAAACAAACATGCTTTGAAATGAGCCGAAGCGACTGTTGAATACCCTTTTAGTTATGCGCAAAATGATTGTGAATTTATAGCACAAAACTGTTTCGAGGCAATTAAAAAAGTTCAGTTGGTTATTGTTAAATTTTTTAACTATTTTATAGAATCAAAATACTGCAAGTTAGAGAAAAAACTGCAACTTAAAGATCTTTGCCAATTTTAAGTTCGAATTCGTTTTTTACGCACTAAATTGACTTCGAAAATGCTAAAACTTAACAATGAAAAGTATTATTTAATATATATAAAGGGTGTTTTATGAATGACATGAATTTAATTTATCTGAAAGATAAACTTATGGCATTACATTATAAATACAATATGATTTCTGGCATATGACCGCCACGGCTGGCTCGGATGTGGTACAATCTGGAAAACCGTGAAAAACTTAGTAATGATGGCTCTATTCCGATCAACATTGATTGCAACGTTCTAATCATCATCGGTTTTGAAGAAGTACGGAACAATGATTCCACCAACCCTTAAAGCGCACCAAAGCGATGTTTCGACATGTACTTGAGGATTAGCTTCACCCCAAATGCTGCTGAATAAAATTCGCTTACCAAAATCGGGAAACCCCGGCAATCTCGATTTGGGCGCTATTTGCAATCGTTGTTCCGGCGTTTACCTATTCATCAAGAATTGCCAAAACAGATTAAGAATAAATCACTTGACAGCTGTTAAATAGGTCGCCATCTTGAACAGTAATGCCAACTTTCAATTTCTATACCTCGAAAAAAAACATTCTTTTTACCGAACAAAAGTTATTTTCCTCATATCATGATGTCAGCATCATTAAGCTGAAACTTTTGGCAGATTAAGAAATTGATAGTTTTTTATTTTTTAATTCGTCTCCATTTTAACCCTGTCTAACCCGAGCAAGTGCTTTGCTTAGGCATGTTGATAAGACTAAATATATAACTATCTATCGCATAAAAAAAACTCTTTTTCTCGCATTATGGTTTCAAAAATTAAAGTAAAAAACGATAATAATATTATAATATTGAAGACTGTGCATGCGATCATGCAGTGTATCTGGTCGCATCTTAAGCAGATTGAGTAGTTGCTAAAATCTCTTGAAATATTCTCTACCATAAATGATAACATCGAATAAGTCATCTGCAACTTAATTTCGCAGTCTGATTCTATAGGAAAGATTTTGTGCAGAATAGTGCCAATAGCAAGGATTACTCTGAAGTAAAGCTTACACAATTTTCCATTATTAACAAAAAAAAAGTCAAAAAATCCAATTATTTCGTAATTTAGATGACGATTGATCAATCACAAACAATAACTTTCCCGAAAGCTATAGACCTATTAGCCCACTTTCATGTCTATCCAAAGTTTTTGAGAAACTCATTAAGTTGCGTCTTACGAATCATATTGAGGGCCACAACATATTGCCCATGCAACAACATGGATTTCGAACTGGTATCAGCATCCACTAATAAAACTTTAAGACGACATAATCGATAGCCTAAGATAAATATGTGCTATCGGTATGATTACTCTCGATATTGAGGCAGTTTTCGATGCCGTCTGCAATGATAACTTAATTCATAAGCTAAAAGTCAATAAGTCGCTCATATACTTAAAAAAATTTTTGAAAAGTTTTATTAGTCAGAGATCTTTCTATGTTGAAATAGATTGCTTTAAATCTAGAAAACGAAAAGTCTGTGCAAGTGTTCCCCAAAGATTTGTGTTAGGCCCCATTCTGTATAATGTATTCAAACACGATGTACACAATCGAACAAATAACTTATCTCTATGTCTGCTGACGGCACAGCAATGCAGAGTTCAGACCCAAAATCGTCTACACGACGCAAAAATGGATCTAGAACTATATTACCATAAGTAAAAAATCAAAGTAAACCCAGCAAAAACTAATGCCGTATACTTTTCTAGAAGTGGAAAGCCTTGTTATTTGTCGTATACTCCCACTAACCATTAATAATCTTCCAATGGAATGGCTGGACAACATTAAATACTTGGGCATTATTTTCAACAAAAAACTAACTTTTGCTCAACATACAACATCAACAAACAATAAAATAAACAATACGGATTGTTTTATCCGCTCATTAACAGAAAATCTAAATTATCCATCTCCAATCTTCATACCAATAATGGGGTATGGGTCTACAGTTTGGAAACACTGTGCCCAAAACCTTTCAAATAAACTTCGAATATGCCCAAAATAATCCATAAAAAGCTTCTTTTAAATCTAACTTGACACACCAATACAAAATGTATCTTCATAAGATGGCAGGCATATCGACTTTACTGCATAAATAAGGTAAAAATAGATTCTTCTAGTCTCATACCTGAAGAGAATAGAGGAAAAGCTATCCTATAATAAGTAGTTTTTGTTATTAAGGTTTGTTCCTATTTTTCTTGTTTATATATTATAAACTCTTCTGTAAATAATAAACTAAACTCTGTAAATTTCTGTATCTTAAGAAATTGTTATAATCATGGAAAAAGCAAGATAAATCAAATCCTAAGTTCCGAAAAAAATATTTTCACTATCGGTAAATTAGGTTTTGATCTTTCGCATTTTAAGTGCCCATTCAAAAACGAGTGCAAGAACAAAAACAAAAAAATAAACTTAAAAAAAATAGAGTATTTGAAGAAGCGTTCGAATAGAAAGAAAATCACAAAAAATGCTATTTTGTGGTACTTCAAGAGTCATTGAATGAATATTATTTTTTCCTATGGGAGAGCTCAGCGCGTGGGGAGAGGCCAGCTCTTAGTAGTTAACAGTGAAAAAATATTTACTTTCCAATCTTCTACTTATAATTGACTCAAAAATATAAGAGCTATATACTTAAAATTTTTTTTCATATTTTATTATAATAATTAAGCATTTTTTTTTTATTACAAAAATGTATAAGTAACGCTTTCGAGGCTACGCTTAACTTATTTTCTTTTTAAAATAGCAATTCTCAAAAACTTAATTCTTAACATTTTTATGTAATTTCATTTTAACAAATTAAATTATTTGATTTTTTTAATATTTGCTTTTATTTTTTTATTTTTAAATAAAATTCCATAACAAACCCGAACGTATTCTTTTGTGGTTTCGCAGTTTCGAAAAACATAACATTTTAAAAATTTAGAATCATCTGAAAAAGTTTACAGTATTTAATTTCGCCAAGTTTTGCTGAGTTTTCTTTGAGTTTTTCTTTTCTAAACTAATTTTCAATTCTGATGTAAATTTTAAAATATTGAGCAGTTTTTTAAATTGTAAGAGAGCACGGAAATGCTTGCGTTTTAGGGAGCTGCTTCATTGACTTTACAACGCGGCAAGCATATCTAGATATGGAGTTTTTGTAATTAATCTCTAAATTTTGAGGCTGCAAATTGTTTATCTTATGAAATATTTTTCTTAATATACATTTTTTTTAATTTGAATATAGTTATGGTGAGCAACGAATTTTTTTATAAATATTATTTTAAAGATAAAATATTTCAAGCGAGACCTAAAATAAAAGCAGCAAAATATTTGCACAAAATATTTTCAAGAACAACTGATCTTTAGAAGAAACAACTGAAACTGATTAAATGCTTTGTGAAATTCTGGATTTAGTACAACTTCTCATTCAAAATTATGTTCAGCAAATTAAATCTTAAACGATTGTTATAATAATGTTTAAAAGTATTTAAATGCGAACTCTTGCATACCAAGTTGCTTTGCCTGTGCACAGCCTTGGTTTTTACTTGAATTTAAACGAAATAAAAAATACTCGGAAAATAAATGGTTTCTCATGATAACGCAATTTTTTACATTTGAGGCTGCTATTTTAGGGAACCGAAAAAAGTCAAAAAAATTTAAATAAAAAAATACTAGTTGTATGCTAAAAATCTAAGCACTCAATTAATAAAATCTTCTACTCTGCAAATCTACTTCGATTTCTTGGAAAAAACTAACATTTTTTGCCAACTTGGTATACCCCTTACCCGTTGAAGGCAGAGCACGAAAAAAAAATAGTGCAACTGTTGAAATTTGTAACTTGAAGTTGTTCTTCATCCGTTTTTTATTTTTTTTTTTCGGTATTTTTTTGGTGTTTTTTCAGCCAGTGAGTTGAACAAACTGCCGCTGGTGGTGGCAATTGAAGCTGCTGGCAACAAATTTAGCAGAGAAACCCCAACAAAGTCAACAGGAGAAAAAAACGAAGGAAAAACTAAAAAATTAAGGGGGAAAAAGTTTTTTTGTGACGGCATTGCTGTTGGCATGTGATAAGCGCCCAAAGCCCTTTAAGCTCAAAGCATTACAACAACACCAAGAACTGCAACATGGGGAATTAGAGAGACAGTGAGAGAGTGGGGAGTGGTGAACACTGAGAGCTGTAGGGACTGCAGCTGAAGTAGCAGGAGCAGAAACAACAACGGCCAAAAACTATAGAGCATTAAGTATGGCTCGGCTACAGGAAGAGCATAAACAACGGCAATAACAACAATACAGCCAACGACTAAAGTTGGAAGTACAAATAACAGAAAGCTAGCCGGTCATTCAAACGAATATACGATACTCTTTAAGTAGAAATGTGAACATGTCAATATGCTTTTGCGAGCTATGGGAAATATATGCAAGAAGAACAAGAAGTTGGCATTACTCAAAATTTCCGATTTCGAATTTCACTAAAACTTTTTTGTGCTGTACGAAATCGTCGACGAATTTATAGGAAAACGAAAAATTTGTGGTTTCTTATTTCACTTAAACTTTTTCCTTGTTATAATGTTATGAATACAAGTAGCAATAAAGTTAGATTGCTAAGATAATAAGTATTTCCCAGACTTCAGTTTCACAAAAGCGTTTTTTTTTTTCATTTGTAGTAGTAATGTTAGAAATGTTTAAGTATTATGAAAAAAATTGAAAATAATCTAATAAAATTTGGATAAACAATAAAAGTTTAAGTTATTCAAAAGATAATCTTGTGGCATATGACCGCCACGGCTGGCTCGGATGTAGTGCAATTTTCAATGCCTTTTTCCAACATTTGTGACCGTATATCGGTGAATGTTGCCTTTCAAATGGTTAAGCGTTTGTGGCACAGAAAGTGGGACTAGCGGTGTTGAGTCACAACATAGTGGAGGCCAATTCACAGATCCAAAACATAAAATTAGGCGGTTAACAAACGTGTCTTTCATCAAAATCGATTGTAGCACGAGCTGTGTGACATGTTGCGTCGTCTTGTTGGAACCACAGCTCCTGGATATCATGGTTTTTGAAGAAGTACGGACCAATGCTTCCACCAGCCCATAAAGCGCACCAAACAGTCTGTTTTTCTAGATGTAAAGCTGTTTCGACAATATACTTGAGGGTTAGCTTCACTCCAAATGCGATTTGGAGATTTCACTATTTACAAGCGTTGTTCAGGCGTGATTCTATTCATGACGAATTGCCAAACCAAAGTGAAAATAAATCACTTGACAGCTGTTAAATCGATCGCCATCTTAAACCGTAATGCCAACTTACAGTTCTCTACCTCGAAAAAAAGCACCCTTTAGTTAAATCATTTGTTTACTTTATGTTGCTCAATGCATGGGCTATAATATTCCGTTATTAAAGAAATTGTCTTGTTTTTCCATCTTAAGTATTATTTAATCCTATTGTCCAGCACTTTCTTATCTTAATATCGTTGATACATTATTAATGTAAGTTGTCAGAAAAATACCTTATTCATTCTACTTTTTATAAAAACATGTTTGAACGAGAGTGGCCCTGCGCCCTATCCTTAGGTCTATTGTGACCTTCATAAAAAGATAATTGCAATGGTTGCAATTCTTAAGTTACTTTGAATATCCGGTGATGGGTCTTGAGATGATACTTCTCTACATAGGCAGTTAATTTAAAATTTTTTTTAAGAGTTTCTGTGGTTACAATTCTTAGTTATTTTGAATATTTTGAATATCATTGTAGCGGATTTTTAGGGGATTCTTCATTATATAGATGGCTTAATTAAAATTTAAAAATTTATGTCTACTCATAATATCAACTAAGGTTTAGATCTAAAGAAGCAAACACAGATAACCCGCTAAAAGTTCTTCCTAGTATTAAATAAAATATTATAGTCGCAAATAATTCAGCGAATCAAAGGTATACCAAATTCTATTATCTTTGGAATCGAAAAACATTATATTTCCGAAAATTTCGTTAAGTTGCTCCTTCTTTCCCTTAATGTTATTAAATAATAAGAAAATATACAACATTTCATATATCGATATATATTTAAAAAAGAATATATTCCTATTGAATTCTAAATAAGCTTAGATATAGAGCCGAATCAAATGTATTCTTCTTCTTTGGCATGAACTAAAAAGGGCTAAGGCAAGTCTTTGAATATTTACAATATTCAAACTGGCGCCATCTAGCGGAATTCTAAAAACTTACAATTTTCTTTAAAAATTAGATAAAAATTCAATTTGGAACATTTGCTTGGGAAATTTTCGAGGATTTGAGCTGAAAGACTTGCAGTCAATATCAAACAAACATTAATGCCTCAGATTTCCCCTAAAGTTAAATTCAATCAAATCTGTAGGCACTTAAGAATGTCTGCCACAAAGATATTTGAAATTCGTTATTTTTTGTATACGCAATTTTATAAAAAAGTAAATGTGTTCTAGGCAGAGCATATGAAGAGGAATTCAAGCGGATTTCAAAAGGTTTGAAATCAAGAGTAACATTAACTTTGCTTCCTTTTTGGCAGCCTATATAAAGTTGTAAGGGAATTTATGCGTAGTAATAATTCCCAGATGTATCAAAACCAGTTCCGAAGCATGACAATGGCAGCCAGGTGCCCTATGGACATATTAGCCGGATAGCCCAGGTCTTAAGGTCTGTAGCCAGGCTTATGTTTGGAGTTGAAAATTTCTCGTCTTTACAGCTAAAGCAAGAAGAATGATAAGAGCCACGCTCGATTACTACCTCTATGCTAATCCTGGTTTTATGGAAACACGGAAATTTGGAGATACGCCTTGCATTATATCTTGGCCAGTGGGCTGTGACTTGGATGAACCGTGCAATTTGCTCAAAGTCTGAATTTTGATCCACTTTATGCTCTGTCTGAACTTTGAAATCTGAATCCAATGCAAAAATGAAACTAACCCGAAAGAAATTAAGATTCAAAACTTTAAGTGGCCATAAGTCCTTAAAGTAGTGACTACGAACCTTCATCTATGATCACAGTTTTTCAACTGTAATTGCCAATTGTCGTTAGTTACAATGAAATCGGAATTTTATGTAATAGGATAACATGCTGCAAGGGTCGGTTGAAAATTATTAAACTTATTCGAGTTTTCTATTGACCCGATTCAGATGGCGCACCCGTTATTATAAATCCTTGGCCGCATGGTAATGCAGTGCCATATGAGTTTATTTCTAGGCTCATATATTGCCTAAGTGCAGTACGCTTTACAGGATTATCCTAAATTTCATAGAGATTCTTGAAATCCTATATTCTAAGAGTTTCTCGGATTTTTCTAAAAACTTAAAACGCTAACTGAGATACTCACCAACTTTGGGTCATTAGCCAACTTCAAGGTTTTTTAAAAAGGCTGCCATCTTACAATAGTATTTCATGCATGCTCTTTATAAGGGTATCCCAAGTGCCGGTAGTCAGTCAGTGTCTGAGAGAGGAGACCGACGCTGGGATTTTGGGGGCTAAAGTGGAATACGCTCTGGCGACGATTTGGCTGCTGAGCTGGTATTAACACACACACACACACACACACACACACACACACACACACACACACACACACACACACACACACACACACACACACACACACACACACACACACACACACACACACACACACACACACACACACACACACACACACACACACACACACACACACACACACACACACACACACACACACACACACACACACACACACACACACACACACACACACACACACACACATACACATACAGACTCACATAGATACCAGACAGTTGCAATTGGTTGCATACTAATGCAAAAATATGTCATGTCTGATGCTTTTTCTGTCATCAGGATGCGCACGCTCATTTTACAGACAAAGGACAACCAGACAGCCAGACAACAACAACAACAACAACTAAAAACCAACTGCAACAAGAGAGACAAACAAACAACAAAAGCAACATCAGACCATAACAACAACAACAAAAACAATGGCTAAGCACTTAATATGCAAAAATGCAACAATAACAAAACCAAGAACAACAAATAAGCCAACAATTTCATTGTAATCTGCGCGTGGAACACCCATTTTGGCTACAATGCGGCTAACAAGTCAAAAGTAGCGTCGTTATGTTTTTTATCCTTACTGCGGATTACTGCTTAGTTTGGTGGGTCTATATGAGGATAACAGGAGGCAACAAAGTATATAAGTCAAGCTGACAATTGAACCATATTCATTTATACGAAGATCAAACTTTTCGAGCACAAAAGTAAAATCCCTTTTTCGGATAAGTAGTATGCCCGTTTGCATACGGCTGCCTTCAAACATGAACTAAGCGAATAGTGCCCGCTGTAGAATCAGTTGAAGTACTTTGAAATTAACCATATACAAAGATAGGCAATTGTTAAGAGATCACAGGAGGAGACTGGTTTGTGAGAGCATACGCATACTTTGATTAGGCATACGAGAAGTTGTAAAAATCAGGCAGAGGTGGAGAGAATAGATCAGAAGTGCAGAGATACAAAAATTAAGCATAGAAGATGCTAAAAAGATATGCTTGAAAATTATTTCCTAAGATACATTAAGTATCTCAAAAAGCAAATTTAAAACCTTTGCATCTGTATAAATGCCATGACCTCAAAGATAACGGGAGGTGAAGCCTCGAAAAGCAAATTTAACGGTTTGGTACTTAATGATCGCCCTCAACTCGGTGATAATGAGAATTGGAGGCATTAAGCTTGCTCAAAAGATACATTTAGGATCTCAAAAAGCAAATTTAATGTCTTTATATCAGTATGAACGCCACGACCTCAAAGATAATGGAAGATGGAGCCACCAAACTTTTGTTAAGGATCTCGAAATGCAAATTTAACGCCTTTGGTTCTGAATGATCGGGACGAACCCGGTTACTAGGGGCCGCCAAACTTACGCATAAGATACTTTTGTATCTCAAAAAACAAATTTAATATCTTTATATCTGTATGAACGCCACGACCTCAAACATGATGGGAGATGGAGCCACCAAACTTACATTAAGTATCTCTAAAAGCAAATTTAACGGTTTGGTACTTAATGATCGCCCCCAGCTCGGTGTTAATGAGAATTGGAGGCATTAAGCTTGCTCAAAAGATACATTTGGGATCTCAAAAAGCAAATTTAATATCTTTATATTTGTATGAACGCCACGACCTCTAAGATAATGACTGGTGGACCCCCAAACTTACATTAAGGATATCGAAAAGCAAACTTAATGCCCTTAGTTCTGTTTATATGTGCTTGTCTCAATACATATTGTTTCAAAATGCTTTTATTTTGATTGAAATAGATTGACGTGATTGCACATTAAAGCTGCTTTCTGGGGCGCACTTCAATTTACTATATAAATTTCAACTTTTATTTATCTGTCAAGTATCGCCTGAACTTAACATAATTAGTAAATTTCTACTGCAGTTTCAAGCCCCGCGGGGGCAGTCATAATAATTACAAGTGTCTTTGACAAGTCAAGCAGCTCATATTGACAATTTTAGCTCAGCAAAAGCGCATTAAAAAATAAAATCGGAAAGTGTCACAGTAGTGTACGACTTTGGTATACTCTACAAAAAATTATATATTTTTAGTCTTTAATTTTGAATTCTAAAAATTAGCTGCCGCTTGAAGAGAAAAATGGCAACGATATCGCAAAAATACGCGAAATACTTAATATGAATATAAACTTTAAAATTTTTAGATAGGCTTCAAGAGCCCGCTTTGTGCACTTTTGACACATACAATATGCATATTAGGGCAACCTAAGTCAATCATATAGTGCTATCATATCTACGAACAGACAATATAATTTTGAATTTTTAACTTTTGGAATTATTCTAAGTTGAAATCAAATGTTTTCAAAGCAAATAAATATTACAAAATAAAATATTACACAAATTTCATTTGCCGTCAAAATTCTCTGTAAGAAACAAATTATATTTTCGGCATAAAAGGAAAAAGCTTCATGAATTTTTGATATACATTTTAAGCATATTGGACTCACATCAGTTTAAATTTTTATATTGTGAAATTACTTTAAATTAAATACTAATAAGTCGGAAATCAAATCAAGTTTGAAAGCAATAAATATCACAAAATTCAATATTGCTCTAATTTTTACATTGCGAGTCCTAGTTACTTGCCATCCCCAAATGTGGGACAGTGTATATCTATAATTAAATCTATAAATTATTATTTATAAATAGATATTAGTGTAATATAATGTTTTCCTCGCTCTAGTTTATTATTTCTTAATTTTATTATTATTATTAACATATTCTTATTATAACACAGCGTAATTTTGAGAACTTGGCTCTCTACTAATATTCTTAAATTTTGTCTATTCTGAGCTAAATATCTTCATTCTTTTATCGACTTCTTGGTTTCCTTCATAAGGGTACGTCTAGACGTCGTCTTAGAGCACCCCCTACATTTAGTACTGATGGGGTTCTAGATAAGTGCAGAGTTTGCAAGATCCTGGTCTCTGCTGAGCGTGTTTCCTAGCCATCTGTATTTTCATCTATTGAAGTCACTTAGTAAACTTTCTTGTCCAGTTGCACAATTGAGATTCCTCTAGGGCAGAATATACCGACTATGCCCCTAAGACATCGGTTGCCGCACAGATTGTAGCTGTTGTTTGACAGCATTCGTCATATGCCTAGGTTTTCGCAAGTATTACCAATTTTCAGCTTGTTTGGTTTTCTAATCATGATGGATCTCCAAACTCGAGAAAGCGCAGCAAAAGTACGATTAGCTTTCTGTAGCCGGTACTCTACATCACGTAGGGTACCACTATTCGGAGTCAGCATACTACCTGGGTATTCCAGGTTGTTTCTTAACTCTAAGTTGGGATTGTTAACAGAGTGTGGAGTCTGCTTACGAGAGTTAAATTTTAATATAGTTTAATTTTAAGCTTATCTCAACTTATTTGTAGGACTTAAAAAAATGGATCTCAGCAATGACAGAGTCTAGAACATTTAAGCCTGCCAACGTACGCTTAGATAAATGAAGCCAGAGAAGAGGTACAAAAGTGGGCAAATGCTTATGTATAAATTGTAAAAACGCTCAAAATTTTATGATAAAATTGCTTTTTGAAAATTCACCAATTTAAGCAGATATATGTTTTATCACAGATACACACAAAAAAACGCTACGAGTGGAACTATCGTATACCTCTTCAACCAATTCTATAATCCCTTATCGCTGCCAACTTACGATTCAAGTGTATAAATATTACAGCATACTTTTGGGTTGGTCCAATTAAATGGCTACCATGGCTGCTGGCACTGAGTGCTTTGCTTCCTGCTGGGAAACAGCGAGAGCGCACGAGAGCTTAGCTGGGCTTCAAACACACACACACAGGCACACATACACACAGCAGGATGCAGGCTGGCCACCATTTTGTAAAAGCAAATATGCCACTTTAAAACTGCTTCATTAGCGCAAAATACGTAACAAACATTTATTAGATGATGCACATAAGCTGAATATTGTAGGTTTCAGGCCACTGGAAATAATCTATATATATATGTATGTATGCGAAAAGTTACGTACACGTAACAAGTCTAACTGCCAATGAACTGACTGGGCACCAACAAATATTTGCACAGCAGCAGCGGCAGCAGACAGCAAATAAAAACAACAAAAGCGACAAAAATAAAACAAAAAAAAAAAACATTTGCAATAATATCAGCAAAAATAATTGCAACTAATTAAAGTGAAATGCAAATATTTGACCAAATGAAATTATATTCAGCCAGCAACTCCAATACAGAGATGCAAGCACTCACACCCACACACACACATAGAAGGAAGCACTGCTCACACATTGATTAAATTTTAAATGCTTCAATTGGCCAAAAGGCCAATAACCAAATACAACAACAGCAGCAGCAGCAGCAACAAAAGCCATGGCTAAGCTACAAATACTCTAGGCCGCAAAATGGTCCAAACGAACAAAAAAATTAGCAAAAAAAAAAAAATAATTGAAATGGTTACTGTCGAGAGCTACGACGACATTGGTTGATACCCTAACCGAATGTTGTATTATCGAAACAACTGCAGTGAGAATAACGACAGCTAATTTGAAAAATGTCGCAACTGTTTGATATAATTTAATTATCCTTACCGAGTGTGTTATCTTTAAAAGTATAGAAGCGAGAGATCACTCAGGCCTTGCATACGCTGCTCTTCTTAAAATTTTGTTTCAAGATTAGAAGTAATTATTGCAAAAAAGTAATTTTCTGTTAACTTTTCTGAAATGGTTTTTTCTCCAAGTCCAACCAGCTTTCAGATCTAGGCTTTCACGCACACTTTCAAATGGACCTTCAAATCGGTGAGACCAGGCTTATGACGAATGCTATCAAACAACAGCTACAATCTGTGCGTCAACCGATGTCTTAGGGGCATAGTCGGTATAATCTGGCCTAGAGGAATCTCTACTGTGCAATTATGGAAATTAACTGAACAAAAAAGTTCACTAAGCGACGTCAATAGATGAAAATATAGATCTCTAGGACACACGCTCAGCAGAGACCAGGAAAATCTTGCAAACTCCGCCCTTATCTGGAACCCCATTGGTACAAGATGCAGGGTGTGCTAAGACTACGTCTAGACGTACGCTTATGAACGAAACCAAGAAGTCGATAAATGAATTAAGATATTTAGCTCAGAATAGACAAAATTTGAGAATGATAGTAGTTAGGTCAAGTTCTCAAAATAACTTTGTGTTATAGTAAGAATATGGCAATAAGAATCATAATTATAATTTAGATAATTTGGCGGGGCCTTCGTTTTCTTAGGTGTTTCTTGCATGCATAGGCTTACAGGGTATTTAAGGCTCTTATAGTTTAATAATATGAATCTCGGTAGCATAGTGTAATAGCAATCTCGCATGTAAACTCAAGGGTTCGATCCCAACTCCTGTTGTACTGTTGCATTTTTCTAGCACTGACATAGTTTGTGAATAGGCAAAACTACTTTGATCTCCTTTAGATCTTTATTTGCTTTAAAAAGCTATTAATAGATATGAGCATATAGATCCGCTTTTGATGCATTGACTGCATTGTCAAGGGAATACATTGCTCAAGCTATAGGTAGAATAAAAAAAAGGAAGTTAAAGCAGCGAATATGGAATAGTCAGCATCGCGTCAGCTGTTAAAAATGGTTTGACCAAAATATAAGTTCCCTAAAAAATCACCTTTTAATTGAAGCTAACTTTATTGATAATCTGGTCAAATAATGAGTTGTAAAATCTATCAAAAAAAATTTAGTTTTTGAAATTATCTGAAAGCTTATCTTAGGCTTATGGTTTTAGTTGGTTTTTAAGTTTTACTTATTAGTTCAAATAATTGATTTTATTTAGTCATTAATACTAGACGATTTTAGGTATTCCCTTTCGTTTTATTTTATTATTTATTGCAGTTTTTTATATGAACTTATTAAGATTACAGAAAAATAATCATAAATAGACCACGTTTGTGTTAGCGTAAATGATCCGAAGGTCGGTATTTGCATTTTACTCTGTAGCACTACAACGTTTGCCTAGCATTGGCATAGGTAGAAAAATAATGCCTCTAAGAATTTCTCAATTTAAATATAACGCCACTCAGAATCGATTGTAGATGCTGCGTTATCTCCATAATACGCCTTTGGAGCGATGATAGCAAAGATAATAATTTATGCGAAAATTAACAGAGAGAAGAGAGAAATTTAAAGAACAACTTGCATCATGTATATTCACCTCTATCGTCTCTTCATTTGATTGGCTTTTCATTGGAAATTTCGCTCAAGTCAAAGTCTTTTGATGATCGCCTCCATCAGTAACGATACGATACGCGAAAACTTTATCACTATTCCGTACCATTGATCTCGATAGCTTCTAAACCGGGTCAGTGGTTCGATTTCACTCTGCAGCACTAGGGCATTTGGATAGCACTGACATAGCTAGCACATATATGGTTTTTATCTAAATAAATTTGTATTAATAAGAGCCACCGCGGTTCGGATTCGACTATAAAATCACCTTTGGAGCGATTACATAATTATGTTATTTTTTATCGTTATCAATGCTAATTTATTTTAATAATAACAATATGTTGATATACTACTGTGGGCAAAAAATAACGGAAATTGATTTATATTTTTGAAAGAATCCTTATTAATTCTTCCAAATCAATTGCGCCCCCTTTAAAATAGTTCTTGTCCCATGCAATACATTTATGCCAGCGCTTTTTTCCGTTTGTATCTACTCAATCGATCCAAAACGATGACCAGAGTGGGGTTTTGAATTTAGCGTCTAACTAATCTTTATGTGGACAAGAATATATACGTGATTTAGTTACGACCAAACCCTAAATAAATAGTATGGGTACTAGATATACGTTGCGCCTAGTGCCTAATAATTTATTATTTTATTTTTATTTATGCATTCGATGGTCTTATTAAATTCACTAATTTATTAATTTAAATCATAAAATTCTATCCTCATGCCTGATACTGTGCAATATGAGGCTACAATGCATATAGGCAATTCTAATCAGTTTGAATACCCTGCATCTGAAGAAGTCTTCGGCAATTCTACTCAAGTTTTAGGATGTAAAAATGTAAAGATAAAGTTTTTGTAAGCATTTCTAAAGTTATTAAATCGAAAGGATATAGATACTGTGGGCAAAAAAATAACTGAAAAAGGTTTATATTTCAAAAAATCTTTATATTTCTAAATCTATTTCGTGCCCTTTAAAATCGCTTTTTTCCAGTTTACGCAATAGCCAGAAAAGTCTTTCTGCGGGCTCGCCTTTAATTGTTTCTTCGATTTCGTTTGTATCTCCTCAATCGGCTCAAAACGATGAGCGGAACCGCCTTCAGCTCCTTCTTAAGTTTCGTTTCAATCATCACCTCAATCGACTCATGCGCACAAAGTGATTTTTTGAGTTTAGCCAATATTCAGAATATCCGGAGCTAAATCAGACGTTTAAGGCAGCTGTGAAATGATATGAGTCTAATTTTTGGCAAAATTAACACGAAGTACGCGTGCGGCTTGTGACAGTGCATTATCCTAATGTAAAAACCAAGTGTTCTAGAACTCTGGCCACTTGAAACGAATTGCTTCACGCAAACGACACATAACACTCAAATAATATTCCTTACAAACAGTTTGACCGCTTGGAAGGAATTCAAAGTGCACTACGCCGCGGCAATCGAAGAAAACAGTCAACATGACCTTAACTTTGGCTTGATTTTTTCGTTCTTGACTCGCCTGAAGCACGATGTTCGCTCGATTGATCGACTGTTTTCGGGTCGTAAGCGTAAATCCATATCTCGTCTATAGTTATAATCCGTTTCACCTTAATTTGATAGTCAGAAAGCATGGTTCACACACATCAACGCGACGCTGTTTTTCCATGAAATCGCGATTTTTTTGGGCACCAAACAAGACTTAACTTTTTGGAGGCCCAAATGTTCTTTAAAAATGGTTTTAACTGATGCTTCTGATATTCCAACAATAATGCAGTAATGTCTCTTAACACTCAATCGATGATTTTCAAGCACTAATTCCTTGATTTCTTTCGTTGACATGTTGCTCATCAGTTGATGTGAATGTTCGACTTGGACGCTCTGCGTCTTCAGTATTTTCTCGTCCCTCTTTGTACATTTTTTACCATTAAAATAAACGTATTTTGAGTAAAGCCGGTTAGCCCAAGGCAAGCTGCAATATTCTCCACGAATCGGCATCAGAAATTTTATTCCGAACACAAACTTTGCTGAAACTTCGGTATTGAATAATTTCAGACATTGTAAAAATCGAAAAGTTCATTTTTGGTTGTTTACAAAATGCAAGATCAACTAACTAAAGAATTGAGATATTGACATGAAATTTGACATGAATGTCAAAGACAGTACTGCTCACCTAAAAAAAAAAAGATTTTTCCGCTATTGTAGAAAATAATATAATACTTTTTGAATTTGTAATTGCCGATACTTTTTGCCCACAGCAGTTTCAACTGGTGTTTGCACGCTTGCGCCATCTAACGTTCAGCTACTTAAATCAAAATTCAGTATTCAGTAGTAAAAAATCATAAACATCTCGTAATGTTTTACCATTTTTTGTAACTACTCAAGGCACAAAGCACTAAATATTTAAATGAATTATTGCCAACAAAGAGTAGGAAAAAAAAATCTGCTAAAAACAATTAACTTTCATTTGTAGAAAACTCACACCAACTACAAGCAAGAAAAAGCAAAGAGAAAAGTCAAAGTTTATTGCGTAAACTTTTCCACTGCGCTCAACTCTTAAAATGTTTACAATTTATAGAGTATACAAAACAAATGCGAAATTCTGATAAACTTTACACAAAACGAAAAATGTCGAATAAGCGGTAAGCAAAGGGCAGAAGAAAAACAACAACAACAAAAAAAAACGAAATCCATTGCGAAAAATTAGTTAAATAAAATGTTAAATTGCATTTTCCAGTTGCCAATTGCCAGTTACCAGTTACCAATTGTGCAAACAGTTGTTGTTGTTGTCGCTGTTTTTTTTTTCATTTTTTTGTTGTTGTCATTTTGGCCATGTTGGCAACTTTGCCCGCATTCCTCTTGGCAGTCCCAATGGACGGACACACAAACACACTCGCACACACACACACACACAATGCGCATTTTATTTGTATTTTATTGTGAATTGCATACTTTTGTGCGTTTTGCGGCTGTGAAAATGTATTTTGCACGCACTTTGGGGGAATGAAATAACTGCAACTGCAACTGGAACAGCATTTTCCAAATAAAGTTAAGCGCTCATTTAAATGTTGTTCACTACTTTTTATTGTCCTTAATGTTTATACACTCATCCGGTAAGAGTATACCCGCTGTGGTATAGTTGACATGGTGAAATGATATGTTCTCGTATATGTTGCTTGATCAAATAAGAATACTAAAATGTTTGGGGATTTAATTAGATGTTCAGTGTTACAACTACTCATTTTAGGATATAAAAGCTAACATAAGACACTTAAAAATTCCGTTCAGAAACTAAATACTCTTACTTCTTGATCTCAGTACTAGTACTATTTTACTGTTTCATTTTATGTTATTTTTCTCTGAAATACTTTATTGTAAAATCGCCAAAAAAAACTTTATGCTAGACAACTAAGAGATCTTTGCCAGCCGTAATTAATTATTTCAAAACTCGATTTCAAACATAGAACCAAAAAACGTGTGTCTTCAAAAATATTTTTCAGTTTGAATTTATTACAAGTGCTGACTGAACCTAATTCTATAAAGTTTTATAAAAATATTTTTACCCAAAAAAAAAACTATGAAGTAGATCTTCTGCTAGAATATCTTCATATAAGTCTGTAGCAACACATTTCAAAAGCTTCAATTCTATTCATTGTTAGGATTTTTTAAGTCCAAGATATCAGTCCATAGAGTAAAATGGACCAGACCAGACAGCATTTAACATAGCAAATGCGTAAGTTGATGCTGATGTTGCTATTGCATATAACTTTTTTGAATTTGAAGACGGAACTTCTAGCCATCTCTATCCGGCATTTAATTTCCTGATCTGATGTCTCCATTCTTCGAAGAAGGTACTTCTAGCAATCTTTATCCGGTATTTCATTTCTTGATCTGATGTCTACACTCTTCGAAGAAGGAACTTCTAGCCATCTCTATCGGGCATTTAATTTCTTGATCTGATGTATACACTCTTCGAAGAAGCAGCTCACCGGGGCACTCACGTTGCCTAAGATGGATCTTGCCATTCTTATCAAACTTGTTGGATTTCTACAGCTTGTTTGGCGGCCTTCGTCCTTTTGTGCTTAATTTGCTTGGGAGTAGAGTAATTCACTTTTTTGCATTTTCCTGTACCAACACGAAGACGCAGCCACAAGTGTAAGGTAGATTCTTTTTGGATATTTTATTTGGCTAAAAGGCGATTATCTTCCAATTGTGTGCCAGCAAAGAGGAACGGACGCTGTTGTTCTGGAAAAATTCCCACTTTGTGCTGAATCTTGGCTCTGGAATTTCGATAGTATCTGAAGGCAAGACCGCAAGAGTGTTGACACCAAGTGTCTTGTCTGATAGCAGTGGAGAGAAGAAAGCAAAAGAGATTTCAGATATTTTTTTTTCACCCTTAATATGCTGCTTGGGAACTTAGGGCCTGTACTAGAACCTTTCATCAATTTCTGCTTTACGTCGTCTGTTGAACTCTGTTCCATGTTGTGTTCGAATGGGCCAGTTCAAGGAAGGATGAAGGATGGATCAACTCCAGGTCGCCTTAGGTCTTCCAAGGATTCTAACGTTTCTTTGTACAATTCGTATCCGTTTTGAAATGCCTTTGGTCGTCATCGAGTCATCTCAGTGGTAGGACTGCCACCGGACGTCTTCTGGGAGTGGCTTCAACGATTACCAAAGTTTTCGGTTTTGCTTCGACTAAATACATAGATTTGATAATCGTGAAAAGGCTGGGCGGTGCAGTCTTAATTTTGCTTTCATTCTGTTATAGGTTGGGTTTTCGATTGACTTACCCCAGTGGGCGGCCACCTGACGTCTTCTGGGATTGACGTCTACGATTACCATAGTTTTTGCTATTATTATGAAATGATACGTAGATTTGATAATTGTAGAAATGCTGGGCGGTACAGTCTTTACTTTGGCATCATTCAGAGCTGGTGTTGTTGTTGATGTACCACGAAAAATGATGAATAGTGCTTGGTTCTAAGTTGAGCCCTCCATTTAGTGTGGAGGGCGTTAAGGTATGGGCCTAGGGGCTTTGCCGATATTGTTGCACGGCATTGTGCAAAGGAAAAAGTTTCTATTAAATAGGAAATCATTTTTAAGAGAAAACGTTTGACGGGAATGCCGCTTGCAATGAGTGGGACTCGAACCCACGAACTGTTTAGTAGGCAAGTGCAGTCCCCAATAAGCTGTGAGGCCCCATATCGAGGAGAACCAATGTATTACAAGATTTTAGATGTAAGTAAATAAGAGAACTTTTAGAACTTGCTGACTTGTTGTAATTTATAAGAAAGTGCTTAAAAACGTGCAACATCTTAAATAGTTTTAAAAAAACTACTGAAGGCACATTTGTTTAAATTCAGTAAAAACGAAACTTAAGCTTTACTCGAACTACAAACTCAAAGAGGAAAGAGTATGCGCAATTTAATACTCTTATATAAAGAACCCCACGTACTATGTTATTTGCCACAAAAGTACAATTCCCCGCAATTGTGTTAAGCAGCTTTAGAGTGGGGGGCTTGCGTTTACGTGATGGGGGGTTGGGTGGCCTACAGGTAGCAGGGAACCAGCGCCGAGCTTGTTCGCACTCCATTACGCATTACAAACGCAAACATGGCGGAAAGGGCGTACCTCTGATAGGCTTTAGATAAACCGATATATGCTTTAAATTTACAATATACTCAAATATATATACAAACTTATTTTCAAATATATATTATCGTTTACATTGTGTACTATAGTTTGTAGATAATATAAGTATGTTTTGTCTATAGAAACTGTCATGGCAAGAAGAGTATTGGCTGCATTTCAGTGCAATGGTTTGGCATTTTCGCTGCTTCTGGTTTGTTATTTGCAAGTGCTACTCTGAAAAAATAGCAACTCTTCGGCAAGCTCTTGAATAAAACGCTAAAGTTGGTGGACATGATGTTCTCGTTATCGTCTTAAGCGCTGAACATTTTCTGTAACAAACTGCAAACTATTAATTAATTATATATTTACGCTTTTAACGATAGACAAGTTTAGGTTTCTGTCAAATTGATATAAAAATAGAAAACTTAAAAAAAAATCATACGCAGCAAAAATACGATTATCTAAAAAAATATTAACTCTGCGGTTACAATTTGCTGCAATATGCAAAAAATATTCATGAGAATAACAAATTTACATATATTTTTTTTGCATTTTTAATAAATGTATTTGAAATATGTCAAAGCTTAAAATAAAACAAAATAAATTTTAAATAACTGAAGAAAATGTGCGACAAGCGGATATCCTTACTATGCAGTTACTGAGAGTAAAAATACTTGTTCTTCAGATGAGTGCATTTTAGTGCAACAAATGTTTTTGTATAATAAAAAAGGAATATTTAATTTGACTTCGTCTTAATTATTGAAAGCTTTTTCAGAGCAACAAAAGGAAAAATATAATAAATAAGTAATAAATGAGGAAACTATTTCAGCTTACAAAAGTTCATCGTTAAATGGAAATAAACTCTTAAAGAGATTGGAAAAACTAGCAGAAACTTTGCTAAAACTGCACAAGGTTGACAATCATATTCGTTATAATGTATAAAGGGTGTTTTTTTAGAGGTATAGAAATTTGTGCATAGACTCACGTTTGAACAATGCTTGTAAATAGTGCAATTTTATTTCGAAAATAATAATTCTGTGCGGAATACGTATTGCGTACTACATCCATTTTATCATCGACAAAATCGTCTATCAGAGTAGTATTTCGATTAATCATAAACCGTTTTCGCACCACGTTTTCTGTTTTTTTGATAACAAAATCCCCCCAGAGACGCCGTACGGTGCGTACAGAAGAAGCTATTGCTGCTGTAGAGCGTAGCATTGAGGAAGACCGGAATGAGTCCAGCCTTGTCCGAGCACAGGAATTGGCTCCTTATCTATCCACTCTTTGCAAGACTTTGCGGAAGGATCTTGGTTTGCGTGCTTACAAAACCCAACTCGAAGCCAAACGATCATCAAACAATGCATAGATTCGTCGAATGGTCCCAATATGAGATTGCCGTTGTTCCCGATTTTCATAAGCGAATTTTGTTTAGCGATGCAGAGCACTTCTGGTGGAATAGCTACGTCAACAAGCAAAACTGCCGCATTTGGAGTGAAGCTAACGCTGTTGAGACAGCTTTACATCTAGAAAAACTGACTGTTTGGTGCGCTTTACGGGCTGGTGGAATCATTGGTCCGTATTTCTTCAAAAAATGATGATGGCCAGAACGTGACAGTCAATGCTGATCGGTATAGAGCCATGATTACTAACTTTTTCATTCCCGAATCGAACAATCATGATGTCTAGGAGCAACATGTCATACAACTCGTGCCAAAAACGATTTTGATGAAAAACACTTTTGGTGACCGCCTTATTTCAAGTTTTGTACCTGTGAACTGGCTTCCATGATCTTTTGTGGGGCTATGTAAATCATTCGTCTATGCGGATAAGCGAGAAACGCTTAACCTTTTGGAAGACAACATTCGCCGTGTTATTGCCCATATACGGCCACAAAAGTTGAAAGAAGTCATCTAAAAATGTACGTCCAGTTTGGACCAGAAATCATAATTAGAATGTAATGCCACAAGATTATCTTTCGGATAAATAAAATTCATGTCTTTAATAATTTAAAAGCTGCCTTTGGCAAAATGAGCCCAGACTTATTGTTATATAAGTTTTTACAAGATCATTTGGTGGAAAACCAATATTCAAATTTTGAGCAAGTGCATTTGACTAGCAATTATTCATTACTCACCTTGTTTCCTTTGCGTATTTTTGCGAGTTTTCGGTCAGATCGTTTAAGAATACTTAGTTGCTTTCCGTAGCTTGGTATACGAGTTACAAGAATGGGGATTGCTACTTCTATGATGCTTAGCAAGCGATTCTTTTTTTTAATTTGTAAAAACAGCGGAGTTTGCAGTCCCTCTCTTTATATGCGACTAATCTTGCTTCAGCACTTTAGTATAAATTGTACGAGCTGGGAATACTCAGATGAGAATATGTGCTATGAAGTCTGGATAAACAATTTGCTAACACTAATAAGATCTTCCCAAGCAACCAATCGGCCAACCGATAAATTATCGGCATGAGCTGCGTTTTTATTTGCATTTGAAATATAGGTCTTAGTCTTCCATTGTCCCATGGACAGATTTTCAATGTAAGCAAGTTCTTGTTTGATTTGACAATATTTGCGAAATCATCTATATATAATGTCTAGACTAAATCAGCGTTGTTCAAAATTTAGATCACAACGATTCTCAAATCGCTGAGATTCTCTAATAAAGAATAGTCTTGTTGTATTTGATAACGATAACTCTGTTGTTGGTTCTCTATTTCAATGCATTGCGCCCACGGAAAGGATGATCTTTTATGAGCAATTTTAGGGTTTCCAACTATCCTGGCGTCGTGTGCTTTGTGGTTCAAAACGCTGTTGTTCTGTGCCGACATGCCGTCAGCAGCCCTAAACTTGTATCGACATGGCCATTGTTGGCTTCGTCGCTACCGCTTATAGCGTTCGGAGTCTGCAAACTACACATCTCAAGTTGACAAACGTACCTCGGTCCACCAGATCAGGCAGCCGGTGTGATTCTATATTCGTCCCTACCTTCTCGAGCAGTCTCGCGGCTATATTACACCCAGGCTCTGAGCAACGCCAAATCCTTTTCCATGCGCATCCATTGTCCCCTAAGTTTTCCCTGTTGCCACCTGCTCTACACTCACTTACGTCTCTGAAGCATATTGGGCACATTCTCGCTGGCCCCACGTCTTACGTTGGTAATTCGCCTGCTTTTAGGATTATGAACAACTATAAATTCGACAGAAATCGGGTTTCCCAAAAAATATTGAAGTCAACATATACATAAATGTTTTGCAGTTAAAAAGATTCCACATTTTTTTGTATCTCAAAACCTTAGCACATTTCTAAATAAATAAATTCCAAAAAATATACTCCATCAGAGGCAGCTCTGCAAAAATATTCAAACTTCAAATTGTTGCCGACTGAATACTTATTATTCATTTCGAAATCAGACTTTTAGTTAGTACAATAATATTAAGCGACAAAATTATTTAAAAAAAAAAAAATAAAAAAAATAAAGTAAAATATATTTCAACATGAGCGGGAATTTAGGCAGAAATAATGCTGCAGCTGAGGAGCTGGCTGTTGCACCAACACAGCCTATAGAAGTTCCAGAGCGTATCGCTCAGTTTCACCCCACCCATGGTGTGCATATAAGTCTTGAAAGATCCACTGTGGCCACTCGCGCCTGCAGCTACTCCAGTGGCATAGTATTTTCAAAGCATCCATTAGAGACGGGGAAAATATTTTTGATTGAAATAGAGGAGATGGACGAGCGTTGGGATGATGGTTTGCGAATGGGCGTCACATGGAAATCACCCGATGAAACAGATCCAAATGAACTACCTCACTTCTCCGTACCTGATCTCAATAGATCGGGACATTCTTTGATGTATCCAATATCCTTGTTTGAGCAAACCGACAATACTATAAATTTAAATCACAGCATATACATGGGTCCATGGCTCGGATTTCAACTTCGCAAGCTGCTTCCGAACATTAGAAAGAGTCGATATGCTTATGAGCCAGTCATTAAAGAAGCTTCACGCGTGGGCATGCTGCTTGTGGCAACTAAAGATGATCCCACCAAAGCGGAGCTACATTTCATTATCAATGGTATGGACACTGGCGCCGCGAGCAAAGAAGTGCCGCTTAATATGGGACCATTGTATGCGGTGGTGGATTTGCATGGCAAAGTGACAAAAGTTAGTATTGTACAACTCTATGGATTACCATCACTTCAGGCCTCTTGTCGTGAGATTGTATTGAGATGCTACCATCCCAAAGCGATTGCGGTATTGGCATTACCTCGAAATATAAAGAATTTTTTGCTGGAAAAAATTTAAGTGGCTGAAGCGCAGAACTTAAGGTAATTCTTTTAAATATTGGCAAATTTGTTTATATACACATTTTTTAATTTTCCTGCAGTTTTGTGATTCACATCGAACTGACCAGATATTTGAGCTTATATACCACAAAAAGTTAGGGCTTTTACACATGTCATTGAAATACACACACAGAAAATACTTGGAGCTGCAACACAAATTGCACAACTTAGTTACTAACCCTTAGTCGAGAGAGGAAACTGAGTACTTATTCCAAACGTCTTAAATTTGTTTTAATTGTTATAAAATGTTCAATAAATTATGCATAAATATATTACATAGAAACAGCTTTTTAAGCTGAAGATTTTGCAACCATTAATTTACAGAATTTTGTATCATCTCTAATTTAGCTTATAGCTTGCGATATATAAATACGTTTGTTTCTAATAAAAATGAAAGAACGAAACATTTAAGGCATTCCAACTTATATATGCTCTCGCGGAACCTCACTGACTATTTTCTACTGCATAAAAAGTCTCTATATTTTATACTCTGTTTATATAAAACTTGAGACCTTAATAATATTGGGTCGCTCAAAAAGTAATTGCGGAATTTTTAAAAGTAAATGCATTTTTAATAAAACTTAGAATGAACTTTGATCAAATATATAATTGCCATTTTGTTTGATAACCTTTTGCCATCTTCCTGGCAAATTTAGTGTTCCACGCTCATAGAACTTCTGGCCTTTATCTGCAAAAAACTGAACCAAGTGCGATTTTATAGCCTCATCATTGCGAAAGTTTTACCATTTAAGGAGTTCTGCAAAGATCGAAATAAATGATAGTCTGATGGTGCAAGGTCAGGGCTATATGGTGGATGCATCAAAAGTTCCGCGTGTGACCAAAGATGTGTGCGGTCTAGCGTTGTCCTGGTGGAATATGACACCTTTACGATTGACCAATTCTGGTCGCTTCTCCTTGATGGCTGTATTCAATTTGTCCAATTGTCGACAGTAAACATCCGAATTAATCGTTTGGTTCCTTGGAAGCAGCTCAAAATATACCACACCCTTCCAATCCCACCAAACAGACAGCATAACCTTCTTTTGGTGGATATCAACCTTTGCAGTGGTTTGAGCTGGTTCACCATGCCTGGACAATGATCGTTTTCGACTACGTTATTGTAAACAATTCATTTTTCATCTCCAGTTATGATTCGTTTTAGAAACGGATCGAATTCATTGCGTTTAATGTGCATATCACAAGCGTTGATTCGGTTTGTTAAATGAATTTCTTTCAATATAGGTGGTACCCAAATATCAAGCTTCTTCACCAGTCCAAGACTTTTTTTGTGATAATGAACGGTTGATTTTGGTATATTTAACTTCTCTCCTATCTCACGCTCAGTTACATGACGATCCAATTCGATTAATGGTTTGATTTGGTCATCATCAACTTCATTTGGCCGACCTGAACGTGGCTCATCTTTAAGTGAAAAATCTCCACAACGGAATTTGCGAAACCAATTTTGACACTGTGTTCCTTTTAAGGCTTTATCACCATACACATCTCGAAACTTTTTAGCAACCTGCTCCGGATTTTTTCCTTTACGGAAATAATAAAATAAAATATGACGAAAATGCTCCTTTGTGGGCTCCATATTAAAATTGACGCCAAACAAACAAATGTAAACAAAATTTCGCGCAGCTAAAAGTAACAACTGATAACTGACAGAAGAAAGAATGAAATTACAGAGTCACAAGCCGTTGAAAAAATTTCTCAACGCCGACTATATGAAAAATCCACAATTACTTTTTGAGCAACCCAATAACAAATTGTAAAAAAAATTTCTTTCTGTTGCAGGACTGCCTTTTTCTCATTGAGCATAATATTTTCTACTTAAAGATTTTGTTACGATTGTGATGAATTTTAATGGATGATTTTACACTGTGCTTGAACCATCTTCTCAGTGTGCTTAGCCTGTTTTACATTTTTTAGTTTCTGCTGGAACTTGACTATATTATTAATGTTTTCAGCATCTGATATATTTAGTAATAAGAAAGAAAGAAGCTAAAAAGTGTATTGATTGTAGAGAATTTTCACGTTTTCAGTAGCGCAAAATGTTCTAATTTCGATTTGTCTTTGAACATATTTTCAATATGACTCAAAACGGATAGTTTCTTGCAATAGGCAATGGGACTGCCAAAGTTTCACAAAATACTCTGAATAAAATAATTTAGTTTCCAAGTTTGAAGTTGAAAAAAAATTGTAACGAATTTTTAAATTAAGCAAAACTTTTCTGATAACTAAACTTCATAAAGCTTAATTCTGGTAAATCATCAAAAGTTTTATATTCTAAGAGCTTCAGCATAGTGACTTGAGCTTCAATACGAAAAATTAGCAACCGAGTTTATGAATCAAAGATGGGAGTTTGAGCGTCATTTAATAACAAATGCAACAAAGACTCGGCATCCGAAGTTAGAATTGAGCTCTAATAACAAGATTTTGAGTTTTTTAACATTTTCGCTTTGTTTATACAAAAACTAAATGCAAAGGAAAATGCTGAAAAAGATGATATTATAATTCCGGTTGATATTCCAATTCTACTTTTGACTTGCATTGTATGCAATTTTAAGTTAATATTGTTGTAGCTTTATACCTTTAAGATCGTCACACAAGCTACCGAAATTGATTTAATTTAAAGAAGAAAAGAATTGGTATTATCAATTTTAAGCTGAAGCGATGATGCCCAGCTCTAAGTAATTGATTCTATTGTACAAGTTGATCTATACTTTTGTCATTTTTGTTTGATAAAAAATGTTTTGCATTAAAACTTTTTATAATATTTTGAAGCTTTTCAACATTTAGCCACATTAAGTATGACAACAACGAATATTCTAGATATATTTAAAATATTCTGAACTGGAATCTTAGTGTTCTTTGTCCGTTATTGAAGAATGGTGACCCGACGTGATTACCGGGGCATCAGTATAATTGCCAACTCCTATATGGTTCTATCGCGCATTCTCTGTGAAATACTGAAGCCGCATACCAACATACTGATCGCATCTTATCAGTGCGGCTTCAGAGCTGGTAAGTCCACCAAAGGCCTTTTCTACACACCATCTCTTTGTCAATCACAAAGCTGCATTCATAATAAGAGAGCGCCTGTACGCAAGAGTGGCTGTGTTTGGTATTTCCGTAGAGTTGATAAAATTTTGCAGAATGATATTGAGCATTTAGCTGTGTCAGTTTGGGAAATGACGTCACCGAAATGATTTAATACCGTGCGGGGTTTTAGACAAGACGACCTTCTATCATGTAAACTACTGCGGAAGGCTGGTGCACATCGTACTGTCACTATTTTCTAAAAAAGTGTACAGATCCGTGCATTCGCCGATGATATTGACGTCAACTCTGCATCTTCCGCTATCGAAAAGGAGTCGAAAGGAATCAGGATCGAACGAGGGTCAACGAGAACAAGACAAAGTATATGTTATCTAAAGATAGGAATACCTAGGCTCCCAGGTTTGAGTTGACGGATATACTTTTGAAGTTGTCGAACTGCTTGACCTTGGCACCGCCATGAACACTGAACAGCCTGACGATTAAGCGAAAAATCTCACTTGAAATGTAAGCGTGTTGCAGGGATCTCTCTCGTCCAACAAAACTGCTACAAGCTGCTCATTCTGTATTTATCATTTTTTGATTTAATTAAAAGAGCTATCAATGGTGAATATCGTTTTATTTTGCCTAGTAATACTCGTCAGCAACGTCTTCTAGACTCATATCGATGCAAGCAATTTTCAAAAATTCTTTTACTCAAACAAATTCTTTTTTTTTAACAACAAAAGCAACTATTTTCCAACTGTGACACAAACACTTCTAAGTAGCAAAGTCAAGCAGCTGTAATCCTTGGCAATGCCACAACACAAAATTAACAATTCGCCCAACTTTACAGTGGAATATCATGAGAACAAGGATAAGAGACGACGGACGACCTGTCTCTTCATTTTAGGACGCAAGCATCAACTTTTGCTCCATAAAAGTTTTCGATATTGTCGCAATGTACACAACGTAAGGCTCTTCATGTAAATGCGCTCACAGATACAAACACGCACACACACAATGGCAGACAGGAAACGCGTATCTGTGTGTGTTTACACAGCGCTTGTCAATGTGTCTGCATCTGTTTGCATTTGTATTTATAACGTGATATGTCGACATTTTGTCTTGTAATTAAATTTCCTGTTGCAGGGGCAGACAGGAGCAGCTGCAGCAACAATAAAAACAACAGCAATTCCACTGATTCACACGCGCACTCACACACTCGCATAGATACAAACGCACACACACCCACACACACGCACTCGCACTCGCATAGATACACACACAGATACACACACTCACTCACTTAGCCGCATTGAATCAATCGTTGAAACGTTACGCTGAATTAAGTGCTTCAACTGCCAGCAAAAACAACAAACCGGAAAAAATAACGCTGGCAAAGGGAATGCAACGGAGTAGGGCAGTAAGCAAGACAGTACGAAACTGGACGAAATTCAGGGAAAAGGGGCCAACACACATTAATTGTCACGAAGCTACAATACTCTATAAGAAAAAAAATATAAAAAAGCAATGTATATGCATTCCAGCTTTTGAGTAAATTGTAAATTGATGGATTGTTTTTTACATTCGGATTTCTATGGTTTTTATGTAAACACAACGAATTTCTGCACTCGAAACATATTTTTCTACATTACGTTATTTATATTTTTTTCCCCCAAATTGGGATAGGTTTTTAAAAAAGCAGTTACAGTAAAAAAAGTTAAAAACTTTAAATCAGATTAAACTCAAGTTGAGCGTAAGTTTAAACTATATGAAAATTAAGAAATATTTAATTTGAGCCTAGAAAATATAATATACAATTAATTTGTATTCCTAGCCAGATGGGTAAAATTATTATAGATATGCAGCGTCTTGCATCCGAGAATGGCTAGGAACTTGGATCTACAGTTGAAAAGTTGGCAACAGTAAGCCCATTGAATGTTGAAACATTGCTACATGAGAGATTAACGTTGGCCAACTTGGGGGTTCATGGTGTGTGATTGGTCAGAAGTGCACGATTTGGCGAATCAAGATTAATCCAGTTCGCAAGATAGAAAATAGTAAAGGCTCTGATAGTTTGCGCATTAGACACGCAAAGGATTGGGTAATGCATAATTGAAGCTACAAAATGGAAGTGCTAGAGCCCGCAAATTAGGAGTTACGTGAAATGGAATGACGCGAAAAACTTCGCCAAGAAGTGCTCCAAAGTCAATTAGGCCGAATAAGAGATTCTGTAGAATTAATCAGCCGTGGTATGTTCTACGATCTACGGGAAGTTATTGATAGGCAAAGTCTACAAACAATAGAAAGACAGTGGATTGTTAGGATCCCAATGGAAGCCATGAAGCGCAAACGAAAATGATAAGCCTCCAATCATTGGACAGTACAGTAAAATACTGTGGTCCAAAAATATACTTTTATTTTTAGATTGACAGTACTGTCTGTAGTATTTCATATTTTGTGCTTTGGATGATACATCGTTTTTCTCGTTTTAACGGTTTTTAGGAGTTCTCTCTAACTTTACCCAATCTTCATTTGACATTTTGTCAGTCAAAGGAACCTTCAGAATAAATCTGTAGCTACACATTTCAAAAGCTTGAAATCTATTCATTGTTAGAATTTTTTTAGTCCAAGATTCCAGCCCGTATAAGTTGGCGCTGAAGTTGCTAATTAAAATATAACTTTTTTGAATTTGAAGAAGGAACTTCGAGCCATCTCTATCCGGCATTGAATTTCTTGATCTAATGTCCACTCTTCGAAGAAGGAGCTTCTAGCAATCTCTATCCTGCTTGATCTGATGTGCACTCTTCGAAGAAGGAACTTCTAGCCGTCTCCATTTGGCATTTAATTTCGTGATCTGATGTCCACTCTTTGAAGAAGGAGCTTCTAGCCATCTCTATCCGGCATTGAATTTCTTGATCTGATGTCCACTCTTCATTTAGCCAGCAATCAAGATATTTAAGCTTGGATACTCGTTCAATAGCTTCAGTTCCAATTTTGATGGTAGCTTTGATGTGGGGTAATCGTTTTCTTTAAATAATGAAAACTTTTAATCAAATGGAAACTATTTTTTAGTATCGTATTATTATTAGGCGTTCACGACTTTAAAATACAATTTCTCTCATTTTGGCAGTGAAAATCTATTTATAAATCGAATATACTTCAATGTAAAATTGAAGAAGTTGTTAGATAAGAGTGCTTGCCCTATCTAAAACCTCAAAAGGATGAAAAGGAGGTAATTTTCTAACTTGACAGGGCTATTGATGTTTTTGAAAGTCATTCTGCACAGTCGAATCAACTTCGCAGAAAAACCGTACTCAGACAGTTTTGCGTACAGTCGTTGCCTTAAGGTTGATGAGTGTCGACCTGTTTCTCATGGGTCTTTGCCACGAATCCTTTTTACAGTGTATATAAAAAATGCCAAGTGCAGAAAGTGACGTCACGGGGTACACACACAGACACAGACATACAAGTAAATATATGTGGCTTAGTGTTTGAGTGTATGTGAGTCAAAAAAAGAAACGATGTGGCATCACTGCTTGTGCAAATATCACTCATACGCCACGTAAACTGTTTAAAACTGCATGACAGTTGATTTCACTTGCAAGGCGTTCAAATGGAAACTCAAAACTGAGGCCAAAGCCTCGCTCGCAATCGCTGGCAGTCTGGTAGTCGTGGTCGTGGTCCTGGTCCTGGTCCTGGTCGTAGTCACAGTCACAGTCAAAGGCTGTCAAAGTTCAGTTAAGGTTAAGCAAAGATTCATGTGTGTTGGCTATTTGAGGTTACATTTTATAGTTAAGTGGCGGTAGTTACGCATTGAATTATTGAGTGAAGTGAGTGAACGATTGAATGAATGTGCGATTGAGAGAGTGACTGAGTGAGTGGGTGGGTGAGTGGGTGAGTGGGTGAGTGAGTGTGTGTGTCAGTGTATTTGTGTTTGTGTTTGTGTTTGCGTATCTGTGTCTGTGGCCATGTGTAATGAAGCGATTGCAACTTGTAGTTACATTTGCCAGTGTCATGTGGGTCATCAATAAAAGATACATTACTCTGTGTGCGTGTGTGTGTGCGTTGTGTTGTGTGCGTTGTGTTGTGTGCGTTGAGTTGAGCAATTGGTAATTTGGCAATAAAACTTTAAACAGTTCAAGTCAAGTGTTAATTATGCCAAACTAATGCAGCATTGCCATTGAAGTTGAAAGTTCATACAGCTCATAATTATGTTGAATACATGAATTCATTAAAAAAAAAATACAAGCAGCTTGTAAAAGCTTATAGAATGAAAATTATTGTACTGAAGCCCTTTGCTTGTACAAAAGTGCCAAAGTATACCAAAATAAGACTCTTTGATTTTTAAAATCAATAGTTCTGGTAAGAAATTAAGTATTTATAATTAATAACACAACTATATCTGTTTAAACTCACTGAAGAATGTAATTAACTTCAGAGCGCTGTTCTCAGAAGCAAAGATTCTGTATAAGCTAACTTTTGAATTTGATATCGCGTATATGATCATCTTTGGCCTTGAGCATGTGCTCTTCTTCGGGCTTTTCCATTTTTTTGGCAAATGTATCGTTCGACATGGCTGCGATTTCGCGTAGTAATTTGTCTTTAAGTTGATCTCTCGACACAGAAAATCTGGCTAGTAGAAATTCCCATTTTTTGATATGACTCGTTCGGGGAACGATCGCAATTATTCCATTGTTTGAAGTGCAGTTTGGCATGTTTTGTTGAAACCAGAAGCCATTCCACGAAACTACGAACATTTGGTATAAAAAAATCTGTTATCATTGCTGGATAACGCTAGCCCTTGACGCTTGTCGTTGCTTCATACGGACCGATGGTCATATCCGCATAAACACCAAAACGAATAGTCCCTTTTTAGCGTGTAGAGGTTGTTCTTCAATTCGGCCGAAATGCATTGTTTTCAGTATATAGGTACAGACGCAATATACTGTAATATATTTTGTTTTCAGTTTTTAATTTTTTTTTAACACAGTTAAAGAAAATTGTAATTATTCAATATCGTTCTACCTAGATTCGCTCTTATTTTTTTCTTTATTTTTCCCCTTGGAAACTTAGGGCCTCTACTTGAACCTTCAATCTAACCCTGTTTTGTGTATAACCTAGCGGTGTCATCAGTTTTGCTCTGGATATCGCATAGCCTGTAGGAGGTCAGATAGATGTGCCTGCGTAGTCCTAATCCACGCTTGGGCTTGCACACTTCTTTCATGAGCCCGTCAACCACGATGTTGAGAAGTAGCGGCGAAAATGGGCATGCTTGCTGAATTCCAGTATTCGTCTGGAAAGTTGCACTTATTCTCTCCCGTTGTGCAGTTCCCTCAAATTTGCATCGTCGTACATCAACTTAATGATGCTTATGCTGTTGGTTGGTACTCCTTTCCTGTACTCTGTCTACTGAGTTGAACGCCTTTTTGAAGTCTATGAACAGTAAGAATAGCGGGGCTCTCCATTCCACAAATTGTTCTTTGATTATGTGAAGTGTGTTTGCCTGGTCTATGCAACTTCTGTGTGGTTTGAATCCTGCCTGTTCATCTCGATTATTTGGCTCGATCTTTACTTGAAGGCGCTCGATCAGTTGAGTGGCCAGCACTTTGTAGCTAGTGTTGATAAGTGATTCCTCTCCAATTTATGTAGTTCCTAAAATTTCCTTTCTTGGCAAGTATCTATCTCTTCCAAGAGTCTGATACCGTCACGCTTGACCATATGCGGGAAAGTGTGGGTGCAAGGTTTCAGCCATCAGCTGGGTATCAACTTGTAGAAGTTCAGCTGGTATGTTGTCTTCTCCAGCTGCCCTGTTGTTCTTCAGCTGCTTTATTGCCTTCCCGATTTCTCCGATAGATAAAGGCGAAGACGATATCCTGTAGAGCATATACAGTATTTAAAAATGTTTAAACTTAGCGTCTCCATTGGGACTACTTTGGTTAGCTAAATGGATGGATAGATTTCGTTATTGAAATCGCACCAATCGATCACCTCAAATTTATGTTCTGCTCATTTATTCATATTTTCTGTAATAACAAACTTTGTACAATTTATTGAATACATCCAATTACATGCTGATCGTTGTAGCAATACATGTGCCCCACATCATAGCCTTGGTACTATGAAGATGTAAAGAAAGCAGCTTCAAGGAACTTTCAACAAAAAAAAATGTGTAGTTAAAATAAAGTGACTTCGATTATAATGGAGACTACTAAAACTTACAAAAACATTGTTGTTGAAAGTGTACTTGATTTTTGTCATTGGAGCAGCTGCTATCGGCTGAACGTTATCAGCTGATGTAGTGGTGAGTGGTACCAGTGGGAAGGAGAATAGCTAAGCTGAGAAGTTACGAAAGATAACAATAAATAGCTTCCGTTAAAGACATAAAAATCTCAAATGAATTATTTAAACAAATTTAATGCTGGCAACTTTGTCATTTCCGCAATCGAATTCTTCTGTCAAGCTTTTGCTTGCTTCGTCTATAATACATAAAAAGCTTAATGAAAATTTAATAAAGTTTTATGTAATTTTTGCATTATTTTGTAAGACTTATGGCAATATATTTTTATATTATATTATATACTATTTATGTCCTTTGCATTTTGATATAATAATTGTACAAAAAAAAAAAACAAAATCAGTTTATTTATTGAATTTATTAAAACAGACAGTGGGAGATGTCTGAAAAGTTGTAAAGAATTATGCGACAATTGAAATTTAATTTTCAATATTTGAGCTGTCGTCTTTTTTATTGATATCGGTGGATTTTGTGTGTGTGTGTGTGTGTGCGTCATGTTGGTTGTTTTCTGATGCTGATGCCGATATCGAAGGGCGCGTATGCGAATAATGCAATAACAATGTAAATGCTTTAATCATATGAATATTCATTATATTTGACCAAGCACACACAACAACACACCAAAAGCGCGGGTTGGCTGTAAAATTTGGCAATTAAAAATTTCAAATTTATTTCGAATTTTATTGAAATGTCTGCGTGAATTAAGCGTCTTAAGAGTTATAGGCTTAAAGTGTGCCTACTGCAATAAAGCTTTATAAGTCGCTGGCAAGCTGTGCTGAGTTATGCGCATTGTTTTGGTTTCGTGCTCAAACTATCAAAGCGGCCCTCGCACGCACTGCAAATGTATTTACCACACAGCATTTCCGCCACAATGGCGGCATTGCATTGACAAAAAGCGGAAGTGCAGATTTCTGACAGAGATATCAATGTGTTTGTTTGCATATGTGCGTGTAAGGACATTTTCATATCTTTTTGGCTGCCATGTGATGTCTGTTTTTGCCATTTCGTTATACGTCCATATTATATATATTTATATATGTATTTATATATATTTTTTGTACTACTGCTCTTGATGCAAATTAATTGAAAATTGCTTTACATATGGCCTGACTCGTATCCGTGTATCCTTGCCACATTAAAACAAGTCCTTTGTCACACGTTGGTCACATTAATATGGCTTCATATGCTGCCATCACATAAAACATTTTAAGCGCAAAACTTTACAAAGGTAAGAAAAAGTACATCCTGTTGACTGCAATTTCTGAGAGAGTGAGAGAGAGAGGGAGAGAGAGAGAGAGAGAGTGACACTCGCTGAGAGAGCAAATAGTTTTGGTTCATAATGTCTTTATAAGAAGTTAGGGCATACAGTTGTTACAACGCATCATAATGTTGCTCATAATTCGTAATGGCGGGAGAAATTTACATTTTTTTACGATCCAAACGTAATTGTTGTAAGTTTCTTAGTACAGTGATCACTCAATTGTTACGAATCCAGCTACGTTTTGACTTCGTCTTCGTTGTCGTATTTTACTATCTTTTTTATTTTAAAGCCAAATCTTTGCATACATTTTCAACAATATTTTAACATTACTACTTCTTTTCCAAGACTTTAAGGTTTTCTTCATTTGTAGCAGTTCGCTTTTGCGTGTACTCACTGTACTGCTGAGCAACTAAGCAACGCTTGCAGTTTATTTTCTTATAGCTGTTGCAATTGTTATGGCCCTGCATTTAATGTAATATTTAAATGTCAATGGCTATGTTTGCATCCGTGTCGTTGCCAACTTGAAAAAGTTTTGACTTGGAAGCGATTGGGAATGAATGGTAACGACGACTAAACTCGTTGGTGGCAGCCATTAAAAGTTTGAAGTGTGCGAGTGTAATATGCTTATGATGGCGTGCAAGCACTTTAAGCACGAATCACGAGCACGAGTCACGAACTGACGTTGAAGGGGTAATAACGAGAGTAGGGAATTCAATTCGAATGTTGTTTGAGATGTGCCAAATGAGTAGGGGGTGGGTGAGGTGGGTGGTACATCCGCAGTTTGTCTTGTAGCGGGGGGAAGCGTGATAAAAGCGTGTAACAAAAATCCAATTTTAATTACTTTAATTAATAGTGTTGACAAGCGTGCTCATTCACACGCTGGCATACGAACGAGAGTGGGTTTAGAAGTATTTGGCAACATTAGATGATATTAAGCAACAAATAGAGTAGTGTTTGCTGGCTCGATATATTTTGAAGCTGAAGAGCTTATCTTAAGCAGTAGATTCAATGAAAATTGAGCAAATGTGCCTTAAAATGACAAAAATATTCTATGAAGTATGCATTATCAATTTTTTATTTGATTTGTACGATACTAGGAATAAGGCGGTACGTCCTGTTTGTTCGGCATTCGTCACAAGACTGGCTCGCTTTGTTTTATTTTTCTTTGCAGTATTCATTGTTTTGCTTAATCTACCTTAACAACAGGGTGCTGGGCTATTAGGTATTCTTACAATTGGATGATTCAGGATACCATTTTTCATAGATGGAATGAATGTTGTATTGCATGTTTCGATATTGCTAAAGCTGCGAATGTTACTCCTGCGATTATTGCCCTCAATACCTGAGTCTGTAGAAAAACAATTTTTATTCTTCGTTCTTCGTGAATTTAATTGGAATCCTTGGGTCCGCTTGGTGTTTTATTCGTTTAAGCTTCGCCAAATAAAATTCCGTTCCCTTTACGATCGAATGCCCCATCATTTCATATTTCTGCATAAGTTCTTACTCGGGTTCATCGACTGTAAGTCGCTTCTGCACGAAACTTCTTCTTTTATTATCATCATATTCTACTTATTGGAGCCTTTGCTGATTTAATACTTCCATTTGGGATAAGTCACTAAATATACAGGATATACATAGAAAACTGTTTGGCATTTAACTTTAACCAGTTTTAACATACAGATAACACCGCACTTATTGTAGGTAAAACCGGGTGATGGACGACGGCAATATTTGCGTTTCTTGTATAAATCAGTTCGATGTTAATGGCACTATCATTTAGTAGCTCCAATTATGCATTGCAGTATCCAATTCGCATCTTATGCTCAAACTATAGTAATCGTTACGATTTCCTATCAGATGAATGCTCTATACCTACCAACTCTTTCTCTGTCTTAACTCATTATGAATTAAGATCTATGTATCCCTCACTTAGTCATAGGGAAACTTTTGGCACGTTTTGTTAAGAAATTCTTATACTATTATGTTATTTCCTATTTATACTTTTACATTGTAGATCTTAGTCTCTAGCAGACGTGAGATGGTGCATATCCGATAAAGCTTCAGCCAATAGGCTCGGAATGTGGAACATTTTTATCTAATATTTTTCTCGCTCTAATTTATTATTTCCTAATTTAAATATGTTTTAATTATAAGGTCAACTGTACTTAGTTTTACTCGTATATTAAAAAATAATTATAAATAAATACTTATTGATACTGATATACTTAATTTATTCAAAAGAGTGATTAAATTTAAAACTTGATGGCTACATTCATGCCTTGCCAAAATGTAGCAATTAAATTTTATTAAGCAAATTGATAACTTTTCAGAATTTACTGAAAAAGTAATGAAAATATCAAAAGCAGCGATCTGAAAGCTTTGGTGGGGCTCATCACGACACACAACGCTTGTGGCCAACATATGGTTAACCTGGGACTAAGAACTGATCCAACATGTACGACTTATCTTCGAGCAGGCTGACAATACCGAGCACTTCCCTTGATATTGTCCAGCTTTCTTAAGAACAAGACTGCGTACCCTGGACAGCGATGTGCTGCAGCTCGTTGGAGCACACAAGTTACCACTGCAGTTACTTCTCAACTTTCTGCGAGAGACGACGAGCCTCGTGTAGTGGGTTTCACTCCCTCTTTCACTTTTTCTCTTTCTCTGCGCCCCAACCACTTTCTAAACCATTTTTTGTACGGCAGAATGGGCTATTTAGCCTGGGCGTCCGAGGCGCTGTTTGTCGTCTCTACCAACCTCACATCTATCTATCTATCTAATTAAAATAAAGATTTAAAATTAAAATTGTTGCTTTAAGATTGAGAATACAATTGTTTGTATTTTTACATCAATTATTGTAAATTAAATAGTATCAAGCAAAAGTTTTATAAAACCATAATAATTGTGTGCATTTTTTTTGTATTAATATGCTTTTTACCAACTGAAAAGTGAAAGCCTTGAACTTGGTCTCATGTTTGCAAATACATAAGCAAGTCATTTTTCAATTGTCTATAATAAGCTTAAGCTTTACTCTTTGCATTGTGAAAGAAATAATAATAATAAATAAACAAATAAAGTTGAGTGCTCTCAGCATTGAAACAGAGCGTTTTTCAGACTCGGCTTTGAATATCCGCGCAGCCACAATATACTTGAGAAACGATTTTCGCTTCAACGATTGCACCAAATACTCGTTTTGCGCTCTTTCGCGCTTATATTGACAGCGCTGCTTACTTACTTGCTGTTGCTTATGAGATTTGCCCGTAATTGCTTTAAAACGCATGGAATGTGCTTTTTTTCCGTCTTTGCCCAAATATTTTTGTGCCGGCTAATTACTTTCCAGTCTGACCTCGTGTAAATGGCTGTACGGATTGGCAAAATACTTCAAAAATTTTAAAGACCACAAAATGTGGAAAATATTAAAAGAGATGTATTCACACTCACACACACACATGCAGCTGCATAAAAGAAACCACTGAATTTTCATTGAAAATCGATCAGTCAGTCAGCCATGCAGCTGGCTGGCAGTGTATGTGTGTATGTGTGCGAGTATCTGTGTGTGTAAGCATGTGTGTGCGTGTGTGTGGTCGCTGCTTGGCTGCAACTTCCGCTGGCGCTTAAAAGTATGCTATGAACTATGCATGGCTAGAGCTTCAAGTCTGTCAGGTGTGAGCAACTGTATATATGTATGTGTGTGTTGGGGGAAGCCAGCACCTCTGCCGCTACACTGCTGCACTCCCTCTATCACCAGTCGCTGTAAAAATACACCTGTGTGTGTGTATATATATATATATGTGTGTGTTTACTTGTATGTGGGTTAAATCGGGTTTTTTCGGGTATATAAACAATGCATATGCATATGGCCCTATGCTATTATTTGTTTATGTATATATGCAAGATGTATGCTTGTATTGGTGCATTTGCCTGTGGCTTTGTAACTGTGTGTATCTGTGTGTGTGTGTGTGTGTGTGTGTGTGTGTGTGTGTGTGTGTGTAGGTAGTTGTGCTATGTGCCAAATTTGTCTATGCAAGAAATTGTCACGTTTATTGGTTGCTCTTGTTTTTGTTGCTTCTACTCATTGTTGCTGTTGTTGTTGAGACATTTTATGGGCGAACGGATGTAGGGAGGCGGCCCCCGAGTGCAGTTTGTCGATTTTATAGCATTCAAGGAAATGAATTTTTGCATATTTATCGTAAAACGCATGCATGGCTGTATGCAATAGGTATTAGAAATTGGCTGACTAAATCCCAAGTGTGCGATCCTCGTAGGTATCTCGTAGGTTGGTTACACACACACACACACACACAAGGGCGCGCGCACCCCAAACATACACACAGATAGCGCACGCAGTTACCGCAACTGATTGGTTTTTGATTTTATTTTACTATTAAATATTGTATTGTATAAGACTTTAATTTGTAGTGAATAAACATAACAAGTTTAGTATAGCAAAGTTCAAGCAGAGATTAAAAAGTATTTTTGCAAATTCTTTGTTATAAAACAAAACTTAGCTTTTATGTTAAAATAAATACACTTACTGCGTTGCTGAGAAGCCCATTATAAAAGCCATAAAGTCCAAGGGTCCTAACAAAATTGCAAGCTACAAAAATAAAAAAATATCCTCAAAGAAAAGGACTAAGTGGGCTGGTTATTGTAATTCATATTTAGAAGTAAGCTGCAGCGAGCTCATAAAACTCTGTTGAGACATGCCGCTGATTAACATTAAGTACTCAAAATTTACACAGCTAAATTAATAGTCCGACATTCTTCGTATTTCTGGCTTCCGCTTTAAGCTCAATTTAAGCATATTAAATTTCCAGCTGATGCGGTGCCGTACTGAGTTTTCAGTTTCCAAAAAATAAAAAAACTGTTTAAAAAATACTGCAAAAGCTTTTGCAAACAATTAAAAAATAAAAGGAAAAAAGTTTAAACAAACACACGCTGAAAAACGCGTTTGAGTTCATATTCATATTTAATCTCCTGCTGTGTGTGGGCCAGTGGGCGCTGCCACAACATCCATAATGCTCAAAAATGCCTTAAAGTACTGTTGATTTGCATATGCTTTTGCCTGGATTCAAAGAGCCCACTGGATAACCCAGCAGTGCATCCTTTGATTTGCCAACATTTTGACCAATGTTGGCCGGCAACATAAGGCAAGTTGCCACAGAGACCCCAAAATATCAGCCTTTCTGTCACTTTTGTATTGCACTTTGTGGGTGAGAAACGTAAATTCCGCTTTTGATTTTCATTTGGATTTTTGCATCTTTTTTTTTCTGGGACTCTGCTTCTTGCTTGTGTTTTGTCTGTTTCGAAGCCAAATGAATCGACCACAATAGGCCGAGAGCGACAGTTTTTGGGACTTGGCAGCGACACAAAGTGCACTCGAATTGAAATGGAAGGATCTGACACTCAGTGCATGTTGTCTTTGTTGGTGTGGTTGGTGCTTGGTGGTTGTGTCGTTGTTTCTGTTGCCTCTGCTGTTGTGTGTAGGGGTCTCGCTGTTGCGCTTCAATTTGTCTGCAATTGAAAGATGTCTAATTGACTGACTGAGCGATTGACAGAGTGACTGTGGGATGGTAGGAGCGTGTAGGTGTCCACATACGTTTGTCAGCCAAGATGTCCGGAAACTATTGAAAACGACAGCTTTTATTTGGACCACAAGGTATTGCGCATGCAATCTTTAAGTATGCAGTGATATAAGTTTTGCAGTGACAAAAGGCCATACACTAAAATTTTACCAAAATAAAAACGAAAATATAGTTTAAATGGAATTTCGAAATCCGAAATTACAACCTGGAAGTAGTAAATAAAATAAAAAAGCGATTTCTGCACACTTCAAAAATCTGACTAACATTCGGACACTTATACTCTGCTTTTTGGCGCTTTTAAGTGAGCAGTTATGTTTCTTAGCCCAATTCGTGCAACCTGCAATTTTCATTTACAGAAATATAAATCAATAAAAAAATTCTTTTAATTGCTTTAAAATAAGTAATTAAAAATTAACTAATTGCTTATTTAGTCAAATAAAATTTTGAATGATTTCTGATGACAACAGTATTAAACTTAAACAAAAAATTAACTAAACGAGTATAAAACTTTTTAATTGCATTTTTGTAATATATAACTTGAAATTATTTTTTATAAAAATTTTTAACAATTTTAAACAAAAATAAATAAAAATTATTATATAAGTTTAACATTTTTTAGTTACCAAAAAAAATTAAAATCAAAAAAAATCTGCTAAAAAGGCAAAAGGTCTAGACAAAATATTAAATTAAAAAGATTACAACAATTTGAAGTTTAGCTGCATTTAAATAAAATGCAAAGCCATAACTTTTTATTTTATTTATTTATTTATTTTTTTTTATTTATATATAATTTTATTAATGAGCTAGCTATACACTATATCATGGAGATTACTCTTACTTTTAAATTTAAACCTTAATTATTATTATTGGTGTACTCTCTTATAATAAATTGTTAGGAACTTAGCTTATTTACAAACAGTTTCCAGCATTCCCTATTGTAAGCTAAAAACCTTAACTCGTTAAATGAATTGGAAGTTTCGTTGAGCAATGGCCGCCTCCAAGTAGTCTTCGGACGCCCTCTGCGACGATTGCCTCTATTTCTGTTGTCTCTTCTGAGGGTGTATCCGATACTTCTACATTTTGGACCAGAACACTCCCACAATCGTCGGTTGACGAAGCTCTGAAGTTTTCTAAAGATATTATTTTTCGTAAAATTGCACTAGAGAGTTTTTCAGGCATGAGTCTATTCAAGATGAGTTGCCAAACCAAACTGAGAATAAATCACTTGATAGCTGTTATATTGGTCGCCATCTTGAACAGCAATGTCAACTTTAATTTCTATACCTCTTAAAAAACACCCTATATTATTGAAACTTTTTTTAATTTTTGGGAAAGACTTGCAACACAAGCTGTAGTTCAAGAGTGCCCTTACGTTCGAAAGTTAACGTATATTAATATATTCTAAAAATGTTTCAGAACTATTTATATATAAAAAAGTTTTTTTAAAAAAAGTGTATACAAACCGCGCCAGTTGAAGCTTACAAAAATGTTGCATGCTGTTGCGCTGCTATGAGTAACCGCTTTGATGCAAAAAAAAAAAAAAAACTGAATCAAACAGACTGCAGTGCACATATTGTTGCCCCGATTGTAATAATCTGCATAAATTCTGTGTTTCTACGAACACAACTCTATATATGTATACATATGCAGGACCCTTCAGCATATGCATACAGTGCATAAAAATAAAGACTCGCACAGTCATACGAAAAAGAGAAAAAAACATAAAAATGAAATGAAAATCGAAAAAACGTGAAAACGCGCAAACTGAAACGATTCGAAAGAAAATATAAACGAAAACGAAAACAAACTGAAAACTAAAGACAAACGAAAATCACATCGCAACGAATGCGCAAATTTTTTCGCTGGCTTTGGGCTTGTTGCAAAAAATTCCTTCGGGCAGCTGTTGAAAATTGAGTGGATTTTTCCGCATTGCCCTTGCCAAAAAGAATTCAACATCAAAGGACAGACAGACAACCAGACAGACGGCATTGACAAGCAACGGGCAACGTGGCAACCCTGCAGCGGCAGCAGCAGCAGATTTCCCATTTACTGTATTCCTTCGCTTCCAATCAGATTCCGCAGAGTCAGCGGACAAGGCGTTAAGTGTTTGGATTTAGTTAGCGTGAGATTTTTCCAATTCCTTTTTTTTGGGGAAGTTTCTTTATTTTTTTGCCAGGATTTTTTTCTTCTGTTGTCCATAAAGTGAGAACAGATCCGGGTCTGACCCGCTTTGCTACGATTTTATGCAATTTGTGGCACCCTAATGCGATTTGTGTTGAATCGTAGCAGCAGCAGTATTGCTGAAAGTGCTGGAAATGGAGCAAAATGACACAAAGGTGTCGCCGCCATTGCCGAAGCTATTGCAATGCCAAATCAAATTGCGAAGAGTCATTCATTGAAATTGCGTGCAATAACATTTTGGGAGCATTTAAGTGTGTGTAAATTGTAGATTGAGTGTAAAAGCTTTGAATTAGTCAATTATTGGGAAATATTTTTAATTAAAAAGTCAATTTATACCAAAACTCTATGGCTTTGCAGCGCTCTATTCACTGCAGCTGCGTTCATTGAAGCTTTGACTTTTTGTAGTTTGCAATCAATTTATAATGAAAGTCAGCCAAAATATAATATTTATAAATAATATATGCGTGCATACTGTGATATACTAACTCTTACTACGTTTTTTTGTTTTTTTTTTTCAGGTAACTACAATCTATCAAATGCTGTATTTCAAATATATCTGTACAATATGTCGGTAAGGTGGTCTATCCATAAAGTCACAAAAATATTACAATATTTATTTACAATATTTTAAGCAATTTGTTTAAAATAATTCACTAATTAGACGTTCAAGAAGCATTAATCCATTGCAGCCGGCGTACAGATCAGAAGGGTACAAATATGTCCATGTATGTGTGTGTATCTGTGTGAATTAAGCATCCCTACTTGTGTGTATGAGTGTGGGTATCTGGTATTAAAGGTTGTTTTTTTTTTGAGATATAGAATTTTAAGTTGGCATTACTGTTCAAGCTGAAGACCGATTTAACAGCTGTCCAGTGATTTATTCTCAGTTTAGTTTGGAAATTTATCACGAATAGATTCACGCCTGAACAACGCTTGTAAATAGTGTAATCTTATTTCGAAACTACTGCTTCTGTGCGGAATACGTATAGCACACTACGTTCATTTTATCGCCGACAAAATCGTCCATCAGAGCAGTTAATTCGATAAGCTGTGAACCGTTTTCGCTTCACGTTTTCCCTTATGGATGCGTACGATGCGTACAGTAGAAGCTATTGCTGCTGTAGCATTGAGGAAGACCTGAATGAGTCCAACCGCCAACGAGCCCAGGAATCGGATCTGTGCATCCACTTTATGGAAGATTATGCGGAAGAATCTTGGTCTGCGTGCTTACAAAATCCAACTCGTGCCAGAATTGAAGCCAAGCGATCATCAAGCAAGACGTAGATTCGTCGAATGGGCCCAAAACGAGATTGCCGTTGTTCCTGATTGATTGGTGCGCTTTATGGGCTGGTGAAATAATTGGTCCGTACTTCTTCAAAAACTATGATGGCCAGAAAGTTACAATCAATGGTGATCGGTATAGAGCCATGATTACTAAGTTTTGCATTCCTGGAATGAAAAACTATGATGTGCATGAGCTGTAGTTCCAACAAGACGGCGCAACATGTGCCACAATCGATTTATTGAATGACATGTTTGGTGGTCGCCGTATTTCACGTTTAGGACCTGTGAATTAGCCTCCAAGATCTTGTGTTTTAACACCGCTAGACTATTTTCTGTGGGTCTAACATATGTAAAGTCATTGGTCTATGCGGATAAGCCACAAACGCTTAAACATTTGGAAGACAACATTCGCCGTGTTACTGCCGATAAACGGCTACAAATGTTGGAAAAAATCATCGGAAATTTCACGTGCAGATTGTACTTCATTCGAGCCAGCCGTGGCGGTCATATGCCAGAAATCATATTTAAAATGTAATGCAACAAAATTATCTTTCGGATAAATATAATTCATGTAAAACGAATAATTCATTATATTTTTATTGCAATTTAAATTTCATACCCCCCCCAAAAAAAAACACTCTTTACTACGGAAATCATGTTTGAAATGTCTTATTAGAAGCAAATGGAAAATTCAGACTCGGCTCCATTGCTTAAAAATACATTGCATTGAACTATATTCATAGTTTTTTTCAAGCGCAAATATTTTTGGATCAGCTTTGATTAGAGCGGCTGCTGAGCCGTCGTCAGCGGCACCAAGAATTTTTGTCTTAAAAAATAAAATTTTTACATCTTTTAATATTTCAATTAATTTTAACTTGACATTTTTTACATGATTTTGGTATTGAAAATATGACTCAATTGCAGACAAGTGGTACGGGAATACTTATAGCATATACATATGTTCATCTTTCAGTTGCATTTGATACCAAGACAGTTTTAATTGGATGCAATTGTTAGACATTTTAAATGATTTTTCTTATAATTACCAACTTTAGCTGTTCCTCTGCCCAACAGACAGTGTCTTATTTTTTTTTCCATTCTCCCCCCAATTACCTCGTCTATGGTGCTAATCTTGGTATCTATGCTGCAGCATCATGTCAGGACATCCTTTTAATAGCTTGAGTCTTAAAGGCTTTTAGGAGTTCAGCTTTTTAAGCGTTTTACACAAGGATTTACAGCGTTTTATTCAGCATCAATCAACACAAGCTGTAAATTATTTAGCCACAAAAAAAATCACTGTCTATCAACAGCTGCTCCTTTCACATACGCACACATTCACATATGCTCTGTATATATATACGCACGCACACGCACAAACTCACATAGACTAATATATAGAAGCAGTTAAACGGAAGTTATTAGCTACTAAACGCAGAGCCATAACAATGACAACAACTACAAGAAGAACAAGCGGGCCAGGACAACAGGAACGCCTTGACTAATCAGCATGCAAGGCACAGACAGCTGCCATTTTATGCATACTTATACGCTTATATAAGGACACAGACACATATACGCATGCACACACACACACATGCGCAAGTACAGTGAGTGCAATTATTATTGGCACAAGTTTAATTTTTCAAGCTTACTCGACGCATGTCGGTTTTAAAGTTAATTAATTTTCTTATTATTATTTAATTTAAATGCAAAAAAAGAGCGAAAAAAGCTTCATTTGTTGTGTTTCAACTTTGTATACCAATAACTTCTCGTTATCGTCACACCAAACTCTAAATTCCTTGCAAAACTACGGCCAATCGAAGGTTTACTATATATATTTCTAGAAAGTTACAAAGAGCGCAGAACAAGATGTTAAATTTGATTTTCCATATTCCCTTTTTTTACATTTCTTCTGCACGAAAAGCCAGATCTTTGCAATAAGAAGGCAGTTGTTTCGTTGGTTTCCAAGTCAGAAGAAAATTTGAAAGTAATTTAAGATTTCTTCTGAATTATGAACCATTAAGCCATTTGAAGCTACCGACTCTAAATAATCGTAGAACATGACTATTTATTTTTTAATATTTTTTTTGTTGAATTTTTTACAAAATTAGTTTATTCCATAATTTTATAAAAATTTCTAAAAAAAAAGGTTTCCCATGAGATGCCTGCGAAAGTATCCAGTACTACGTCAAACTCTAGTATGTGTAGGCAACTTAAACAGCGAATTGCATATGGGATACAAACTTAGCAGCTTAAAGAACTTTCAAAAATTTAGTGTATGCCGCATGATGTTCTTCATTGTAATTTTATGACTCGGCAAATACAGAGCTTCGGATATATGAGTTGTTAATCGCTTTACTAGCCGCCACACCTATAGAAAGGCAAAGTATTAGAATGAAGCCATGAAAGGCCTCGTAGCTTCTGAAATTCCCTATGCTACGTAAAGCCACTACATTAGGAATATAAAATATAGTTGGAAAGTATACGCATTTAGGAGAGACAACATAAATATAACACGTGCAGCTCTCGAATGAAACCCCATTGGCTATCGTCGCAGAGGGCGCCTCCTGCTTGCAAGCAGACAGTGCTCAACGAGATGTTCAAATGTAAAAAAAAAGTTTCTATTTGCATCATAACGCCTATAAGAAGCAACTTTTTCGAAAATTTTACTTTAAATGCGCATAATTTGTGCACCTACTGTACATTTGTTTTGACAAGAGAGGCTGTTCCTTTGCGTGTACGTGTGTCTATGTGCGTGTTTGTGTGTGTGTACAATAAAATCCTACAAATGTTTGACTGCGAAATTATTACCAACAACAGCTGCTCCTGTTTGTCTCATGTTACACTTCTCTTCACTTTCCCTCTCTCCCCGATTCTCTTCATGACACTGTCTCAAATATTTTAGTTTCCATGTAAGCTGGTTTTTCAGTTGTTGCTCTTGCAGTTTCATTTACTAATGTAATTGAAATAATTTCATTTTGACATGAAGCATCCCAAAGATATTGTTATTTAGACATAGATACTCGCTCACACACACACACACACACAGAAAAAAGAGAGAAAGACACTTGCAGACACACAGACAAATGCAGCTCGTTACTAAAAGAGCAAACCAAGTTCAACGAAATGGAGTAACATGAGCAGGATGCTGGATGCTCAAAGGCAAATTCAGCTAAGCACATTTGGTTTGTCTGGTACCAGTTCTTCTTTTGGAGAAAATTCGAAAAATGTTACGAATGCCAAACTTGGCTTGTCTGTATATTAGTCTTAGAGATGCGGGCAAGTGTGCCAAAAAATGCATGAAAGCTTAAGCTTTAGGAGATCGACTTACGCATATGCCTTGGGAAAATAAACATTTGAATATATTATAAACAAAAGCAAAAAAACAAATGTATTCTTCTTGACTATGTTCATTATTATTATTATCTGTTCGAAGAGAGCAGGGATCTACTGTTCATAGTCCCTGCCGAACGGTGGTAACTCTCATGAATAGAGATCTACTTAGGCAAATAGACGTTTAATTGCTTTACAATAGGCAATTTTTTTGAATTTTTCATATCGAATATCTTATACCCTAACGATATTTAGAAAATAACGTTATTCTAAAAAACCACTTATCAATCCGAGACAACTCTGAAAAAATGTTCAAATTTCATATTGTTGAATTAGAGTTTTACTTTGTATCTTAAGTCAGTATCGATTTCAGTATGCTCCACAGCTGAGCAACAAAATTATTTCATAAATTTTTAAACAAAGCAAAAAACAATATATACAAAACAATAAATAAACAGTAACATGCATTCTGGTGGATATAATGCGGCAGTTGAGAGGCCGCCCGCTGTACCAATACAGCCTTTACGAGTTGCACAGCGTTTTTTCAAATTCCACCCCACCCATGGTATACATATACGCCTCGAAGGATCCACTGTGGCCACTCGCGTCTGCAGCTACTCCAGTGGTATATTATTTTCAAAGCATCCATTAGAGACGGGGCAAATATTTTTGATTGAAATAGAGGAGATGGACGAGCGTTGGGACGATGGTTTGCGTATGGGCATCACATGGCAATCACCTGATGACACAGCTTCAAATGAACTTCCTCATTTCTCCGTGCCCGATTTCAATAGATCGGGACATTCATTTGTTTATCCGGTATCCATGTTTGAGCAAGCCGAAAATAGTGCTAATTTAAATCATCACATATACAAGGGTCCATCGCTCGGTATTGAACTTGATAAGTTGCTACCGGACATAAAAAAGAGTCGACATGCTTATGAAGCAATCATTAAAGAAGCTTCACGCGTGGGAATGCTGCTTGTGGCAACTAAAGATGATCCCAACAAAGCGGAGCTACATTTCATTATCAATGGCATAGACACTGGCGCCGCGAGCAAGGAAGTGCCGCTTGATATGGGACCATTGTATGCGGTGGTGGATTTGTATGCCAAAGTGACAAAAGTTAGTATTGTACAACTTTATGGATTACCATCACTTGAGGTCTGTTGTCGTGATGTTGTATTGAGAAACTACGAACCCAGTACTATTGCAAAAATGGCATTACCTCGAAATATAAAGAATTTTTTGCTGCAATAAGTTTAAGTTGCTAAAGCGCAGTGCCTTTAGGTAGGTATTGCTTGAAACTTTGCAAACTTTGGTCAGTTAGACAATGGTATATAATTATTTTCTGCAGCCCATTAAACGCAGGGTTCTGGGATTCACATTGTATTGACTTAAGAAATTAACGTATATTTGCCTTCGCGCGCAATAAATACTTGGCGCGGAAACGCAAATGCCAGAACTTATTTACTACTAAAGCGTTAGTTCTGTATGTCGGTAGATGGATCTGCGGCAATTCTCAGTACTAAAATCAAACCTGTTAAATTTTTTGTTATTGTTTCAATTAGTGTATTTTGTGCAACAAAATATGCATAAATATATATTTGGCCGTGTAATTATATTACTTTTTTTTCAAGCAACAAAACAGGATTACACCTAACTTGAACTTAAACTTTTTTGAGTCATTTAGGATTTGACTATAATTCTTACAATCACTTTTTGTATATTTTAATCTAAATGTTTCTAGCATCTGATATATTCGTTTTATATTAAACTATGTATTACAATACATTACGGAATTTTAACGTAAAATTACCCATTTGCCACATGAAATATACTAAAGGTAAGGAGTTTTTCAAGTATTCAATAGTTCGAAATGCACTATTTCGCGTTTTCCTCAATCTTTCAAGTGTGATTCATAATAACTAGTATCTGGTCAGTTTCTTGAAATATCAAGATATCATAAAAGCGAATAGAAAGATTCTCAATTAAATGTTTTACTTCTAGGATCCTGTTGTTGCGTATCTGACTATAATGCATAATTCTGGTAACTTATCAATAAACAAGTATTATATTCTTAGGCCTTCAACATAGGGATTTTCAATTTTCCAGTATCTATTTACTTGACCAATTCTTAAATTCTTTAGAATCAAGCTGCTCGTTTACAAAATCATAATAAAACCAATATTGACCGACGGAAATCAGCTCCTCTAAAGACAGTCTTATAAAATGCCTCCCGAACAAAACGTTGGGTATGGTCTCGTGACAAAATAATTCATAACGAGTCGGGTGTTATTTGATTCCAATAACATAAAAGAAAAGCCAGCGTTTGATACACAGAGAATCTGCAAATATTCTGGCTATCAGCTTACTAGACAACAGCCAAAATATAAGAAGACTTCGAAGCCCTTTGATATTGCATACGAATAGACCTACAATTTCTGATAACCCAACCCCTATCTTGCAGCACTGAAAAGAACCACATCAATTTCAACCACAATGTTTTTTTTTTTGAATGGAATTTTTGTCCAAAAAGAATATATTTGAAACATAATTTATAATTTAAGGAATGTACCAAAAAGCCAAGTTGTCCACTTCAAGAGTCACGCTTGTTACTATAAATTGATGAATATGAAAATTATTTAGTATTTTATTACGAAAAAAAATTGTATTTAAAATTTAATAATATTTATTACACAATTTTTGAGACTTAATAGATATAAAGAATAAACAGCAATTGCAATGGATTCATTGAGATCTAAAAAAAACTGTTACTGCCCAAAGGCAGTGCCGATAATCTAACACTATTGCTTTCTTTCGATTTTAAATCTAAAAAAACATGACTATAAGATCATCCTTCACCAAGTTGGGGGTTCAATTTATGTGATTGGCCATAGATGCTCGATTTGGCGAACCAAGATGAGTTAAGACAGTGAAAGAGATGGATTGAATAGAGCTTTTGCAAGAGAGGAAATCGTGAAGGTTAATATAGTTCTCATATAAGATGCGAAGATAACAGTGCCATGCATAATTACATCTTTGAAATGGTAGCGTTACAGGTCGAAAATTACGATTGGATCTGGATGGAATAATATAAGATACTTTGATAGGAAGCCCGAGTAACAGCTTATTCAGAATTCACATGTTCAGGGAAAAAAAAATTTTTTAAGGCGAAGTCTACAAGAAAAGCACGGGAGTCGTACGTTAGGATTTCGAAAAAAATAATTGAAAATTGCTCTTGAACAGACTTAATCAATTGCTGGTAATGAGAATATTGAGGGCTCCACACGTAGAAGCAATCAGAATTCAGAATTGAACGCTGAACAACTTATTTGTTAAGGGACAGGTGGTTTCTTAAGTAATATAGTTGCATGCTTTAAAATCATCTTGAAGTAAGTTTTTACTAGAGTTGTTTTAGGTCATACATAGTGTTGGGAGGGAAGGAAGATCATTTAGAAATAAATTAAAAAGCAGAGCACCTAAATAGCTACCTTATGGTACCCCTGACGCGATTTAAATTTCTTTAGATTCACAGTTTTCAACAAATATTTTCTGAACTCGGTTTGATTGATTATGATATTTAATTTAAAGGATCAGACAAAAATCCCAAAAGTTAAAGTTTATGAAGCAGAAAACGTTGGTATACTATCAAAGCCGCTACTTGAGTCAGCATAAAAGATAAAGGATTCGCAGCATAACTTACAGTGCTTAAGCTCTATTGTAAAATTATAATTTTCTATGTAATAATATGCAATCTAAAATCATCAAGATGTTGGATCGAGTAAGAACTATACTTGTATGCATTGATTAACTGACATACGACTAACTTCAGATCGAATGATCTCCATAAATGCTCAGTAGAAGTTTCAAACCTATATTATTTAAATGAAAATAATATCTATATATGTGTAGTATGTTTTATAATACTCCAGTGATTATAACTTCTGCAAGTAGACTCTTTAGGCAAATATTACCATTAACTAGCGTGCTGCATTAGTCCTTATTATTTTTTTTTTATCTCATATCAACTTATACTAAGCGTTACATTATATCGTGACGTAGATTTAATTCCTGTGGGACGGCCGCGAAGCAATGCTTCACAGGGAAGACACCTCCGTCAGACAAGCCTTCTTATCCGCTCTAACCTTCGAAGCTCCGTCAACACGGTTCCAGCGAAGTGAGCCACTGCTAGATATTTAGTCGACACGGCCACTTTACCATGATCGCCCCCCCTGCTTTCGTCTTCGCAATATTCCTGCATACCCTAGGGGTCTGAGTAACAGTGCATGACGCCTCTATTAATAGATCAATAGGGGGGGGATCCCAGTCAGCACTAGTGCCGCGTCATGGGACACCATTCTGTACGCACTGCAGCGCTGAGACAATGTATCGTTGCTATACCATTTCAGTAGGATCTACTTTGAGTTGCTTTCTGTCAGATTGGTGCTGCATGGTGTGGATCGGACAACACTGGAGCGAACACTCGCTGGTTCTATGCAATTTATGCGGTGACAGCATTGAAAAGAAAAGCCAAGTACTTGTTATCGCTTAAGTCTGTTAAGGGCAAAAAAAATCATGTTTCTATAAAACCATAAAGATCAGTATAGCGCTGCATATGGCCAAGTTCAAGCATTTTGGTCCAAACAAGCTAACTAACAACAAAAAAAGCTGTCGGACTTCCTTCATAACATGCCAAAAAGTGTTTTACATTTACTTTATTTTACAATTTGTCAACTTTTTACATCATAATTGATTAATAACTTATTATCACTCTCGCTCTCATTCATTCCCCACATAAATATAATCGGAGGTCTAATCTTGCTCTAGGAGTATTGCGCCCCCTATCCTGTGGTATCAAGTGTAGCACTAGAATTTCTTTTTAGTTCAAAAAGTGCGAGACATTCCATATGTCCATTCGATGCAAATCTAATAGAGTAAAAATATGGCAAACCAAAAGCAGCACAAACAGGAGTAACCTTAGTATATTAAGTGGCGACTCGAGACTACTCTT